>OY720590.1:7500000-10000000 GCA_963151315.1 Nymphalis c-album | reverse complement strand
CCGCAGACGCGGTGGTCCTGGGTTCAATTCCCAGGTCGGGCCAATATATAGTTATTGGGGTTTTCTGTCAGAAAATTCTCAGTAGCAGCCCGGAGTCTGGAAGTTGGAAGTGTGTACACTCCCGTGCCTCGGAAAGCACGTTAAGCCATTGGTCCTGCGCCTGAACTCTTTCCGGTCGTGTCGGATTGCCGTCCCATCGGATTATGAGAGCTAAGGAGAGAGTGCACCTGTGTTTGCGCACACACTTGTGCACTATAATATATCCTGCGCAGTTGGCTAAGCTCTCTTAAGATTGGCCGCCGGGGCCGTAATTGGTCTGGAGGACCTTATTTGAAAGAATTTGAAAGACCATTCTTTTAAAAATGTTTACTTTTTAGAAACCTCAGTTATCTATAAATATGTTTTTTTAGAATTAGATCTACATATTTGTTATAACTAAAATAAATTGGTGTGCTAGTTGATTGTACTTTACGTCGTACATCTTCAGATAGTATCATAATATAATAACAAAATGGCCGATGAAGCCGACACGTGCTAGAGTAGAGAGTAGTGAAGGAAGGATGGGATGGATGCGGGCTGCCCAAGATCGAGATGGTTGGCGTTCTATGAGGAGACTTTCGTCCAGCAGTGGACGGCAAAAGGCTGAAAAAATAAATAATCATAACAACATACAAAGTAGTCAAAATTGATCTCTCCTGGAATGAGAAATTGTCAGCACACCTTTACCTACATAATGTATTTTCAACAGAACCAATTCATTTTATCAAAATCAAATGCCATTTTTCTAGGTCTTCAATCATAATTCCGCTTGTGAATAGTGGGACAAGCATATGGGCGGGATTTGTCGTATTTTCTGTCCTTGGGTTTGCTGCAGAGCGTGCGGGAGTCCCCGTAGGACAAGTAGCCTCTGCTGGTCCTGGATTGGCTTTCATCACTTACCCAACTGCTGTATCAATGATGCCTGCACCTAACTTCTGGGCTATTACATTCTTTGTTATGCTGTTCTTTCTCGGTATTGATACGATGGTAAGTTTATATAAGTTACAATATAATTTAGTTTAATGCAAAAGCAACTTTATGTTCATTTACATAAGTATATTTTTAGTTAAATTCGAATAACGAGTGTATGTTAATCTAAATGTTGTTTACAGTTTGTTACAATTGAATCAATCATCGCCGGCCTCTTGGACGAGTTTACGCAATTACGCAAACGTAAAAAGCTTGTCACACTTCTGACATGTTTGATCCTGTTTAGCCTTTCAATCATCTGTAATACTGAGGTTCGTCGAAATTAAGTCATATTTACATATACGCATCACATAAGCATATTTATAGTGTATACAAAAAAATACCAACCAATGAATGAAGTTGGTAACATAGTTTTCGAATTATATTATTTCGAAACTATACTAGGATGCACAAAACAAAACCTGAGCGTTAATATAAATCATTTTTCAATGACAAAGATAGAACAGAATGGAGTAAATACGAATAATAATAATTATATATTACTGATAAAAATCATACTCGAGATGTGTTATAAAGACGTATAACACATCTCGGCACGTGAAAACTCATGTTTGTACCCGTGATCGTCTATTAAGACGTGTCTTCCACTTTTCTTATTTTTCACGCATACAAAATCATCTGATACTTCACCACACCACACCACCACCACATTTTATACACCGTTAAGTATATAACCGTGTATATTTTACATAATATACTTTTCGATCGGATCGGTTATTGACGGGTTCTGCAAGCCCGTCTGAGTAAGTAACACTCATATTTTATTTCACCGCATAACGCCAATATTTAGTATTGTTGTGTTCCGGTTTGAAGGGCGTGTGATTACGGGCAAAAGGGCAATAGTCTCAATTCCCAAGGTTGGTGGTGCGTTGGCGATGATTCTTACATCACCAATGTCCTTGGGTGTTGGTGACCACTTACAATAAGATGGCTCGTTTGGTCGTCTGCCTATCTATTTAAGAAAAAAAAACATACAGACGAATTGATAACCTCCTCCTTTTTTTGAAGTCGGTAAAAAAACATAAACATGCACAATTACAAGCTCGTACCAACTCAGTTAGCCAGTTGATATGCCAACGCTACTTTTTAAGGTCGTAGCATTACGTTATTACTCTACGTGCACTTTAAACCCGCTATCTAACGCAAATCGAACTATAGTTTCCGTTATTAGCACGCTCTAATACACACTTCCCAGCTTTGTAATAGTGTTTACTATTTCATAATATAATGTTAATCAGATAGATATCTTACATACATTTATAAATACATTTTTCGTATTTTATTCTCTCCCTTTAATAATTTCACTGGAATTTAAACGTAACAAAATTTATTAAGTTATTATAACCACTATGAATGATTTAATCGTTATACAATTCGCTGTTTTGTTGGATCGTAAAGTTTCTGTTTTTGTTTCCGCTAAGGGTGAATGGCCTTATTCACGCTATGGGGTGAAACTGTTTATAGTTACAAGTCGTTACGACTATAGATGCATATTTGCATGCTTTTGTAGATAATTGGATAGGTAATGAAAAATCATTTACAGATTTCGTTACTACAAGTTTAAAAATACAAAGTGAAACTTATTAGTAATCGTTTTGAGAACAACTATTAACAATTTTATTACTTTTATAAAAAATAGAGTAGAGAGACGAATAATTGAAATTAAAAAAAAAATATTTTTTTTATAAAAAGATGTGAAATTTGTTATAAGATCGTTATAAGTAAATAAAAGCTATACTTCCTGTAATTTTACGCACTTTTTTACCATGCCCTTTATTTGTATGAGAAAAGCGGGATGGATTCAATCCATGCATAGTAAACAAGTAATTTATGTGATAAAATATAAGATATTAATACATTAAAGAAACCAAACTATAATGAATCCAAGCAATGATGCTAGACGCTAGTGAATTAATATCGCCAGTCCGTATTGGCGATATTTGACAGACAGGTTGTATATCGAATAAAATCATCGAAGAACTGTCACTTCACATGCATGCGATCAATCAGACTACTCCAATTCGATTCTATCGTTTTAAATTGGAAACGATTTAAAACGATCAATTTTCACTTTTGTGTATAAATGGTGCTACTAGGGTGAGATTCGTTTCGTAAATAATTTCCACATTTTTAAGAAGGCCTCAACCAGTGTTTTATTATTTCAGAGTATATTTATTTATTTATAAAGTTATTAAGCCAAATAGAAGCGTATACACCTTAGTATCTCTCATTCATGAGACAATATAATTACAGTTACTTATTTTGGATTTAAGTCGATAATGCTTGTTAACATTCGCGACATTTGTAACATCACAATCTAACACATAATTAAAAAAATTAAAAGATTTAAATTAAAAATTAAATTCAATACAAATTAGTATAAAAAAAAAACACATTAAATTTTTAGTTATCATTTGCAGGGCGGCTTACACGTAATTGGTCTTTTAGACGCTCATGTAGCGATAGCATGCGTACCGATTGTGTGTGGTCTTGAGCTTATAGGAGCCGTTTATACCTATGGACCCAGAAAGTTAGCCATTGACGTTCTATTTATGACGGGCAGACCTTTAAGACCGATGTGGATTACTTTATGGAGATACATAATACCTGTGCTACTTCTGGTGAGAATTTATAATAGAATATAATTAATAAATTAACTTTTCTTTCACACTAATTAATTTATTATAATATAATAACTCAATATAAAATAAATTAATATTTATTCAATTAAAGTTACAGGCACATTAATTGTATTGTCATTTTACAAAAGTGTGTATATCAAATGTAAAGCTTTATTTGGTTTATTCACGTTTTCTTAAGTAAATATAAATAGGCAGTTAGAAATATGTTTATTTAAAAAAAAATCCTAAATCTGTCTCTTAGTTTCTTTTTAGATTAACGAATAGTAATAAATATATTTCAGTTCTACCAATTAGTTACAATTTTGTTACTACTTCGTCTCTTATGTCCCTTGGTTGTCTGAAAGAAACCACTTTTCTAGCAACTAGGCTTTAAACATCTTCCATTTTTTAAATGTTTAATAAATAATATATTAAATTGTGTAACTGATAACACTGATATTAGAATAAAAGTTATTTTCAGATAATAGCAACGTACTCTTTACGGGACGCTTCAGGCTGGGCGGGTTGGACCGTAGCGCTTGTTTCTGTAATCTGCGTGCCGATCCATGCGACTAAAACTCTCTGTTTGGCAAAAGGATCCTTTAAACAGGTCTTTAAGAAACTACTATAAATTTAATTTAGAGTCAAATTAAAAATTACTTACAATAGCAACTATTTTGGCTTTTTTAAAGGAAGAAAGGGAGCTAGTAATATTTAAAGTAGATACTATGTTTCTTATAAACATGCTACGTGACATGAAATATATAGTACTACTTTATGTTGTTAAACACCATTTTTCAAGTAGAATAGATAATAATTAAGATATTCTAGGAAGTCCAAAACATTCCAGTGCTCAGGGCTAGATTTCCCTATAGGCCGAGTAGGTTAGGGCCTCTGGTGGCAAAACTTGGTGATTTTTTTTTATTACTAGTGCTCTCGTTAAACCCTTATACATCAACGCTTAAAACACCAAAATGTGTATATAGACCTCGTAAAAAAATAACCGAATGGAGATTTCGATTATCGAAAATTTCCGGGAGTATCAAATCGGCCTCTGCGTAAGGTATCTTGCTTCCCAGGGTGCGTGCTATTAAGGACGGACGCCGACCAGCCCGCACTGACGCACCGTGAGAAGAGTAGTGGTAGAGATTCGTTCTCTTTCACTTTATATTACGGAATGACAAAATGAAATCTTAATACAATATTCAACTTTCAGAGATTACGTGATAGCTGTAAACCGAGTAGTGATTGGGGACCGGTTGAACCTGAGATACGAGAGAGATGGAAAAGTTTCCATAATGATCACATCATATCCAAAACATCTATAAAACTATCTGATAATAACAAATAATTATACAAGACATGTATATATGCAAGGTTAAATACAATGACGACAATTGAATGTGGTTTTATTATGTATGTAATAAGTTTTTGTAATTAATGTTACTTTCACTCAGTTACTTACAAACTAACGATGTGCGTGTGTGGCTTGAGATCTTTATAAATACCTTATTATTTATAATATGTAATTAACCGTTACACAGTTTAACGTCTGGCGTCATGAATCCTAGCTTGATGCTGTATAATTTATATTAATTAAGATTCTCAATAAACGACCAGGACGGTCCTCGGATAAATAGATATAATATTTGTTTAGTAAAAAAACCATTACTTCCAGTAATTACTACGTGTCTAATAAAGCAAATTGTATTGCTAAAATGTCAGAAGTCAAGTGACGCCCTTCAACAATAATACGATCAAATGCGCATAACAAAGACGCACTAATTAATAAGAATGATTTAGTAATAATAATTATCTTATCTTTTGAAAGTTCACAGTCGTCATTTTCGCAAAAAACGTCATTTTATATATTTCCATTAATCATTTCGAGGCATTAGCGTAAAGTAATTAGTCGTTATGAAATCGGAATTGCACTTCCCTGAAATATTGTTTGTGTAAGTACATAAATTGTTTTTTTATTTGCGAAAACAATAAAAATAATTAATAAATGAGATCACTCATCAATATTTGGGATTTGTATATGAATTAAAACAAGAAAATTTCTGCGAAACGACAATAACTGACATTTTAAAGTGATTCGAATAATTAATTTAAAAGTTAACTAATAAAATCTAATAAATATTAAACTTCAAAACTTGGGCATAAAACCGTTCTATTTATTCATACTACATACATGTAAAAAGAAGAACTTTTTTTAAATCATTGCATCTACCGGACACTTCAGTAATAGTTAATGATTAATACTTATAGATATATTTTTAATATGAAACGACACTGGCTGTTTATTGCATATCTATTACAAAATGAAAAGAAAAGAAAAATGACTTTTTCCAAATTGCCGTAATCACTGATATATTTTTTGATTTAATGTTTTGATACAAAATTTTCGTGAAAATAAAAAATACATTATGTGAAATAGTATATTTGTAATTTAAATTTTATAAACAAAATTCTCTGTAAATTTAAACGCTAAATAATTGAAATGGGTGACACAAAAAATAACGATAACCCTCAGGGCGATGATAAAGACAAGCGAGTTAAAATACAGGTAATGAGTCATTATTATTTTAACATAATTTAAATCACGTCACATACGCATGTGATGGTCACCGGAGCCTTAAACGCCTCAACAAAACACCAGCGGTTCATCCCCTCTCCGTTCTTTCGAGGGTCGCCATGGGACCGCTTGCGCATGCTACCATGATGCCCTGATATAATGCCTAGTTTCCTGGTGTAACCTAAGAGTTTAAGAAGAGAGATTATTACTTATTTGAATTATATTAGCCCCTAATGTTAACACATTAATACTTTTTTGATTAATAAAGGTGGAAGGAGAATATGAAGTCGGTGAGGGAGAAACTGGAAGAAAAAAAATGAAAAGATTTCAATTACCTAATCTACCAAGATGGTGGCAGGCAAAAATCATTCAATATGCGTAAGTTATCATACTATTTGCACTTTACACTAAAATTATTTCTTTTTAATATTTAATTAAATCATTCATATTAAATAAAAAAACCTTTCCTAGTAAAAAAAAAATTAACGGATGTAATTAGTAGAAAGATTCAATTAATTACAATTATTATAATAACATTTTTTTTATATTAACAAAGATAACAAACAAAGTAATGACACTTTCAGCATAATAATATAAAATAATACATACATCCGCTAAGTTTCCAACTATAATAAATAATTACACAAGAACTAAAATTTAACAAAAACATAACACAAAAAAATAGCTAAAACATAGTAAAATCAAATCATATAAAAAATAAATCAATTCATACATTGAATAAACTCATTTAAAATATTTTATTTAAATAACTAACGATATTAATTAAAACTTACTACAATAATAGGTAAAACTATTTGCTTAAAAATATGCTTTGATTCTAAATAATTAGAAATAAGGTTTGATATGTTGACCTCTCGTTTTTTATAACATCGTGACCGTACTAGATAAATTTATCGTAATAAACACGTGACTGTCGTATCACTAGACACATGTAATTTACGAATATATATTTAGCAACGACTTCAATATCACAGTATCTGTTGCTGACAGAATATCATACAGCATTAGTAGATTTTTCGCTTGCATTTGTTTTCTCAGTTTAATTTATACATATAACTAAACATTGAGCTGAAATGTATTACTGAATTTGAAAACATGCACCCCGAACTTCAGAATCGCGAATAACTGTGATTTTCGAGTGCTAAAATTGTTTACAATGTATCTAGTGCTCGACTGTTAAGAAAGTAATCCCAGAACATATATCTATTTACATCTATTTATTTACTTAGTGGTAGGGCCTTGTGCAAGCCCGTCTGGACCACCTGGGCTACCTACTTATCAGATATTCTACCACTAAATATATACAAAGAAGCTTTTCGGTTATGATCTGTCCTATGAAATATATTTTCTTTATAAAAAAAAAAATGGAAGGAAGGAGAAAAGAACCATCTGCTTCTACTCAACAAGATAGTTGGATGGAAGTACGCTAAATAAACTATTTATTTGTCACGACTCTATTTTTCGCGGATTTTCCTCGTTGAGTTTATAAAAAAATAGTTTGTCTATGCATGCATTATCGAAAACTGAATTCCTGGAAATGAGTAGTCATAAAAACATGCCCGCGAGTAATAAATTAAAAGTTTGTTTGTATTATTTTCGTGATGCGAAGGCCTTAGTATCAGCTGACCCGGTCGGGGCTGGCGACGTTGGCGCCATCTGGGTCACTCCTCGGTCGAGCCTTTGAACTAAAAAAACCGACGCACTGGGCAGAGTTCCACGTTACTGGACTAACTTCTTTATTTCTCTCATGACTACATGTCAACTATTATTTACTGATTATTCATTTCTCACATTAAATCTATGAAATGAACTTTATCACGATAATTTTGAATATTTATTTATTTATTTTTATTTAAATACTTTATTGTACACCACAAATTAAATACATTAGCCTTATAGTAAGTACACATAAAGAATAGATGGTACAACCGGCGGTCTTATCGCTTTAAAGCGATTTCTTCCAGACAACCGAGGTGATATGGAGTAGTAGCCAACAGAGAGATGGTAGGTGGTGTAAAATAGACTACATACATAGATACAAATAATATAATACATACATAAACTACTACATACATATAGCTAGGTACATAAATACATTTATACATACATATATACATAAAGTCATACATAAATACATACAAATATACGGATATATACAAATAACAAATGGTATCTAGTCGCCATTCAGTGTGAGAGTGTGAGGTAATAATGAGTAACTTTAGTTTTAAATAATGTTAAAGAGGTTGCAGATTTGATATTAAGCGGGAGGGCATTCCACAATCGAGTAGCCTCAGCCGTAAAAGATTTTTTGGAAAAAATTGTTTTCTGCACAGGTGGATTTAAAAATTAATATTATTTCAGTTTCAATTAAAAATAACAATAAAATGCGCTAATAAAAAAGTCCTTTCAAAATCTGATAATTACCTATTTGTGAAAAATGAAACGAATTAACCCCTATTTAAACATTCTGTCGATAAATTTGAATGAAAGCGGGGAGAATATGATAGGTTTCGGGGCGTGAGATTAATGTTCGCGTGTGACACGTGGGGTGCAAGGGGGTGTTTAGGTGGTTGCCTCTTGGCGACGTTAATGGTGCCACAGTCATTGCACCTTAGATCGCGAGTGAAGCAACATGCAGTAGCATAGCAATACCAACCATGCAGCGGTCGTCGTCGAACGCTTCGGAGGGCTCGTTCTGGACCACCATCGAACTACTGGCAGATCGTGGTCGCCGCAGATCAACAGGCGACTGTGATGATTCTATATCACTCATCGAATCTCCAAGAACAAAATCAGCGCTCAGGTGCCTTCCAATAAATTTAGTAAAGCACATTTAATGAAACAAAAGCTCTTTGCGTATAACGCACTTAAAGAACGCACTAATTTTATTTATTAAGTTTATAATCAAGCTGTGCAATCGGGATAGTCACATGAAATTAAGTTCTAATGTAAACATTAGAATCAATTTTAAATATGGCTTGACTTGTGTTCTTCATAAAATAGGAAAACATAATACCTTTATTAGTTTAAATATAACTTAACGCTTTGACTGAATATTTAAAAATATTTGTTCGAGTGTAACAAATGTTACAATAGTATATAAATGAGATGTTTTATATTATTTCATTATGAAATTTAAATGCAAGATCTGAAAAGTTTACTCTATCAAGATGTGTTTTGTTCTGGTACAAAGTGCTTCCGAGATAATAACTATGAACATAACGTTTTGCGTCATTCGCAATTTTAGATATACCTACGTTATAACAAATATTTAGCCGAAATGATTGACCTACGATGACGACTACGATGATAACTCTAAGATAAATATAATTTTTAATAATAAATACGATGAAATGTATAAAAAATAAAAAATAATTTTTTTTCTTAAATTTTCCTTATAAGGTAGGTCTTAACTCGCCATTATACTAAATATATATAACATTTAAAAAATAATATTAACGACACACAAAAAATTATATCTATATATAAGTACATTTATCATCATCTATAAGTCGATAGAATTACAAACACATCGATGAGTCATCATCAAATCTAATCGATACTTTGTTTCGTCGATATTTTAAAATCTTAATGGAAACGATGAGAATGTACGTTTTTTTTATATATATCTTCAATTCAAGCCACCACAATGAAGACGGTACAAATATAACTATGTGTAAACTTCCCCGAAAGTGATGCTAACGCAGTAAATAGACCGGAGTATTTAAGAAGCTTTAAAGTCTCGAGACGTGCGTTTTATGACTTTAAAAATATCACAGCTTTTCAGTTTTACTACCGACAGTTTAACTGGCTACTGATTTTCTAAATGTTTCTATTGATAGTGATATATTTGATATATGTTTTTAAACGGGGATATAAATTGATGTTTCTTTTAAAAACTTTTTGTATACATTTTCAATTAAATAAATGATTCGCACGTTTTCACGCTACCATTCTTTCAGCATATTGATTGATATGACTAATATTCGTTCGACGATACTTAATCATCAAAATTGTTTAAATTATTGCCTATTTTCTTCATACTTGCAATATATATTGATATATGTAATGAGTAAACAGTTCTACTTGTATTTTAAATTGAATATCTTCATTAAATTGAGTTCTATTTATAAATATCTTACAGCGTTAGCAATTGAGTAGTAGATAACATCGAGTAAATTCAACCTTATGGGTAAATACATAGAAGGAAAAACATTTGATTTTTTTATTTCTTTATTCGCTGATAACAATTAGTTACTACTATTCCAATTCTAGTATTTCTTTATATTGTACTTAAGTATTAACGCCACCGCAGCGCAGCTACAGATTTGGCGGTCTAGGTTCGGTTAGGTTATTTTATTTCCAAGTAAACTATCGTATTGAATTATGAAAATTGATTTTTTTTTATTTTTCATTAATTTGCATTTCTATGTAACCTTTTTTATTTTATTCTAATATATATAGAATCACTTAAAAGTATCCTTAGCTGCCACTTCCTGTCTTTTCCAGCTGTAATTCATGAAAACACTTCTGTATAAACGTAACGGCCCATAAAAATGCGCGCTATTTATTGCTCGTGATTCAGGCGAGATTTCATAGTTGAAATTTCGAAGGAGCATTCTTCAGGTCTCGCATAATCGGATCGTATTTATATGACAGCGCTGTAAACTCTCGCGTCAAATTAATGACGTGTACAAAAACGTGACGTAAAGTGTAATTTCGGATACAATATGTAAACAGTTCGGGACTCCACTCTTACGTGACTTGCTTGTTTGTTCGTATCAATACAAAATATATCGCAAAAGAAAACAGGAAAATATATGAAATAAAATATATGTATGATTCAAACAAAATTCTCGTTGCTTTTTAACCGACTTCAAAAAAAGGAGGAGGTTATCAATTCGTCTGTATGTTTTTTTTTTTTTTTTGTTTTTGTTACCTCATTACTTTCGACTGGGTGTATCGATTTTGATGATTGATTTTTTATTTGAAAGGGTTTGCTTCCCATGGGGTCCTATTTTTTTTAGTCCAGTTTTGACACTGGCATCCATGACAAAACCATATAAGTCGTAAATTTGCATAAATATGTGCGCGACAAATGGACGAATAACTCGATATCTATTCAACCGATTTCGATGTTTTTTTATTTATTGGAAAGAGACTCCAAAAATAACAATAATTGTAAATACATTATCAACCACACAACACATTCGTACCTACATATTGATGAGTAGAGAATAGTAAGTTAATTATCAAATTATAGAAGAATACGCGATTATTTTTTTACTTTTTAGTGCATATTAATTTGTTTTTCCTATGAAGTCGGTTTTTGTTTTGTTAAAATTTTTATTTATAAGATTTAAATAATACTAATGTGTGACTTTTTTTTCTTGTTATTTTTATTTCGTAGTTTTAAAAATAAGTATGTATCAGCGTGTTAATGCCCCACATCGTGTACATACATTATCTAAAATTTCAGTAAATATATTTTTTTATATTATTTAATTTCTTCTCATTAAGTATGTTTAGCATCGTAAAAATACTGAACAATATTTGAAACTATAAATTACTTTTAAATATTAACTAAAAAACTTAAAAGTCCCTTGGATCGATGTCTAGTGGTAGTATAATACAATCTGACTATATAATTAAAGGCAATATAATAGTGGTCTTATTCCAACATTTGCTTATCAATCTTGAAACATAATTCGCTTTTTAAATAAAAGTTCCGATGCAACAAAATTGTTAACAATAAATATTTTTATGAGTTTGATAGTAACATGATGGTCATGGAGTGAACATCATCTAAGCGAACGAACTATCACAAGTCACTATAAGTGCGTGTACGGAATTTCGCGTCTACACTATTGACCTTTGTGCAGTTCCCTTGTCAAAAGCTAACCCAGAGTCTAGTGGTTGTCATTATATTGTCACGATATCGCGACATTATAACGGGCTATCACAATACATATTCGCATTTTTGAGTGCTCTTCTTTTTTGAAGAATTCGTTCGTCGGGAGTCAACCCTCAGTGTGGCAATAACGTCATGGTGGCGCTTAGAACAGGCTATGGCAAATTTACGAAATGCTATATCTTCTCTTTATAAAAACACTATGAAGCGGTTAAATTTCCTATTGCAATACATAACCGTTGCTACAGCTTTTAGGTGGAATACATGATTTCACTCTAAAAATGGCGCCATGTTTACGATATACCGCTCAAATTGCCAACAAAATTTGCAATAACATATATTAATGTAACTGATAACCCCATGACGGAGTTATTTATTCATAACAATATACATTTCCAAACAAAAGTGTGATTAATACTTTACAAAAATTGCAACAAGGTCAATCGATCGAATGAAGTAATCGAAAGAAATGTATGTAATTTTTATATTCACTTACATCATTATTAGTGACGTCCCGATATCTGATAATTAAGGTGACGCTTAAAAAGTAAACAATTACATTGAAATAAAAATAAAGCAATTCACTTATTTACGTCGAGGTTTTAAAAAAGTCATTTCGATTTATCAGTATTATTTTTGTTGACAATTACTGCCGCTAGGTGCCTGAGGTGTTGGATGATATAGGAAGCATATTGAAAACAGTGTTAGCTAAATAAACATATATATATAAGATACTGGTATTAACTTATTTATTTTAATAACTTTATATTTCAACTACAGTAGGTACTGTTAAAAAATTCTAAAATCACACATTTACAATCAAATGTCTCCGTCTGTAATTAACGAAGTGGCTTTATACAAATATTGTGTATTAATTAATCATATTCTCGTAGCGTGTCAGTTTTCTACAGCATTTTCCCTTAATTACTAGTAAAATATTTACATTACAATCATTCCAACGTAGCTTTCATATTAATTAACCTATTGTTTTAAATAACACAATAGAGAAACATTCCTTCTATCTGCTTTCTAACAGACAATATTAAGGTCCTAAGTAACCACGCGGATTACACCTCTAGCATATTATGCTGTGTCTATATCCCAGTCCGCTCTGCAGTGGTGGATCATCGTACTTGCTTCGCGTATCATTTGGTACAAATTTCATTCTTAATGACTTGCATGACGAGAGACGAGAGATGAGAGTGGTTTCGTATAGAACCGGTCGCTGAATTTCATCACCGGACATCGCCCCAGAACTAAAAATTCCATCCTCATTACCTCGAAGTCTGGAAATCCACAACAGCGCGTTTCTTAAGGCATTTACTGCTTCGCACAATCACTCGTGGAACCAGCTTTCGTAGGCGACTTTTCCGAAACGATATGACATAAAAACCTTCAAGAAAAGAGCGTACTCTTTCCTCGAAGGCCGACAACTTCAAGTCGGTAAGTCTTCGGATGTTGCAGATGTCCAGGGGCGGTGGTAGTCACTTTCCATCAGGTGAGCTTTACATAAAAAAATTATGCATCAAACACGCTGCTCGACGCGTAGACGTTCCCGCTAATTCAATGCCTCAAACTTTTGCCTTCTCATGGAGAACACGTGACTGCTACAGAGTCTTGCATTCAAAATTGCACAGACTATCCAAGATTTGAAAGCGCTTTAGGGTTATCGTCACTCTGTTATACCCTGAGATATTGTGTGCTCCCCCCCCCCCATTACCCGGATCCCGTATTACGCGGATTAACTCTCTCCGAGAGGAAATCCGCCTTTGGATATGGAGTTATGCAGAGTTTGTTTGTACTTATAAATATGTTAATATTGAAAATACATGAAACAAATTCATAAAATATTATACAATAAAGAAAATAACCATTATTCACTAAAATAATAAATTCATTGAAAATGGAACAATCATCATTAGTTTCAGAACTTTCACGAGCAATGTCTTAAAGTACGCTCCGAACTTTTATAAAAAGAAGAACTTTAACAGTACCCAATTATAACTGTATCCAACAAACAACGCGATATCGTAGCATAGTAACAGTGCGCTACAGAGATAAGAAAAATTACACCTGACACGAATAAGACAAATTTAAACTTCTTTGGGCACGAAGTTGAGTCATGAATGTTATAGGTATTTATATAGTTTTGTACTTTTAAATTCGGAGGAAACATTTAAAAAAATCTAAAAAACAAACATAACCCAAAAAACACTTATCTATGAAGACATTCTAATTAAAAAAATGCATATACATGTTCTGAATCTTCATCTAAACAACATAATTGTCATTTACGTATACAAGGGACTTACTCAAAGTTTCAATGTTCTTAGCACGCTAAGACGAATATATATGCTCATACTTAAACGCTGGATTCAATCAATGGTTGCCCTCAAAAGGCATCTTCACATAAATATATTATTATGACTTTTGACGGTTAGTAAAAAAATCTGCCAGAATTTCGATCAGCTTTTCTTTTACCTTTTATGATATATCCACAAACATAAGAGTTAAGTAACTTATATATGCATTTGTATAACTTATTGTATATATACTTGTATTCATTTAATCTTCATATTTACAGTTTTTTCATTTATTTAATTTAGTGATTTTCAGACTCGTTGAAGGAAAAATTAATCGATATTAGTTATTATTGCATGTAGGTAATTCAAATTGAACTAGCAATATAAAACACTGTGTAATATATGAAAAAGATTGATAGTATAATTTTTAAATGCTATCTATCACGTTCAAAGTTCTACATGTTATCAATGACGCCGCCTACGCCCTAAATTTACCTACCCGGCTCGTGGCGATAAAGGCTCAGTACACACAATTACAAGTGAACCCTTTTAAGCGCCAATAATAGTAACCGAACCGGCAAATATCGTTGCGTGTAGACAGTTTTTATGTGTCACTATTTCGTCACGATATCTTTATTGGTCATTAAAACAGATAATGACATACTTGGTCCCGATTTTAAAGCTAAAATTTTCGCAGCTGGTCCGAATTTGGGCGAACGTATTTAACACGTTATCAAAGTATTATCATATTAAAATGGTAATTTTGTTTTACTATATAGAGATAATAATAGTCTCGTTGTCATCATTATTAATATTTGTGTGGATAAAGAAGTGTTTCAAATTTAGTAAAGTAGTAAAGTAACAGCCTATGAATGTCCCACTGCTGAGCTAATGCCTCTTCTCCTTTTTTGAGGAGAAGTTTTAGAGCTTATTCCACCACGCTGCTCCAATGCGGGTTGGCAGAATACACATGTGGCAGAATTTGAGTGAAATTTGACACATGCAGGTTTCCTCACGATGTTTTCCTTCACCGTCAAGCACGAGCTGAATTATAAAGTCAAATTAAGCACTTGAAAATTCAGTGGTGCATGCCCGGGTTTGAACCCACGTTCATCAGTTAAGATTCACGCGTTCTAGCCACTGGGCCATCTCGGCTTCAAATTTAGACCAAAACATATTTTATAATATAAGCATAATATCATAATATGTATATAACATATTGTTTTGAAATACTTATTCGATATAATATTGTGTTTTTTAACTGTTATTATTCTTTGCTCTGAGTTCTTATTTATAATTCGAGTATAATTTTGATATTCAATCAAGAACCCAAAGTCATGAAATACTCAATTTATTCATCGAAATCGCTGCCAAATACTCAAACAGTAATTCCGAAGCCATGTATGACAATTCTCAAAAACTTTTTGTCACGAAACCTAAAGAAGTATATAGACTCGAACGAAAAAAAAATAAATGTGTTGTTTTTTTTAATATCAATAATGGAACCTAATTGAATTATGATCAGTAAATAGATCAATAA
Organism: Nymphalis c-album; assembly: GCA_963151315.1. Lineage (NCBI taxonomy): Eukaryota > Metazoa > Arthropoda > Insecta > Lepidoptera > Nymphalidae > Nymphalis > Nymphalis c-album. The sequence continues at coordinate 9,983,997 of OY720590.1, read as the reverse complement.
ATAGATGTTTTGTAAAATATTTGATGGGACGGAAAATTTAATTACAAATATTAAGTTATTTACGTTTTGTAAATGTATATCTCGAGCTACTGCAATTTTATTTAATATAAAACAGTTTGGTCTAATCGTAATATATTTGTCGAAATTAGCTGTGTACCTTTCCTAGGGTTTAAGCAATGGTTAGACCATTATAGTCTGAATTAACCCTGACTAAAATCTTATTAGAGTTGATCAATCAAAACTATCGACAGTCAAGTATAAACACCACGTTACATGAAAATGTGTACATGTGGTATCGGTGGGAACCGTGCCATACCGTGCCAGCCTGCCCGCTGCCGTGATAAAGGTCTCAACTATGACACGAGCGCCCAGCGTCAAAACTACTAATACTTTACGTCAGGGACGTTTTACCAGTGGCTTCGCAGTTCGCTCCTTAAGAAAAATTATAAAGGTTTTCTTTCAAAACGAGTTCTAAAAATTTGCAATCTACATGGTAAGTAAAACGATTAGGGTTAAAAAAGACTGTTAAAAAAGTAATATAAAAAATACTTCACTAACAATATTTTTTCATATAATTTAATTAATAAAGGAAATCATTTTAATTGACTTAATAGCTGAAAAGTAACAGCATAGTAGATTATTTATATCAAACACGCTCTTCTGTTTAACCAATTCGACATTTTAAAATAAATATTTGTACTCGTAATAGGTACTCATAAATTGAAAACTACATGCCTCTTAATTGGAATTCTATTCATTTTCAGTTTTGCTCACCCACATGTCCGGGCCCGCCTCGAGAAACATATGGGCTCGAATCTTGTTCGGCTCACCGACAAAGCCTACATGACTGAGCTGGAAGAGAGAATTCGAGCCGTCAATGAGGAAAACCTCAACAAGAGGATCTCCTCCAGAGTCGTAAGTACTATGATTACTTAACATTTTATAATTCATGTTGATACCTAACGGAGGAGATGTCTTCAAGTTGATATGTGAAGACGTGTATGTAAACTTATTAGATAAATGATTTTTTATTTCAAATTTTCTTTTGTTTTTATTTTCAATTTGTAAATTTAGCTTAAAGTGTTTCTACCACAATCTCAAAGTTTGAAACTTATTTGTTCTACACAAGTATACTTAATATCAATAATATAATAATGAAGAGATTAAAAAGAGTGCAACTTCATTATATTATCTTCGTTAATACATTGCACGTGTTGTAATCCGTTTTACATGTGTGTTTGTGTTTGCTATAGAGAGATAAATTGTAATCTTCTTTAACCTAGAGAAATGTCAAGTCTAGAAACTCTCGATTCAATGTTGTATTTAATTACAATGTATTAATAACAGAAGAAAGTATAAATTATAATTACGGTCACGTATGATTTTTAGCTTGACGAAATGGAAAGATTGAAACGTCTTATCCTCGTTGGAAAGACACCACTAAAAGAATGTCCACCCGAGCTCTTCCATCATCCCGTGTTCGTATTTTGGCGGATGGTGAACAAGGAAGTTGCAAGAGCCGCAAAGAAACGAGCTGATGCTTATTACAGAAAGTTAAAAGCATCGCAAAGATTTGATCAGGTAGGACACTCACCTTCTAACTTCACATACTAAAGTTATAATATAAATACTTACAAATATATACCTACTTATAATAAAACTAAGAGTGTATGCAATTTTGGAAAAATTAATCTTGAATAATTTATTTTATTGTTGGGAAATTTTGAATAATTATTATTAATCTGATTGCCCATCGACATAAGTGGTTAAATTGACGTTTAATGATCTACCAGTTTTTAAATTAACACATATACATCATAGTGTCCAAATTCTTAGTACCACCATCATAATAATCAATGTTTGATTTCAATAATTTGTGTAAAATAACATTCACTTGTAGAGTTATTATTATATATCAAATTCTACAAATTTATATATTTACAATTTAATTATATACAAATATAATTATCTAAATGGCGGTACATATTAGACGGTAGATGAAGAAACCGAAGCGGATGTCGCAAGTGAAGAAGGTGAGCAGTTAACACCAGACCAATTGCTTCGTAAGTGCGCTGAAGAGTTAGACCAGCTCAAACAAGTGGATATCGAGAAGGGTTTTCGCTTCACTGACGACCAGTTCGCTGTCCTCAAATATGAAACCAATGACGTCAAAACACTAAAAAGTCTTACGGTGAGGAAATTAATTTAATATTATGATGCGATCATTTTAGGCTTCTTGGTAATTTTTAATTTTTTGCCTCTTTAAATTAAATCAAATATAATGTAAAACGTTTATGATATAAATCAACATTCAATCTTTAAAAGAAAACAACGCGCGAAAAATATTTAAAAATCCACATTACTTGAAACGAATAATAAGATACAAAAGTACACCGTTTCCGATTTATTTTAAATATAATAAATACAGATAATTTTGTATAAATGAAAACATGTAGCATGGGCTCGTGTCAAACCGGTAGGAACTAGATAAACTTAGGTTGACCCTTTGGACTCTGAATATTAAGTTATTCAGATAAACATTAAACATTCTATGATCATCCATAGAATTACACCCATGTAGTGAACTAAACGTACTACAAAAATTCAACTCTTGCGTTCAAACGTGATCTAGTGTTAAAAAAAAAAGTGACAGAGTAATGAAAATGTCTATCTTTCTTAAGGTATCGTTTCGTTTATCTTTTTCTATAAATTTAATTTATTAGAAACTAAATTTAGGTAATAGGCAATTTAATTAAATGTTCGTTAAAATATATAATGCTTGTTCCTAACGGGGCTGATGATTTTTAATAATTATCCACTTAAGATTTTTCATTACTTCAAAAAAATACTACGATAAACAATGTTTAATCGGAGTTCCGTGTCAAGATGTTATTTTGTCTGTAACACTATTTTTGAGCTAGCCTTTTGCCCGCGGTTTTACCCGCGTAATTACCGTTCCCCTGGGAATACGGAGACAGAATGTAACCTATGTTACTCACTCATACTCAAAATCGGTTTAGTGGCTCAGGCTTGAAATCTTAACAAACAAACAAGCTCACATTCGCATTTACAGTAGATATATCAGCGCTCTATTGTGTATCAGTGGTATTTACTACTGACTGACAGACTCATCACAAGATCTCCGAAAATATAGGTGCAAGTGTCTTGAAATTTAGCGTAGAGACACTTTTGGCCACCTAGAAACACTTCGATTTTTCGAAAACCCTATTCAAAATAGTAAACGTAAAATAACGTGTTAAAAGTACCTCTATACAGAGTATTAAGAGATAATTATGGTAATTAACACAAGTCCCTCGGAAAGCATGCCATAATATTAAAGCAAACTGAATTAAATAATATATTGTACCAATTTTATAAAAATACAGTAATCGTTTAAGCAACAGTTTTAAATTATTTATCATAGTGTTTACATTTCAAATAGTTGTTACTCGAACCATTACTATCCTAATCTATTTTATTGATACGAATACCCTGATCTTATCATTCTATGACATTTGACTTTTCGTTGAAACAAACCTGTTAGTCACGTATGCCTATTGCATTATACAAACCAATCTATTATATTATTTAGTTATATATATTATTATATTATGAAATATTATAAAACGTTGTGGTCCTGGGTTCAATTCCAAGGTCGGGCCAATGAATAGTTTTTGGGTTTTTCTGTTAGAAAATTCTCAGTAGCATCCCGGAATCTGGAAGTTGGTAGTGTGTACACTCCCGAGCTTCGGAAAGCTCGTTAAGCCGTTGGTCCTGCGTCTGAACTCTTTCCGGTCGTTTCGGATTGCCGTCCCATCGGATTATTAGAGCTAAAGAAAAGAGAATGTACTTGTGTTTGCGCACACACTTGTGCACTATAATATCTCCTGCGCAGTTGGCTAATCTCTCTTGAGATTGTCCGCCATGGCCGAAATCGGTCTGGAGGACCTCATTATTATAATACCCGCTTATGTGTTGTAGTTATATTAAATATGTATTTTCCCCGTTTGTTTTGAATAAATTATCTGTTGCAGATACAATATATTTCGGTAAAAAAGTACTGATATATATTATACAAAAAATATTTTAATCAAAAATATAAGCTTGGTCTGTGATTATAATCGCAAACATAATCTTTAATAAAATAAAATTGCCAAATTATGATAATTTATTATATTATTATGTTTTCATTTATAGTAGAAGTTGTAACGACAATAGATTTTTTAATTGTTATAAATTGGTTGTTCAAGACCTTATACAATACCCTTGAGAAAGAAAGTTTGAGAATAACCCTTTTTTTCGTTATTTTAATTGGGAAAAGTACAATTTACAAAATGTTCTTGTAAAATATAAGATATTCTTGACCTGGTTTACTAAAATGTAGAAGTGCTGCTATTCAGTGGATTCGCTCAAGTTTAATTGCTGAAAGTCCATTTGCATATTTAATAATTGTAATTATAACAAAAATCATAGTCAATAAAAATAAAGCCTGTGTTATTAAGATTTAAAAAATAAAAAAAAAACATTCTATAATTGTTTCCATTCATCATGTAACTAGACATTAGTAAAATTCAACTTTGCGACTCATTGCATTTGTAATGCTTGATGAATGATGAAGTAGACTAAGATAATATTAAATCAAGTCATAACACATTATATGTCGTTAATTGTGTACCTTATTTTTTTAAATTATATATTAACTTCATTTTTTGTCTATATTCAATAAAGAAAAAATATATTAAATATGCACTACTTTTAAATAAACGAATATTTAAGTAATTTCTTTTTTAATTTTTCTTACAGACAGTGGAGGAGTTATATGCTTTGGCTGATAAAATTATTGGAACAAAACGCCTATAAAATGTTATACTTTAAGTGAAAAGTTGTTACTTATGATTATTGTTTTACTTGTTATTTTTAATTGCTATTTTTTTAAACCACATGTCAATATTGTTAAGTAAGTAGTCATTTTGATAGTGCTGTTAAAAAACAGTTTATACTTCGTAATAAAACCATGATAATTATAACCTGTTTTTAATTTATCATTTAAAGTGTTTTAATTTTCGCTGATTTTTAATCACTAATTAGTGGATAAGTGTGACATTTTTACATGTTTGAACGAAAATTCTTCAATTAGTCAAACACTAATCGTTTGTCATAAAAATTAAAAGATCGACCCTAAGTGGACGAACTACTTATTTTCTTCATACGATGGGATTATTTTCTTAAATAATATAAACAATAAATTAATAAACACATTTATAATACTTATTTGATTTATTAATATAGTAACATCGTATTTGTACTAAAACATGATCTGGCCTTTTAAAAGTCTTTTACAAACACTTCTTCCTACACCGTAAAAGCACATCGCTCATATATATTCTTGACTAGATATTTTTTTCTATATCCTGTGCTTTGTAGTTTTAGAATCTTGTTTAAAAAACCTTATTCAGCGCTAGTGTTATAAGAACACTATAAGATACAACATTTATGTATTTTACAAAGTATACATTTGATTGCCCTTACTATAAGGGTAATGCCATACTTCTTACTCGAGGGCAATACCAATCGCTACATCAAGATTATAAAACAGAAATACAAAATAAACTGATAAACAATTTCATGTCGCAACACGTAATTATTATGTTGCATGATATCTCCGTATTTATATCTTAGGGTCTAAGTGAATCAGACTGTCGCTTCGATAGTCTAGGGTGCTTAAGGTCACAAGTGGCTTTTAGGACGTCTGCGAAGTTGCGCGTAGATCAGACCCGCTGGCTTGTCGATGGGCTGGTATATGTAGTGACGAGGATCACCTTTGGTCACATTAGCGGGGAATTTCGAAACGTCAATGTTAAGATAGTGCTTATTCGGCATTGACATACGAATCCAGGTAATCTGTAACAAGGAAAAAACAAAATTAGGTATAATTATTATTATAATCATTGAATGTTTTCTTACTTATTTTATAAACTACAGTAGAGCTTTTCTGTAGGAACTCGAAACTCAACGCACGATCGTGTAATATGATAAAGTGATAAGCGACAGTCATTTTTTTAATTTAATATATTTAATACATTTAATAAAAAGAGTCCCCGCTACGAAATATCGTCTCACCCTAATGTGAGTTTTAAATAGTTCACCATTAATACACGATGTAGAGTTCTTAGAAACGCTAAATTTCAATATAGATAAATATGTTTTTCATTCTTGTTATCAACGTGATAATATACAAAAATGAGTATGACGATTGCTTTGAAGAAGTTATAGATAAACTTTGACCGCAACGGGGGACGTATAGCTGTATGTCACGTGACCCGATAACTAATAAGGGTGTGACGCCTCGTATCGCCATTATCGATAACTAAATATAGAAAATTTGCAAAAAAACTACACTACTGCAAAATAAGTCTTTTAGATTGAAATGCTGTAAAACCCTTCACATTTTTTTTAATCAAAATATTCCTACGAATAATACTTTGTTAAACTTAAATAATGTTCGAACAGCAAAAATACACATCACGTGAACTCATTACGTTAATAAATAACTTATATTAATTTATTGGTTCTTTCAAACATCACACAAAGCTGAACAACAATTACGGAGATAACCCCAACACATAATCACGAACATAAACACTTTATATCACTTATTATTGTAGCCTTGTTTAAGTAAAGATTTGACTAAAATGAGCTTAAATATTACTAAACACATAGTTATAATGAGTTGAACTAATTAGTAATAGTACTTAAAATTTTCTAGATATCAAAATTTAATCTGACGTTACTTAGAACTCTCATTTAAAATAATGAGATAGTTTTTTTGGTCGTGCAAAAAATATGAAAAATGATTAGTATCATATATAGTTATACTAAAATGAAACGGTCGCCAAAAGTTCATTGATATAGAGTTAATAATTCGATCTACATAAAATACAGGTATGTAACACATTGACTTAAAATCATATATAAGTTATTTCGTATAAATTAAGTCTCTTTTGATTTATTTTTTAATATTATTTTTAAATTAACTAAATGAAAATTATACCTCGGATACTTTTTCTAGGACGGTTTTTTCTGCTTGGTACAGTGTGTGTTGTACGGATGGTGAATAAACGCCGGTGTCTGGTGGACCGGCAAATTTTTCCAAAATAGCATCTTTCACAGTCAACCATGCATTGTCGAAATCTGCTGATTTCATGTTGTCGTATGACCATTCTGCTTCAACTATGGTACTGTAAAGTAATAAAATACACCGCTATAAAATAATTTGGCTCTATCTATGGTGCTTGAAATGATATATCTGTTATAAATAATAAAAGTACCTAAATATTCTTTCAGGAGCATCAGCTAACGTCGTATACTCGTCTTGAACGAAATCAACGAAAGCGGACTGCGTAGTCTTCAAAACACGAAGACCTTTTAACCCAGACTTAACAGAGACAGCCTCTGAGGAAATTATTAATTTATTATGCAACTGTTGACATTATGTAAAATACAGTACATTATATTACATCATTTAAAATGATGTAAACAACTTACCGTGTCGAATTTGAGAGACTTCACACCATCTAGTTGCAGTCGGGGCAAATACGAATGCGTGATTATGTGGAGTGCCCGCTTGCAGCCGTTCCCAGGGATATTCTATAATGTGACACTTTGCTTCGACGACTTGTCTATACGTATATAGGAAATGATTCACTACAACCGCACCAAACTCTTCGGGTGTCTTAATTCCATATTTCTTCGCAAGTAAATAAACGGTGTTCTTTTGTGAGTCAGTAGCTACGACCTCTTTGTTATCGCCTATGATATATGCGGATTCTGATGCAAGCTTTAATTCTGTAGACACTTCAAACTCTCTGATGACATGGTACTCTCCGTCTCTGTGCACGTGTAAGAGTTTAACAGAACTCTTACCATATCCATGGTCACTGAGTTCAAAGCGGCCGCCTGTGTCCGCGGCAGCCGTAGTAGCAGATTTAGCTCCCATTGCAACTAGCGGGCCTGCTTCACCCGAACTTGTGTTTGAGGGTTTCGCATAAATTCTGAAATTTATACAAAAGTGAATATTTGGCAATGTTATTTTGTATTTAAATTGTTTTGTAATATCTAGTCAATTAATAGTTGGTACCTACCTGTTCGTGCTAGTCCACGGCATTTTAATTTTTTTTATTACTTTATTTTAAGCGTGTGCAAGAACCGGCGACGGTTCATTTACTCATAAAGAGACTGCGATAACTGGAACTCTGGAGCTCATTTATAAAGGTACCCTGTGACCCTCATTATCACTGACGAGCACGCGCCTAATGCGCAAACTGGACCTTATCGGTGTTCACATTAATTTTATTTATCAAATACAGAGCAGTATTCATCGTTATCAAAGGAAATTGTAAATATACACAACAGCTACGAGTTTTCACTCAAATTTCCTTTTTAATGCAAAAACATAATATTAAATCTATTTAAAATTAATTTAGACGGATAAAGATCTCATAGACTAAAATGCGTTACAATGTTTTATTATTTAATACATTTATAGTTATATCTTACTTCCAACTTTTAATTTTAAATTCAATAGTAAAAACAACAAGAACATTAGTGGTAACCTAACCTAACTTATAGTCTGCTGATTATTGTACCTACTGAAAAATGTTATTTGTTATGTTACAAATTTAACTACCATTGAAATTTCATTAAAATATTTATTTCCTATTATACTTTTAAAATAACGAATTTATAAACACTTAATATAAAAGTTTCAGATATAAAAACCATTGACGTCACTTGTAGCTGAATAAAAGTTAATCGTGGAATGATATCTCGTATAACCCTAACAACTCAAATGTAATCATTTACTTCCTCTTACACTGACAGTCAGGATCATGACCTCTGCTTATTTAAAATAATATCAAATTATGATTAAACTAATATCAGAGTCAAATTTAAAAGACAACAAATACAACTGTAATCGCAAACACGGGTTTTTGTGACATGGACTATGTCTGGTCATGCCATTTCTTAAGAATTTATAAATCTGTGGTCATGTAAACAACGATAAAATGTCAATCACAATTATAAATAATTTATTATTGATATTTAATAGTAGATATAGCTCATTAATATTTTTTCATTACTTTAAAAGTATTATACTTTATTAGATTTTTAATTAAAAAAATACTTTATTATTTTATATTTTAAGCAACACACATAATCATTAATTAATAAATTGTTAAATGTAATTAAAACCCATATAATGAAAGCTAAGTAATTTAAAAAAGCAAAGTTATGTAATAATATTAGCAAATTTTTAGTTACCAAAATTTTAATCCAATTATCCAAAGCACGTAAGTACACATGGACGCTTACTCACTAAAAGCCAATTAAAACTCCTTACATAGGCCCATTGAGATCATTTATTATGCATAGCATATTACCACTTTCTATTTTTACGTCTTGTATCATCGTTAATTTTTAGATAAATAAAACAACAAAATAAATAAATTATTAAATAAGTTTATATTATTACAATATTTAAAATATACGTAGCTACGTTGGCAATAGTGACAGCCCTGACTTCGACCCCCAAGATATTAGCAATCAGCAGCTTTATCCAGGATAATTTAAAAACCATCGTGAACTCAATTAGGTTCATTGAGATTTTGATGCAATTAACATTAAATATGACTAATTAATGAGATAGACCATTATTCCGATAAGCACGTGTTGTTATTTCGCTTTATCTTTAGCCGAAAATAGAATCGAATTCCAAAACAATTGTATCTGAAACGAAAGCAATAATAATATTTATTGGTTTCGAGAAAAATATTACAAACACTCAAAATAATACATTGAGATAAACTTATTAAGAAAACAAAAAAATATGACCAATTACTTTTTAAGAGTTGATTGTATTTTATTATATTTTCATGTCAAAGAACTTTTCTAACTACTCGTACTCGTATATCAAGTTAGTAACAATGATAATAACGAACAACATATGAGTACGTTCGTTAGTAATAATAATACAAATATCACGTGTGTCACTTGTTCGATATTATGAACAGCAATAATTTGGATATATCCGGCTCGTCTTAGTTCATTAACATTATTAAATTAACATTTAAATAAACATAGTTTACTTAGTCTAATAATACTAAGAGGTTGATACGAATTAGGCTGTAAAACGTACCGAGTATTTACCTGTTAGAGAACAACAGTAATTACGAAGCCCTGCAAATAAATATAGGTATTTACTACGTATCCTGTTGTTAAATATAACGAAATGTAATATCTTCGATATAATATGTGAAATAAATATGCATCGCGTTTAATTTTGTTATATTGAACTTAATAAATATATAAAGCTTTAGAAGAAATTTTTGGCGAAAATTTAAGTAGCGAAATTCACTCTAACACTTATCATAAAGAAGATACTAGCGTTATTGTAAAAGTCTTCCTAACGAGGCCAATTATTTACTCGTACCTTTGTTCCGTCATCGAACCCCCAACCAATAGAAATATATGTATATAAATGTTTTTAGTCCTACATTTCATAAAACTACTTTCAAGTCTATTAATATCATTTTTTTTACAGTCATATCGTAACATTTTATGAGCTTTTATATTTGCTGACCTTATAATACTAAAATACTACGAAGATATTTTACGACAAGTCGAAATTCTAACTATGGATACTTTATAGCCGTCTGCATAGCGTTGCGGTTATATCAAATTATGAAACCATGCCAAACTGGAAAAAATCTTACATTTTACTGATTATACAAACCAGTCTGGGTGGGTTCCACCCCATCATCAATTATTCTACTGCCTCAATAATTCAAACATCAATAATTTGGAGTGCTGTGTTTCAGTCTGAAGGGTGAGTTATCCAGTGTACGAAGACACGAGGAACAAAACACCTTCGACATTATGGAAGCACGACACTGTCGTCCTGCTATAAAAAAATAAACAATGTTTTTAACGACATTACAAATTAATTCAACACTATGTGTAGCAAGTATCGACTTGATAGATACAGATGGAGATGGTTACGTAGTTTTTAATATTAAAATTCGCACTCTAGTTATATTTTTATACATCAATTCACACAATGTATCACAAACTAAATTAAACCGATAAAGCAACGTGGGAACTTGAACTGAACGCTTCGCAAATATTTTTGTCTTAATTTATTTCATATAGTAGAATAACATATAAAGATAAAGATTTCACTTGGTGGTAGAGCTTATACCCACTCATCAGATATTCTACCGCAAAACAGCAGTAATTGGTACTGTTGTGTTCCGGTTTGAAGGGGGAGTGAGCCAGTGTAATTACAGGGACATGGGACATAACATCTTAGTTCCCAAGGTTTGTGGCGCATTGGCGATGTTAGCGATGTTTAACATCTCTTACAATGCCATTGTCTATGGGCGTTGGTGGCCACTTACCATCAGGTTGCCCATATGCTCGTCCGCCTTCCTATGAAAAAAAAATAAAGAGTAATGTACTCTTAAATTTCAATCTTGCCTAAAACTAAATCAAAATCCCAGAATACTATTACAAAGTAAAGTAATGTATGTGTTCGCGCCTACGATTTTTAGCGAGCAATGTTTACGCGAACGCGATCTAAAACTACCCTGCCAACTTATTCGTTTATATTTTTATAAAACTTGGTAGGGTAAAAATGTGTCAGTGCGAGTGTGCTGTGATTTTTCTTTATTCCTTTTCAATTACTCAAGCTAACTACACAAGTTGTAACTACATTTTCTAGAACCTCGAGATTATACAAGTTTGAAGCAAGATTTTAGTTTTTATTCAGTTCGGTATCGGACTGCAGTGTCTAAGTAATAGACATAATTGGCGACCGTGACAGGACGTAATCTGACGAAGATAATTTCGATTGAAACATTTGAATCGTGGAAGCTTGGAGTCCTGCTGGAATTGGTCAGCATCAGCGCCGTAGCAATCAGCTACCGGGCAGCACCGCACCGCGTCCAGTCAAGTATTGAGGAACGAGCTAAAACCCACGGAACATTAACAACGCCGGTCGTTGGACTTTGAACCACCGCAGCAGACTATAATCGCAGCTAAGTGTCCCTTTCAGTACCCTAATCCCTATTTCAATAATTTTCTGAACATCCTTTAGCGGTTTTAACTTGTGCAAATATAATAGATAAATACGTAAATACATTTTTTACCTTTGCGAATAAGGTACGGTAGGTATTGCGTCATCCGATTTACTTGTTATATTTAAACAATATCAGGCAGATATTAATATCAAATAAAGTTGTTATTTGTTAAATTGATCTTTTTTAGTATTTTTAAAGGTGCCGTTATTAAATTTTATAGTCGATATACCGACCGACTGTAACTAAATTTACCGTTATTTAGGTGTCTCTTTATTTTTTTGTTTATGAAGCCCTAAACGCCGTCATTGTTGTGTCCCACGTAATTTTCTGTGTGGTGATTATTCCGCCGAACATTCCAGGGTTGCCGTTAACTAGTGAGCGGGACCGATACGCGCCGCCGCCGCCGCGCCGTAGCGCCGCGCCGCCACGTCACCGCGCTGTTTGTGCTCGCCAGGCACCACCTCGACCTCCCACGTGCGGCGGATGCCACCAGAAAGGGGCGTGAGCGTTTTTCATTTGTTATTTTAAGTTTTAAGCTTTCATTTTATTTTTTTACGTTGATTTCTGTCGGTTAAATTGATTTCTTAGACCTTTTATTTTATTTTTTTATTAAATTATTATAATTTAATTTCTTCCTCACGAATTTTGCAATAATCTTTAACACGTTACGATGGGAATCGAGGACGAGGTGAAAAACTTGGCGGAACTAATAACCAAGCGTAGTTCTGTCAAGGGACAAGTAACCAAGTTTAAAAATTATGTTGATAGATTGGGTAAGTCGGAAACGCTTACTACGACGGAAAGGGCCGAACTTACTCTTAAGCTTAGTAGATTTGAAGCGTTATCCTCTAAATTTGATGATTTACAAAGCAAGATTGAGGTTATTAATTTTAATAAGTTAGACGAGGAGCTCGCGGAACGAGAAATCATTGAGAGGGCTTTTATAAGCAATATTGTGGCGGCTCAAACCCTGTTGCAGTTGCACAGTCACGTTGACAGTGCCCACGAATCTAGTAACTATCATAATGTAAGCCATTGTGGGCTCGACCATAATGAAACCGGTTTTAGGCTTCCGTTAATTAACATTGCTAAGTTTGATGGTTCGCATCTTAAGTGGATGGAATTTCGAGATACATTCAAATCTCTAGTTCATCAAAATAGTCGAATCAGCCCCGTGAACAAGTTTCATTATTTGCTGTCATATTTAGAGGGGGAACCAGCTCGTACTGTTGCGAATCTCGAAGTTTCTTCCAATAATTATGAGGAGGCTTGGAGCCTGCTATTACAGCGTTATGACAATAAACGTTTATTAATAGATCATCACCTCAGTTCGCTTTTTAATATTACCGCACTACATAAGGAGTCTGAGAGGTCGCTGCGCTTCCTAGTCGATCACGTGACTAAGAATTTGCGTGCATTGTCCAGTCTAGGGCAAGCAACTGAGCATTGGGACGTTATTGTTATACATTTGGTTTCATCTAAGCTAGACAGTAACACATTTATGAGATGGGAGGAACACCGTAATGCGATGTCAACTGATACACCCACGCTTAAAGATTTTCACAAGTTTCTGAACGATCGTGCATCCATTCTAGAGTCAGTACACCGCAGTCGGGCTGAGAGCTCTTCTAAGTCTAATCATGGTCAGCAGCGAGCCGCGACTGCTGCTAATGCTAAACCGGAACGTTCACACTTGAAGTCATATGCGTGCACTAGTAACAGCAACACTAGTAGCGATCAACAACAAAGGCCATCTTCTTCTAATTTATGTGCTTATTGTAATTCTACTGAGCATAGGATATTTGATTGTCCATCATTTAAGGCGATGAGCGTTAGTGATCGTATAACCCAGACGACTAAATTGAAACTATGTAAGAATTGTTTGAAGCCTGGTCATTTTTCTCGTCAATGTCGTTTCGGTCCTTGCCGAGAATGTAAAAAAAGGCACAACTCGCTCCTGCACCTTACTACAAATATCGAAGGAAGTACGACTACTGCTGTAAGCAATATTAGCCCCGTCGACACACTAGCTAACTTTTGTAATGAGAATATTAGTCAAGTCCTACTGTCGACGGCTCTGATTGAGGCTGTCAATCCAAGGACGCGTAAATCGGTAACCGTGCGCGCCTTGTTAGATTGTGGCAGCCAAACCTCATTCTTAACTTTAAATTTGAAAAGAAAATTGTCACTAGATGTCACTCCTTTAATTTCTACGAATGTCATTGGCTTTGGTAATAATTATTCAGGAACTATAACAGAATATTGTGTTGTTCAAATTAAATCATGTAATACGTCTTTTAATGTTACATCCAATTTTTATGTCATGAACCAACTTACTAGTTCGCTACCTAATTCTAGTTTTGATATGAGTTCACTTCAAATTCCTAGTAATATTATCCTAGCGGATCCCAAGTTCTATGAACCGTCCCAAGTTGATATGCTCATCGGTTCGGATCTGTTTTGGGACATAATCGGCTCTGAGCAACAGTCATTGGGCGCAGGGTGTCCTAGATTACACAGTTCGAAGTTAGGCTGGCTTATTGGTGGTCCTGTGCCTTTGTTTAGCAAACAAATTAATAAAAATGTAAAGCGTAATGCTGTTCTCACTAATTTTGCACAAGTTGATGATCTACATACTAAAATGAGTAGGTTTTGGGAACTAGAGGAGATTCCTTCTAAAGTTCATTTAAATGACAACGAGCAGGCATGTGAGAGGCATTTTGTGCAACACACCCGTCGCTTGTCCAATGGGAGATTCTGTGTGAGGCTTCCTTTATTTAAATCACCCGACTGTCTTGGCGATTCACATGCCATGGCCAAAAAAAGATTTTATAATTTAGAGAAGCGCTTCAGGAGACAACCTGAGGTCAAATCTCAGTATGTTGCGTTTATCCGGGAATACGCAGAATTGGGTCATCTCTCGGAAGTAACATTCGATAGTCCTCCATTGAATTTATGTTACTACTTGCCTCATCATCCGGTGTTCAAAGAGAACAGTGAGACAACCAAAATAAGGGTGGTGTTCGACGCGTCTGCTCGCACCTCCTCCGGTGTATCTGTCAATGACCTTCAGATGGTTGGACCTCAAATTCAAGACTCTCTTTTCTCTATATTAGTTCGGGCTCGCCTCCACAAGTACATCTTGACCGCGGATATAGAAAAGATGTACCGGCAAGTTGTAGTAGATGAATCCGATCGCAATTTACAACTCATCTTATGGAGAGAAGATGAGCGTGAGCCTCTCAAAACACTGAGACTTAATACTATTACTTACGGCTTCGCAAGTGCTAGCTATTTGAGCACGAGATGTCTTTGGCAGCTGGGGGAGGAGTGCGAGGATCCACTCACGAAAACTATTTTACAACATGATCTATACGTGGATGACCTAATCACTGGTTGCAATGACGAAAATGAATTGAAATGCATTCAACATTCTGTATCGGAGGCCTTGAAGGCAGGATGCTTTAATTTACGCAAATATAAATCGAACTCTCCTTTAGTTCTGCAGTCCTGTTCTTCAAGCTCTACTGATAAACTGGTTTTAAGTGAGTCTGCCAGCGCTCTCGGTTTAGGGTGGGATTCAGCAACAGATCGCTTATTTTATTCTTTTGACATGCCTCCTAGTACTGAGAAAATAACTAAGCGTTTTATATTATCGACATCTTTTAGAATCTTTGACCCACTAGGTTTGGTGTCTCCCTGTATAATTATCCCTAAACTGATTATGCAGCAGTTATGGCTCGATAAAGTTGATTGGGATGATGAAATTTCAAATGATATGCAAAGGGCTTGGCTTAAATTTTACAATACTCTAAATAATTTATTTTCATTCTCTATACCTAGGAAGGTTTTATGCGACTTACCAGTTATAATAGAACTACACTCCTTCAGCGACGCCTCGCAGAGAGCGTACGGCGCGTGCATTTTTATTAAGTCTGTAGATGCGGCAGGCAACGTGAGTGTTAATCTTTTATGTTCCAAGTCGAAAGTAGCACCTGTGAAGGCCTGCACTATACCTCGCTTAGAACTATGCGCCGCTGTGCTGGCGGCTCGGCTATGTAAGGCAGTCGTTGACTCGTTGAGGTTTTCTATAGAACGCAGGATCCACTGGTGTGACTCTAGCGTCGTCCTTGCTTGGCTGCGCACTAGCTCTAGAAAACTTAAAACATTTGTGGCCAACAGAGTCGCAGAGGTGCTAGAGTTAACCGATGTTAGGTGTTGGCGCTATGTACCTACCCTGCAAAATCCGGCTGATCTCATTTCCCGCGGGGCGTATCCTGAAGAACTTAGGAATAATAATTTGTGGTGGTCTGGTCCGGAGTTTTTATTGCAAGACGAATCATCATGGCCTACTTTGCCTAGAGACGTTCATCAAGACTTAAATGATCTAGAATTTAGGGCAAATGTTGCTAATCTAAATAATAGCACTTCATCGGTAATTCAATTCCATAATTTTTCTAAATTAAATCGACTAAAGCGAGTGTATGCATATGTGTTGCGATTTCTTCACAATTTAAGAAACCCTAAGTCCAAACATCTAGAAGCACTAAGTGTGCAAGAATTGCAAGGCTCTTTTAATTTGCTTTGTCGCGTAGCACAACAGGAATTATTTCCTGTCGAATATGGCTTATTGGCTAAAAATAAAGCAATCAGTTCTCGGTCTAGCATTATCGCTCTCACACCTTTCATGGATGATAGTGGATTGATTCGCGTAGGAGGTCGGTTAGACCAATCGTCTCTTCCATTTGAGAGCAAGCATCCAATTTTATTGCATTCATCACACTACCTCACTAAACTTATCTTTGAGCGGGAGCATTTGCATAAGTTACACGCTGGTCCTCAGCTACTTCTCGCTAGCGTGCGGAACTATGTATGGCCCATTAATGGCCGGCACCTCGCAAGGAGAACTGTGCGCAATTGTATACAGTGTAGGAAGGTGCAAGGCAAGACTTTGACTCCGTTGATGGGAAACTTACCCTCACAGCGTATTACGGTGGACTTCCCGTTTCGTAGTGTTGGGGTGGATATGGCTGGTCCTTTCCTTATCCTAAGTCGAAAGGGCCGCGGAGCAAGGACCACAAAATGTTATTTATGTATTTTTGTTTGTTTAAGGTTTAAATGCTTGCACTTGGAAGCTGTAAGCGACCTTTCAAGAGAAGCTTTCATTTTAACTTTACGTAGGTTTGTGGCCCGTCGCGGAAGGCCTACCGAGATTTTTTGTGATAACGGCCGAAATTTTGTAGCTGCCGCGAAAGAAATAGGCAACTTTTTAAAATCTAATAGAGAATCCATAAGTTCCTTTTGTAGTGAGGAAGAAATTAAATTTGTATTTTCCCCTGCCTACGCTCCCCATTTTGGTGGCATCTGGGAGGCTGGAGTGAAATCCGCCAAGTTTCACATCAGGCGTGTTATGGGCAATTCGCATTTAACATACGAAGAGATAGGCACCCTGTTTGCGCAAGTTGAAGCCATATTAAATAGCCGTCCCATTTGTCCTATGTCCTCGTCTCCAAATGACCTTCAGTTCCTCACCCCGGGGCACTTTCTGCTTGGTCGGCCGCTAACCGCATTGCCGTCACCGAATCTTGTCGACTGCAAGGCTTCTAATCTCCGACGTTATCAACGGCTCGAACAAATCCGACAACATTTTTGGAGGAGATGGCAGCACGAGTACTTGGCGGAGTTACAACAGAGAACAAAGTGGCGCGTTCCTGACACCCCTCTGAGGCTTGGAGACTTGGTGCTATTGCAAGAGGAAAATATTCCACCACTGTGTTGGCGTGTGGGGCGCATCAGTAAGCTGTTCCCTGGCCCTGACGGTGTATGTCGCGTGGCGGACGTTCAGACGACGCGAGGGATCTTTCGAAGACCTTTCACACGACTTAGCCCTCTACCAGCAACAGAGAATCAAGCTGAGGGTTAAAATCCGGCGATTTTAACGGCGGGGATGATGTTCGCGCCTACGATTTTTAGCGAGCAATGTTTACGCGAACGCGATCTAAAACTACCCTGCCAACTTATTCGTTTATATTTTTATAAAACTTGGTAGGGTAAAAATGTGTCAGTGCGAGTGTGCTGTGATTTTTCTTTATTCCTTTTCAATTACTCAAGCTAACTACACAAGTTGTAACTACATTTTCTAGAACCTCGAGATTATACAAGTTTGAAGCAAGATTTTAGTTTTTATTCAGTTCGGTATCGGACTGCAGTGTCTAAGTAATAGACAGTATGTATGATATTCAGTAAACATTATATTGGAAATAAATTCAAAACTTATTAATTTAAACATCTGGATTCGTATGAATAATAAACAATAATTCAATATTTTATCTTAGTATAAGCTATAAATTAACGTAGGTAATTTATTTTCTAAATAAAACATAGGTAATTTATTCTCTAATAAAATAAAGTGTGACTACATTTTGTAGTTTTATTTATGTGTTAACGTTTATGTGAGGGAATCATTTCGGAACTTATTGTTATTTCCTTGTAGCGTCGCTAAAGCATATCAGACGAGGAAGCCGAATGGAGTACAGTTGCGAAATATTAACGGGGTCGGGCGGCGCGGGCGGTCTGAGGCGGGCGGCTCTTGACTAGTGCTTACAGATAACATTATATCGACTTGTAAATTATATTTTAATTAATATAATGTCATTGTAATATTAGTTTGCGCTTTCATAGAAATGAGATGCTTTTGTTAAAATAACAATCAACGCAAAAAATCGTCATATCATTTAAGTACATTCTTTTTTATTGTAATACAAAACTTTCAAACAATCAACAATTTAGGTGTGTACACACATAGTGTACACACACAGGTGTGCACTTTTTTCTAAATAATTGTTTTATAAATTAATTAAATAATAAAAACGCTAACAAGGAAAAAGCAAAAATAAATAATATATAACTTAATTTAATATTAAGCGAGCGGTATAAAAAACATCGATATTTATAAACTCATAGGTAATGGGCAGCTCTAGTGTGTTTCAGCGAATGCTGTGCGCAGGCGCGAGGGCGGGCGGCGATATGACGCGTCACGCTCGCCCAGCTGACGGCGCGGCCGCGTGACGTGTATACGCAACCGCGAGTGTCGTGCACGTCTGCTACATATGCGGGTGATGCCACGACCTGCACGGTGAATATTTCGTGTTATTTACTGTTGCACCCCCTGTGATCCAAATGATGGTGCGACGTAGTGGACGTTACACAGTTAACTGGCGAGGATTTAGAGACTTCGTCGGCAATAAACCTCCCGATGACGGTGAGTTGTTTTCAAATCGGCGTGTGAATAAACTTAACCTCAAATCTAATGTAAAACAAATAACTATTCAAACATTGTAATCCACTCAGTAGATAGATTATATCGCTTCACACATAATGTCAAACACGATACGTACCAGACATCCGCAGAGCCTCATTAAAATGTTTGCGCATACACTCTTAATGTATTCGCAAACTATCGACATAATAGTTTCGCTTTAATTTTAAAAGCCTAAGTGAGTTTAGTGCTAAACCTATTATTGATATATTATGCCGTTTTTATTAACATTGGATTCGGATTGCTCTTCGCATATACACTGTGAAGTGTTATGTGTTAAAATATAGTATTTACTAAACGGTGTAAATACTATATTTTAACACATAACACGTTGATAAAGTGAAAAACTCAGATAGGTAAGTGTTAGATTTATGTAAGAGTACAAAAATAATTATAGTAAAATACTCTATATGATTATAAACAATCAGAATCCGAGTCAATAAAAACAATTGAACGACAACTTCTCACACAGCAATTAGAGAAGGTAATTTTTTTTTTAAATTTGTCAAACTTTTTACTTGTAAGTGGAAGTATTCTTAGAATGTGTTATCAATAAAAGCTGCTATTATACTTTGTGCAATTTTCATTTTGTGCTTATTAAAAGGCATTACTTGGAAGTCGTAGCACGCAAATATATGTCATGGCTTAAGTATTTTCGCAATGTGGTTATTTTTTGCATGGCATATGATTCGTCGAATTTAGCTTACAGACATTTCTCCGTCGGTCGGCAAACTACTTTACTTAGTAAAATAAAATTATTGTTTATTATTACATTTCTATACAAATGATTATAACATAGAGATCGTCGTCTAATGTCACGCTCTCACTTATACTTATTTAAAACCCAGCAAATGGGATAGATTCTGAATCAGTAATGAAATCCTACGTTATTTTGATTACATATTTATAATTATGCTCGCTCGAAAAGTTATTTAATGAAATTTGTCACAAGAGGTAATTATTCAGTTGTAAAAAAGAGCCAACAAAACGACTAACCCAGTTAGAAATACATTTCATTCACAAAAACACGTCGTTTCCATGTTAAATTAAATTTTGAATTAATTTAATTTTTGAAGACACTTTGTGAATAAATCTTATGACACATTAAAATAATACTTTTTACATAAAGCTGCTTGGATTTAATTTAATTATAAACCCTTTTTTGTTAAATCAAAGCTTGTGTAACACAACTTTTGCAAGCCTTTTTTAAACGTTGGGATGGCTTCAATTCTGCAAATAAGTTCTCGTCACTCTCCGAGTACAAAGGCTGTCAAATCATTACATATATATGAAGATTGCTTCTAATAATATCTTTAATTTTTCGAGAAAAGTTACAGCACAGCTTGAGTTGACAGCATAAGTATATCATCCAATATCCATCTTTTATTAATGTCATTGAAACCATTTTCACAATTTGTAAAATGAGAATAACAAAACTCGTCATCAAAATAAATAAAATATTAATTAAGATTTTCTTGGAAATAAAATTACCCTATTATTAGGTCCTTACATATGAAATTAGCGTATTGTCGTACTGACCTGAATTCCAAATTCAAATTTATAAATTCTTTTAGCTGGTACATTTTGAGTTTTGAAAACAGTCATTCATTTGTTTTTTCCTCATTATGTTTTTTCTTTGGCGTCACTTATTACCGCACAATATTTACTAGTACGAGTTCTACCGTGGCACCAGTGCTGCAGAAACAGCTCAAAGGATTAATGACGTGGACGGCGCTGGTGTCGCAAAACAGAGCACGGTGCGTTTTTGGTTTCAACGTTTTCGTTCTGGAAATTTCGACCTTCAGAACCAATCCCGTGGACGGCAACAGACCAAAGTGGAAAATGAAGCATTAAAGGCTATTGTGGAAGCGGATCCATCACAATGCACTTCAGAGATAGCCGCAGGCATGATGCGGCAGTCTAAACCGCCTTCAAAGAGTTTATTGATTCTCGCCCCCATGGTTGTTTTAGTAAAGGGATCAATGAACTACCTATGAGATGGCAAAAGTGCATAGATAACAACGGTGCATACATTGATTAATTAAATATAGTTTACAAAAAAAAAATTGACTTTATATTCCTCCCGTTCAAAACGTCAGTTTCATATGTAAGGACCTAATATTTATCCAAATTACAATTACTATGACTACTATCGTAAATATTATAATTCATGAGGAAAAAGGAAGTGTCTACGATGAGATGGTATTAAGTTCATTATAAGAACAGAAGTCGAAATCGACACTCATTTTACATATTAAGTACTATAATATTCTGATTTAAGCCTCGGTCATACATTTTTTTAACCGAAGTTTTAATAGTTGCACTTGTCATTAACATGAACTATGTGTGCATCGCGACATGCTGACGAGTTACTAGCTGTAGCATGAGTTACGTACCCGCGGTTTCACCCGTGTATCTTTATCTATACTAATATATAAAGCTGAAGAGTTTGTTTTGTTTGATCCGGCTAATCCCAGGAACTACTTTTTAAAAATTTATTTTGTATAGTCCTTTTAGCTTATATATATACTTTTATAATACGAAATATAACAATATCGATTTGAAATATAAAAATTCAGTAAATTCGATAAAGCAACTAAAATTATGATGAAATTCAAAATAGATGACTACGTCTACGATCCAAAGCATCTACTAACCAAACAAAAGCAAAATAAAGCATAAGAATCTATTTTCGTGTAGACCGATCATACATCTATCATGTTTCTATTAGTGACACTGACCGTGGATAGAAATAGTTCAACTCGAGTGGCTATATTAGAAAACATTCTATTGTACAAACTGATTGTTTTATTGTCACTAGAAGTCTTTTCTTATGTGTTCTTTATTTATGTGTTCATTGTTTCAAAGTTATCAGACATAGGCACACCTAGCCTTTTAGCGTATTATCAATGTAATCTAATGTATAAAATAATAAAATCTAATCAAAGATTTTATCTTTATGATGAAACCATACACCATTTATTATTTTTTAATGATTCGACATATTCCTAACACTGATCAGCTATTATAAGATACATTTTTATTACTAATTCTTATTCATTACACATACAAATCTTTTGTAGGGACATGAAATCTTAAGGATTTTTTCGCTGAAATTTCGCTGCCAAATTGGAAGAAACAGTTCTTATTTCTATATTGTATGGTACAATATCGCTATTAATGGCCGCAACAAATGAGAAAATCCTATAGGAAAAATTCTCGCCACGTCTCTTACTAGTAGTAAGATGAAGTTTTATTAATTAATTAGGATTTTAGCAGAAAAGTGAAAATTCGATTTATCATCAATTAAATTAATTCCAAAATGAGTCGTAAAATGGGTTTTGATTGCAGACATCTTACAGCAAATACAATTAGCATTAGTAGATTAATAATCGTCATTGTACATTGTCTGTAACGTTAGTGTAGTATTTATTTAAAAAAAAATTGCTTTTATGTCACATCTAATTACAGTTTAATATACTATCCTATAAAAAAGTTATGGCTTCTTAAAATAGCTTATAACTTTCAAATAATTTTAAATAGTTTATCCGGACCAAGTAGCTGAGCTTTATTTTATATTCAAAATATACATAGTATATACCTAATCATATACCTATAATATAATAATCGGCACCATTGTTTTATGACCCAGCTCGAAAAAAAAACATAGCAGTTATAGCCAGTACTATTAATTATATGGAAAATAGCATCATTTATCCGAGTTTACACAGATTCAAACATTTGCAATAATCTTAACAAAGAAAACATATTGTTTGTTCTTCTTAGATTTAAGTTCTTCCCAAACACTGCTGGTTCTTCCTTTGGCGTTAAATGTGAAAATTAATGCTTGTATCGCTTCCATGTAGTGTCAAAAAATCGTTAGCTTACGTAGATTCCTTAGAAGGAACCTTATAGCATAACTAAAGTACTCGTAAGTGATGTAAAAGACGGCACGCTTAGAGATTTAAAATTATGAATTCCATACTCATACGTAATATTTTTTGCGAACTAGTAATAAAGAAAATGTTATCTTTGACACGAAATATAAATAAAGTAGTATTTATGCACAATGCAGATATTAATATTATATGCTTTAAAAAATCTTACTATACACCATCTTTTTACCGAAAATAATAGTGCTTATTTATAACAACTTACATTAACTTACATTATATTTGTATTTAATTATTTTTATGTTGCACACATGAATATTTTCTGTTATTTTTATAGAAATACAAGAAGAACCGCAGCCAGAAGAGGATCTATCCAATCATGAAGTGATATTTTTAAAAAGCATCATAGAAAGTCCCGATTTCGCTAGAAAGTATGGGGTAAGTATAATAAACGGTAATATATTAATAAATATATACTGCATTTATATTATTTTACTGTAAGCCTTATTATAATTCATTTTGTACACAATCAGTGCACCTCTAACTACTGCCAAATTATTTATTTGTTTATTTACTAAAAAAAAAGTTTACTCTCTTACGCCATTGAACGAGAACACAATAATTGAATAATTCACGATATCTTAGCCAATTTTTGTTGATCAGAAATAATTCAAGTGTGGTCCATTTACAATAAATAAGTAATTACTCCATAACTAATATAAACGGAGCAAAATTAGGAAAACTCTTTGTACAAAATGAAAAAAGAACGTTGAAAAGTGGTTTATAAGGTCAATAAGTTATATTGTGTAGGCTGATCAAAACTATATAAATTGATTTGCTTTGCTTGAAAAAAAAATCATTTCAAAATCATTATGGAATACTATTTTTTATCTGTTCCTCAAAGCCACTTTTGACAGACACGGAACATTGATAATATCATTTCTGTGTCATAAATACTGTGTCGTATTCTAAATGAATTTTCAACTCTATTAAAAGACAATAGAGTATGAAATATATTTTTACAATGTGCATACACTTAAACAAAAACACGCAATACGAAACGAATTCTCAATGAGAAACCGAGTGGGTGTGTACTTTTATATTGACCAGTTTATTCATTAAAAATGAATTTATTTATAAATATATAAAATAATTTTACCATATTTTATATATATTTTTAAGTTTATTTTCAAATATTGTGGTGTGTGTTGAATTTAAAATATAAGTTTTCATTCAAAATTATGAAATAAAACAAGTGCCACGCCTAAGCCTGTTTTTGTTTGATTCTTTTTGTTGTAAAATCCTTATGCTTAAATCAAAGATTTCAATTTTAAGTATATCTTAGTGTACGTGTTGATGTTGTAGGCGATCGATTCGGAGGAGGACTTGATCGTAAAGCCAGTCTCCCTGGATAATGTAAACATAATAAAGTTGCTCAGTGAATATCGTGGCAACAACATACGGACTATCGAGCAAGCTGAACTAGCTATATTGTTGTCCCGAGTACATTTTAAGGTAAGAATTTAACATTAAATGAATTTGCCAATGTTTTTTTTTTGTACTTTATAGCTGTAATTCGAATTATTAACGACATTGACAGTCCAGTGAAGTATTCAATATTTGTGTAAAATTCAACTTCAATACCATTTTACACTTCTTATTTGAAAGTTATGTATAATGTTAGTTTACACATTTTCTTAATTATTTAGTCTTTTCAATAGGCACTGATTGACGCTCATGATCAAATCGGGAAAATCTGGCTAGAGCGTGGATCTGGGATAGATGAGAAAATTTTAAAAGAAGAACAGAAAGACATAGCTGA
This sequence comes from Nymphalis c-album, assembly GCA_963151315.1. Classification (NCBI taxonomy): domain Eukaryota; kingdom Metazoa; phylum Arthropoda; class Insecta; order Lepidoptera; family Nymphalidae; genus Nymphalis; species Nymphalis c-album. The sequence goes on along the minus strand of OY720590.1, from coordinate 9,958,827 downwards.
AAGCCTTGATATAAGTCCTGATCAGAACGGAGACATGCCAGTGGAAACTGTTAAAGTTGTAGGGCTTAGAAAAGTACCTGGACAACCATTGGGGTTAACGGTAAATATTAATAATATTCCATGCATACAACATAGGAACTCAACAATTATGTGCTTTTTATAAAATAAATATTTATTTTATAGTCATGAAATGAATTATGATGTAAGTGGATATTGAAGTAGTCAATTTATTTCAGGTTACAACCGATGAACATGGTCAGTTGATAGTAGCTAGAATCCTCGCTGGCAGTGCAGCAGCAAAGCAAGCACTGCTCAGTGCAGGTGATGTGTTGCTAGAAGTGGATGGAGTACAAATAAATACCGAAGATCAGCTAAAAGAAGCTGTCTCTAAGCCAAATGATAGAGTTACACTCAAAGTTGGACCTAACCTTAAGGAAAAGAATGCTCAATTAACTAATAAATTAAGTGTAAGTCATAAACAGACTAAAAATAATATAATATTTACATTGTTAATAAGTTTCTTCTTATTATTATGTTTATATCATTTTCAGTGTTATATGAGAGCCTTATTTGATTATGATCCCTCCGATGATACATTATTGCCATGCAAAGAGATTGGTTTAGAATTTAAGAAAGGTGATATTTTACAAGTAAGTCAAGATAATGTTATATACATTTAAAAAAAGCTAAGAATTCATTATTAAAATTATGCTCTTTTCATAGGTCTCAGACAGAAGAGATCCTAATTGGTGGCAGGCAAGTCATGTAGAAAAACCTGACGTAGTAGGTTTAGTTCCATCTCCTGAGTTGGAAGAGAGACGAAAAGCTTATGTACCACCTGAGGCTGATTTTGTTCATAAAATTAGTATATGTGGAGCGAGAGTAAGTGTATTTTAAATTTATTTATTAAGTTATATGTTCCGATCTGGCCCAGTGGCTAGAACAGATCTTGACCAAAGATTGTGGGTAAAAATGCTTGGGACGAAGGGAACCTCTATGTCTTAGAATTAATAAGCCTTATGTGTAAGAGCAGTGGTCAAAAAAGCTCTAAATCTTATCAAATCTCGGCTTGTGGGCTTTGCTGATCGGTTACTTACAAGCTATTACTAATATATGCTATTTCTAAAAACTATATTATGAGAGTTAGGGAATAGTGGGTGCACCTGTGTATGCGCACACACTTGTGCACTATAATATCTCCTGTGCAGTTGGCTAATCCCTCTAGGTATTGGCCACCGTGGCCAAAATCGGTCTAGAGGACCTTATTAGTATGTACACAATAACTTTTGATATTTCTGTAAAGACCTGATGAAGTTCTAATCTATCATCAGTTCATTTACTTTATTCGATTACTACCAAAAGATATGTTCAAAGTATTACATTCAGATATGCGACAAAAGAAGACATCTGGAATAGTTGTTAATACTTTCAACTGATCACATAAATATGTCAATCGGATAGTAGTAATAGACATACATGAACGAATTACAGATATCAAAAAAGAAAAAGAAGTTCGTGTACGAGTCGCGGTCGAGCGTGCAGCTGGAGGGCGCGGAGCTGGCGCTGTACGAGGAGGTGGCGCGCACGCCGCCCTTCCTGCGCCGCGTGCTGGCGCTCGTGGGCACGCGCGGGGTGGGCCGCCGCACGCTCAAGAACCGCCTCATACAGGACCAGCCCGACCGCTTCGGCGCCGTCGTGCCGCGTCAGTACCGCTTCAGTTATTTTGTGCTATCGGTGGACTGGCTAATGGACCACCTGATGTTGAGTGGTCACCGCCGCCCGTAGACATTGACCATGTAAAAAATATTAAACTTTCCTTACACCGCCAATATGTCACCAAGTGCCAACCATGGGAACGAGGTTGTTTTATCCCTTGTACATGTAATTACACTGGCTTGAGTGAGCCAGAACTTCCTTCAAACCGCACGAAACAACTACCTACCCATATGGACTTGCACAAAGCCCTACCTAACACTAAAGCACCAAGTAAACGTAATCTGCATCATTGAATTGACCACAATAGTATGCGAGCAAACTTTTTCGTAACAAGACATACATATAATTCTCATACTACAATATGCTTTGAAAAAATTAATGATGCCTCATAGAAACAAAACGTTTAGAAGGAACTTTTATTAATGTTTTCAATTTAAAAAAAAACTGATCTATATTTTATAGATACGTCGCGTCCTCCTCGACCCCTCGAAGAGAATGGCATGTCGTACTGGTTCGTGTCCCGCGAGGAGATGGAGCGCGATGCGCACGCGGGACGCTTTCTAGAGTACGGAGAACACAACGGACACTTGTATGGAACTCATTTAGACTCTATAAGAGCTGTTATTAAAGAAGGTGAACATTATTTTAAATATATAAACTACAAAACTATTTCAAAAATAAACATTTTAAAAATACTTCACTTTTCTCCTTTCGCCATCGCAACCAATTAATGAAGTATAAGTTTAAATTACTGATTTACATTTAAAAATTAAACTCTTTTAAACGATTATGTATTTATAATAAATTATTTTTTATTTAATATGTTAAATAGGTAAAATGTGTATACTGGACTGCGCTCCGCAATCACTCAAACTTCTGCACAACAGCAGCGAATTTCTGCCGTACGTCGTAATGATCTCAGCACCGGGCATCGAACAATTACGTAATCTCACATACGCCTCCAACCGCAACTTAACGGTAAAAACTAGTTTTTTTTTTAAATTATTCTTAAATAATATTCAGATTTTAATATTAAAAAAAAAAACAATAGTTCTAGTTCTCTTATCCCTGCATACAGTACAGCATGTATAAAATTTTGTTCATATAATATATACTTGAGTTATTATAGTAGATAATATAGAATAGTTTTGTTATTATTTTTCTACATAGATTATTTTTTACCAAATATTCGTGTCTTAATTATATAGGTATTTGAATTTATTTTATGGCATGTTTTGAAGTAGATGTATTTGATTTTATGTTTGTGACGGTTGCGCATGCGCCGTGTAGTTCGATCGGCAGAGCTCCATACGCTACAGTTCGAGACGTGCGCGCACTTTGGAGTCCCTTGCGTCTCTATACGAGGTAACCTGGATTTTAAACTAAAATTGATATTTTAATTACGGGAATAACATCAAAATAAGGTCTAACCACTTCACAATTCCCAGTGCTCACACCCACTCGTTGGCCATTTTCCCCTTCACGGCTACACTTCGTGAGCTATGGTCATCTAAGTTTCCACGGTTACAGCTTACAACTCATAATAACTATCAAAATCAAGCTAACATAATTTACAGGAAGAAGACATGAAACAGACTCTAGAAGACAGCGCGCGCATTCAGCGCCAGTACGAGAAGTACATCGACTTGGTGCTCACCAACAGCAACTCGGACACCACGCACGCGCGCCTCATGGACGCGCTGCACTCGCTGTCCACCGACCACCAGTGGGTGCCCGTCACCTGGATCTACTGAGCGATCCGTGTATCAACGAAACATTACATAGTAGGCTTCTATAACGCTAAGTAGTACCTTACGAGTTAATATGCTAAGCCAATTGCATTTAGAACATTTTGAGCAAATGTTAAATGGCTTTAAGCCTTTGAGGATATATTATTCTTATACTTGATGTTACACCGATCACAACAATATATAATAGAATATTAACCATTATGAGAAATAGAAATAATGATTAATATAAACAACACGCGCTATTCGACTATTCATTTAAAATAGGTATTCGTGCAAAATACAACCAGTATTAAAGGAAAATAAGCCATCACGTTACGAATTTATATCGACAGTTGATATTTTTTATTATATCATCGTCATTATCTTTAATTACGAATATTATTAATCACTTTAAGTAGATACCTAACGAGATGACAAACAAGAATTATTAGAATAATAAAAAAGAAAAATTTACACCGTACACAAACACTGATCTCTCTAATATGGACATCTTTCACTATAACAAATTCTCCGCTATTTACCTTAATAATCACAAATCATTATATTATAGAATTTACATAATACATATATACCATATTATATTCTTTTACACTTTTAAATAGTTTAAAAATATTATTTTTTATTTTTTCATCAACATAATGTATTTCAAACAATAAATCTATTGTTTATAGAGATATTTATCATCACATGTTTATATGCAAACGTAATGTTATCAACTGTCTCAGATTGAATAATGTAATTATATTATAAGTTGTAATAATTTTGTCTCGAATCTAATCGAGAAATAAAAAAGCAGTCGCAGCTGCTTTAACATAACTGGTAATAATCATTCCAATAATTTTATATCTTAATGTACCCTTCCATAGGAAAATTGTTACCATTACAAATGTAAATGTTCTTATAATTCCTATCAGCGCTGGCCCTCGGGTAAGATCAAGGGTGCAATCATCAGTGCTCTAGGCGCCAGGTGATAAGAGACACTAAACTAAAACTAGGAATGTCATCAGGTGCAAGGAGCTGTATGACGAGTATTAAAATGCAAGAGTCTTGGAAATTTATTTTTACATAAGATGTTACATAAACAACATACTGGCATGCATGACTGTATGTATAGCAGTAATATTGAAGCCAATATGGCGGCCAAATGAAACGGCCCAGTCTTGCTCTATGATCGGCGCTGATCCCTATTTAACGCAGGCTCTTAAACCACTCGATTATGATCACAATCTCTTTAAAAGTGTTAAAAATTTAATCCCACCTAGATATAGTTATCTGTTACTTAAGTAACGATAGGTAATGCGTATTATAGGTGTATAAAAATGTTCTAAGTTTATGTAACTGTAAGACGATCATTCGCAAGGAATGTAATGCATTTACTTATAAAACACAGTTTCACAAATTATTGATAAATAATAATAATATGTCTCAGTTCGCAATTTTTGTATGTAGTGTTAATTGAATTAAGTTGCCACTTAGAAATGTAAGGTTTTGTATTACAAAGACACATCACTTCGATTTTTTTAAATAAATTTTCACTACAAATTATGGAGCGAATTAAATTTATTTAATTTATGTTTAAAATAATTGAAATGTTTTCAGAATTTTCGCTAATGAACTACGATCTGCTAATGTTAAGAACTTTTATACCATAGATATTCTTATTGTAATATTAGCTTGATTTTCATAAGGATTTTACATTCCGTCCATTTTATTTTGTTAATTAGCTGTAAATTTTATTGTATCGAGGATTTTCAATATACATTAATATGTAAGTTTACGCTTTATTTTATTTTCGCGATTAAATTTACTCCATGTTTATTTTTTAATTTTTTTGACAATTTAAAAAATAAAACATCATATTCATGAAACTGCAATAAACAATTTTTATTAAACATATGCCAACTCATAAGATTTTTTTAAGGCTATTGGTTTGATGGCCGTGAAGTATTTTTGTGATGACGCACTGAAGTCTTAAAAATGGTAGGATCAATGTGGTTCAGACCGGTCTCATTGGTAACAGAGATCGCGTTTTGTTCAATATCTGTTTTCTCCAAAAGATGCGGCGCCAGCAGAAGAAATAATTGCTGCGATTGTAAGAAAAAAATATATTATATTTCCTATAAATATTAACATAAATAAATTAAGAACACTCAGTAAATCAACTCGGGCCAAACCAGTAACAATATTTATGATAGTGCACGCATACAATGGCTTATATTAATCGGTTTAAAGTGAAGTTCAGTAACAGCATGTAAAAGTGCCACTTCTAGGATCATCTCCTTTTGCGGAGAAGGTTAGCTGTTATTATGGATTCCTCGCGATTTTTTCAATCGCGAGCCGATACACGAGATGTATAGCGCATAAAAAATTCTTGGTACTTGACTGAGTTAAGCCAACAATTATCGGTTAAGAGTGTGTCCTAACCACTGGAACACTTCGGTGTCGTTTTAATATTACAATAACACAGGAGAAAATATTAAAAAACAATAGAAAACAGTTATAAAAATTGATTTCATTAATTACGTTATGTCGATTACAAAATCGCTAAAGTACTTTGTTTATCAAAGAGCTACCCTCGTTCTCGTTAAACCTATTAAAACATGCTCATTTTGTAATAACATTTTCTACATATCCTTAAATATTATAAAACAAAGTCCCCCGCGTTTCATGTCTGTCTGTATGTACGCGCTAAACTAAAAAACTACTGAAGGGATTTTCATACGGTTTTCACTAATAGATAAAGTGATTCAAGTGGATGGTTTACGTGTATAATTCATTAATATTTTCTGTAAATTTGTTGAAATATAGCGAAATTTGTTGAAGAAGTCGGAAAAAACGAGCATATTGGGAGCTTTCATCGAAAACGCTGTACAATCCCTTTGAGTTATAACAAAACAATGTATGGTGAAATTGTTCCCCTTTCATAGATCTACAAAAAAGTCCGCGATGGCATATGTCTATCTTTTAAGGATAGCTAACTATACCCATTTTAATGTTTAAAAAATGTTTACATAAAAATGGTAAAATTGGAAAGCTATAAAAACGGATATGATATTAATCCTTATTAAAATAAATACGTTATTTACTTTGAGCATTTAATGTATATTATAATTGCCCTTTACACCACCCAATTTAAATCAATATCTTAGGAGTAATCGTAATTTTAAAATTATCGCGCACTAAATAAATTCAGGCGGTCCAACACCCATCATACAAACGCGTGATGCAACCGCTTCCTTAAATATTATAAAACAAAGTCCCCCGCGTTTCATGTCTTTCTGTATAAACGCGCTAAACTAAAAAAGTACTAAACGGATTTTCATACGGTTATCACCAATGGATAAAGTGATTCAAGAGGAAGGTTTACGTGTATAATGCATTAATGTTTTCTGTAAATTTGTTGAAATATAGCGATAATTGTTGAAGAAGTCGGAAAAAAAACGAGCCGATTGGGAGCTTTCATCGAAAACGCTGTACAATCCCTTTGAGTTATAACAAAATAATGTATGGTGAAATTGTTCCCCTTTCATAGATCTACAAAAAAGTCCGCGATGGCATATGTCTATCTTTTAAGGATAGCTAACTATACCCATTTTAATGTTTAAAAAATGTTTACATAAAAATGGTAAAATTGGAAAGCTATAAAAACGGATATGATATTAATCCTTATTAAAATAAATACGTTATTTACTTTAAGCATTTAATGTATATTATAATTGCCCTTTACACCACCCAATTTAAATCAATATCTTAGGAGTAATCGTAATATTAAAATTATCGCGCACTAAATAAATTCAGGCGGTCCAACACCCATCATACAAACGCGTGATGCAACCGCTTGCGCGCCCCGCGTCCCGCTGTCGCCCGTACGCTAGCTGTTGCCCGCATAAATATAAGTAAAGGATAAATGTTTGCTTGAAATTAGAAAATCTGTGATTTGAAATTAATATGAATTGAAGAAAATATGAAAAAATTAATATGTATGAAATGCATTTCTGTTAAGAAAAACTTTAGTAACGGTTTTTTTTTTATTTTGAAGTTGATGATTATTCTTTAAATAATCATCAGTGGACTTATTATGAATTCCTGTAGTTTGACTTAATATATTTATAGTTACTTCAATGGCTTTTAGTAAAATTTAATTTATAAAAATATTAAATAGCCCGCCGCCTATCTACGCCGTTGAGTATAATTAAAACCATAAAAGAGCAAGCGTACAATTTTTTTTATTCTATCAAACTACAGGCACATAGGGCATAACATCTTCGTTCCTACGGTTGATGGCGCATTAGCGATGCAGGGAATGGACATTGTTTGAGCATGCACTATAATAAGTGTACATGTGATAAGAGTTCTCACTAAAATCAACTAAGCCGGTCATTGAAAACGACAGGTCTTAGAACTTTTGGTTGTCATAGGGTAGCAGTAAGACATTGTGTGTTTAGCATTTTGTTATTTGCACTCAAAATTATGGTAGCGTAGCTATTACTTTACGCCGATTTTAAGTGAGAGAGTGGTAATTCCGGCTGGGCGTGCCGGCCCATTCCGCTACAACCCGAAGGTATGCAACCTGGCACTATAAAACCTACCTATTAATAAATTACATACAGGTAAAGTGCGTCTTTAAGCAATCGCTAGGGACTTGAAAAACCGCAAAACGGACAACCATCGATGACGTATTCCTGCATGCGAGTCGCACACCCAGCGATGAGCCGATGACCGAATTCTTCTCCCACAGTGTACTGCTGCATAGTGTCGCGCACTCACTTTGTCATCGTCGTAACTTTTAAAACATTTGTCCAAATGATATAGTGTAAGAGACAAAAGTTATCTTCTTTAAAATTCTTATTGTTTTTTGGTCAATTTATAAATTAATAATTATTAATAGCTTTATAAATTATAGCCTATTTGTTATTTTGATGTATTAGCTATATTATTGTAAAGTTTCATTAAAATCCATTCAGTACTTTTACGTGAAAGGGTAACAAATGTCCATACATCCATACAAAATTTCGTGTTTATTATATTAGTAGGAAATAGAATTATTATATACCCTGTACTGAACATATATAAACTGTACTGTATGGGCGAATAAATCGATTGGTGAATGTTTATATCTTATTGATTAAAAAATGCACGGGATATTTTTTTATTTTACCCGTACGAAGTCGGGACGGGCAGCTAGTTACAAATAACTGAATCTAATGGGATAAAAACATACATTACCTCAGCCCATGGTATTAGAGGCAAATTAGCAAAGGCCGCCTGCCAGCCTGGTAAACCGAGATGCACGAGAGCCATTCTAAAATAATGGGTAAACGAATGCGCCAACCAACCCCATGACCCCTCTCTCGTTGCGAGCCATATAGACCAACATCCACCGGTGTATATCAAGCACACCTAAAAGTAATACGGAAGTTATAATTTATACAACAATTTGTGTTTTATTTACTTCATAGCTTATTTTTATACTTCAAAATATGTATAAAGATAGTTGAATGAAAAGAAAATGTGAATACGATCACACGATCGAAGCCATATGACGCATAAATAAATAAGGCGATTGACACACGGCACCGCGCACCGCCGCGGAGGGCGGTGGCGCTAAAGCGCATTTCGTAGCGGTGCCCCGCGCGGTAAGACTGATTACACGCCTGTGCGCGGATGGATTTAACGCGGCTTTGACCAGTTTGATCACAGACACTCGCAAGAATGGATGCTGAAGTGGTGGCAGCAACGATGATCCGAGCGGTTATGCGGCGGCCCGTGTGTGAGGCGCCGGCCCTCCGCGCGGACGTCAGCGCGGAGGTGGCGGTGAGAACACCGCTCGACCGTCGCGGTCGGTCGGTGTACGTGTGTTAGGCATAAACGGATTTATTAGACCCCAATACGACATGAGATCCGCTTCACCGCCTACCGCGGCGGTGCGCGGTGCCGTGTGTTAATCGTCTAACGCCGTAATACTATTTTTATATTTGTTTAAAAAATAATTTAGAAAATATAAATATAAGATACATAGTAGAGGTAATTTAGACTTAGAGAGCATTATATCGAAATAAAAACGATTTCAATCAACAATAAAACAATAAATATTCATTACTTTCATACCTTTCCTATATTTCTGCAGTTGTCAAGTTCGAAAACCTTACTTTTAGTATTTAGGACCGGACGAGGACCGTTATTTGGACGTGTAAGTGAAAAATCTAATAGATCTTTGAGTGCAGAACTCAAGCACAAATCGTTTAAAGCGTTTACTCTTATTGATCCCACAGACAAAATTTCATCCGCTGCAATAAATATTCAACATTATTGTTAAATAAAATAATAATAATCACACTTATCACCAGGAACGCCCTTGCCCTTGATGAGCCCTGTATCAAAATTTTGTAGTGGGCCCAGTGAGTTGTTATAATATACAGGCTGTAACAAACATCGTGTCTGAACGGTGAAGTAGTTATTAGGTATCGTGAGTCGGTTCTATTTTTGTAATCATTTTTAAAATTGTAAGCAAAAATTTTCCTCCAATAAAATTTAATTTAACTAAATAACGACAATTACATTGCAACACAGGTGTGGGCGTCAGCCCACGATAGCTCTTAACCTATCGGGCTCGGACACGAGGTCTTGACCACAGTTGTACATGAAATTTTCGTCATTTAGAATTGAAAATGACAATCAATATTTTTTTTGGATAATATTTTTAAAATGTTTACATACATAGAATTTTATTATAAGTTTATTATAAGAAATTTAATTACATAAATAGAACCGATACCTAATACCACTTCACGGGTCGGACACGAATTTTGTTACATCCTGTATATACGTTAGTACATAGTATTTCAATGAGTGGGCCCTTCTTCCTTACTGCGGCGTTCGTTCGTGATGCATTGAAATACTTCGTTTTCTTTTTTTTACTTTTATTTTCGCCTTTTTGCTATTTTTATATTGTTCAGCCAATTTACCAATGGAGAATAAAATGACATCCTTATATCAAGGTTAATATAATTACGTCACTTCACGTCAGGCATACTAATTTAGCGCCTGTACAGTAAAGAAACAGCCTGTGAATGTCCCACTGCTGGGCTAAGGCCTCTCCTCTTTGGAAGAAAAGGTTTGGAGCTTATTCCACCATGCTGCTCAAATTCGGGTTGGTGGACAATATACAAATGTGGGTGAATTTCAGTGAAATTAGACACATGCATGAAATTAAATATATATAACAGGACAGGTACGACCACAACTAATCAATATTACCTTTCTTCCGAATGATAAGTGAGGCCGTATAATTATTTAATTTTACAATTTATAAACTTTAGAGTGAAAACGTATATTGACGCAAATGACCAGATACCATCAGTTTAAATCCTTGGTTCGCTTGCATTCAAATAAATAAAATAACAAAAAGTTTCTTTCCTGAGTATTTATAATGCCAGGATAACTCAAAACCATCAGTCGATGCATAAAAATTGCGCAAATCTTCTGGTAATGTTGCAGAATGCCTCTGTTCCCAATTTGAAAGCGCAACACGGTCGCATGGTGGGCGGCGTTCCACGACAACATTAGATATTCTTGAATCGGACTCTAAAAAAAGTTTTCTTTTTAACATAAACTTCTATATAATAAGGTATACCATACTAACATTCTATATATATATAGATATATGTATGTTATTATATTACATTTATGTATATGTTTTTATAGTATAACTCAATTATATTATAAGTAAAAAGGTGTAGATAGGTAGCATACACAGCATTCAATCTACGAAAAATGACACTGTTACGTACACATCAATAACTTTATATTGCAATATACACAATACGATTCGTCGCTAAAGTAGGGTGGCACGATTTAATTATCACGAGTGAAAAAAAGACGAGTATATTTGCGAGAGAGCATCGTCTCGTGTCAAAGAAACGACATAGAAATAAATATAAGAAATAAATTATCAGGCGATACGTTTTTTATTACCCGGATTTATGCCTATGCGATAATGCTAATGCTAATGCGATAACTCATAAATTCATTTAGTAAAAGTATTAAAAATTCATTGAAAATAGGTAAATAAAACTATTAATAATTTTATAAAAAATTAATATTAAATAAACAACATCATGGATGCACCTTACTTCATTCGATGGAAATCTAGAAACAATTAATTAATTTCATGATCACACATCAAACACTATTTAATTATTTATACACCTAATTAAATATTCTTCTTTACGACATAGTGAAAAAATATGTATTTATATTTCAATTTAGTAATATAATATAATTAATAATTTAATATTCTTTTTCATTTATATAAATAAAACAAACATAAAATTATTATATATGTCCCAACTGCCATCACTGTCTGTGTTTTACTCTATGATCAGTAACGTCGTCTATCTCTATTGCACTCTTCCATTAGTATACTTTTGTTGCATTCATTCATTTCTAACATTATATTTTACGAATATAATATTTGATTTGTAAAATATTTAGATAAATAGTAAACGAATTATATGTGATTATTTGAGTTAAAGAAGCTACTATCATTTGTGCAATATCTCATAACACACAACGGCATTTCAGGTTGTTTTGGGTCACTTTTAAGTATACTCGCTACGTGACGTCTATCTATTGACAATGGGACCAATGGATACTAGTCAGATTTCGAACTAGTGCTCACGGAATGCTTGTAACCTATCTACACCTTTTTACTTATTATATCATTGGTATAACTTGTTAGCTTTAACAATCATAATATATAAATAAAATGACTAGGATATTTAAAAAAAAAATTAAGTGTAAATATAGAAAGTGAAAAAATATTTTAAAAATACTCTTCATTTATCATTAATTAAATTGGCATGTTTATTTTATTTGAAAAAAAAATTATCACATTAATTATTGTAAAAAATATGAAGTCTGACGTTTATAATAAAATCAACTTTGACAAGTGACAAAATATAACTGACAGCTCAGCCAATGAATACAGACGTTACATGGAAGTGCAGTTCTTAAGGATTTCGTGTGCCGATTCCAAGTGGGGTCTGCCCCCAGATGAGTTCGTAGTCTGTCGGCTCTCGCGACATTTTCCGTCTCTCTTGCTCTCGTAGTTAAGATACGCTGGGGGAACGTGCTTTGCAATGCGTAAGAGAGACACTGCTTCGCAGTGCGACTGTCACGCTGCCAAGCGGCATTTTGGGTCGCAAAAAAGTTGTGTTCAGATCACCCATAAGAACTGCGCTTCTATATAACGTCTGTATTCATTGGCTCAGCTTAGCCCTTAGGCTTAGACCGTAGCCGGGAGAAAAGGTACAACACATTGCCAATATGTTTATAATTTATATATAATATAACGTACTCGTTTGTATATTAAATACCCGGTTTGTTAATCTAAGCACTTATATTAAAATATATTCATTACAATTTTATGAGATGTTAAATGGAAGATAATAACCATAACCTCTATATTGAAATTGTACTTATCTTAAAAAAACTTAAATATTTTTAATTAAATAATCCATAATGACAAATCCTAATGCTGGTGTTTGTGATATAAAAAAAGAGTTCATAATTCAGAAGCAAGATAAATATAATACAGAAAAAAACGAAATAATTAATAAGCGTAAAATAAGTGAAGGTATTGATAATGACACTGAAGCTAAAAAGATCCGATGCGATAAAAATGAAGATCCGCCGAATAATAAATGCAAGGTAAAAAGACGAGGGCAAAACAAAGCAAGACCAAAAACATTTCAAGATGATAAACAAAATAAACCATGCCCAACTATAATAAATATTATTTCCAAAGATGAAATTAAGGCCTGCCAGTTTACCAAGTGCAAATACATTCACGATCCCATTGAGTACTTAAGCTCAAAACAAAAAGATTTAGGTGATGTATGTCATTTGTTTAACATGCGAGGAAGGTGCCCCAGAGGAATTACATGTCGATTTGGTTCTGCACATACAACAAAAGATGGACTTAACATCATTGATGAAACTAAATGTAGCACTTGGAAAGAAGATGTTAAAAATACTTTACAACAATCACTTCAAATAAGTTTACAAAAACGAAAATATGATTTTTCCTTAGCTGAAAAATTGGTTAAATCTCTAGACACAAAGAATAAAACTGAAAAAGAAGAAATTGAAAGTGACACTAATACCTCAACAATAGAGAATGATAAAATCATAAGCAAAAGTGGAGCGGTTATAGATGATGATTTGATTAAACTATTACCAAGAGAAAGAAAGAAAATTGATTGGAAAAATAAATTATTCCTCAGTCCTTTAACAACTGTTGGTAATTTACCATTTAGAAGAATTTGCAAACAATATGGGGCTGATATCACATGTGGTGAAATGGCTTTATGTGAACCTTTATTAAAGGGCGTAAAACAGGAATGGGCATTGGTTAAAAGACATGAATCAGAGGATATATTTGGAGCGCAAATATGCGGAAACAATGCTTATGGGATTGCAAAAGTAGCTCAGTTATTGCAAGAAAATACAGAATTAGATTTTATTGACTTAAATCTCGGATGCCCAATAGATTTAATTTATAAGAAAGGTGGAGGCAGTGGGATGATGCACAGAATGAATGCTTTAGAAGCATCAGTTAGAAGTGCCTCAAGTCTTTTAAACATACCATTTACTATAAAAATGAGGACTGGTATATACCAGGACAAAAAAATTGCACACAATATTATACCAAAAGTAGTAGATTGGGGTGCTTCACTAATAACACTACATGGCAGGTCCAGAGAGGCAAGATATACAAAATTAGCTGATTGGGATTACATTGAATCTTGTGCTAAAATAGGTTTGCCGTGTCCTGTTTTTGGTAATGGGGATATTTTAAGCTATGAAGATTATATCTACAGAAGAGAAGTAGCTCCAACAGTTCAAGGTGTCATGATTGGTCGGGGTGCATTAATAAAGCCATGGATATTTACAGAAATAAAGGAGCAGAAATTGTGGGACATAAGCAGCAATGAAAGATTCGACATAATAAAAAAATTCAGCAACTTTGGATTAGAGCATTGGGGCTCAGACACACAAGGTGTTGAAAATACAAGACGCTTTCTACTTGAGTGGCTTTCATTTTTATACCGCTATATACCTGTGGGATTATTAGAAAGACCTCCTCAAAAAATTAATGAAAGGCCTCCATTATACTTTGGTCGCAATGATCTGGAAACTTTAATGGCATCTGGAAACTGTGCTGACTGGGTTAAAATAAGTGAAATGTTACTAGGTCCAGTTCCAGATGGATTTCAATTTTTACCTAAACACAAAGCTAATTCTTACCAATGATTGGTATATTAAATTTTGTTGCTATATGAATAAAGATTACTTTAATTACCTAAGACTTTTGTTATTCCCAATGTTATATTTTCATAAAATGAATCTTCAGAGACTAGATCAACACAAAAACTCATTACAACTGTTTGGTAATATGAATTATTTCACTGTATTGATCAGTCAATAGTTGTCTTGGAAACATCATTGTTGCCATTCACATAATAGTAAATTAATCTATCCAGCTAGCCACTAGTTTATTTTTTATTTTGAATACAAAAATTAAACTCATTGCATGAATGTAAAGGAATTTTATTTTCATTAATAAAATACACTACTACTCAAGTAAAATATACACTAGGTCAGACTTAAAGTCAAATGAATACAATGATTGTTATTAGAAACATTCCAATGAGAATATCTATCTTTTTACAGAACAAGCTTACTTTGTAATATTTCTTGCACAATATACCAGTGAAGTGAAATTTATTTAAAAATTAAGTGCAATTACACAAAAACCTCTCTACTCTTGGTTTCTTTTTTTAAACAATACAAAATGTACAGATCTTAATAAATAAAGCACACTAATGCCTTATCAGTTACATTACTTAAGGTTCTTTTGCATCTATTATAAAAAAGGCATTGCAAGTATATAAGATTTAATCATACTGTTATTTTTATTCTTAATTATGTATGGTATAGATTAATAGACACTAAAACATGTTCACATTTTACTAACATTGTTTTTTAATATAAAACTTAAAAGTACCAATGTATTCTTAATACTACTTTAAGCAATTACTGTAAATTTAATCATTTATAAAATGTATTATTTTTTATCAATATAAAAATCAAATCAGTACTGTCAGATACATATGGAATGAAAATAGCAATTCCTTAATTTATTTTAGTTGTTCTGTTAGTGCCGAATTATTCAGTTTTATCGCCTCCTACGCCGACGAGAGTCACCATTATAGCCGTTCTCTGTAAAAAAAAAAAACTAATATAAAAACTTTGCACTCCTTCTTCGTGAATACAAAAGATAATTATTTATTAATAAAAATAATAGTGTTTTTGACACACCAACCATAACCATAATAAAAAGTTAAAGAGAACAATCATATCTAATAATGTAATTTTATGGATGGCATCTCAAATTGGTATTGTTAGGGAGACGAGCTTGCATTGGTTTGAATGTAACAAACCTCGATCTTATTCACCGTCGTTGGCGATTGCCCTGGCGGTCATTTCTGTACCCCATGGAGCCATTAGCCATCGCACCATTAGACATAACTGGATCCATACTAGATGTGAAAGGTCGACCAGGTCCCATATTTTGGCCATAATAATCAACACCATTCATATTACTATTATTATCATAATTACTACCGTCATTTTCAGGTTGATTTCTTTTATTGTTTTTAGACCCATATGAACCAAAAGCTGTAAAGTTTGCGCTCTGTTGTCCTTCGACGAAGTCGCCAACGTTCTGCGGAAGCATGCGCGGCAAGAGGCTCCCATGGGGTACGCCAAGACCGCCAGTAGCTAATCCGCCAGTTGCCTGACCCAGGCCGCCTTCGAGGCCGCCCGAGCCGTAAGACCCGAGACCACCACTCGGGCTATCCGAGTTATAGTCATCATGGTCTCGTCCTCTTCCTCGCCGACGTCGGTCACGACTGCCTCGCGACCGGGAGCCGCTTTGGCTCTCATCGGAGCCAAGGCCGCCACCAGAGCCTAGGCCGCCTGACCCGAGACCACCGCCATAGTTGTCAGCTGAGCCCAGGCCACCGCTGGATGATCCGAAGCCCCCTTCGGAACCCAGGCCGCCGGAGCCCAAGCCAAACGAGCTAGAAGTTCCGAGGCCACCAGAACGACTTCCTCGTTTTCTGGAATCCGACTCTGGAAGGCGACTTTGCCCCGAGCCACTTTGTCCATAGTCATAACTGTTTTGAGGCCCACCACTACTTTCTGTAGGAGGAGGAGGGGGAGGGGGTGGAGGTGGTGCTCCCCAGCCAGTAGAATTGAGCATGGCATTAGGAGGAAAAGTTGGCATCATCATTCCATATTGATCACTGGGAAAGTATGGAGGCATCATAAAGCCTTGACCGTTCATCGGAGGAGGAACACACATATTCATTTGAGGATTTATAGCCATTAAAGGTGGAATAGAGTTTGCCTGCTGTTGCTGTTGTTGCTGTAAATTGGTATCATGATTCATGTGATTATTAACATTATTATTTATATTATTACTAGGAGAAAAGTCTGTATCATTAGATCGCGATTCATTATTGCGAATGGGAGGTGTTGAGGAAACTTTGCCATTAGGTCTTTCAAAACGCGAGGGAGGTAGTTGGGGACCAATAGGTGTGGGCAAAAGTGGTTTGGGCGTCGGCAGCAGAGCCTGAGTCGCAGGCTGGGGCCCAATATTAGAATCCTTCAGTGGGCTGCACTTGCCTGAGCGAGATCGGCTACGTGAACGGGAACGGGAGCGCGAGTGACTTCTCGAAGATCTCGATGACCTGCTGCGTGACGATCTGGATGAACTGTGTCTGCGCCGACGGCGATCTCGGGATCGTGAACGAGTACGTGACCGACGACGTCGATCGCGAGAGCGGGATCGTGATCTGGATCGACGTCCTCTTCGGTATCTGCCACCGCGACCACGGTGTCCTAAGAACATAATGACAAGCATTAATATATTATGACTAGTTTAAAAATTGAGTCAAACATTTGAGTCTTGTTTCAATACTTACTTCTGCCACCACCACCACCTCGTTCTGCTAGCTCTTGCAGCTTAGGATTAACTACTTGTTTGGCTTCTTTTAACACTGACACAAGATCTGCAGCCTTAGCAGCGTTTGATGGCGTAAAAAATGTATATGCGGTTCCGGTTTTATTGGTTCTACCTGTTCTACCAATTCGGTGAACATAATCTTCAGAGTTACTGGGGTAATCAAAATTTATTACAAACTTGACATCATCAACATCTGAAAAAAGATTAAAAATCAAATTAATATAAGCAAAAAAAAATCATAGAAAGTCAAGTCATGACAAAACTATACACATACCTAATCCTCTTGCAGCAACATCTGTTGCTACAAGAATAGGTGCTTTTCCACTGCGGAAATCTGAAATGATATATTTTGTAAGTATATCATTAAACATAATATGAACTATGTAGATAAGACATACTAGAAGGATTTCGCTAAAATTACTAATTTCATAAAACATAACCAGTTCCAGTTATATCAACTATAAATATTAATTTAATAACTAACACTTGATCATCATAAAGTTAATGTGAATATAAAATGTGAAATAGCTAATGATAATCTTGATTGTTAGTAGCAGTTGTAATATATGTATTATATATATTATTTGAAATATGATATGCTTAACATATGTAATGAAATAGTTGCATATTTTGTACTATTTGATAAAAATGATTAATACATAACACCAAAACAATATTTAAATATTTTCATCATATGAATAATATAATAAATATTATAAAATCAATATAAATCACAACCTATAATGAATGCCATGAATATATCAATCGACCGGCTGTAGCCAAAAACATCTCGGACGGTGTATATGTTCGCTATATGTTCGAAACTTACTACTTTTAACAATCCCATCGAAAAGTGATGGTGTACAGTTCGTTCGAAATGTCAATTAGGACTAATAAGGGCGTCCGAGAGCGCAAGAAGCGCAAAGCGAGACGTGAACGGCGAGCGCACGGGGAGCCTCGAGCGCCGGCTCGGAGCGGCGGCGGGCCACCCCGCGCCTCGGGCCCCCCGGCGAGGCCGACCGCCAACCCCGCCGCGCCGCACGCGCGAGAAGCGGCGCAGACTAGCCGCGGTGGCAACTCTGAGTGCTTAGGGCTTAGCCCCGTCAATAGGGGCGGAGCGGTGCGGCCGCCGGGCGCTTAGCGGCGACATCGCCCGCGGGCCGCCGCCCTCGCCGCCCGGCCGCAGCTCGCCTCAGCCTGCACATGCAGACATGTGTTCAGATACCGTTTAAGCGCGACACGCGTCAAGTGACGCGTGGCAGGATTGCCACACCCGCGACTCGCGTGCTACTTCAGTCCGACACCGCTTCTCGACTCGTTTTGATGTTCATTTTTTTTTACTGTCGCCACTTTTTAGGATAATAATTTTTAGTTGAAGGGAAAAGGATATCTGTTTTAATAATATGATACAAATGTTTATAGAATATCAAATAAAACAAAAGATAATAAAACATATTTCAAAAATCAACATTACCCAGTCCTGTGTCTTACCTTGTAATACCCAGTCACGTTCATTCTGTGATTTGTCACCATGAATACAAACAGCTGGCCACCTGTAAATTGTGATGATTGCACATTACATGAAACTACTAAACTTTTGTTTATAACTTACTAAAAAGCAAGGCATTAATAAACTCTAAAGTAAACAAGACTTACCCGTCTCTTTTCATTTTTCTTGTAATATCATCTACTCGTCGTTTTGTCTCAATAAAAATGATGGTTTTATTTTCTTTCTCTGCCATTATTTCTTTTAATAAAGTACTTAATTTAGTTTCCTTTTCATACTCCATACAAACATCAATAATTTGTAAGATATTATGATTTGCAGCCAATTGCAATGATCCTACATTAATTTGTAAGTAATCTTTTAAAAATTCTGAAGCTAAACTTTGGACTTCCCTAGGCCAAGTAGCAGACCACATAAGGGTCTGCCGGTCTGGTCGGATTTGTTCTATTATTTTTCTTATTTGAGGTTCAAAACCCATATCCAACATTCTGTCAGCTTCATCTAAGACTAAATAAGTGCATCTTTTTAGATTAGTTCTTCCACTTTCTAAGAAATCTAACAAGCGTCCAGGTGTGGCAATTACAATTTCAACCCCAGCATCCAAGTCCCTAGCCTGTGGTCCTTTTGGAGCACCTCCAAACAAACATGTATTGTGGATTTTTGATGTATTTGCAAATTTATCACAAACTTCTTGAATCTGTTGAGCAAGTTCTCTCGTTGGAGCTAAAACTAAGGCCATAGGCCCATCACCTCTACTTGATTTTGGTTGATTATTTATATGAACAATTGCGGGCAAAATATAAGATAGAGTTTTTCCTGAACCTGTTGAAGCAATACCAACCATATCATAGCCACTTAAAGCAATTGGCCAACCTTGGGCTTGAATTGGAGTTGGTTTGGAAAATCCCATTTTATCAATTTCATCCATAACGTAATCTGGAAAACCAGCTTCATCAAAAGTTAGCGTTGGTTTAGGTATGTTACGGCCTTTTAAGGTTATTTCATTTTCACTTCTCCAAGCTTCCACCTCTGACTCGGGTCTATTTTCTACTTCAGTGTGTGGTACATAAAAATCTTTTTTAAATGGTTTCAGCCTACTTAAATCCCATTTAGGTTTGCGAAGATTTGCTCCTGGATTACTTCTACGGCCACCTCCTCCATATCCTCCACCACCGCCGCCGCCGCCGCCACCGCCACCACCACCTGATCCTAGACCATAGCGCGGACTACGGCTTCGGCTTCTGCTTCTACTCCTAGTTCGACTGCGACGCCTATCTCGACTGCGGTCTCTACATTTTTATGAGCAAGAAAACAAAAATCAATTAAACTAATGATATATTAGTTTAGATTGAAAATCAATTTAATAAACCATATACACTTATAATAATTACCTTCCACGTCCCATATTGGTGGACAATAAGACTTTATATTATACCAAAGCACTATATTAACACTTGTTGACAAAATTTATAATATTAATTAAGAAAAATACTTTAGATTAACGATATAATACAAAACGCGTCTCAGTAAAAATTAACCACATGAAAAGACCAAAATGGCGGCTGTATCATAAAGGTAGAGCCAAACTTTGGCTGGCTAAATTATGTTTGGTTAGGTACCAAAGAGAATCAATCTAACTAGTCTATGGAAAATAAAAAATGGCTGTTCAATAGACATTTTTTTGTTGGAAACATTAATTGAATAAAAATAAATTGGATTATTACTATATCACGGTCTTAGTATACAAGACTGTGTACTATATATATACGAATTTATTATCGTAGCCAATCGCATCCCGTAATTTCATAAAATCGGGACAGCAACGATCAATTGAATTAAAGTAGTTTCGAGGCGTTCTCAGATTTAATTATAATATTTTCTTTTGTACAAACATCTGTAGTACCCTTGAAAATAACTATTTATAATAATTTTCTATTCATGTTTACCTCTATCTAAATCTTACTCCTAGTTTACGGCGTTTGAAAAATACGAGAGCGTTAAATAAAATTATTTTCAATATGAATAGCATAATATAAATGATTATAAAAGTATAATATATATTAAAATGTTATACTTCTATTTTGAATAATTAAATATTACAAAGTTTTAATTTGTTTTGCAAAATATTTGTTTAAAAGAGGCTTGATTTAGTCTAAATAAACTTATATCAACCTTTTTAAAAAAAATTATATGCTTTTACGCAATTACAAATAAAAGTGTAAAAGTAATGAAAAAAATGTTATTTCAAGTAATAATCTCTTAGCATACTTTTTGCTTATCTGTAAGCAAAATAGGATTGTATATTTTTTATAAAAATGATTTTTGTAGAAAGCTATTTATTTATATGCTTCTTGTTATGATTTTAATAAATATATCTTTAGTTAATTAACCGCGTTTTTTTAATAATAATTTATCGTAATAGTTACTGTAAAATAAAATGGTAATAATTAAAATAGTCTATTAAATGTAAACCAAATTATCATATATACGTAACTTAGAACGGAACGTATGTTAGCGGAATCCATTTTCTGCGTTGTTGTGACATTTTGATTTTCGCTCTTCTGTTGTGAAAAGGAATGAATACTATGTTGTTTAACCTTGAATTATTTCAAATAAGTGATGATTAAATGTTATTCGTTTCTAGTATCACACATGAAATATTTCATATATGCATAGTATGTGAAGAAATACACAATGGGTTGAAGTAGTGATTAGCTGCGGCATTAAGTACTTCTTCGTTGTAAAATACTATCACAAAACTATTTATACTAAGCACGTTGTTAACAATGGAGTTGGACGTATCACCAATGGAACCTGTTAATAATGAGATTGAATATTCAGATAACTCGTCTGAGAGCAAATACTTGGCATGCAACAACAACGAACAGTATACGGTAATTCGCATTCCGCAAGACGGTGACAAATCTAGTAAACACTCTTCAAGAAAACAATCGAAACGTAGAAAAAAGAGCTCAAATCATTCTAGACCTTTGCCAAGAATAATAGTCAAACCTTTACCACCTCCTCCACCGCCTGAAAACCGAGAATGGACTGCAGCCACGTCTTGTGCAGACACTAGCTCTTCCTCTAATAGTAGACCATCGACTATGAGGGAAGTTTTGGCTAGTATTCCAGGATTTTGTCTAAAACCTAGAAAACGTAGCAGCAAAAAACTTTCAACAGCAGCTCAATTACAACAGACAAGAGAAGGCTGCATAGACTTAGAAACTCCAGATTCCATATTAGTTAACACAAATATTAGAGCTCTTTTAAATAAGCATACATTTTCACTACTTCCTCCTTTATATCAATATAAGTTGGGACAATTACTACCTAATGTAGATAGACCAAGCACTTCTGGTCGTTTAAGTTCATCTAGTCTTAGTAATGAATTTTTTGCTCGTGCATGCTTGGAGTGGCAAGAATCTCTCTCTGGAGGAGAATTTACTCCAGAAAACCAACAAAAGATGAAGAGTGAAGCAGAAAAAGAAAAGAGTAAGATTGACCCATGGAAGTTAAAGCATTTTGAGCCATTTTGGGGAGAAAAATCACAAAGAGAAAAATCTTCTATGAATTTAAATTCAGAGAGACCTTCTCTGAAAACAACTATTAAACTAAGACCAACTGCATCAATAACTAGCAGTAGCACTGTTCCAAAGATAAAAAAAAGTAAATCTTCAAGCTCTAGTAAAAGATTGCGTTCTGTTGGTGCAGTAACTAGGTCCTCAGCGAAAGAGGCTGAAGAAGCTGAAGATGACACTGTTTCAGTTAGCAATAAATCATCTGCCCCTGTACCAGGCTTGCTGCCACTTAAACATGTTAAAAGCCAAGGCTATGTAGAGTGTCAAATGGACTTCAGTTTCTCCGATTCATCCTCCATTACTAGGATAGAAGAATCTGTACCAACAACACCCGTTGATCCCCTGCTTTTAGCAGACAATGACTCTGGAAATGATATTAAACAAGATTTAGACTTGTGTGTTGTTAAAATTGAAGAATCCAGTGTATCTAAAGACTGTGATGAAGATAAAACAGACTTTGCAAACAGCATGCCAGAGACAACTAAAAGATTGAGTAATGATATAGATGGTTATCAATTTTCGAAAAGAATTAGATATGATGATGAATACGATGTTGATAATACCAGCTACATGACTATGAAGACTGAAGATCCAGAGAGTAACAATGGTTCAGATGGTGAAACAAACTATAACAATGAACAAATGTCACAGAATGATGACCTCAATCTGTACTCTGGTCAGGATCAAGGTGACACTAATAGTGAGGACAGTAAAGCCACAGCCTCTGTGTATGAGTATGATGAACATAGTGTATCATCTATTTCTAGCCTTAAGATAGAAAACCATTTGAATAATGTCTCACTTGTCAATGAAACTTCTGACAATATTCCAAATGAATATGAAAATGTTGAAACAGAAGCCCATGAAATAACACCAATTAATAAAGAAAATGTAAAAGAATCTCCAGCTCATGACAGCCAGGATGAGTATGTGACTGGGTTCCGGGAAACTGTGGTAGATGCATACAGTGCAGATTCACTACAGAATAACAAATCACCAACACTTGTTTCTAAAGATGTTTCATATGAAAAAATGGAAGTAATTGAGGAATTAGATTACTCAACAAAGCAACCAATTGAACACCCTACAAATAAAAGTGATTTAAACAATACAGAAAAAAATGATCACAAAGTCAAAGAAACAGATGGTATTGTTCCTAATTATTATGATGAACACTTCAAAGATGCTGAGTCATTTATACTAGAAACTAGTGGATTGCCAATATTAACGTCTCGTAAGTATGATTTGATAACAGACAAAATGTATTGTAATTTGTAAATAAATTTTACATTACTATATAAAATTTATTGAATTTATAGAAAATGAAGATGTCAAGTATGCTCCCCAAACAAATCTGATGGAACTTACATCATATATGAGTGAAACAAGTAAGTAATTCTTACATTTAACTACTTATGAGGGTAGTTAAACAAAAATTAGACATTGTCATATATGGACTAATTAAAACTTGGAATGGTAAGTGTGCTTAAAATATAATTATAAATGTTACAGATGTTACTGCTGTTGTAACAATGCCAATGGCACAAAATCCTTCAATTCCAATGATGGAAGTTACAAATACATCAGTAAGTATGACTTTGTAACACGCTTCCTGCTTTTTTCTTGACTTATCCTACATATAAATTCATTACAATTACTCTTAGGTGGTTTCATACCCAGATGATCATTTGCAAGATCCAGCAAAACCTAAAAACTCAGCAGTGTCATGGAAAAATGAGAGTGATTGGGTGCAGAATGAAAATGTTATCAATATACAAAATTTTGCAAACATAAATATGGATAATGCCAAGTATGTCAGTGAAGACTCAAAAACTAGCATGGAAGATGTTAATATTAATGATGAAAATTGCATGTACAAGACAGATCGTGATACAAATTATAATATGGAATCTTCAAACTCATCAGAAAGTTGTCAATCAATGAAAGATGTTTTAGTTAAACAGGAATGTGAACCAACAGCTAGTATGGTTTCCAGCACTTCAGTTACTAATCCCTCAATTAACTCAACTACGGTAACCCAAAGTGTTAGGATCCCCGGCAAAAAGTCCAAATCTGGAAAGGAATCAAACAGGTATATGAAAAGTATTTTTATACATGGCAAGTAAATTTTTATTTATTATATATGTCAAGAAATCTAATATAATGATGATTACTTACCATTTAAAAATATATAATATATCTTGTTATCATAGATTACAATTAAAGTATGTTTGTCAAGCTTTGAAGGATGGTGAATGCTAGTATTTCATGGCTTATCAAAACAGAAGATAAAGCTTATTATTTCATACACAAAAATGCTATTTAGATATTGCTATACAGATATTTATATAGAAGTTCATATACTTATTAGACGTCATTAATCGAAGTTGTAGTTAGATTATTTAACTGCTTTAATATAAAACATCATTCTTTTTTCTTAAACATAAATAGATTGTATAAAATAAAATTAAGTTACTGCCTGTAAATGTTCTACTGCTGGGCTAAGGTCTCCTCCCACTTTGAAGAGAAGCTTATACCACCACTCTAGAACACTAGAACAGTGCAGATTGATGAGTTAAATTAGACTCATTGAGGCTTTCTTTAAGATGATTTCTTTCATCACTGAGCACGAGAAAAATTATAAGCATATGAAAATTCATTGTTGTTTTGCCTGGAATCGTATCCTTAATCACCTGTTAAAATTCACGTGTTATAATCACCTGGCTATCTCGGCTTGTAGATTGTATTAATTATAACTATGTTTAAAAAAAGTTATTTAACGTGTGGGGTCTGTTTTCCTCAGGAGTCGCAGCTCGAACAAAGTCCCGCCTGGTGCTGTAAACCTGGAGCGTAGTTATCAGATCTGTCAAGCCGTAATTCAAAACAGTCCGAATCGCGACGCGTTACGCGGCCAGCTGAGGCCACCGCCTGCACTACTCACACGACCCACGCGACCTCCGCGGCCTCCCCCTCCGGTACTGGTCAGACAGATACCCGCATCTATCATGCCTCATACCGAGGTATGTATTGGTCAATACAAATTACTAAAACAAAACAATCATTTGCGAAAACTTAATGGACCATTATTTTTTATTGGTTATGTCTAATAATGTTTCAAATTTGTAAATCTTGTTCATTGTAATTCCAGATTAATGAGAATCGGTCGAACAACATGGGGCAATATATCCTGGTTCAGAGAACACCTAATGTTGCTCCTAGGGCATCAAGTGCTCCACCTTCTAATCAGAATTCTAATGTAGTATGTATCTATTATTTATTTATTTTTCATTTTATAATATTTTTAAAATACTTACACTTTGATTTATTAATGGTGATTATTGGGGTACCTTCTTAATTATGAATGTTCAATGAAATTATAATGATTAATTTTATTTATAGAACGTTACTCGTTGCCGAAGTGTTGGCGCAGATGACGCGTGTGTGTGTAACCTACGTGCCATGATCCTGTGTAAGAAATGCGGTGCCTTCTGCCACGACGACTGCATCGGGTCCGCTGAGCTCTGTCTCACTTGTCTCATACGCTGACACCTTCTACGCTCATATCCTCTCAATCTTGCCATACCAAATACAACATTATATTCCAAGTGTACACATGGAAGGATACAAGCAGTAACCTAGTGGCTCATCTGACTGATCAAGTTAACACAAATGTGACAGTTTAAACAGTGGAATGTGGTTGTAGAAATGGTGGTGCTATATGTTAGAAATGTGAAGTTTCATTTTTTTAATCCAATCAAAACTGACTGTGTATTTTCAAAACAATAACACTATCGTCTCTAAGACTATTAATGTTATATTGTATGTTGTATATATAATTATTTCGAGTTACATAGAGGGATTGGAGTGCGCTCCATTTGGTCAAAAGTATTAAAATCAAGTAATTATAGAAAATATATTTATACAGGATACATTTATAACTTTAGAAATTAATTGTACCTCCATTTTAGCATTATCGTAACTTGTTAAAATAACATATATATCACAATTTATTAAAAGTAAAGAGTTAATGTTATGTAATGAACTCTATATAAATACCAGCACAAGTTTATTCTGTATTAAATATTAAATTTGATATATAATATTATATCTTCTTATCTTTTAACTTATATACAATTATATACAGGGCTAAGGCTGAAGTGAGGATTCCAAGGCTGAAATCTATTAAATTATTACAGTACTTTGCTATGTCCTTAATATTTTTTCCGAAGTATTGTTGTAAAGAAGTAAATAATTTAGTTTAAGCTAAAGTAAAACATTGTAAATCATTATTAAAATACTTCGGGTCTTATTATTAAAATCACTAGGATATTAAACTATTCAAGTACAATAGTTTACATTATAAGAATATTATATTTAAAACAAACTCAATCTGAAATTTTGTAGTAACTGCTCAATATCCTCACTTGGTCAAGCAAAGCAAGGAAATATATAAGATATATTTATTTTAATTTGGTGTGTACACTACATGTAAAATCAAGTAAAAGTCTGCTTGCAGTTAGATTTTCTATATTCGCAGCTAATAACTGAATTCATTAATGGTAAATAACATGGTTTTATTGTCAGAGAAGTGAGCTTACCTTATGAAAACCAAAACATCCATAGAATTGATTTAAATGGATTTTGAAACAAAGCATACTCTTTTGAATTCGTTGCACACATATTCAGCATTAAATTTAAATTTTACAAATTTTTGCTAAAATAAATAAAGTAAATTAAGTGAGTCACTTTAATGTTAACAAAAGTTGAAATTATAGCCCATACTATGAGGTTTTGCTTGAAACATAATTTGTGACTACTATTTCTACTGTCGTATTTAAAAAAAACTCTGATTATGCAAAATGCATTTGAAGGTCTACTATAGTGTTTCCATTAATATCATATTGTTTTGAGAATTCTACAATTTCAAACTCAGTTTTCACACAAATAGTTTAAACTTATAAAAATAATTATTATTAATTATTTGAATAGAGTATAAATCAATTAAGTATGTTTGATTTTATGATTAGCTGAAAGTGAGAATGTTTCTCTATTAGTTTCATGTTATTTTTCTATTATTTTAGGCATGCCATCACAATATTTTGTTGTTATATTATAAGCCATATTTTGCTTTTCTATTAGCGTATTTTTGGATAAGTTATGATTTAGTACTACATATTATAAAGGAATAGGATTTAGTTTTGCTTTAGCTTTAGTTTATTGCTAAGATTATGTACAGTTATTTATTTCCCTGAGAATACTTGATTATATATCAGGTATTATAATTTAATAACACTACATATGAAGATATGAAAGCGAAGTGGACAGCTATAATAAATTATCACTTGATTTTAAAAACCAATAAATCGAAACCCATTCATGTTTTTTGGACAAATCTTAATATTTCTTTGTTACATTTAATTAATAAGTTCATAAAATTTACTGAATTAGGTAATTAATGGGTAATTTAGAACTTTTATTTAATCATATTTTGATGACCCTTTTTTTTCATTCAATTAGCAGTAATAACTCCATAATTTCGATGTTTAAATTGTGATTTTAATTTGTACAAGTGTTACTACGTTTTATTTATTGTGTAATTGATTTTAACTCTTGTTAATATTTCATTTACTCATTTATTTGGGACATCATTGTTTTCTTCTAATTAATTTGTTGAATATACGATAAATTCGTCTATTAAATTAAAACACAAACTTGTGAATAAAATAAATAATGAAATTGATATTTTTAATTTAAAAATAAATATTAAATTGTGTAAATCTTCTACTGCGGATAACATAGGAGGTAACTATGTCACCAAAGTAATATTAAACTTATTGATTAATTGTATTCTTAAAATCAAGTTACGTAATTTATTTATTTTTTGTAAATTTTACAAACTTATAGTAATTTGTTATGTACAAAATCATGTACAATTATTTATAAATTATTTTGTGCTTATTTTCTATCACTACATGTTATATATACACTTGTGATATCTTACTTTGCAAATTAAATAACAAAAACCTTATGTGTTGGATCGAAAAATATTAAATAAACCATTTTAATAACAATTTTGAAATTGCGTCACAATAACGTAATTATAAGAAAATATTGCTCACTCTCAATCACAATATTTAGATAATATGTAATAGTATCTAGGTACCTATACTTAGATGACATTATTAAGGACTGTTAATATTATAAGTATTTAAAATATGTTAACACATAATAGATAACATTCACATTATAATAGATAGAAGTCGATCTAAAGGGCAACTGGAAATAAATAAATATATAAGCAATATTTAAGAAAACAGTGAACAGTCACAGTTGTTATAAAAATATCTTCAACAAAGATTTAACATTTGTTAAGTATGATTTGCTGAACTTTTAAAATAATTCAAAGCATAAATAGTATGTAATCTCAAAAGCAGCTTATAAAAAAGTATAAT
Source organism: Nymphalis c-album (assembly GCA_963151315.1). Lineage (NCBI taxonomy): Eukaryota > Metazoa > Arthropoda > Insecta > Lepidoptera > Nymphalidae > Nymphalis > Nymphalis c-album. The sequence continues at coordinate 9,929,725 of OY720590.1, read as the reverse complement.
AATTTCAGATATGCTTTATTTATTTTTTTATGAGCTGAGTGTATATATATATTATAAACAATAAAAGACGTAAATTAAAAATGATTGCGAATTGTAACATTGTAAAATAAATAATCATAAATTTGCACTTGATTTTTTTTTACTATTTTTTAATGGTATAGCCTTAAATAAATAGCTTAGAATTGTTATGAAATTTAACATTCAGTTTTATGCCCTTTTAGTTTATACATATGTCGTTGTTGTTATTTGACAATAAGTATTTTGTCAAATAACACTATATTTGATGTTGGTAACGAAATATAGGACTGGTTTGTGGTTTGATTTTATTTAATTATACTTTAGATTTGTAAATTTAAGCTCTCTGAAGAAAACTGGAGATGTAATACAAATGAAAGAATAAGAACACTTAATATTAATTTATATAAGTACTTTTGATAATTATGTTTATTGAGACATGTAATTTGTTAAAATATATATTATTCTATGAAAAATTTCACTGTCCGTAACTGTAACCCGTAGTCTCTGCTTTTTTAAATTGATTATACAAAAATATATCAATATCAACATATATATTACTTAATACTCGTTGCCACAATAACTTGTTTCCTTTGGCGACTGAAGCTAAGAAGTGTTTCTGTATGATTTTTAAATTAAATATTTTCACATTATTGTTATTTATTGGTAGATAATTATTTAAGTATATGAACATTTTTCTCTAATAAAACTATGTTCTTATTCGAATTTTGTTATTGTTTTATCTTACGCAATATGATTCAATTTAACACGATAAAATAATTAAATATTTTAATAGTAACAAAGTTAAAGTTCAGTCCGTTAATGTAGAATTTTCTTTTGCTTATAACGTTTTAACCAATCATATTCAAATTACACAATTTTTGTCTGTCCTCGGCTCACTAACATATTCACTAACAACTTCAAGGTTTCCCTTCGACGTATATCGGTCCTGGCACGACATATTTATTCAACATGACCTTGGTCTTGTTCAAGTTCATACCGAGACCGACACGCCGGGAAGACTCGCTTAGGCTACGCAGCATTTCGGTGAGTTGTCCCAGCGACTGCTATGATGACGATATTATCGGCATATCGAAGGTGTGAAATGTACTCGCCGTTAACATTGGCTCCGTAACCAGTCGAGTCCAACGTCCTGAAAAAGTCTTCCCACGGGGATATAACATCCTCTTGTCTCACCCGCGTTTAGATCGCCTTCGTCTTATAGTCCTAGATTTGGACAGTCATTGTAGCGGCGTTGTACATACATCTCAGTACCTCAATATATCTCCAATGGATATGACATCTCTGCAACGAGTCGAGGCGTTTTCTAATGAAGTGGCTGATTGTACTCTTCGGTCTTCTGCACAGTCTGCCGAACAGTATGGATGTGGTCCACGGTGCCTGATCGAAAGCCTTGCTCTGTGGGCTGGAACTCGTCGAGTCGTCTGGCGAGACGGTTCGACTCTACAGCTTATACACGTGACTCAGAAGGGAGATTGGTATGTAGCTTTTCAAGAGGGTTTTATCACCTTTCTTGAAAAACAGTACCACCTCACTCCCGCTCCACGTTTCCGGGGTCTTGCCACGTTGGATGACGGAATTAAAGAGGCTTGCTAGCTCTTTCAGGACCGGAGTCCCGCCTGCCTTAAGCATCTCTGTTGTGATTCCATCATCTCCCGGAGCTTTGTTGTTTTTAAGCTGTTCTAGAGCCGTCATAATCTCGCCTTAGTCAACGACCGGGATATCCTCAGAGTAATGGCGCGCTGGTCTTCGATACAGATTCCCACAGGTCCGATCTTGAAGAGAACAACTGCCCATAAAACCTCTCTACTTCTCCGACATTTTTAGTTTTAAGTTTTGTCAGACGCGGCCTCCCGAACTTGCGAGTGAACACTTTCAATCCCCGATTTTGCTCAATCACAGCCTTGATGGCACGGGTATTGGAGCATCGCGTCGCGTAAGCGTTTTTATGGTTCGGTTTTGGCGGTGATCACCATTGAAAAGGGAGGATCCTCCGGCCAGACGGGTGTTGTGTCTGGTGGGCTACTGCCCCCTGACGATTGTTATCGGGTTCTTCTATTTATGTTCAATTGCTCTGATAACTTTTGATATCGCGATGTAGGATACGTCTTTACATAGTTCGTATGTGGCGAGATAGATGTCGCTACATCACTCCCCTCCAAGACCGGAGGTCGATAGCAGGTTGAGTCGTTCATATGTCTTGTGATGCTTGCCGGGCCAGTGGAACGTCCCAGTGAGTCCGGGGTGATGCTGCAAATGCTCCAGTGAGTCGGAGATGTACAGTGCTGCGTAGTGGCTGGCTGCTGCGTCGACCAGGAGAGAAGTGCGTCTCTGCTTGCTGACCGGCCGAAGTGCAGTGTGCTGTGCCAAGGTCGCTGAGAAGGCTGTGGGTGATGACCAGGAATGCGCGTCCGCTGCATGCTGGTGGTCAGGATACCCGTAGTAGCCGTGGATGCTGGCTGGCTGTTTGACTCGCTGCTCGAAAGCTTGAGGAAGTGATGATGATGTCACGATGACGTAGTTTTTGCGAAGGCTGCGCTGACGTTCATGCTCGGGGTCACCAGTTTGGGGATGACCACAATTGAAACGGGAGGATCCTCCGACCAGACGGGTGTTGTGTCTGGTGGGCTACCGCCCAACGACTGTTGTCGGGTTCTTGTATATATGTTCAATCGCTCTGATAACTTTTAATATCGCGATGTAGGATACGTCTTTACATAGTTCGTAGGTGGCGAGATAGATGTCGCTACACGGTTTAGGCCTTATCTGACAAAAACAATGGTAATTCTCGTCGTTTCCTCATGAGCTCGAGTGTCTCAGGAAAGAGTTTTGGTGCGCTGTCTCGTTTCTGTGGCGGAAAACACTTGCGGGATGTGTTTTGCAGTATTTTGACCAGGTTTTCTCATCGATACTGCTTATGGTTTCCAACGCGGTGAATTGATTTTGGAGCTCCATTTATAACTTTTCGGAGCCGTGAGCAGCTTGGAGCATGGTAGGTCGGAAAGTAAACCTCATCATTCGCCATCTTTCGGCTTTGAAGTTGATATCTAGAGTGCCTTGAACCAAGCGGTGATCGGTGGTATTAAACCGGATGCTCACTTTTTTTTTTTTTTTTGTTTTCGCTGGAAAAACGCATTTACGCGTTTCCCCCACATGGAGTGGGGGGGTATGCGGGGCTCGCCGGTGCTGAAGGCTCCGGAATACCCACTAAAAACCGGCGTACCTTTATCGTCTTTGGTGGAGCGGCACGGGATCGCGTGTGCATACTACCGCGACGCCCCGACGGTTGGCCCGATTACGCGGGCCTCCTTTCATAATTAGGTTCCCGCAGTACAGAGAACCCAGCTAGCCCTGGTGGCTTAGGGCGGGGCGAGAAGGTGCGCATAGCGCCAAATCGGATGCTCACTGGGACAACTCTAAATATGTGCCTTTTATTCGATATGATAAAGTCTATCTCGTTCCTTGTCATGTTATCGGGCCTTCGCCAGGACACCTCCTCTGGGGCTTCTTTTGAAAGAAATAATTCATCAAAAAGAGTCCCTGCGCTTCGAGAAAGTTTACCAGCATTTGCCCCCTGGGATTTCTGCAGCCCAAGCCGTAAGGTCCGACTTTCGATTCACCACTATCTTGTACTATCACTTTAGCATTAAAGTCTCCCATAATTACATTGTAATGGGCCTTCGCAGTCTTGTTGAGGACCTTTGTGATGTCCTCGTACATGACTTCCTCCACATCGTCAGAGTATGCCGAAGTTGGCGCATATACCTGTACAACCTTCAGGGAGTACTGTCGGAAAGTTTTAGGACAAGGTTCGCTACCGGGTTCGACACACTACTGATTTCTACAATACTGCGAATGAGATCCTTTTTGACTAGAAAACTGACACCACCCTGGCAGAGTATATCACCTTCGCGGAAGTAAAGTAAGTTACCGGACTAGAGTTATCGTGTCCTCCCCCTGTCTTCGGACTTCAGATAACCCCAGTATATGCCAGTTTATATGACCTAACTCTACTTCTAATTCGGCGAGGTGATGGCCAGGCCTTGTCGAGCGTCCATTCTACGTCGCCATATGTAGGCATCTTTTACGGTAGCCTGCCATGAACCGGTGATTCTTCGCACCCCCTGTCCTGCCGATACCGTGACCGCTACCTTGGTCGGGCCTAGCGGGATTGCTGGTAACTGTGGAGTGTGGACCTTTTTCGGCGTATCTACCATATAAGAGGGTTTGCCATATAAGAGGTGCCATACGCATACTCGGCTTGCTGGGCAGGCGTGTTGGTGATCGCAGTAGGGGGAGGGGTAAGTTGTATAAGGGGGGGGGGGTTCTGCTAACAAGCATAGATAAAATCGCTTAAAAACTTTTTCGATATCGTACCGTGCTTATATGAATTTTTGATTAGCCGTAATTGACGTCAAGGCAAAATAATTCCGCCAATCTTCTGCTTATACATATACGATCTTCTATTTGACGTGTCCATTTCTATTTGGTATTTTTAAGTTTATTTTATGTATAGGGTAACCAACCCAGTCAATTATTGATTTTAATTTTCATCTAAAATAATTTAAATCAATCTAAACTAATTGATTAATAATAATGAAAGAAAAAAAGATCGACATATTTTTTGTCACAGTATTCGATATATCAAATTATAATTAAACACCTACTTTTCCATTTTGATAAAGTTAATTCTGTAGGTATTAATTATTTAATGTAAACGTTATTTCTCTTGTATATTATTTGCAAAGTTTGCTAAAAAGTGAAAAAGAGAATAAGAAAAAAATAAACGAATGCAATGGAAAACAATTCGCACGAAAACAGCAACAAATTGAAACAGTAATATTTAATATATTATACATTTATATTTTTCTGATGTTTTCCTGATCTATCGATACAAAGCTGTCCACAACATTTCGAATTGGAAATGAATACCTTTAATTTTTATGCCAATTAATGAGAAGCGTACAAACAGTCCATTAATGGATTTACAAAAGTAACTTGTTATAGATTTAGAAAAAAACTAATTCGCATATGGCAACTATACGAGACTTATGTCAGTCTAGAAATTAGAATCTTTATTCTAGAAAGACTTTGACAATATAACTTGACATTCATTTAAATATTAATTTTTCGTTTTAGTTCAGTTTTCTATTCGTGGTTGGTGGTAGTGGGTTCGTGGCATCTTGCCATGAAAATTTAACTTATCCGTCTAAGCAATTTTGCCGCTATTATGTAGATTTCTTTATATATTTGGAGAGTGGTTGTTAAAAGTATCTTTCTAAAATGTCTACAGTTCTTCTTGCAGTAATTGCTGTTATTCTGTGTGTGCTTTTTCGAATACTCAATGTGAATAGTCAACCTCATAAGCCTGTTATATACGGCAGAGATAGAAATTTTATTGAAAATATTCTATTCATTGCACCATTCCTGAATGAACCGTAAGTGTATCCATATTTATTGAGTTTTATTTATAAGAATCACCGTTCACACACTGCCTATTAGATGATGTCATGTTTTACTAAAATGAATACTTTGTCCAATTCTTAAAAGAAAACGTGTTATGGTATATGGTTATGTTTACGGTAGCTATATGTAAACAAAATCTTAGTTTAGTTTAATATTGTATATTTATATACCTACCAAAACCTGCCTAAACCTAAGTTTTAATCAAGGTCGTAAAGAAAAGTCAATTTGATGCTTAAGCCATAAAAATAATATATATATTTGTAAGAATGATCATATTACATTTTCTCACTAGGTAAAGCTTAGTTATCACAGAATAAACAATTCATTCAGCTAATTGTATCATAGGCACCTTATATAAAACTTGGTATTTATCTGTGGCACTATATATCTATGTTTAATAAATTTAATATAAAATAAATAATTTCTTTAGGAAACAACTCATTCTTTCATTTTAAGTAAAAGTTACAAGCTTGTGTTATATTTAATATTATAATTGGCACAGTAGAAGTCTTTTATAATAAATAATATTATACATTAGTGAATCTTTACTTATTGTATATTCTAAGGTAGTTTTTATAATACTTATCAATATAATGAATACAAAAATGGACAAATACAGTTTCTATAACAATTTACACATGAGATTTAAATTATATAAATGCTGTCAATTTCCACTCTGTTATACTAATTTATAATGTTTGATGATGATGCTAAATGATATGAATTTGTATTCATGAAACTATGGGCCATGAGTAGACTACGATGTTTAACTAGTTCTCATGCTATGCCTGAATTACTATTATATTTTACTATTAAGCAATTACATTTAAGAAATATTCTAATTGATTATCATAAGAAATCTATCACTAAAAACCTGTACTACAATTTAAAACATAGTAAGAAGTTGGTACTTTATATATAAATATTTACCAAGTTTTCATCAACAAATTGCATTGCTTACATTTAAATAATGATATTTGTATAAAAATATTTATTATTTCATAGACTATATTAAAACTAAAATGATTGTTTTACTTGTTTCAGTTACATTCCAACCCGATTATGGGGATTTAGTGGTCATGTACAGACCATTCTTCATAGCCTGATAGGTCGTGTACGTTGTCCATGGCCTATAGGAGGAAGAATTTCCTTAATATTGCCTGACAAATCGACACTAACGTATGATCTGTACGAACCCGTAGGAGCAGAACATGAAGGTATAGTAATAAAATAAATATATTATATTCAGATATTTTAAAAAACAGTGAGTATTCATTTAAGAAAATATTGTTTCTGTACTTTTTTATTTTGAATTAACATAGTGATATAGTTCAGAAGTAGGCCAAGAGATAATAATGTGTTTATCGTAAATTCTTCACTTGATTTTAAACATAATTTTAATTTAAGAAGTAACAATATTTATTTTTATGTTTAAAGTGATACTATTAACTAAGTAATATGATTGAAAAAGAAAAATATTTAGTTATCACTTGACTGCTCTTCTTAATGTTTTCGACCTAATTAGGGGCCTTTGCCTCATACTTATTACAGTTAGAAAGTAAGAATGTACTTTTAGTACCAACATGTAACTATTATTTTAACAAATTGCTTAGCTCATACAGAACAGCTTTGCATTGTTAAATAGACAAATGATTCATAACAAATCAATATTGCAAATTGATCGATCAATTCATCCAATTGTTCATATTTAGAATTGGAATCATCAACGTTTCTTGTTTATATATAGATGACGTAACAGTGGCAATATGTCCCGGCATCGGCAATACATCGGAGAGTGTGTACATCCGCACATACGTGCACTATTCTCAGAGACACGGCTACAGATGTGCTGTCCTCAACCACATTGGTGCGCTGAATAGCGTGCCAGTCACCGGCGCTAGAATATTTTCGTATGGTATGTTTCGTCAATTTTAGAATTTAAATAATATGTATTAAAAACTTTTTTTGGTATTTTTTGCCATTAAACTAATGTTTTTAATAGATTAAAACTTAACCCACAATAAAGTCCAAATCAATTACAAAACAATGATTTAGTTCTATTATATAGGTATATATTAAGTTATTTCGTACTGGCGTGCGAACTCGTTGGCCTATTATATATTAGCTGTCTTCTAAAACTACGAGGTACAGAACCTCGGAAATTGCAGTTCATGTTCAAGTACCGGATCACTAAAAGCTATTTGGTTTTCTGACAAGAAATTGTAAAGAAAAACGATGTTTGGAAGCTGGGAGTGTTTTCATTCATCGAATATACGAGAACCCGTTAATCCTGTACCTCCGGTCGTATCTGATCGCCGTCATATCCTCTTCTCCGTTAATCATGGCTGCCATGACTGATATAAATTACTTTTTTAATTAAGACAATAGAAATAATTTTTAACACGCAAAACACTTTCACAGAACAAATCGCTAAGCTTAATTATAATAGAAAGTTTAGAAATTGACCGTTCCAATAAATATAAAGTGTATTAATTAAGTGGTATATTAGAATAATAAAAATATTATTTTTCGTTTTGTCCTAAGCAAAAAAAGATAATGTTATACAAATAAATTAGAATCACGTTATTTTCAAAGTATAGGTTTCGGTAACACGATCAAAAGTAACACAATGCGAAGAGTTTCACTGTATCGTTCCGTCCTTAACAATGGTAAAGGTTTAAATCTTTGTCAATAAGAAAGTACATAATATAAAATCGACTTCCTAGATTTGTTAACATTCTGACTTAGTTTTACATTTAGGTGCCAGTGGAGCTAAAATAATGTTATTCTAAATAATAAGTACTGAGTAAACTAAGTTTACGAATGTAAATACTTATAATAGGACAAAGAACGACAATCATTATAATCATTACGATATTTGTATGCAGGTTTTTGTTTTATGGCAATTTATATTTCTCTCGTTTTGTTCTTATGTGTGATCCAAGGAATGTTAATTACATTTCTTTACGAACTACTGTACTATCGTGAGTAGGCTGTGGTGCGGTGGCTGTGTTGTGGTTTTCGATGGTTAAACGCATTTTATTCGTTAGCCCGCAAGACACGAGAGGTTATGTAGAACTCACTGGCATTGAGTGCGCTAGAATAACCACAAAAAATCAGTGGAGGTTGTTTTGGAGAGTACCACCACTGCACCGGCTAGATTGCGCAAATTACGTATAGTATACCCTATTTCAATGGGAATAGAAATGTAAACACACTGCATTATTATGCACTGTAAACAGTTCTTGATTAATTTACCCTTATTCATAATACAACACTATTCCAATTAACTAGTTATAACCACATTAATTTAACTTCCAAAGTTCCGAATGCAACTTCGCGGACATTGAAAACGCCATCTTTTCGCGTATCCATAGTGAATGTCATAGATTATTCAAGATGTCGACCAATGATATCGAATTAATTCGGTGTGAAATTTGTTTATTTATGTATATTCCTGGTGTTGGAATAGGCTATACGTATAGTCGTATAGTATCTAAAAACCAGTGGATCTGTTTGATTACTTAAACGAATATGACAATGCTATGAAATGCAAAAGAAAACTGATTCGATACTCGTAATTAAATTACAAATCAGCGTTTATATATTTATTTGAAGTGATTCATGTTGTGTTTGTTTAGTATGTTTGATCGTTTCATAAATAGGAACGCGTAAAGTTTTCCTCTCTTGTTCGACTGCACGATGTATTCGTGGTTTATGTAGACAATGTCAAGGTTGACGACATTCGAAAATTACATCACTCGGTAAAAATGGAATAAAAATTAACAGCATCGATATTACGAAATAAATACAGACTGTAATATATGTACATACATACAAAAGTAACGTGACTGTGTATGTATAATAATATGCAATGTTTTATCCATTTGTCTTTACAAACTGAACACGGAAAACGCTTGATGTTTTCTAATCGACACTGACAGATGTGGCTTTAGTATTGTAGTTAAAATTGACTTAAGCTTTTAAAAAAACATCTATTGGAAAACCATTAAAAATCATGTTACTTAACGAAATATCTCCGTTTCAAATCCAGGCAATGACAGGTTTATTATATAAATGTGCAAAATATAAATGCTTAAATTGTATTAATTCAAATCTCGTGTTGATGCCTGTTTCGGATGATACTCTGATATAATTCTTCTTCTAAAGTTGTAACTGTTGCTTCTATTTAACTTCTATTTAAAGATCGGTTGAATAAGTTATAGTTATTGAAAGAAGTCCATATTATGTATAAATTATTGATATTGAATCCAGGACCTCGAGTTTCGAGGGCAGACTAAAATAAAGTATATATTTACCATCCAGAATTAAAATTGTATCAAAGAAACCTCGAATTGGTCTTTTTAAAAATAGAACACCAAATCGTAAAAATTGTAATGTAACGATGGTTTTTTTTAACAGCGTAGTTGTAGGCGTATATAATCTCCTTACTGTATATATTATTTTAGATTGTCTATATAAAATCCGCGCCTCAAATAAACTCATTTTCGCGTGTATAATCTTAATTAAGAGAATACAGACAAAATAAGGCCTATGTGTTAGTAACAATGTAAATGAACTTTATATTTAAAAAAAAATGTACTTAATATCAAATTGTAATTTTATTCGGTTGACCAACTCCGAAATAAGCGGTTTATCAGACTGGGCGTTTTATGATGTACAGAATCGTGTTTCTATTACTAATTTACTATGCTTCTATAACTATCTAGAAAACTGTAACAAACTATAAACGAAAACTACATCAATATTAAAAAAAATGTGTGGCACAAAGGACGTTTTGATGTTTTGTATTACCCCGGCAATGTGGTCGATAACAATAAAATATAAAACCTTTGTGGAGGTTTATTTGAATTTTCATAAACCCACGATATCAGATCTGGTTTGGCTTACGAGGTCAACGAAGTACAAACACGAAACTACTTAAATTATAGATGTAATTAATTAATTTTCACTTAAAAACTATAACTATTTTTTGTAATAAATGTTTAAAATATTATTTATATACTTCTTTATATTTCTTAATACTTCTTATAAAGATTTGATTCTATGTTGAAATTAAAAAATATTGTTTTTTTTTGTTAATTAAAACAAATAAGGTCCTCCAGACCGATTTCGGTCAAGGCGGCCAATCTCAAGAGAGATTAGCCAACTGCGCAGGAGATATTATAGTGCACAAGTGTGTGCGCAAACACAGGTGCACTCTCTTTTCCTTAGCTCTCCTAATCCGATGGGACGGCAATCCGACACGCCCGAAAGAGTTCAGACGCAGGACCAACGGCTTAACATGCTTTCCGAGGCACGGGAGTGTACACACTTCCAACTTCCAGACTCCGGGCTGTTACTGAGAATTTTCTGAAAGAAAACCCCAATAACTATTTATTGGCCCGACCTGGGAATTGAACCCAGGACCATCGAGTCCGCGGCCTTATATCAAGCCACTAGACTAGACAAACGAGGCAGTAAATTAAAACAAATAAACTGCATGTTGAATATGTATCAGTATATTAGTTTACTTCAATAAAATTAAATTGTAAGTGCAACCCTAATTAGTCTTATTTGATAAAAAATATAGTTGACATTATCGTTTCCAATACAGTTCAAAGAATGAAAATGTACGTTATTTATATTACAGATAAATTGTTAACTAAGTTTATTGTTCGTAAAAATATGTTTAACTTTCTATCTGAAACGGCTTTGAATGTATTAATGTGAAATATGTAAGCATCCGTTTAACCCTTACTTATGCTAATAATATAAATCCTCTGAAAAAAAATGCCACCTATGTATGTACCTAAAACTATAAAATAAAATAAATTAATCAATCCGATAAGAAGTTTACGCGTGAAACCGAACAGAAACAAACAAAATTTATTTACCTCATTATAGTATTTGTATGTTTTAAACAACTGCGTAATTCAATCAAAGGTTAGGTTAAAATTAATGTTTAAGATATGTACCTAATTAACATTTATTGATTCATCAAATTATTGTAAAATAGCCCTGTGTTGTATTATAATGGTAATTTTCACATAAATTAAAATCAAGCAAATGAGTCAAAAATTTAATATTTTGTATAATTATTATTGATGAATTTTATTTAGGTCGTAGTAAGATTTCCAACAATAAGTTTAGATACATATTTCATTTGATGTCATCGCTTATGATAATTGATTGCGCATGAGTGATCAATACCGGAAAGTCAAAAATCATCAAGAAAAATACTAATGAAGGTGTATTACGTTTTGTTAGAAAACATTAATTTTATTATTGTTACATGAATATGTTTACTTTAATTATATTAAAAAAAAAAAAACATAACCAAATTCGGATTTGGGCGGCCGGTTAACCTGTCACGCAAGTTTGACATGTTGAAACTTATCTGTAAGCGTCAAGGCTAACGCTCTTGATTGCAAACGACGACGTATGTACGCATACGAAACGTTTATCTTTAGTATTATTATTTTTTTCGCAGGTCACACAGATGACTTCAACTACATGATAGAGAATCTGTTGGAGAGATATCCTAATACGAAACTGATATTGGTTGGATTCAGTCTAGGCGGTAATTTGATAACGAAGTATCTCGGCGAGGAGAGGAAGAGACCCAATAATATAATAGGCGGTATATCGATATGCCAGGGATACAATGCCATCGAGTGAGTAGTGGAATGTTTATTTGGAAAACATCGTGTTTAATATTTGGTATAACATTGTATGATTCGTGTATTATTTTTGTATTCCTAAAATAAATGTATGGCAATAAATAACTTAGGTAATTCGTATGTTCTCGAAAGCTCGACTCAGTCAAAATTTATCGACGAACGAAGATTGGTTATATTTAATAAGTCTTATAGTTATTTAGTAACAGTTTTTTTTTAATTTGCATACTAAGAAAAGAGGTATACGAGGACGTAGGTCGATAAAATCGATGTAAGTATGTAATGAATATAAATAAAAATGTTTTTAAAAGTACTTTTGAAAAAGACAACTGGTTCCTAATTTGGATACAACAGCGAACACCAGAGGCTCAGTTACATATTTGTATAAAATACTAATAATAATAACTAATTTATTTATACTTACATGTTGTTCAACAATTAAAGGGAGAGTGAGCCAGTGTAATTACAGGAACAAGGGACATAACATCTTAGTTTCCAAGGTTGGTGGCGCATTGGCGATGGAAGCGATGGTTAACATTTCTTTCCAATTTTCAAACTGCTCTATCCTATCGGGCTTAGGACAAATTCGCTTGGACTAGCCTAAACTGGTTTATCCTATCGGGCTTAGAACAAATTAGTTTGGACTAGGCTATACTAGTTAATCCTATCGCGTATAGGAAGAACTAATTTAGCCTAGGCAAAACTAGTTTGTCCTGAAATCGGGTTTGGCCGGTAACATATATGTATATACTTTAAGCAGAAATAATCATCTAAGTATTATATACAAAAGATAATTAGGTATTGTTTTTGTTCATAAGGTTGGTGGTGCATTGGCGATGTAAGCGATGGTTAACATTACTTACAATGCGATTATCTATGGGCATTGGAACCCACTAACCATCAGGTTTACCTACCTATACAATACATATGTACATTACAACATTTAACAAAACATTGTATGTAAAAATATATAATACTTTTGAAGTAAATGACTTAAAAGCACGTGGATAATTTATAAAGCACTCTGTTATATATTTTGTAATACTAACTCTTTGGAAATTTATTGGTGTTAATTTTATTATATCTAGTTAAAGATATTGGATATACATCACTTAATGCCCCCTAAAAAAGCATGACATAATAAACATTTTTCTAATCAGCCTTTTACAAAAATACTTCGAAATTTCATACGCAAATGAATGCTGATGTTACTATGCCAGAAACTTAACGTAAGCGTTTACAAGAATACTGTACAAAGATTGAACTCGGTCGGAGGTATAATGCGCAAACGCATGGAATATTAACGAAAACAATACCTAATTATCTTTTGTATATAATACTTGGATGATCATTTCTGCTTAAAGTATATATACATCTGTTTGTATTTAAGTATATTTATTTTTTATAGATTAGGCAGGAGGACGAGGATATAGGCGTTGGTGACCACTTACCTTCAGGTTGATGGTAAGTGGTCACTAACGCCCATAGACATTGGCACTGTAAGAGATGTTAACCATCGCTTACATTGCCAATGCACCACCAACTTTGGGAACTAAGATGTTATGCCCCTCGTGTCTGTAATTAGTTTAATTTCCCTTACTCATAAATGTGATAATTATTTAACTCTATATGTTGTAGATAAAACAATAACAACATTAAATAATTTTAATTAATACGTAATTTATCGAAACGAAAACAATAATAATAATTGCTTGCCATAATTTATATACAACAATAATTTATAAGTGAACTATTTTAATTTTGCAAATGACATTGAATATAATATAAAAATTTTACCTTCCAATAAAATTTGTATTATGTTTCCTAAGACGTCCGAAGTCCGTTATGAGAGTACTTTATCTTCAAACCGATTTCCGCTAGATGTCGCTGGCTTTTTGTTACTAAATCCTATTCGAACGGAATATGTTGGCGCCCTCTAGTGGGTGTCGTTTTCTATATAGGTGACACAAGCGCCATTTTGATTTCATTGTTTAACTCATAATGGTATGATCGCCCAGGTAGACATTACCCGGACTTCGGACGTCTTAGGAAACATAATACAAATTTTATTGGAAGGTAAAATTTTTATATTATGTGTTCCGGTTGACGTCCGAAGTCCGTTATGAGAGACGTGTTTGTTATCTCCTGGCGACTTGTGTTCCAAGAGGAATTAAATGCAACAATGTGATCAAATAAGATTTATTAAATGTATGTCATCGTTTATTTACACTAATTAGATACCTGAAGGTTCTTAAAAGACAAATTATAATTAGTAATTATATTGTGGTAGGCACTGAGAAATATTTTGTTAATGATTTTTCTGTGGTATTCTTATCTGTTGTTTTGATTGGTTTTTGATAGAATTTTCTAAAAGTTATTTCATTTTGCCAGTTTGCCTTAGAGAGAATTTCGTTGATTGGATAGTTTTCTATCCAATTTAGTGATGAGACTGCTGATCTGCAGCTACCAGGGGATGCGTGTATGCCCGCCTCTTTTAATAGATTTTTCACCCATCCACCGATAACAGTAGGGGATGCTGGCTGAAATGGGGCTTTTGTTGTAATGAAAAGGTTTGTAAGAGAGCCTCTGACATTCTCGGTACTTTTTTTCAGAGCCCGTAACCAGAAAACCGGGTTAGTATTTTCATCTGGAGCAATTAAAAAGGTCCAGGTGGATTGTTGATACGAGGCAGAGTCGGTTTTAGACCCAAACTTGGGATATAGTGTAATGGAGTCTATGTTGTCAATAAAGCATTCTGCATCAATGTGTAGTAGAGTTAGATCGTGAACCCTACGGCCAGATGTTAATAGTAGAATTAAAGCCGTGCGTCTCGAAATATCATATAAGGTGTTATTAGGTGCAGTATTTTTTAAATATTTTATAGCGACCCTCGCATCCCATATGGGGGCTTTTATAACTGGCGGTCTGGCTAATGAAATTGCTTTAAGAATATGTTTAACGATGTGACTACTTGCTATCTTTATGTCCGATGTAGTTTCGCAAACCGATGCTATTGTAGATTTATGAACAAGAATTGTACGGTATGCTAAGTTCTTAGTTAAATACAAATGTGCTAGGTATCTTGCTACTTGAGAGGGCTTAGGAACTTTTGATGAAACATTATTCTCACGACACCAGAGAGACCATTTATTCCAGATGGGGGCGTAAGTCTTGAGAGTCGAAGGCCTCCAGCACGAGGTCAGGAGCTTCTTTTCATCGGGGGACCATTCATCGGTTAATGAGTCCCACCCGAAATGAGCCAGGCCTCCAGTTGTAGGTTGTTGATGTGAGCTGGGGCTTGGTGGGTCACCGTATCCACGAGACAGTTCCTGAGGTCCAGAATCTTCATCGGTCGCGTGCATGCTCGAGATTTCAGGTCGGGGCGCCAAAACGGTTTGTTCCACTTTGGGACTATCAGTATGAATCGACCCGATGCATTGTTGAGGTGTTGTAGTACTCGCGGGATTAGACCCGGCGGAGGAAACACCCAGGCTAGGTCGTATCGCCAACACCTGCTGAATGCGTCGTGATAGTAGGCGTTCGAGTCTGATAAGTCTATTGTAGCATAGTTTGGAACTACGTGTGCTGTTTTTGAAGCGAACAAGTCGATACTTGGTATTCCCCATTTTCTGAATATCTTTGTTGTGGCTTTTTCCCGCAGGTGCCACTCGGAGCCGGCGCGGTTGCGCGAGATGCGGTCGGCTTCCATGTTGTACACGCCTGGTAGGTAGTGAGGGACAAGTACAACATTTAGACTGTCCACCAGAGCTAGTAATTCCTTCGTCAGGCTCAGTAACAGAGATGACCTTGTGCCGCCCTCGTTTTTGATGTATGAGACTACGGTTTTGTTGTCGCTCTGAAGGATTACTGAGGAGTTCGTTAGAGATGCGGCTTCCTTCGTTATCGCTGCAATTACCGCATACATCTCCTTGGGATTGCAATGCCATTTTTTCTGAAGATTTGTCCATGTTCCTTGAATCATTCTGTTGTTTACCACTGCTCCCCATCGTACATCCGAAGCGTCTGTAATGATGTAGTTCGTGCGCAGTGCTTTCTGATGTATCGGGCTTTCTTGCTGAATGTTTTCTAGCCACCATTTGAGTTCGTAATTTACGTCGTCTGGGTAGAGAATACGTTTCCGTGGTGTTTGTCGCAGTAAATTGCAGTGGCGCTGCATCTGCCGGCAATGCAACTTTCCCCGGTGGGTGATGAAAGTCGCAAAAGTTAGGTACCCTAAGAGGCGTTGCGCCTGCTTGAGGGACCAACTGCCGGCAGCAAGGCAAGACAGCAAGCTCTGGCGGATCTTGTTGATTTTTTGTTGAGGCAGGGATTTCCTGTTCGATTGAGTATCCCATTTTATGCCCAGGTATTCGATAGATGCTCTTGGAGTGATGATTGATTTTTCGTGATTGATGCACCAACCTAGCTTGGTCAGGAAATTTACCGCAACCTGCGTGTGAGTTTCGGCTAGATTCCGGTTCTGATGAACGATTAAATAATCGTCCAGGTAAACAACTAGTCGAATGTCTTTGGAGCGTAAGATCTCGGCGGTCCAGTTGGTGACTGACGCGAATAACCTGGGTGCTGCTGCTAGACCGAACGGTAAGCATGTCATTTGCAAGAGGCAACCCTTGTAGCTGATGCGAAGAAAACGTCGGTGCTGGTGTTTTATTGGTATGTGGTAGTAAGCCTGACTGATATCCAATTTGGTCATCCAGTCGCCTGGCTGTAGGAATTTGGGCATGTTGTAATGATGAAAAAGATGGAAGGGTTTCGGTACCATGAATTGATTTAAGGCCTTTAGGTTTAAGATGACTCGAGCTTTTCCATTGCTCTTGGTTTTTAAAAAGAGCGGGGATATGAAGGATGGGGTCAGAGGTGCAAGCTCTAATACTCTGGTCTGGACCATGCGATGAATTTCCGATGTCATTTCCCTTGAGGTTGGAGTTTGGAATTTTTCTAAGACATCTGGTGTTGGTGGAATTAATGGTGGTGTTTGATTGAATGGGATTAGGCAGCCTTTTATTATTTTCAATATGGTCTTTGGGGGGTTGTAGTGGGCCCAGACATCTTGATAGAGCCTTAGACAACCTCCTGAAAACTCTAGTGAGTCATTTTTGCTTTTTACTCGTTTTACGAGGTCCTCTGTTATTTCGGCCCCCTCCCCTCTTTTTGTCGTTGAAGTTTTCGTAGTGTCTTCGATAACCGAAGACATTTTTCTCAGACTGCTTTGTTTTCGGGGCTGGTGCAGGAAATGTCTTATCTTGAAAGGACGTAGATGCTTCTGGAGATTTTGGACGAGTAGGGCGCTGAGCCTTGCTTTGTTTTTGTAGTTTTTCTATGCCACCTATTTTTTGCAAGTATGCAGCTAAAAGTTGTGGGTTATACAAATATTCCGATGAGGGTGGTATTTTTTCTATACCTTCCTTTACGTATTTGTCTTTCAGTGGTTTTAAAAGTGCTCGACGACGTTGTTCTATCATCTCGGCGCGCTTACCACAGATTATTTGCAAAATGTCGTGGGACACTGTTTTATGATTTGAATCTTTACCAAATAACTCACATAACTTATCGTAGAGGCAATTAGGGTTCAGGTTTACACTAGGATTCGATGACCAATTAATGAGTTCTTGTAAAGCAGAGTTTACGGTCTCATTTTGTGTTAAAAAAGCATTAGACAGTGCCGCATAGTTTCTTTCCATTAGACCCCATCTAGTGAGGGCATAAGGGTCTTCAAACCTCCGTAGTTCCTCGTTAATGTTTAATTCGGTAAATGCTGGTGACGCCGTATACTTTTTTTGAATATCGATATAACGTACCGCATTCCAGTCCGGTGAATCGAATCTTTGCATGCTTGAGATTTTAGTTACTCTATCTGGAATCGCTTTAACAATTTTGGGTTCTTTGACAGAGACGTTTAGTTCAGCAATTTCTGTTGTGAGGGGCGGTGGTTGTAAAAAATTTTCACTAAATATTGCTGAGGTATTTACTTGGTTTTGAGTAAGGCTGGGTGGAGCTGAAGGGTTGTGAGTGACGTTTGCGCTCGGCTGTGTAGCGGTTGTGGGCGCAAGGCTAGCCGATAGAATATTATTAACTTGACTTACCAGGTGCTGGGATAGAATTTCAAACCTCCGTTCCAGTTCGGATTCTCGCCTGTTACGGCGACGGCGTTTGGCGGGCGGCGGCGACGTCGGCCCGGCCTGTGCCGATGATGTGGAGCCATTGCCGTGACTGCTATTCACACTATCACTGTCACTATCACTAACACTCGAAGAATCCGAATTTTGACGTGATCTTTTCTTTAGATTAGACGCGGGTGCACTTTCCTCCATTGTTAATATCGAAAAAGCCAAATATCACTAGTAGAATTAAATTTAAGAAACTACTAGGAATATATTTCTACTTATAAATCTCGAAATGTTTATTTGAATAGAAAAAAAAACGCAACAAAATAATTGCGGGTATGTTCACGGTTTGAAAAATAACGCAACAATGTGAAATCAAAATGGCGCTTGTGTCACCTATATAGAAAACGACACCCACTAGAGGGCGCCAACATATTCCGTTCGAATAGGATTTAGTAACAAAAAGCCAGCGACATCTAGCGGAAATCGGTTTGAAGATAAAGTACTCTCATAACGGACTTCGGACGTCAACCGGAACACATAATAAACTTTTTATATCACTAAAAAATATTTAATAAGAAGGTTAAGCTTCTTTTTTTTAATATTAATTAACACTTATAATTATGATGTAATAGAATTTCGATCTCACACTGAATACGTATCTAAATAACGAAATATTAAATCATATATATAACTGAATACCTATATTTTTTCTTGTAAAAATTGACATGGTATAGTATATGTACGGTATGTACAGACTGTAGACTAGAGGGGAAAGGAAGGAATAAAGTCTATGAAATATATTTTCGTAATAGTGTATAATGAAGATACAATAGATATTCATTTTGTAAACAAAATGTATGGGTTTCCATTATAATTTACGCAGATATTATATTCCGGACGAAAAGTATGACAAATCACTAGTTTCGTAACTCATGCTAATTACCGTTTACTCTTCATAACAAAACAGTCTATTTTTATAACATATTCTGCGCTATGTATAATTATGATATCGTATTAATGATATCTCGGATTAAGTAAAGGGCGTCTAGAGGCTCTTAAAGTTAAGGTGTCGCAAAATGCAGAAGGTAATCAAATAATGTGTAAATATTTTTTTATTTATAAAACGCAAAGGTTTTGTGTTTTGTCCCATACCCAATTAAAAAAATACAATCACTAGTTAGTATAAATATCATACCGAGTCATCTCTTCAAACGTTTTGTAGGTACTTTAATAAAGAAGAAATATAAAATTGCCTTAAAAGTTTTCAGATAATGTCTGAAAATTAGAGTACTTATTAATTATTACTAATTATTTCACTCGGCCTTATAAAAGTTACGAGAATAATTAGACGTTTTACTATGTAATAAACATTTTAATAATAAAAACGTATTGCTATGCTAAATAGGGGTTTCGAGTAGTTGGACATTTTGTTACTAGGAAGTTATTTTTGCGGGCGAATCACGTAATAATAAAATATTGCGCAAACTATTGCGCAAATGGTAGTTTGATTTAAATTTATTTGCGGTTTCATCTGTTACCTATACTATGTATGTATAGGTAAAGCTGCGCGATAATACGTTATATCTATCACCTGAGAATAGAATACCGACACGTTATGTTATCAGTTAATATTTAATAGTTTTATAATATCAGTATTTTTTTTTTTTCAAAAAATTTGCCAGTGGTCATTTTTTTGTGCACATCTGTGCTTTCCAGCCACTAATAATTTATTCTATTGCTTAATTGTATTGACGCACTTTACGTACATATAGCTTGTTTTTATCATACGGGTTAAATATATATCTTTCTTCAATAATAGGCTGCTTTTACTTCAAGAAGTATCATAATCATTATTTTTTTGCGTGTTTATCGTCTTAAAAAACGTTCAAATTTTTTTGTAACTTTCGGCCAAATTCGCTATCATTTTCATGTAATATAATAAATTATTATACGTATAACGATTGATGAATTAAATAAGGTAATATTTATATTTAATAATTATGTTACAAATAAAATTTTCACAATAATAAATGAAACGGTAAGTTGATGAATAATTCATTCTTAATACTAAGAAGGCCACTGTTTTGCGTAATTTATTTGACTGAAAATTGGTTAGAATTAAAAAAATAAGTTTAATTAAACAGCCAAGCCTAATTTTATCAGGGAGCCGTAGAAGACTATTGTTTAATATACATCGTAAGTTTTACGTACATGTAATATGTAGATAAATAAACTCAGATATTTCGCGCCAGTTAATATAAAGATAAGATATTTATCTCACGAATGTTGTATCTACCGAAATGTATAATTTGAAACGGTCATGAGTCACTACCACGACCACGTCATTCTGCGGTGGCACCCGTGCTTCGCTAAGTATTCTCACAGTAATCAATGTATCGCTACAAAGTTTTTTTATAATATTGTGCCCTTAGTGCACTTTAATGTAATATGAAGCATTTAATTGACGATTCGACCTCAAATTCGCAAACAGGAATACATAAGTAACATATAATAACAAAATTCGAATTTAACATTTAAAAATATTTCTATTTTTTATCATTATAAATAGTGTTATCGGCTTTTACATCTGCTTATGTTATTATATTTCACGCACAAATATTTAAAAGAGAAAATGTAGTTGGCCTATTTATAATCTTGGCCTAATGTATATAAATGTTCATTGAGTAAATCGTTTTTTTCTGTAAAGTATAAGTGAAACATCAATAAACGTATTTTATCATCATTGGCGTATAAAGATGGGGGCCAGGCGGGCCGTGCCCTCCCCAGTATAGTCTAGTGCCCCAGGATGTTGGGTTACCGATTCAAAATTCTAGGTTGTAAGCCTAAGAAACTTCAAACAAAAATCATTGAAATCCAATAATAATTATCTACAGCCGAGAATTTATGAACATTGTATTTTGCTTTTTTTAACATACTGTTATAAATAAAGTACATCCCGTAACATTCGTTTTGACAAAACCCCCGTAGACTAAATATCAAAATACGAAACGATCTTCCGAACTGTGATAGTTCGATTTTTATCGTAGTAGAGGCCCACCCTGAATAATAACCAGAGATACGCCAATGTTTATCATAACTGTAGGCTCAATAGTTTCAGATATAAAAAGGCGAACTATGCAATTACATTATATTCTCATCATTCGTGTACTGCTAGAACATTCATTCAAATGAAACAGAAAGTTATTGATATATTAATTTTATGAGTTTCAACAAAGATTATCTTAATAGAGCATAATATGTTTATCATTAAACTTATGTACATAATCATGTCAGGGTTGCTCTCAACACTAATAGGTCTTAAATATTATTAGTTATTACGTTATACATAACTGCTGGTCTTAGCTCGCCTACATATTTGAGGCGAATGTATGAAGCTTTTCGTCCGCTACAGGTAACCCCACGACGTTGACCTCAAATTTCGAGAAAGATATGAATTAAAATATAAATAAAGCACGTAATGGAAATTCATTAGGAATCAACAAGTGGAATGAACAGGAAATGTCTGGTTCGTTCAAACCTGTCATTTTCTGTTGAGATTCACGTAACCAATGGGCTATTTCGGCTATCATTTTATATTATTTTTTGTAACAATTGTTAGTATTATTTAATAGATACAATATAATAACCAGAGTATAATTTATTTCAGTACGATGGTGTATTTACTTCAATGGCAAAACTTCCGTCGGTTCTACCTTTACATAATGACTGATAACTATCGCAATATAATCACGAGACATAAGCGTATGCTTCTCAGTCCAGAAATGAAGAGTCGATACTCGCTCGACGAAACGACGATCGTGTCGGCGGGAACTTTGCCCGACTTGGACGAGGCATACTCAAGGTATATA
Source organism: Nymphalis c-album (assembly GCA_963151315.1). Classification (NCBI taxonomy): domain Eukaryota; kingdom Metazoa; phylum Arthropoda; class Insecta; order Lepidoptera; family Nymphalidae; genus Nymphalis; species Nymphalis c-album. The sequence continues at coordinate 9,907,546 of OY720590.1, read as the reverse complement.
CGATTAATTGGTAGTTACAAGTGTTGCCTCTCTCCCTATCTTTAGTAAATGATAGAACTATTTGTATTGAAAGGACAGGCCAAATAGGAGAGATAGGTGTATCAACCTATCTCTCTTATGTCTTAAGATTAAAAGGAAAGCAAGTGTTTTTTGTCCTTATATTGGCATACTTACATAATTTCTTATATAAATTAAAGGCATTAATTAATATACCTTATTAAAAGTTTTAAAAGTGCAATATAGGAATTTGTTTCTAACATTACAGGAAAGTGCACGGTTTCAATTCGGTAACGGAGTTGTACAAATGGAGTTCGTCGGCCTTCTACTTACAAAATATAAAGACACCAATGATATTTATAAACGCCCGAGATGATCCGATTGTACCCGAGCCGCTGCTTCCACACATAAGAGAATTTGTCAGTTAGTATCATTACATATATTTTTTTAATTATAAAATATTAAAACTACTTACTATATTAAAAGTGTTTAAAGTTATTAAAATTTTATTGGATTTATTAATACACTTCTCTATTTTCCCTTTTTTAATTATAAAACTAAAAGACGGACTTAATCATTTTCCGGTATTTTTAGAGGTAGCTCCAAGGTTAATTAAACTTTCCGCTGTTTACATTACACTGAGAAAGTTAATTAAACCTTACAAATTACAATACATATATTGGAAGTGAGTGGTAAACCGCGAATAGTTCTAACTTTTAAGTAACACGATTTCAATATATAAATAGCATTTACTTCAATTAATGATTATTGAATGTGGATTCAAGTAATTTACTATCTATTTCTTATCTAACGATAAATATATTTTAAACAAATATCGTAAAATTGTAACGACGATACGACTGTTTTTTATTAATGTCATGTATTTTTTTTAACCGACTTAAAAAAAAGGAGGAGGTTATCAATTCGTCTGTATGTTTTTTTTTTACATAATTGATATCATTAAATATTTGCATAAAATTATAAAAGTAGGTACTTGTTTTTGAAGTCCTATGTCTTCATACAAAACGCGGAAATCGTTACGCGAGCAACCGATAACGGCTTGCCCGACACTTACAATAAACAAACGCCGATTCCTTCGCGGTATGAAATCGTCCAGTGTGCAACTAATGTGCAAGGTTAACAGTTCCAATGATATCGTGTTGTAATAAATCGCTTACTTAAAAAAGTTTCGCATTGTGTATAGTTTAAATCGTAATAAAATACGATCACATACCGTTAAATACACGAGAGTACAATTATATTATCGCATAGAATGCATTTGAACAATGTTAATGTACTATAATTAACTTCGACTCGTGTTTTACTCATTGAAATGACATTACAAAATTAACACTAAATTCAGTTAAATATTACACCCAACAACATTTATTATTTGGACAGTATTGTGCAGAATTGTTCCAACTCACAGAAGTGGTGATGTCACTAAATAAAACTACATATTATATTAACATTTAAAAGAGAACCGTTTTTATAATGACAGTGTTCCTGTTATCATTAACGATATTTTTTACTCACAATCTATATTATTATCTATTACAGGCTCACACGACAAGGTGATGTACCTCGAGCTGTCGCACGGCGGCCACCTCGGGTTCTACGAGGGCGGGCTGGTGTACGCCAACCCGGTGACGTGGCTGGACCGCGCGCTGGCGGCGCTGGTGGGCGGGCTGCTCATGGCGCACCACAAGTGCGAGCCGCGCCAAGCGACGAACCCGACCTCATCCAGTCCGCCACCATCGTCTACCGGGACCCGCTCGACAAGCCCGCGACGGACGCCTAGACTACATCTCAATTAGGAATTTGTTGATGGTTTAGCGACGATGCGGAGAGTTCGTGTCGATAGGTTTACGTTCCTATTGAGGAGATTAAAATATTCCTATATTATTCCACACGAGTACGTTTGGTCCATGTTCGCTTACTGATTACGTAAATAACAATCGCCAAGGGCCTATCTTAATTTATATCGCTATAGTATTTAATAAAATTGTTTTAATATTTTGATGTATGTAATAGTGATTCCATGTGATCTTTTATAGTTAATAGTGCTTGCTGATTATTTCGAATGAAAATTTATTGTACAATTAACAATGGTGAAGTTATTGACGTTCCAGTGTTGTGTATTACTTATATGTAAACACGTACTTATGAGTTTCGAGATGAACCATGTGAGGTTTTACATTATTTGCATTTATTTTAATGTATTATTTATTAATATATTTGTATATTAATAACGTAACGACGTGTTCAATTCGGGTGAAACCCTGTATGCGAATGTAGCTTATATATATGTTTGTGACTTCTAAGGTCGTACAATATGTTGTTAGTGTTATACTAAGATTTGAGATGTAGATTTATAGTTGTAAATGTAGGCATATTCTGCTTTATTTAAGGACATAAAAAAAACTAAGCAAATTGTTGGTATTAGTATGATATATTTCTTATTCTTTACGTAAATTATATTATAGCATCATCAGATATTCTACCGCAAACCAGCAGTACTCACTATTGTTGTGTTCCGGTTTGAAGGATGAGTGAGCCAGTGTAATAACAGGAGAATTTCGCCTTTATTAATGACATTATCAATAATGTGATGGAATTGAGTACATCTGTCATATTCGAAATTACGCAATCTTATTTAAAAAAACTATTAATGATTTTTTGAACATAAACCTTAAAAATTTCCTTAAAGGTACTACAACATTTTGAATTGTTTAATAAATAATAATTAAAAATATATAAAAACGTCTAATTATATTTAAACCCGTTAAATGTCTCTAACTACATCATATAATATATACTATTCATAATAATATAATTTTAAATCAAGCATTAAAAGTTAGCATACACATGCAATATTATTATATCTACAAAACTTATGTAATATTATAAAATATTTACATGCATACAAAAACCAATATTACCAACAAATCTATCAAGAGTATAAATATAACACATGTTAACCCACATTTAAAAGTGAGGTTTGCAGTTTTTATAAATATTTTAATATAAAAATTAAATGTTATTAGATTAGATTTTGAGGTGCTTAACATATAAAACTGATTATATATATAAATCTATTATAATTACAAATGTTCCAATGTTTATATTAATTTATTATGTTACCATTTTTATGTTACATAGTACAAATTCCAAGCTAAGCACAAAATGTAAGGCTTAAGTATTCCACCAAAATTTGCTTTATGTACCCTACATGCAGAAGCGTTTTAAATGTTTTCTTAAAATATACTGTACTAGCTGTGACGGTTCACCCGCGTATAATAATTAAAAATGTAATGAATAAAAATCAGCCTCAGAACCTTTCTCTGTAAAAAGACTAAACAACGCAAAAATAATTTTTAAATTCGAACCAGTAGTTCCTGAGATTAGCCGGATCAAACAAACAAACTCTTCAGCTTTATATATTAGTATAGATTTATCTATTTTAAAATTTCAGATTTGTTTGATAGGATGTTTGTTTGGAAACCGTTCAATTATTTAGTGTTCAAATTATAATCACCATTAAATTAGCCTATTGCAAGGTTTATTATTATGTCTAACTTATATGCAGTATTTCATTAATAATGAAAACTATAAAAATTACAGAGTTTTTTATAATAAATAAAAGACAGTATTTAATGGACCAATATCTATTAATTTTATGAATTATTGTTTTTCCTTGCACAAACATTTCCTCATTTTATACCTTGTATAAACTTATTTAAATTAAGATAGATTTATTTATTTAATTGACTTATGTGGCATCTTATGTGAAAAGTAAAAGTTTAAATATATATATAATATACAAAAATGAAATTCCTCAATGTGAAATCTCATGTTGATGTGTGATTTGAACTGTTTTGCAAATAATAAGAACATTTTTAAATTTCAACTAAATAGTTGTTAATCTCAAATAAATTGTGTGTGAAAAAATAATGCAAGTCAAAATTATCTTGTACTATACAAACACTGTTTTGTTGTGGACATATGATATTTTTATTTATTATGTTTATAACGGAGTTTCAATAACAATTTATAAAAAAGTCGAGTCATTGTCAGTTTGGCATGACATGATGTATACCGAAAAGTCTAGAAAGATTTATCACATTAGCTTACGATATGCCGCAGGCGGCTTATCATGACCTAAACGGTAGAAAAAGAAATTATAGAAAATACTTGTCGTATACGCTATTATATAGTGCCTAAAAAAAGGACTGGTGTAATGTGAGCCTTAAATATATTGCTTTGGTATTAAACATTTTTTATAGAAAATACTGTTGCCAGTTCTGTTAAAAATTTGTTAACACTATGTTCAATGTTAAGTATTGATCATAATAATTAATAACTATGAATGAAATTTGTAAAGTGTGTGATTACAGAAATCTTGATGTTAAATTTCCCTAGTACCGGCCTAATAAATGTGATAAAAATAAAACACGTGTTTTAAATTTTTTCCATTTGTAATTAAATTAATCATTACAAAAAATTTGATAAATAAGTATATTTCTAAGTCAATTATATAAAATTTTTAAGAGACGGGTGAATTTACGATGCCTTAAACACTAACAAGTTAAAACTAATCTTAAATTACTTTGTAAATGGAATATTATAATGACATTCTTAAAAATATGATATCCAATTTAAATTACTTTTATGTTTTGAAAAATAAAATTAATGCTATAACGTTTTAATTGTGTTGAGCAATAAATAGAGATCAATAATATAACGAATATTAATTATATAATAATGTTTGAATGATTTTGTAAGTAATCATTTGGGTTCATAAAATCAATTGTTTATATTATTTTAATAGGTATTATATTTGTATATTGTTTACGATATTTTTATTAGGTAGGTACATATTTTAATGGAATCACAATAATAAAGAAAATAATAAAGTATCAATTAACATGGTTAATGTTTTTAATATACACAATTGATTTTTTAAATATATCTTCATTGAAACAATTTAATAAAAGCATGAAACTAAAATTAGAACTTTATGAAAATACTTTTTTCATGTGCGACAAAAGAAGCAAGTGAAGAGTGAACAAAAAAGATCAAGAGTTATAATTATTCCAAATACAAATATCACAACATTTTCCTTACTTTATTCTCTTTACACATACAAATCTTACATTAATAAACATCAATATTAAGTATTTTAGCAGCATACATGAATAAATTTACAATTAACTTAATATCTGTGTCAGATCTAATATTTTAGGAAATCATAGACTTAATATATTTTTAGTCATAATACTTTTAATTTTATCTACTAAATTAAAAATGGCATATAGGTAATAATAAAATATGGCCACTGGGAGGAAAATATTTTTATAAAATTTGTTTTTTCATAATAAATGCAATCTTGGTAAGTATGAAACAATAAATTGTTAAAAATATTATATAGAATTGTCATGGTGCTAATAATGTCCTTAATATTCATTTTAAAAACAATATTGCTTTAAACTGATATTTTACAGTCTTTTTTACAAATGAGTTATATATGAGTATTTTTCAAAATAAATTAAAGCTCTTTGTACAAAAATTCTGTTTTATAAATAAATTATGTGATTGTTATTAAATTGTAACTTATATTATCATATAGTCAGCATACAGCTGCAGGATCCCCTTCCAAAGTGCACGCTACATTATCTAATTTATGAGCTAAGTGCATTTTGTTTTCTAGCCCTAATATAATTTGTTCTCTATATTTACTGACGTAAATGTACAACTCTTTCAAAGCTGAGAGAGTATCAAATTCATTGAGTTGTTCAACTGAAAGCTGCTGCATAGAGGTACTTAGCTCTTGGTCGGATACTTGAGGTAATTGAGAGACGGCTTGGTAAAATTGTATAACCATTTCCCTATAGGTTGGCAGGTCTTTAGCAAAAAGTAATTTATTGGATGGTGAATCTTTACACAGTCTATGTTCTGATAAAGAACATGCATCCATAAATGTTTGAGCAATCACAGATAAAGAGGAATCTACTGTCGAAGTTTTATTAATATCAAAAATGAAATCTGGATTTTTTATAAGATTGACCCAAAATCTTAACGGCAAACTGTTAGATTTCCATGCATGGACGACTTCAGGGTTAATAATGCCGTGAACCCTGGCAGCGTCGTCAAAAAGATCAAACAGCCATTTAACAGCAGGCGGTAAAACTTCATTTACTGTTAAAATCGTGCCGAAAAAGTCATCGACAAACTTATGAACCGTACCTTTAGTAGAAAGAAGTCTCGTGAGAAATATTTCCGGAATGGCTTTGTGACTGTGTTCTGAAGATTTATTGACAATGTGTTGGTACTCAAGAGGTTTGACTAAATGATAGTAGTGCACGTTTTGGTCACTTATATCACTTTTATATACTCTAATATGGGTATTTGAACAATAAATTCCTGTGCAATTTTTGCAAGGTATCTTATATGGAGTATTAAAACTGTCATTTTGTCGTGAAATTAAAGACATAACAGCAGATTCTTTAACTCCATAGTGAGCTAAAGTATTTAATTTTCTCCAGCCATTTAGAGTTTTCGTTGTAAGATCTTCATCTTGAAGAGTAACATGGCCACCTCGGCCATGTCTCCATTCTAAATCAACTTCGTGGACGGAAGGTCGCATACTGAAAGGAGTATTTTTAAATAAAGCATCCAATATTTTAGATTTAACTTGTGATATACTATCACAGTCTAAAACTTTACATTGGATTTTATCATCAAAATCATCTTGTACTATATGTAAAGTAACAATTTGATAGTCTATTTGTTCCTTTAAGAGTTTTTCTTCTGATAAAGAATATCTAGCTTCGTGAGTTATAGCATCAACAACGCCTTTTTCAATTTGATGTTTTATTGCTTTGAACAATAGGAACAGCGATGAACCTGCATAATCTTTTAAATAATAATACATGCAAAGAGCCATCCAATTTGTAAGCATTTTTTCAACCACGCTCTCTGTTCTTCTTAACATTAGTTGAGGATGTTTTGTACAAACCGATTTATCAATTAGACGCAACAGCAGAGACTTCAAAATATCGGTAGCATATTCCATTTTACCCATCAGAATAACCATCAACAATGATGCTACATTTACTTTGTCCCTAATATTAAAAGATTTTTGGGACTCCAATGTGTCTATAAATGACAGAAGGAAACATTTATTATTTAAAAGCTGTTCAAACTGAATCATGGCTGCATCGTAATTTGTTCGTGGCGTATTTATAAACTGACGCTGAACATTTAAAATAGGATGGTCAGATACGCCAGGAAAAAATACTTTCATTACATAATTCACATGATCCAGTGTAGGTATTCCAGAATGTTCCAAATCTGCTGCCAAATCCGACATATCAGTTTGAAGTTCTGCAAAAGCTAATTTACACTCTAATCGGACGTTGCTCTCTAGCGTGTCCATTTGTATTTGAATCCTTTTGTATTCTCGTTCTGCTTTTGTACTTCGTCTTCTGTACATAACCAAGACAATCATAAATATAAGTACCAAGAAAAATGTCCCAGCAGCAATTCCAGCTATCGCTTCCGGTGGAAAATTATAATTTCTTAAAAGCTCATAATGCAAGTATCCAATAGGAAATCGTAAATTCCTACCAATCTTCACAACAACTAAAGGTAGATTGATATCTGTTATCTGGAAACCATTTTCGTCGGTATTGGTAGGTTGAACTTCAGGTGGGGTGCATAATAACTGTTGCATAGTAAGACTTGTAACATTGCACAGTTGAGTTCCGATCGTCACCATTACATCTGACTCGTCACTAGCTCTAATGAGATTTTCGCCTTCAATCACTAAAGGGTCGCCTTTATACAATTTGATTTGATTTGGAAATTGATACACATGGGGATCTTCAACAAAGACCATATGAGTTCTTGGTGGATTGAAGTATTTTTCCAAATCATGCATTGTTTCCACATTATCCATAACAAATCCTACCTTCATAGCAATTTGTGGAGTACTAGTTTGGGATTTAGTTGCTTGTAATATATCATAATATTTTTTATTTACAGCTGGACTTGGACATTCCATTTGATTCGAATTAAGTACAGTACAAGCTGTAGCATTAACAGGAAGAACTTCATTTACATAATAGAGTTTCATGAGAGGTTTTTGTATAGTATGCAAATTAGTACCATGAACTGTTATCATTCTTCCACCGGAAACAAAACTTTTCAGTGGTTTTATTTCCATAATGGTAGGGTCTGCTGTATAATTAAATAAATCTCCATACAATGTTCGATTTGCGTTATCTATGGAAACTGTCAAAGTGTGAACAATGCGTGGCATATTAGCTTTAGGGGTAATACATATTAGCCTACTGTTTGATGTTTGTGTTTTATTTACAGAACATAACAATTCATCTAAATATGCTGAAATTGTTGATCCAATGTTAAGATGTTGACCCCCAATAGCTAGTTGTGTACCTCCTGATACAGGTCCAAGAGAGGGATAAATACCTTGTAACTTTATATTTTTATAACTAAACAGGACAGAGGATTCTGTATAGCCTGCATCATTTTCGACAATCACCGGAGCTACAACTGATATATTAGATGGACCCGTCCTACATGTTATACTTACAGACACTTCAAAATCTACAATTTCGCATAGTACATCACCAATTCGAACTTTACCAGTTACTTCTTCAACTCTGAGACCTAAATTACTGCCTTCAATAGTTACCAATGTACCACCTTCTATAGGCCCACTTAATGGTTTTATCATATCAATTCGAGGTTTGGGACATTCTGTTACAGGATTGTCTAAACAGGATTCACTATAAGAACATGAATTGCCACACCATGTACACTGATAGACAGAATTACGTGTAATACAAAGAGAACAATCAGCATGGTCTCTGTGAGATCCAAGAATTTCACACTTGTATAATGTAATTGTTATTGTATCTATATAATGTTTATGATTCCAAAATACTTTTACACTTATATTATATTCTCCTACATCTTCCTCATAAGAATACATTGTTTTGTCGCATACAATAAAATGATTAGATTCAACTCTAGCTGGCAATATCATATTAGCCAATTCAATACTAACAATACACTGAAATCCAGTATGTCCAGGTTGTAAATGTGGTAAATTTTCTACTTCAAGTTCCAATTCTTTAGGCACATTGTTTGGTAACAAAATTGGTTTTTTATACTGCCTTATTCTAGGACAGTGACCAATACCATGGTTGAGAAGCTTGATGGGATTTTTCTCTCCACTTATAATGGTTCTTTGGCATACAGGTGCATCATGTGTACATTTATTATCATAAATACACCAATTACAGGCCCACTCACTCATAATACATGTGTGACATGTTATGTGTTTTGAACAATCATAGAAAGCAAAATTTCGAGAAACAAAATCTTTATTTGTTTCTGAAGAGTGAACAGAAAGAGGTACATATACATGGTCTTGGTTCTGTGGTATTTTTGGTCTGTGTTTAATATCAGGTGTTGGGCATGCAAGCCCATTAGATGTCACTGCAGCATCTATTGGAGGAGCATTACCAAAAACACATTTATATTTTGCTCCAAATGGAAGTTCTGGTAAAGTTCTAATTATAAGTTGAACAGTTGTGACTTCTGACATTGATATTCGATCGGGTAAGATTTGTTCAAAATCAATACATTGTTGACCAGTATACTGTGACAACCATCTGGGTGCACTTTGAGTACCTTTTTGACACATATTTTGTACTGTACATCGTTTTTCTAAAGAGCACCAGCCACAGTGAGGGTCATTTGATTCTAAACAAGAAGAACAATTGCCATGCTCTGCACACTTTTCAGTAGGAATTTGAACAATTGAATTATTTGCTAATATATAAACAGTTTTACCATAAGGGGAAAGAGTAGTATCAGGCATAATTTTTTGACCAGGTAGAAGCAGTTCATTAGAATATTCCAAAGCCTTATCAGTGTCTATGAGCACTTTTTTAATTATACCTTCACTAGTACCTAAAAAGGCAACAGTATGTAAACCTGTTACAGACATTGTTACTGATGTAATCAATGTGTCATTCCAATGTATCACTGACATAGCTTTGATAGGATAGAGACCACTTATTTTTAAGCCTACTTCACAAAAATTAAGGATATTACCAGTGGAACCAACACTTGGACATTTACCATCTGATATCATACCCGATATGTAACCCATATTACGTGCCTTAGTACTACCATTAAAACACATGTGAACATTTTCATTAAACTTAATTTCGATCTCTTGTAATGAGAATACACAAACAGCTGACTTAGATGTAGGTTCATTAGATATTCCTTTTGATGGGCTGAAAGATGCCACAAGGATAGTATCTCCTGTTTCAATTCCTAACTGACTGGCTAAATTTACACCTGCCTTAGCAATTTTAGCATCTTGAACTAAGTTATAATTGACAGTTTCACTCTTACCCACAGTTGTTTCCTCACGAACATTACATTCCAATGTTACTTCTGTATAACTATTATAATTGTCATCATTCACACAAGTACGAGCTAAACGTGACACATATCCAAGTTCCTCATTACCAGCAAGGTGAGAATGTTTCTGTATAATAAGAAAGTATGCATAATCACTAGCATTGAATCCATACACATATTGCACAAGAAAATTGTCCCTGTATTTGACATCTATTTGTATTAAACTTTGCTTAGAAAATGTAAATTGAGCCAGTTGCAATGTCATAAGATCGCGACTGGATATAGCAGGAACGTCGTGTCTATAATCTCCATTATTTGTAAATGTTGTTCCTACATAAAGTACATTGGAGCGGTCCCAGGAATTGTACCTCTCAGGACCGATAAAAGCGTATGTGGAGGCTTCCGCATCGTTTGCAGCAACACTTTCAGGAACAAAGTCCGGTTCAGCTGTAAGGTCACCCAGCTTATATTTGAAACACGATCCCTGAGCCACTGATCCACAGGCTATCACAACTCTGGATTCTTGATCAATCACTAAAATTTTATTAACATTATCTGTCCAAGTGGTTTGAATATTTGCCGTCGGACAACCACTAGCATGGCACACTGGATTGTCAAGCTTAGGCCCAGTCCGCACAACATGAAGCGGTTTCAAGTCTGGACTAAGCTGATGTAGTGTATTCAAAGAACCTGCATATACTTGGCCGCTCACTTTGTCAACGACGAGATGGTTAAAGTGGAATGTTTCATTTTGATTTTTGGGATATTGCGATATAAACTCATATCCATACACTATTGTGCATCGAAGCCAAAATGTTATAACTAATACTATCACAAATGCAGCCATGATCACATTTTAAATTGTCTCCATCAATAATGTCTTTTATCGTTTTAACATTAACAATCACTGAGTTTGTTTTATTTGAATATTCAACCCATTTTATTATAAGAAAATATTAAAAGCATACATCGATGCGGATGACACGGAATAAACAAGTTTTTTTTTTTCAATTGCTGTTACTCACCTCAATTTTTACTCTATATACTTGTGCAACCATAGATTAGAAATAACATAAAATCTATGATCACTATAAATATAAAATGATTTTAAGCTATTACAATATAAAATGAAGTATGTTATTAATTTAATTGAATTAATCAGTTTAAAAAAACTTCACCATCTCTTCCAGGTAGGAACTCTCTCCCATTCATTACCAAATTATATATTTATCAAAGAGTATAGACATTTTTTTATATTAAAAATCATATTTTAAAATATTATTCTATTACAAATATGATTATTTAAAAAATATATTAATTTACATTAAAACCTTAAAAAAAATACCTACAAATATTAAAATAACATAGGTTTTAATGTAAATATAAGTTAATGATTTTTGGTGTAATTAAAATTATTTTAATTATGTTGATAATTGAAAATTTAATATTAAATTACTGTATAAAAACTCTAATAATAATTAGCGCTGTTTTGGAAATTGGAAGAGTCAGATTAATTCAGAGTTGCCAATTTGGGTAAGCCACCCTAAAATTGAAGGCAAATTATGTACAAAAAATAAAATTGAAGACGATGTTTTAAATAAATAATTAATCTTGTAAATATATTCATCATTTCCTCTACATTAATTATCGATAGATATTTTTATATCCCCTGATATCTTACAAAGAATAATGGAAATATTCAATTTTTCCAACGTTTCATGGGTAATTTCGATTATATGTTAAGAGTTGGCAGCCTTGCACTTTACTATGAAAGTATGAAGTCTGAAATGCAGCGTTTTATTAAACCAATATTACAACAAACTAAATACTACATTCAATATTAATTATTTCAGTTTAGGGAGCTTATTTTGTTTTGCACATTGTTAGACATGTTTATTTGTATTCATATTTATTGGAGTGATAGTAAGTAAGATGTGATTCAAGTAGCTCAATACGATTTGTTATATTTTATTTTAGTTTTAGTATGCCGGGTAGTATTTTACACGCGTGAAGCCATTCATAAAAAATGATGGCTTCAATGGCCACTGGTGGTCCTGGGGATCCTCATACACAAATGAATACCTATCGTAGCTATGTGACTATGCTAGCGGACCCCGGTGCCAAAGATGAAATCAAACTCAAAGCTGCACAGGAACTTAGTGAAAATTTTGAGGTAAGATTTATTAATCAAAGATAATACTGTTAATAACATTACCATAAAATATGTTTATTAATTATTCTTGAAATTTTAATAGGTAATATTAAGTTCACCACAGTACCCTCAATTCTTAGACCATTCTCTTAAAATATTTCTTAAGATCTTACAAGAAGGTGAACCACATTTTATAGCTGAATACAATATACAACAAGTTCGAAAATTAATATTAGAGATGATTCACCGATTACCTATAAGTGAAACTCTTAGGCCTTATGTCAAAAGTATATTAATACTAATGCTAAAGCTCATGGAAATTGAAAATGAAGAGAATGTATTGGTTTGCTTAAAGATATTTATGGAACTTCATAAGCAATATAGACCTGCTTATAGCACCGAAGTTGATGTAAGTATGATTCTAGTGTCTATCACAGTTTGAAATTAATTTCTAAACATGTAATTGCTACAATATCTATGCACGTATTTTCTATATGCATTTTGTATATGTGGTTTAATTATTTTCTAGATTCATAAATTTCTCCAATGGGTTAAAGGTATTTATTCTGATTTGCCAAATCACTTACCGAAAATTTTTGAGCCTAAACCTACAATTAGAGTTAAAGATTTATCTGAAGTCAATATTGAGCAGCTCCTGCAAGAAACATACACAACTACACCAATACATACAGAGAAAAAGTTACTGGATGGAAGTGTTGTGACTGTAAGTTTTGTAATTTTTTTAGTTCCATTTTTGTAAAATATTTAAGATAACTATTTAAATTTCTATAAGGCTTAAAATTTACATGGTGGGTAGAGCTTTGTGCAAGCTCGTCTGGGTAGGTACCTCCCACTCATCAGATATTCTACCGCAAAACAGCAGTACTTTGTATTGTTGTGTTACAGGCACAAGGGACATAATATCTTAGTTCCCAAGGTTGGTGGCGTATTGACGATGTAAGTAATGGTTAACATTTCTTACATTGCCATTGTCTATGAGCATTGGTGACCACTTACCATCAGGTGGCCCATGCGCGTCCACCTACCTATACAATAAAAAAAAATATTTTCAATTTAATTAACATATTAATTAATAAGCAATTATTTTCAGTACAACCTAATTCCAAGATCAGTGTTATCTTTAAAAGTTATTCAGGAACTACCAATTATAGTTGTTCTTATGTACCAACTTTATAAGCAAAATGTTCATCAAGAAGTTAGCAATTTCATACCACTGATTATGGAAACTATAACACTGCAACCGGCTGCAACTCACAGGTATAATTGAGCAATGGAGGCATATAATATTATTAGTATTTTTTTTTATTGCTACTACCCAAAGATAATGTATAAAATGAAAAACATATGTTGTGAAAATTTATTGTATTTTAGGCAATCAACATCTTTCAATAAAGAAGTATTTGTTGACTTTATGGGAGCTCAAATAAAAACTTTGGCTTTTTTGGCATATATTATACGAATATATCAAGACACAATTGCAAACCATGCAAGCTTGATGGTAAAAGGTATCATTGGACTTTTGACACTATGCCCACCTGAAGTGGCACACTTAAGAAAGGAACTTGTAATAGCTACAAGACATATATTAGCTACAGATTTAAGACTGAGTAAGTTAATATAGCACATCTATACAGATAAGAGAACTACTGTTTTGTTTGTATGCTTATAATATTTTTTTAATCAACAATTTACCTTGCAGAATTCGTTCCATATATGGAACGTCTTTTTGACGAAGAAGTATTGCTTGGCGGAGGTTGGACGGTGCATGAGTCCCTTCGTCCTCTTGCATACTCAACTCTAGCTGACTTGGTTCATCATGTACGGCAACATCTTCCATTAACAGATTTGGCTATTGCAGCTCACTTGTTTTCTAAAAATGTCCATGATGAGTCTTTGCCGACCAGGTAAATTTAATATGTTTAAGAAATAATTAATTGATTGAAAACAAACACAATTTTTTACTTCTTTGCTTGTTGAAATGAATACAAATATGAGTATGTTTTTAACGTAATACAATCCTCCATAGGGAGGAAACAGTGCTACCTTAAATTCACATAAATGTAAAATTATTTCTTTAATCTCTACTCTATGAAGTATCATATCATATATATAGATAGACAGATTTATATATAGTATCACATAGCTATTGTACCAGTATGATATGTTCTATTTGTGTGGAATTGTCACTGAAAAGATGTTTTGAGTATTAAATATATAATAGTTCTCGATTACAAATTGTACATAATAGTAATAAGTATAAAATTGAATAAATGTGTACAGCTATCATGCATGGGAGTCATAAAATATTAATGCTAAATTATTTAGTAGTATTTGTTATATAACTTGATGAGTTCTACTTATTCCAACAGCATCCAGACAATGTCTTGCAAGCTGTTGCTGAATCTTGTAGATTGCATTCGACAACGGTCAGAGAACGAAGCAGGTGCACCTCAAGGTCGACACCTGCTCATGCGCATACTAGAGGTGTTTGTACTCAAGTTCAAGACTATCTCTAAACTTCAGCTACCAGCTCTCATGGCTAAATGGTATGTAAACATTTTAAGTTTAAGTTTTTTTTTTTTATTGTATAGGAAGGCGGACGAGCATATGGGCCACCTGATGGTAAGTGGTCACCAACGCCCATAGACAATGGCATTGTAAGAAATGTTAACCATCGCTTACATCGCCAATGCGCCACCAACCTTGGGAACTAAGATGTTATGTCCCTTGTGCCTGTAATTACACTGGCTCACTCACCCTTCAAACCGGAACTCAGCAATACAAAGTACTGCTGTTTTGCGGCAGAATATCTGATGAGTGGCTGGTACCTACCCAGACGAGCTTGCATAAAGCTCTACCACTATATTATATGTAGAATAAGAATAAAAATAAATTTTATGTATGACATGGGAATATTTTTTTCTATTTTCTGAATATTAGATAATATACATATAGAGTAATATAAGAAAGGTATACTTTGATTGTTACACTTTGATCGGATTTTCTTTAAACTTCAAGTTTGATAAGTATGTATGCAAGAATATTTTATTTATAATTGTATTTCTTTAGTAAACAAACAACACCACTTACTGCAAATGGCACAAATGGCATTACGGCTAATACTAGTCCGAACACTCCTACTACACCTGCACCCAGCACATCCACAGCTGAGGTTAAAGTTGAGGAAGAGAAACCTACAACAGATTTTCTCGACAGTATAAGTAAAGCAGAGGAGAAGTCAAAAATAGGTTTTCCTACATCACAAATGAGTAACCTCAATGTTGGTGACTACAGAACTCTTGTTAAAACACTTGTTTGTGGAGTCAAAACAATCACATGGGGATGCGCTTCTTGTAAAGTAAGTTTATAATTATATTGCCGGTATAACCATTTAAACTCAGTCTTTTGTTGGAGATTTATAATTTATTTTTTTCTTTTAGACTACAACAAATAGTGAAGGAACATCAACAACGACAATTACAGGCCAAAAGCAATTTAGTGCCCGAGAAACTTTAGTTTTCATTAGGCTTGTACGCTGGGGCTTACAATCTTTAGATATTTATACATTAGCTGCCCCGAGAGCACCAGCACAACCACCTGCGCAACCTCATGTCCGATCCAAGGAAGAAAAGGAAGTGCTAGAACATTTTAGTGGTGTGGTAAGTACTATATAATACAATGTTTAGTGTCAATCCTTTATAACTATTTTAATGTTTATCTCTTTATTTTTAGTTTTCAATGATGAACCCTCAAACGTTTCAAGAAATCTTTACAGCAACGATATCTCACATGGTTGAAAGAATAAATAAAAATCCTACATTACAAATTATAGCAAACACATTTTTGTCAAATCCAGCAACATCGCCAATATTTGCGACTGTTCTTGTAGAATACCTGCTGAAACGTATGGAAGAAATGGGAACTAATATAGAAAGGTCGAATCTTTATCTGAGACTGTTTAAATTAGTCTTTGGTTCGGTTAGTCTTTTTCCTACTGAAAATGAACAAATGCTTCGACCGCACCTGCATAGTATAGTCAACAAGGCAATGGATTATGCAATGACGGCAAAGGAACCCTATAATTATTTTTTGCTGCTACGAGCCTTGTTCCGCTCAATCGGGGGCGGCAGTCACGACTTACTTTATCAGGAGTTTTTGCCTTTACTTCCTAATCTATTGGAAGGACTGAATCGCCTTCAGAGTGGTCTCCATAAACAACACATGAAAGATCTCTTTGTCGAGTTGTGTCTAACTGTTCCCGTTAGACTTAGTAGTCTATTGCCTTATTTACCTATGTTGATGGATCCATTGGTATCTGCACTCAACGGGTCCCACACGTTAATATCTCAGGGATTACGAACCTTAGAACTCTGCGTGGATAACTTACAACCAGATTTCTTATATGAACATATACAGCCTGTCAGGGCAGATCTCATGCAAGCTCTATGGAGAACGCTACAAAACAATGAGGTTGCAAGGATAGCATTCAGAGTGCTTGGGAAATTTGGCGGTGGGAATAGGAAAATGATGATTGAACCACAAAGACTGGAATACCGAGAGACTGACGCTCCTCCTCCAGCTGTCCAGGCTTACTTCCAAGATCAACCGAAACCGATTGATTTTGAAGTGGATAAGATTATAGAAACCGCATTCTCGGCATTGAAGTCTAGTACGACTGATCCGTTCTACCGACGCCAATGTTGGGAAGTTCTTCGATGCTATTTAGCGGCGTCATTAAATTTAGACGATGACAAGGCCACTCTGCAGAAGTTATTCAACCATCCTAGTTTCCTCGAAGGAAAGATTCCGCCTCAGACTGGCCTTTATTATAAATGTAGTAACAATATCGTTCGAAACACTCATCGAACTGCATTGACAGGAATGTTTGTTGCGGCGGCGATCAAAGAACTGCGACACCATGTTTTGCCGACTATGGTATCTCTGGTTCGTCACTATACATTGGTAGCCATCGCTCAAGAGGCCGGTCCGTTCGCTGGTTCAGGGGGCCCCAAAGAAGGCCTCGATGCTTTAGTGCTAGTCGATGCTATCGCTGTCGTAATGGGTCACGAGGAGAAGGAACTCTGTAAGCCGGGCCATCTGGCATTAGTTTTAATGATAGAGACTGCGGCAACAGTCCTAGGCAGTAAAGAACGCGCATGCCGTTTACCTCTGATGGAGTATTTAGCAGAGCGAATGTCGGCGTTATGTTACGAGCGGGCCTGGTATGCGAAACTGGGCGGATGCATCGCCGTCAAGTTCATGTTTGAAAAGATGGCGCCCGAATGGGTTTACAAACACGTGTTTACATTTTTAAAGGCTGTACTGTTCGTTATGATGGACCTCACCGGTGAGGTGTCGTCTGGAGCTATCGACATGGCCACGGTGAACCTGGAGCGCTTGGTGCGAGTGTGCGTGTCGGGCCCGGGCGGGCAGGCCGTGGAGCCCGAGGGCGACGTGGCCGCAGCCAAGGCGCGCGCCCTGCACGACGTGTTGCAGGAACTCGTCCTACAAGTTACCAGCCCACATCTCCTAGTTCGGCAGCAGGTATTAAACGATTTTATTTTTATAATCACAATAACACAATGGGAGACATTATTGATTTTATTATGCTAAAATACTAAATATTTTTTAGGCAATGAAATCCTTGGAACTAATAGCGGAATTACAAAATAAAACTGTAACCGAAGTCATGGACCCACATCGAGAAGTGCTAGCCGATATTATTCCGCCGAAGAAACATTTACTTCGACATCAGCCGGCCAATGCGCAGATGGGTCTCATGGATGGAACAACATTCTGCACAACGTTAAAGCCGAGACTGTTCACAATAGGTAACACTAATACATTTATATTTTTAAAATACATACAAATATGATCGCAACGGAGATATTTATTTGTCCACTGCTCATGAAATGCAATAAATTGATATGGAAACCTCCGTCGGCAGATCTGAACATCAACGAGCACAAGGTGTTCTTCCGCGAGCTGCTGTCGCTGTGCGAGGCGGAGGACGCCATGCTGGGCAAGCTGCCGTGCTACAAGGGCGTCAACCTCGTGCCGCTGCGCGCGTCCGCCCTGCGCGCGCTGGCCGCCTGCCACTACATACAGGAGAAGGTCTGCCGCGAGAAGATCTTCCAGGTGCTCTACAAGTCGCTCGAGAAGAGCGACCTCGAGCTGCAGCAGGTATGTTGCCTATGGAATATTATGTATACTCATGTCACATCTCTTTCTGACGCGTCTTATTTAATCTATCGGTTCAACGAGCTTGTCAAATGAATTTTGAGCTAAACGTATAACAACGATGAGAATATATGATCGAGACGTGACGAAATCACTCGCCAAGAGTAATCGGTAATGTAAAATAATGTTGAGTGTAATGTAAAGCGCGAAGCAGTAGATATGCTTCACCGATATACTGACCGTATGTAATGTGTGACAATCGAAATTCTATTTATTATATTACACATTACTTTCGCCTATTATATTAGCTGTGCGGTTTCACCCGCGTATAATTAATAAAACTATAAATATTAAAAATCAGCCTAGCTAGAGCCTACCTTGATAAAAGGACTATACAACGCAAAAACAATTTTTAAATTCGAACCAGTAGTGCCAAACAAACAAACTCTTCAGCTTTATATATTAGTATAGATATATTTTATTAAATGTATACTCTTTCTTCTAGGCCGGATTCGAATGTATGCAAAAATACTTATCTGGTTTCCAAATTGACATGGAGATGGTTCATCCGGTAATGCGACCACTTTTACTAACATTGGGCGATCATCGCAATCTCAGTGTAAATGGAGCGAAGCGACTCTCTTATTTGACTCAGTTATTTCCCTCCACATTCAGTGAAAAACTCTGTGAACAATTACTACAATTATTGAAGAAACTACTGGATTACTCGATTCAAACTAATAGAGGTAAATAAGGTGTTTTATGAGAATACGAAACATATTATATTATATAAGTAAAAAATAATAACGTACAAATATTGTTAATGTATTATTTGTTTAAGGTGGAAACTTCCTACAAAGTGTTTCTAAAAATATGGAAAATGAACAAAAAATTATAATATTAATTGGTATATTCCATCAAATACCAGCGGCCTCCCCTCGTTTTATCGATGTTCTTTGTCGTCTTATTTTCCATACCGAGAAGTCGCTTATGATCGAAGCTGGGTCGCCGTTCAGGGAGCCACTCGTAAAATTCCTATTAAGGTAATGTAATAAACACTAGTTCAATTTTTAAAACCTTTCAACTTTTCGAGGGATAAACAGAAACCATTTTCAGCGTATATTATATATTTACTTATATTTATTTATATATTATATTTTGACTTAGCGCTTGAAGTATCTAGTTTGCTTATGACCGGTAGATTTAGTTCGGTCGAAATGCCGGGCAAAAGATATAAATGTATGTATATTACATATAATATATTAAATAATATACAAGTGCAATTGGTATAAATTTCACTGAAATCATATAAATAAGTCATATGAATATCACTATTTTTTTCATTTATTGGTTACGTAGATTGACCATGGGTTAACTCAATTTAATATTTTACAGGTACCCTAAGGAGACACTAGATCTGATAATGAGTGATAATAACATAAAAGATCAGCAGTGGAGCCGTTTCCTCGTGTACCTAGTGAAACACTCGGAAGCGGGCCCCGCGTTCCGAGAGGCGCTGCAGACGTCCAAGAAGCAGCGGCTGATGCAGCTGCTGGCGGCCGGCTCGCTGGGCGCGGGCGCGGCGCCGGCCGACCGCTCGGAGATGCAGTTCCAGGCCGTGCGCGTCGTGTCGCTGCTCATCAAGTTCGACGACCAGTGGCTCTCCGCGCAGCACGATCTCATCGAGCTGCTCAAGCGTATCTGGTGCAGCGATCAGTATCACGTGAGTAGCGAATCGAATTTTTTTATCGACACTACTTACTGATCGACGGAGGTGTAAATTAATTAATCTGTTATATTTTTAGGATGTTCACAAAAAAGTGGAAAATGTGGACTGTACGCACTGGAAGGAGCCCAAATTGATTGTTAAGATATTACTGCATTACTTCTGTCATCACCCGTCGAATATCGATTTGCTGTTTCAGTTATTGCGTGCACTCTGCGATCGTTTTATACCCGATTTTCAAGTAAGAACAGATACCTATATGTTTTATATTTTTATTTGTTATTTAAAATTAATTATAAACCACAATAATACATCCGACAACAAAAACAACACCAATTAAGTTATCTTTCCCAACAGTTTCTTCGCGATTTCCTCGAGAACACTGTAGCCCAGAATTACACAGTCGAGTGGAAGCGTTCCGCCTTCTTCCGCTTCGTGGAGCATTTTGCGAGTGACGCCATGTCGCAAGAGCTCAAAGCAAAAGTCCTGCAGATGATTCTCATTCCATGTTTCGCTGTCAGTTTTGATAAGGGCCAGAAGATTGTGGGAGGGCCGCCGGCGCCTTACCAAGATAACCCAGATAACGTTGTTTCCGTTTTCATAAACAATGTAAGTTTTTTTTTATGGTTAAAGTATTTGATAACTATGTATAATTTTACATTCCCATCAGCCCCAATTTATGTTTTAACCTATAATAAATACACCCGCCTAGGAGCCGGGGGAATTAAGGTTGAACTCCCGGAATGGAGAATATGCTCTGTAACGACATCAATATCAACCTCAGGTTATAGACCCGGAAAATCCATTCGCTTGCTCGGACGCGGTGCGCATCTCGCTGCTGCAGTTCGCCTGCCTGCTGCTGGAGCAGGCCTCCGCGCACATCCATGACGCCAACAACAAGAAGCAGGGCAACAAGCTGCGCCGCCTCATGACCTTCGCCTGGCCCTGTCTGCTCGGCAAGAACTTCGTCGACCCCGCCACGAGGTAGGTCTCATTCCTCTGCTATTTTGGCTTTATTATATTCTGGTCTTAACCGTCGTTTTGTCGTTGTAGATATCACGGACATCTATTGCTGAGTCACATCATCGCGAAATTTGCTATTCACAAGCGTATCGTTTTGCAAGGTAATTTTAACTTATTACAATTAACACACACACACACACACGCACTGGAGCTGTGAGCTGAGTAACACGCCACGAGCGGCCTTCACAGTGTTCCACAGCCTGCTGAAGGCGCACGCGGTGGAGGCGCGCGCGGTGGTGCGCGCGGCGCTGGAGATCCTCACGCCTGCCATGCCGCAGCGCATGGAGGACGGGAACACCATGCTCACGCACTGGACCAAGAAGATCATCGTCGAGGACGGCCATTCGGTCCAGCAGCTGTTCCACATCTTGCAGTTGGTGGTTCGGCATTACAAGGTATGGTGTCAGCCATCTATTTATAAACTTAGAAGATTTTTAATTCACATTATTGTAAGTATGGACCTCATCATTCATAATTATATCGCGTGTAGGTGTACTATCCAGTGCGTCACGCGCTAGTGGGGCACATGGTGGCCGCGATGCAGCGGCTGGGCTTCTCGGCTACCGCGTCGCTGGAGCACCGCCGCCTCGCCGTGGACCTCGCCGAGGTGGCGCTCAAGTGGGATCTGCAGCGCATACGTGATCACGCGCCCGTCGATACCGTCGTAAGAGACCTCGATCTCATACCTTAAGCGAATAATTCCTTCGCAGGAAACAGTTTCGTTTAATTTCATAAAATACTCGGGCGTACATTTGGAATTCGGTTCTAGGTGGCGACGTCCCCTAGCGGAGCCATGAAGCGCATCTCTTCCGACGAAAGCGGCAACGAATCCCGCAAAGCGCTCAACACGGGCTGGGCCAGCCCGCAGGCGAGCGTGTCGCGAGTGGAACCCGACGCGGCCAAGCCGCTCGACAGGCAACACGTCGACGTCGTCGTCAACTTACTGCTGAGGCTAGCGTGTCAGGTACAGAAGTCGGGCTCCACGCCGTAGTGATACGAGAGGAGTGGCGGTACGAGTGCTGACGAGGGCCCCGGCAGGTGAACGAGGGCGGCGCGGCGGGCGCGGCGGCGGGCGCGGGCGGCGCGGCGCCGGGCGCGGGCGGGTCGCCGGGCGAGCAGCTGTCGCGGCGCTGCGTGCTGCTGCTGCGCGCCGCGCTCAAGCCCGACGTGTGGCCGCACCTCTGCGAACCGAAGCTCGCCTGGCTCGATAAGGTACTGCGCCTCCTACGGCTTCGTCTTGACAACGTGCTTATAGCGTCGTATACGTTTATAGAAAATAGCTATTTCGTAACCTAATTCACAAGTAGCTATATGGTAACACGAAAGTCTCGGTCGAAGAGGGAATACTCCGAAGTTTTTACTCTATTCGTAGGTATTTTCGACGGCTGACACTAACGCGGCGGCGTGCGCTAACGCATGCACTGCTCTCGAACTGCTCGTTTTCCTGTTGGGAGTGTTGCGACGTGAACAGATTCTTGCAGCTCTGAAACCGCTCCAGAGAGGCTTAGCGGCCTGCGTGGCATCGACTAATGCGAAGATCGTTCGACTTACTCACAACCTGCTCGCTAAGCTGACGGCGCTCTTCCCCACTGAGCCCTCCGGGGCGGCACAAGCTTCTAAGGTAACATTTTGGCATAAACGGCCGACTTTTTATATTATTGAACAATACAATATAAAGACTTGATTAAACTTTTTGACAAACTTAATAATAGTGTTCCTTATTTAATTATTTTTTTAAGTCATATTTATTTAAAGCATAGCTACAGCTTGTAAGTTTTCGACAAATGTTAACATCTAATAACTAAACGTTATTCTTTACGATAGTACGAAGAACTGGAAACATTGTACGCTTGCGTGAGCAAGTACGCTTTCGAAGGACTGGCAACGTACGAGAAGTCGACTGGCGGAGGTGGCAGCAGCGGCGGCACGGCGGGCGCGACCGGCGGCGCGGGCGCGCTGCTGGGGCCGCTGATGATGCTGAAGGCGTGTTGCGCGTCCAGCGCCGGCTACGTGGACCGCCTGCTGCTGCCGCTCATGCGCGTGCTGCAGCGCATGGCGCGAGACCACGTCGCACCCAATCCTGATGCAGCTACCTCGGACCTTCTGGTAAGAGTTCTCTTTATGATGTCTGTACATGATAATATGGCAATTAATTCTATAAATAAATTTAAGAGTTGTATGTTATTTATATATTTTTAAATGTGTCGGCTTCTACATTGTTGGATTAGAAAATAAATGCTATTCGATTAAATATTATACAATCGATTAAATATTAAAATAATCTATACGACTATTTTGTATAAAAACAACAATGACAGTTCATAATTATTTTATTAACATTTATATTATTCTATATTTATATATTGTTTTTGTTCTAGATTTTGGCACTAGATCTCTTGAAAGCACGTGTGTCTGTCATGCCGGTAGAAACGAGGAAAACTTTCATTGGTACAATACTTGTTGGACTTATTGAAAAAACGAATGACGCTAAAGTAAGAATCCCTAGTGATATTATCTTGATATTATTCTGCAATTTAATTATCTTTAAAATTAACTCTTGATAAATGTACATAGGTTATGAAAGCTATCACTCGTATGGTTGAAGAATGGGTGAAATGGAAGGGTGCGGCGGCTGGAGCCGCGCCATCTTTACGTGAGAAGTCTATACTGCTCGTAAAGCTCATGCAGTATGTGGAGAAAAGATTCCCTGATGATCTTGAACTGAATGCTCACTTCCTTGATCTTATTAACTATGTGTACAGGTGATTCTATCTAAATATTTCTTAGTTATATGTAGTTTCATATACATATTAAACGATGTTGTCTGTTGATCTGTATTGCACTAGCTTTTACTAACGGTTTTCCCTTCGAATATTATAATTTAAAATCATAGAAAAGCTTAAATGTGAAATATTAATTTATTTAAAACCTTGGTCACTAACTACTACCGTAATTATTTACTTTTAGGGATGAACAGCTAAAAATTACTGAACTGTCAATGAAATTGGAACCAGCATTCCTTGCGGGTCTGCGATGTCCACAGCCGCATATCCGAGCTAAGTTCTTCGAAGTTTATGACGGGAGCGTGCGTCGTCGAATATTTGATCGTTTACTTTATATAATCTGCTCACAAAATTGGGAACATATTGGACAACATTTCTGGATCAAGCAGTGTCTGGAATTACTGCTTGTCACATGCGTTTCTAGTGAGTGTTTGAATTGATTAATTATTTCATTTGTAAACAATCTGCAATTCTTTTATCAATTTACAAATATTGTTACTGTTTTCAGGTTCACAGATTCGTTTGTCGAATTCAAAGTATTTACTTCCAAATATAACGGCAGTCATAAACTGGGCCGATAGCGAGGAGAGAAAATCGTTCGTGATATTCAGCAACGTGAAAGAAGAATCTGCAGACGGATTCAGCGATTCACTCGATCCAGATAAGGAGGACGTTCTCGATATGGATTTAGACTCCAGCTCCAATCAGAAAGATGATTTGACTAAAAACGTACCTAGGTATTATTTTTTTTATATATTAAATAGTGGACATTTTTATCACATTAGTTTTTAGTAAATAAAACAAAATATAGATATTTTTGTAATCAA
Organism: Nymphalis c-album; assembly: GCA_963151315.1. Taxonomy (NCBI): domain Eukaryota; kingdom Metazoa; phylum Arthropoda; class Insecta; order Lepidoptera; family Nymphalidae; genus Nymphalis; species Nymphalis c-album. The sequence goes on along the minus strand of OY720590.1, from coordinate 9,882,370 downwards.
TAATACGTTCGGCACTCACGTCGTTGCAGACAACGCGCACTGAACCAGATAGTCGCCAAGCAGTCGGAGTTCCTGGAGCTGGCGCGGCGCGTGCGCACGGAGCAGCTCGTGGTGGCGGCGGCGCAGCTCGCGCACATGGACGACGCGCTGGCGCACCACACGTGGCTGCGCCTGTTCCCCGCGCTGTGGGCCGCCTTCGACGAGCGCCAGCTGGCCGTGAGTGCGCCGCCATCGCCGCCTACGTCTAATATCGTCCTCTATGTTAAACACTAAATCCGTTTTCAGACCATAATGAACGAGATCGTGCCGTTCATAATATCGGGGGTGCACGTTATTCAAAGAGACCAACCGTTGAGTGCACTTAATACGTTTATAGAAGCGCTCGCTCGATGCAATCCACCGGTTTCCATTAAACCGTGAGTACTTTGAACTAAATCATTAAAAAAAATTGTCGGGAATGGGGGACAATATTTTCTGTAACTTAAATATGTGGAATATCTGTTAAAAGTTCTAAAAATAAGTAGACTGTAGACATAATATGATACAGACATTCATAGATAATTTAATAATAAATCTCATCTCATTAACATTAGGCCTATGATGAAATATCTCGGAAAGACGCACAATTTATGGCATCGAATGACACTCAACTTGGAACAAATGGCTATCGACCAAGCGAGCGGTCGGACCGTCCGAGAGGCACTCGAAGTATACGATTATGATGTTGAATCGACCACGCCGACTGTAAGTACTGACTACTGGTACTAGTAACGATATAATAAATATCGCTAAATTGATCTTACTAAAATGTTCACTGTTTTGTAGGAGGTTTTAGATTCCTTAAGTGATATGTATGAACTATTACAAGAAGAAGATATGTGGTCTGGTCTGTGGCAGAAGCATGCTCGGTATCGGGAGACTAACGTCGCTATTGCATATGAACAGCAGGGCTTCTTCGAGCAAGCACAGGTACTAGATTTAATACATACACATTCCAATTTAATTTTATTAATATTTTTTTAACATATATTTTAATTATAAAATATCATCTCCAGGCCGCCTACGACGTCGCTATGGCTAAACTAAAACAAGAATATTCTGCAAATCCGTCGTCCTACAACATGCACAAGGAGTGCACTCTATGGACTCAACATTGGATCAAATGTGCAAAGGAACTGAATCAATGGGATTCGCTCCTAGAACTCGGATTGACGAGAAACGTTCGAGATCCATTTTTGATACTAGAGAGCTCATGGAGGAATCCGAATTGGCCGACTATGAAAGATGCGCTCGCCGAAGTCGAGTACAATTGTCCCAAGGAATTAGGTACGGTCCGATGGAAACGAGTATCGTCAACTAGGGACGGTAGGCAAATGTGAACATTACGATTGTCCCTCAGCGTGGCTCGTGAACCTGTACCGCGGGTACCTGTGCATCTGCGCGGGCGGCGAGCAGCAGCTGAGCGGCGTGGAGCGCCACGCGGAGGCGGCGGCGGCGCAGTGCCTGCGCGAGTGGCGCCGCCTGCCGCGCCTCGTGTCGCACGCGCACCTGCCGCTCCTGCGCGCCGCGCAGCAGCTCATGGAGCTCAGCGAGGCCGCGCAGATACACACCGTCAGTACTTCGCTCGCCATCGACCACGGCCAGACTATAGACTGTGACGGTACGCGAACTTTACCTACTATACGACCACGTTGTCGTTCGGCAGGGACTCCTGCACAGTCGGCCGACTTCGCTGCACGACATGAAGGCCATAGTGAAGACGTGGCGCAACCGGCTGCCCGTGGTGGCGGACCCGCTGTCGCACTGGGGCGCCATATTCACGTGGCGTCAGCACCATTACCAATTCATCGCCTCGCACTACGACTCGCAGACGGACCACGCCTCCAACCATAGCATGCTTGGCGTACATGCCAGTGCACAGGTATCTATTCTCGTTCGAACATCACGCACAAGACTTAAGTTTATAATATTAACATGTATTATTTTTCCAGGCAATCATTCATTTTGCTAAAATTGCAAGAAAACATAACCTCTCCGGTGTTTGTCTCGACTCATTACATCGCATATATACCATTCCGAGCGTTCCGATAGTGGACTGCTTTCAGAAAATACGACAGCAAGTTAAATGTCACATACAGATGTCATGGACTGAGGGAAAGGATGAATTGCAAGAAGGGCTAGATATGATAGAGTCCACTAACTTCAAGTACTTCACGAAAGAAATGACGGCCGAGTTCTACGCTTTCAAAGGTTTGCTTTTGGCTCAGTTGGGTCGATCGGAGGATGCGAACAAAGCGTTCGCTGCGGCCGTACAACTACACGACACCCTCGTGAAGGCTTGGGCCCTGTGGGGCGATTACTTAGAGCAGATCTTTATAAGAGACCCTCGTCAGACGCAAGTCGGTGTTTCCGCTATGACTTGTTTCCTTCACGCCTGTAGACATCAAAATGAATCAAAGTCTAGAAAATATTGTGCAAAGGTAAGTAACAGAATTGTATTTAACATCTTGCATGTAAATTATGTACTTTTCCAACCATAAATTAGTATAAAACTCTATAAAACGGTTGTGTTATTTTTTTAAATAACTATATTCTATAATTTTATTTTCTTAGGTACTATGGATGTTAAGTTTTGACGACGAGAAAAATAGCCTCGCAGAGGCGCTAGACAAGTACTCAGTAGGAGTGCCGCCCGTGCAATGGTTACCGTGGATACCGCAGTTACTCGCGTGCCTCGTGCAGTACGACGGAAACGTCATATTGAACTTGCTAAGTCATGTAAGTTAATATTAAGTTATATTATGTTCACAGGACTATGTTTTGTTTAATGCTACCATAGTATTACGTCGTCGTAATAAGAATCGTTGCTAATAGTGATAACATATATTGGTAGTTGGTACCACTGGGTCAAAATCGATCGATTCGATAACATAACTTGTCATAAGAATAAAATGTAAATTTGGTGGTGGTCGTTTCAGGTCGGTCGATTGTATCCACAAGCGGTGTACTTCCCGATCCGCACGCTGTACCTGACTCTCAAGATCGAGCAACGCGAACGTCACAAGAGCGCAGAGAGCCTCGCCGCGCACCTGCCGCAATCTGCGCCCGCCGCAGCCGGCACCGTTAGTCTACCACGATTATTCTTAGAAACATAAAACTTTACAGACATTTTCATAAGAATGTATATAACGAACCAAATTTAAAACCTGTACAGAGTGCAGCGAAGGCCAGCGAGAGCGCGTCGACGTCGGCGGGCAGCACCGCGGGGGGCGCGGCGAGCGGCGGGGCGGGCGGCGCGGAGGCGGGGCCCATCAAGGCCACGCTGCCCATGTGGCGCTGCTCCAAGATCATGCAGCTGCAGCGAGAGATACACCCCACCGTGCTGTCCTCGCTCGAGGGCATCGTCGACCAGGTATGCGGACCGCTGACGACCACTTTCATTTTACTATTGCTGGTTTAGTGTATGAACTGAAAGCAACGTGTGCTCCATATTCTCACTCCAAGTGGGAGATCTAATTCGTTGTGTACATGTGTGTATGCGTGTGTGAGATACACCAAGTTGCATGTCACAATATAGATGGTATGGTTCCGTGAAAACTGGTACGAGGAGGTGCTTCGGCAGCTGCGTGCGGGGCTCGCCAAGTGCTACGTGGTGGCGTTTCACCACCGCTCGGCCGTAGCCGTGGCCACTGTGACGCCGCACACGCTTAACTTCATCAAGAAGGTCGTCTCCACCTTCGGCATCGGTATCGGGATAAGTGAGTACACTCTCCACGCTCTCAGCGAATGTTTATAAATGTGCGCCAATACTGATAGAATTGATTTGAAAATAATTATGAACGACAACAAGGCTTACACGAAGTCGTTGTCGCGTCGGCGTCGAACCGCGTTATTACTTTAAACTAATACGAGCCGCACGGGCCCCGCGTCGGTTGGCGATTTTATTCCGTGGAAAATAGTACAAATAGACAAAAGTGCGTTTCTGGTTTTGGCGAAGTTTTAATGTGATGTAAATCATATTAAGTTTGTTAGGACTACTTCTTCAAAGTTGAATTTATTAAAAATGTATTTAAAAAACTTAAAGATCTCTTTTTAAATTTAAATTAGACATTATAACATTTAATAAAAAACAGTTTTAATAGTATGTACTTCACTTTGTAGCAAAATCAATTTAAATTTCTACTCGGCCATATATTTACTTCTTGTTTGCCATTTTATCTTGACTCCGCGAAGGCGTGGCTACGCCTTCGTATTTGCCATTTTTCTCATTATATAAAGCTTTTTGGGGAAAGGGATGGATCTTCGTTAAAGTATGGTATAAAGTATGAACCTTAGTGTTCAAGCTTGCTTCATGCTAAATTTCATCAAACCAAGAGGCAGAAAGGGTTACTTCTGAATTTATAATATTTTATAGATTGTGTTAGTTTTACAAATTTCAAAGCAAACAAAGAAGAAGATTTGGAAGCACCTGCCTTTGTAGTAAAATACAATCTTTTTGCAATTGTTGAGCGACTTTAGTGTAAATATCGGTGAGTTGCATTAATAAGAAGAAGAAAATTAAACCAATTTGATTTCAATCTGACACATTTTGCCTCTGTAAATGAACAAATACATTGAACAGCCGGGATAAAGATTTAGTTGCTTGAGCGCGACGGAGAAATCGTATTTGGAGCGCTACTGTGTGCGATCAACATTGACCATTTTATACAGTACTTCGAGCGACGGGACGCTTGAACACAAATTTTAAAAGACAGTAGGTACTATTTTTTTTTCTTGGTTCAATAATAGATTTTGAAACTACCATTCAATAGTTTTAATAGTTTCAATTTCCAAAATCAAATATGTAGTTCAATAAGTGTGAGTTCACGTCTTGAGTGCACATGTTTGGTACCGCCACCTTCACATACACCATAACACCAACATTCACTTCACACCAATTAACTAGTCTTCAATGTTGGTACAGTGCTTACTCGTTTGCGATAGTAATATTGTGTATGTGTGTATAATTTGTTAGAATCGCTTTAGTGGATTAATTTTATAACATATCGTGTAATTTTCCATAAGTGAAGTATGAATTATATAGAATACTTCTAGTTGCAGGAAAAAGACCTATTACTATAGGAAATTCGAGAAACCCGTTGTAAATATACTAGGTTGTGATCATAAGCCACATCTGTATATAATGCCACCTCTTATGTTACATACTTTAGTTTTCTCTCTGTCATTCTCGCCGAAACTTTGAATTGTTTTGAATTAAAACGCATGACAGCAATTATCTAACAAATGACTTAAGTATTACTAACAAATTACTTGTACTCTGTGTCGATATATTCGCAGAGATTCGTGCTCGTATTTGCGTACCGCAAAGGATTATTGGTTGTTCAATTCTGCCTTAAAACTTGTCTTGATTTTTTTCTACCAATTTCGGGAACTACATTGACTTTCATTGGAATAGTTTCACTAAAACAAATGACAAGCAAGTTATAATATATTACCACTGTTTATTTATTGTTATTACCTTAAGAACACTAGGCGTTTATAGTACATATATAAAGTTTGTTTTGTGCTCAAGTTCGTTTCGCAAAAATATTTATTTTCATCAACAAACACGTTTATACTCATATCGGATGTCTGCGGTTTTCGTGGATGTCGTTCGATAAAAAACATAAAGAACAGGAATCCTTCATTTTTTAAATATCGGTTTGCATAAATTGCACTTTGCAACAAACAGAAAAAAAAGCGAAGCAAAACATGTATGTGATTGTATCATATATAAAATGCATTTCGGTTGCGGAGTAAGCCAACGTTGTTGAAGACTATATTCATTATAGTTTTTAATGCTGAGAGATTTCCAAACTCTGAGTTACTTATTGCACTCCTTTCGCACACAGACACGCATCTACGACCCATACTTTAACGTAAAACGTTTATAGTTAATATATCAATATAAACATACTTGTGAATTATAATAAACAATAAGCACACGACACGGATGCAATAACACATAAATAATAAAAACTTACACCATAATCATCGGCTACTATAATCTGCGATTCATCTATGTTAGACAGAGATAATTGCATTCAATTATAATAACATATTATTCAAAGTTCTTATGTCTACACCCATAAATTAAAAATTAAATGATTTTCAAATAATAAGTTATTGTTTTTTATTTATAGATATTGATTGAAAAATATATATATACAATAAATACAAGCATCGCCTTATAGTTTATGAAAATGTATAGATCTCAATAATAATTGCTAATTCATTAATAATAATTAAAGAAGAAATACCGAGTAATTAACTTTAATGATATCTAATATATGCTATTTTAAAATGACCGATTGACATACATCGCACAGCCTAAATCCACTGGTATATATATTCAAGTTATAGTTTGTAGTGTTGTAGTTCGTTTATAGGATAAATTCGTAACTACGTACGTATGTACGTAAATTCGTACGTATTTATGAATTTATCAAATCAAAAGTCATATTATTTTATCATTATGGTTATAAAGTTAACACCTTCATTTTGCTATGCGTTTTGATTCACTTTTCACTTTGATTACAGATGTGTCGTGTTTAATGTTTTCGAGCTGTTTTATTCGAAAATGCTAACATGTAACATACAGGTGTATGTATGTTTGAGAGCGGCCGATGCGAGTGTCGTTTTGTACATGTACTCCATTTTGTATGTCTACAGAAAGTGTTTCAAGTTCTGTAAGTGGTGCATTCTCTTCAGCTGCCTCGGAGAGCCTCGCAAGGCGCGCGCAGGCCACCGTGCAGGATCCCGTCTTCCAGAAGATGAAGACCCAGTTCACTGCCGATTTCGACTTCACACAGCCCAACGCTATGAAATTACAAAACCTCATACAAAAACTAAGAAAATGGGTCAAGATACTCGAGGCCAAAACGAAGGTTCTGCCCAAGTAAGTAGCCCTACAGCACTGAGACTCGCGAGTGAGGTAAATACTCAATCATTCGTTTTGATCTGTGCCGTCCATCTCACGTTTTTGCTGTAGTGGTGCTTACTTCATAATACAGTAGTTTCGAGTCGGATGTACACCAACTAGTAGTTAGCATACTTAACAAGCTTACATCACATGTGACACGTACTAACCCTAACATCATAGTTACTCGGTAAATGCTTAACACATCACCAGCTCCCCTGAAAAATATTTACATTTTAAATTAACCTATGTGTAAATTGTTTCACACAGATCATTCCTCATTGAAGAAAAATGTAGGTTCCTATCAAACTTTAGTTTGAAGACGGCTGAAGTCGAGCTTCCGGGTGAATTTCTGTTGCCGAAACATACTCACTACCACGTTCGAATCGCCCGCTTCATGCCTCGCGTGGAGATCGTTCAGAAGCACAATACTTCAGCGCGTAGACTATACATACGTGGACATAATGGGAAGATATATCCCTACCTCGTGGTCAACGATTCCGGACTGGGTGACGCTAGGAGAGAAGAGCGGGTCCTTCAGTTACTGAGGATGCTTAACCACTATCTCGGCAAACAAAAGGAAACTTCTCGAAGATTTTTGCACTTCACTGTACCCCGAGTCGTGTCGGTGTCGCCTCAAATGCGCCTCGTCGAGGACAACCCGAGCTCAATATCTCTATTGGACATTTACCGAACGGAATGTGCTAACAGGTATGTCGTAATTAAAAGATAATTAAAATTAAAGTCACAAATGATATAATATTATTTCAACATTGTCATGTTTTAGGGGTGTGGAGTACGACGCTCCGGTGGCTCGCTACTATGAAAGACTGGCCGCCGTTCAAGCTCGGGGGTCGCAAGCGTCACATCAAGTTTTGCGCGATATTTTACGAGAAGTAAATCTAGTCATAAATATATTATAAACAACAAAGTGTCAGGAGTCTTCCGTTCGTACACACCACGCCTCCCGTCCAGGTGCAGGCGACGATGGTGCCGCGCGGGCTGGTGCGCGAGTGGGCGGCGCGCACGTTCGCGGCGCCGACGGACTACTGGACGTTCCGCAAGATGCTGACGCTGCAGCTCGCGCTCGCCGCCTTCGCCGAGTACGTGCTGCACCTCACGCGCCTCAACCCCGACATGCTCTACGTGCACCACGACTCGGGCCTGCTCAACGTCGCCTACTTCAAGTTCGACGTCGACGACACCACAGGTGCGCACTGCTCACTCCTGAGTCCTGACCGACCCACGTGTGGCACAAAACTTATTTGGGGTCGGTGCAGCTTGATATTCGTAGTTGTCGGACCAGCTGTACTTAAAACAAAAAAGTACCTTTAGTTGTATCTTAGGATGCACGCGGAATAAAATTAGTTTCTATATCTACTCTGCCGACAAACCATCAAAATCCTTTATTCATTGTAAAATCACACACTTATTGATTGTTAAATTAAAAACCTCTAAAATTCGAGAAAGAAAAAGCCCTGCCCTGAAAAGAACTGGCTTTTTTTTGGCAGATATAGCCAGGCAGATATAAAGAAATAGCCAGGTGGTTATTGTTTCGTTTCAAAGATGTGCTATCATCCAATATAATAACACAATACGAAAACATTGCTTTAATTATTTTTTTATTTAGCATCAGGCATTTTGCACACTTTCTGGGTATGAACACTTCTGACAATGAAATTGAGTAACGGGAGTAACATAAAATAATTAATAGATTAAAATAAAATTAGAGAACGGTTTTGTTGATGTCAGTTAAAGTTCTACTAAGATAAAAAGAAATAAAAGATTAGTCGTTACATTTTTATGATTTTAAAGCACTTAAAAGCCTTCAAGTTTTAATGGCATGCAGACGATCTCGCTAAACCTGAATGAGTTTTTTATTTTATTTACATTAAACAAGAGTGCAATTTACTTCGTTAAAAATTAACAAGTTTTATGTTCTCTATTTTATGCTGGAAAACATGTTTTCGTTATGACGATATAAACATAAAAAATTGGTTTCAATATTATTAGTTGCAGTTTAATTAAGATTTGTTTAAAATGTCATATGTGTTAAACGGATATGAAACAGGACCTGCAGACGATATATTTAAATAATGTCATAGAACATTTAAATAATTACAGAATTATAAAATTTAAATTAGTATAATGTAAACTAATGGAACATGTTGCTTTTAACTTTACGTACATTTTAATAACTTATTTATAATTAATTCATATTTGTAGCAATAGTGTGAATATATTTTTTGTAAAAATTAGATATAGTAAGTAGTTAGGTAAGTATATAAAATGATTTCGACTTGGTTATAGGTGAATTGGATGGGAACAGACCGGTGCCATTCCGACTGACGCCGAATATTTCAGAGCTGCTCACCAACATTGGCATCACCGGCCCCCTCACAGCATCCACCATTGCTGTGGCTCGCTGTCTCGTAACGCCTAATTTCAAGGTAAAGTAAACATATACACCGAGCATCATATCTACATTAATATATAAAGCTGAAGAGTTTATTTGTTTGATCCGGCTAATCTCAGGAAATACTGGTTCGAATTTAAAAAATATTTTTGTGTTGTAGTCCTTTTATCGAGGAAGGCTCTAAGCTTATATTTATTCTTTGTTATTTTTATTAATTACACGCGGGTGAAACCGCGTGGCACAGCTAGTTACTTATAACTTTATTGTTTTTTTTTGTTATTGCTGTAAACGATCGTATATAGACGTATTTCACTTATATTTAAGTGGTATCGATATCGATTGAAGGCTTTGTCCATAGTCTGACTCACACGTATAGCACTGGTTATGTGTAAAGAACATTCGTGACGGAAACAATAAAATTCTAGTGGTTTCGAATTTATAAACCTTGGAGAGTACTTCTAGCATGGAGCGATATTTTTTTTTTAATGTAAATAATGTATTTTGTACAGATACAGTCCATTCTACGAACAATCCTACGCGACGAAATGGTCACCGGATGTAGAAAACGCCTCGAGGATAAGTCCGGTCTTCCAACGGCGGGTACTTCCGCTGAAAATAAACCAATGGAAATGGATAACGAAACTATTATTAATATGGTTACGAAGGCTGTAACAGTTATAATGAATCGCCTGAACTCTCTCGCACTATTTGACGGTCCAGACAGCAAGGCCGCCACACTAGTGGCTGCAGCTAACAGTCACGACAATTTATGTCGAATGGATCCGGCATGGCATCCATGGCTATAAATAATATTATGATGTATAACGCTTCGCATAAAAATGTTTTGCAATGACAATTTGTTATTCGTATCAAATGTATATCTTTTTCTATAGTAAATTGATCTCTACACATCGATAATTATAAATAATGCTTAATTGTGATTCTGAGTTAACTTATAAGTGAAATATGATTTTTGTGTTATGACCTTTGAATTTTTAACCGACTTCAAAAAAAGGAGGAGGTTACCAATTCGTCTGTGTGTTTTTTTTTTTTACTATAGCTATAGTCGGTGTCGAGCACCAAAATGTAGTACATAGTTTGGTGTCTGTCAAATACATTTCGAAATACATGTAAAATAAAGTATAGCATGTGTTTTTATTGCCAAGTAAATAAATTCGAGAATACCATTTAAGAAATACTTATAATTACATTATTAGTTATGTTGAATGTACGGTAACTACGAATTTCGTATTGGAGGTGAACTGAAATGTTTATTTGCGTAAGACTGTGATTGTTACGAAAATAAATAATTACATTATACAGAGATTATACAAAAACATTATACGTGTCCGACCCGTGAAGTGGTTATTAGGTATCGTGAGTCGGTTCTATTTATGTAAAAAAAAAAAATATTATCCAAAACAATTACCCATAAATTTTTTGACGTGACAACGTCTTATAAATTGGTTTGCCGGGTGACACTTCAAGAAACTGCGTTACGCTCCGCTCACGTTATGCGCTCACAATGAGAGCGAGTGAGAGGCACGCGTCCCTTCCACTCGGGCATGGTTAGCCCGCCTAAGAGCGAGAGAGACAGACATAAAAAGTGAAAGGCACGCGTCTTCTTCCTACTATACGAATGAATATTCACATTAAAATTATTTTACCACTCAAAGTCGTTGTCACGTAAAACTTTCGCCCGTATACCGACTTTACAGGCAACCAATTTTTTTTTATTGACATTTTCAATTGTAAATGACGAAAATTTCATGGAAAACTAAGGTCATAACCTCGTGTCCGAGCTACCCGATAGGCAAGAGCTATTGAGCGCTGACGCCCGCGCCTCTTTTGCATTGTTATTGTCGTTATTTAGTTAAATTAAGTTTTATCTGGAGATTGGATTTTTGCTTAAAATTTTAAAATTGATTACATAAATAGAACCAACTCACGATACCTAACAACCACTTCACGGGTCGGACACGAATTTTGTTACATCTGTATAAATATAATAAAGTTTAAAAAAATTAAAATCATTTAAATTCAAAACAAATTTTTGAATTCATATCGCAGTACTTTTGCATGTTAGTGAGTGATCGGAGGTTAAGAATTAGTCACCATATAAAATACTGTAGATTAGAAACACGTGTTCTTGGTACCAGTCTGTTCCCGCTTTCGGGTCTTTCTTACAAGCTTCAAACAAGCTAGGGTCATATTGTCGCCATAAAAAGTGAACATCTGTAATGTTACCAGTTACAAAAATATATAAAATAAAAGAAGAATGCAATACTTTTTCTTTATAAATTGGGGCGAAAAAAATAATTTGAATCTGTAGATCTGTAGATGAAACCGCGTTTTTGTTCTTAAATTAATCCTAAACGTACATATAAGTTGAAGTTTAATGATTGTATGACATGTATAATATACAAAACAGTTCTTTCATTATCTCTGAAATAAATAAAATAAATTTACAAATGTTTTACTTACATATCTGTAGTTCGCGTTTAAACTTAAAATTATTGTATGGAAGCGAATGCATTTTACAAGAACTAACAACAAGTGGCACCGCCACTCAATGATATTATAAGTAAAAAGGTGTAGATAGGTTACATACACAGCATCCAATCTACGAAAATGACTGTTGCGCACACATAAATAACTTTATATTGCAATATACACACTATATTACGATTCGTCGCTAAAGTAAGGTGGCATGATTTTAAGTATCACTAGTGAAAAAAAGACGAATATATTTGTGAGAGTGCATCGTCGCGTGTCAAAGACTTGACATAGAATAAATTATTAGACAATACGCTTTTTCTTACCCGGATTTATGCCCATGAATGCGATTACTCATAAATTAATTTTGTAACAGTACTAAAAAATATTTGAAAATAGGTAAATAAAAACTATTCAATAATTATATAAAAATTTAATTTCAAATAAAAAATATCAACCCACTGGATATACCTTAGTTCATTCGATGGAAATCTACAAATAATTAATTAATTTCATGATCATACTTCTAAACACTTACACACCTAAATAAATATTCTTCTTTACGACATACTGAAAAAAAAAACATTTATATTTTGAATTCAATTTAGTAATATAATATAATTAATAATTTAATATTCTATTTCATTTATATAAATAAAACAAACATAAAAAAATATTATATATGTGCCAACTGCCATCACTGTTTGTGTTTCACTCTATGCACTCGTTCATTATTATACTTTTGTTGCATTCATTCATTTCTAACGTCATATTTTACGAATAAAATATTTTATTTGTGAAAATATTATGAAATAGTAAACTTACAAATGATATGTGATTCTTTGAGTTTAAGAAGTTTTGATAGTACAATTTGTGCAATATCTAATAACACACGACGGCATTTCTGGTTATTTTGGGTCACTTTTAATTATAATTGTACTCGCTACGTGACGTCTATCCATTGACAATGGTGACATAATACTGAGATGAAGGGTGGTTTACTAGCCTGATTTCGAACTAGTGCTCACGGAGTGCTTGTAACCTATCTACACCTTTTTACTTATAATATCATTGCCACCGCTGTCAGTCTGTTAACCTAACACTGATTTGTAGAGGTACATTCCTGGGTGATAACGACAAGGATGAACACAAATGAAGTAAAATACTTGAAATTAGATAACTAACTGTTACGTTTTCACGACTAGAACACTGAGCCGATTTTGATGAAATTTGGTATAAAGCTTGAACCTCGAGAAAGTAGCCTATGTACTTTTTCCCAATCCCCTCCTCCCAATACCAACATTCCTTACTTAACATGATTTCACCTGCAGTTTAAAAACTAAATTCGCGAATATATATTGCAGGTAAGTATTTTGTACTTGAATAGTTTATCAGTAATGGAAAATCTTAAACTGTTTTGAAATGTATGTACTAGATACTATAGGGATTGAACTATTTTTGCAAAATAAATAGAAATTTACGTAGCTAATCTATATTTTGTCTTCTTTAAGTTTGATATAATAACAGAAGCATAAAGCTGTCACCACTTACATCTAATAATTTACCAATTGACTAGAAACCGCTAGAACGTCGTCCATTGCTCAATTATTGTTCAAATGAAAAATTGAATACATACGCGTGCATACGGTTACTCGTGTCGCCAGGAATGTTCGTCGAATTTTTCGTCGAAACGCGATACCATTACATAATCGGTGTTATATTATACATGACAGATATATTTTCTATTATTTAATTATCTTTTTAATGCTAAATTGGAGTAATTAGTAGTGACAGCTCCCGTATTATGACTTAGATGTTCCATTCGTATCAATTGCTAGTACTTCGCACATAGGCATGATAAATAACTCATTGTAACTTGTTGCATGTTCGGGTAGCAGGTACCTAGTGAAAGTACAGGGGCAGCATCAAATGCGGCTAACGAGTAGTCCCCGCTTGCCAATCTCGCTCTATCGTTAGATAGTAAAACTGATTTCATCACGTTAACAATGGGAAAGAAAGTGCAATAATTGTAGGATAACGTAGGAACTGATTACATTCAACCAGCTTGAATCAAATGCACTTTAATTATTAAATATACTTCCTTGAAGTATTCAAGTGTCTATTTTTATAATTTGGCGCTATTTCGTAAATTATTTGTTAGATATCAACCTGATATGAATAGTCAAGGTGTAGCAGACAGTGCGACATATGCACATAAGTTTTTCGTGTCTTTTTTGAAATAGCATTGGTCTACACTCTACATTTCACATCAGAGCACAATAATAAAAGATTATTAGTTGTTAAGTGACATATTGTTAGAGTTGATGGTACCAGGCGGGCCATCTCCCATTACAAAAATTGAAGAAATGACTAACAATTAGATAACACATTCGAAATTAAGGTAAAAAAATAATATAAGTAAAATAGTTGTATGGTAAATGGTATGGTAGGTAGGTGTATCGTGATAGGTATTTGAAATTTCATAGGTTTATCTATTCTTTATTTCAAGTATATAGATGATAATAAAAATAATGTGATACGTATTATTTAAAAATATTGGTTCGGATCTCTTCATAGCATATGCCAATGATCAATGGGTATATATATTACATCAATTATGTAATTAAAGATTTGATAGCTATGGATGTGCTCAGCGCTGACGACGGTGTTTTCGACGGCGGCGTCTCGTTGCTAAGCGACATAGCGGACAAAGATGAGCGAAGCGCGGGAGGCAGCTCCGGAGCGGAGCGACTACGGCGCTGTCCGGGCGGCGTGCGGCGGCGGCGGCGCAGAGGTCGCCACGTCGTCGCGGCCCCCCCTCGTCCCGCGTGTATCGGAGGGACGAGGGAGCGTGTCCGTCGCTCGCCACTCAGTATTCTCCGCGGCTTCGCCTAACGTGTCCGTAAATCGCGGCTGCTCGCTCGCACTCCCACCGCCAGTGACCGACCTCTGGAACCCGACCGTTTATTACAATCGACAACCCCGCCCCGTGCATTTTCCCCAGTTGCAATTCAATCATTACGAAGAGTTCGCCGGCGTTACCCGTACCGCGGCGTAACCGGTGGTTCCTCCCGCCTTTATTTATGTTGTCGTTTTGGTGTGGTGTATATTTGTGGCGTACGGACGATAACCGGATTATCTGTGCGTCCGAGTCAGTGGATATTTATAATATCCATCGACAGCTTTTTGTTGAAGGTGAGTGAAATTCTTGTTTTGGCGAATGTTGACCGTGTACATGGACCATCGAGTCGTTTCGACGTGGCGGTCGTCTCGTCGCGCTCTGGAACGTCATGTTCTAGTAATGGATATTGATAACTGTGTAATCGCATTTACTACTATATCTCCGTTTTGGTTTATAATGAACACCTACGGGTGCACGTAATTGCAAATCAACTTTCATATAAATAGTTCTGACGTCATAAAAGTATTCATGTTTTGCTTAAGCAACTTATAACTGCTTGGAATCTTGTAAGAATTGTTTTATACCAATATTCCATATGGTATACGGAAACGAATGGTAAGAAAACATGGAGCCTGGAAGAGAGCGGGCGTCGGCGCGGGGAGGTGCGCTGCCGGTCAAGCGACCGCATTCCATATGGGATGCCGGAATATACGCAATGTCAGTGTGAATCTGAGTTCGCCGCCGCTTCTGTCAGGATCATTGCATATTTGCAACATTGTGTTCCTATTGGAATGTATATCTCCGCTGGAGAATGTTTATATCCGATAGATAATTGTGGGCGTTGATCGACATGGCGGCACGAGTCTCGTGTCTCATGCCACCTACGCTTTGATATATTTAGCTAAAATTCTAATTTATGGGCTTACAGATTTCTCATTTACCCCTTAAAATTTTATTGCTTCAAGATTCACTTCAGTACCTAACTACTGTGTATTTTTTATTTTCAGCTGATGCATGCTTGTATTTTATACTAATAAATGCAAAAAATTGCAAACATTATTGCTTTTACAATGAGACAAAAAACTACGGAGTACTTTCCTGTAATATGTATTTTTGGAAATCCTTCACTCCTCCTTTATTGTTTGTTGCGAAAGCTTGAGATAACATGAACACATTTTTATCTTTTATTCATTTTTCTCATAGCGTTAGTTGTTTCATTTTCGTATCTTGTAATTACTCGTAGCACGAGAATTGTGTTGGATAGATAATGCGTGCTATATTTCGAAACTCCCTTACGTCTTCCGCTTCGTGTCCTACTATTACTTATACTGCCAGTCTTTTTTTTTATTCTTGTATTTTTAAGGGGCCTTTATAGGCAGCCTATATGTCGGCCCCATAGTATTATTTTTAAATTGATGTAAAAAAATAGTCAAATTCATATCAGCATATTTCTCATGTTATCAGCATATTTCTCATGTCAGAATACGTTTTTTTTTTCTAAATTAGGTAATTAATATAATCTTATTTAAATTCTTGTCTAACAATTGTATTTTTTATGTATCTATATAGAAATAAAGTTTTTATAAAAATCAATAATAGGCAGTGGTTCCTTATTAATAACTTAGTAGATTCACTCGGTTGCAGAGCTTATACCCGGTGGTAGGCTTTGTACAAGCTCGTCTGAGTAGGTACCACCCACTCATCAGATATTCTACCGCAAAACAGAAGTACTTGTTATTGGTTTGTTTCGGTTTGAAGGTTGAGTGAGCCAGTGTAATTACAAGCCCAAGGTACATAACATCTTATTTCCCAAGGTTGGTGGCGTTGTAAGAGATGGTTAACATTTGTCTTTACCATTGTCTATGGCGTTGGTGACAACTTACCATCAGGTGGCTCATACGCTCGTCCGCCTTCCTATTAAATAAAATAAAAGACTAGATGGTAATAGAATTTCAATGATTAAACATTATTGTTTACTGTTTAATAATTGATAATTGAAATTTCGTTATAAATAATAACTACTGCTTCCGAATTGGCAACTTTTGAACATAATTTATTTGAGCACTAACTTAGGAACCTAACTCTTTATAACTCTTGAAAAAAAAATTGGTGTTATAAAAAATATTTAGTTTATACACTGCAATGTTAATGCTATCAGTTTGTTTTTTATTTTACAAAACAAAGCTTAAACATGTTTTAATATAAACTTTATAGATTACTATTTAAAAAAAAAACAATTATAATGAGAGAGTTACATTATTTGTATCTTGTTACTGTGTAGTTGTTAAATATTTTATCGTGTAGAGTCCGGGTGTCGGGTCAAATTTACACAATCTCACGACCTTTAATCTCGTTTCAGATAGCTCAAATGAGCTCTTTTGTTAATTCTCGGAACTATTGTTGTTATTGTTACATCTTAATATTTGATATTACGCGAGAATTAGATCGTTACTAAACCACTCGTGCAATGCAACTAACACGTACATTTGAAACGTGGTCCTCATTTTCGTCCTTGAAATTTTATTTTTATCGCGCTTAACGAAGTTTTCCTTGTAAGAAAATATTACGATGGATCTATCGACAAAATGCAACGTATTAGCTAGCGCCTAGGATTAATACCTTTATAGCTTTATACATAATATGATCCCAGTAGTATTCAAAACACCTATTTTAGCCAAGGGTTTAAAGTGAAGCTAAATCAAAAAAGCGAAAGCAAAAAAAAAACATTTTTGAATCGGACTATGGAGGAAAACCCATAAGGAAATCGTATCAAGCGATGTGTTATATGTATAAAAAAGAGCGTTATTATTATGTACCGTGAATGAAATTTATTTCAAGGGTTATCAAAAATCCCACATTTTCTTTTCGCGAAAAACCACACTTCTTTTCATATGTCACATACTTAAAACATATTTATTATATATTTGTTGTATCAGCAAAAATCAGTGGCGTTGTTGAGACGAGAGGACTACAGCAAAAAAATTACAGCGCTTTGTATTCATTATTAAACAGTAAACAATATTTGTTGTTAGTTGGCTTTTATGTGACTTATTTTGGTATCAAATGATTGTGTATTACATTTTGCTGTATGTTTCCCAAAAATATATATATTATACATAGTTCAAAGAACTATATGATATTCTTCAGTATAATATTTTCTTTGTATAATAAGTGCAACGCGAAAAAAAGATACGGTGTTCACCAATGGACGGAGTGATTCATGAACTATATAAATAGGTATATAGTATAAGCATAGTATAAGGCTTTGTGTAAATTGATTGAAATTTGACGGAACGAGTACCTAGTGAGATAATTAAAATGTACTAAAGGATTTTAGGTAGTTTCATGTTTTTTAATTAGAAATAATTTTTGAAGCGAACGTAAATTTTTAATGTGAAAGAATTCACCCGACGCGATAATAAAAAATATAGGTATTACAATTTATAATGGGCATTCCTTTTGTTTAGGAGTATATATTTATTTATTTTTTCTTCAACTCAATAGGTACATAGTCAGTATATCATGTTTATTGGTGCTAGAATAATAGCCTGCGTTGAAACCTTTGTAAGTAGCTTACCTTGACATATTCGATTTGATAGTCGTATTCTTGTTTATAAATAAAAAAAGAAGTCACCTTAGAAGACAACTGTAACTTATTTTTCATATGTTAAATATCAAAGGTACCTGTGTATGTATTTATTTAAGTATTAGTGCCTATGATGTTGTATGTCGTACATACATTGCTAGCCTTTGTGTTTGTTGTGTGTTGTAGATAGTATCGTTGTTTGTCGTTATTGGATATATCGAATTGACCTGAATTTATATTTTCAAAACGCAAAGAAGAATATAAGCATATTATATATTTTAACTAAATATCATCAATTCATACTTTTTTTTGACGTGACAACGTCTTATAAATTGGTTTGCCGGGTGACACTTCAAGAAACTGCGTTACGCTCCGCTCACGTTATGCGCTCACAATGAGAGCGAGTGAGAGGCACGCGTCCCTTCCACTCGGGCATGGTTAGCCCGCCTAAGAGCGAGAGAGACAGACATAAAAAATAAAATTTTGTTAATATGAAATTCAGTGCGAGATTCTTTGTATAAATTAATGTTTTAAATATAATTCTTTGTATAAATAAATGTTTTAAATTGTTACTATTATTTCATCCTTCTTCCTACTATACGAATGAATATTCACATTAAAATTATTTTACCACTCAAAGTCGTTGTCACGTAAAACTTTCGCCCGTATACCGACTTTACAGGCAACCAATATTTTTTTATTGCATAGGAAGGCGGACGAGCATATGGGCCACCTGATGGTAAGTGGTCACCAACGCCCATAGACATTGGCGTTGTTAGAGCTGTTAACCATCTCTTACATCGCCAATGCGCCACCAACCTTGGGAACTAAGATGTTATGTCCCTTGTGCCTGTAATTACATTGGCTCACTCACCCTTCAAACCGGAACACAACAATAACAAGTACTGCTGTTTTGCGGTAGAATATCTGATGAGTGGGTGGTACCTACCCAGACGAGCTTGCACAAAGCTCTACCACCAAGTACTTACAAGCAACTTACAAGTAAATACTTTATAAGTAACTGTTGTCTTCCCTAATTGTTACTTGAATCTTTCTGTCTATAATCAAGAATCATACTGCCGGAATCTGTAATTAAAATAATCGCAGCTCTCCGTATAGAAGACATTCATTATGATTCAATTCATATTTTCAAACAACGGATTCTATAATTTTTGGATAAGATATCGGTTTTAGCTAGTTATAGCTAACGTAAATGTCGCACTTGTTTTTTTGTAACAAAAAGGTAATAAATAATATCATAAAAAAAATACCGCTCTCTTATGTCGCGATCCGGGGTTATACTAGATACATACATAATATTGATCCCTGGAATTTATTATAACATCTCAACTTCAATTTTGTGTGTGTGTTTTTAATAAAAGACTAAACATTTATAATTTATGAGATAATGAAACAATATTTTCGTAGTGAATATAATTATTTGTTTTGTCAAGCTAAAAGAGAAATTTTCTGCTTAGGGCCAACAGCATGATACCAATTACCGAGTACATAATATGATAGGGGACTAGGTTTTTTTTTGTAATTTTATACTTTGCAACAGACCCGCATAAGTAAATGCTAATTGCGCTAATGGTATTGCGTAAACTTTTGTAAAGTCAATAAAGATATGCTCATCTTTTTCAATGATGAAATTTAAACTTATAATCGCATTCTGCGGTGGATCTCCTCTCACCGTCTGCAGCAAGGTGTAATTTCCTTCATTTTGCGTACCCATTGCTAGCGCCGACGACGCGACACTCGACTTTTAAGTAGGTTGCTCGTAAATATATGCTTGTACTGATAAAAACTACACATGACAAGACTATTAGTTAAGTTATATGGATCGTATGAAATATGTATGATATAAATGATAGCGGTAATTTCATTGTATGCAAAGCAAACAATCATTTTGTTCCGTTTAATCAAATTATGAATGTAATGTTTAATTAATTGGAGGTTAGTAAAAGTATTCAGGTTCAGTGGTAATAAGTAAAGTAGACGCTAAGAGTGTAACGGGTTCGTCGTGTTTGCAGAAGCACGGATGTGCGTGTGTGCGTATACGGCTCTCACACAAGCGCATTCTGTTACTCGCGGCGCGGCCATTGAACCGAATACTCGAGGAATTTCTCCACTGTCGTGACGCTAGGTTAGGCTAAGGAAAAAATCACGACATGGAGTGACTTGAACTGACCTTTTATAGTTTTTAGTAGTTTCATTAATGCAGTTGAACATCTTTTGAAAGATTTAATTCAAAGGTTGAATTAATTCAGTACCTTGTCCCTTAGTCTTTAACATATTTGATTTTTATTGATATATTTACTGCGTTTCTCATACATAATTTGTATTTGTATTGCGAAGCCTACTATGCCGTATCTTGTAATTTGAAGTTCATATTAGCATGTCGTTTATATATAATATGCTTAGCGGAGTGCGGACAGCGTTTTGTACTATTTTTAAATTATTTTCAACTTAGAACTGTTTCAAAACGAACAACAACTGTAATTGAATATACTTCACGAATTATATTTACTTCATTCCTTCGATGGTATTTAACTAATAAAAGATTGCATCATACAGCGTTCACTTTTAGAGTTTCGACACTGCATGAGTTGCATATTGTATAAACATCCGGTACAAAATTCAGACTGTGACATTCAGCGCTGTTAGTAACAATCGTTTTATAAAACTGAGTTCTTGTTTACAATTAATATTTCAAAAGTGAATGATTTGTTATCTTAGTTGACCTTGAAATGTTTTGTTATTGTTTTTGTCATGTACTTACGCGATTACATCATTATTTTTAATAACAATGTAGATGATTTGTAAAAGCGAAGCGAGATTGTCGACAGAGCAAATAGGCATTACGGTAGGCGTAGCGTGCGGCGGTAGCGGTGGTGGTGGCGTACGCTGAGCAGAGAGCGAGAAGCGAGAGAGGTGCGACGAGTGGCGACCTTGGGCCCGTGCCGGCTCGCGGACGTTCGTTGAACGCAGACCCCGCTCGCCCCTCGCCGATCTACCGCCGTCGCAACTCGTTTCAGTCAAGATTACACGTAATTTTCGTAAATTAAATTTAGAATTAGCAATTTTTAATGAAAGAAAACCACCACGGTTGTGCTCGTCAATCATTCACGGTTTCATTTTAAGCTCTAGCGATAAAAGTAAGAAGTCGACGAAAGTCTTATTGCATTTGAGTTGCGATAAATTACCTTTTTATTATAAATTAAATAAATTTGATAATGAAGTAATATTATCAAACGTACTTATTATATGTATGTTCCTACTTAACATCTCATACATATCATACTTATCAAAAATATGTCACAGTTGCTATAAAATAAAGATATAAATAATTAAACATCCACTGTTTTTCGGTTCCATAAAATATTACATGTCGCGTGCAGACACAATAATATCAATAACTTATTACCAATGTAGCAAAACCCTATAAATAATTTTGACCTCAATAAATAATATTTACTTTTTGTACAAAACTAAGATCGTTAAAAATATGTTATAAACCCCCTTCCCGCGACTGCTTGCGTTAAGTAAAAATAAAAGTGAAAAATACCAAAGATTTTAAGCTATGAACAGACAAACGAACGTAGCGTTTATAAACGTAGACCTCATGAATATTTACTAGTCTATAAAATATAATTTTGAACCTGTTACTTTTACTCTCAGTTTTATCCAACTTGTAACTTTGTTGTTTATGTAAACGCATCATATTTGTTGATGCAACGCAAAATTTACCATTAATGCCCATACGCCTTTTTGGAACTTCTCCAGGATTGTTTGTAAAATAAAGACACAACGGGTCGTTTTGTTCTAAAACGGAGACAAATGCAATTGTTTAAATAAATAATATTGTCAAAACAAGCGTAACGACTGAGGTGGTTGCATTATTTTCGCGCTAGTGGATGCGTGGGGCCCAGCGGGCGGCGAGCGAACATTGACCGCGCAAGCGCACCTCGCGTTACCGACGCGACGCAGATACAAAACGCAGTACTTCGATCTGCAAGAGAAATTACATTATAAGAACTTAAATGAAGATGCAATTATTCAGCATTAAAAAGTATTTATCACTCACACAATTATTATGAGCTGATATGACATACAATAGCTACATTCATATTTTCGCGATGTCTAAGTTCCTATTTATCACACACAATTCAGTACATATATTTAATGATTTTAGCAATCATAGAATTAGTACGTGTTTTTAGTCTTTTGATGCCAATATAATAATAAAACTATTTTATATAATTTATAATATAATTTTATGCCAGGTAATGAAACGGTTTAAAAAAAATCTACACTATTGAAAATGCAATATTCTCAGGAACGCCACGGAAGTAGGTCGTAGAGCTAAATATAAATAGACGTACCTGTTACCAACCTTGAAGCAGTTATGGCCCTTGTGTCCGTAATTACACTGTCCAACTCACCCTTCCAACCGAAACATAACTATACTAAATATTGTTTTCTTGGAAATAAATGAATGATGCGGTGGAATAAATGACCAATAGGTGGTACCTACTACCTACTCACTCAATCGGGCCTGGACAAAGTCAGAAAAAGGCTTTTTTGATATCTTTGATCATGGCTCAAGCGTTAATGAAACGATTGCTGTTCATAAATGTCTTATTACGATGATTAGGTTTCTTTGACGCAGTTATGCAGTCGTGGCTGTATGAACAGGATGTGGATTTTCCTCGTCGAGTTGGTAACTGGTTGAGATGTCTGAGGCACGTACATGTTTAGTATATAATTGAGGTACAAATGATACGCCACGTATACCTTCATATTATGTTTATATTGTCAATACATAATTGCTACAGTGAAACTAAGAGTTTCGTGTTCCATTAATCATTTTTATTGTCGCTCGGTGCATAGATACTGGCCTTCGTTTCAATCTGCTTACACGCAGAGATTCAATAAATCTTGCACAATTACACGATGTGACCGTTTTAACTGCCCAAATAAGTTGGCATGTGCAATAAAGCAATAAACATAAACAATTCGTAATTTACGAAAGCGTGGGTATGTACTATGTACGCACGATGTATACAACCATAACGATTCCATTTGAAGCTTGAAACAATATTCTTGTATTTCTGCATTTTGTAAACTTATATTTATTGACTGTCATTTGTCGTAACCACATCGCAGTTACGCTAATAACTGCCATCTCATAAATGACTAAATACATGTTTGCGATCTCTCCGCCGTCATCGCATCTATGCCCTCACCACACGACACTTTCTCCAACAACACTTCATTTACCAAGTCAAATAGTGTAGTCTATTACATATTTACATCTATCTTATACAGATTTTATTTTATCATCCCTGTCACCCAGGACTCGTCGTTAATCCTAATTACTAAGTACATACTTATCACCGCTCTAACCGCACCGTGAAATTATTAATTATATTACAGTGAATACATACGTATATATACGTCCTTACTAATATTATAAATGCTAAAGTGATTTTGTTTGTTTGTTACGCTTTCAAAGCCAAAGTACTCAAAATCAACCCAGCATTATAAAATTTTGCACTGTCATTGTCAATTTATATTTTATGAAGAAACTTTCAGTACCAGACCATGGTTTGGAAAACGGAAGTGTATCCCATACTTAGGGAAGCACGTAAACCAGCATCTGAACTCTATTCGGTCGTCTCGGATTGCTGTACTATTTAGATTATAAGATTGATGAAATAGAAAGTGCACAGCTGTGTTTGTGTACACACTCGAACGCTATAAAATATCCTGTGCAGTTAGTTATTCTTCGTTGAATCGTTGAAAATGGCTGCTGTTTACAAAATGAGTCTAGATGACATTTTTTTCGGTAGTATAATTAGTTTTTTTAAAAATAAACTAAAGGTTTTGTAGAAAATTGCAATATATATTTGTATAAATATGTTAGAGTTTTACACAAGAATATATTTTACTAGATGTGCACCGCGGTTTCACCCGCGTATAATTAATAAAAATATAATAAATAAAAATAAGAGCCTAGAGTCTTCCTCGATAAAAGGACTATCCAACATAAAAATATTTTTTAAATTCGAAGTAGTTCCTGAGATTAGCCGGATCAAACAAACAAACTTTTCAGCTTTATATACATATAAGTATAGATAAATACGTTTATTATATATGAATGCCTATATATTTCATGCTAGTTACATTATAATTATATATTATTAGTGTTTGAAATTATTAATTAATGTTATCGAAATTGCTTCCGATGTTACACCAGTTTAGTACTCAGAAGTGGATCACCTACTAGCAGGTCGTTACCTCCAGTTGGTACACCCACGTACTCAAGCAATGGATTACCTAATATCAAGCTCACCTGTTCGATTATATCGATAACATGGATGCCAATCGATTAAAGAATTTTATGGAAAGATCGTTAGATGAAACTTAAAAAAAATAATTATTAAATTATTTACTTAAATCATAAACCGTTCTGTTAATTATTTTTATAATTATGAATATCATAATTTATTTATTAAAAATATACACCTCTTAATGAAGCTGAATTGAAATGGTTTTCATTACTACTATTTTACTGTGGATAAATCTCTGAAATAAAAGTTG
This sequence comes from Nymphalis c-album, assembly GCA_963151315.1. NCBI lineage: Eukaryota > Metazoa > Arthropoda > Insecta > Lepidoptera > Nymphalidae > Nymphalis > Nymphalis c-album. The sequence goes on along the minus strand of OY720590.1, from coordinate 9,857,406 downwards.
ATATTATAACATGAGTAATGTTAATAAAATTTAAACGTCGGCCAATAATAATCAGGAAGGAATTTTAAGTCATAAATTTGCAACACTTTTGGGAGAACACAAATGGCGACACACGCGAGAGCCGAACCGGTCGTTATCAGCTCATGATAAGCCGTCCGAGGCTTGATTGCGCTACCCACTTCCCTTATCGTAACCGGCAATCGTCAAATATCTGAAGTTGGCGCTGTTCCATAAGACCTCAATCTGATCGAACACAGCTTTGATTTCGATTATTTGTTTATTATTATGCCTTTCTACCGGTTGATGTTATTTTTAATGGTTTAATTTTTAATAAATGGAAAACTCGCTTTATATTAGTAAAAAAAATTGATCGTGGATTTATAGGGATTGTTATAATAGTGGGCGATGTAACAAGTGGTGCAATTGTGTTGGGGTGGCGATCGATAAGAGGTTGTGGGCGGCCCCCGCCCCGCGCGCCTCCATCCCGGCCGCGCCCGGGCCGGTGGAGAGCTGCATGTACCGATGGCGATGGCAGCGCCCACTGACGCTAAAAACCTATAACTAACCTATCTCGTAGACACCCACCCCCTAATGTCGTTTATGTCCCGCTCTCTCACCTCAAATACGTACTAGACTAGCCAGTAGCCCAATTGTGTGATTTATATCTTAACTGTCGTCAGATATCATTAAAAAAATATGTTTGTCCCTTAATCTAAAGGAAAAACACGCAAGTGTATTATTAAGATTAACCCTCTACAGTTGTTTTGTTAGCCGCGTGTCCATTGATAATGTTAATAAATATGACCGGACCAACAGTAATTTATATAATAAATATTTATAAATGCTTGGTGCTGGCAGATATTGTACTATTAATAATAATGTAAAGAAGTATATTTATGATAATCGCCACATTCTACCGGTCAGTTGTTACAATGAATAAGTCTGACAGGAATTTTCCGTTCATCTATGTTTTTAACCTATCCTATTGAGTATATAAATATGTATAAGTACCTCAGAAAATTTATACGACCAATAAAAAAAAGAAATAATGTGGCGTATGGTGTAATTTTATTTATAATCAATGTTAAAAAAATGTATAGTATTTTAAGCTACAAGTAGGTACATTCGCAGTAAATCTATATAAATAAAATGATAGAGGTTTGTAGTTGTGCGCGCATCAAGGAAAAACTATTCGATAGATTTCAATGAAGTTCTAAATTTTATTTTTCAGACACTTGGCCCTTATCAAAAAAATAAATGATTGCGATATCTTTATTTAATAAAAAGTTATTAAAGTTTCATGAAACAACGATTTGTATATGCACTGCGCGTTTAAACAAAGTATATTTTTGCTTGCGATCTTTTTGATGTATTTTCCTTCTTTCATAAGAAAATGTTGTTAATATATCAAGCAACGCGGATGAAGTCGCGGGTATCAGCTAGTCATTTATATAATATAAAGAGGATACCGCCGATTAGTTGGTCTATCGGGAGAGATATTTTGAAGAAAGCTATTATATATTAAGTAGTATTCATTCTTTATGTTGATTTGGAGTAACATATTATTACTTTTTTATAAGTACTAGATATATTATGTTTATCGATTCTTATCGGAGGCAACATCTACGATTTAATTATTGAATTTTACTAAGTATAGATGAAAACATTTTTAGGAAATTATTCTATGAATGTTCCAATAGTTCTATTTTAATTTCATTTAAGAATTTAGATGATCAATTATGTATACTCAAAAGAGATGTCTATATTGCTGTCGCGGGTGCAACAATAATTCCGGAACACTAGGCCTCCTCACCTATCTACATCGTAGTACAAAAACAGTCTTTAAAATGTATAGCTTTTATATTTTGAAACACGATATATCAATTAATCAATGTAAAGTAAAAAAGGATGACGGCGATAATATTATTTTTCTACATTTTTTGTTTTCATTATTTGCGATATATGCAAAAAAATTATTTGACTTCTGAAAATACCGCGTGGAACACGTCTCGTTCGGTTCATAAACAAATGTATCGAAGGATATTATATGGAAACAAAATAAGAGATCAAACAATGTATGTAAACGACTTCTTTGTCATTTTGTTTCTTTAAATGATTTGTTTGTAAGTTTGATCTAATGATATTAACATCTGCTATGTAATTCACTATTTCTATAAAACTTTTATCGTCAATCGTGCTCAATGAATGTAATCTAATTTCTTCACTTCATCAATATCGGATTAAAACATTATTACATAGGGATATTGTACAGCTTCTTTTTTTTTTTTTTTTATTGCATAGGAAGCTGGACGAGCATATGGGCCACCTGATGGTAAGTGGTCACCAACGCCCATAGACATTGGCGTTGCAAGAGCTGTCAACCATCTCTTACATCGCCAATGCGCCACCAACCTTGGGAACTAAGATGTTATGTCCCTTGTGCCTGTAATTACACTGGCTCACTCACCCTTCAAACCGGAACACAGCAATAACAAGTACTGCTGTTTTGCGGTAGAATAAGCTTATTTGCTGGATTTAAAGATCAGCTGTTAGTCTAGAGCAAAAGTATATCTTGATGAGACACGATCAATGTCAGGCCGATTTCTGATGATAACCTCAATATAATAATTTAAAATGTAATCATATGAGTCCTGAATAAAAGTACTATTTTGTTCTAAATAGTACTTTTATTCCCTCGGATTCAATAATTTACATTACATTCTTGTCTCGAGGAGTAAGAGATTTTTCTAAACTATATATATTATAGGTATAGCCCCAAATAACTTTTTGTTCCAAAGACAGTTTTCAACATCAACGCGCTTTTAAAATAAGACTCTTAGAAATATTTTTGACTAATTGGAAGAAATGCTTGAACAGAATACCTATTATATTTTATAGTCTTTCCTATTCAACATGTAACAAAGCTACTGTTTTTTTGAAGAATTTCTTTTTTTCTTGTTTAATCATTAAGCCATTTGATTCCGTCATAGTTTCACGCTAGTAGCTGGAATGTCTATACAAATAATAATAAGAAATAATATTTAATGTAAATCTACTCATATGTGATAAGCCCTTGGTAATTATAAATGCGAAAGTGAGATTGTTTGTTAGTTACGCTTTCACGTCTTAACTACTAAACCGATCAATAAAGATATAAAGGACATTTTTAGTTCCCGTAGATCCTTCCCTATCAAATCAACCATAAAAATAAAACACCATTCGTTTTTCAAACTACAAAAACAAATATCACTAAAATGTGTTACACGGGAATGTTTTCGAGTACAGATTTTGTAGCACCAAGACACGGAATGTTAATGTTTGTTTTAACACCCCAAAAACTTAAATACGAAATTATTTTTATATAAACTTGTTTAAATAAAAATCATTGTATTGGCATCAATGATATTTGCTATTTACTAAATAATACTGTTATTAATAAATTGATGTCGGTAATCGTACCATAGTAACAAAGAGATAAATTAAAGAAACAGTACCAATGTACTCGGTTACAGATGTAAAACAGTGGCAATTCATTTGATGACAGCCTGTTTGATAGCTGCTCTTAATCTGTGTAGGCATAACAATTCTGAGAATGACTGTTACATGAATGCAAACAATACAATGGCGTCGCCTTTATTAAAGAACAGCGAGTTCGTACTTCGTGAATTACTTCATGTCAGATACTCAAAGCTCGGTTCATCGTTAGTCATTCGAAATGATTGTAGTTACGTCACGATTGCACTGGGAACTGAGATAAATCACGTCGACTTTCACCATCGTCGTTAACCTGAAATGTAGCCGAATGTATAATTACATGCAACAACATCTGTTATTCTAACGCGAACGATTATGACGTAAATTAAAACTGTTAGCGATCCTTTATTCGTAATTTAATCGTGATGGTTATAGTATGCGAGTACATATTAAATACATTTTTATAGAGGATTTTAATGCTCTTGAATAATATTTTTCAAGTTCAACTATATTTTAATAATAACTACTTTAATTAATAACCTTAACTAATTCAAGTCTTAGTAATTAATATTAATAAACCATATTGTAACGTTTACTTCTAAGATATAGGTATATAATTATGTATTAACACATTATTTACATAGGTTGATAAGTTAATGTTTTCAACGAGGGAATATTTGAGTTTATCTTGTGATTCATATATTGTTTCTAATTTGCAGGTACGTATGCAGATAACTGGCGCGTATTTGAGCCATCACGTTGTATGGTAATGTAGTGACGGTTTTTTAAAAAACTTTTCATTGTTCCTGGAACAGCGGCCATACTTGCGTCCTGGCTACGTGTGTTCCTGTGGATACAATGGCTATATATTATTAAAGATCGGTCGACGCCCAATTTAAAATTTTATTAAAATATAAATATTTTAATGAAAATAAGTCTTTGTTAAATTATGTATCATTAATCAAACTGTAATAAGTGATATCCCAAGGTAACGGCATAAGATAATCGCAAGTTATATAATTTTTTAATATTTTTTTTTATTAAACTATTCATTTTTTGTTACGTGACTGAGTTTTAAAATAATAAACAATAATCTATTCTCTGCGCAATCGATTAAACAAAAGTTAGTTAGCTCAGGCCATGTCATTATTAGGTTCTAAATAAGATTTCTGAAGATAATACTTTTAACAAAAACACAGCGACGCTAAATTCAAACCTGGGAGCAATGAATGCAGATTGCAGACGTTTCATAGAAGTACAGTTCTTATAGGCACTCTGAAGACAAACTTTCTGCGACCCAAAATGCCGCTTGGCAGCGTGGCAGTCGTTCCCCAGCGTATCTTAATGCAAGAGAGACGGAGAATGTCGCCAGAGCCGACAAACTACGAACTAAACTGGGGAGAACCACAATTAGAATCGGCACACGAAATCCTTAAGAACTGCGCTTCTATGTAACGTCTGTATTCATTGCTGGGAGTCTATTAAACTAGTTTATTGACACTTGTTAATTATGTTTAATTACTTATCAACTTTATGAATAACATCATTATCTATTTGTTTTTGACGCGATTGCAGTTATATATAATGAATCATGGACACAGATATCGCTATTTAGCAAAACATGTGGACTTGTTATGCAGCGACATATGTAAGCCACGTGTACAAACTCCTCGTTACCTTATTTAAATCTTGTAATTGAAGTATGAATATCCGGTTACATTGTTGTAAGACTGCATCTTTATTGCATTAAAACCTAATTGAATTTATAAGTGCCAATTGAATAATTTTATTGAGAAGATTAGAAGGGTGAGTACCTACGGCTGTACGCTGTCTTCTCAGTGCCATAACTTAACGTTTTAAGATCATAAATTCCTTATTTGTGGAGTAAGTTAAAAGGTTTTTTTTTTTAATTTCACATTAGCAGATTGATTGGTAGATTATATTATTATTGGTAGAATATGGACCACATGATGGTACACTGGTTAATCCACCAATCACCGCCAAACAAGGGTTAATGTGTATTTCGCAGATGATGAGATTGTAGCTTTACCAATTATTAAATTAAATTCTAATGTTTACTTTGATTAATAAAACATATTACTCGACAAAGAGGACAGAAAAAGAGTTAATTCATCGATTTCCTTTTGTATTTAATAACATAATATACCGGCTGATTCTGCATTCCGAATCCGAAAATTTAAATTAATCTTGTAAAACGACGTAGTAGTCTTTTTTTTATATCGCTTTGCAAGCCTCGAAGTGAATAGCGTGGTACTATATTATCGGTTCTAAAATAAAATACACTGATTTCTCAGTTTATATAATAAGACATTTATAATCTGCAATTTTATGAAGATACATATAATATTTCCATTCAAATAATGCATTATTCAAAACGTAACTAAAAATTGGTCTCACATTCAAGTATTCAGCAATTAACAAATTCGCGTGATCTAGATAAAATGTTTTGAGCAAATATTTTTACCATTCAGTTTTAATAGTTTGTACAATAATTGTTTTGATTATAATTGCGTGACAATCGTCAATAAAGCTGAATTCTAAATAAAGTTTTTATTAGAATTAGTCGACACGCTAATAAATAATTGTAAATAATATGCCATTTTTATACATTTTTTTTTTAAATAATCGTGACAATGGTATTTGAAACCATGGAATTTAAATGATTTATTCTTTTATATTTGTGACTCCATCTATTATAAATAACAATAAAACACTGAGACTTTATGTGCATCACTCATTAACTGCACTCATTTTCTTTGGAGCAGAGAAATAAATGACGTGTCAGTTCCATTCACATTTGCGGCGACTTCAAATGTTTTATGTCGTCTGACAGCAGCTGGTCTCGCTAACCAAGCAATTAGATTGGATTCTGAAACATTACTCAACAGCAAACTGACAGCTCATATCAGATTTATGGTAGGTAGTATGCAAACTTACATTCATATAATTTTTGTCTTGGCTTATGCTTATGTAGTACGGTCGTTACTAATTTTTACGATCTCATTTTAAAAGTAATTAATATATGATATAGATCATTTCGATTAATATTTTTTTTAATATAATCTAAACGGTTCTGTTTGTAACAACATAATTCATTTTAAGTGAATCAAGTAGTTTCGCAATTAACACAATTAAGCAACATAATTGCAATGCCAGAGATCATAGCGGGACGGCTGAGTTCATCCTAATGGATGTAACAGCTGAGTGTCAGCTGACGGTGATACGTCCTCGCCGAGCTGTTACTGTGGCCTGTGAGTTCATCGCTTAAAGTATTCATCGCATATACTGGTACAACTAAATAGAGGCGCCTATTGTGGCTCCTGGTCTCGGCCGCGGCTGTGCGCGTGGCACTGCATACACGCCGGTAATTGAGGGGCCGCGTTATTACTGTGTTATTGTAGAACGCAGTGGAAACGTTTGAGATATTGCGTGCATTTTATTAAATTCTTTCACGAACACTTTTAACCGTATATAATATTTATAATAAAAGCTAAAATGACATCGATCTAGATCTCTTCGATTGCTTGGAATCATCCGAAGATCTAAATCATAACAAAGTGATGATAAGATAATGAGATTGATGTAAATATAATTATATATAGTTAAAAATAACTTTCCAAAAAACCTGTATACATATTGACGTTAAGCAAGAAAATAAGTAAGTGGCATACGTGCGGTATGCGAAAAGCGGGAGTAAATAAGGTTGACAGCGAAGGCCGTCAGTTCCGCGTGGTGTCGTAACCGGCGTCGGTGCAGGCACAGCGCAGCGCCGTTCGCTCACCTCGTCGTTGCTGCCGTCTGCGGTTCATGCGCACCTTCTATTCCTTTCTAAAATGCTTTCTATATTCATATTGTAATATTTTTCATTGTTTTCAAGCCTTCTTATATAATTTTAACTTAAGTTCGTTAAACATATTTAGTTTTGTAAAGAAAGAAACGTAGTAGCGGATGTGTTGCCTATTTTCTACTTACGGAACGTTTCAATTATCTAGCGCTGTGTGCTTCGTGCGATCAACAGCCACATTCCAATAGCGACGAGTCATTTGAGATTATGTTAGATTCATACTAAACAAAAACCGATTGCATATTTCTTGGTATTGGTTTAGACCTAAGTTGTTTAATAAAGGAATAAAATCGAAGGTAGAATCCTTAAATGCCACTGCTTCAACGGTATTTAAAAAACGATAATTATTCTAGATTCTAGCAGAAATATATGATCTCGTAAAAAGCGCACTTAATGCGCTATTGTTGATTGTATATTAATATTGCCTCGAATTAATAATTATGTATATTGGTAAAGGTTAATAATATCCCAATTCTTTCTATATATTTTTGATTTTTATTTTAGATACGAGTAAGAAATCGGTGTCCATGACCTTTCGTTATGCAAAGTTCTCGTTTGATTGAAGAAACTGACTTCCGTATTGCTATTAATTGGTACGTCAACGTTTTGGGCATTAAAATAGGTACATTTTGAGCTATACATACATGCGTCACGCACGGTAATATAAGGGTAATATATAATAATATTAAGAAAACAATTTTCTTTAAATATCTGTCTAATGTTGCTTCCTTAATTATTCGAATTACATATTAATATCTAGGTAGATGCATGTTTTTATTGAATTATGATACAAAAGATTCTCATTTGTAATTCACTTGTGTTGTTAGCTTATAAAATCTCTAATGTTAATTATATCTAGTCTTACTGTTGCTTTGTATTTTATTTGACAGACTGAAGCCAAAGATCTTATTTTAAATTATTTATTTAGGATTATTATACGAAATCATTTTTAGTATTCTTGTAACCTTTGTAAAATTTCCCGTACACTCACCACAATGGAATGTCGCAGACATCGTTCGACGTCCTCTTATTGTATTTATTCATCGATGTGGTTATTAGCCTGCTACATCCTCACAACCTACAAGGTAACCTTCACAAACATAACAATTAAAAATATTTTTACACAGGCGTTATTTATATCAGCCCGTGTAAGGCGTTTTACATCATAATATATTGAATGTACAGTTAGTACGGAATGTCTAGATTCTACTGAGAAGAATCGAAAATAAACTCTGTACCCTTTTTATCGTTAATAATTAATCAACCAGTTTTAGGTGATAGGTACCAGGTAGGTAGGGGTATGTAGGATGAGTGAGTCAGGGTATTCTACTGACGCAAGGGACACACAATTTATGCAAGGGAAATAAAATAATATTGAACCTACAGATAAATATACTTTATAGTTAATATATTCATACTTTTTACATAATTAATTATAAAAAATAAAATTTGTCTGATAGACAAATTTTGAAAAAAAAAAACCATCTTAATCACAGTAAGCAGTGTAACTGTTTGTAACGTCATTTAATTCATTGTTTAGGATGAATCGGATAATTGAATGAATCAGTGTTTTTTATTAATGACTAGTTGAAGGAAAGTATAATTATCTCCCATAACAAGTGTGTTAATTTGTGAAATTGTTGTGTGTGGTTTGTGAATTATGAGTAACGTGGCTATTTATGGAGTAGTTCATTATAATCGCAGTTATAATGCGTCAGGCCGTGCAACTACGTCAAACTGTAATCTTGTATTTCAAGTACCTATATATGTACGTATAAATTTTGCTTTCTGCTATCAAAAATAAATAGTATATATAGTTAAATTACAATGAGATTAATAAAATACGATCTTGTTTATTTACTTACACTTAATATATGTTATTTTAAAATATTTCAAAACATTTTTTTTATTGCTTAGGAAGGCGGACGAGCATATGGGCCACCTGATGTTACGTGGTCACCAACGTCCTTAGACATAACATAAAAGCTGTTAACCATCTCTTACATCGCCAATGCGCTACCAACCTTGGGGACTAAGATGTTATGTCCCTTGTGACCACCCTTCAAACCGGAACACAACAATAACAAGTACTGCTGTTTTGCGATAGAATATCTGATGAGTGGGTGGTACCTACCAGGGATGTTGCGGATGCCGATCATCCGCGGACGTGGATGCGGATTTTTAAGATCTTATATAACTAAAGTATATGAATGAAGATTATTATTAACATTTTTATTAATAAAAACTAATAACAGTAGTACTTAAATAAAAATAGTAGCATTATACTTAATACTAGTTTTCATTAATAAAATGTTAAAGTCGCGAGATCGAGCCCCTCCTTTTGTTGTACCCACTACCCATTAATATTATTAGATTAATGCTTAACATTCCCTTTACGCTTAACTAACAAGAAATTATAATTATAACGATTAGTTATTTATTTAAAAGAGACAAAGCTATTCTTTTAAATAATTGGATTCACTTCCTTTATTAGGATAGTGATGGTAACAAAGCTTACAACACGCCCATGAAAGCAAATAGGAAATATTAATTCTTAGTATGCGACGAACGCGCTTGAGTTGTCGCCTCAAGTGAACGATTTATAACAGCGCATATGTACGTACCTACCTAAGTGCATACGCCATGGGACTGAGATTTGTCCTACCACATGTTTATATTGTGTGACTTGTGTTGTATTTCAATTATAGGAGCATAGCAACACTCTTCTGTTTTAGTAATTGTCACATTGCAAATTCATAACACGTATTCGTATAATATACTATATAATATAATATTTTTATACTAAAAAGCTAATTTAATTTACACATTATCTTAAAAAATTAGTTACTGTGTACACATAATAGCGCTTACTCTTAAATATAAACAACTTTTAAAAAACAAGACTCAACAAAATATGACGCACGGTGCACACGACCGACGAGGTTAGATTATTATCTTGAAAATAATCAAATACATGAACGAGCAATTATTCGCTAGTTAAGTTTACAATTTTAATAGCTTTTTTTTCTCATACCTACATGAATTTATTCGTCAACACACTTGAATTTTATTTAGAAAACCATACGCGACACGCTGACGTAGAATATGTTAATGTACAACAAAAAAAACTTGAACACGTGTTATCACAAACCCATATACAATTAAAATTGTTTTTTACTTGATAGGTAAATGAAATACGATTTCGGTAATATTGCTTTATTTTAAGCTGGCCACAGTATCCTCGCCAACTGGTTTATTTGATATTCAGTCTGCTAGCCCCGCCACGAATTGAATCTTAATTATCTCGCCAACTAACGTTCCAATGAACACAGAACTTTTATTACATGAGTTCATTTATTTATTGCTATGATGTGTTGATAGGCTTGATAGTATGGATTGTCTTTATCATTATTAGGACAATTTTTCTCTGTATTTGTTGTGTCGTGTATAAATCTATGAAACACTTGCTAACTTGTCAAATCACGTTAAATCTAGGTATTATCGATATAATAATTCATTACCTTTTATTAAATTTCAATTGAATTTGAGTTTGTAAATATGTAAATTAATACATGCTTTTAGTTTTTAAAAATCTATAAAAAATCTTAGAAATCGGATGATTCGACGAGACCAAATTGTTAATAATTCTTGTTAAAGTAGGTTTTTTTTTTAAAATATGTTTCACCTCAAATATTAACATCACTTACGTAAATATTTTTTAAACATTCGTGTCTCGATTGCTTATTGTTAGTTGTAGCGAAGCAGGATTGGACCGCGCTTAAGGTCATTGCCGCTGCTTCCTCACTCCGTTAAGGATACGACCCTACATTTTGGTGTTACAATTATTTACTGTACTAGTTAATGTCCTGGCAATTGTAACGATTAAATTAATTATTATAATATAACTTTACCCGATTGGGAGTAAAAAAGTTTTACCACGCGATAACACATTTTCGCTCAGACCATTATTTTATGAGTATGTCATTTCAGTTTTTATTAATTCTTTACTAGGTATATCCGTTTTTTGTTTATCCATTCTACGTAAGCGACAGAAGTGAATTTCATCGAAATGTAACCAGATGTTTCCGCATGATGAGAAAATAGTCATAGAGTGTTCTGGATTGAAGTGGAAAAAATATATAGGTAACAATATATAATATTCCGCCTAAATTATTCGATATTAAAAACGAAATCATGCGATATTGTACGTTGGTTCATCAAAGATTCGTGTATTTATTTTATTTTTAGACGAGTTTTAGAGATCTGCAACTCTTCAGTGAGATAGTTTAGACTAGGTTGTTATGTTTTTGAGAGTGCGCTATAGATATATTGCGTCCAACCGATATTGGAGTTCTAATAGAATACGTAATCAGAAGTGAACTGGTCTCTTGCAAGACAATAAGAGAGAAAGTTTATAGCAGATGATGCGAAAGAACAGGCAATTATTGAACGATTCTCTGCCTTTCACCGAACACGTTCACTTCGCTCAACCAATGATGTTTCTGTTTAAGTATTCCTAGAATGCTGTGCATTCATCTTAATAGAGAAGTTTGTTCTACGAGAATTGTATTTGAATTAAATATACTTATTATAGCATATCTCTAGCCACAATTTATTTCTGTAGTCTCCACTTGAGTATGTTTAAACCACTGTCCCAGCGCACTGTTATGAACTTTTAACTAAACAGAATTAGAATCGTAATAAACTTGATATCCATAGCAGGAATGCACACAATATCTCAAAAACTACTTTGAAAACACTTATACAGATTTCATTTACTTCGATATACTTTTGGAACGAAGTTCTTTTGTAATCAAATTTGAATTATGAAGAATAAAATGACAAACATGTTATATCATAATTATGTATTTCTTTAAATATACATATGTTGAAGAGTGATGTCATCGATATAAAAAATCTACGTATTGAATAAGATAATTAAAAATACTTTTATGTAAAATTTTTGAAGAATAATGGAATAAGGGATAATTGGTCATAACAATTTACTTATTCGTAGGATTTAATTTTCGTATCCATATATCGTAAGAGTTATGTCACTGTTAATATAGGTACGTATACTAACTATATATCTACGAAAAAAAAGTGCTCAGCGCAGATCAAGTTAAATTAAGTTAAATACTATTTTATATACATATATATTTTTAAACCATTTGGACATGTTTGTCAAAAGATCAGTGCGAATTTGATGAATCATTATATTATATTATATTTGGTTGTCGGTCGTTCATTTTTACTGTTTAAGGTTATATGAAACATGAATAATTTAAAAAGCTGACGTTATAACATCAATGACATTATGGAAATACAAATATATTAATTTTATATTGGTACATAATAAGCAACAAAATTACATTACATTACGTTGATAATCTACATGATCTGATGATACTTTTGATAAAAATGAGAAATAAGAAATTCGATATTATGCTGCATAAAAGGTCGATTTTTAGCTTTCAATGGCCGGTTCCTTTTACTACGTTGTGCATTAGTAATTCTATATTAAATCAGCTTTCATTCATAACGTTCGTCGCGTGAATGAAGTCCATTAAGGGCTGCTAATTGACCGACACGGACACAATGAGGTGGACACGCGAGCCGCGTTTTGTTGTAAACCACGTTTTGCTGTGTAAACGTTCTAGACTGAACTATGTGACACCGACACTGCAATTTATACCATTCAAGTTGGCTTAAAAAAACGCTTCATGTTTTTTTTTTATTTAACATAAATTTGCGATCGAGGTGGATAAGAATGTTAGCGCGAGAGGCGTAGGTGGCGCTATCGCAACGGCACGGCGGAAAACGTGCTGTATCCTGCGGAAGATAAGCGCGCAGCCTCATCTGCGGAATCGTGCAAATGCGACGGACTCCGATAGTTTTTACTTGAATAAAGCACTATTTTACATAAAACAGCTCGCCTTACCTTATTTGTAATGATGAATAGCTAACGCCGCCGCTTACATATTTGAATGGAATTGGTTTCGAAACTGTTCTGACGAATGTATGTAACACTTAACTAGGCACCTTTAATGCTAATGACAGTTTTTTTTTCTTACTGACTCAATATGAATTGCGTTTGCGCATTCCGCGTTATAATAAATGCTTTGTACTTTGTTCTATTTTCATTTGCCACATTAGTAATAACAAAACTGTTTTGTTATTTGCAGCGTATATTCCTTTCTAATAATATGCCAGTACTTTTAAATGGTACAAAACTAAAGAGTTCTGACTCAATCCAATAGGCAATTTTTCGAATCTAAATCAATGTTTGCAGAAATTATTTTTCAACAGTTATATACAATATATTTTTCTCAGCTGTTATTTATTTATGTTGTAAGAAAAATATTCGCGATTCTGACTTAAAACAACGATAATTTACACTGATTTAACAAACAATTTACATTTTGTTAGATGAAGATATTGTAGATACTAAATATATGGAGCTCTCGTTGCTAGTTGGAGTCAATTGTTATTCAATTCAGGTGTGTCGAGACATGACGTCGGGCGACATCGGTCGCGGGCAACGGATCGTGTCGTCTGGCGCACGAATGATTCGGAGGTCGATGCTCGGCCCAAGTACGGTGGTGATAGTCTTATTGGGTCTGCTATAACAACAATGTACTTTAAACACGGTTATGAACGTGTTATCGTAAAATAACCGATAACTCGATACATAAATGTGCAAAATAAATAAATTCGATGTTGACATTAACTGCAATCTTCGCCTTTAACCGGTTAGTGGTAGCGATGTCATTTGATGGAAGTTTTATTTCTCAAATACGTATTTTATTGTATTTGAAATTATTTTAATAACATCGAGCTTGACAATAGTTCATCATTGTTATGAAACCGAAAATTATGCAACTTATGTAGCATATTTAGTAACAATATGATCTATTAACATTTTAGAATTAGAATTTAGTCACATAAAAATTGCTATTTGTATTTAAAAAAATTTGGAACATTGACAGGACTGATAATGCGTTCTGAATTTAAAATATAGATGTTCAGTATTGTCTGTTGTACGTATAAGTGATTCATACGTCTGAACGAATGATAATTGTTGCTATTAGTATTTATATCGCATGCAGAAATTATCTACGGTATACCCTAACTTCTAAATATACAATACTGCCTTATCTTGTTTATTCTATACTCGTATGCAATCCATGCACTGAACTAGTCGTCAGCTTGAATGGCGATTAAATTATCAAACCGTTATCAGACCAGCTGTTATTAGAGGAATTGTTATGAAATAATTGCGTATAAATGGCACATTGCGAATAATAACACATTGAATTACTCGAACGGCATTTCCTGCGACGTTTCTACCTATATAGGTATATTTTTCGTCACGCTTACATGCCTTTTATTACATGATAATGACATTATTATAACATGTTTTGTTTTGGTAGGATAATAGGCAGATAACCACAATTACTTGATTGGTTTTAACAACGAATGAAGGATATTAAAACCTCCTTAATTTGATAACATTAATTAATTTATAATATGCCTAATTTAACGCTAGAATCCAATTATTTTCTTTGTTATTTATTTACAATACAAACAAAAATTATCCGCGTCTTTATTAAACGATAATTATAAATAACGTTCTAGATTATACATAAATAAATAATCAATATAGCATTTTTTTTATTTAACTACATATGCTTATTACTGTTTAAACATTGTTTGTAGCTTTGTTAACGTATTATTTATCAGAAACATTTTAAAATTCCACGGATGGCAACATTTTTTAGTTGTCGTTTAAATACGCATCGTTAAAACATATACGTTTACACATAAAATTTTATATTTATGAAATAAATAAAAATCAACGTTGACATTTGTTAAATATGATGAATTCGAATATGAATATCAAATATTGTACTAGTCTTTTGATATTGTAAAAGCTAGGTACCCGGTACATTAAACGTAATATTATTATACGTACGTAAAACTTAATTAATTTTATAGTTATCACAACAAAGCGCTTTTAAATTAAATTCCCTGTCATCAACGTTGCCTAATATTTTGCTGAATAAAACAACTTATCAAAGAAAATTAGGTCACACTCGTAGTTGCATCGCTTGAGCGGCTCTATCATGTTTACGGACTATTTAGATTTTATAGTATGTACTTGATGTTTTACTAAAAGCAAACGATATTATTCAAAGAAAAACAATTGCTTCGTAACAATCGTAATAAAATCTTCGCATTCAAACAAGATACTGTGGACTTTACGAATATATGAGTTAATTTTTATTATAATGAGTAATGTCAAAGAATGTCAATTATATTCTGAACGTCATGAAATATCTGACGGAAATCCAATGTGTCCAAAATAGCAATTAATTATCTGTGGCCTTGCTATTTACCGTCCAGTCTCCTCTCGCAATTATTATCTCGTTGGCCTTCCCTCAGTTGGTGTTAAGTGTGAAAATAATCAAACATTTTGGATATAAGACCCGAAAATAGACATCGAGAATGTTTCCTAAAGATATGTTCTAAATTCATTCGGTGCAATTAATTCTAGTGCAGTCTGTAACACAGGTACGCGTTATCTAAATCGTTATCGCATAATTTGTTTCTGTAAAATAACAGTATAATAGTCTGATGATAATAAAGAAAATGTGTCGTGGAAAATAAATGTAATTACGGTTGAAAATTAAGTGTACGTGATTCATTAAATGGGTACAATTATCATTTTTATAGCTCGTGTACACATGTTTTCGGTATCAAATAAAAGCTTAGAGGGTGGAGCTCCAACTAAAAGCCGTTTTATCTGAATCTAATACAGTCCGTCGAGCCGCGACGCATTGGCCCCGAGCCAGGAATAGGCCATACACAGTTCAAGTGTACTCCATTTCCGGTTTAAGTACTTTTACGCCTGAATGGATAAGACGTTTAAAATATGTTTTTTTTTAAAATTGTGTTTTGAGAAAAGTGAAATCAAATTATAATTTAATTGAAGATTTAACAAAAGATACCTTTGTTCATAATCGCTCAATCAATAACGTTCGGTTGGGTAGAGAATGATTTGAAACTTTCCACCCTATAAGTTGTACCTATTCAGACATATTTCTGATGGAACGTAGGCGTCTGATATAAAATAAGATAATTTTTCTTGGATAAATACGTCATAAGCGGCCCACGTGTTCTAGGGGCGCCGCCCACGCTCGATTTTTGTACCGTTCATAATTAATATACATATAAATATATTAATTACTGTTAATTATTGTATTTTTTGTTAATTCATAATAAAATTAAAGTTAATTAATATATAAATTGTGACAGTTTAATATACAATGTATATTAAATATATGTCACTCGGTGGTAGAGCTTTGTGCAAGCTCGTCTGGGTAGGTACCACTCATTCATAATATATTCAATCGCAAAACAGCAGTACTTGGCATTTTTGTGTTCCGGTTTAAAGGGTTAGTGGACCAGTGTAATTACCAGGCACAAGGGGACATAACATCTTAGTTCCCAAGGTTGGTGGCGCATTGGCGATGTTTTGGCGAAGAAATGTACGATGCCACTGTTCATTGTTGGTGTCCAATTACCATCAGGTGGCTCATATGCTCGTCCGTCTACCTATACTATAAAAAATATTAACCCAATTTTTTTTCAAATTGAAATGGCTTAGATTGCAATAAGCAACCATTTAATTTAGATTGACTTAAAAGAAAATCGTATATATATATATAACTAGCTGTGCTCCGCTGTTTCACCCGCGTATAATTAATAAAAAATATAATGAATAAAAATCAGCCTAGGACCTTCCTCGATAAAAGGACTATCCAAAACAAAAATATTTTTAAAATTCGAACCAGTAGTTCCTGAGATTAGCCGGATCAAACAAACAAATTTTTCAGCTTTGTATATTAATGTAGATTAGAATAAGCAATTTCACTACCGTGACTGACATGGAAATTAGATATAATACTGATATAATTTGTACGATAGATGTCATATCAGAACAAATAACAGTATCGATAGATAGTTGATGTTCCCGTCTGCTGATCGCGGCCAGCGACCAGACGGACCATGGAGCGATACTAACTACG
Organism: Nymphalis c-album; assembly: GCA_963151315.1. Taxonomy (NCBI): domain Eukaryota; kingdom Metazoa; phylum Arthropoda; class Insecta; order Lepidoptera; family Nymphalidae; genus Nymphalis; species Nymphalis c-album. The sequence goes on along the minus strand of OY720590.1, from coordinate 9,839,976 downwards.
ACATTATTATGGACTAAACCTCATTGCGTTACTCATTACTGTCTATTTAAATGGCAGATATATAATATGAGTCCTAATATTGGTTTGGCAACTAAGTACCCGCTGTTTTCGTTTTAAATCATTTAACAACTGTTTAATTGATAATGAATTCTGCCTTGTGTGAATGAGGACATCTTTCCAACGTTCAACGAGATTTTCAATATCTCATTGGTAGAATTAATGCGGTTTTGATTCGAAAACATCTTATGACCAATTCTGCTTCAGTATTGAACGAAACACCGCACATAGCATTTGATATCGTTAGAGATGGAATTGCGTTGATGCCGAATCGGGAGAGCATTGGGGACTAAGGAAGACCTTCCTTGGTCCTCCTTATGGTCATATTGGCGTTATGAAGTTGTCGTGCAGCATAATATCTTCATGTTACTGATTAGGTATTTTTTCTTAAACTTTTATCCGTTCAGTTGTTCCATAGCACAGTATTGAACGAAACATTGCACATAGCATATGACATACACAGAGATGGCAATGCGTTAGTGCCGAATCGGAAGAGCATGGGGGGTCAGGCAGCACTTCCCTGAATGATGATGTTGATAATTTTTCTTTCATATTTCTCAACGAATGATGAAGATTTTTCTCTACAACATTTCAGTTTTCTTGCCAGTTCCTTTTTGTCAGTTTTAGTCAGCCAAAATGAGGTGCGACTGAGGTCAAAATTTCTATTTTTTGTCTAGAACAGGGAACTTAGGCTTTTAGGGAACGTAAATATAATGAAAACATATTACTAAAATTAAGGTATCCAATATTTATAAAAGTAGGATAGAGAATATTAATAAATCTGCAGAACTCAATTTTAGATTATTTCATCATGCTTTTCTCGATGAACGGCGACTAAATTAGGGTCCCTCGTTATTGAAAATATGAAAAATGCTATCTATTTTTCATTCTAGCGCAAGTAACAAGTTGTTTTGAACTAGTTTTCACCCGTGTGTTAGAGGGTGGGGGTTCAGTGGTTTAACCGTAGCGTAGCGTAACAGACAGACAAAGTTCCCATTTATATTATGATCAGATCATGGTCGTAAGTGGCCTTTGTAGTTAAAAAGGAAAATTATTTAAAAATATAAATTGACTGAAACACCATTAACGTGCTTTTATAGTATACTAGCTGATACCCAGGACTTCGTCCGCGTTGCTTGATATATTAACAAAGTTTTCTTATGTACGAAGGAAAAACCTTTAAAAAGATCGCAAGCAAAAATATACTTTGTTTAAACATACATCACTGAACACGCAGTGCATATAAAAATCGTTGTTCCTTGAAACTTTAATAACTTTTTATTAAAATGAAGATATCGTTTTTTTTATAAGGGCCAAATGTCTAAGCAATAAAATTTAGAAAATTTCATTGAAATGTATCCAGTAGTTTTTCCGTGACGCACAACTGCATACCTCTATCATTTTATTTATATAGATTTACTTTTTTATATTGACCATGTTTGTACATAATTATGTATAATAACTAAAATTCGATCTGTCATATTTTCTTTTGTCAGTGATACATGGAGCTTGTAACGAAATAAGTCACGCTTCATGAAGCACGGTAGCTTGTTCGTGTATAATGAACACTATTCCTATCGAGATTGGAGTTACATGATTACATTTCGTTTCTTAATACTTATACGGAACGCACTCTCCGTTGCCGGCAGATGAAACTAATAAGCTTAGGCCAAATGGCTTTTATGATTTCCAAATCATACAATTTGAAATATTGGTTAAATTATTTTATTTGTATGTATATTTGTTTCGCAAAGTGCTTGCTTACATACAAAAATCCAAAAAGAGGAACTCAAAAATATTTTCAATGTGCTTCGTTTTGTGGGTAACATGCGAGATTTAAAATTATATTAAACTTTATTTGGTTGATTTAAAACAATATGCTAAAATAAAAACAAAAAAGGCATTTACTATACTCCATAATCCAAACTTGGGGCAATTCCCAAGTACAATAAATATACACAAAAGGCAGAAGTCGCTGTTAAGATCTGTATTCAAAAGAAACGATTGTCCAAATTACTATAAAATTATCTAACGTCTCTCAGTGGATAGGTACGTGTTTCATTACAGTAATTTTTCGGCGCTGGGATGTTTGATGTTAAAATAATAATTAAAGTCTAATATTATTAGTTGAGTTTAATTGTATAATTTATTCATTCTGTATATTAGACGATAAAGTATTTTAACACTAATTCTAAATGATATAGGGGCGTAAAATCTCGATCATTGAGGAAATAGATAACTATTAGAGTAACCAACCGTTAAATATATTATCGTTGTTTTGCAACTTCCTTTTTTCTATAGAACCCAGAGCCGGTATTCGTTTCGGCGTATCGCGCAGTAGGCCAGTTCGTTCAATCCTCACATTTGCTATGTAAATTAATTCTTGGAACGTCTCAGACGACGACGCGTTCAGATGATTTCCTTTTGCACTTCTCAACATTTGGAAATACCCCGCATACCGGTTCTGTTACTAAATAAATATAAAAAGGTCTATATGTATATATGTATGTAAGTATATGAAATAAGTAATCATTATGGCTACAAATTGAGACTATATTTAAATTTATTTATTTAATCAAGTAAAAATCTCTTTATAACTGTTTTCGCCTTGTAATCTCTAAAACATCAAACACAAATAATATCTTATTTCAATTTTTTGGATAACATTAATTAACATAGTTATTGTTTTAAGTAAAAGTAAAGTAACAGTCTTTAAGTGTCCCACAGCTGGGCTAAGAACTGCTCTTCTTTTTCAAGAGAACTTTAAAAACATATTAATATGTACATTTTTGTGGAATGACTCAGTCAGTCTATATTGAGTCAAACCATATGAGTCAGTTGATAGTCTAACCTCAATCATAATCAAAAAGATACCTATTTGTCCTTTTTAAATATTGTAATATTCATTACAAGCCTTTTTACTTTTCTTATTTATCTGAAAATAAAAAAAAGAAATGAGAAATGAAAACAATATAATTTCACGAATTATGACACATAACAAAAAAAAAGTGTTATGTATCTATCTGCATTAATATTACATGTTATAATAATTTAGAGGGCGATCACTTAAACAAGGTTGTGTCTTCTTCTTTCGAATGTCAAATCAATGATGACAGAAAGAGAGAAATTGATGTCCAACTAGACACTCGCTCTTCGATCACAAATAAGGCTATAATTAAAATACGTAGGTAAAGTTAATGTCAAATATTAAATAAATGTGTAGATATATTAGTTGAAATAATATATGTATCTACCATCAGTGCCGGATTAACCACGCAGCAAATGTAGCAATTGCTACGGGCCCCGCGCAAAAGGGGCCCCCGCAGGGGCAAGTTATTAGTAAAAAAACATATTTTATTAATTTAAGAGAGATTTCCTTGCATCAGAGGATAGCTCTGTTTTTTGAGCCAGTTATATTATAAAAAACCTGTTCTTACTCACGAAAAAACGAGAAAGAAGTGAGATCAAGGGCCCTTCGAATGAAATTACTACGGGCCCCGCGCTTGCTAAATCCGCCACTGCCTACCATGTAGAATATAACATTTGTATTATTTTTCTATATCAAATGCTTTTATAACTTAAATTTAAGCCCATAATTTTGGCAGTGTGAATTTGTTTTTTGTAGAGACAACTTGGCCAGGGCTGCCATTTTGATGCCAACTCTTCTTTTTAAATGATGCCATGATATAGTAGTAAACGCTTTGTAAAAAGAGTAAACGAAACGAAATTAAATGTATACTATACCATACTGTACTTATGGTAAAGCTTTACGCAAGTCTGGCTAGATAGTAGGTACCACCCACTCAACAGTTATTCTAACGCCAAACGTCAATCCTTTGTACTGCGGTGTTCCGGCTTAAAGGATAAGTGAGCTAATGTAATTACAGGCGCAGGGATCGTAACATCTTATATTCCAAGGTTGGCGGGCCGCGCATGGACGGTCTGATTCACTTCTATCAGGTGGCACATTTTCAGACTAGACTTGCAATAAATTATAAAAAAAGCATATATGTATATGTATTACATAATTATTTTAAAATAAGACATCAATCAATTTAAACTACATCTACATGACATATTTGATACATCTCAAAATGACGAGGGTGTTTATTGAAAAAAGTGTACCCCTAATTACGACTTCAAAGGGCCGTCCTCCTTATTTACATAACAACGTGTATAGAATCCGGCGCAAACGCACGCAGTCGCCACCTCTTCGTTTATTCAATTGAATATGATCGAGAGCGATGAATGATCGTCTTGAGAACACTAATATGCTCCATTCATTACATTGTAACAAACCGAACATCTTTACACTCTTTAAGAAATAATGACGTCAATCCTTTTGGTATTTGATTCAATAAGATCAAGAAGTTTGACTTTTAGTGCAGTTTTAAATTTAAAAAGTTTATGTACAAAGTTGAGTCCATATGCTATGAATATTATGATCATTCGATTTGAAATTAAAATTTTACTTTCAAGTGTAATATTTTATAACATAATTATAGAATCTATCTTAATATTATTATTGAAATTGAAATTCCTAGAATGTTATGAGTACAACACGAGCTATATAGTTATCAACAATTGGTTTCGAGTTACAAGGGGAGTTCCCTACATTCGAAGTGATTACTTGGCTTTTAAATACCGCTTCATATTTCTGTAAATGCAAGACAATATAATCAAAATAAAGCTGTGATGACGAAGTTTCAGCTTTCAAATTCCATCAATATAATTGATTAGGTATATAAATAAATATTTCGACCTCACTTCGCGTCGGTATATTTTATTATCGATTTTGATTTTAAAATGGAAAATGTATATAATATAGAAACAAAAAGGCTATCATATTATCTCAAATGTCACGTTCAAATCTTTCGACTTTATAATTTCGACGATCATAATAAAATAACGCGTTAACTCGAGGCAATTTGCAAGTAGATAAATAAAGACCTCATTAACCGTAGGTATACTCTTATCGACTTTTTGTAACTTTTTGTTAGACCTTTAGATAAGAAGGTAAATATGCAAGCGCACCGATAAGTATTTTCTGTGAATATAATGTTGTATATCAATTTAACCTTTTGCAATATGGATTTTCCAACTTTACAACGATTCTAAATGCCTTCCTCTACAGCGCATTTAATAAATCAACAAACATATGCTACTTTTTATGACGTCAAACCATCTCGGTTTATCTCACCCAGATATTTTTCCTAAGAAAGTCGTTAATAAATTTTACATTAAAGATAATGTTTAAAGACCAATTATTTCTAGTTTATATTCCAAACCCACTTTTGCAAAAGTTATAGAGTTCGGCACTGAAGAGTATGTGAATGTTGGAAGCATTTTCAACACTAGCTGATATGAGTGGCGAATACTCGTCGACAAGGTGTTCTAAACCACAATCACTGACACAGATAACGGGCGCATCCACGCAGAACTCGTGAGGCGCCATGACAGCACCCCATTTAAATGGCAAATGCCGTCACGATGCGCTCACGCGGATGTCGATATCGATTTGACGAAGAACCTTGTGAAACTGCGCCGCACTATTGCCGTTGTGACGGTAAATGGGATTAAATAAGCATATAAAATTAAAAATACACACTTCTCGTAATACCTTTAAAAATGTTTATCATAAATACTGTTAAGTAAATGTTGTAACACAATCATTTTAGTTTCTATTTTAATAATATTATAATTGTTGAAATTAATCAGCATTCATTATGATTGCGATCAATGTAAGATCTTTAGGATCTTTTAGTTTCGTGATACTGATACAATTATACTTCTTGTGAATGAAATTAATACAAGGCGTTTAGTACCAGTCAAGCTTTAAGTTTTTTGTTATATTAATAAACTAACTTCCAATCATGAGCTAGCACTATATTAAGGAAAATTTAAACTCCTAATATAATCTTTTTATCGAATGAGTGCCTTACCGACACTTGAAAGTACGTAAATATACCTAGTTTATATATACGTTTTGACATTTCATTATACCGTTCCTAAAATAATTTTCATGAATGACAGATAAGTATTGCTCTAATATTATTTATCAATAACTACGTAGTTATTTTACCCATATATGTGATAAATGTTACGTAAATTGTTAGAAAAATAATATGGCCAAGCCCGCATTGCCGACTTCTGTTTGGCAATACGAGACGCGAGGAAATAAGTAAGTGGAGCATACTTATATTTCATGATCGATTTTCTCAGAGATAATGTATCAAACATATTAGACCATAACGGTTAGTGACACTTGTCGCTGGTAACATAATAGTCCTGGATCCGACGTAGCAGTAATTTTCCTTCCATTATGTAGAATAAGATCATATTAAGATTACATACATTGTTATATTTAATTTGTTTAACATACTATATTGAGATTTGCTTTTCTCATTCGGTTACTAGCATATTTATATGCTTGGTAGGAGTTGATACTATTGCTGAGGTATTTAGAAGAAGTACTTAGTAGGCTACCGAATTTTCGTATCGCGCCCAAGAAAATTCTTCCTGCTTACAACTTGACTTTGCTAATCAGACAATTACAATAACCGTAGCTAATTTCTGCTATTTGTCTAAGAAAAGTATAATGGCAGTGTTGGCAGCGAGTACGACTAACGTGTCATAATCTAAAAACGTTGTTTATACTTAATTTCATACTCACTAATAGCATAAATATATCATATTCTTTTGTTTGGCGCAGTTATAGTAGTAAATGTGTGAATTTTAATGTTTATGATCATTGTTTCAGTTTGACAAACGCACAACGGGGCCGCGGTCGCCACGGATGCGTCGCGGGCGGCAGCGTGCGATGCGCTGCTAGACGCTGCAATGGTGGGTGTGGGAGTGGCGGAGGGAGGCGGGGGTGGTGTGCCCGACGGCTACTATGGCGAGTACTACCCGTCGGAGGCATACTACGTACCGTCTGAAATATGCCCGCATCCCCAGCAGCATCCTCAACATGCGCACGTGTGCGCCGTGCACACCGATTATGGTATGTAATTAAATTTGTATGATATAGTTAATTATTACCTAAGTTTCGTTGTAATATTATTTAGGAGTGCGTCTAAAGCTAGCAAAATTTCGGATTTCACTTGCGCTTACACGATTCCCCCCTCCCGCAAGGCGATTTGATTTTTATGCTTTTTCTGTCTAAAACGCCCGACAATATAATTATTTTTTTTTTTTTTTTTTATAGACAACCCTTGAGAAATATAATATTATTTAAACATACAATATTTAACTTTGAACTGGAATAACATTTTCAAAATTATATAAAAGATCAACAATTTTGCTTTATACCCCGTCTATTTAAGCCTGTAACCAGTTCGATATAAATTGTGTACTTACTTCAACTGCGTCGAGTTTCTTTGAATTCCATCTCGAGATTTAGAATCAATTTTGTGAAGAATCCTAACTAAAAATTTTATATAGCTTTTAAAACTAGGAATTTGAATTACAATCTAAGTCCGCTTTCCGTAAACTCGAGTTTTCGACGAAAGGTCAAGATTTTGGGCAATTGAGTAAAAATGAAATTGGGCAGGACACTTAGTCAAGTGTAATGATAGGTAGGAAGTAAGTGTAAGTGTAAGTGTGAAGATAATAGGAAGTAATTTGATTCTTAAGTCCAATTAAGTTGGATTATTTATGATGATAAAAATATTTAAAAAAAAAACGAAATAAATACTAAAATTAATTATAAAAAATATTTAATGCTATTAAGTGCCTTGAGCAATATTAAATTTTTATTTGCCTTAGGTAATAAAAAATTTTAATGACTTGACATTTAAAAAAATGTCATCGAGTTTTGTACAGGTACATCATATTTTTAAAATTATTTAAAACTTCAAACATTTTACACTTAAATAAGCTAATTTGAATAAAGTTCAACTTATTATGATAGAATAAAAAGAAGATAGCGAAGTATATTTTTCTTATCATAACATACGCTGCATTTGAGGACCCGCGCTCTCGATTCGTTTCCAAGGGCCATAGTTCTAATTTTGAAAGCTATGCCGCAAATTCCGGTTCTTTTTCGGATAATCTAATTTCTAATTTATTCCTTTTAAGATACTCCGAGCATAGCTCGCTCCATAGCACGCTGAGCGACCTTGAATTAGTGCACTAGTCGCGTAGTTAGGGACCACGTCCACGTAAGAAACAACATTAGACAATTTAGTTATCTACCTATACATTATGTAACCAGAATCAAATATGATGTTTTATGAGGTGAATCTGAAAATGCAGATAGCGAAAAAGTTATATAACATATTTACATAAAATTTAAATTAATTGCCATTAAAGAGCATCTGTTTTTATATCAATGTTTTACATGTAAATATTGTAACGTATTCAACATTAGGCCGACATTGTATTTTATTAAAATATTAATCATAAACATTGAATACATTTCGGTAAAACATAAATTTGGTTAGATAATATGATGCTATTGAACCTAAGGGGAATGACTGCTGACGATTTTGTCTATCATAACGTGAAGATATTGATCCCTTTACGCGTCTATAAAAGACTGTCTGTGGAGTGAAGGACCAGACTTTCATTACTTTTTAGTTTTCTTCTCTAATAGACGTCAGGCGAGATTGTACTTTTATATTCAAGTCAATTATAATAATAATTCAAAACTAGCTATCGTGAAAGAATGTTTTGTAGATGTCTAGGATAATAAATGTTCGATCGCTGCAGCTAAAAAAAAAACAAAACTGTCAGATCATAACAAGAAATGTAAATTACCTATCAAACAACTCTATTATTACAAAATTGAGCAATTAGGTAATTACAAAACGTAGAACTCGAGAAACAAAGGAATTATGACTGACAACTAAAGAGGCCCTTTTACTTGCATAAAATAAGAACATCAAGGTTGTTTCGGGATTCTTATAAATTGCTTAAACCATTGCGGTCGGGTTGCGTGGCATGTTTATTCGAAAACTATTCAAAACGTTGACACCACAAACTTAAAGTGAATACATAATCCATAAAAAGCGGTTTCTGCGAATGCCGAAAACAAGTTCATTCATAAAGCACTGTGTTACGAAGCGGAACGACCGACGCGACGCTGATGTCAGTATTGGTAGCGTTATCAAGATTAAACTGGTTTTTTTTTTCATTCGGTTTAAATCACATCCAAATATGTTCTAGATCTAGATTCTAGACGGACATGGTAATTAAAGCTATAATTTTGGATTATGTGGTTACATTTAAGAGTTTATCAAAATTCAAAAGCATATTCGCGCGGACTTAATATAATATATCCACGCGCCTAAGTTATCCCTTTTTATAACGCAAGAAAAATTTAAAGAAAGGAATGGAAAGTAGTTGAAGGCCGTTAACGTACTCGTAAAGATACCGACTAGATATCCGAGAAGAAGAGAGTAAAATTAAAATAAAATGATTGTATATTAATAGCCGGGTGGTACTAATACTAGGCTACTACAATGTGGTATTATTGGCATATGCATAAATAATTATTATGTATAGTTTCTTAGATAAGTACATATTACTTAATATGTGTGTGTAGTTACATAACAGTAAAACATATTCAGTTCATTTTTTCTTTATATTTTAGGTGGTATGCCAGTTGTTACTTCAGCGACGATGATGCCACCTATGTTGCCGCCAGTATTGGATGAGGGCATGCGGCACTATTTAGTGGCACATCATGCGCAGCCGCATCCACATCACGGACCGCACCACCAGCCTCCTCATCATCAGCCGCCCCACCATCAACCACCACCACATCATCAACCACCGCATCACTATGTAAGTGTCTGTTTTTACTATTACTTATTATTAGGGGGAAGAACTCTTTTTATCTTGTTGTTGCTATATTTATAGATAAAATCAGCGATCTGTTTTAAGCGTTTTTTAAATATCCATTGACGAATTGGAAGGTGAATAACGTTTATTATTTTTAAATATTAACGAAATATTCTATTTTCATGAACTGTACCACACTATATATTTTTTAGATATATTCTCTTTATTATCATTATTACACGATACTCGATAGGTTTTTTTTAAATGTAGCACCTGTGCCCACAACGATTAGTCGACGTTCGGTTGAATATTTTGATTGGAATCAGTTTCGTGAATATTTTGTCATGTCACTTTGACAAACACATATAGAGTGACATTTCAAAGCGTCACGTCAGTAAAGTGAGTAAACACGGTAATTTATAAGACCGTGTGAGTAAAGTAAGGTGTGGAATGAATACTTATTATTTATTTCTTTTTTAAGATATTTGAGAAACTAATCACTTATACTGATGAATGTGTAAAGAAAGTTTAATCGTTTTGAAATAATTGTGTGCGCTTTTATTAGATTTAATGGTGTGTCAGTTTTAAAACGAAGTGAGATATATATGTTTATATGTTTAATACAATATAACTTATGTTTATTTGACCATAAAATAAATCGATAAAAGATTGGAATGTCAAATAATGCATAAAACAGCGTCTGAATTGTACATCGTATTATTCGACGCCTATGCAAACAATTTCCGTCGACTTATCGATTGTTTCGCGTTTTTCTGTAAATTCGAATGAGTACACGTGTACTACTTGAAAACATAAAATTACCCGACTATATTGTGTGAGCCTCTATTTCTTACGTATCAGAGACTTCTTACCATAGCTGTATAAAAATCACCTTATGATTGTAATACATAGGAACGTTATCAGTCGAGTCGGTGGACGTGGCTAGTGACGTGTATCTTGTTGATATGTCGGTTGTATGTAAAGTTGTTAATAAATATAATTTTTGCAAATAAAATGAGTGGCTCTGAACATTATAAGGAAGAAAAAAAAGATCACATTAAGGTACAGTTATTACAAATGTAATGTTAAGTTCTTTCAAATATAAGATGGAATATGTTAATGTGCAAGCTTAAATTACAGTATGTTTATATTTTAAATGATACGTAACAAGTTTGTTATCCAATATTCTAGGGCCCTACGAATGGTGCAGGTGGTCCACAACATTATTATGGTGGAGGATACCCAGCTCATTTTCACCCTGTGCCACCACACCATATGCAACATTCACCACCTCCACCAGTGTATCAAAAAGATGAACGAACCCAGCGTCAATACTCGAAACTGAAACAGAAATTAGAACGTAAACATACTAACAGGAATAATGGCATGGGTAAGATATAATAAGTTATTTTAGTTTTATATTGAAGTACAATTTTATATTTATTGAATGCAATAAATTTTAATGGTTTGCTTCCATTGCCTTTATTGAAATAAATTTAAAATTTTTTATGTACATTTTTTTTTATAAAGTGAGCAAATGTTTTTATTGTGTCATAATTATTTCCTACTCAATATTTTGTTCTTAACTGGATTGGAACTCTTTTGGAAGCCTGTTAAAAGAGTAGAAATATATTTTAATATTTTTATAGTAATGTAGTGTTTTAAATTTGTTATTTGTTTTTAATATAAATCAGTTTAAGATTAAATATCCAAGTGAGGAATAAAAATTATAAGATTATTTGTAACACAATAAAAATCTTTCTATAGAGGTAAACTCTGGCGCCAGTACCCCTTCACTATCACCTCGGAAAGAGTTAAATGGGCGTAGCGGTGGCAGTGGCGGCGCATCTTCCGGCGCCTGGTCCGAGGGTGAAGGTTCGTCGGCGGGAGCGTCTGTGCAGGGCGACGACGACAATGATACTCAAGCATTACTTGACTTGCTGTCAGCCACACGTACACCTCAGGTATATTTTCTCATTTTTCATATATTTAAAAGCCAATTAATTTTATGTTAATAAAATTTATTGCTTTATAAATATGTTTATTAGATTGATCTTTTTATTGAATGAATATTAATTTCAGGTCAGTGATATGACTCCGACTAGTGCACTCGTGCAGTGGAACTCGCCACTACCTGAAGGGGTTACACTTCCCAACGTCGAGCTTACTTACGATCTCCTATTGGGTGACCGTGGCAGATATAAAGCTATATACAGTGGCCCGTCATTGTCATGTCGGTTAGTATCTCACCAGTTTGTTCTTATCTTGTTATTATGACATAATCTGTATAATATGTAATAATGGTTGATTTTTATATTTTTAGGGTTAGAGATCTGAGGCCTGGCTGTGAGTATTCAGTGTGCTTACAAATTCGAGCGGGCGAGATAACGGGTGCGGCGAGCGAAGCAGCTACTTTCCGCGCGCCACCTGCGCCTCCCGACAAACCAAGTCCTGCACGTGTCCAACAAAGGACGCGAACATCGGTCTTGTTAAGATGGTCCTCAGTCGCCGACAACGGAGCGAGGATAACGCATTTCATTCTGGAGATGGATGCCGGCGAGGGATTCGCGGAACTAAAGCGCCCACGAACGCCCCAGCATACAGTGAACAATCTACAACAGCAAACACGTTATCGATTCCGTATCGCTGCTGTCAATGAATGTGGGCGTGGCGAGTGGAGTGAAGAAACTGTCGTCTGGACTGCCGGGCCACCGCCCCCCGCCCCGGCGCCACCTGCCCTGACGACGGCAGGGTCCACGTCTCTCGCTCTAGCTTGGAAACGCGAGGCAGAAGAAGAATTCACCTTACAAATGGACGACGTATCGCAGGGCCACGGATATTTAGTAGTTTACTCGGGTCCCGACTGTGAGTACGTTTGTGATAGACTTCGTCGAGCCAGCGATTATCGTTTCCGTTTAAGAAGCGAAACCACCGATGGTATGGGACCCTGGTCAACGGAAGTCACATACCGTACATTGCCCGAGCGGCCCGGACCACCCGGGCGGCCTCTGCCCCGCGGTAAGATCCATTCCCGTGCTTTTCGATTGAGGTGGGACCCTCCCACGGATGACGGGGGCACTACCGTCGAGTCTTACACTTTAGAAATAGACGGCGGCGAGGGCTTCAGCTGCGCATATCGAGGTCCCGATCGCGAGGCGCACTGCGATCGACTCCTACCCGGCACGCAGTACCGCGCTCGAGTGCGCTGCTCGAACGTCGCCGGCGAGAGCGAGTGGTCGTCCACCGAGACCGTGGTGACGGAAGCCACGTGTCCCAGCGCTTGTAATCCCCCGGAGATGGTAAGTGCACCTCGCTCGACGCTGGTGTCTGTACGTTGGCGAACGCCCGACTGTATCGGTGGAGCACCGCTAACCGAATATCGACTTGAACTTGCCGATACAGATGGCTTAGTGCGTTTAGCGCATGTTGGCCTGGAATCTGAATGTATAGTACGAGAACTGCTACCAGGTCGCGAATATCGCATGTGGGTAACGGCTTGTAACAGGGTAGGCACTGGACCACCTTCAACGCCGTTGAGGTTCAAGACAGCACCGGCGCCACCTGATGCTCCTGAAGCGCCGAATGTCACCTTGGAGACTTCGCGTAGTGTTCACGTGGAGTGGACGGCTCCCCCTAACAATGGTGCACCCATCGTAGATTTCCGCTTACAGATGAGTGCGACTAACGTAGACGATACATACACGGAAGTATATAGAGGCATGGATACCATCTGTAAAATAGAGAAATTGACACCATTTACACCTTATTTCTTCCGCGTTTGCGCAACTAACTCGGCGGGACGCGGCGCCTGGTCACCCGTAAAGGACGTTCTGACTCCGCGAGCTCCGCCCGCCGCGCCCGTCGGCCTGCGCCACGACGCCACCACCGACTCGCTGCGTCTGCACTGGCGAATTCCGGCCGACCACGGTGCCGAGGTTCTCCGTTATCGGATCGAAATCGACGACACCGCTTTCGAAACGGAGGGGCCGACGCCGGAGCGGCTCGTGGAAGGACTCTCGCCCGACACCGTCTATCGAGTGCGCATCGCGGCGCTCAACGAGCTCGGCCTCGGCGATTGGTCCGAGGAGGCGCGGGCGGCGACGCGACCCCGGCCCCCCGAACCGCCCGCGATCCGTTGCGCGCAGGCCGCTCACAACCATCTGCGTCTCGAGTGGGACGCCGGCGTCCAGGGCGCTCAGTACTGCGTCGAGATGCGTCCCCCGGACGCTCGCGAATTCCGGCCGGTCTACCGCGGATCGGCGCACTCGTGCAAGGTGAAGAAGCTGCGCGAGGCGACATCGTACACGTTCCGGATACGAGCGAGCGACGAGCGCGGCGGGCGCGGCGCGTGGGGGCCGGCGGTGGCGGCGCGCACGGCGGCCGCGCCCCCGCCCGCGCCGCCCGCGCCCGCCGTCGCGCCGCTCGCGCCGCGCGCCGCGCTCGTCTCCTGGGACGCCGTCGAAGACGCCGACTACGTGCTGCAGTGTGCGCGGGCCAAGGACGCCATTTTTAAAGAGGTAAGTGGCATTAGTTCTTTTTACCGCAGTCCTGCTCAGTAGACGACGACCGATATCCAGTTAGGTATATTTGGAACGAGCGAAACGCTGCGCCACCCGTTCATTGTATAAAATCAAGAAATAAATAAATAAATAAGTCGCCAGTTCAAAAATCTAAATATCATCTCATAAATTACTTTACTCGTTTTATAATCTACCCTAATATCTACAGATATATTCCGGTCCCGAAACCCACTACCAGCTGGAAGAGTTGGAGTACGGCGGCGAGTACCAAGTCCGCGTGGGCGCCGTCCGCTGCGGGCTGGCCAGCGCGTGGTCGCCGGCGGCGCGCGTGGTCGTGCCGCCCGCCCCGGCGCCGGCGCGGCCGCGTCGCTCGCGAGCGCCGCGCTCGCTGTCGCCGAGACACACGGCGCTGCTGATCGCCGCCGGCTTCCTGGTGGTGGCCGTGCTGGTGGCGGTGCTGGTGCAGCGCCTGGTGGAGCAGCGCCCGTGACGCGAGCTGGCGGCGATGCGGCCGCGCGCCCTCGCCCGCCTGTGAGCGCCGCGCCGCCTCGCCGAGGGAGCCCCGACGACTCGACCGGTTCGATACGGTTACGGATTGGGTTCGGAATACGCGAATTTGGCCCGGTCGGTCCGGCCGGATAGACCGAGGCGTTAGGAGTGCAATTATTCTTCTATTTCATAGCTCATTCGATGTGATTTTATAGCGTATTTGATGTCTCTGGTGCCCAGTGTCTGCCGCCCTGAGAAAATTATCTCTCCGAGCTTGCGTCGCTCGACTGACGAGTCGACGACGATCGAGTACCCCCGCCTACGTAATCGTTTTTTTTGTAGAATCCTCGCTTTCTTATTGATGACCACCCGTTATAAAAGCATCTAAAATATTTATATGTATATAGTAGATAATTAAATATAAAAAGTGTGTCGCCGCCATCAGATGACGGATAGCACGAGGTAATGTGTCATTATCGCTTTATATTTATATTTTAATTTCAGATAATAAAAATTATGACAGAGAGAATTTATTATCATATCTGTTTCTTAAATTACGTAACCGACTGTATCTCTAACGGCCTAGTGACCACACCGATGACTATTTTGTATTCTCAACTTTGTAATATTTTTTAAGAAATACATCGTGGGACTGCCAATATTAAATGAATTGTATTTTTGGAAGTGTGACAAACATTCGTATGATTCTGTAAATTTTCACAGATCTTCACATCTAGTCTATGCTTTTAACATTTCCTTTTTTACTATAATTACTAAAATAGCAGTAATATTTTAAATATATATATATAAATAAAAGCAACTTTATTTATAGTGATACAAAGTGTACTTCCAATTAATATAATTAGTCTTCTTGGCTCCGTGTTTTCCAGACATTTGATATTTTTATAAGAATCAATCGGTCTGTTGCAAGTTTTTATCATATTTAAGTATAGCAAGTTAGCAACCAAGGTGCTCTAATATAATTGTTCTGTTGAGAGGGACAAGGCCCCTTTTTCTGCAACGAGTTTCCAGTGTGTGTACTGTGATCACTTCCTTATGCGAATGAGACTGATTTTGAAAATTAATGCTTTGTCTACATGATTGTTTCTAAATGCTGATGTTTATTTTGACAATGTTTTAATATTTTAATTATACATATTGCAAGCTAAAATCAAACAAGGAAGTTTAGATCCTTTCAGTGATTAAAGCGTTGCCGCCATCGGTGTTTAAAATAATTAACGCCATTTTGTATTCTGCCGATAATGTTATTTAACTGTATAACGTACCTTCCAAGTTTTAATTGATGATAGTGTTATTTTTTTAAATAATAGAACATGACTTCTAATTGATGACATTATGTAATATAGAATAAATTGTTTATGAATTTAGAGATTATAAATTTATCGAGATTGTTACCACCCGGTGTATATTGATAAGGAATTGTCAAACTTGAACATATTTCTAAGAAATAACTGTTCCAAAAAAAAATACAAAAAAAAAAGAATAGAATGATCCAATATTGGTGTTTGTTACTTTAATTAATCAATATATTAGGAAAATATTAATTGACATCAATCTAATTATATTTTTAAATGAATTAATTTCTCTATAGTTAAGCAGAGTATGTTTTAAATTGTATTCAATTATACGAATTATATAGTAGAAAGTGCATCGATGTTCTAAGTGTCATTATTCACATATAAATGTTTAAAATATTTGTGAATTAAAGTCATGTTAATGTAATAATGACTTTGATTAATGATTGTTATCTTATAAACCTTATCGCATTCAATGTTGCTAGTTCGAGCTGTCAATGTTTATACTTTGTCGAGGACATAAAGCTTTATTTAATGCACGAATTTAAGCTTAAATGTTGTTAATACTAATATTCTGTGATCACCGTATTCTGTTCATATATATATTTATATATATTATTGTAATCATAGACATTCCTATGTTTGATATTTTTTTCAAAGCATAATTACATAACTTATCTTAATTTTTGGTGCAGAAAATGTTTCGTATCCAATTCATGTCAATGAAATAAATTTTAAATGGTATGTTGTAAGCACAGCTTTGAACATACATTTGTAGGTGGAATGGTTAATATTTTGAAAGTTTTATAATTCTAATTGTGCAATTTATTTATTTTATGGCTTAATATAAATATATTTATTTTTTAGAACTTATATAAATATTCTATAGACGTATAAATGAAGGAATCGATGTTCCTAAGTGTGTTAAACGTTTCGTAAGATACACCAATTGCAAACTAAATTGTGTACTACAGTAATGCATTCCAACTTTGTATTCCACTTTGTAAATAGGCCTAATGAACTCTATGACTTAATGTTGCTTTAATGTGGGAATGTAAATAAAACTTATGTTTATGAGCTTCTTTAAAGGGGCATCGAATCTGTATGCCGATGGAAATTATTACAGTGTTGAGACTAAACGTTTTAAAATTAATAAATATGATTAATGGAGATAACATCTCATATTGTATTTGTGTTTGAATAAGTAACGTATAACTAAATGTATATGTTTATAATATAATATTTGATGATGTTATGTATACAATTTATTAAACATGGATATATCAATAAAATTATATTTTGTGTATGGTGAAAGTTTTAATTTCATTAACAAACCACAATAAATAACTTGCAAGTCTATGAAACAGTTGTTCTAATAAAAATAAGCACGGTCAGTATATAGTAATCATACAATACATTTGTTTTACAATAAGAAGAGAGAAAAAAGAACTTAGGTACAAATATTTCACTACAGGTAACATATGAGTCACGATCAATTGATTAATTGTATGAACAAGACTAGAAAACATTTTGTACTATGAGTATTTATTTACTTATCAACTATATCCACACAATACATATATGTCTAAGCGAACAACTACATATAATAAAAAGTAGTCTTCTAAATGACCAATAATAATTCTTAATTTGTACGTCTTTACACTAATTGTGTTTTAAGAAATAACACTTATAAACATTATGATTGATTTTTAGTTTACTGTAGAGCTGCCACGAGTATAACATTTAAAATCAAATTTTCGGTTTATCGACACGTTTATACCTTTTTCCGATGAAATTTGAAAATGGTATAATGAAGTATTCATTATTTAAAATGGATAAAATCTTCACCTTCCTGATGACAATGCCAATATTAATGCATATTTAACGGTTCGTCTTGTCGCATTCTAAGCCGATGGGAACAATTGACATGATTGGATGTTTTCACTGTAGACTTCGGTATAGTTGGTCAAAATTGTGCCTTCTTTTGTAGAGATTTTGTCAATGCAGCCTCTGAAGTTGTGGGGAAATATTTTTTTAGCGTCGACATCTTCATTGACTATCCCACCTTTAAAAGAATAATAACGTTAATGAACATTTTTTCATGAATATTACGTTTTCAATAATCTTAATTTTTCTCTAAGAAACTATAATGTGACTAAAGGGTTACTTGTTTTAACGTTTATATTTTGACTGCCTCGTTGAACTAGTTAGTAACTAAATGTGTGTGGGTTTAATCCAATCTTTGTTATGGAGCGAGTGTGTCAAGTACCAGGAGATCATAAACAGCGAGAAGGTCTCAACAACACGGGGGACTCCAATTCAAACCCCAAGGCAAACTGATAAAAAGTTACTAGGAGTTTGAGCTACGAACAAATTCTCATTAGCAGCTCTGAGTCTGGAAGTTGGAAGTGGGTGCACTCCTGTTCCTCGGAAAACACGTAAAGTCGTTGATTCTGCGCCTGAACATTTTCTTTTCGTGACGGATGACATTGGATTATGAGAGCGAGTGAGTGAAAGCATAGAGAGTGCACCTGTGTCTGCGCACATACTTGTCCTGCGCAGTTGATTAATATCTTAAGACTGGCCGCCGTGGCCGAAATCGTTCGGAAGGACATTATCATCATTATCATTTTTATTGAATAAATCGGGTCTGTACTCGGAACTTTCATGCAGTAAATACTTACCTATATACAAATCAATATCTTCATTTTCCTGATCGTTATGACATCGCTCCTCTACATAAGTCTTTTGATCAACACTAACGGTTATATATTTTTTAAATATCAACGTTATAGAATGCCATTCCCCATTAGCCATGAATCCTGCTTGTACTAGACTAGATATTAGCTTCGGTGGTATTGGTAAATAGTCTCTAGTTTTTTGCTGTTTAGATGAGTTATTGCAATGTAGAGACCATGTTAGCTTAATGTATCCGTTTTCTAGACCTAAACCTAAATAATCGGTTCCCTGTAAAGTAACAATCTATTTTAAGTTATAAGTTTCAAAGATAATAGAGTTTTTAAAAGCAATATTATCTATGTCCTACACCAGTAATAATTAGGTAAATTTCGCGTAGATACTATTGTATTGTTAAAGCGTGTGAAAATTTCAGATCAATGACTTTTATAGATCTTGCTAAAAATTCTGTTGCAATGTTTGATTCTCACACATGCAATTACAGATAATAAGGCGTTTATTACATAATTCATATCTATAATATTTTTAGAATACAAATTTTATTTCTATAATTATTTCATTATCGTAATTATCATTATCCCTTATATTTAGTTTGTTTATGAGAACTCTAGTCAATATCAGTTTTAGTATTATTCAAACTCAAAATTGAGTAATGAATTGATCAATTAATGTTCTTAAGTGTAAAATAAATATATAAATACCATATTAATCCATAGGAGAAGACCGTTAGGTTCAGCGGTGGTGAAATTAAGTGAAACGCGGGATGGCGTATAAACGGCTGAGCTGAGGCGTTGTCCGGAACGTGCGGACGGCGCACGCGATACGGACAATAGGGCTTCTCCGTCGAATTGCGGGATTGTCACGTTTATATCTGTTATGTTTCATTTTCATGAATGTAAATACTTCTAACATTTATATGGATAAGATATACCTAGGTATAACCTGACTGATTTTTCCATCAGCTATAAATATAATTTTAAGCAATACATTTTTCAGTGTATTCTTATTATATATCATTATGGTAAATTTAAGATTTCAACATATTTAAACACGTAGAAACACATACGTAAAATAACAAAAAAATTAAGTAGGTACCTACCTATCTGCCTAAGGCATCAACTAGATAAAACATGTTTGGGAATAATAAAATATACCTAGTAGTAACTATACGGACTTAGGTATACGGTAGATATTTTTTGTAGAATTTTCCCCAACACATTTTGACACCGCAGGGATTTTTCAGGTCTAAGTTTTATTCTTAGGGGAGCTTACATAAAATATTATGATTGTCGCTTCTTGCGATAGGTTTTTGACAATTAATAAGCAAGTTAATGATTCTATATTGAATAAAGATTTTAATGATAATACATATATAAGTTTTGATTGTTTGTTATTACTTACGTTTCTCACATCGTAATCCAGTCTGACCGGCGGGACAGAGACAACGCCCCTTATAGCAGCGACCCGTGCCGCACTGGTTTGGACGACACGCGGCACGACGACACCTCAAGTTACCCAGACTTGTTCCACTACAAGTGGCACCCTCACAAGCACCTATATTCTGACCCTCTACAAAGTCAAAAGAAATTGAGCTGATTAAGAATATCAGACCATAGGTGGTCACAGCGTGTCTTTATCAGTTGACCGTGTACAATATACATTCTGCAAATTATACCGCTGCGGAATTAGAGATTAGATGCTTTTGATATTTCATTGAACGAACGAAACGATGAGGCGGTGTCCCAAGTTAATATGGGTTTCAAAATTATTTTAGTACTATATTTAGTAATTCGATTTTTGGACCATTTTTGTTCCTCATTCATACGTTTTATTCTGGTGGTATTATTCACTCGTGAAAACTTTTTGGTTTTCAAACTAAAATGACAACAGTAAGACACTCCATCTGTGACATTATAGTACAGTTAAGGCTTTGTGTAAATACTTTGAATAATAATAGCAAATAATGTTACTCTAAGCAATGAAAGACTTCAGTTGTAAAATGTCGAATACGAGCTGAAACGGAGCTAAACTAAAATCACAACCGAACTCCTATAATACAAATACTTATATAGAATTTATGATTGAATACACGACATATTTACTTACAGGAAAAATCACCAGGCCTTCAAAACGCTCATTTTAGTTTGAAAGTTTCAATTACATATTTGTTATAGATTCAGTTTATTTTATTATTTTTTTCGAATAAATTTAAAGAAACTAATATAACAAAGTATATTTTAAATGTAAAATACATTCACGTGGCATTATCACGTGTAGGATGTTGTGAAGTCTGAGGTCTTCTTTCCTTTTTACGGAAGCTTTCATTCAAATTAAACAAACATTGCTCAATCCTTAAATTGTTGGACGTAGCGTTTATACAAGCATTTATAGATCGTTTTATCACCGGTATATTCTGTAAAAATGTCTTATGTTTTAGGTTTGCTACCATCTTGCTTGTTACGACGACGTAGAGAACGATAGTCGCGTGCAGTGATTAATTATTTTAAAAAGTGCAACAGTCAGATGTATTTTGTGCTCTTAATTTTTTTTATAATAATTTTGTTTTTCGATTGATTTGAATATAATATGTGTTGTATCGTGATAACATTATCATTAAATAAAGTCCCTTAAAACGGCCCTCACAAATTTGAACGATGATATTTCACTGCAAGATGTCGAAATAAACAAATTGCGCTTGTTGCATTCTACAATTATAAAAAAATTACCTTTAATATTCTGTTGTTCAAGTGGCAGCAATATATTGTTAACATGAAAATTTCTAAGACAACCGCTGTATGATTCTGGCGGTCCAGACATCACGTCGAAAGGAAGAGTCGATAAGTCTTTTGCACCACCTAGTTATGAATAGTTATGAATTATGATAACAGTTATTTGAAAAACGTCATGTATAGCTCAAACAATGCAAAATTTCCACAGGCCTCAGACATTTATGGTTAATAATATATTGATAAATTTCGGCGATTTTTTTAAGTTCACAAGAAATGGTACTTCATCCTTACGAGTATGACGTACCTTCACTAAGTTATTTAGTCGTGTCATGTCATATTTGAAAATAGAATTGTGTATTTGAAATTAGAAATGTAATGAAAAAAAAATGACTCGATAAAACCAGATACCTATAACAATGGATGCATCGCTGGCCGTGTGAGGATAGGCATGAGCTAACATTGGTTCAGTGCTCAGCGCTCCGTCGACCCACACATACAGCCTGTTACCGTAACGACCAGCCTTCACATTATGCCATTGAGACATTGACACTACCACCCCTGATCGAACTAGCGACGTCAGACCGGAGAGGAGATCTAAAAATCAATCAATGTCGTTATCCAATAACGAATCATTACTAATCACGGCCGGATTTAGAGATTCCAGATCTCTGGGGCAATAAAGATTACTCGTCAACATTTTGATATTTATTTTTAGAAATCTCTATTGCAGGTCGTAGTCCAGGATGCGCTTAATCTGGCCCTGCTTGCAATTAATATCGTCTTTAAAATAATAAAGTTCCCGATTTGATTGTGAATGTACGACAACGTAAATGCAATTTGTTTCCTAATAATTGAACATTTGTCAGACGATAGACTAAATTATATTGTTGTGTTGTCAAGTGCACTTGACAATAGGCCTCCATATACCATTTAATGTTGTATTCAAAATCAAGTCTAAATTCCATTAAGAGAAACCAAGTAATAACAAAAAAGGTCAAGTTAATATTTTATAATCATCTTATCGAATGTTTTTATTTCTCTATTTACCTGTCCATCGATACTCCAACAAACCACCTTGGAGTGAAAGAGCCGTGTAGAAATGAGGAGTCTTTACAAATACCACAAGTCCTCGCTCATTCATTGGTTTGATTTCCGCTTCCAGGGACAAACTGACGCTCGATATCGACCGCGGGTGGAGTGTTAGGTAAGATCTTGTACCGCTGAATAACATATCTATTGGAACTAAATCTGGAATTATGAAAGTGCACCTTGTAATGGAACTGTGTGTGTTGAGTGTTGACCACAAAATAAAATGTATTAGTTTGTAACTATTGCATAATTAAATGTACTTTTACTAAAAATTCAGGTAATTTTTAACAAAATTTCTCAAATTATTTTTCTTTTATTTAGTTTATTTTTCTCAAAAACAAGAGCTGCAAGATCAAGTTACTTATTAGTTTAATAAAATTGACCTTGATCACAATTGATTCCAGTTTTGCCATAAGGACAGTCACACTGCGCGTCATCGATCCTTAGGACGCAGGCTCCTTTACACTGCGATCGTGAACTATCACAAGGACTTTGCACATTGGCACACGTCGCACCGAACCAACCTTCGTTGCATATACAGCTGTAATTTGTTTAAAGAATTAAAAACACCTTTCAGAAATTATTTTCAAATTCAATAGATATCAAAATATTTAGTTCATCATAATTATCGTTTAAAATCAAATACAGAAATACCATGATTCTCTATTGGGCCAAATTATTTCAGGAGATTATTTTAATGTATATATAACCTATTGTTTATTTTTGAGTTCATATTTATTATTTAAGTTCGGTTAGCTTAAGTGTTGCTAGTAAATACCCATAAGTAGCTGGTGAGTGTATGCACACTCCTCGTGGAGCATTGCAGGACTTGGCGGTGCACTGTGCGACCCCGCACTGCCCCACGCCGCGTCCCCCCACCGCGCCCGCACCCACCGCCTGCCCCGCCACTTCCCACACGCAGCCGCGCCAGCCGCCGTGCAGCGGTATGTCATGGGGCAGATCACGGAAATCCTTGGATGGGTGACCGCCTACAAATTTTGGTTATTGTTTAAATACAAATTCATTGGCTTTTCAATTTTAAGGTTACAATGTAATTCGAGGCTCAAAACCTCAGCGGCATACAAGACGACCGATGCCGTTGTAAGAGTTGCATAATATTCAACCTTGAATGACAATATGATTAACGTTAGTCATTCGTTCATTTTCAAAATTAGAATAAATAATTAAATAAAATTAAAATACTGTTTAATAATAAACAAGCAGTAACATCCAAATGTGTCCTATAGATATACCGATATAGATATAAGGCAGGAGCGTCATGTTGGAGCGTCCGGCGGGAGCGTTCCCGGTGACGTTGAGGCGGCCGTCGACGACGAGGCCGGCGCTGCGGCCGCGGCGCCACACGCGCACCGCGTGCCCGCCGCGCCGCGCCCCCAGCGCGCGCGCCGTGAACAGGCGCCGCGGACCTGCCGCACACAAGCGCCGACATCGACATTCGACATGTTACTTCACTACTTATCTATGCTTCGCTATACTCTAGGTACTTAGGAATAAGTCTAAACTTTAAGAAGTACTAAGAATTGTCTATTTACTTGGTGGTAGAGCTTTGTGCAAGCTCGTCTGGGTAGGTACCACCCACTCATCAGATATTCTACCGCAAAACAGCAGTACTTGTTATTGCTGTGTTCCGGTTCGAAGGGTGAGTGAGCCAGTGTAATTACAGGCACAAGGGACATAACATCTTAGTTCCCAAGGTTGGTGGCGCATTGGCGAAGTAAGAGATGGTTAACAGCTCTTACAACGCCAATGTCTATGTTGGTGACCACTTACCATCAGGTGGCCCATATGCTCGTCCGCCTTCCTATGCAATAAAAAAAAAATATCTCATCTCAATATCGTCCACGAGATAGTATTGACGGTCCACCTCAGGGCTGAGTGTGAACAAGGTCTATGTCAGTTAGCTCGGTAACGATTAATACGTGAACAGTATATTGCTGCATAATGCAAATAATAAAAACGACAATAATAAACATAGGGTTGTACTTTCAGTACAAAATAGAAGTTTGAAATCAACGATATTGTAAACGCGTAACATTGATGACATCGAGACATATGTATATATCTTGTGATGCTTACCACTTCCCATATTCCAAGTTAACATAATATAGCCCTTCACGAAAGTCAAAGCTATATGTTGACTCTTAGAATCATGTCGTCCACTTTGTCCGACATACGCTAACAGAGCGATCTGATCCATGTCCGCTGTTTGAAAGCGCAGGCGCAGGTCGAAGCGATCTGAATTCATGGCAGCAGGAGACAGGGGGTAGATCACGTATGCAGAAACGCCGGTTGATATAGGCGATAACGACGGACGAGATATTTCAACATCTATAGACAAGAATATTTTTATTTATCTTCTTCTTCTATATGTATAAGTAAGTGTATGTACTAAATAAAAGCCGAAAACAAATATGACCTTCTTCTGAAGAGAAATGGTGGCCAGTAGTGAAGATATACAGTGACACAAAAAATTAAAATGTAGAATCAAAAAAAAATCCTTCAATTGGTGTAATCAAGGTATAGCTTATATCATGGATGGGATAATGATAATGTTTATTTTGTAATAGTTATTATCAAAAACCTGCCTGCTTGTGTATCATGCTAAATGTAACAATGACGTTAATAATAATAATACACTAATAATTAACAATTAAAATTTCAGTTGCAACTTTTAAACATATCAAAATCACTTACTATACTCGCAAAATATTCCATGTTTGCCGTAAGGGCAAAGACACAAGAATCCACTTCCTGGATGAGGAACGCAGCTGCCTCCGGACTGACATGGATTATGGTCGCAAACGGATTGGTTGCAATGGTTTCCAATCCAGCTGAAAACAATTATAACTTTTTCTTTTTGATTTTTGGAATCAAATTCACACTCTTTTACGCAGTATATATTCATCTGTAGTTATCAGCACCGAAACGACAGAAAATCACAAATAATACTTTGAAAAGTAAACCATATCATATTTTTGTACACACCCATTAGCGCAGGAACAAGTATAGCTATCACCTCGATCACTACACGTGCCTCCGTTCAGACACGGTGAAGATAAACAGGATAAAGAAGAACATTCCGTTACAGCAGCCGCGTCAAAAGCATCTCTAAATATATCGCGTTTTTCCCCATTGACCTGAAATATGTGGAAGTTTTTCCATTATTTAGCTATTATTATAGAAATATGTAGAATTTGAATGGATTTTAAGCCCTTACTAAACCTTTATTGTATTTATTTTAATGTATGTAATTATAAAAGTTATAGATAGTTACAATTAAGTCTTTTATACATCCGACAAATGGTTTGTTGTCAGAGTTATTGGTGTATGGAACATTTCCTAAGAATATAATGGTATTTTTATCGAGAGAGGTTAGGCTAGCGACTTGTCCTCCGCTCATAGCCACAGTATCGTTAAGTCGAAGAGTACCGTTGCAATGGTTTTCTTTTAAATATAGATCCAACCTGCAAATTTAAACATGTTATATTATGTATTAAAATAATTGAATTTCTTCAAAATTATTTTTAAGACGTACCTCGTTTCAATTTTCATAAGATATCCTTTATTAACGTAAGTTTTTAGTTCACTTAACAACATTGTCTGATAACCACAAGAAAACTCAAATTTCAATAAGCCAAAGTTCATATAAAGTTTCATATATGATCCCTTGACTATATCCACGTGCATTATTTGTCCATCGGTTATTAAAGTTTTTGCATTAAATTGTATTGCTATTGAAGTTGAGTTTCTGACTTGATGAGATATAAATGAATTTCCATCGAACGCGGCTGATGTTATGATAATTTCTTCCTCGCAAAATCTTCCGCCGTAATTAAAGAGGCAGTGACACTAGAAATTGGAGAAATTATAAATCTTATATACTAATTGAAATGATGATGCGTTCCTGGTGATCGATTTTGGACTTGAACCGAAAAAATATTGTCAAAAAAAACCAATATTTTTTTTATTAGCCTGATTCAAGGCCCACAAGCTCCAGGTTTTGCAGTGCTATATTTGCTATGGCTAGCTGACAAGTAACAGCCTATAAATATCCCACCGCTGGGCTAAATTCTTATCTCCTCTTGAGGAGAAAATGTGAAGTTCAGAACACAAGACTAGACCAACGAACCAATAAAAATTATATAGAAAAGTCTTAATTTGAAAAAGATCATACGTACTCTACTACCATGTAGTCCGTTAATACAAGTTCCATGATTATTGCAGAGAAAATCCGTACATTCTGAATGACTAGTGGGGTATGATTGGGTAGTATCTAGTTCAGTACTGGATTCCATCGCTTCAGTCGAAGAAGTAGATGTGGTGTAATCTGTAATATCTACGGGTGTATCTGTAAACATTTTATCAGTGTGTGAATCAAGTGGAGGGCTAGTGGTAACAGTATCTAGTTCCAGCTTCGTTGTCGTTTCTGTTTCCGTTGTATTATCAGTCGGTCGAGTTATTGTTGTTGAAGTCGTTTCTTCAATAGCCAATGTTAGTTCAGTTGTTTGTTTAGTTGTTATTAACGATGGACTTGTTTCAGTTGACGAAAATGTTGTTAACTCAGGTGGTAAGTTTATTGTTGATGCGTTGTATTTTATACAAGAGTCAATACATTCTGTTGTAGTTTCAATTTTATTATTGACACTTTCTAAAGTCTCTTGCGTCATTAATGAAGTTGTGGCTTCTGTCGTTGAATGAGTTTTAGTTGTAGTAGACTCTGTTAATATTGTGTCAGTCATTGTCGTAGTAAAATCTTGTTCATCGATTTTAGATATATTTGTCGTTGTACTTATTTCCATATTTGTTGAAGGCATTTCTGTTGTTAAAGCAACAGAAGTAATTAAAGGTTCACTGGAACTCTTCCAAGTAGAAGTTTCTGGGATCACTTCTGCTGTGGCACTAGTATCTATACTCATGTTGTATTTAGTAAAATCAATTGTCGTTATACTACTTACAGTTGTTGAATCAGAATATGTTGTTTTATAAACAATAGTTTCATTATACCCTGGATGTAAAGTTGGGCTGACGTACTCGCAATCGTAACTCTCATCATCTAGTATAAAACATTCGCATAAAGCTCCAGTAAGCCTCGGTGGACATGAACATGTAAAATTATCGACACCGTCAATACAAGTTCCTCCATTCATGCATCTAGAATGTAAATATAAAAACCATAAGTAAATTAATCGAAGCAATATTAAAAAAAACTGTTAAAAAAAAGCTCATAATTACCTAGGTCCTAAGAGGCACTCGTCATATTGCAGTTCGCATCTTTCACCGTGATAGTCAGGAACGCAATAGCAAATTCTGACGCCATCTTCTACAACGCATAGAGCGTTATTACTACAAGAGTCTTCGTCGCAAAACTCAATCTGAACTTCACAGTCCTTGCCTGTGAATCCTTAAACAAGAAACAAATATTTATAGCTGTTATATTATTGAAACTAATACAAAAGGGGGTAATTGACCCTAATTCGAAATTAAAAAAACAAATTCAGTTGTTACCATAAGAACATGCACACATATAATCAGCGTGTACGTCGATACATATGCCACCATTTTTACACGGATCTGATTGGCATTCATCAATTTGCTCCTCGCATTTTATACCCGCCCAACCTAAAATAATAACAATAAAAATTAGGCATAGATTACTTACTTATACTATTTGTATTTCATTTTGATAGAAAATATTTATGTGTGTGCGTGCGAGCGTGTATTTGTGTGTGTGTGGGTGTGCGTGTAGGTAAGTTTACTTGAGTATACTGAATGTGAGATTGATTAATGATATTATAAAAGTAAAGTGAATGTCCCACTGCTGAGCTAAGGCCTTTTTGAGGAGAATGTTTGGAGCTTATTCCAACACGCTGCTCCAATACGGGTTGGTAGAATACACATGTAGCAGAATTTGAGTGAAATTTGACACATGCAGGTTTCCTTGCGATGTTTTCATTCACCGTCAAGCACGAGATGAATTATAAACACACATTAAGCACATAAAAATTCAGTGGTGCCTGCCCGGGCTTGAACCCACGATCATCGGTTAAGATTCACGCGTTCTAGCCACTGGGCCATCTCGGCTTTTGATATTATAATTTAATGATATTATACTTATTTCAAAATAATCACCTGCTGAACATTTGCAATAAAATTTGAAGCCAGGTCCTTCTATACATTCTCCGCCGTTGTAACACCTCTCCTCTTCGGTTGAGTTACAAACGGCGACGTCCAGCTCACAATGCTCACCGGAGAAGCCGGGTACACAATGACAAATATATTCGTTTGTCATGTCGATGCATGTGCCGTTGTTTCGACAAGGGTTCGATTCGCACTCGTTGAAGTTAGTTTCACAATTATCTCCTTTAAAGTATATTAATATAATTACAAACTAATGCTTATAAAATTAAGATATATCGCTAATTACCTATTGTTAGCATAGACCATACAGTCTTGTTTACCTCTTCATAATCTGTCTAGTTATTAAAAATAAATATTTATGAATAATTTTTTTTTTCGTTCAATATTGTTCGGTCAAGCCGAGCAGGTAGCAAGGCCACTGCCACTTTCACTGTGGACTTCCAACGCAAGGGGCTTAAATTCCAACCAAATTTGTACGTCAAAGAGGATATCTGATTTCGCCGATGTTTCGATATTTAATTCGGTCTCAAAGGCAACGCACCTCCGATATTGCAAATGTCTATGGGTGGTTTTAGTTACTTTTCATCAATTACAGTTATCAGTTAGTTGAGCTTTCTGTCGGATTGCCCCTAAACCATAAAAACGCACATACCTATAAATCCATCTGGGCAAGAACAATTATAAATTGCGACACCATCAATGCATACGCCACCGTTCTGGCACGGGTTCGACCAACACTCATCCCAGTTCGTTTGGCATTGAATTCCGGTGTAGCCATCAGTGCAATAACACGCATACGTGCTGTAAATAATATTATGAGTTTCAGACAAATGTAGTACAAGGATTAGGCTATTGAAGGTCCATAGCAGATAGCAAGTCTGAGGTTGTTCCATTTGATAGGTAGTTTTTAGATCCTAGAATTTAGAACTATACTTACGCCAACTGTACTTACCTATAAATATCTCGACAGTAAAACAATTGAAAGTTTTTGTACACATATTATATGTTTGTTAATTAATTTAATTAAGGCTATTAAAATTGTATTGATTAATATTCACTTAAAATACAAGCGTAAAACTATTTTGCATTTGTATATGTGCAATATATTTAATAAATAATAATAATTTATTTAAACTTGCACATACATTTGTGTTTACATTTCTTTTTATATATAATAAGACACAAAATTATAAGTAGCATTTAATAAAAAAAAAAAAATTTAGTTTTATTTATTCGGTGGCTGGCCTTCATGGGTTTAATATAATAAATAAACATATTTGATTACCTGTTTATGTCATCGATGCAAATGCCGTGCAGGCAAGGATTGGCAAGGCAAGCGATGCCCGCTGAAACCACTGGTATCGCAACAAGAATCCAACAAAAAATTTTTAAATGTCTCTCTTTCCTATCTTTATACATTTTCTTTTAAAATATAATTTACGATAGGTTGCTAGGATGCATGGTTAGCGTCATTCCTTTAAATGCAACAATTTTACCTTACTTATTTAATTGAGCAATGAATTAGTTATATTTATCACTATCACTACAAGACTCACGGGATAACTTAAATCAGAGTTTGATAAGGTATAAATAGTTAACACGTTATCTTTTTCTTATTCCATATACAACAATATTTGACCAATAATCAATGATTTTAAAATACGCATCAAACGAAATATACTATTATTAGATTTAAAAGTATTAGTATTAAAATAAATACAGAAAAGTATGTTCGTATAATACTTAGAACACTTTAAATAGGTCTATATAGGTGTGGTAGTGGTTTATCAAGCCTATATTGCTATAGCAACCGTGAACACAATACTCGCGGTCAATGATGCCTCAATTATTGACAATATTATAATATGTTACGCTCAATAATGAAATTTGTATGCTAAATTGCTTTCTTTCAAAACTCATTCTCATTATAATTATTTAATTACACTTAGAATTAAGTACCTGGGCGGCTGAACTTTGTTATGCTCTAATATAAAGTTCTACAAAAATGTTTTTTTAGGACAGTCCTATATTTTATAGATTAACTTAACTTAGGAACTAATTTATAATAAATATTAAAATAATTGCTCATTTCATATTATACGATTACTATACGCATATCAATTATATTTTTTGAAATTGCCGCTTTTTTCTTATTATTTATATTTTAGCCAATAACAAAAACTTATGTTTTGAATGACCAATAAAATCCCGGTCGTCTTAAATTGACATTATAGTATAAAGTGCGTTCTAATAGCTTTATCTTGATAGTTTCAGAGGCGAAGTTTAAAAATTTGGAGTTAATTATAAGCTTAAACTAAATTAAAAATTTGTTCATTTCTTTGGTGTTTATGATTTCTTATATATTTTTTTTACTTCAATATGTTATGTTTTAATTTAATAAATAAACGACTCTTTAATATTTGACGTACACGACTTTCGAACGTTACTATAAAGGCCTTCAAGATGTGGAAGGAGCTGAGCGGTGGGATAATAGATCTAGATTCCAATTAGAATTTTGCTTAGTCAGTCATATATTGCGGCTTATTATTTAATTTAATTTTACTGAAAAACTTAGTAATAATTCTACAGTTAAGATTAAACAAAAAAAGTGTTCGTTTAATTTACATTACTAAAGAAAACCTTCTAAAAATGGATCCGGGTATTCTTTGTTTCCACCATTGTGAACACAAAGTTTTTTGTACCATAATACCCGAAAATTGTCCTGTTTGTCAACAGAAACTGGACAGATACGACTACAATTTGTTGCCATTTAGGTATGTAAAATTTCCGATTTGCGATTTAATTACATCGACTCGAAACAGCTTGTTTTTTAAGCACCTTATTTTTTGTTACAGAGTACCATATCCTTTCGTTAAAGCCTCTCAGCATCCACGAGCAATCGTCATGAAACCCACTCATGGGGATTTCCTCAAGTAAGTATCCTTTTTTTTTAAATTAAAGTATTATTGCTCAAACAATTCCTTGAAAATGACTCACATCCTTTTTAGATAAGAATACAATATGTCCATTGTGTTCCAGTGACTACTATAACTCCAAAGATTTGCATATAGGGGTCACTAACTCTCAAGGGTATGTAGTAGAGTTCAGCATAGAGGGCATCCGTGCCGTTGACCCTGTGACTAAAAAGTGGAGTGATTGTGAAACTAGCGTCGACTGGGACCAATGTCTTTTGTTAGAACAGTTTGACGAACTGTGGAATGAAATCTGGGATAGTGTGTTATTAAAGGTAATTTATTGAATTTATTATTATAAAAAATTATGTTAGCTTTTTAATGATCTTATATGTAACAATATATGTATGTAACTTTAAAATTTTATACTTACACAATTTTTACAATATTCAAATAATACATGTATGGTATTCAATTTCAGGTGAGTCTTAGATCTTTGTGGGAGGCAGATAGGTATAACGAGGAGCGACACAACTGCTTTACTTTTGTATTGGCATTTTTACGAGCACTTGACTGTGGGGAGTTGTCAGATAGAGCTCGCGACCCTAAACTCTTCTGTAAACGGTATGTAGTACCAAGAACATCAGCTGCTGGGAAGTATATATCACTGTATAGACAATTAAAGAGACAAAGCTATTTCATACAGAACCAATGATAGCTTATTGCAAATATGTGTAAACTATATGTATTTATTTATTGTCAGTTCAGTATTATCTGTGATTTCTCATATTTAGATAAGAAACTTTGAAATGAAAATGCATTTACCTAAAACCAAATAGCTTATGTTTGAGTGATTGAAATTTCTCATTTATTTTAAGTATATTAATTTATTATCTTTAAAAATGTAGAAGTGAATTTTTCAGTATAATATTATAAGAAACTATTACTTAAAAATTACGAAAATTGTAAAGTCCATTGTGTTTATATATTTTTTTATGTATTAGAAACATAACAAAGGCTTAAAGGAGGCTGTGTTGATTTTTCGTTTTGTAAATGGACCAGGCATATTTGATAATATTATACAAAATTAGAGTAATTAGCTTTTTTTAAACTTTCATTACAACAATTGTTTTAGAAACAATTCACACAGGCCTAGTGTTATTTTTTATTTGAAATTAAATAATATCCAGTCTCAACTTAATCTTCCAAATGTATGTGTAATCATATAAAGTAGCTTAAATACGTTGATGTCTGAGCAGAATGTAGGTAGCACAAGTAAAATATTCTCATTATAAATATAAATGCTTTTAAATAAGTATGTACTCTTATAAGATAGCCAATGTTACATTAAGTAAATGTTGCATATCCTTTTATTAGTATTAATCAAACTTTTATCTCCATATATCGAAAACAATCTGATACATATTTGGTGTCCGTAGGAATTTATGTGCTGTAGTCAATTAGTGTTTTCTAAACATTTACATTTATCCTACAAACTTCTCATGTACGCTCAAGTCGTTCCATATTCGTCTTCTATAAGGTAAATGTAGTGTTTTGATGGTGTATTTTTCTCTTTATAACATGTACCATAGATTAATTACAAGTAACATTTAAATTAAGAACCGAAAAGTTGTCATGATACCTGTAATCTTAAAATACATTTTCTTAAGAAAGTAAAGTTTAAGGAATTTTAAATTAATGTAATGAATTGTATTATTCGAATGGCATTTACATGTAAGGTGTATACTATTATATATTTATTTTTTAATGTTAAACATTTATTTTTGCTTTTTTTATTAATCTTTATTTTATTATAACTCATGTCTAATATAAACAGCCACGTAATGCATAGCATTTGGAAATATGATTTGATAATAAGCTGCTGCATCCTGTATTTATATTATTATTTGGAACATTTGAAAAACAGATATATCTTTATATATCTGAAATAAATAAAGAATTTTGTGACAAATCATAGCATATATATGCTACAATATCAAACTATTGTTTATATATTTGAAAACATTCATACTACATTGTATTTAGATTATATAAGGTAATATGATGTTATATCTCAGCAAGCTTATTATTATTAGGACTTTTCCTGGTTTTTACATGTTTATGTAGACAACCATTTTACACTTTTGTAACAAACAAAGATAAGGACATCAAAAATCAAAATCACAAATACAATATATTAAACTAGTCAAACCATTCTAAATCATATCTTAATTCCTTATATTCATATGAGATGTATGATGTAATTATTAATAAAAAGTAAAGCTATTTGTGGTAAAAATTATATGTGAGAACTGAAATTGAATATTATAAAATCCAGCCAGCAGTGACTTAATAAATAGAAAAGATACTAAGATATAAATAACTATATATCACAAACTAATTACAATAATTTTGAAGATTGATTTGCATTTAAAGGTTTTTTAATTAAATATTTTTATAATAACTTTTTTCTTTCAATAAAAATAAACTAAATTTAATGCCAAATCTTTGTTTCAATAAATTAGTCTGATGTAAATATATCACATAAATTTTCTTCCATTCCATTGTATTAATTAAAATATATTTAATTATATTTAAAGGTCTTAATGTTGGTCACTTTTGAATATACTGCCATGATTGAAACTTGATGATTTTATAATAATAGGTTTAATTAGCCGGTACAAATTCATTGGAATTACTTTGTCTCAGATGTAGTTGGTACTTGATTCTTAAATAATACGTAATCAAAGACTTCATGATTCTCATGCATTTGAGTATTTCACGGTTCTAAGCATTCATATTCATAGTCAAGTTGAATCAAATAATGTTCCACCTATTTTCATGAAATCTTGCCAAATAATTTAAAACTTGTCTATAAATATGAGTGTTTGTACCTATTATAATATTTATCTTTTATTAATGTATTGATCTCTAAGACAATTTTTCTAGGTGCTACAATTAGATTAAAAAAAAATTGTTAAAAAATCTTCGGTACTTTTTTATTTTCTATGTTTTGGAAATAAAGTGCATAATTTATTGAACTTTTTTATTTTATATAAATTACATTTCACAGCATATTCAGATTATAAAAAAAATCTTAATAAGATATACATAATACGTAAGTTTTTCTAATATATAGTGATTTATTGTTTTACTTTTATCGGTGCGGACTCCACGCCAACCCAGAACACAGCGCCGTTGAGAGCAATAGTAGCTCTGTAAAAAAATATTGATACTAAATTAGTACTAAATATATATTTTTTATGTAGAAAACTTTAAATAATTGGCTTGAAGCATTTCACAACATAATACGTCAACTTTTTAACGAATTTCGACCACATTTTTTTGCACATTGGCACATTTGTTTTTATTTCGTTCACCTGAATTTGATGATGTCGTTGAAGTCAGCTGGCGGAGTCCATGTGAAAGTTACTGTTTGTTGGTCGTCCGCATGCTCGTGCTTCTTGTGGGTTATTGTGTCCTAAAATTGAAAAAAATAAATCTTGTGTTTTCTTATTTTAATTAACGACATAATTCTCCATACTGCCTCGTTCTCTAACTAGATAAACTAGTAAGTAAAATAAATTTTAAGCTATAGGTACGTCTTAAAACCTATACCTAATAATTTTTTATAGTAAGAATGAGAATAAAAATCGCCGCTTATATTTGGTATTATTACTCATGGGCAATTGTACAAAAGTAGATAAATAACTAATTTACTTTAACATTCAAGAATTCCTACACTCGGCACACAAAGGTCTAAGTCGCTTATTATGGACTTCTAAAACCGAAGATTGCAACATTCAAGGCTGATAGTAATATATGAGGTCGCGCTTGGATGATGTGATTTATGATGGTATCTACTGTCGAAATGTGTTATGTAATTGTTAAAAAACGTCTATAAAGGACTCCAATTATTTTAATTAGTTATTTGACCACAGCTTTTTATCTTTATAATCTTATAAATATTAAACATTCATAAATGCCTTCTTAACTCGGAGTAGTTAATTGATAAACCTTTCTGACGATTGTATTGCTACCTGTCTTTTTTGAATTATTTTTTATTTTTATATCTGAAAATACTATATAACTATGACTGTCCATTCGATGATTTAATACGGAGATATATAAGGTAATATGACCTGGCTTTCTTATTTCGATATTAAGTTTAAACTATATACTTAATTTATGTTGTCCGACGAAGCGAATAAAAAACAGACTATAAAACTCGTAATAAAAATGTTTTAGTAGAAATAGGTATAATTAATTGCTCCAATTTTCTACTCCAGACTGCATGATGTGATGGGACGCCATTTTAATATGATACATTCCCGGGAAATCGGTAAAGGGTAGAAAAACCCTAACGTCTGCTACTAAAATGTTGACAGAAATAAAATATATTCAACACAACCTGGGATTCCAATTTCCAACTAAGCTAGCCATTAGCGTAACGAGGCAGGCATTATATTTATTATATGCTTATATACAAATTATATTGTAAGACACAAAACTGACAGCTTAGAACGTGAAGGTCTCTAATAAAGTTTAGGTACCTATATAAATGATTATAATCATTTTTTACTATCAAAATACTGACAATACGTGGCGTTTTTTAGAGGTAGTACTAACAAGGAAGTTAAATGAATGTAAGATACATTAGACCTTGACATAGACCTTGGTCCTAGGTTGAATAATTTTTCAGTCATGTTATAATACTTTCAACGAATAGATTAATTCTGAGATAAAACCAAATTCAATTAGATTTAGAAATTTAGAATACAACATGTGTTCTAGTTAATACTCGTAAACTTGTTCATAATAAAAACCAGAAACAATAATTTTCGAATTAAGGAATATTCATTACATATTTCAGAGTGGCGCGTGGGTTAATTTAAAAAAAACGATTAATAGGAAACATTTTTTTTTATGGTATGTTTCTCGTCTATAAATCAATTAGAAAAGTTTTTTGCCCCTGTCGAATTAATGCAATAAAAAATTGTTATAAAATAAATAAGAACTTGAGCCGTACTATTTCATAATTCAAATCGAAATATTTTTAAAATGTACCTATTCTATTCACTTTTTTAGTACGTAAGTCGGTATGTTTAATAAGAAGGCAAACTTCACTTTAGAATAATAGAGATATGGCAATGAATAAAATTATTAAGGTATAATATAAATACGAGGTCTTTTAGGCACCGTGTCTTTTCAGGGTAATCCAGCACTTTTTCTCGTTCAGCTTTTTGTATATATTAGTAAGGTTAATTTTGGTTTGTGCCATACCTTGATTAGCGTGAAAGATAATAATTAGCAAAATTGAGCGCTTGCTTTTTATATTTATAGTAATAGAGTAATGTATTTATATGCCGGCTACTAAATTCTATAGAAACTGAAAGTCAATTTTACTAACAAATTGTTACTTTATCGCAAAAGAATTAAATCTTAATCGTAACCGGCCATCTGGTCTTATTATTTGAAAATATTTATACAATCAACACGTATTTTTAGTTAGTCTTGTAAGCGATACGGTACCCTAATTTACATAAAGTACCAAAACAGCCTGTTAGTATTCTACAGGTCGGCTAGAACCTCTTCTCCAATTGAACGGAATATTTAAAGTGTATTCCACCATATTGCTCCAAATCCAAGCACAACACACACGACAGATTTTCATCCGACCCCTGATGTTTTCTTAACCGTCACGCAATGATTTTGAACCCACAGTCGGGTTAGATTAATATGTCTCTATCCCATCTGGGCCCAAATAAATTAATGGTTTTGTATTTTATGGCATTTTTATTATGTTACAGTACTTGTGCGAAATATAACCGGCCAATGCACGGTGCGGCTAACAGCCGAAGTATTTATTGTTAAATCAAAAGAATAAACGCGCGATGGCAGATGGTTTTTGTTAAATATTATATAGCAAGGCGTATTTTATTTACTGCTTTCACATATAACTATCTAATATATAAAGCTGAAGGGTTTGTTTTTGTTTGATAGTGATAAACTTAGGATCTAGCTGTCTAATTACAAAAAAAATGCTTTTGATGACTAATTTGTCAGGAAATATCACGCTACGACACACGGGGGCGGCGCA
Organism: Nymphalis c-album; assembly: GCA_963151315.1. Taxonomy (NCBI): domain Eukaryota; kingdom Metazoa; phylum Arthropoda; class Insecta; order Lepidoptera; family Nymphalidae; genus Nymphalis; species Nymphalis c-album. The sequence continues at coordinate 9,802,122 of OY720590.1, read as the reverse complement.
GTAACGTTTAACGCGAGTGAAACGACGCGGAGAAACAAGCAAATAGGAAGTATGTACTTACACCATCAACGCCGCAGTTCATAGTCTTGGCAAGAGGGTGGTTGGGGTCTACTTGGAAGACTCCGACGATTTTGTCACCCGCTCGCGCTTGTAACATAATCCCCCGAATAGTGTCGTTAGCACTTTTACCAGAAATCGTGACTTGCATGGGTGTACCCGCCTTGACTTCCTGTAGGATAATTAATAATTATTGTAATTTACTGATTTAACGAATGTATAGGATTTTTTTTTAATTTGCTATACAACTGAATTTTTATTTATTATTATTAGTAAAAACGGCGGATATACAAATTAGTTAGGTGCATATTTATGATTAAAGATTTCCAGTATTTATCAAGCTATAATATAATTATATATTCTTATAATTTAATAAATCATAAACATGATATTATCTGTGCATTTTTCAATACCAAAATAAACCTTTTACTCATTTTCTATATTAACAATGATTATTATAGGTAAATGTTATCTTATTAAGTACTTCTCTTAATTTTTTGTACTTAAATAATAAAATAATTATATTCGTATATTACGTGCTTAAGGCGAATGCAGGCAAAGTGAAAGGATATTTCAGGTTTATTGTAAAATATAGGTATACAAAAACATGCGTTTTGATTATTTAACATGTTCCATTATTACATAAATAAAAAAAAGCATTACTATTTAATAACAATAATTAATGACAAAAAAAAACAATTTCACATAATTGTTCATATAAATAAAATTATAAGTAAATACTTTTTATTTTTCTCACCTTGGTGCTTGTAGAAATTATGTATGGTGCGGCTTTTTTTTGAGGAGGGACGGGATGTCTTGGGATCATGTCCTTGCAAGCGCTCTCAGGAGCACCCACGGAGTATCCATCTGCGTAAGCTACCACAGCGAGGAACAGAGCGAAATACGGGAACCACATCTTAAATTTGTTTCTGTAACAAAGTAAGGTATTTTTATACGTTTGAAACATTATTAGCCCTATAAGCTTTGTTTGTCGACTGCTTAGGTAGATACTGATTTATTTCTTTCTGTAATTATTGATTTGAAAAACGAAAACAGCGTTAAAGCCGTACATAATGATGATCATATTAATATAACCCAATAACAGCATTCAAATCAATCGAAAATCAAAACAAAACATGTTAAACTCGGTCAGGGTCCTTTCTGTTCTTCTTATCCCAAGCAACGACGTTTTCTTAGAGACTGGTTCTGTATGTGTTGAAACACCAACGGATTGTCAGCGATTGCTCAAATATGCAAAATAAATAAAACTTTACGACACTAACGCTAAATTTGTATTTACGATTCGTATGTTGCTTGACATGACCTTCCTATATGTGTAACTTCGTTTTTTATCTACATAGAATTAAGGTTTGCTTGACCAAATCTATAGCAAGCCATTTGTGATAAAATTGAAATGGTTAAAAAGAATCAATTATCAAAGTCAAGTTTAAGTGGACATGAAAAAAATCTAATTCTTTTAGATTTTATGCATGTCCACTTATTTTGATATTGTTATTCATATAACAAAAATTTATCGATAATAAAATACATACGTTTCATATACTTGATATGCTTATAAAAATTTAATAAAAATAAAAGTATACTTATTTTATAATTTAATATTTCATAGAAAAATAATAAATTTATGCGGAAATATGTTATATATAATTTTTCAATTCCGTAATATTAATATTATGTATATTACAAAATAATATCGTAACCTAATCTACAACACATTTAAATTATTTATCTTTATTTATTTATATTTAACGGTATTTTACCTTAAAGTTAGGCGACACGAGGAGCAGGCTACTTACGTATTGCGTGAATGGATCACAACGACGCGACCTCGCAAACTTTCAAGCTATATATCGCTCCCAACGCTGTTTTCGCTTTGGAAGGGCGCATGTCAAAGATTTTTTATACCTACAGAACCTATAAAAATATATATTTTGTAACTAATTAGGCAGGGAAATGGTAGGCAAATGCTTGAAGCTTGGATATTATGATCGGTAAAGATTTCGACGCAATCAGGCCAAAAGAATGGTGGCCGCAGTCTTCATATTAAACATACCATAGAAATAGTTAATGATAAAACATTTTAATTACATATGTAATAAGTTATTTTGTCTGTACACTACCCACGAGTCGACCTATATACCATTAGACCATTTTATTTGTATATAATAAATTTATAAGTACTAGTATATTTAGTACTTAGAGGTGATTCTGCGATTCCTTTATTCTTTGTTGTAATTCATAGAAACATTAACAATTTTTGTACTTTATTCTAGAGAATTTATGTGCCGGTAACATTATCTTTATTGCAATTTTGTTTTATACTTGCACTGGAAAGTATCGTCTCTCCTTACTAAAAATAAAAATAATTTGACCTGTTTGCATTATAATAAGTTTAAAATTTATTGATTGATAAACGGACGCCGTGGTTTTATTGAAATTTATATTTATTAATCGATTTTTGACTAAATTTCTCTTCCTGTCTTTACTTGTCTGTCTTTACTTCTGTATAGAATATATCTTGCCACCTTTATTTGATTAATATAATAATCGTGCGAATGTGAATAAGTCTGCGATATAGGAATACTGTGAATTTTTTTTTTCCATACACTATACCGAATTCCATACCCTATTTTTTCCATACCCTAAGAACAAAAACTTACTAATATTACCTACTTCGCATCTGAGAGCTTTAAGATGATGTACTTTTTAAATAATGATTACACTTGTTTGTTACGTTACTGTTAATAAAGTAATAATTTCATTATAACGATCGATATTGTTTTAAAAAATATATGGAGATATGTAGCTAAAAAAATAAATTAAATATCTCTATTCTATTATTAAATCCAATTATTTCAAATTTATTTATTTTTATTGCAAACAAACGTAAATTAATATCAGAAGCATGGCAAGTTTTCACTTTTCATGATTATAATTTCCAACGTAAAAACAACTTATTTAGGTATTAAATAATTGCTCGCATTTGCAGCCCAATTATTTTAGGGCCGCGCGGTGAAGCTTCCTGGAAATCACTTAGTTTTTTTTTGGTTGGTCTTCTGTCTATCGTTAATTATGTTTGGGAATCGTATCATAGGTATTTTGGTTTCCCGTCACAATACGGATAATCGCTTACTCGATGTGCGTGATAAAAAAAACAAATCTAATACTCTTACGACACCCGCGATGATATTTATTTTTGAAGTCATATATGTATGTTAGTCCTTATTCTTTAAGATTAATCACTATGCTCGCGAGGTTGTTTGTAAGAAATGGTAATTGATGTAAGCCTGCTTTTGTATGATATTCTTATTCTCTAATTTTATATTTTTCCTGCTTTCTTCTTTTTGTCTTCTTTTACACAACCAGCCAATATATGAACCTAGTACGATCATATTTAAATGCCTACGGTAACATATCTTTACTTGGTAGTAAGGCTTTGTACAAGTCCGTCTGGGTAGGTACTACCCAGTCATCACATATTCTACCGCTAAATAATAATAATAATAAAGCCCTTTTATTCCGAATTCGCTACATATATATATTGTTGTGTTTCAGTTGGAAGGGTGAGTGAGCGATTAAAACTTCAGTTAAAGGGACATAACATCTTATTTGGTAGCGCATTAGCGAAGGAATGGTTAAGATTTCTTACAATGCCAATGTGTATGGACGATGTCCCCTTACATCCCTATTTCTATCATATTATACCTTTCTTTTCAATTCGATTACGAAGTTATATCTGTAATATTCATTTCATTTTGCTACTTAAAACCAAGCTAAATTAATTTGAATGTATAATAACATGAATGCATGAAAAGATGATCGCAGTTCAAAACCGGACAAGCGCCACTGAATTTTATGTGTCTAATTTGTGATTATAATCATCTAGGGCTTGTCCGTGGGCCGTGAAGGAAAACATCATGAGGAAACCTGCATGTGTCAATTTCACTGACAATCTGTCACATGTGTATTCCACCAAACTCCAACAAGCTTCAAACCTTCTCCTCCAAAGAGGAAAATAGGCCTATTATAACAGTACCTACCTAGCTACGTCAGGTAAACACGCAAGTAGTTCTTTTTTACACCGTCATTGTAAACATCATTTTGTCATAGTCATATTTATTTGAAATCAAATAACCTATAATAGGTAAATATGAACGTCATGGTCAATTTACTTAGATCACGTAGAGAAGTACCTAATAAATTAGCACTTTGTCACAAAATGATAAATCAGAATGGCAAAAACATGTTAATGAAGTTTTTATTACAATTGTTATGTATTTGCTTATTTTATTAAATCAGTGTAATTTTAATCAAATAAAACAGTTTCTTTTGTAAATGCATCATGGTGGTCTAATAATCATAAAACTCATAGACTAAAAATCTATTTAGCTTTTTGAAGTTGCTTTTTAATTTATTAGGTTGGTGTGGGATGCTATTATGCTATTATTATCGAAAATTGTAAAATAATACTTATGACATGCTAAATTGTTGGAGAAACTTTAATGTGGAAAATAATATGTATTAAAGTCCGGGTACTTATTAAGAGATATATCGTAAAAACCCCTTTCAACCCCTATTTTCAAGATGGTGGCCGTGGGACAAGGGTGGCGACCCCACAAACTTGGTTTTAGCTTTACATTGACCCCCCTACACATTAAAAAAATAAAATTGCGACCTCTAAAAAACGCAACCACAAATGTAACTTTTCAATGGACTAGACGGGCAGTCGCAGAGCGCGCGGGCTGCAGGTGACCGTGCGATTCTACAAGTTGCCCGCCGGTGCAGCGGGAATCGCAAAACCGCGCACAACGCAGCGCCGGCGTAAAACGCGTCGTGAGATGTGCTTTAATTTTTTACATATAAATCTGCATTCTACAGATGTAAAGGACCCGCGGCGGTCGCGGGACAAAACCGCTCGGTGAGTTCTTAGCCTTAGTCATTGTTTCATTTGTTAGGGTTGTTACTGGTACAAGGTTGTAGGGTTATAAAATTAAAGTTATACAAATTACAATGACGGCGAAATGTAATTTATCTGAAATCAAAATATTAATCAAATAATCAAATTTGTTAATGTTATTTTTAATATATTTTAACACGAGCAGTATTGTGTTTTTTTTTTCTCGAAAAAAGGTCTTGTATTAGCACAGGCCACGATTACTTTGTTCGAAGCCACTTTGTTCTTTGGGGGAGAAGTTGCACATTGCGCTGACGCCCCGAAGTCTGCTCCGGTAATGCAACTTTAGTCTAGCATGATTGCGCAGGCGCAGGACCAACCGAAGGCAAAGAGATGTAAGCCCTTCAAATCCGCTACTGATAATTTATTGAAAGAAGAATCAAATAGTAAATATGCAACATGGAATATAAGTTAAAGATGATAGTAATATCAATTTGTATTTTTTTTTATTGAAGATCGGGCAAAAGTGAAAGAGTCAGCTGAGGTCAGCTCATCTGATAGAAAATGACCACCCATCACCGGACATCTATAATACCGAAAATACAACACAAAGATGGAAGATAATATATTTATGCCTATTTATATTTTTTTATTAACGCCTAGCGTTGATGCGGCAGAGATCATGCGGAGCTTAAAAATAAAACATAAACATTGCACCCGAATATTGCTTTATTAGAATTTAACGTTTGAAATTATAATTCTATTATTTTCCTTAAAAAAAACAATCGTGGCACTGGCAGCCCTGTTTTAAGATAAACCTATAACCTATTGATAACCTAGCTATAGGGTAAACGGGGATAAATGTTATTACGTATTCTAGCTTGAGGAAAAGATATGACAGCGATGTGAACGTCCACAAATTTATTGTAATTTCTTAAAATCTTGTACCTTGGATTTTCCATTATGAGGAAAATAATAACATGTGTCACAATGAGTATATAAGCATTTTTGTTTGCAAAGTATCATAATTTCTAACAATTATACGGGTAATCAAAATATATACCTAATGCACTGAACGAAGTATTGTATTGTTGTTGTTACGATGTTGTCGTTTTTAATAACTGACCATTTGTATTATTTAAATATGTTAAAATATAAAGTACATACTCTGTTCCATTAATGTTCAAATATATAGTTTAAATGGTTAAACAATAATTAAAGATTGCATCAAATACACATGCTGTATAATGTAGGTATTTACGAAATAAAAATGAATCCGATCACAAAAAAATCCTTCGAATTAGGATTGGATTATCTTAAGTTGTAGGAAGATGTAAATGCCTTGATAGAATATTGTGCTAATAAACGGATTGAAAATAAGTTGACTGATAAATTAAAATATCAAAAGTAGGTATTCGAATACAAGTACAAGATTAATGGTGTCATAATTGTTAAAATATATTTCCATTCAATGACCATAATCAGGGCCGACATAAACCAAAAGGAGGTCCTGGTTACATTAGAATCTCGGGGCCCCTGTTTATACAAGACTTGACATTGTCTTGATATCTGCGGTGTTTCTTGCTCTTGATAGGCCCTGCATTACATTTAATGATTACAGTTTGTTCTTAATCTTAATTACGGTGATATATTTTTCTCTTAACTATGAGATACATAATATTATAGCTTAGTTTGGGACTTTACTTTGGAACTTGAAAATTTATTTGAAATCGTATGTACTGCAAATCAGTTATATTGCCCCTTCGATAGTGGGGCCCTGGGCACTTGCCCCCGAGTGCCTATACGTGATACAACATCATATTAAACATCTAGAACGAATGCATATTGTAGCAGGTAAATCATATAGACAGCTGGGTTTTATTAAAACAATCTTATGAGACTATTTCACTTGGCCGTAGTGTACTCGAGTAGGTACGCTTTTTACATCTGGTCGTTTTAATATATCATGTACTTTAAACAATTAATAAAATCTGCTGTTATTAGGAAGCTTGTACACACAATAAAATTGAGATCTTATAGAAGTTAGCGATATGCTGTTTTTGCAAGCAATCATAACTGTCAAAACTGACTATGCGTCTTTGTTAGCAAATTTTCATACAATGCCTTATCTTTAAGACCTCGATACAAAACGCCTTTCAGTTATACTAAAGTAAATTTATATTCAAAGCACAAAACTTTTATTTTATGTCTGGCTCAAACCTACAATAAAGTTTATTTACTTACACACACACAATTTTATATTTTTATTTCATATATAATATATTTAATTAGTCATAATTTAATTTTATAATATTGTGTAATCTGGTTTGCCTAATTTTGTAATTATTCATAATTAAGAATGTTAATAGGTATGCCAAATCGGTTGAAAGTTTGTTACAGTAAAGCTTGTATGTATACAAATTTAAAATACACTAGTTTTTGTTGTAGTCAAAAATACTTAATAGTTTTGATTTTACAGGCATTTTAACTTACGAAAAAATCGAGTCCCGCTAACAGTCACGTGACCGCATGTGACGTCACTTTACAACGTTCCGCTCTTGGCAAGTCGCCTAACGTGTCTTACGTTACCGTACCGTGCTGAGAACGCGAGCGGATTGAGCGAGTGTTGTAAAATGACGTCACACCGAGTACGAGTCCGTATCGCACGTTTACTTCTATAAATCGGAATGTAATTGAAGTATCGAAGTAATTCTTTCACTTGTATTTTTTATTTTTGACAGAGAATATGGAGAGGTAATAATCAAAATTAGGTAACATTCTTAATTGTACAACAGGTAATTGTAATGCTATTGATTACAAAATAAACATACAAATTAATCTCTTTTTAATAATTAAATAATCATTATATTTTGGTATATACATATTTAATAACGTAGGTAGTGAAAGTTTATTTGAAGTTTAACGTGGAGTATAAATTATCACCTGCAAATAGTTTTAAAAAATACAAAGAGCAAATTAAAGTTGAAACTTAATAGTAGTTAGCAGAATTAAAGGTGATAAAGTGACTAACAAAGAACATTGTAAATATAAATACAGTGCCGACTTTTTTTTTCTTCTACGCGGACGAAGCTGCGATTTTGACTACCATTAGCTTAGTAGATTATACCGACGTAATACCTACATACGGTACTTGTTCGCCCTTAAATAGTAATAAAGGTCAAATGACAATATGGTCTCTAAGCTGTTAAGCAAGGCAGGAGCGATTCTGGTTTAAATATAGAAAATCCATACGTAATTATCATCTTTATTTCCCATTTTGTATGTTATTATGTATATGTATACTTGTTTAATTTTAAATAAAGTTTTATTATGATCTTAGTTCCTAAGGTTGATGGCGCATTGGTGATGTAAGCATGTTTGTGATCCTCATAAAGAAAAGGTTGAGTATCGGCGCTGTAGCTTTTTTGCACTATCTAGCGTTATTAGAGATAATAGTAAAACTAAAGGAGTTGAGCGACCAAATTTAACGTATTTTCGACAATATTATATTTATATAAAAACACATATAGAGTAAGATCCCAGGCCCCAAATATGGCCAGGGTCATATGTAGAATAGTGTAGTATTAGTATTCACTGTAGTGAACGTATACTATGATTAAATATCATGGGGGCTATTTTAATAGATTTTTTAAGCTACCAGACCAATCCTAGTGGCCAAACATCCTCTAAGCTTATTTAAAGTGCCGCCGCCGCTTTAATAGCGAAAGAACATTATACGTACACTTGAGTGTAAGCGAGATAGCTGTACTTATACGTATAGCGTGCGTTTTATTCATTTCAATTCAGCGTTTGGTCGAGTCTGTTCAGCACTACTGTTATTTTGACTTCATCATTTAAGAATAAATGTAGGGGTCACGCATTTCCTAAGTGAATTCTTATTTTTGTGTGCTCATAGTAATCAAATGCCTTTTTAATATAGCTTCATAAAAGTTATCTTGTAAATAGTTTAAAGGAAGTCTTTAATAATAATTAAATAATTTCTTAGTATCTAATTATCAAAATAATTGAACTTCTGAAGTAGCGGTACTTAACCTGCGGCCCGCCGCGCCGCCGCGGGCTTTTGTGGTTGGGCCACTTGATGTTACTTTATATCAAAATATTTTTAATTTAAAAGGTTTTTATTATCACCGTTCAATAAACTTGTTCATAGCTGTTTCATATAAGTTGTAACAATATCAAAACCTAAAAAAAATATTATCTAAATACTTTGTTTGCGAAAGAAGAAAAAGTTGAGTACCTGGTCAAAAATATCTGACTGCTGGCTAAAATGTTTAAGTGACAGATTAGTCGGATGAGCTCTTCGACGTTTATTGTAATTTTTGTATTAAATTGGCCGAAAGAACTAAATGTTATCTTATCAATTTCATTTAATTGTAAAACATTGGAATCGTATATGAATTTTACTAATTCCAAGCATTCTTTCCACTTTACTTATAAAAATAATTGCAATATTATGTAATATCTCCAAAAATGCATAATTTGAAATCTATTATATTATTTGTTTTGAATTTCCACCTTATTTACTTTAATAATGGTTAAAAAGCATACTTCATACCGCTTAAGTAAGTGACATGTGGCAACACGTCGCAATTTTTCTGAGATGGTGTCATTTTAAGTTATTTTAAAAATATTTATACATTTTTTTGTTTAATAAAATGATGACTCTTTTTTCCTTAGAAATGACTTATTTGAACAACTTTGTTTTTAATTGTTGCGGTATATTTTATATATGGCAATGTTTGAAAATGACATTACGCCGGTGTGTCAATTTTTTCTAGTCTATGCTTGTGTAGTATGGTGGTCGATTTACCAATATTTTTCATAAATTGTTTGTTGAATTAGGCGGGAAGCAAGTTTTGGCATTTTATAAACAAAAATGAGTGTTGAAGAAGATGTAATGAAAATACAAAAGAAATTAACTAAGATGACATCAGAAGATGGCACGGTAGGTGTGGTAGTAGTATAGTATATAATAGAAAGACAATAATTTTAGTAGGTACTGAAATGCAACATAAATAAAAGCTAAGCCGCGTGAGCACGTTACCTCATTTAGATGAGCAACACTAATAAACAGATGAACACAACTATTAAAGTGAAACACTGAAAGCTTATATTGATATCAGAATTAATAAATAAAATGCGATTTTATATATGTACATAGTAGTCTTGTTAGGTTTGTTTTATGAATAAGTAATGTTTATTTTTTATTTGTAGGGTCAAGAAGAGGCATTAGAGCTTTTAAAGGCTCTACAAACAATGGCCATTAACTTAGATGTCCTTACCAAAACCAGGATAGGGATGACAGTTAATGCTTTACGCAAGTCCAGTAAGGATGAAGAAGTGATATCATTGTGCAAAACATTAATTAAAAACTGGAAAAAGTTTTTATCAACACCAGCTACACCTTCCAAGGATTCAGGTGGCTCGTCAAAGTCTAAGAAAGACTCAAGCAAAGATAAAGAGAAAAGAGATGAAAAAGAAAAAGACAAAAAATTACCAGCATCATTTCCACCACAGTCAAATACCACTGACGCTGTCAGGCTAAAATGTAGAGAGTTGCTGATGCAAGCATTAAAAATTGATGGTGAAAATCCTAATGCATGTGCATCTTCTGAGGAACTTTCTGAAGAGTTAGAAGAATGCATTTACGCCGAGTTTAAAAACACAGACATGAGGTACAAAAATCGGGTCCGTTCTCGAGTAGCAAACCTCAAGGATCCTAAAAACCCTACATTGAGAACAAATTTCTTGAATGGAGTGATCACTGCTTCTCGTCTTGCCAAAATGACTCCAGAAGAGATGGCAAGTGATGAAATGAAAAAACTACGGGAGAAATTCATAAAAGAAGCTATTGATGATGCTCAACTCGCAACAGTGCAGGGTACTAAGACGGATATGCTCAAATGTGGTAAGTGCAAGAAGAAGAATTGTACTTACAGTCAACTACAAACTAGAAGTTCAGATGAACCTATGACTACTTTTGTTTTATGCAATGAATGTGGCAATCGCTGGAAGTTTTGTTAAGACTGCTTTTAATATATTTAGAGAAATAGTGTATCTTTTATTGTATGATGATACACTGGTGTATCAAATAAATATTCTTAACTTTTACTATGAATTGTTTTCCCATTTCATTGCATTGACCTTTTGCTATAATTGAAAATGGAATTGTGTGAAGTAGATAAGGATCTTAGTTTTAAAATAAATGAATAAATTAACCTGCTTTAAGTGATTGGCAATTTTTTTTACAATCTATGGGTGGGTTCTTTAATGATTTAAACTACAAGTTTTTATATCACATTGCTATATATTTTTCTACATTCTCTTACTCACATAAGGAATGTGCTCTTAAGAGCATATTAAAATGATATTCTATATTTATATTGGTTTGACAGTGCCTAGCTTCTTACTTTTTAAATTTAATCAAAAAGTCTGCAAAAATATGTTTTTTAAATATCCTACTCACTAGCCAAAATAAATACATACACAATAAAGAGTGACATTTCTTTATGATATTATTTTTATATTGATAACTAATGTTATTATATTTTTATACTGAATTCATGTAATGTTAATAAGTTATTGTCTGCTTAAAGTTTATAATGTGTGGTTTATAATCATATTTTTTTAAATATCTCAATGCACATAAAATTATAATAACTATGATATAAAAACATCATTCTATAATGTGAATAATTATACCTTTTAACTTAAACAAACATTCAGAACTACTTAAAAGAATTGCTATTTAATTATTATTTTTCAGTGCCAACTCTAAAGAAAACCACATTCTGTTCTAGTAATTTTATGATTATATTTTTAAGTATGTATAATTTCAAACATATAATAACAATAAAAGTATTATACTTATAAAGCAATATTTCCATACATATATGAATACAGTTTCTTAGGTACTTTCAGGAATTTTATTTTATCAATAAAATAATAGTCCATATTTCAGCATTATATATTGAAATATGTAATGGATGGACTTGCAACATTTATCATGAGAAGAATGACACTTAAAAAAATTACTTTTTGAATTTAAAACAAACACATTTCTGTTGATCTAAAATTTTAAACAAAGTTATTAATGTTTTAAATAGGTAAATTTACATCATTAGTTTGCATATTTTTTGTCACATTTGATTAAAATTGATCAAATTGTAACTTGTATCTTCGATTTATTATTGATCAATTCTATTCAATGCTTTAAAAATGTACTTAATATTAAATTTTAAATTTGATTTTTCATTGATCCCTTATTAAATCTTATTGATTTAATGTTTATAGGTACAATAGAAAGTAGTTTCGCGTTTAATTTAAGTTTTCTTTATGATACTGGCCAGGCATGTATGCAACTGTACTGCACCCAAAAATGATCCGAAAAATTCGCCAAGTGTTCTAAACTAATATGGCAAGCTATACTTTGGTGAATATCGACAGTTTCGGTTTTTGGCTCCTTTTTATGGAACTATTTTTAAATTTCGTAATAATTTTGCTTATTGTAAATACTTATTTTAACTTACAAGTACACTTAAATTAAATATAAACTATTCAACAAACAGTTCACCTGTTTTAATTTTTACAAATATTTTGTTATCATTGCACATACTATTTTGATTTAGCATATCTAATTTGAGATCACAAGTCGATTTATTTTCTTCATTTTCTTCTAATTTTGTAACAGAAAAAGTAACGTTTTCATTAGCCACGAAACACTCGGGGGTTAGGTTCTTTTGGTAATTAAAATGAGTTTTTAAATGCTCTCGAAGAAAATGCGATTGAACCACTACTAAATCACAGAATGAACATTTATGATTACCACCACTGAGGACGTCAGTTTCATCATGCCTTCTATAATGATTACTAAGGGCATCTTGACGTTGATTCGTGTATGGGCATAAAAGGCACATGTGTAGTTTCCGATCTTTTGTAGGAGAAAGGTCTGAAGTAGTAGGGTCCTTTCCTGTATTATTCATAGAACGTCGACGTTGTAATAATCGGAGTGTTTGTTGATCACTAATTGAAAATTGTTGGAAATCAGTTCGAGGAGGCCTTTTGGGCATAGTTTTAATAGCTAAGGTAAAGTTTTCACCACTTTCATCTTTTTTGTTTTCAGTATTTTCAACTTCAGATTCTACGTAACCATTTACATCTTTCTTTCTTTCTGCTTGGGCTTCATCGTTCATTTGATGTTTTCGCATATGTTGGACATAATTGGCATAATACTTCACCGAATAGTCGCATAATTCACATTTGTATCTTTGTTTTGAACCATGCAATGATAAATGTATTTTGTATTGTTCACGTTTTTCAAATGCTGATGGGCATTTGTGACATTTATAGCGTTTTTCCTTTTGTCTTCCATTTTTAAGATAAGTTGGATAAATGAATTCTGGATTGCCGTGCATTAAATATCCAAACTGAGGATCAGCTTGAAGCACTGGTGGGAAATGATCATTTGGCTTTACAAGCTTATCTTTGTCTGTTAAAACTCTTTTCTGGGCTTCTGTTTTTCTTTGGAATAAGTCAGTTCCCGATAAAGGTATATTTTTATAATCTAAATCATCACCAGATTCATAATCACAAGTAGCAGATTTATTTTCATTTTCATGTAATATTTCATGTTTAGCTAGGTTTCCAATATTTTTAACAGCATAACTACATTTTTTACATTTATGTTCACCTTCTCCTCCATGTAGTCCCATATGATAACTTAATGCAGAAGTTTTAAAGAACTTGGCTGGACATTCTTTGCAAAAATACTGTTTTGGCACGTGTTTTATATCTGATGATTTCTTGGTAACATTTTCGTGAAATTCATAATTTTTTCCGGGATTAGCTACTACCCATGTCACATCTGAAGTAAGTGGACAATGAAAAAGCTGCAGTTTAGGTTCTTTATAAAGACTATGAATTTTATGAACGAATTTAAGCATTTTTGTTTTTGTATTATATTCATCGGTGTGCACCAAATTATGGGTACTTAATTCATTTTCTAGAGGTACTGAAAATTCACAAGCCTTACATTTATTTGAAAATGTTGAATCGTGGAATTTATCGTGGACTTTTAATTCGCTGTCTGCAAAGAATCTCGCTGGACATTTTTGACAGAAGTATAATGTTCTCGTTTCTTTACCTTCATTTTGATTGTCCTCTTCTTTGACAAATTCATCTTCCATGTTATTTTTTTCTCTCTCAATAACTTTACGCAACTTAGCTATTTGTTCTTCATCAGGTAAGTCTGATTCAACAGGACAGTAAATTCTGCCATAAATTTCTCCGTGAGTTTTGGAGTGCTCTGATAATCTTACTTTATTATCGCATGTGAATTTACATTCCAGACATTTATATATTGTTATGTCACTATTTTCAAAGACAATACAGTGTATTTTTTCATGATTAGGTATTTTACATTTTTGTGAGTTTACGTATGAACAATAACGACATTTATACATTTTGTGAAACTCATTCTTAGCCGATACCCACACGAAAGGAATTTCATCAAGGTTCATCGAAAATTCAGACTGTGCATCTACCTGATTAGAGATGGATGAAAAAGATTCTAACTCAGCTTCTATTTCACCTTTTTTCGCAATAATGCCATGAACCCGCATGTGTTGATGAAGCAAGTGCCTTTTTGAAACACTATAATTACACTCTTGACATTTGTAGGGAGTATCAGCCGGTAACCGATGGAATTGCTCATGATACATAAATTGAGACTTACTATTAGTTTCATATGGACATTCTGTACATCTATGTCTTTTCGTCGACGAAGAGTTTGGTAAAACGTGTACTCCTTGCTCTGGTAAAGGCGATTTGCATCCCATTGCTTTTGATATATAATCTTCTGGATCAGTAATGCCGTGTAAAATAAGATGTTGAGTCAATTCGTGTTCGTCTTTGACAAAGAATGGGCAAAAGTAACATTTAAATATTGAGTGCGGTGACGGCTGATGTTGTCGTAAATGCGCCATAAGTGTATTCTTGTCGCTGGCTTTATATGGACATTTCGTGCAAGTGTCAGAACCGATTTCGTTGGTTGACGTTGCATTTAAATCGGGTTTTGGTTTAACTGTGGTGATGACTTTAATCACGCCATCGTGCTTTAATCGGCAATGTCTCTGAAAATGCAAAAGAAGAAAATTTTACAATGGTTTAACATTTGTAATGGTCCTCCTGACCGATTTCGGCCACGGCGGCCAATCTCAAGATATATTAGCCAACTGCGCAGGACATATTATAGTGCTCAAGTATGTGCGCAAACACAGATGCACTCTCATAAGCCGATGGGACGGCAATCCGACACGACCGGAAAAGTTCAGGCGCAAGTCCAACGGCTTTACGTGCTTTCGGAGGCACGGGAGTGTACACAATTCCAACCTCCAGACTCAGACTCAAAAATTTCGGCAGAAAATCTCAATAACATTTTATTGGCCGACCTGGGAATTGAACCCAGCACCACCGTGTCTGCAGCCTTACATGTAGCCACTAGACCAACGAGGTCATTGTTTATATTAACGTTGAGATCAAAATGGTTAAAAAAGTTCACATATATATGAACTTGAATCTACAATAAATAAAATTCAATTATAAAAAAAAACCATATAGCATTGATATAATATAAAGTTTATTAATAAAATAAAACCGTTTGATAAGCAATGTATTGATATTGCTTATATCTGGTAAATGCTACCGTGGCAAGTCAAACACTATATTTGTAATTTTTAAAATCAATGTAGATGATTTACACGTTAATTGTTAAAGCGAAGAAAGTAGAAACCAATTACTAAGTTTTTTTCTTTTTTTTTATTGCATAGGTAGGCGGACGAACGTATGGGCCACCTGATGGTAAGTGGTCACCAACGCCCATAGACATTGGCATTGTAAGATTAGTTAACAATCGCTTCCATCGCCAATGCGCCACCAACCTTGGGAACCAAGAAGTTATGTCCCTTGTGCCTGTAATTACACTGGCTCACTCACCCTTCAAACCGGAACACAACAATATTGCAGTGGAATATCTGATGAGTGGGTGAACCTACCCAGACGAGCTTGCACAAAGCTCTACCACCAAGTAATTAAATTTTCATTAAACATTTATGCTAACCTGTATAACGTGCTTCCAATTAGACAATTGGTTGCAGTGTCCACATCTATACGCCAAGTCGGCCGGATCAGGCATGTTCTCGGGTTTTTTGTTAATGATAGGCTTTGTTTCTTCCAAACACTCATCCGGTTTCGAGTGCTCACGAACATGTTCCAGTAAAGCTTCTCTCGATGAATCTCTGCAAGAAATTAAACAATTAAAAAATCGAACTATTAAGGTATTTCCTTGCGGGTAGGAATAACTATGAAACGTAAAAATATTTTTAGAGCTAGTACATAATTATTTTTAAACTATTCAGAGAAAAAAAAACTTAAACAATTATACTAACTTGTAATTGCATTTTTTGCATTTCCAAAGTGTTTTTTTAGGTTTTTTAGCATCAAGATTTCTGTTGTCTAACTCATATTTGTGATCACTGTTCAGAGTTTGTAAATTAAGTGGTTGCATTTCAAATGGCGTATTAATTCCATCAGTTACATCACTAAACGCATCATCGTCTAGCGCAGTATCCACAGATGTATTTTGGTCAATGTAATGAAATTCATTTTCACCGTTTTCGTTTAAAATAGGCATTGCTAAAAATTTATTATATTTGCTGTAATTGCGCCTACCAGTCTCATCTGTCATAAGTACTTTTGCTTCTACATGATCAGGATCTCGAGCGGATTTAAGTTTAATATGCTTTGTAATATCCCATCTCCAATTTGATTTATACTTACACAATGAGCATTCAAATGGTTTCTTGTTTAAATGTCCGACTATATGGACATGGAATCTTGAAGCAGTTGATGCCCAAAACAAACAGTGTGGACATTTAAAAACTTTTTTCCCAACTGCTTGACTAGGTGATAGATTCATATTTTCATTATCATCAACAATATCAGGATCAAAATTTCTATTTTGTTCTGGTAGCGTAGAATCATCATTAATACTTATGTCTAATGGTACATCGAATTTATTTGAGTCATGACTTATATTATTCCAAACAAAAACGACGTTTTCCATTGGATGTGGCTCTAATTCCTTCTCTTGATTACCCGTTACAGCTTCGCTACTATCTTGATTATTTACTTCTGATGCATGTTCCAATTTGTTATCTTTCTTTCCGCATGTTTGCATGTGTATGTATAAATCGGCACTTGACTTGCATCGATGCCTACAGTTTTGGCACCTTGTCGATCCTAAGCTCGAATGTAATGCGCTGGTTAACATTCGATTTGATTGAGACGTACAATTTTTTTCATGAACTGAATGTTCTGACAAACATTTACTTTCGAAACCACAATTCTTACATATAAGTGAACCTTCTTCTCCCGTTTCGGTTAATAACCTTTCTTTTAATCGATCGAAAAATGATTCATTCTTCTTGCGGTTAGAAATATCTTTACTTACTACATTATTTACTGGAGTTAAAGTAATATCTATTGGTAAGTTATCAGTTTTTTGAATATCTGACTGAGATGTGGTTTCTTTAAATTTTTTAGCTGGAGGCTCTCCAGGAAGTGTTTTGTTTTGATTTGGCGTTGATGCATTTAAAGGAATAAGTTGTGGAATCGGTCTTGGTATTTTCTTACATTGTTTTTGATTTTTTGCTTCATCCGAAGTAATATCATTTTCTATTTCTTTTGTTATATGTAAATTTTCACTTTTTACAGCGTCAGAAGATGAAGCCTCGTTAGAGTCGCTATTACAACTCACGATGTCTTTGTCCATGTACTGTAGACCCATTTCCTGAAACGATACAAAAACATTTTGTTAATAATTTGTTTTATACAACTTTACTTATTTTTAAAAGTGCAAATTAGATTACGATTTCTTTGTTGCTTAACAGAGTATTTAATATCATGAAATAAACAACGTCGTACATTGTCATTAACATTAAACCATCATTTCGTGTAGTATGTGTATGTATTGTTTACTCTCATAAAGTGTACCTAATTAACAAATGTGTTAAGTTCGTGCAATACAATAAATAATTACATAATTATACTTTCAAACAATAATATATTTCTAACAAATACCTAAGATTCACTTTTCTGTAACTTTATTTTCGTAAAAAAGTTTTTAACCTTCATTTAAATTTTGAAATAATCGATGTCAGGAATACTTATTATAGAGATTAACTAAGTGTTTATTTCCCAGTACGAAATTGGTATTGATTTTAAAAAACGGATGTCAAGAAAAGTTGCTCAATGGTTAACCTCATTATTTCGTAAAATTTCTTTAGCATCTACTAATTATATGAAAATGACTATATACATCTGTGGCTAGACATTACCTCGTCTGATTTATTTATAAAAGCAAAGAACATCTGAAAACGTTCAATGTTATCATGCATGAATAAAATAACAAACAATATTTAAAAAAGGTGAATGTTACGAATAAGATTAACAATAATAGAATCTTGTTGCCTCGATAATAGAATTAATGTAAACGGCTCAACGGTAGCCGCAGTCACAACGTCGCAGGTTCGATCCTTACTTGGACTATTATCTCCCTCACTCCGAGCATATGGCTCGGATTGAGATTAGAAAATAAATATATATTCAAGAATATTTTGATAAATTAAATTGTAAATAATTATTTGTTTATATATAATAAAAAAAATAACGATTAATTTTATAAACACTACTCGTAAGTCATTGTAACTTTCTTTTTTTTTTTAAATATCGGCAAAACATACACACAAACCTATGTGAGATCGAAATGTAACCGTTGTGTTATTGTTATAATTAGCAGCTACACAAAATGTAACGTATTATTCTGATTCGAATTCTCTTAATTTTAATACTTAATCGTTTGTTTACAATATAACTAAAAGATAATTTATGTAATGGTATTATGCCTGTAAATTAGTATCGAAAACAAGTATTATGAAGATGTTTGGTATCATTGTTAATTACGTTATACAATGGACTTTGTAGACAAATATTTTCATGCACGCAAACGCAAACTTGAACAACATGCATAGATCAAAGCATGATGCAAGAGCGCACGAGGGGCCGTATGGAGTGCAGAGCAGTCACTCCGCAAAGCCGGAGTGATAAGAGGCATGACGTCACCGACCACTGCGGCCCCTAGGCGCGGCCTCTGCACTCAACGCGACACTCACCGATGCAGAGTGTGAGGACCGTGAGTCTCCGCTCCCTTCCTCCTCTTTCAAGATGAGTGTGTTTCCGTCCGTGATATCGACATAAGCGGGCATGTCACTGGCGCCCACCCGGTTGCGACGGCGACTCGAACTTGATTGACCAGCAGGCGGCGTGTGATGATTCATTTCATGTACCGTCAAACTTTGTCTAATATCTGCGGTAAAGTTACACATAGAACAGTGGAAGCTTCCGTTGCCTCCGTGGTTTTTCATATGACGATCTAAATTCCATTTATAAGGCGTCCGAAAATCGCACATAGTACATTTAATCATAGGCATCGAGTGATACTTTACATGCTTTGTATATCTAGCTCTAATGTGGGTAACGTAGTTGCATTTACTGCAAGAAAAGAATTTACTTCTATCTGTTGTTAATCCTGACGGTACTGCCTCGGCGTCAAACGAGCGCTCGAGTGACTCTTCGTTATCATCATCGATATCCATCTGCGAGTCATCACATTCTTCTATTTCTTCGAACATCTCTTCCATTCTGTCCAGAGGTTCCAAGGTTTCAGATGTAGATGGTAGAGTATCTGATTCTTTGCTTAAAATCGTACTTTCATGTACCATTCTGATATGTCTTGTAAGTTTTTGATGATGTCGTGAAGCATAAACACAATGTGGACAATCGTAAATCTTAAGTTTTTCAAAGTGCACGTCACGAGTATGCACGAGATAAGCGCGTGGATTCTGCGTATAAAACATGCACTTGGTGCAGTTGTAGTTTCTTTTTATCTTGCACTGTGGTAATTCACTATCTTCGGCGGCATCTGAGGAAGCCTCCGAGGATGCGTCGCCGCACAAGCGGCCTTCGAGGGAGCGCACGAGAGTCGCGACCTCGCCGAGTTGCGCGCTGTGCGGCGAGGACATCTGTTGTAGCATACTCCACTGCAACAAAACAATGCTCGGTGTCGGTTAAACGTTCCGAGACAAGGGTCTGCGGCGGGAGGCGAGGCGCGGCGAGGGGCGCGGTGTCGTGCACTGACGAGGCGAGGAGCGCGCAGCAGCGGTCGCGTAACCGCGTAGCGTGTGCGAAGCGCGAGAACGTCGCCGACAGAATGAGGCGGCCGGCTGGCAGGCGATGAGGCGACCCGCGACCGGCAAGCGCCGGTGGCGGCTGGCGGTCGGCCCGAGGGCGCGTGGGCGCGGGACGGGTGCGGAGGGTCCGCCGACCGTTGTGATGATCCTATGTTTTTCTCCTCCTCGACACTGAGCGCGGTTAGGGGAGTCGACGCAGCAGGCGACCTCCACTGAGGCAGTCCTCATTCGTTACGTAATATATAAAAGCCAAGAATCCGTAATGTTACAAATTATTAAAAAAAGTAAAAAAAAACCGCATAATATAAGTAGGTATGTCTAGTCACAGACGTGGCATATAATCATATAAACAAAAGCTATTTATACGCCTATATCATCATTTTCGATCAAATTATAAAACAATCGATTAAATCAGTCTAAAGATTAATCTTGTTTGTGTTACTCATCTGTGTTGTAGAAGTTAATTATTTCTTCGGTTGTTGGCCTTCTAATTGCAATATGATATCAATAGCAATAAAATTACCTCCGAAGTGGCGTCGTGAATAGTAAATAATTGTTTTCGGTATATATTTAATGTTTGCGTAGACGGCGTTGAAGTCTTTTCTGACAGTAAAAGGTGCAGACTGCAGAGGTAAATGAAGGTACACCTTGACTAAGTACACGAGCGAAACATTACCGATAACTTTAATCACAATTAATAATTGTTTATTTTTATGCCGCGTTGTCAAGAATACTATCATAGTAAATGTTAATGGCATTTTATTCACATATGCAATAATTGTATATGGTTAGTATGATAAACTTATATCTGTTAGTCTTTTAAAGCAATACATAAGTATCTCTACGTCGATGGCGTAACATGTGCTATTTTTATGGCGATATAATTTCTTTCAATTTTTGTAACATTTTTTCTCTTCGCTAACTTCACAAGTTATAATAGATACATACTAAAATAATAGAATTTAACAAAATAAATATTTCTACAATGAATGGAATCAAAATCGTTCCAGTTTTGTTCAGAGTCAGACAGTCATTACTCATTATAAAACACTTTATAAAAGTTTTAAGCGCCATCTAGCGAGCGCTATTTAACTTTTACCCTATAGTAGTAGCAACAGTAGTTGCACTAACAATACATAATTTAATGAAAGACATACGTAACAATGGTGGTCTTGCGAAGCTTATGTATGACATTCGTAGATCGCCGCAAAATAATATACAACACATCAAAAAATTTATGTAAAACAAATACGATCAAAGTTATGTCTTCACGTGAAGAGGAACCCATTATGTCAATATCAAAATCTTACTTGACATATTATACTGTCTTTCTTTATAAGTACTTTGCAGTAATTAAATACAAATAGTTTTTTTGATGTTTTTACAAAATATCGTCTCAAGCTTTTAATTTGCGATTATATAATAATATTTTTAAAATGTATGTGAAGCTGCTATAGTTGCAAGTGTATTATTTATGCATTAATCATGTTCTTTATTGATAATAGTGTAATTCAACAAGTTATCACTTAGTTAAACTATTATAATATATGTATAATAAATGATGTATTAACCACTAACTGCAGATTGCTAAAACCATTTTCGCTGGCGAAAAGTTTTCAATTAGTAATTGCTAGCAATAGCCAAAAGGTTTTTTTTTAAATGGACGCAAGTAAAATAATTGACGCTATATATTTTTAAATATGTGTGTTTACCATTTTAAAACAAGATTAACGTTTGCATGATTTAAGAAACCGCTACAAAGCCAACAAGTAACAACATTGTAGAGGTGGGGTGAACTACTTAAAAATTGAGTACGCGTCGTGTAAGCACTTATGCAGTTGAAGCAGCTGGCGGACGTCCTGGTGAGACCGGCACAGGCAGAGGCGGGTTGCGGGGCGAGGGACGGGTCCATACAGACAACTTGACGAGCCAGAGGCAGGAAACGCCGGAGAAGGCATCCCAGCCCGAGCACAATGAGCGACGGCGCGCCACAGGGGGAGCCCTCGCAATCGATATGGCGTCGCTAAGGTCCGTTGGCCGCTGCGAACGCTTTGGAGCGCTGCAGAGGCGGATGCCCCCGCCCCGCGCGCCCCGTTCCCCGCTCGCTCACCACACCTGCTGTGTATTTATAGAGCCGTACAGCCGGCGCTGTCCGGGGATGCAGGGATGTCGTCTACCACGGGCTTCAACCTCTACCTATGTAGGTACTCTCACATACGCGTGTTTACAATGTTCGCACGCCGCGCCACGATGCGGGTGACGCCCGTGTGTTATTATGACAATGAATGTAAAAATAGAAACCACTCACTTAAAACCGCTATTTAGTATTAAAGACAAAGAGTTGCTCCTCTTGCAAGGCAACTAAACAAAATATCTGACCATTGAGTATAATTGTAATAAATATCTTGGAGATATTCCCCAAACATACGATGTAAAATTGTAAAGTGATAGCGTTTATCAAAACCACAAACGCGAAAGTGACAGAAGAACAGCTACTTGGAATAGTAAACGCGAAACACAACAACTATAGTAACGATAATAACAAATGTTTTTCAAATAGTTTTTAAATACACCGTCGAATATTTCATGAATGAAATCAATTAAGAAAAAAATATATATAATGTACATAATTATGTTAGTTAGTAATAACGCTTAAACTTAATCTGTAACATTTAAATAATAACTTAAGAGTCGCGACGTTCGGAACTTCATAAAATAAAATCAAGTATTCCTTTCACTCTCGTCTCTTTCAAGTTCGACCCCTATCGCGAGCATCGGGCATATCGCGTCGTTGGGACTTATGGAGGACAGCAAACTCTTGCTTTCATCCGATATTGTATGTGCAACAGAACAGGAACATTATTAAAGCGACGGTCCATATTTATTTAACATTCTTTATTACTTATTCGGTTATGTTTTACAGTACAATATTTTCTTCTTTAAAATACGTTTAATAAGAAAAAAAAAACCGTCAGAAAGTAGATGACGTCACGCTCACTATCGTTGTTTCACGATATTTTTTTGGCTTTTTTTGAAAATTCTAAACCGTACATGATATGGAAAATGAAAATGAAATTCCCCTAAAAGCATTGCTGAGTTTGATTTTATTATTACTTACTGATTCAATTGCGGTAAAAAAATTAAAGCTTTAACTCTACAATGTAGAACCCAGCGCAGGTAGAGCGATGTACAAAGCGGTCTACATTTATAAACTACTAGTTAAACCGTGTGCGGACAGCACGTATGCGAGGGTCCGTCTATGCCCTTCTCTGTTGACAACGTGTACGTAAATTTTCATGATGATCAGTTGAGTGAGAAATAAGCGCGTAACAAACCTTTCGCTTTTATAATGTTAGTTACGATAACGCTGCTTGAAAATTGTTGAATATGTATCAACATGAGCTATGATTCTTTCTTCCCGTTACAACAGATTGCTTTCGATGGCGTTAAATCAGCATTGGTGTTCAGACGAGTCGATCCCGCGTTCTCCAATATCATAGCGGTCGCATAAAGTCACGTCGGCGTATGTATATCAACGAACGGGTTCCCGCGTGAATAATATATTGTTATGTAACTTAAATTGGATTCTAAAAGGATGTGAGCTGTTTCACGTGTTAGGTACGTTAATGTTTCGAAAACTATACGCCGATACTTTAATTAGTGTGAAAGCATTGTTATTTTAAAAAATGATATAGAATTACCGTAGTAAACTTATCAGACTATTGACTAGTTATTGCCCCTGGCTGCGCACGGATAACAATAAACTTAATAATTTAATCATATATTGTTTTCGTATAACTTTATAAGTATATAAGTAGTAATATTTATTATAATATTTATTATTAATTATTATAAGTATATAAGTAGCTTCCACCATATATGTTTATGTAAGTTTTTAGTTCTTTAATTTAATCGACAGATTTGTATATTTCTTTTCAGACGTATATAAACTTCGCACGAAGTCAGTCTTTTTTCGTTTTTAAAAAAGCCTAGTCTAAAGCCGAAATTTATTTATAACAACTCTTAATATATTCTTAGGAATCTTCAAAGTTCGACAATTCCATTGTTTGCATTGTTCGGTTTATAAGGTAAGCCACACACTCGAAATAATATTGGCAATTTTCCGACACTTAGTTATACAATGGCGAGTAAATAAATTTCTGGACTAACTATTATAATATAACGTTAACAATGAAACATATATCGAAAAAAAAATTATGATTAAAATTTACCTAAAGTACTAAAAACATTTTTTCTAATTCTAAATGTTTTTTAGGTTCGATTAATATACCTTGATTAAAAGGTGCTATACAAATACGTTTAAAGAAATAGATAATATGCGTAATATTATACTATTTGTTTAAACTAAGAATTGCTTAAAGATATTCGGTCAATTTGCGAAAAAAAAAGTAGGAAATAGATACTACCGCTCTATCTTATGCGACAGTAAAAATGGGTCGCAATGTTAAAACGAGGTCGCACCAGAATCCATGGATTAAGACTGTTCGAGATGCCAAAAACAATTTCAATAGTTGTCATAGCTGGGGCTGATGATCGCGACGTTAATTACTAAATGATGAAGAAATTAAAATGTCCCGATATTCACCATTAATGAAAAGTCTACTGATTCTACCGATTACCTACTAGATGGGTACGATACACTTTACATTCGTTCTACCGCCAAACAGCAATAATATTTGTATTATTGTGTTCCTCCGGGAGCTCTTAGATCCTGTGTTTTGTAGTTAAATGACATGTTGTATTGTTAATACTTTTACTTGTGTCATTGCCTTAAAATATTATAATTATACAATGTTATATTTAAGCACCGCTTTGGATGGGACTTCTGGTTTAAAAGTGTTTTGCAAGTTTCAAAAAGTTATGGAATTTAATTATATCGCCACGAAAAATGTAATTCATTACGAAGTTACAATTTTATTTAGAAAATTATGAATCACACTAAGAGGAAATAATTCTGCAGATCCGTAGCCTAACACGTGATGTTCCATAATATTGTGTTGTGTCATTCGTCTCACACGATGCTCTTATAGTTGTTAGCAGTGTGCTCAGTCGTTCCAAGCGTGACTAACCATAGCTGCAAATAAGCAATACTAGTGTCGAAGCGTTCGCTTCGCGCGACCTCGACAGTCTCACCACTTCTTGTATGAAACCCGTTCCGAAGCACAACTAACCTGACAGACTGATCGAGGCTGAGTAATTACCAGCAATACAACAGTTTTAACAACAACGACATTTAAATAAAAACTGTGTTTAACGTTAATTAACATTTCCAATTAAGTTATACCACGGGCTTGAAGTTAGATACTAATTAACAGTGTTGCACTTTGCAACAACGCTGACAACATTAACGCCGCTGTCAAAATTGCGTATATACATATATTATAATATATCTATTCATAGATGGACAAGAGAGATGGAGGCATAACAGGAAATAGATTGAAAATTGTCTACCAGCTAATAATATACGGAGTATTATAATGTATATATCTGTAGAATGGTAAGCAACATTGCGGATTTAGCGACGCAAATAATTTGCGCGCCAATTGACCTTTCGTCGGGCGGTGTCGTCGACGCGGTGCGGCGGTGCGGCGGCGGCGACGGCGGCGGGCGCGGTCGCAGTTCGCAGCTTCGCCAACACAATCTATATATAGCCGCACGACAACATATTCCGTACTTCGACCGAACAGCCGCTAGGGGCCGACTACGTAAGCAGTTTCCTTTATCAACCGCCCGACAGCCTCCAGGCTGGAAAATACGAGAGCCTAACTAACACCACCGTCGTTGTGGAGATGAATTCGACGGGATGTCGACCCACTCCACCCTCCGGAGATCGATACTGTACAGATGGTAGCCACAAGAACATCTTGCTAGAGGTGACATGTGCCTTACCTACTAAGCTCACACGAATGATCTTTTGTGACGGCATACACATCTATACAGCAATAACACGATATAATGACGCATTTAATCTTTCTCAATCAAAAAATACTGTCATTAATTCTTAAGTTAATAAGATATAATAATACATGTTGCTATAATTGTAGCAATGTAGAATGTAATTTTAGAACACTAATTAAAAAATTAAGTCTATTTGAACATAATATTGTGAAGTTTCGTTCACGAGCATATCACCGGTCCGACAGGTCACCATAACCTTGAAGGAGGTGCCAGCCAAGCGACGCGTTTTTAAAGGACAATGAAAGGAGTGCAGTTGTTGACGGCAATCATGGCAACAGCGTTCTCAAATGGAATTCGTACCGACGTCGGTGGCGTGCATCGTGCTCGTTTAAAGATGGCTACGATAAGGCGCAATGACGCTCTTCGGGCGCGGGCGTCGTGTCGGTGATGCGCGTGTGTGCGTGCCGCGGTGAGCCGGTGTGCTGACGCCTGACGCCGTCCCTGGCGCTCCCGTCCTCCGCCCCGCGTGCCCCTCTGCCGCCTGCACGTTCCGCAACATGTGCGAGCAACGTCGGCTGTGCCCCGAGTCACTCGAAACCGACATGCGCCACTCAACATTCAACCGATCGCAATTCATGTCCCTCCCGCGCCGAGGCACGCAGATAATGCGTCTTATCAAAGCACCAGATAGCAGAGGTGCTGCTCGCTCATTTAGGTGTCATGGACGCTTCGCTTTGACCGATCGACTCGTGCATGAGTGTAGTCACGCTGACTTGTTTGTTAGTTACTTCTGTGATTTCCATTATGAGTCAATATCGACGCCACTAGAAAACAACATCCAACTGTAACACCACACAGATTGCCATTCATTTGTGTCCCTCGTTAAACCGAGATGCACACTAAATGATAATGATCTTGTTTAGATCCCTAAAAGTGCCCATATCATGAAAAACCGAAAACGATATACATATGTATATATTTACCACCTAGGCATAACGATAAGCAAATCTAAATTGTATTTTGTGTCATTTCATTATTTTATACAAATATCTAAATATATGTAATAAATTATCTATTTCTAATAAAACACGTAGAGCCATTAATATCATAACCTTTCTTATTGATCTACCAATGTTGAAAAGTAGGTACCTAAATGAAATTGTTTGAATACATCATAGAAAGTAAATAGTCTACTTATCGATTGCATAAAACTTCAGAAACCTAGGAAGAACGGAATTCTGTGGCGCAAGAAGCCGTTGAAGTAACGTGAACGCAGCAAATTATCAGGGTCGTCCGACGACGCCGTCGCCGTGGGTTTGTGGTACCGCCGCCGCTGCCTACGCAGCTACATATATATAGTATCTACGACACCGTCTATGTACAGCTATATAATACCTACCTACAGCCACTCGTGTAAACAACTACTGTGCGTCGCTAGCAAACTCCGTACGTTGCCTTTTCGCGAATCTCATAACATCGGAAAAATACGCTCGAGGACGAAGTAATGGACGGCCGCTACATCGATAGCCACGATAAGACGATAGGAAACATACTAAATTAATCTCTAATACAGTGACAATTTTATAACATTTTTGATAAATAACAATAATCAATCCACGATTTTTAAAAATCAGATGAAACAATCTACGTTTTATAAAATTAATGATGTATTATCTAAGGTTATTTGTCGGTGGTATGTCATATAGAAGCGTCTGCTTGGTTGGAAACTAGTTTCGTTGTGTCCATGCGCAACCAGCCGGCCGCCAGCTGCTATCTTGTCAGGTGTCGTGTGGCCTCGTGGACTCTACGTAAGAAACGTGCCACCTCGAATCTAATGCACCATGTGCCAAATAACAACCGCAAACAAACAACTAAATCGAACATGTCAGAATGATTAAGAGACCATTGGTTTGCCTGTATTGTGTGTGTGTGAGTATGCAAATAGCGCACTCTACCGTAAATAATTGTTAAAATTATCATCTATACCTAATAACTTTTAAATATATACGTTTTTAAAATAAGTTGATAAATGTTATTGTTGATGATAACGAATAATATTGCTAAGTGTATTAAAGAAACGGTCGCGTTTAGGTCATATTTAGGTATTGCGACCGGCAGCGGCGCCTGCGCAGTGAGGTCACGGCGATGCGAGTGCGACGCCCGTTCGGAGCCAAGCGTCGACAACACATGGATATAGAGTCAGTCGAGAGCGACCACGCATATATTACATGCCGCCTACAAAGCATGCGGCCGTCTATCTGCACGCAGACTTTTGTATGTATAGTAAGTTGTTGAATATAGCACTGGCAACGCGTGCCGCTCTTCATTGTTGGCTGGGTGCGATGGCTGGCGCGAACACGAACGACCTCTTTTCGTTTCAGTGACGCGGACATTACGGGGGAGCGGTATTATTGAATTGAAAATGTCTGCTGACTATCCTGTTTTTCGCTATAAATACCAAATATACTAATTATTAAGTTATTAATAATAATCATTTTCATTAATAATAAATTAATTGAACATTACTTAAAATACTAATGTATTTCATGTATTTTGACTTTTAGAACGTCTTTAATTGGTATATTAATCGAAATTGCAAAGAGAAAGGCGTACGCACAAGTGATTAGCAACGCTGTCCAATGTGGTTTCACAGAATACCGCGAGCAAGGCGTATCGTTGATAACGATATCTCAGTTAAATGACAGCAATGGCGATTCAGCATATTGTACCGATCGAAGGTATGTTAGAATTGTGCAAGACTGCACGTAACTACATAACAATTTACGACGAAGAACATGCGATTTATCAAAATCCATCGCTATTGTAATCCGATGATCTTTTTAAAGACCCTTTTTAATAATATTGATTGACTCAATATCTTTAGCCATTTTATCTGCGTTGATATGATTTTATTATTTAAAATAACAATAGACTGATGACTATGCTTAACGATGAAGTTAGTTATTGCAATATACACATTACAGGAGTATTAAAAAATAGTAATCTCTTAAAAACAATAAGAAAGTGTTAAACTTGAATATTTTCCAAAGAAGTTAAAGTATACAAGAACAATATATATTTTTGACAACTTAAGCATCAAAACTATACTTGTAATAATTAATCATTCAATTGAGTCCGTCTGCTATTTGCTGACCTAATTGCCGGTCAGAAGAGTGAAGCTAAATAAGAGGCGACCTCGCATCCTCGGCCTTGTAATTGTATGTGTAGAAACGAAGCAGGAAAGTAACCCCCTAGTCTACATCGCAAGACCTCCGGGAACGACGGGGGCCGCCCCGTCTCTTCGGCAGTTCAACGCCTACCCACGGTCCCCTACCTACGTATTACATTACGCATAGTCGAGTCATGTCCACATTCTTCGACTTGCCGGATATAACGTTACAGTGTACGTTAACGTTACAATTACTGATGTCTCATCGGTCAACATTTAGCGAAGCTCTTGTTGCGAAGAAGTCCATTTAAAATCTAAAGCTATTATTAAACTTAAGGTTTGGTCTGATTTGGCGTTGTTTAGATAACAATATTATTAATCACCAAATCGTATAATTAGTTTAAAACCAAACGCATAAAATTCAGCAAGAATACACTAGTATACAATATAAATAGCACATACTAGCACTATCGCTTATATTAATTAATAAAAAATAGAATAACAAAATGCCTTTTTAAAGTCAAAAATACATTAAATTGTTTTTTTACATGTGCAAATAATTTAGAATCATGTTTCATTTATTGGGTTTGCTTAATTATTGCATACTTTTTTTTAAATAAGAAGTAATGATAAGGTTTTATTTCATTTCTTTAAGCAGTTAACATAGTAACACCTATCTATAGTTTAAAATAACGCACCCGAAAAATATAAAGGTTAACGTTCAAAATCATTCGAAATTTTATTAATTTTCGAATCGAGCTGTAAAACTTTTTACAGTAGCCTTATTTATTCATATTAGGGTATTTCTCAGAAAATTCTAACGATTAAGCCCCAAGAGCTCTGTAAGTCTCTTTCATTAATTATTATTATCGATCGATATTTTTATTTCAATGCAAGCTATATTTCCTTCTCTTGCATGTATATATAAATATATATGATGGCTACAATATACTAGTATTATTAGTTACGAGCACTTTTTACATGTATTTTGTAAACATTAAAATTAAAGTAAATAAAATCTTCAAAATAAAACGCAAACACTACTTTTTTGCTCGTACTTTCATTGTTCTGCTTCATACATACACACATACATACAGATATGTACATATATTTTAATAAATCAAATTCAAATTATGTTAAAAGTGTCATTTCCCTATTTTGTTTTACGAATAATATTTTGATTTGAAATGCATCTACCTTAACAAAGGCCCTGTCATTGGTAAAAACGTTCCTTGTGTGTGTGATAATGTCACCATGAAATCTACCGCCAAGTAGCAATACTTTGTATTACTGATTCATGAAGGGTGAACGTTTTAGATCACTTATTCCACGGAGCATTGTAAGTATAATTTGGTTTATACTTTTTGTAGTACTTCTCTATGGGAAATTGAGACCACTTACCGTCAGCAAGCAAATTTGCTAGTGTATTTCTAAAATTACCCACAAAACTCTAGTTTTAACTTAAGAAATAACTTTGAAAAACCGTTTTTTTTAAAACACCAAGCATATTAGAGCAATAAAGCTTTTTATAAGAACTTATATTGTGAACAAACATATAAACGAGTAGGTACCAATACATTAAGAGATTAAAAAAAATGTTTATTTTGAGTAAATTTTTGGAGTTATTTACAAATTAACTGTCTGTAACCTTTTAAACTAAACTAATGGCGATTGCATAAGAGAAGGATTTACGCGGTGTCATCATCATTACAATTTTTTAAAAGTTTTGAGTTTAAAAGAATAATTTCCAAGACAATATATTAAATCTGCCATTCGAAATAATGCCCTAAAAATTGATTTCTACGTTTCTTGTTTTAAATAAACATTTTTTCGAAATTCATGATCTGTAGAAAATTAACAGTTTAATTTTCAAATAAAATATTAAGCTATTTACACAACTGCGTACGCTTTGATTTATATTTAAAGCATAATGAATTAATGATGTATTTACTAAATCATTCCCTCAAGTTTTGGAATAAATCTTGTAATTTTAATACGAATTTACATAACTAAACGCAACAATAATAAATGTTATTTAAATTAATTTTGCTAGAAAAATCCATTGCCAAAACAAATAAACAAAATGAGATTAAAAAACCTTTATTGATTATAGTTATTGCGACGGAAACCTTTGAAAAACTTTATAAGGATAAAAAACAATCGAGTTCTCCATCTCGTTAATTCATTCGTCCGCGTCGCTCATAATTAATCAGTATTAACCAACGTCAGACGTTAGGAACAGACTAGTTAGAATAAGGACATTCAACGTTGTCCATATATACAGATATGGTGGGTGCAGGATTCTGTTGGTTGCTGCAAAACGAGCAAAAGTACAAGTCTGTCAGCTGCAATGCAGCTGCCGCCCGCCGCCCGAGGTGCGCTTAACAATCTCACCACGACACATGCGAATTATTCGACCATCTAATGCAGGTGCAGTGTGGTATCTTTTTCGATAGGCGATTTGCCGCAACGTCCTCGTCATAGCGTTAATATAATGCTAAAAGCATCAATCATTGATGCTAAGATGCCAATTTAAGAGTTCTTCAACAATTAACTCTATCCTTAAACAATGCTGAGAAATATAAATGTTTTTTTACATTCGTGCCTATTCCTTGTACTTTTGTTTAAGGTAAAGCTTTATCGAGGTTACTCCTTGTAGCACGCTACATGAAATTGGATGAAATTACACCTTGAAAGAAGTAACTAACGCGACAAGTCTATACCTAAAGGTTTTTTTTAAATATTTGAATAAATTTTCTATACGTATAGAACGGATTAAAACGTATTTTACTTGAACTTAATGTATTTTTTATTTTCCTGTTAATCATTGAAATAAATAAATGGAGAGCTTTTTAACATTTTAAGACTTCGTACAAAAATACTACGCAGTGGAATGGTGTCGAAAAATATTTCACCAAAATTGTATTCGCTAGGTGCTTTGCGTGAAAACAGCGGAGGCAGACGACAATTACGTAATCAACTCGGGTATGTCCTTGATCGGGTTTCTGTCTTCCTTTAGGAAAAAATGTCGCTGAAATGTTTTTAGCCATATATGTTTATAACATTGTATATTATTGTAGTTAGTAGGTGTTAAAAGCCAAGAAAGAGAGTTTAAAATAAAGTTTCAGCTTTAAGGTGTTATAAGTAATTAGTACCAGATAATAAATAGGTCGCTTTTTCAAAAAATTGCAACTCAAGAAGCAGATCAGGAATTATGTATATTCGATAAAAGATATTTACTGAACTTATGGTAAGCAAGTCAATGTCAGTAGAGTATTCATTTTTGCTCCAGAATATAATATCAGATTATTGTAACATAGATAACCATTGTATCATAAATAAGTAAATTATTTTCTTTATATGTTATGTTAAAACAAAGCGTCAATACAAAGAATAAGCCACACAATCTATAAGGTGTGTCAGGGGCGTAACTCGGTATGGCATTGGCAGTAGCACGAGAACTTGTCTGCGCACTGACATGAAACCTTACCTATATTCGAGACGTAGAAAGATGCGCTAATTAGGTATTTGAACTAAAATGATTACGTTGTTATCACGGCTGAATAGTATAATGCATAGTCTCTACACAAGATTTCAAAATAATTCACCTTATTAACGCATTACACAACAAATTATACGACAGCGTCACCGTAAAAGCTGCAGATTTGGCAAATCCTAGTTGTTAGTCCGGGGCGAACCACTCTTGCGGACCTAAGGGGAACGCTACCACCCTCTCACCCACCCCCATCTTTCACTCTCTTGGGCGACGGGATCTCAATCCTGCCTTGGTTTCGAAAAATAGTTTATACCGTAGGTCTGGCAAGCAGATATGCCCCTAATGCGGTCGTCTATTGGTGCGAGTTTAGGGTATATTGAGTATAACGAGGCCGAGAGCTGTTGAACGATGCGTCGAGGGTACACTAAGTACAAACGTAATATCACGCCATTTTATGACGTGTTTTTATCTGTATAAAGGCGAGATTAGCTTGCGCTATGTAATATTACTGTACACGCACAACGCGGTGCTGGCGAAGACAACACCGGACGAGCGTAGGATCCCTCGATAACTCTACACGCACCATTTTACAAATATATTCTACTACCTACTGTGCTTCTGTCCTGAGGAAATAACGTTGAAGCGGTAGTAGGTATTGTAGTCACGCGGAATTAACATTATCGTAGATGTTGTATACATGTAACAAACAATGATTGGAGTGTAAAAATACTCAACAGTTAACAAGCTTATATGGGTAAGTCACGTTTCCACTTACCAGTCATCTAATCATTTGACATATGAACAGTGTTGCCTTTTTAATGGCACGATACGATATCTAAGATGTTTCGTAACATTTGAATTTCTTTCATATGATCATTACCGCATGACAAGTTAATAACCACCTAAAACAACAAGTAACACCTAAGAAGTTATCTCATGGTTGTAACAAATAGTTGTTGCTATCGTAATGGAACTGAGGACGTATTTCTTCAACTGTTAAATTATGTATATAAGCAATAATGAGGTACGAGAGCGTTGCTATCTCAAACCTATAGTAAATAAGAACGACGCAAGAGCAGAGTAAAGACAGAGAACAACCCGAGGTCGGACGCGTTGCGGCGCTCGCAGACCGCTACGACCCTACGCCATTCACGATAAGGCGCACATCGCCTCGCACGCTCGCTGACCTCACCGCACCGCCGACAAATAATAAATATGTAACACTGATAAAGCCACAGAAGCGTTGACCGGTAAGTCGCTTAGAGATTCCCATTTTGCAAATATTTGTAAGGTAAAGATATCGGCGTTATCGAAGAGGAAGAATAGTTTGTTCGAGCGGTCAACGGCTATTTCTGGTCACCGGGCGACAGGATCGCAAGGTAAAAACCGTGCGGTCGGGCGATTCTTATGACGCCCACCTATTCGGTTTTGGACGGGTGTATGAAGTAACGAGAAGGTCGCGTGTACATACCTGCGTGCGAGCGGAGTTGGCGAGACGCGCTTCTCGAACAACAGTCGTGTCGGGTGGCGCGCGGCTGACTGGCGAGGCGGGCGGCGGGCAGCAGCGAGCGTCGCCGCGGCAGCAGCAGTCGCCCGCGCCCCGCCCCGCCTGCTGCATTCCGAACGTACGCCCGCCGTCGTCGTCGGGAGAGCCGCCGCTTCAAGTCTTCACCGACATCAGCCCCTCATTGCTATCACATACCAACATTACCACAACACATTATACATATCTTGATAGCAACCTACGACTCTCGGGCTCTTCGATTTCAAGTACTAACAAGATGTAGCTCTGCTAAATCATACATAGTTACCATAAAGTACCTTAGCATCAACGAACAATCGACGTGCCATTATCATTTGCAACCATTGATTGGTTTGAACAAGAACAAGTATATCAAACAGCGAGTGATATACTAATCAGTCGAGTTATCTGTCTTCGTCAAAAGTGTGATGTAATTGATAACATAATAAACATTGAGTGCTTTTCTCTCTCGTAACATACAAATCATCAATAATAGGATTTGCTCTTTGATTTTGATTTGACCTTAATTATGTGGGAGTCTTAAAAAATAGCATCAAAATAATAATTAACATACCTACCTATATTATACCTACTTCTTGTTCTACGTATTATTTATAACACGTTAACACGGTATGTTACTTGCAACGTAGGGGAGATGTAGGTAATGAGGATCACTTAAGCGAAAATATATAATAGATATAATAGATATGGTTTTATTTCACCATATCTATTTATAAACTATTTATTGTTTTGCTCTTATAATAAACTTTACTTACCAATCGATATAAACTTTAATCACTTTGGCTTATCAGTTCTGGAAAAATAAAGATTAAAAAAAAATGTAATGTCGGTCGCCATTGTCAGCATCGGTTGGCAATGGTGAACAATGGTGGTCATCACATATCGCACGCATAATTGCGAGTAGAGTCCCACCCAGTGCAGTCGGCATGAGCCCAAAGCCCACAATTTCTTCACACACAATTTTCTACATTTCTTTGAATGTTGCTATACACTAACAATAATATTGGAATGGTTTGATTCCAAAACACGTGAAAATGAACTTTTTTTTCGATATGTAATATTTAGCATTAATATGAAAAATCATTAAAGAATGTGTGTGTTACATTCTAATCTACAAAAAATCGCACGAACTGTAAGAACCTTCTTTCCATTACCTTTTAGATATCGAATAGAATACAAAACAAAATTTAATTGCAAATAATATATATCAAAAAAATATTTAATTTTTAACGAAATAAGTACAGTAGGAGCCTGTTTGTAGCTCCTCACTGCTCTTGTGTGGGGTGATGGATATTAATCAGTCAATTTCATCCGACCCTTTACGTGTCTTTACGATGTTACTTGGTCGTCAACACGGGATAAATAAGAACACTTTATCACGTAAAAACTGTCAGCCTTACTCATAAACTATGCTTAGTAAGTGATTATTTAAACAATGCTTTGTCTGCTTTTGAATTTCAAATCAATAATTACATTAAAAGCGAAATCAGTGTGTGTGTTTAACTAAACAGACTCTAGCGACGTTTATAAGTAAGACCGTATGTTATTGCTTGTCGGGTTTGAATCCATTGCGATAAAAAAAAAAAATATTAAAAATAAATAGCAATAAATAGCTTAATAACTACTTTTGTTTCTCAGTGCAACAGTTAGTATTAGGAAAAACCAACTAGAATTCGAATATTTGTCGTGTTGGATTAGCCGTTCTATCGGATTATGAGTGAGGGAATAGAGAGAGCAACTGTTTGCGCACGCACTATAATATGTCCTGCGTTGTTGGCTAGTCTCCTTTGAGTATGACTGCCGTGCCGTGGCTGAAAAAGTTTTACGTATATGAACCTTTTTACTTTTTACTATTCTTTATCTGTGGCAGCGTTGGCGACAAACTTTTTATTCCACCATTTTTGAGGAACAAGTAGGTTGGCTGCGTGAAAAATAACATATACAGTACCCGGCGATAAATATTGCACATCGACCTTTGAAAGGAGACATCGGCAAATTTTTAAAAATGTTGTATTGTGAAACCGAAAACTTTTAATAAATTTCAGTTCTACGATGGTATGTACAATAAATTTGTTGAAAGACCCTCCAATTCAAACGCCATTAAACAAGAAATTTAAACTGGTTTAACAAACACTAAATTTCAGTTGACCCTAAAATTGACAAAACCCCAGTGCAGTAACAGTCTGTGAATGTCCCACAGCTGGGCTATAAGGCCTCTTCTCTTTTTGAGGAGAAGGTTTAGAGCTTTTTCCACCCCGCTGCTCCAATGCGGGATGGTGGAATACACATGGGACTGAATTTCAGTGAAATACACATGCAGGTTTCCTCACGATGTTTTCATTCACCGTCAATCACGAGATAAATTATATACACAAATTAAGCACATGAAATTCAGTGGTGCTTGCATGCTTTCCCGGGTTTGAACCCACGATCATCGGTTAAGATTCACGCGTTCTTACCACTGGGCCATGAGCCATCTCAGCATACAAAACCCCATACATTACGATACATTTACGATATAATATGTTGAACGCCCCCATACATTTACGATATAATATGTTGAACGTCGGCACCGTGAACACCGTGTTGTGATTGCCACCATATCATCCGGATTTTAATCCATTTTCTTAAGTCTTTTACACCATTTCATCTACAAAGTGATGTCAATCAAATCAATTTCTCTTTAAATTATATTTTGTGTCTAAAAATCAACCAGTACTAACTCCAGGTTTTTTTATCATCCATATAATCATGAGTAATATGCCTAATTTACTAATGTTTTAACTAACAATTTTAATTGATTAATTCCCGTAGTTAAAATATAACATATATTTTTATATTTACGTATAAAAAGTAATCTAAGGTTAGTTTCTAGCGGTGTTTACCCATATTTTAAGGGGAAACCTACGTAGTTATTTCACTAATACATATGTGACTGCCTCGTTGGTCTAGTGGCTTGATATAAGGCCGCAGACTCGGTGGTACTGGGTTCAATTCCCAGGTCGGGCCAATAAATAGTTATTGGGGTTTTCTTTCAGAAAATTATCAGTAGCAGCCCGGAGTCTGGAAGTTGGAAGTGTGTACACTCCCGTGCCTCGGAAAGCACGTTAAGCCGTTGGTCCTGCGCCTGAACTCTTTCCGGTCGTGTCGGATTACCGTCCCATCGGATTATGAGAGCTAAGGAAAAGAGAGTGTGTCTGCGCACACACTTGTGCACTTTAATATCTCCTGCGCAGTTGGCTAATCTCTCTTGAGATTGGCCGCCGTGACCGAAATCGGTCTGGAGGACCTTACATATGTAACTGTTGACGAAATATAATAACAGGCATCCTAGAAAACGAAACGGTAAACTCATTGCTAGTTGTTACCAATAATTGAATTATATGGTGTTTATTTGACTTTCTTGAAATGGAAAATAATGCAAATTAATAAATATACTAGCTTATTGAAAGTTTCCATGTCAATATTCTCTGCAGTTAAATAGGTATGAAAAAGGTCTCCGTCGAGAAGATGATAGCTCAAACTAACGTAGTAGATTGTTAAATATTTTGTGAAAAAGAACAGCTATGTGAGATTTTAGAAAAAAATATTTTTTATTTATTTTTATTTTGAACAATTCATATATAATTAATATACTATAGTATTGAACTGCATCGCAGTTACTAACGCTGTCCAATTCGACGGCACATATATTTTTATCATTTGTTCAATATACAATAACTAAAAAAAACACAAATATAATTAAATGTAACCAAATATGAAATGAACAAATATAATATATTTTTTAAACTGCTTACTTAACTTAAAAACATCTTAATTGTTTAATTAATTTATGTTATTGTAGTAGGTACTTAAATACATAACTGTGGATATCCGAAGTTGGTTAATTCTTCAAAAAATCGCTCGTTCTTATTCAATACATTTAAGATTTTGTATTAGGATTAACACATTTTTAACATTGTTATTCCTTCCAGAAAGTACCATTTTCTTGATCCTCAAAACCTCATCTACGGTTGCCATTTATGCGTCAGAATTGTTCAATTAAGCTCCACGAATAAGGGAATAATAAAAATCACTAGGGGCTAACACCGACGGAATCGGTAGGTAGTCGAACAAATTGAAGGTAGTCCTACGGATTGCGTAGAGGGCAATTTCCAATCGATAAGTACGAGTTTTACCGTGACGAAACAACACGCTCAATGACAGTTTACCACGATGACTTTCTTTAATCACTTCACGAACTTTCGGAATTAAATTTGATTAATATGCAGTAAACGTCCAACCATGGCATACCAAAATACATATATCTTGTTCTGAAAAAAAAAATACTTCACTAATCCCAGAATACTGAATTGCCAGCGTTACAACTCGAAATTTCTTCATTAACAAAGAGGATAGACATTTTTTAGACATGCTTTGTATCTAATCATGCGTAGTCTAGTCTAATTTCGATAGCGAACTAGTGGATTAATATTTACGCCTTATTATTTTTAGTTTTTGCATTTGTGCATAGATCTATTTATTTTTTATTTCGATTGAACGAAGATAAATCTTACCGACGTATAATTTTATTCATAATCGAAGAAGTAATAATGATATAGTAATATCCTGGGACATTATTCACACACGGGCCACGGCCATCTGATTAAAAACTAAGCAGTGCTCGTTCTATGGAAATTAGACAACTGATATACTACATAATATAATAGTTTTTTTATTTTGTAACAACATACTTATATATATAATTTCACCCAGACTCAGGATAAACAGAAACGTTTATGCATACAAAATTACAAATGTCTGTCCTGGGTGGGAATCGAACCTACGACCTGCGGCGCGAAAGGCAAGTATCTACCAACCACGCCAACCGGCTCGTCGAAGTTTTAAATCAATTTGAAACAAAAATAGACTAGGGTAGAAGCCTTTAAAAATAATAAAAAGTGAAAAAAAATAATAGTAGGATGAAATCCATTAGAAAAGGAGGGGAATATTATAAAAATGAAAGGAAAAATAATTTACGGGCGATCTGAGGTCGGGAAGGGGGTAAGGGGGGGGTTTTAAGGGTAAAAAACGGTTTTTCTCGATTTCCGGCAAAACTAAAAGTACTATCGAAAAAAGTCAAATGGCAAAGTTGTAGGTAAGAAAAAGATCTAAAACTCTTGTATTTATACTTTTTTCACATAACCTCAAAATTTATGTGAAAAATTCAAAAAACCAAGTTTTTGGTTTTTTATTTTTATCTTTTACAAAAATTATTTTTTTTTAACGAAATTTCGTGAAAACTTACCTTTTTATGTCTCAAATACGCTGCAATTTATTTGATTAAAAATATTTATTTTTTCACCTTATTTTGAATTAATATCGAAAAAACACCCTAATTTTCAATCGAAAATTCACCCGTCAAAATATCAGCTTTTTTCAAAAAGTTGGTATGTTTTTTGTTCGTTGAAACCTCTACTTTCCGATGGTGAAAAAAAATATATATGTTACCATAGTAAATCTTCTCAGAAAATGCAAAAAATCGAAAATAACTCGAATTCCAATTTTTTGCAACAAACAGCAACAGATTGGGGCTAGAAGCAATATCAACGTGGAATTATTCCCAAATCTACACAAAAGAAATTAACTCCGGAAATATTGCTCAAAACTATTTTCTGCAGCTGTGAAACTGCATGTAATAGCTTAAAATGTGGTTGCCCGAAAACATGCACAAATTTATGTTCAAATTGTCATGGTTCTGAAAATTGCTCCAATATTGAAGAAGAAATCTACGAGGAAATTAATGATTCAGAAGAAATTGTGGATGAAGAACCAACGCATTCTGTAAATAATGTTGGAGAGGAAGAAGGTGGTAGTCATGTTTTGAGCAATATTTCCGGAATTAATTTCTTTTGTGTAGATTTGGGCATAATTCCACGTTGATATTTCGCGCTCAATTGCGTCGGAATACTTTATCGATGGTAAGGCACTTCAAGAGGTAGACAAAATTAAAGACCTGGGAATAATAGTGGACAGAAAATTAACTTTTTTACCTCATATAGATAATATTGTTAAGCGATCAACTAGGATGTTGGGTTTTATCATCAGAAATAGCAAAATATTTAAACGATCACAGACACGTATAACGTTGTATAACGCTTTAGTTCGCAGCCTATTAGAATATTGTCCTGTTGTATGGAGGCCCCACTATGCTACTCACACACTAGAATAGAAAGAGTCCAAAAACTATTTTTATGGCACTTATCATATTTTGAAAAAATCGGAAAGAAAAAGCTATCTTACAACGAAAAATTAAAGCATTTTAAAATGTCTTCTTTAAGTAAGCGTAGAGTATTATTGGACCTTATATTCATGTATAAAATTTTCAACAATCTCATTGACTGCCCTCAGCTTCTTGAACTTTTTAAATTTAGGATACCATATAAGATTCCCCGACATCCAATTTCTACGTTTCAACCACCCTTTCGTACCACTGTTTGGTAAAGGATCGCCGATACCTCGCATGTGTAACGCATTTAATACATGGCTCACAAACGAACCTAGAGATATTTTCTCCCTTAGACTCAGCCAGTTTCGTGCACTTTTGATAGAAAAGATTCCTAATTAGATGTGTAAAATAAGTGTTTTTCCCTATTGTCTATTATATAACTTTCTGTAAAATCCACACTAGATTTAAATTATTAATATAGATCTGTATACAACATAGATTTTTTGCATGTTGTACACGCCTCTAAGTGGCATACATATTAGTATTTAAGACTTAGATGTTTAAGATTTTATTGTGAATGCTGTATATGTTATGCTGTTGGTGTGTCTAAATAAATAAATAAATAAAATAAATAAATAAATAAAAATATTGCTTCCAGCCCCAATCTGTGGCTGTTTGTTGCAAAAAATTGGAATTCGAGTTATTTTCGATTTTTTGCATTTTCTGAGAAGATTTACTATGGTAATATATATATTTTTTTTCACCATCGGAAAGTAGAGGTTTCAACGAACAAAAAACATACCAACTTTTTGAAAAAAGCTGATATTTTGACGGGTGAATTTTCGATTGAAAATTAGGGTGTTTTTTCGATATTAATTCAAAATAAGGTGAAAAAATAAATATTTTTAATCAAATAAATTACAGCGTATTTGAGACATAAAAAGGTAAGTTTTCACCAAATTTCGTTAAAAAAAAATAATTTTTGTAAAAGATAAAAATAAAAAACCAAAAACTTGGTTTTTTGAATTTTTCACATAAATTTTGAGGTTATGTGAAAAAAGTATAAATACAAGAGTTTTAGATCTTTTTCTTACCTACAACTTTGCCATTTGACTTTTTTCGATAGTACTTTTAGTTTTGCCGGAAATCGAGAAAAACCGTTTTTTACCCTTAAAACCCCCCCCTTACCCCCTTCCCGACCTCAGATCGCCCGTAAATTATTTTTCCTTTCATTTTTATAATATTCCCCTCCTTTTATAATGGATTTTATCCTACTATTATTTTTTTTGGTTTTAAAAATTATCTACCCTAGTCTAAAAAGCTCATCAGACATCCGATAAGTAGGTATATAAGAATCACACTTCTATAATAATAAAACAGAAGGTTCAGGGGCCGAATTATGTTAAGCTATAACGATTACGCTACGTTTCCGATTCGATTGCGATTGAACATTGACTATTCTATATTTATTCGGATCGAAACCGAACCGATATGATGTTAACATATACCGTTATGTCAATAATCAATATAATATATAAATTATCAATTTATAATGTATAAATATATATATTTTCTTAGTAAAAAAAATTTTTTTTTTTTAATTTTGGTGTTTTATTATAGAGAAAGCGTGAATTTCCCTAAGACGAAGTTATTGATACTTACGTGACGTGCGTTTGTGGTTGTCTTAAAACTAAATATGATAATAATATCGCAGACAATGGCTTCTCTCATCTATATTTACGTCATGGTTTTACTACCTGCAATAAACATAGTAACCATCACGTATACAGTGTGCACGTAATTTATAGTGTTATGCGCCTGTTGCTTTTAAAACGCTTATTCATTTTACTATGTCATTAGCCCAAGGTAATTTTAGGCGCAAAATTATATTTCGAAGTTATAAAATATTATAGGTACCTTAGTAGTAGATACATCAATGACAATGTTTTTATTAATTAGTATAATAAAAAACATTATAAAAAACATACACATACCCCATGTTTACAAAATGTACAAATGTACGTCGGGTAAAATCGTGTTGCTGTTTGCGCGGAAATTAATAAAGCTGTCAATTGACAATTACCAATTGGCAACTATCTACAATAATATTCTATTCTATTTCACCCTCGTTTTCAATTGTTTGTTTTGATATTTTATGACAAATTTAGGCTTGCTAGCTTTGATCATAGGTTCATATTGGGTATTTATTAAAACAGTATTTTTTAGAAAAAAATATACCAGTTATAATAATAGTTTAAAATGAATATAAATATAACGAATTTTACAAATCCTTTCTCATTTTTTTGTGTTACTGAAGATTATCGTGAAAATTGTTTCAAACTTGGAAATGATTCTGAAGTCGACCAATTTTCAGTAAATAAGAATATAATTACAGAGGCGAACCATGGTCAAGTAAGTTAATACCAATTTAAACATTTTTCTATTTGTCCAACGTGAATAAAAACTTACTCAATTATAATAATTTTCAGTATGTTGCTGTTATGTGGAATAACAGGTGGACTCGTGGTGTTGTTTCGATGGAAAAACAGTTTTTAATATGGTTGATAGACTATGGAATATTCTTGCGTCCAAATGAAAAAACTATTTTTATAGATCTTCCATTAGAGTACAGAAAATTACCAACTAAAGTATTCGAAGCGAGTATACATGGCGTCGTACCAATTGATAAAGTAATTATCTATTATTAAGCTAAACTTTTTTATCCATATACATGTATTTAAATGTACATTTTAATATATTATATTTTACAGTGAAACTGATTCTATTATGTATTTTCATTTATCTATGTATTTCTGTTTTTCTAGGTATTAACAGATGACTGCCAAATTATAAATAAAACAACTACATCTTGGACACAAGGTTGCATAGAAAAATCTCAACAACTTATAAAAAGTGCATTGAGAATTTATTTTCTGCCAATAGCTCTTTTGACTACATTTCATAATCATGTGGTAATTAAAATAATTTAATCTTTCATATTTAAATAAATAAAATATATATGTACAATGTACATAGATAATTTCAATATTCAATATATTTTCATATATTTCATTCAGGTCATTGGAGATTTATTTCTTGAAATGCCAAAAAAAGGAGTTGTCAATATAGTAGATGAGTTGGTAACTTGGCCAGTGTTTCTAGAAAAAAATCAAGAAACTTACATTACTGGTAAAAAAGTACTAAAATTGAAGTGTTTTAAAAATATTTTTTATATACATATGCACATTTTTTTGTTACAGATTTCTCAAAAATATATGTGAGCCGTAGACGTCACCGTGCTTGCTCGTTGAAGCCAAAAATACCTGGGTTTAATCCTCCAGAAATAACAATGCAATTAAATTTGAAACAATATCAAGAGATTTTGAAAACAATTCCAAAC
The DNA here is from genome assembly GCA_963151315.1 of Nymphalis c-album. Lineage (NCBI taxonomy): Eukaryota > Metazoa > Arthropoda > Insecta > Lepidoptera > Nymphalidae > Nymphalis > Nymphalis c-album. The sequence goes on along the minus strand of OY720590.1, from coordinate 9,758,089 downwards.
TTGGAAACTGTATTTGAATCACCTTTTGAAGTTAGCAATACTGATCTTGCATATTCTTCTGAACAGCGTGAGGACAGAAGTGCATTTAAAATATCTCCATCTGACATAGAAAAATATTCTAACAGTTATGTGATTCTAAATGGTCGTGAATATAATGTATTGAGTATTTTAATAAATAAAGCCAGAGATTTAAGTATCTGTGAGCGCTACAAGGATTATGATCTTAAGTGTATTGGCAGAGGATTCTCTTACAGGCACTCAAATATTACACCTTAATTTTATTAATTTTTTATTAAACATTGTTATTTTATATTATTTAGTTACAAGGGACATAATATCTTAGGTCTCATATATTTTTTTATGGCACCAATGTCTATGGAGGTGCTAACCAATTACTATCAGTTGGCCGATCTGCCCTTTCTCCTGAATAAGAAAAGAAGAAAGAAAGAAATAAGGAACACCTTTATTAAATACTTCTTAGTAATTAGAGCAGAGTATATTTTTTGTTATTGACTGATTTATTTAAAAAAAAAATTAATATATATTAAGTTGATATAAGTTTACTATAAAAATTGTATACAGATTACAGATTGTTTTTTTTTTAAGAGGTTTCTTAATAAAACAAATATATTATGTTTTTGATTTTATTTTATATACAAATAGAAATTCTTCCCTTACATAAAATAAACTTAGTTAAACTTATTTAGACTTATGCTATTGTGTACAAAAAAATTGTACGACGGAAAGGCAGTGCGTGTAGAAGAGATCGCTACACGTTTAGCTATGGCAAGTCCTAATAAAATGAGAGATGTGCATGATTAAAATACGGTGCTATGGTATATTATTGAAGTTAGTCAGTTATTGGTTGTAAGGCTAAAGCTACTTCCACACTTGTGCATTTTATATACATGAGCATAAACGGAGCTTTAGGTAAATTGCTCGTTGAATTACACAATTATGTTAATTGAAGTGATTTTGGAATAAACTTGATGAAGTTTTTAAATCACAGACGGATTTTAGGGTTGTTGCTTGCTACGTAATTAAGGAGTTCTTCTGAGTCCTCGCAGACCACAGGTTTCTCGTGATAGCAAGCGACGTCGTGCCACGCTATACCGTCATTATACACGTTGTTAAGGACGCTGAGACAGGATTCTGAGGTGCCGTTGATGTCGAACTCAGCGTTGTCAGGTTGACGTTGCTTCTTGTGTCCGGTTTGTGACCATGGGTTGTAGCCCCAACCGTTGGGAATCTATTAAAAATACGAAATAAAAATATTTGTACACAATTCAGATTTTGAAACATCTAAATATTATAAAAGTTTAAACATTCAGTAAAAATAGCTTTTAAACAGAAATATCTGAGGATAAGTAATTCAAATAAAATACCTTCTTTCTCTTTTTCTACCTTCAAAAGGTTTTCATAAGTGAAATTAATAACAAATAATTAGTTCCCGTGTCATGCATGCAGAAATTGTAACAAGAGTTAGAGAACATGTACAGACATAATAGTAGTTCTAGTTTCAACAAACTCCTAGCTAATCTGTATTCTTATTTTTTACAAACCTGGTTGGTAGGCGACATCTTTTCGCGATTGGCAGACCAGAACCATCCGAAGACGTTCTTAGGCTCGAGATCTTTACGCGACTCACATCCCTTGAAGTCGCAAAGACGGCCAGAGGTCCATATGTACGGAACATCGTCTGGAATTAATAAAAACTTGATTTAAAACTGTAAAAAATCTAAATTTTGTCTGTGGATAACCGTTCATGTTTCGTTCATTCGTTCTAAAATATCTCCAGTACTTTCGCTCTCTTTCATATAATATGTACTATGACGCCTGCAATGTTCACACTATAATAACATGAATCGTTAAATACTAAAAATAAGTATAACATAAATGGCATAAGTATTTCAAATGTAAGCCTATGTAAATAAAATTATAACTAAATATTTTTATGTAGGGAATTGAAAGCAAAACATCGTTATATAATTATCGAATAAAATACATATTAAAATCATAAGTAAAAAAATAAATACTTTTATAAACTATATAAAGTGTTATGAATAATCTGGATCAAATATAATAAATACAAATGATATGTATTTTATATAATATTGTCCTAAAAACTTACTTTGTTGAATAAGCTTGAAAATTAGATTATTTTCTTCTTGAGTTTCCATTGAAACAAGGTCCATGCAATACTCGCGACAGATGTTGCGTCCGTCTAACCAGTCTACTTTCCTGTTAGCGAGCTCGGGAACGTGTCCGCTGTAGAAGTAATTGTGACCACGGTAGAAGAATTCCTTAGGCCCTGAAAACGGAGGTTTATTTATTTTTATTTGTAATTATAAAATTGTTAAGACAAAGCTACTATAATCATTTTGACCACTTATCCCTAACACAGAAAATCGGTGACATTTACCGGTTCATTCGGTACAATAATACAAATAAAAATATTTACTAGCTTTATTTACAAAATTGTTAGCACGTCTCAATGAAAGATGAACCTCGAGCTACGGGTCATTTACTGAACGATAACTTGTATCACGGTCGTGACATTGATGACTTCTAATTGAATGAAATAAGCGACTCAAATTAAACCCAGTATTTTGTCGTAAAGACGTATGAAACATGTCTTACATAACCCTGTAACGGCGACCTTTCCGTATTGTGCAACGAGAGTGGTCACCTAACGAGAAGGTATAAAAGACCAACCACTACCAAAATAATTGATGGAAATTACGATTGTGATACTGCCTGGAAATAAAAAACTGTAGATTGTATTACAGACACAATCAAATTCTGTAAAAAAAAAGAAAACAAAACGTTTCTTGTTTTATATAATATAATAAAAATTGAAGACTTAGATATTAATATTCTACATTGAAAATAATTTTGCACCGTCATGACATAGACCAAAACTAAATTCAAGTTTTTAGTTCTCTATGAGTTATATTGTTGTAAACATTGTTATTACAATGTAGTTAAGCCTAATAAAATAAGTTAACTATCATAAGCGTTACAGTAGATGTTTGACATTGTTGATCTAACGACCTAGTCGAACAGATCGACACCAGCAATTTATACTACGCTAACTCGAATTTTTGGAAATTCGTTTTTTTATGCTAATTTGCTTAAAATATGGTTTTTTATACATATAAAAAAAATCGTGAAGAAATATACAAAAATAACGAAGTTACAAATTTTATACAAGGCTAACTAAAGGTACTTTTTGAAATCACTCGATTTAAATGACGCCAACTATAGTTAGCGGAGTGTGCGCGGGGATTTGACGCACCGCTAGTTCGTTTACATTAATCTAACCCTTAGTTAGCGTAGTTTAGTGCGTTCGATTATACTTGTTCGTTTGTAAAATACACTACTTAGCGAATTTTACGTTGTAAATAATTATATAAAAATGTATGTTAATTATTTTATTGATTGTTCTTGACTATTCCTTTTAAGGTACATGTTTTTTAAAATAAAAATATTGATATCATATTATGATATCAATACTTATTCTTTTAGAATCGTCGGCATTACCTGCCGAAATTGATAATCCTGAATTCGTGGCTTTGTATAATCACGTCATGTTTAATGAGCCTATTTAAGAGCATGCTTATTAGGGTTTCGTACCCAAAGGGTAAAATGGGACCCTATTACTAAGACTCCGCTGTCTGTTCGTCTGCCCGTCCGTCCGCCAGTCCGTCTGTATATCATAAACCGTGATAGTTAGACAGTCGAAATTTTCACAGATTATGTATTTCTGTTGCTGCTAAAACAACTTATACTTAAAAACAGAATAATATAAATATTTATGGGGGCTCCCATACAGCAAACGTGCTCTTTTTGCTTGTTTTTGCTCGATATTGATAACGGCAGCAGGTAGACGCTTGAAATATTCACAAAATATTTAGTTATATATTCACTTTAAAAATAAATAATTAAATTAAAATAAAACAAATATTAAGGGGGACTTCCATACAACAGACACATTTTTTGTCGTTTTTATAGATAATGGTACGGAACCCTTTGTTTTCTATATCCAATTCTGCTAGCCGAGATATAGTCAATTATGAAAATGATGTAGTATTACAAGAAATACACATAAACGACTTGGGGCTCCTAATACTCCGTTTAGTATGAATTCACCAAAAGTATTGACTTATATCCAAAAACCTTCTCCATTGACATTAACTCCATCAAGTATCAAACCTTTGTTTTCGGTGATTACTAATGATCCTTCTGACAGCATAAATAATACTCCCGTACCTTCACCCTGTTGTGATTTTTCAGAATCTCCAAAAAGATTAAATGATACTTTGGTGCCGACTTCTTCCAAAGATACTGTGAGTGTTCTCACACCTGAAATTTGTACGTCCACCCAGGAAAATCTTCCTGATTCGCATATACATACCGCCCTTAGCAATAACATGTTGTGCAATTTCCTCGCCTGTAACGTTCAATAATAGTAGTACAGTACGTCCACTTCCAGTAATACCATTCTGCAGTATCTACCCCAGAAAATAATAAACCTAGGTCGAAAAAAAGGAATGATGTGGGTCTCAAACGTCTTAAGTGTGAAGATGAGTGGATAGTTAGAAAGAGAACGTTTATGTCACAAAAGTTTGGAGTATAGAACATCAATAGGTACTCGTCTGGGTAGGTACCACCCTCTCATCAGATATTCTACCGCAAAACAACAGTACTTGCTATTGTTATGTTCCGGTTTAAATGGTGAGTGGGCAACTCTAATTACAGGTACAAAGGACATAACATCTTAGTTCCCAAGGTTGGTGGCGCATTGGCAATGTAAGCGATGATTAACATCTCTTACAATGCCAATGTCTATGTAACCGTTGGTGACTACTTACCATCAGGTGGCCCATACGCTCGTACGCCTTCCTATGCAATACAAAAAAAAAAAATAGGAAAACCAAAAGCAGTCAATGCGTCAATTGTCTAATCACAATGTGCTGGGGTACTGGAGATCGCGCCAAACAATGGCAAATCATCGCCAAATATGTGATACAAAAACGTAAAAAGACTGCCACTAACGTCGAAAGCATATATAGTCATAGATCACACACTTCGCATTACTAGCTTCGCATAGATTCTGACAATGCCATCATACTACAAAAAGTTTGGAAACAATGTTTTTGAACACCTTAATTTAAGTAAAGATTTTGTTTATACTGCAATGATTTTACTGACGTTACTGATGACAGAGGTCGGCACAAAAACCATAACTATGTTATTTCAATCGACATGTCGTATTATAATAATTATTATTATAGCTCAACGGAAAGTTTAAGAATACGCTAACTTGTGCCACAGTTCAATGTATAGTACTCTATATATAATTTGACGGCTTTTAATACGATATCCGCCAGTGACGCATGTACCGTTTAAACAAAGCTAACTTGAATAACTTGATATTTAGCATAAATATTTACAATATGATGTCTTATAAGTATATATATAAACCTAAGGTTATGATAAGTGCATAATATATTTTAAAATTATTATTGCAATGTAATAAAAATAACACTTTTTTAGCACTATGCTCCGCCGTAATACACTACGCTAACATTAGTTAGACTTTTGTAGTATGTTAAATATTATTGAGGAATTACGTGTATAAACGGCTAACTTGCGCTAAATCAAAAAATATAAATAATTAAGAAAAAATAAATATGAGAAAATATAATGAATAAATTAACTATTAACGGTACCAAATTTGAAATAAGTATCTTAATTAATATAAAAGTTATCACGTTTCTTTCTTTAAACGCCTCTCCTGTAAAGTACACATTTTAGAGTTAGCGTAGTATAAATTGCTGGTGTCGAGATGCGTCTGTCACACAGTTCCATCTAGGCCAAGGAACATGCATAAGTACCTACTCTTCTACATTTTTTAGCTACATGATTATTTGACAATAATTGCCTAATTTACATAACATACAATAACAGCTACACGTAATAAACTAATACGAAAATACATCAAGGACATGATTTATGATATTACAATTAGTATTTCTAAAATACCTTGGTACTGGTTACAATTACTCAAGACATTTGTCAAAAGCTTATAATAAATATGCTAGAGGCATAATATTAGGCTTTGATTTGTAATTAATAAAGTATACATTTAGATTCAAAAAAAATATTTTGTAGATATATACTGGCACTGTGTTTTATATACTGTATTCTTTCACACACTTGTCACGTATATTACAAAAAATATTTGCAATGGAGACGTGTATGTAAGTTGGATGTGCTAAGATTCGCACGACGGACCATTATTATAGCGAATGAGGCCTTGTGCTGACAGACAAACAGATGTGTGATTGTCTGAGATAGAGCACACAGCACAATAGAAACTTAGCGAGTAGAACATCACATTAATCTTCCACGAATAATCGCTAACGATTTAACATACTCAAATTGTAAAATATTCAACAGGTTTCGTTGGGAACTTAATGTGGACATTCAGTATTATTCGCGGTAATCTGTTAGTAAAATAATATGAATTTAAGGTGTTATACACACCAATTGTTACACTGCAATAAAATTTAACAATCGAAGTGTTATGAATAAGTCAAGACGGGTTAGAAAACGAATCTCCTAAACAAATATCGCGGGTTCAAACTTGGGCAAGCACCAGTAAGATTCATGTTATATTTATAACTCATTCACTTTATATTTATAACTCATTTCGCGAAAACTTCATATGTGGGATGAAGTATTTTCTATAAATTCGCAGTGGATTCCTTTGCCGATATATGGTATGGGTTTACATTTTGTAAATACTAAACCAATGAAATATAGGTAATGTAAATATTTTTACGTAAGGTTAAGTTTATGCATTAATCAAACTCGGTATATTCGAATTAATCTGATTTATATTATATTTTTAATAACTTACGACTTCAAAGATTAGACTAAAGTAATAAAACGATCAATAATGTCGATGCTTTTAATTCCAATGGCAGTTATATTCTATAACATACTAAGATTATTGCTGCAGCGAATTTAAGTATTTTTTTACAATAGGTTTATAGAATTGAAAGGTTAGAATCCGATGAAGGTTGTATTGCAACATCCTTGATTTTGTGATTTTATTTTACTAGCTTACGATCTAATCAATTTGAGAATTTATTTTTATAAAGCACACTTTACCAATAATTAAATGTCATGGTTCATATTTATTCCTATATTTTACGTTTACCTTAATTTCGTCTGATAGTGATTTATAGTATTAGTTAAGTTTCATCATAGGTAAAACTTCGGATGGATTTTAAAATTAAATTTTGATTTCGAGATGTTTTAGCTATTGCAACATTTATTTTTAATGTGACTTAGATATACTGATTTTATACCTATGATAACCTTACGAATGTATCATAAAATGAATAAATAATGATGATTATTTTATTACTATAATCAAATAAGTAGCTGCATAAAAGTGATAAGATAACATATTATCAAAAGCACTGGCATAAAAACAACTTTTTTCGTAAAGTAAGTAGGTCGGAAAAGCGATTATCCTATTTATTTTTGTAAAAATGTGTCATCTACGAATGTAGCTTATTTTTTGCGGACTTTAAAAAAAGAGCAGGTTATTAATTCGTACTAGTACGTTTCTTGATATATTCTCCGATTGAATACCGATTTACATACCGATACCGATTTATTTGTAGGTAAGTAACCTCCGGTATTAAAGGAAAAACCTACCCATTAAATTTGAATAAAGTTAAAAAGCATTTTTTTTGTACTTCTAGTTTGTACGAGTATTATAAAAATATGTATAGATAAGTTTAAAAAAAATGGAATGCAGTCAGCTATTTGTTTTGACGGTTCTGAGTGAGGTTTTTGGACAGAACTCGTCGTACCGTCGTCGTAATAATTACCTATTGGCAGTAAATTTAGTTCTTGGAGAAGCTTAAAATACTTATGATATATTATTACAATGAGAAACTTGCGACTACAAACCATGGCATCTAAAATGTTATGCTACCTGGGCCTGTAATTTACACGGGCTCATTTTCCCATAACACCATCACAGCAATACAATGTATCACTAAGTCGAAGGAATAACAGATGAGATAACTACCCAGGTCTGAGCACAAAGATTACCTCACCGATGTTGGCTTAGAAAGAAGATTTGTAATTTCGTTGATATTTTACCTTCCAAAAGTAGCTCCCGTAACCTGATAGGTCTCTTTGATTTTTAACCGACTTAAACTAAAAGTTGTCAATTCGTCTGTATGGTTTTGTTACTTCAGAACTTTCGACTGAGTGAACCGATTTTGATGATTCTTTTTTATAAATTCTTCTTTTTATGATTGAAATGAAAATAGATTTTATATGCCGTCCAATAAATTGTGCAAGTCCCTTCGTCAGTCTGAACACGATAAACTCCAAAAGTACTAAACAATTTTTTTAGACGGTTTTAATCAATAGACGGAGGGATTTATGAGGACTGAGTCACTATGGTTTTGTATAAATTTGCTGTGCATAACTGTGTGTAATCAGATTTTAAGTTTTACTTATTAAGTGAACATAGGTGCTATTCTATTTCTCCATCTTTTCCGATTGTTATTACCATTTGTGGTAAACCAGTCATTTAACTTGCGGAAATAAAATTAAGTAGGTACTTATATATAAATTGCGTGAAATATGAATAAGTAGACGCGAAATTGCTTTGATTTTCAAATTCCTAATATGCTTCCCTATCATGACATCATGACATTTCCTACCAATTAAATGCTCGTACTTTTTATAATTTTGCAATTTTTTTTGCAACACGTTAATTTGCTACTGCTGGACTCTGTTTGGATATCTTAAAGATTCGGTTTGGAGTTTATTCGACATCGCTGCATTTAGATTTGTAGTTACTGTGTAGGCGTGTGTCAGTTTTATCCGACATATCGTTTACCTTTATACTTGATGATGAGACAATTATAAACTCAAACTCAAACTAAGATCGTGCGAACTGCTCAGTTTACTGTTAGCTGGGAATTGAGCCTGAGAATTTTCGTTTAAAATCCGTTGGGGTCGGTCATTTTATAAATATGTTAGAATGTTTGTATTGTTTTGTTTGTGTTCTTTAGGCAGCAGCGATTGACGGATTGACTTGGAATATATGAACATGGGATGGAGAATCAATAATGTTTTTCATTCCGCAAAAGTACAAGGAAGTGAGGCCGCGGGTGAAAGTTAGTCTATATTTTCTTCATAATCTTATTTATTTATACTTGATTGTGAAACAGATGTGATATAAAACGTAAAAATTTTAAACCAATTAATCTTCGTTAATGTTTTTCAAGTTTTTAAATTGCTGTAAATTATTATGGTGTTACGAAACGTTTTGATCTTGGAACATGGTTCGAATAACCTTATCACATTGACTGGTTTTGTTGTTACGTGATTCATTCATTTTCACCATGTCTGTTGCGTAATGTTTCACCCATTAAGCGGAATCGTTGCCTTAATGTACTTCCCGTTTTCAACATTACGTTTGTAAATTCAGCAGTTCGATTTTTCTCTCTAGGCTGCCCTATAGATCAATATAATCATCTTGAAAACTAGTAGAAGAATTTGGATATAGTTTCCACTAAGAATGAAAATGTTGTAGTCAACAATTATACCGATATGTTGTACTTGGGCGAACCAAAAACTCAGGATTATAGCACAAATAATTATATTTGTAAGAATAAGAAATCCTTTTCATTTTTACATAAGTGCAACTTTTCAGAGTTATACAAACAACTGAAATCATTTCTATTTGTTTTTATACATAAGTCAATGAACTTACATAAAGCTTTTATCTTAACTATACAAACGAAATTGTAACATGTTTAGGTTATATAGGGACAAAGCGTTTGTGTTAGACAAGGAAAAGCGCTTTCCTCGGGCACGTCACGTGCGTCCCGCCGCCCGTGACCTTGGCAGGTCATTGAACTGAACTTTTACTTTCAATGCTTAAGTTGCTTAAGTTATTGTTTTTTATTTAAATTCCTTACATTCAAATGCTTCATAAAAGTAATTTTATTGTATTGAAAACATAAGTCACTAACTAAAATTGTGATTTACAATAAGTTACTTGTTAATAATTAAAAGGTTAATATTTTGTGATATTTGAGGAGAATGTTTACTCAAAGCTTAGTTTTAAATAGCTATACGTGTAGCGATATTTTTTTTCCTCGCGGTACATCACCAGATTTTTTAAGGTTATTAAATAAGAGGTCAAGGTCTAAGTAATGCCAAAATAACGAAAGACTTAATGAGTTTGTGGTTTAATTAGATAAGAAAATGAGACATAACATCTCAGTACCCAAGGTTGGTGGTGCATTGTCAATGTGTTGCATAGTTAATATTACTACAGTGGTAACTACTAACCATTAGGTGGCCCATTTGCCCATCCACCTACTTTATAATAAAAACGAACAATTATGATTATTCCAAGACGTACAACTTTAAATAATTGTTGTTTGTGAATATTGTATATGATAGCTCTTTTAGCAATTTTATACATTAATAGGTTTTTTTAAATAGTGTTATAATAGTATGTTTCTGTAAACATGTGTGTTTTTGGTGTACAATAAAGTAAATTCTATTCTATTCTATGATTTCTAAAATGTATGTATATAGATTATATTATAAGATAAGAAGATGTGTAATTAATAGGTATATGTATATATTCAAATCAAATATGTACTAGTTTTATATTAATAAATGGTTTAATAAGAAAAACATAACAATTAATATTCATTTTCAAACTTATTATAATTTATACACGTATTTTTAACATAAACTGCGGAAGTATTTTTAATTAAATATTTAAATTTAAAACCAGCCTAATGGAAAATTGACATAAGAGTAATGTTTGACTGGTTCGTGGACCATAAAGTATTTTATACAAGATTTCGATGGGTTGTAACCTGTTTCTTAGATCACACCTTTAGTTTTGACTATTACTTTATTATCTCATTAAATAGAAGAAAGTTTATTTAAAAGACAATATTTTCGAAACAAAAGATTAAATATTAATAGTAGTAAAAGCAATTAGGACTAATATTTGTGCTAAACATGACTTAAAAAATACTTAATTATAAGTAATTCAATCGAAAATAACCAAGTAAAGCTTACGGTCCTCTTGCTGGATTATAGTCGTAAGTTAGGAAAAAATAAAAGTTATACATAAATTTATGCTATATTGGTTTTGCCACCATATAGTAACTAATATCAATTCTCAAGATCATCTGTAACAGTAAGCTAGGATAATGTTCGCCTATTTACTCAGAACATACATTATACCTCAAAAATAAATGATGCAACTGTATTGCGCCTAGTTTGCCAACTCTTGCATCCTGACCTAGTATTGTAATGATTTGGCTGAGGCATGTTCAAATAACCTGAATTTAAACAAACTACTTACTATTGGCGCATTTCGAGGCCACAGGCAAGGATAGGAATCTTCCAGGTTTTTGCGCAGTGGCCAACGCCGCTAGCGCTGTTGCGCACGCCACCATTACCCACGCCTGCATCTGAAGACAAAGATAAATTAAATATAATACAAAATTGCTACAAGCTTTCGTTTCCATAGATAACAAGTAAATAGTCTTAATATAAATAAATATAAAATTATATGAAAATGTTATCATTTTGAAATAACAGTAACAAATTCTCAAGATACTCTCCGAAGTTATATTATAGGTACGCATTGATAGATTTATGAAAAAACATAACATAACTCATCGTTATTAATAATTGTTATTATCATGATTTGTATAAATCAAACTTCAATTTACTTATTAAACAATATGCTAAAGTAGGTTTTACATAAGTATAGTGTTAAATGAGAATTAAATAAACAAAATACGTTTATAACGCATAACATGAATGCTTCATCGCTTATTATAATAAATCTGCATCACACGCCAAGATCGGATTACATACAACGTAACCAAGCACAAGCAGAAATGTTAATAATAATTAATGTGTCACCGGATGGACTGGTCCAAGGAACGTGTTGCATAAGCAGAAGAAGAATATTTTTAACGTTAAACTTTAAGATATATAGAAGCTATTTAAATACCAACGTATCGACTTAATAGATTTTTAATAGGCCGTCAGAATTTACAAGAATAATGAGCGAGAGGTAATCGAACTCACGATTGACTTTTAGAAGCTCAACATTTGTATTTAGTTACGAAATCGCCTGAGTATTTATTCATATTAACATTATCAGAAAATTAAACATTAAATATATACAGATTAACAAAAATATATCATATATTTTTGTTAATATATGTGTTAACTTACGTTCATAAATTATCTTTTTTGTTACAGTTACGAATAAGTCTGCTTTTATAGCTCTTTTTTCGCCATATGTATGTAGCCGTATTAAGAGTTTATTTGAAATACGTATTTTATAGCTTACGAGCTTTTTGTGTTACGCCACTGCTGTATTTTAAAGTTTTGTGCAAATATACAAATTTAACCTGTCACCCGTCGTTTTGGTGACCAACTAATATGAATGACTAATTGTGCGGTATGAATATTATGCAATGTATTTTAGTAATTATATTTTTATATAAATCAACACGGTTTCATGGAATAAACCAAATGGTACATCCATTTATAACAAATGTCTTAATAAAGATGCGTTATTTATTATATTCAGAAAAGAAAATTTATTGCTTATTCTCGGCTCGTAAGATTTATAGTAGCCGAGACATTATTGATTTAGTTGCAGATATCAGTCCTTTGATAGGCTTCAACAAAGTGTCAGCTTATAGCTTGCGGGACATCGATCACGCGGCCCTGCGAGCCTATCGTATGTTACGCAACTTTGCCGGACGGTACGCGAAACAGCGGGCGCGCCCGAGACGACGCCTCGGCCGCCACCGGCGACAATACACATGTAAACGAAACACTTCGACCTAATTTATTAACAAGCGTAAACTGTTAACCGTGTCACAATCTGTGCGACAATGCAATCGCTAACACTGCCTTTTTTGCTATATTCCTCTACACGATTATCACACAGTGCTCATTACGTCGGAGTTAAACGTTGAGCAATCTATTTGTCTATTGCAAAGGTCTATCAGAATAATCAATGAATCAAATTAATGTCACTATATGCGTCGATGAGTAAAAACTCGTTGATTTTATGTACACACGTACACGATATGCTAATATAGACTCCATGGCATCAACATAAGAATAAAAGCAGCATGTGTAAACACCCGGAAGCAGGTGGCTGTCGTTAAGTGGAATGCAGAGGAGTCGCCTAGCAAGTGAGGCCAGCCTTGACACGTTTTATCGCTTTTAACTGATGTAATTGCCGTAAGAGGATAATTGCGATCCACTTCATCAATATAGAATACAACACGTCACCGTAGGCGCAGTTGTGACGGCGCGTCGTGTAATATCAGGGTTAGATCTAATTAATACCCTCGCCTTATAATCGTGATAATCTAGATTAATGGTAATATAAGCTCACATTATACATCCTCACTAGTTGACATTGAAAACTAAAGAAGTACTCTCGTATGATCGCTTATCTTATTAAGTCATGAATATTTATGGGATCTGTTTCTATGGTTACGTTATGATTGCTAATAGTGGGTAGGTATATCGATATTTATTACAAGTTGATCGTAAAACTTTTATTTTTAATGTGTAATTTTATAGCAAGTTATATCAACAGTTGTTAACTAGTAGCAGTAACAGCTATAATACATTTAACTTTTATCCCATTTCGACGAAACGTCTCAAATAAAATACCTAGTATAATTCGATTGTACGTATGTTAATTCGTTTAATTTTAAACTCAAATACACTTCGTTAAGTTAAACGTAACCACATGTCGAACATTCATCAAATACGCTGACAAATTCAATGGTATTCTGTATATTTACCAATCGTGAATTTAGTGCGAGGCTCACCACAATGCTCTACAGTTTTGCAAGCTTTCGAGGCCGGACCATCAGATTCGTTCGCGACTCACGATGCTTCGTGAGGTGCTTTATGTAGACAATCTAGTACGCCTGTCAATGCTTGAAACGTTCTAATCATAAGCCGCTACGATCAATTGTAAATAATGTTTTGTACAAAGGATTTTACATTAGGTCGAATGAATGATGTTAACAATACAAAAAGTATAATTGTAAATCGTTTGATTAACAAAGAATATTTTGTCACTTTCGTCTGATATATATATTTTTTTAAACTTATTAGTAATACCTCTTAGAGTGTCAAATTTAAAAGTAATATAAGTATTAGGTAGAGCATATAACATAGAAATACTTAATTAAAATTAAATATATGAGTAAACATTTTATTTCCATGTATTTTTTCAAAGTAGGTATCTATTACTTCCTAGGTATGTAACTTTTTTTTCTAACTACATATAAGAACCTACCATTGCTACCAGCCATAAAAGAACAAGTTCCGCATAAAGTTACATCCGTGAATATTCTATTAAACAGTTTGTGTATATCATTTGTATTCAACGTTTATTACAACGCGAAAACTCTTACACTTCATTCAAAATTCTATTCATGACCTAATTTGTTATTACTTCACAACATTGATGTCTTCATAAATAAGCGAAACTTTTACTGACATATTAATAGCTTGATTACAACAATATGTAAAAATCGAAGAAGTTACCATCGTTCAGCGTTTATAAATGAAATGAATATTTTGATCATCTTTGAAAAAATATATCTATGATTATTTAATAGTATTAAAACAAACTAGTCCCTTTTTGATTTCAGCCTTTAATTTGTTTTCCAAAGAGAGTATAAGATTAAATTATAATATAAAAAAAATCTAAGTTCATTCTTAATTATTTTATGAGACAGTCAGTATCGAATAGAATAGTATAGTGGTATAGGTACTTATAACTTTAAGATGCGTTGGCGCGTAAACCTGGAAAACTTACCATTGTGAAAAAAAAATTGAAGTAAATAACACAATATCTATTTATAATTATATTTTTGTAAAGAAATAAAAAATCTGTATACATATAAAGCTACATCCGCTAACATTGTTTATATTTGACATTTATTAAGAATTCTTTAAATGATAATTCAATGTGAACTTGCCATAATATTGAAATTTGTTGCCGAAACTTAAACTATTTTAAATCAAAAACATAATAATATTTTTATCAGTTTAGTTTATTGACTCAATTTAGTTTTCTTAAAAGGCATCATTGATCTACTTTACATATGAACTTTAAAATTTGTTTTGCAACGTATGCAAATTTACATAAAAAACTTATTCACATACAACAATCTATTCCAACATATTTCAGCCACTTCCAATTTAAATATATAACTGAGAATATAACTACAAGAAATCTAAAATATGTATGAAAGTCTTATTGCCCAATGGCTCAACTGGTGACAGCAGAGGTGGTTCATTTTAGCCTAGCGAATCGGAGCTACGACTATGTTATGTACTACTGGTGGTGGTATTCTTGTCATTATTCCACGCGGCGTTATTAACAATTGTGATCTGAATATATTAAGTCCTTCATGAAAACACTTTTTTGCAATTTAATCGTGTTATATTACTTCGCTAGCTGTGCATGCGGTTCACCCGCGTATAATTATTAAAAAATATAATAAATAAAAATCAGCCTAGATCCTTTCTCGATAAAAGGAATATAAAAAAAGGAATAAAAAAATATTTTTTAAATTCGAACCTATATAAAGTAGTTCATGAGATTAGCCGGATCAAACAAACAAACTCTTCAACTTTATATATTAGTATAGATTCTTATGCACACAATTATCTCATCCCCTAGCAATGTTGAATATTTATTATTTACCGTTAATGTTTTGTAATGTTTGTATTAGCTAGGAAATCACACATGCTGTCGGTGATATTTACACATTAATTAGCGGAATGATGTATCTTCATGATCACTTAGTCGAGCCAAGTTCAATGCTGTTTATTAAGCTTACGATTTTATTATAATATTTCAATTCCCAGGCCGGGCCAATAAATAGTTATTGGGTTTTTCTGTCAGAAAATTCTCAGTAGCAGCCCGTAGCCTGGAAGTTGGAAGTGTGTACACTCCCGTGCCTCGGAAAACACGTTAAGACGTTGGTCCTGCGCCTGAACTCTTTCTGGTCGTGTCGGATTGCCGTCCCATCGGATTATGAGAACTAAGGAAAAGAGAGTGCACCTGTGTTTGCGCACACACTTGTGCACTATAATATCTCCTACGCAGTTGGCTAATCTCTCTTGAGATTGGCCGCTGTTGGCAAAATCGGCCTGGAGGACCTTATATTATAATAAAAATAGGCACCATTTTTTTAGTTTTAGTTTGACAGCTGAATTCAAATAGGTTTGTTTTCACTTTTTGTCTCGTCTTTTTTCTCCACTCATTTTTCGTTTGCAATCTAATATGTAAAATATAAAGGCTTATGATTAACTTGTACTATGTTTCATTTTCATCTGTTTCAACATTATTAGATTAGATATAACTAAGATCTAATAACGTAAGGTGTTCGTGCTAAATAAATGAATAATTTAAAGTAATTACAACTTTCTACTCAATGTTTACATGTTCAAAAATCTTTTACGTCGTAATTACCGGATTTCGTCAAGAAAATAATAAATAACTCATGTACTGACCAACATAATACTTGTGAGTACATATGAAACTTAAAGAACATTTTGCAATTACAAGTATTATTTAAATTAGGCACCTCTTTTATGAGTTAAAGTTACGAAATAGTCTTGTTAGAAGTTTCCTAATTAAAATTGCGATAGTTTCAACTTCACATTGATGTAATGTGTGCATAATTCAACCTTCTTACGGTCGTCTAAGCGAACCCAAGACTCAGACACGAGACTAATATGTATTTTTATTCGTTCGCTTCGTGTGAACTTACGACTAACACTAATTCTTTTTTTATGAAAACAAATAATCAAGTTATCGGTATGAAAAAAGTTTCACCCAAAATTATGTAAAATTACATGATCTTGTGGGAAAACTTTTAAATCGTTGAGACCTTAATAGATTATAATATTGACAAATAATTTTGGCTTTAATTAAATCGCGAATAAGATCAATACTGCTTAATAGGACAAATACTAAAAGTAATAATGAATGCAAAACTATTACAAGAATAACAATTGTTACAATATAATTTCGGTATACCATCTCATAATTATGATGAGCATGTCCCACAAACCCTTTCAATACGTCGATATATAAATGCATTGTATTGATCACATCAGAGACAGAGACGCTTACACGAGTCGTGTCTTGTGCAATGTTTGCTCACATCATTGCAACACGTGCATATCATGATTGACCAAATTACTATAATATATCTACTAGGTTTAATAATGACTTATATATACGCAACTATTTAACTGGTTTTAAATGTAAAATTATTATATACTTCGATTTGCGACACTCGATATTCGATCTTTGTAGAAGACATCAACGAGCTCTTCAAGTTCAATTTTATTAACAACTTCCAATGAGAAAAAACTATTCAAATATTTTATGAAAAAATATAAAATTATTGTTTACGTTATTATACGAATTAAAATTATTAAGATATTAGACTTTACTTTCTTTTAAGACATTTTTTTTGTAGTCATGTTCTCCCTACCTCTCTGTTCTCTCTCTTTCAACCTACTTCAAAAAAGGAGTACGCTGGCGGTGTGATTGATGCGTAAACGTTTTATTATGTATTTTTTCCGATTACTCGAAAACGGAACCATTTTGGATTATATAAACCTTACTTTTGTTTACTTCTGGTGATTTATGAACTAAAAAGCTTGACATCATTCGATGTCAACGAATTTAGACAGTTTTGTAGAACGTATAAAACCTTTCAATAAAAACCGAATTCTTTTCTTGTTTATTTTTTTTATGTATTTTCTGCATTTATTTTTACTATATTATATTGAAATATGATACATTTATTAAATTTTATTGAAAATGTATATATTTAACCTACCCGCGGTAGTATGCGCAAGCGATCCCGTGCCGCTCCACCGAGACGATGCAGGTACGCTGGTTTTTTAGTGGGTATTCCGGAGCCTTCAGCACCGGCGAGCCCCACATACCCCCCCACCTCACGTGGGGGAAACGCGTAATGCGTTTTTCCAGCGAAAAAAAAAATATATAAATATATATTTAACCTACCACCGCCTATGTTACTGAAAATCTATCTTATGCCTGATTTAAATTCTAGTTTATCATAATCGCTGGATATTTTCAGCGATTTATACAAAATATTTTAACTTAATTTTTAATAATTAATATGCGAAATTAATTAACTCAAAAATGACATAAAAACTTTTTAGTCAAAGAATCACAAACAAATTAAATTGAAATTTCAAAAATATGGCAGATAGGAGCTTAAACTGTCTTAACACAAACTCAGTTATCACTTCAATAATTTTATTGAATGAAGTTTTAATATTTAGTTGAATTTCATCGGATTTAATAATTTCACGTATATTACTCCATACCACTATTGTTCTATCAGTGAACCATCCGGCGATTAAACAATAAAAAATAATGTGCGCTAAGTTATTATATTCAGCTTATAGTAGCCTTGAACCGTTGCGCAACTTGCCATTTGTCCCACAACCACCTAGAACACGCGACCTCAGAATAGAGTAATTATATTAGAAATGGCATCTAGCACAATGTTGAAATGAATAGAAATTATCAATTTTATTCTCATGTTCCATTTGCGTTTCAATGTGACATAGCTGTGTCAGATAAAAAAATTATCACCTTTGAACTAAAAAATATGTTTAAGAATTATTTAGTATTTTAAATTAATCTTGGACGTTCTCTTAGTTTGTTAGAATACACCGTTGTTAAAATATCAAATCTCTAATCTTAGTACGACTCTGTAGTGAGATTAACAAACAATTTGCAAACAAAGGGCTTTTGATGTAGATAGTATCGGATCGTAAATACTTACATATTTGTTAATAGTGTCATAAGTCTGCAATTATTTTATAACTAATCGTCGATAGCGCAATTGTTTACGAACCGCCTAACGATGTATAAGTCGCAAGTTCGATTCCGACCCCCATTGTAGTCCCCACTCCTTACATAAGCTGTACCTACGCTTAATTAGAGGGGTTGCATTGGGATATCAGTAATTCCTTAAAAATGGGAATTACTGTAATTTATTGAAAAATATAAAACGTGATTGCAGACAAAAAAAGATCGAAATTACAAGTTGAAATTCATATTAAATTAGTTTTTATTTTATAATATTTTATTTAATAACAAATACTTAGGACTTAGAATAATTTGTGTTAATTCTACAAGACGTTACTCAATTCGGCCTTACTTGCAGGAGTCTATAATCAGTGGCTCTATCGTATTGCTGCCGTGAGACTTAAACTCAACTACAATGCGAATGTCTTCTGAAGGTACCGACTAAAAACATGTTCCCACAAATTTAAAAAAAAACCATTGAAGTTGTGATGTTGACGTGGGGCGTTGGTTTGTAGACAAGACTAACAGAATAAATTTTATTAATCAAATAGACAATTATTATAATTTTTTTTTTGTACTTATAATTTACTATTTCCTGATACAATTTACATAATATTTCGTTACTATTTTGTAAGGTTTTTAACTATTCAAATATCATTTAATTAGATGTAAAGTTAAAAACGGTTTGTTTTTTCGAACGAGATTAGTTATAAATACAAATTTAGACACATAATGATCAGTAATGCATTCCCGGTTAAACTGACTCACCCGCAATCTACGGTTAAGATTCACGTGTTCAAATCAATAAGCCTAAGTATAGGTGAATATTTGACTCAAATTTTCGTTGCTATAAAAATTAAAAAAAAATAAAAAAAATTTTGAATGACACAGATAAATAACGCAAAATGGTCGATGAGTCAAAAGAGACTCTTGCACACAAAACGCCTGTCAGACTTCATAATAGGCTGCGCTACACATCTGACATATAAATTAGTTTTAATTTTACAGCTTTTACTTCAAATATATACATTAATAGTATCTGTACGTAGGTGAAAGTATTGTTACGGTTTTAATTGTTTTTATAAGAATTACTTAATTCGAAACTGAAATATTTTTTATAGATTTAATTTGTAAATAAAATTAGTAAATATTTTATATTTCCAATAAATATGCTTTCGTCTTCCATGAATAGTATCATAATAAAGATATTTCGACTTGACACGTTTAAGTTTATTTTACGTAACACTAAATAAATGTACACTCGACACAGATTTAGCCGGTTTTTGGATGATAGGGTTTTCCATTTACACGTTATCAACGATACTTTTTTAAAATTAAAAATTTAAAGCGACAAAAACCTCAAGGCATTATGGCATCCCGAATACCGATCATTTTAATATGGTTTATTATTGATCATTATAAAATTTTTGTTTGGATAATCTTTTCGCAAAAATATCCCAAGAACTGGACCAAGTTAGGTATTGTTTTGTGAAATATGACGGAATAAAATAATATTAATTAATTAAATTTAGATCACGCTGAGCGAAGCATGTAGTTAATGTCAGTATGTAACAAAAATCGCTATTGGTTATTGAGGTTATTTTGTACGATTAATATCAATATATTTTAAAATACAGTCCGCATTATACATTTTGGTAAGTCTTCATTCAACAAAAACCACGACCTCTGAATACTATAACAGGCATGCTCTATGTTACGTAACCCGTTTTTAAATGTTTCATACGATGGTCCAGTAAAATTAAACATATATTTTATTTATTTAAAACTGTAGAAATATATACCAAACACAAAACTCAAATGGTAGTCAATCGTGAGAATATATTACAAAATAAATAAAATATTGTAATTTATTTCATGTATTCAAGAATAAGAAATATAATAAATCTTTATGAGATGTCATTTAATTTATATGTTGTCATTTTTATATATATAAATCATTATAATTACTATAATTGCCAAATATCTTATAAATTATGCATATGCATAAAGTCATAGAGAAGCAATGTACATAAACACAATAGAAAATTATGCAATGCAAATAAAGCAATAAAATAAACATTACAGAAATATTACGGATAGTTGTATTCATTTATACGATTCAAGTAATGTTTAATTATTCCTGAATTTAATTATTAAAAAAAATATTTCGCGAATTCGAGTGGCCGCTTTTTTTTACTGATTTATGACTATATTCCACCGCAAAATAGTCTCCACCGAGCTGAAACGTCTCGTTCTCAAATTAAATAAATAACCAACTGTTATTATCTATTAATGTTATTTAACATCTAATTTAAATTTATTATTAATAAATGGTAGGCTAAGTTTATCTGCGGAATTTAAAATCTGCCTACATATTAATAAATTTAAATTTATAGCTCGCCTTATAATAACTATTGTTTTGACTTTACGGAGTTGGCAACTTCGTTTTAAGTATGTATGGTTAAAAATGCAATTAATGCAATAATTATTATAAATACTATTTTAACTTCAGTAATAAACGTCAGAAAAATCTTTTTTAGCTTAACTTTTTTAATAAGAGGTTATTTTTTTTAAAAGGTGTACCTACATACATATAAAAGATCACATAGGCGATTTCTCTTCACCCATATTGACGTAATGTAATAATGTAACTCATAAAATATATAATATATGAACATGATTATAATACACATTTGTAATACTATAATGATGAGTTTATCGGCTTACTATTTTGTGGACCCTATAAATGTATTACAATGCTTAACGCTTTTGAAATAATAGAAAATCAAATAACAAGTAGGTATATAAAAACCTGATAAATAACTTTGTAATGTTAAACTAAGATTTTCGATATCGATTAAAATCTGTATTGCTCGTCCAAGTGATTCACTCAAATTAAATTCTGATAGGAACTCGTTTATGATTTTTGATTAAAATAATTCAAAGCTACTACAGATCGATAAACAAAAATTAAATTTGCGTAATATTAATTCGACTTCAGAATTTATATATTTTTTTTAATTTAATTGAGTTTTATTTTAACCAA
The DNA here is from genome assembly GCA_963151315.1 of Nymphalis c-album. NCBI lineage: Eukaryota > Metazoa > Arthropoda > Insecta > Lepidoptera > Nymphalidae > Nymphalis > Nymphalis c-album. The sequence continues at coordinate 9,736,028 of OY720590.1, read as the reverse complement.
AAACGAGATTTTATGTTTGATGCACAAGTTTTTTTTAAATTTTCATTTAATAATTACTTGATTACTATTTTGTAAACACGAATGTATTTAATTTAATAAAACAGATATAATATATGTCTATGAAATCATTATGATGTCATAAAACGTAGACGTGGTTTGTATGAAATTATGATTTAATTGCTATTAGACTTGCAAATATACTTTTTTTTGACGTAAGTACACCTCATAACTACCGTATGATCAGTTTAAGAAATTCGGATCAATTTAGCTTTTTTGTTGTATGTAACTCATATGTCACACGAAATATTTATAATTTTTTTAACAAAGAATATTTATTCGGTATCTTATGGATTTGTCATCCGACGTTTAAATTCAGTTTATTTTTGTATGCACATTAATAGAAAGGAAAAAGTATGATTCATATCTTATGTTTAAAAAGTAAATGTTATTCTAGGCTATTAGTAGGCTATATGTATGACACGACCATTTCTCTAAAAGTCTACTTAGAACAGGTTTTATCCAACACTTATCTTAAACATTCGGTTATATATTTTGTCACAGAATATTAATTTGAAAGTCGACATCTTTACCGGTGGAGCGACCTTCACAATGCTATGTTATGAAACTTTTGACTTTGATCCACTAATTAGGCATACAATAAACAAACTATTTTTTATTAATTATTGTCTGTGTTATTTAATTCAAAAGTATTTAACGTTTTAAAAATTAGTAAAAATTCAGGAGTCAAAATATCAATTTTAAGATTTACCGGCAAGAGATGAACTGCTCGCGGTTTTACTACTATTTAGTTATTTCAAATAATTGAACAATTATAAAACATAACATATAGTAAAACCATTTATCTTTTATTGTTAAATTTAAAAATAATAACACAGTAGTAAAAAGTAACTATAACTCATACTTTCTTTTTATATGTTTGGCTTAACAATTTTTATCAAGACAAATTAACAAACAATGTTAAAAATAAAACATTTTCGACAATTACTAAATAAAAAAAATGCCGACTTCGTATGAGAAGTTATCGTTAAAAATTCATCAAAATATGATGTGCATTATAACGTAACGAGCATTTTATACCCACATTTGTATAAGAATATACTATTGGTAATTATTATATCATAACAAAATTATTATATATATTTATTATAGATTAATAATAACTTTTTATTGTTTATTTTTAAGACCAACAGAAAAGGGTGCGCGATAACCTGAACACCGTGTTGCAACTGCAGCTTGACACACATACGACTTTGTACAATCCTTGTTTGTCAAAATTGAAAATAAAAGGACGCAACTGGAACAGTGGGCAATTTTAATGTCAATCTTTGTGTCAAGCTGTCTGTATAATAGCAGCAATCTTTGCGTGAACTTTGACGCAACTTTTCTTAATAACGTAGCGGTCGTTATTTAGTTATTATTAAGTTTATATACTAATTTTAATACTAAGGATTACATATGTATTAAATAACATATTAATTTTATGTACTGTACGAATGTAATTAGATGAAGCACCTCGATGTGTACATATATTTTTATTTTATAATTGCAATTAATCTTAAGCTTTACAAGCTTTACAATAAGATTGTTAATCCCGAATCATCCCTCCGACTACCCTATATTAAATGTGACTTACCTTATTCGATGATAAATATACGGCGGGAAAAATTCACAAAGACACTGTTGTAATAGCGCGCGGCTGGTTTGTACGAAGTCTTTTATAGTCAACGTAGCGGGGATGAGGCGCACGCTCATGGTGGGACAGCTTCACGCGCTATACATCGCCAGTGTAACTTGACCTCTGAAAATCCTGGTGGAATGAGCCTTCTGTCTGCATTTGGGTATAATTATACGCAAATAGTAAATCAATGTTTGAATGAATAAACATGTTCATTTGATGACGCATAGAATATAAAAAAAAAACACTCACAAATCTATATCTTTTGTTCTCTCTAATAAACAGTCTTGATAAAAATGTTAAAAATGTGTACCTATAAGTCATACTATTTATATTTTTAATCAGTTTTTTATTGACTTGAAATGTGCAATTGTTTTTTGAAAATCGGTCTCAACATTAATGCATCATTTGTTTTTTGGAATGCATCATTTGTATTTGCAATTCACACGCAATGCACTATGAAGAAATTTTAGCACATGTTTTATATATTATGTTAAGCCGTAAAGGAAGCAATATACGGTAATCTAGTACAGTATAATTAAAGAAAAAAAGCTACATAATATTTTAAATAAATGAATTAAATATATCCTAAATTGTTTCATATGCTATAAATTTCTGTCAAGTACCTCAGAAAAAAGTTAAGATCTCTAGATTTACATTCCAAATTTAATTTTAAGTAATTAATTACCTACCTTATTAATTATTTATTATTTTAAAATCGGACAACCAGTAGTCCATTATATGTTAGTAAAAATGATAAGATTAAATTAAATTAGTATCTTACTCTATAATTTTACATACTAATATTTTATAACTAAAAGCGATTTAGTTCTCTGGAGAAGTTTTCCCATCAAATAACTATCCGCCTTACCAGCTATCATGCCCAGAATGCTGTTGGAGCTGCCACGGACTCTGCAAAGGGGAGTGCCGGTTTTCTTGCGCCAGACCGCATCAAAGCCATCCTTACGTGCTTTAGCAAACATATTGGAGGCACTACAGAAGCGTGGCTGCGCATACCGAACACAAAGGCTCGCTGAGTATAAAGATGTACAGTACGCTTTGAACGGCGTTATTTTAACCGTGTCTGTACATCTAGCAAACCTGCGGGCAACACTATTCGCACGGACTGACAAAGCCCTGCGTTCCCTTTCCATATCTTGGTCGTCTCCAAGATCATCGGTCACCAAGTGTCCAAGGTATTTGAATTTATAGACTCTATTAATAGTTACTCCATTAAGTCGTAGAGGTGGTATATAAATTGGGCATCTGGCACCCGCCCTGAAGACCAGTAACTCCGTCTTTATTACATTATATTGCAAATGTGAGGCTGCATATGACTCGCAAACCGCAATCAACTTACACAACGCGCTGACTGAAGGATCTAGCAGCACCATGTCATCTGCATAGCTGGGGTTATTGACACATATACCGTCTATATAACCCCCTACCGGCATGCCGCTGAGTTCCTCAATCAGCGCATTGATGTACAGGCTGAAGAGTAGCAGTGAGCTTATTCCACCCTGCCTAACGCCGCATTCATACTTATCACATCACACAGCCCATACTTATCCGAAAGCTCATTAGCGACACTTATTACACAGACTTAATAATATTTATGCTGTCCCTGAAAACGTTCCGAAATGGAAAGTTGCAAAATTGAATAAAAATGTTGGGAGACGTTTTTGTTATAAAACTAGTACCTATATCATAAAACTAATTACTTTTAGATGACAACACACATTTAAAATGAAACGATCGCCTCCAGGCTGATAAACAAAAATTTAAATATATTCATTGTTAACAAATCTTAGAAATAAAGAATAATTATATAATTAGTTTCTTACGCCAGTTTTTCTTACGTCTTAAGTACTTATGTCCAAACTAAATTTAGATTTTGAGTTTGATTTAAGTAGACTATTTATTCTCGCTTCTCAGAAAGTATTAGAGCAGCTCTTTTTCTGTTTATTCTATATAGAATATAGCATAACCAAAAAAAAAAAATCTATTTAAAATTATAGGTTTCCAAAAGTGGTGTTATCCCAAAAAGAGATATCTCCCAGTTAGCCTTAGAGTTCTGGGTGTGATTAAATATGTGGTAGCAGTGGTCATGTTACTGCGCCTGGTCGTGTCGAACTACGAGAGTGCGAGAATAGAGAGGTGCGTACACACTTCAGCACTAATATATCTCCTGCGCAGATGACTAGACTTAACGATAGGCCTCAAAATTGTATTGTGAATATTATTTTTTTTTTTTTTTTTATGTAATAGGGGGCAAACGAGCAGGAGGCTCACCTGATGGAAAGTGACTACCACCGCCCATGGACGCCTGCAACATCCGAGGACTTGCAGGTGCGTTGCCGGCCTTGGAGGAAAGAGTACGCTCTCTTCTTGAAGGTTTTTATGTCATATCGGTTCGGAAAAGTCGCCGGCGAAAGCTGGTTCCACAGAGTGATTGTGCGAGGCAGGAAATGCCTTAAGAAACGCACTGTTGTGGATTTCCAGACATCGAGGTGATGGGGATGGAATTTGGAGTTCTGGCGCGATGTCCGGTGGTGAAATTCAGCTGCTGGGACTAATCCAAACAACTCCTCAGAACACTCCCCGTGATATATACGATAGAGTATGCAGGGTGACCCAACATCTCTACGCAAGGCCAAAGGATCAAGCCGGTCGGTAATAGCCTGATCGTCGACAATTCGAACCGCTCTACGTTGAATGCGGTCAAAAGGAAGAAGCTGGTACTGGGGAGCTCCCGCCCAGAGGTGAGAACAGTACTCCATGTGGGGCCGAATTTGCGCCTTGTAAAGTTTTAGGCGATGGTCCGACGTGAAGTACCGTCTCGCCTTGTTGAGCACTCCAAGCTTTTTAGAAGCCAATTTGGCTTTAACTTCCAATTGACCGCGGAACTGAACAGTGTTCGAAATCTCGACGCCAAGTATACCGATACTGGCTGTGGCAGCAAGGGGAGTATTCTCGAAATGAGGGGATATGACAAAAGGAGATTTTTTAGCGGTTAACGCGCAAACTTGTGTCTTATTGGGGTTGAATTGGACCAAGTTCAGTCGGCCCCAGTCCGAGACCTTGGTTAACAAGGTCTCGACTTCAGGCACAAGTTTGTTCCGACACTCGTCGACGTGTTCCCGAGAAATATTAGCACGGCCGGTGTAATGGACGTCTACAGTGCTGTCATCCGCATAGCAGTGAATGTTACTGATTTGTAACATATCATTGATATGCAGAAGAAACAGAGTAGGTGATAGAACGCAGCCTTGTGGAACACCAGAATTGACGAATTTTAAGTCAGAGCATGCACCGTCGACAACGACCTTGATGCTCCGATCTGCCAAAAAACTGGTGATCCACTTGCACAATTTCTCGGGAAGCCCGTAGGATGGAAGCTTGGAGAGTAGCGCTTTATGCCATACCCGATCGAAGGCTTTCGCTATGTCCAGACTGACTGCTAATGCCTCCCCCTTGGACTCAACCGCCGTAGCCCATCTGTGAGTAAGGTAAACTAGAAGATCACCAGCTGAGCGACCCCGACGGAAGCCGTACTGGCGGTCGCTAATCAGCTGATGCTCCTCTAGGTACCGCAGGAGCTGGCAGTTAATGATGGACTCCATCACCTTGGAGAACAAGGAGGTGATAGCAATAGGCCTATAATTTGTTGGATCAGAGCGATTGCCTTTTTTAGGGATCGGGTGCACTAAAGCCGTCTTCCAAGAATTCGGGACAACGCCTAATGTGTAAGAGTGGCGGAAAAGACGCGTTAAGACCGGTGCCAGCTCGGGAGCACAAGTGCGCAGCACAATCGGAGGAATGCCATCGGGCCCACTCGACTTATGGATGTCCAAGGAAAAAAGTGCTTTACGAACTGCACTCTGCCGGAATTTAATTTCCGGCATCGTGGTATCATACCGCAAGATTGTCGGTGGTGTCTTTCCTTGATCATCAAGAGTCGAGTTGTACGCGAAGAGAGATCCCAAAAGGTCGGCTTTCTCTTTCGCAGAATGGGCCAACGAGTCATCGCTCCTGTGCAGAGATGGAAGGGAGGGCTGACAGAAATTCCCTAAGACAGCCTTAGCGAGAGACCAGAATGCACGTGTTCCCGAAGGAAGACGCACCAATCTCTCGCCAATCCTGCCTATGTGCTCCGATTTCGCCTTGGCAATAACACTTTTGAAAGACCTGGAGGCAGAGTTGTATTCCTTTTTAAATGCGCTGGTATTTACATCACGCGATGCCGATGCTTCAGCCCAGGCTTGATAGCATTCTACCTTTCGACGTGACGCCGTTTTGCAGAAGCGACCAAACCAAGGCTGGGATCTGCCGCCGATGGGTATTGCAGAGTACGGAATGAAGAGTTCCATACCCTGAAACACCACATCAGCGACGGAGTCAGCAACGACATCGGGATCATCCGGCGAGAAACAAATCCGCCCCCATGGGTAGGATGCAAAGAAGGACCGCATCCCATCCCAGTCCGCTAACCTGTAGTGCCACACACGGCGACAACCCACGAACCGAGGCCGTGAGGTGCGTGTAATCGGCACTGTACTCCGGACAAGGCAGTGGTCCGACGAGCCAAGAGGAGGCTCTACGGAAACATGGTACCCGTCCGGATGAGAGGTCAGCAGAAGGTCTAACAGGGAAGGTGTATGATCCTCCACATCTGGGATTCGCGTTGGCGAGGTAACCAGTTGTGTCAGATCATATGCCAAGGCAAAATCGACCACAGATCTCCCCGCATGATCGGTGGTACGTGATCCAAGCCATTCGGCATGGTGGGCGTTAAAATCGCCAAGAATCACGATCTCTGCGGATGGGATCTGCTGCAGCACGGAATCTGTAGCCCATTGGATGTGCTCAACGAGCCGGTCAGTTTCGGCATTACCGCTATGGGACCTATATAGGCACGCGTAGATTCGCGGATGATCATCGCAGTCTACGCGCAGCCATAGAATGGATAGGTCCCTCCCTTCAAGATGGGCGAGGCGACGAGAGCAGATATCATCTCTGACGTAAACACACACTCCAGCCCGTGGCACAAAGGAATGTTCCAACTTGTACCCCGGGTAGGAGAGGAATGAGGTGTCCGCCGGAGACAATATCTGGGTCTCGGTTAAAAAGAGCAAGGCCGGCTTCGCCGTCTCGAGATGGAAGTGGACGGCGTTTAAGTTGGAATTCAGTCCCCTAATGTTGCAGAAGTCCACAGTGAGGGTGGAAGGGGTTGCCTTAAGATGCCTGCTCCGTTTGCCCCGACCATTTAAGAGCGCAAAATTGCCCCCCCCAGAATTCGAAGGGCAGCCTGGGCATCCCTGCTCAGGTGGTGTATGTCCTGAGCATGGATGTCCAGAGAGGGATTGTCCACCGCAGGCGCAGATGGTACCCTCCTGGGGTAGTTGTTCTTTATTCTGCGCACTCATTTTGTTGGGGGGGGGGGGGAATTGGGCCTCCGGAACTCTCACATACCGAACGAAACGCGGTAGCTTGGCTACCACTTCACGCCGATTTTAAGTGAGAGAGTGGTACTTCCCCGGGCGTGCCGGCCCATTCGGCTACAACCTGAAGGTATGCAGCATGGCACTACCACTATAAGTTATATTAGGATATAGGTGGGATTTGATATGTTATTTCAGTTATTGTAGGACAGAATACCGTCGTATAATCTATGTAATTAACGTGGATTTAGTATTTAATAAGTAAAGTATAGTTTTTCTTCTTTACAGGTAAATGCAAATGATTATTTGCTTCTATACAATAAAACGTCTACTCTATAGCGCTTCTTAAAATTATTAATATTCATTTATAGTAAATTAATATTATTCGCAACGATTTCTTAGTACTGTTATCATAACCTTATGTCGGATCGACGTGAATGTGAGTCACATCAATGGGTCACGAGTTGAGAGAATTTGTTATTTTTTGCAATATTTTATATCAATATCGGTGGTTTGGTTTTAATACCGAAAAGCCAATATACTTACAGGCATAAAATACAACAATTTCATTCTCACGATTGGTGGCGCATTGACGGTGTGATGTGGAATGTTTAATATTCATTACAATTTACAATAGCTATATCTATAGGCAGCGATCACTTACTATCCAGTGGGTGACCTTCCAATATTAAATCAATCTGTACAGACATGTTTGTAACACTGAGTGATACTCATCGACTATGTACGCGTACTGAGGGCCAATTCTACTAACAAATTGTGATTTCATCGTTTCACCTTTTCCTTTTCTAAGGAAGCGAGTGAAAAAAAGGATCGGCTCCTGAACTGTTTAAGAAATGTATTCAAACTAAAACTGTAGAACTTGCAGATTCAAAATTATAAGCTACTTACATTATTAATTGTCTAAAATTTACCATCGCTTCGGATAGTAACATCGCAGACTTGAGAAGTATTGAAGAAAGAAACTTCGCGAGATAATTCCACATTATTCTTCAATAATAATCTTACGCCTAATGTATTTATTCATCGGCATTTATCAAACTAGCGACGTAGGAAACGTTTTCATACGCCTAAACTCTAGATCTTAGAGTTTCCGAAACCAATCGTGTAACGTCATGTACATACATACCTGCAATATTCAAAATTCATATTCCAGCCACATGAAACAAAAAATTATTAATGACCTTACTTGTAAACGTTGCTAAGCGGATGGTTTGCTAAACAACAATTTCTCTCTTTCTGTCATCAATGACTTGAAATACGAAAAAAGAACACACAGCACTGTTATCGATTGATCCCTTAAACAACATTTATAAGTAAAAAAGAAAATGACTAATTAATTAACTTCATTCTATGATTATTTCTTTTTATTTTTCCTTGAAAAAAAATACCTTTAGTTTTTTGCGAGTTGTAAGTAGCTGCATCGATCGAACCGTAATCGGATTATTTTAAGTCAAGGAAGAGAATGTAATGTACTCAGGGATAACAGGATCGGTACTTAAAGATCTTCTCAATATATTTCATTACAATAATTTGCAAGATTCAATTACGAGCAAACTTATAGTTTGCATAATCAAGGTTTAATTACTTATAATATTATACATATGTATTAGCAGAATATTTGATTGCGATCTGTAATCAACATTAGGCCATATTGGTTTATAAGTTGTTTACATTTGGTCCAATAGGCGTGTGTTTGTGTAAATAAAGCGGAAAAATAATAATTTAAAAAATCTCGTGGTTTATTTTTCCTCCTAGAGCAAAATCACATACATACGTATGTGATATACATATATATGTTTATCACACAATGCTATGAAAATCAGTGCCTTCCAATTTTTTAAATATTGTTTTAACTTTTTGTATCAATACGTGGGATAATATTTAACTAAAAAAATAATTCGAAATAAATCGACAATGGATTATATATATATTATTATTTTGCTTCTGTTGATATTGTTACTGTTAATTCTTATTTCATATTTATTTTAGAAAATCATAAAAATATTTATATAAATAAATGTTCATATGAGTTTAAAATTTACTCTTTTTACCCATATAAAATTAAAAATAAAATATGGAATATAAATTTAAAGGTTAAAATTATATTTATATCAAACAAGCTATCCGTCCTCGCATCGAGTTTTTATTGAAGGACAAACATACAAAGATAAATCTTGGTTTTTTTTGAGTCAGAAACCTTTGGGTACTAAGCATGATTACGTAAAAATACAATATTTATGTCTATGGGCTATGGTGACCATTTATCCTGAGATGGCCCACTGTACAATTTTATAGTATATTTATTGTTTAAAATAAGTTACAAACATCCAAATCAAAAATGGAGCTATTCATCTGTAGCTGTATTTTTCCGAAATTTAAAAACTGAAGCTCTTTTAGCTTTCCATTATTAACTCATATTAATCAAAACCGGAATTCACTTTACAATTTGTTGTTATTGAATGATTAAATAGCTCTATATTTTTACAAATCGAATCTTATTTTTTTTTTTAGTATAGGCAGGAGGACGAGCATATGGGTCATGGTAAATGGTCACCGAAGTCCATAGACATTGTACATTTCTGTAAAAAAAAAACATCGCCAAGGTGAGCAATACTTAAGTAAAATTAATATCTACCCAAAATTAACCTATTATAATTTAAATTACATAGAAGTTGAATGGTAATATTGATATTGTATAATTCTATTGGATATTTTTATTAATAGCCCAGAAACCTAACTATGACCATAAAATTCAGGTTTAAACACATTTTGGCTTATCGAAACTTTTGATGTGAACCCTATGATTAAATTATAGTTTTATATCTTATTTTTTATTTTCATTCAAAGTAAAGTCTGCAAAACATTGAATTTGATGTTATTGATATAATTAATATTGCATTTATAGTCTGTAATTTATTATAAATGACTTATATATACGAGTTTGTAGGATCGACAGACCAATAAAACTATTTGTACTTATTAATCGATTGTCGGTTTGCTTTGTAACGGCATCCGACCTTGACTATTCAGCAATAACATATCACTTAAGCATATAAATTTCATATAAAACTGACAATAAAATGTGTGGTTAATTCTTCTTGAAAATAACATTTATGAATCATTGATAAACAGTAATAGCCCAGTAATTGAATATGTGGATTATTACCCTCGGTTAGGTCGGTATAGGTCGTGTGTTTAAATCTGTGCAAGCACTAAATATTCGCGTGCTTGTTTTGTACCGTGACATGTGTGTGTTGTGTAAAATTCTTACACATTTGTCAACCACCACCAATCTGCATAGGGGCAAGTTAAATCCACTATGTAATTTTTAAATTGAAACATTGCTTGATTTAAAAAAATGAATGACCTATACCATATACCCGTAACAGTCGTAGCCTTCGTATGGTTCCGTAGTCATTGTTTTAGGATGGTTCTACATCTATCGCAGGAAACACACACGGATCTAAGAAACGGATCTCCGGCTCATCTCAGCGTTTAATAGTCGCTAGGTAAAAAAACTTGGCGCATAATTTATTACTATAAGACATATCTGTACGCTTGCAGAATGATTTTTAATGGCTTTAAGTCGTTAGTCATGTGACTCAAATTATACCATAGGTATATTATTAAATAATCGTGTTATTAAATTGTAGATATTCTTAGCTTAATATTTGTACATATGTATTAATTTTATTTCTGTACTCATTTGTTTGTTATGATATCAAAAAAATGTCAAACTATTTCACGTTTATTTCTTAAGAATATACTAATTTAGTGAAGATTTATTTAAAAAACTATAAAGGAATAAATTTCATTAAGTATTTTCTTCAGAACTTATTCCAGTCACGGTGTCCCCTATATTATAGGATTATATTATATGATACAGCAATAAACACTACCCGTAGGAGTTCGGTCGCAGGACCAACGGTTTTACGTGCTTTCGAGGCCCGGAAGTGTAATCGCTACTATAGTAGCCTTATAAATATAGTCAGTACACTCCACTCCACTAAAAGTTTTAGGGATGCCATTTCTGGCTACAATTACTTCTTGACGTCATCGTCATCATTAGGTATTAGTCTTAGGCATACCCACTCCAAAATATCAACGCAGAAGCCTGTGCAACCGCTCTACCTACCTACACAGTACCCATCATCTGATTCGAAGAATTAAGAAGTTATTTTCCTTTACATTTTGTAATATCTATTGAGTTGCAACTTAGCCACAACTCGAGACGGCCTAATAATTATATGCCTTTGCATTTGTCTTTCGTTTGTATTTAAAACAAAGGAACTCTATCGCTAAATCTAAACGTGGAGGTGGAATTCACACCAGCACTCGGCGACTTGTAGTTAATAACTTACGAGCATACATTGTTATAAAATACGTATATTTAGTTATGTATGATCAATGAATTGTATGCTAATACAATGTGCTTCGCGGGACATACAGCTAAAAAGGATTTGGTGACCTTATGCATAAAATTACGCAATACAAGTAATGTAGGGAAAATGAAAAGCCTCGAAAGTTGTGCACTTGGAATACATTTATTGTTCTTGAAGTGAAGTGACCTTTTTAATTTTTTTTTTATTATAATTTAACTTACAATAAATTTGATAATTGACCGCCATAACAATAACTACCACTAGCTAGGTATAAAATGGTTTTAAAGTGTTTTGATTATTTCGTCGTCGTCGTCGAGTGAAAATCACAATAACAAACCAGAAGGAAGGGCTTTCAATAAAATATCAATTCGTAAATAAACTCAAATCTATGACTTGCTTGAATTTGGTTAAATATTTCTTTGGAATCTTCAAATTGTTTACGTACATACATACATACATACATACATATGTAACCTATATGGTAATCGACCTATAAAATTATATCGTAATGTTATATGATTATATTACATTTATAGTATTAATAATCTCTTATTCATCAATTAATACTGAGTTTCTTATCGGTTCCTCAGTGTATTCTACACTCGGGACTGATAATACGAACGAATACCTTTAAATTAAAAATTATGATACCTTTTAATGTAAAATTATGATACAAACTTCAGATCCCTCTGAATTATTTGAAAAAAAATCTAATCCAGTATTAATTTTCGCTTAGCGCTTAAATGTTTGATGCATTAAATATATTTTTCTATTCATAAATCGATTTATTATAAGAATTAAATGAAGGGTATGCATTAATGATTTTATTACAATATATAATGTATTTTATTCTTATTAGAACAAATTATAATAAATAGTTCAGCTATATAACCACGTTGTACCTATAAAGGCTTAATGTCAGCACTAATTGACATCCTTCAATGAATCATATTATATAAAAACCTTTAATTAATAATATCTAATTTATCTTTGAATCAAGACTTCTTTTGTGCACTTATTAGTACTTGTCGTCATCTTAACAGCAATTGCCAAACGTTATTGTGTTATTCATGGGAAATGTATTGTTAAACAGAAGTGTTACAATTTTGTTAAAAATTGTGAGACCTTAAAAATGTGCATTTGATGATGTTACCGTGTCAAATAACTTAAATTCAATATAAAATGTAACTACTATTCTCTGGCCAAGCAAATAAATAAATTAAAGTTTAAATAATGAAATGTTTACTAGTTTATATGTATTAACATATAAAACAAAGCTTTAAACAACAGCATTTGGCAATGCTATATATTACAACATTCCAACTTGATTTTAGTATAATAATGAAGAGCCGCTGATACCAGGCACGATTGTTGATGTCTAACGACATGTCATGATGCTCACTAATAATGAAATTTGCATATCAACACGTGATGTTGCTCTCACCTTCAAGATTTAAATTCATTTAAATCATCATATTTATTTGAGCATTTTAACAGAATCGAATCTGAAAATAAAATAAGATACTATAATACTTATATAACTTTGTTTTTTTTTGTGGTTTAGGAAAATATTACAATTTTTGGAAGTAGGTATATACCTAATATATAATTGTAAAGCAAAATTTTAATACGTAACTATAGCGAAACCAAGTGATAAACAAATTTAAATTTTATAGAGTCAATTGATTGATCGGAAGTATAGGTAGAAATGACTATCTATACCTTTCGAAATAATTCAATATATAAATAATTCAATATAAAATTGCTCTGTTAGATAGTCCTTGTTAATATCCTTGGTTGATTTCCTAAAAATACGATATACAAAAACAATAAAAATGTACTAAATATTGTTGTTATTTTTTATTTTATAGTTAAACGTAAGAAATATCATTAACTGTTATTCTTTATTCTTTTGCGTGCATTGTTCAATACGATAAAACAATATTAAGAGTATATCTATTTAATAAAAATAGCTTAACAGAACAAAATCGATCCGACATGGTGGTGGAATATGCTCCTAACATTCCCCTCGAAGGCGATGAGGTTTTAGTAGTAGAGCATTATTGATTTTTACTTTTTACTTTAACTAAAAAGATACAAGAAAAAAATGCGTGTACTTATGTCCGCGCGTGAGAAGTTATACTTCTTTAGCATCATTAAGAAATTATTATTATTCTTTCTATTCCCCTCCCCAGGAGTGTTGAACGTTGAACGGAACAGTGCCCTCTAACCCCCTTCATGGTAGCGTTAAACAGTTAACGCTACCTTGTTGAAAGTCGCATTAGAAGTATAACTTTAATAAACAACAATTATTTCATCATTTTTATTACTCTCTTATATTCCATCTGTACATAAAGATTCTTATGCATTAAACGTTATAACAGAGTAATTATGGAATCGGTACGCTTATATCAATTTGCCAAGAATGTGCGTTATTGTTCTACGCATAACGCAACGATCGGCGGCAAGCTTTGCATACCAAACAAATAAATATAAGCTAACAGCTGAGGGTGAATCCAAGGAGTACAAATGATGGATTTCCTTAGTAACTAGATAATTAAAATATGTATATAACAATTTCTTATTTACATCACAAACTACAAATAAAAATAATAGTCCAGTAGAGAGCGATAAGAAAATTCTAACCTAAATAAAAATATATAGTATTATGTATATATATATGTAGTTAGGAGACTCCTTGGTCCATACAACAACGTTATTTAAAAAAAGAATCGCGCTAGTTTCAAACTGCCGCCATTTTGTCAATAGGTACAGGAATTAATTAATTATTGGCGCGTCCTGTTATTTGTTGTTTGTTTTTTTTTTTAATTGGATTATTAATAATAAAAAGTAAGTAATTTACATCAATTAATATGATTTGGTGGTCCATTTCTAAAAAGTAATTTTTTGGCAATTTGGTTTACTTAAAACATATTTCTTTATAAATATAACTTCTATTCTGTTGCTATTTACTATTTTACCGTTATATACACATGATTATACTTATATATTTTCATTTACAGCCGTTTACCTAAGTCCGGAGAATGTCACAAATTTTTTTTTCAACAACATTTGTGTAATAGTAAGCCTAAGTAAGTTGTTTTTTTATAATTTTATCGTTCAAAAATCGTCGACTAATCGCCTAATCAGTATTCACTACAATACTACTCAGAAGTCTTAAAGGTCTAAATAAAATGTATTGTATGCGCATGTAATTGTTTATTTTGCATCTTAAACAAATGCATGTATCTATTTGCATTTTTGCATTCGAAATAAATAGACATTAATAAATGACATAATATACATATAACTCATCATTCGGATCTTTACACGATTAAAATTAAGGTTTTATATTAAACTGTGCAATACAAAATTACAAATATCTTAAAAAAATATAGTCAGACCGATATTTAAACAAATTCAAGCACAAACATATTCCCAAAAAACTAGGACTATTTTAGCAAGGAAACATGCATTTTGAAGATAGAATCAGGCCAATACAGTAATTCTTACAGAATAACGTATCTTGAAAAGACGTAAGCACTTTTTAAATTATTTTATTTTTTTCGCAAAAGACGCGTGACTTGCGCTAGGTCTATTTTTTTATAACTGAAGGGCGCGGGGAGCACCTCGGCCTGCCCTTTCGAAATAATGGAGGGTATCTGCTTTGCCTGGGCTGTCCACTTTGCCCGGCCTTACCCAACCAAGAATCGATAAATATCAATTAAAATCGGAATCAGCAACTTCCTACTGAGGAGCTAACAATAATCTTCTTATGCTGTGTTGGCAATCATAGGATGCTGGAGCTGCATTTTGATGAGAAGCTGGATTTTTTAGGCAGACATTAATTACATAATATTATTTTTATAAGTTTTTTGGATCCAAAAAAAGAAACATATATATAAGGTCCACCAGACCGATTTCGGTCACGGCGGCCAATCTCAAGAGAGAAATAATAATAAGCCAACTGCGCAGGAGATATTATAGTGCACAAGTGTGTGCGCAAACACAGGTGCATTCTCTTTTCCTTAGCTCTCATAATCCGATGGGACGGCAATCCGACACGACCGGAAAGAGTTCAGACGCAGGACCAACGGCTTAACGTGCTTTCCGAGGCACGGGAGTGAACACACTTACAACTTCGAGACTCCGGGCTGCTACTGAGAATTTCCACAGTTTTGACAGAAAACCCCAATAATTATTTATTGGCCCGACCTGAACCCAGAACCACCGAGTCTGCGGCCTTATAAATAATAAGGTCCTCCAGACCGATTTCGGCCACGGCGGCCAATCTCAGGAGAGATTAGCCAACTGCGCAGGAGATATTATAGTGCACAAGTGTGTGCGCAAACACAGGCGCACTCCCTTTTCCTTAGCTCTCATAAACCGATGGGACGGCAATCCGACACGACCGGAAAGAGTTCAGGCGCAGGACCAACGGCTTAACGTGCTTTCCGAGGCACGGGAGTGAACACACTTACAACTTCGAGACTCCGGGCTGCTACTGAGAATTTTCACAGTTTTGACAGAAAACCCGAATAACTATTTATTGGCCCGACCTGAACCCAGAACCACCGAGTCTGCGGCCTTATATCAAGCCACTAGACCACACTAACAACGAGGCAGTCAAACAAATAATATATAGATGAGCTTATAAGTTATCATTTTTACCAACAATATTTAACTGCAACTGAAAAAATATGTATGTAGCATGTAAGTACCGGCGTGTACTTACTTGTTCATCATAACATATTATCGTTTCCAACCTAATATTATGTTTAGTATAATTATTCGCAAGTACCTAATCTTTGAAAGTAATCACGCGTTGCGGAGTCTTATTCATATTATAGTAACTTTAAATATTTTTAAAGCACGAACTAGAAGAAACTAATTGACAACCCACGATGCGATTGTTTTGGGACATTGAGGCTGTAATGATTGGGCCGACCTTAGCCTGCTTGCCCGAGCATCTCGCACCTGACTGATAGCACTGACTTGTTCAAATCATTCACTCACCGAGATGACATTACTCTTTGCCACAATGCTAAATTTGCGGTTTAGCAAAGGTCGCTGCAAGTTTGCTATATTCAAATTCCTATATATTTTACAAAACTAATATTATTCAAAAATATCTGGAAAGATTTGAAATATTTTATCAAGGTAATTGTTTAATCAAGTAATTTGTACTTATATGTAGTTAAGTATGTTATTAAGTGAACGACCTCTAACTTTTTGTTCCACGATGTCCAACGCAAAAAGTATTAGTAATTGTTGCTATCTTTAAGCACGGCTAGGGAATGGAGTATTGCGTAAAAAAGCTTCGGGCGATAGCTAAAATAAAGCAGGTATAATATTAAAGGTCATTCAATCGACCCGTTATCGTGACTTTACGTCCATTTAAATTACTAGCATATGAGCAGAGGACCTTTAATTCATAAACGTATCAATATGCCATAATAATGGCTTAAATTGCATTTTATATATAGAGGCCACTGATCCGATTCCTACGTTTATTAATGCAAACTGCCGAGACCTCAGTAAAACACATCGTTTATTAATAACCAGGGTCTTTTGATCGGATGCGCCATATGAACGGCTGATATACATAGTTATATTAAACGTACCTTTACGCACACAAGCACACACGAACATTACCAAAAGGCCTTACACGCGGCCTATATGCAACCATTGTCACGTGGCTCATTATCACGGTAAGCCTTGTCGACTCCTAATTTGATCAATCGATACCGCATCATCAAATACGTCTGCTGAGACGTCTTTATTTTACTCTAAGTGTGTGAGCTTATCTTTAGATACACGGCTAACTTAATTCTTTATAATCGGTATATAATAAGCAATAAATTATCTTAATAGAAATACACAATATATATATGGTGTATATAAATTGAACTATATTAAATTAAATATTTACAGCTAACCTTTTGTTAATTACTTAATTACATATATCTCATTACCAAAGCAATTGTATTTATTCTGGTATAGATCATACTTACAATCTGGCATACTGGCAAATTAAGACTTATTAGTTTTTGATTGAAATTTAACGTTTGCGAATGTAGCTATTATTAAAGAAAACCTGTTCAGATTTTTGCATATCATCAGCTCTAAAAGGTAATAATCTTATCTATACTAATATATAAAGCTGAAGAGCTTGTTTGTTTGATCAGGCTAATCTCAGGAACTACTGCTTCGAATTTAAAAAATATTGTTGTCTTGGATAGTCCTTTTATCGAGGAAGGCTCTAGACTTTTATATTTATTATATTTTTATTAATTATACGCGGGTGTAACCGTGGGGCACAGCTAGTCATATATATTTAAGATAATCCCATAGTAAACTACTGCTAATTTTAATTATTAATTGGGCATATAACTCAAACATTTTTTTTATAGCATAGCTAGGCGGACGAGCATATGGCCACCTGATGGCAAGTGGTCACCAACGCCCATATACATTGGCAATGTAACGGAACACAACCGTACGAAGCACTCCTATTTTGCGGCAGAATATCTGATGAGTGGGAGGTACCTACCCAGACGAGCGTGCACAAAGCTCTACCACCGAGTATAAATAAATATATACCTACCTACCGACGTTACATGTTTTTGTTTTTTTTATTTTAATTACCTTTTTTTCTGTAAATTTACATTAAACATTATTATTAAGTGTTTAATACAATAGCTAATACTATATCGTAATGTTTCTTTAGTCACATCCTGTTGCTCTTGCGTGAAATCAATAAATCCGAAACCACATTTCATTTGCTGCTGGTTTAACAGAAATATTTGGCGAGGTCAAAGAAGTCGTGATCATATTAAATTGCTGTTGTTTCTATCAAGTGTTCGTATCCTGTTAAGAAATGTCAAAGCCACCTTTCTCGTTGTAATATATTTTTTATGTCTATCATTATTTACTATGCTAAAGGAAAGATCGTACTTATATTTATTTAACTAAAATGTTTTGGAACGAAGTTCTTTTACGCGGCTTACAGTAGAGTGAAATAGCAGAAAGTGACGCAAAACGATTTTGCGTTATGCCTTAGTCTCTTTCTCTTCATTACTGACTCTTTTTCTTTTTTATACGGTTGATGAGTAAACAAAAGTGAAATTAGTTAAAAATGATAAAAATCATATATTCAAACTTAAATATTACTCAAAATAAGATAAAAGTGTATAATGTTTTTGAAGTTGTATAAAATTATATAATGTCGTTAATCGTTATGTTACCTACTGACTGCAATGGGAGGTACTACATTGTAATCGTGTGAGGGTTCCTCCTGACTGGCCCATAAAGTCAGTCTGAGAAGGGGGCCTCGGGGTTGCCCCCTTTAATCTGACCCAGTTCATGTATATTGTAATGGCACGATTTTTCATAATAACTACATATATATCTGATTTCATAGATGGCGCTCCAAGCAATAAGAATGTTCGATTGCATATTATTACTGTTTAAATGATTTCATTTTAGAAATGTCTAAAACACGAAATGTATTCTCCAATAGTTATTGGTAAATATTAGACTATTATTTATCAAGCTCTTAATATTTCATTTATAATAGGCTGTTTTGATTGCTTGCAAGCTTTAAATACATTTTTGATATTCAATATTCAAAATAAAATCCTAAAGAATTGATATTATCTATATATTATATATTTATCATTATTCTGAATCAAATTTAATTATTTTACGCAATTAGTAAATCTTTATTCCATTTGTATTCTGTTAGCAGTGCTTCATGTGAAAAAAGTTAAAATAATGTTTGCTTATGTTGATTGTTCTATTACGATTTTGTGTAGATAATTAAATTGTCAATATAAAAAGTTAAAGAAGATTTTTTTTAAGTATAAATTATAATTCTCTTTTTTATTTGAATTTGAATAAATTACTGTTCCTAAAAAAAAGTAAAATGTATTTTATAAATTTAAATCGTTTCTTAATCTGTGATTAAACAACCTCTGTTTTAAGTTAGACTGCAATAGTTTTTGCGTGATGCGTTGCATGGTACAAAGGTCAGACAGACAATCATTCTAAAATTTGGTGTGTTGGTTTCTGTTGCTTTAATAAAGACTCCCAATATAAGTATTTTTTCCAATATCTTTAACAGTGACAAGTGAATTTATCGTTGAAAATGAGCCGTAGGCCATTGCATCTATAAATGAATCATATTAACCACTTTTCAGAATTTCAGAAATATGGTTATATTTATACAAACCGAAAGTATATTGCAGTATGCTGAAAAAAAGATTTTTTGAGGTGTCCAGAAAGTCCGATTTTTGTAATAAAGAAAAGGAAGTTTTCTTTGGAAAACTCATTGGAATGGTCATAATGATATTTTTGATAAGATATATACTATATACTTTTAAAGGATTATTATTTAAGTTTTATTTTACTCTTAACACCGTTAAAATTGTCCTACTACTAATTGTACTATGAGCGGGTATGCCAAGCCAATAATTGAAATCTTTATATAACTTTATCAAAAAGTTGTTAGGTAAAAGGTATTAAATTGTCTATGGTCTCAACCTAATTTCCTTCATTAGTCTGCCACAAGGCTATTGACTATATCAGATCACGTCTTTATCACTCAGTGACGATTAACACTTAATTAGTTTATAGTTGAAAAAAGACTAAAGACAAATAATAGCAATAATACAGAAGGGAATTTTATACCTTTATTACTAAATAAAATAGAAGCTATTTTGGTATTATTTATTCACAAAATAATCCATCATATTATTATATACATTGCTTGCATTTATGCAAAGAATATAAATGCATGTTAGTATTTAACCTAAGTTAACTTAAATCTTTTTTCTTACAATAGTTAAATTAAGCAGTTTTTTTAGAAAAACCATAGACTTAAATAATATGGGTTTCGTATTGCCTGCTTATGCGTAAAATAATAAATAGGTTTTATAAAATTCAAATGTGAAACGAATTTAACAATTAAATTCATTCTTATAAATACTATAACCTTATTATTTATATGGAATCTTTTTATTCTATCATTCACAAAAATAAAACATCAATATTAACTTATTACCACATTACTGTATGTTCATTTCAAATTTGAATACATGTTCAAACTTCATTATATTAAATTTAGCTACATAATAATTATTTAGCTACGTAATTATTAAGAATATATGAATACAGTATTGAAATATTGTTAAAATTTGTAACAAATAACAACAAGAACCTGTACCTATACCTGTATCTAACCGCGATTTTTATTTCGCATTCAAGTAGAAAATATATAGCGCGATCTACAACATACACTCATAGTACATCGAATTTGGCAAAATTGTCATTTTATTCATAAGCAGACTATATGTCCTATAACAAATGCTAATTGCTATACTTTTATTTGAATCGTTTGCGATAGAAACTACAGCGTTAGGTTTTATTATTTTCCGATTTTTGTTCATTTCGATTGACCGGATTGACCTTACAAGTTATCTTGTATGATTCAACCATTTTCACCGAGTCTCGAACCAAAATTGTAGACCGTATCGTGAAAGAATGAGCAAAACATACGCTAGCATCACACAGCGCTGTTTGGAAGCTGAGGTACAAGCGATAATGTGTCTTATCCGTTCTGAATTTAAGTTTCATTTCCACTCTGCCCGGCAACTTTGTACCTTTGTAAGAACAACCGACGAATTCGAAATCGTCAACTGTCACGTCCTTGTCATTTTCGTCACGAACGCAAACGTGCCAGTTCTGCGGCGCGCCCGGTGTGAACTTAACGCTTTTCGTTTCCGCGTCTAAACTCACATTGAAGAATATTATGAGATTGCCGCATTTTCTATTCACGAACAAGTCATTCTTGTATAGTATTAAGTTCTCGGGTTCGGTGAACTTTGGATCTGGGAGACGTACTTTGAATTCTTGACATACATTTTTGGCTAAATTAAGTATTTTTATGCTATGATTGTTCGTGTCGGCTATGTAGAGATATTTTCCATCCGTACTGGTAGAGAGACCGGAGGGTTCGTTGAACTTAGCTGGGTCCGTTGTTTCGATCATCGTTGGATTTAACGTGGTCACTTTTTGAGGTCCAATGTCTACTTTCTTGATTTTGTGATTGTAAGTATCGGCGACGTACAAAGTTTTGTTAGATTCACAGTAAGCAACGGCCATCGGATGTTGTAGCTTAGCTTCGACGCCCACATCATCAACGTCTCCGTAAGCAAAAAGATTCTGAAAAAATAACAAATTCATTAACAGAGCTCATTATTTCCATACGTAAAATGGAATCACTTAAGTGTTGTAAAGGTGAGCTCAGAGAAATGTTTTGTGTTAAGTGCATCCGTCAATATCATCAGCAGGTAGCGCCATAACAAACCATAATTATGGTTTCGGGAAATTCCTAAATCAAGGGAGTTTGAGTCAGCTGTCAGCTTGCCGACTTTTTTATTGTAGCTTTTTAATGACATATTTTGCTACATAATAATAAAATTAGCTTTCAGATATAATCCAAATGATCCATGTCATAAAATATGGAACAGAGAGTTGAAACTTTGAATACTGAAATACGTACTAAAGGATTTCGGTCTCCGCCACAAAGCGTGGAGACCTGTCCAGTCGAAAGCGCCAGTCTTCTTATAGAGGAACTCTCCGAATCCGCTATGAATATTTCTGGACTGTTCCCTGTATACAACAGAACTTTATCATTGCTTTGTAATATCATATATTGTAACTGTAAGATAGTTTCAAGGAATGTATTAAATAACATAATATTTAACGGGTCAGTTTCATATATTTTTTAATTATTATTCTTATGATAAAAGCCAAAAAAGTATTTAAAGACGCGACTTAAGATATCGTTTCATAATGTAACACAAAGTACTCTTCTCACCGTTCCGCAGCGCGAGTCCCGAGGGCTGCGCGAAGGCGGCCGACGCGGCGTACGCGCTGTTGCGCGCCGCCTCCGCGCCCGAGCCCGCCACCGCCGCGCACGTGCCTGGGGGGGGGGGAGAGTTATATGTGAACTGTTCGGACTACACCTTGGTTTTTTTTATAGCATAGGAAAGTGGACGAGCGTATGGGCCACCTGATGGTAAGTGGTCACCAACGACCATAGACATTGGCATTGTAAGAGATGTTAACCATCGCTTACATCGCCAACGCGCCATCAACCTTGGGAACTAAGATATTATGTTCCTTGTGCCTGTAATTACACTGGCTCACTCACCCTTCAAACCGAACACAACAATACCAAGTATTGCTGTTTTGCGGTAGAATATCTGATGAGTGGGTGGTACCTACCCAGACGAGCTTGCACAAAGCTGTACCACCAAGTGAAGCACCAAGTGGTTTTGCGAATTTTACATTACCTCGCCTGGAAGCGAGTGTATCATCCCATGATATGACATTAAGACATAATAAATCTTCTCAAAACACAAATAACCCTTTATCCTGAATTTATATAATATATATTATAATGTTAATTCAAATTATAATTTATTGAAAAATATCGATTCCCATTATTTTGAAGCAAAATATTATTCAACTCACCTTCGGAAAATGCCTTATATTTCCACCAAATGGTGTTGTCGAGGAAAAGAGCCCATATTTGATGCGAACCAGCGCAAGCGATCAAAAGTACACGGCGTTTCTCGTCTTTTTTTTCTTTTTCTGTAACATAATTTCAATTGAAATGTTATTCATTATTTGGTCTATTTAATTCTCGCTCGGTCGTTATCACCAGACCCCTATCATAGACCAAAAAACTATCGGTATTTATTTTGGATGAACGACATAACATTGTAGTTTCTTAATCTGTGAGCTAAATGCTTACTGAGATTTTTCAATAGTTATTTCTGTTAATTATCAAATTGTTATGCACATATTACGTATATATTATGTTCCCGATACCCGTAATTAATTTTAGAAATAGATAAGTTCAAGCAAAAATTTAATTATTTAATTCAATTATTCAATTAAAAAGTTTCAAAAATTGAAAAATTAAATGTATACATTCGATGTCAGACTCGATGTCTGGTATCCGAAAAATGAATGTTTACCTTTAACAACCTCTATGTCAGGCTTCTCTTGGACAAGGGGGGCGTGTCCGGGGGGCGGTGGCGGAGGGGGCGGCGTTGGCCGCACCGACATGTCCATGTCGGGAGTGGAGTACAGCAGCACGTCCCACGGAGACGACAGCGCTTGGAGACCCAGACATTTTCCCCCTGCAACATCATTCAATTAGGGATAATCTAACGCTTCAGTAATATTTAGGCAATATTATATTACTATTAGACTGAACAAATAATGACCTCGTATCCCAGCTACCCGATAGATAAGAGCTATCGAGACAGCGCTCGATTGTGTTGCAATGTAATTTTTGTTATTTAATTAAATTAAATTTTATTCGGGGTAAATTTTTGGCTTAGAATTTTAAAAATGTTTACATAAATAGACCCAACTTCGCTCGGGTTTTTGTTACAGGCTGTATAATGTTTTACAGCATTATACTGTGGGGTAATGCTGAGGCTATCAATACGATATTTGTGCTCCAAAAGAGGGCTGTTCGCGCAATCTATAACCAAATATGAAAATAATCTCTAAGATCATTCATTTTCAGTCATTTAAAGAAATTAAAATATTAACTATTGCTTCTCATTACATATTTTGTAATGTTATGTATGTACGGAAAAATATTAATGATTTCGTGAGAAAAGGTGATACTCATAGCAATGGTATAAGGAACAACCACAAACATATAAACATGTTTAGCTGCGCGCGTTTTATTTATATAATCTGTACCAATATAATATACTCGAGTAACATCTCTCATTGGTTTCAGAACATGTTCTCATGCTGTAACGCAGCAGCAGTACCCTTGTCGCCGACGGCGGCCTGGCGGCCCGTGCCGGCCAGCACCTCGACGCTGCCCTCGTCGAGGTGCACGGCGCGCAGCGCGTGGTTGTTGGTGTCGCACACCACCAGCACGGCGCTCGACAGCCAGCACACGCCCTGCGGCGCGTTGAACGCCGCCTCGCTGAACTCTGGGGAACCCCTTCTTTTGAGTGTCATGTTATACTTTATTTAATAAATATATAATATGGAATAAGCTCTAAGCCTTCTCCTCAAAAAGGGAGAACAGGCCTTAGCTCAGCAGTGGGACATTTACAGGCTGTTACTTTACTTTACTTACTTTTATTATTGATGGCGTTCCTTGGTATTTGGTACAGATTGTATGCATTATATCAACATTTTTATTTACCAATACAATTGTGATTGTGACTTACTTCCATCTTTAAAGCCCGGTTCGGGTCCACCGATTATACGAAGTATGATACCCGAGCAGTCTGTCAGCAGTACTCGATGATGACCTGTGTCCGATATCGCCAGAAAGGGCTCCTCGCCCCGACCGCGATAGAATGGGTTCAGTGCAAGCTAAAACACAAAAATTATGTGAATCCACTCTTTTTTTAACACATTTTAATATGGAAGCATATTTATGTATTATATGACCTTTATCACATAAACAAAATGTTTAGGACATAAAAAAGTAATGATCCACATTACAGATGTATGTATATTAAAGAAGCTAATAAAGAGAATGTATGAATGAATGCAAATTATCCAGTTGTAATTAATTATATTATGTTGATAATGGCGAATGAACATTATTGCAAACTTTACAGGAAACTATCACAAACCTTACTAGGAAAATAAAGGACATTATTCTCCTTAGATTTTAATTGAGTGTTTATTGACAAAGGTAGTGCGACTGTCGAGAGACGGGATGTGAAATGTCGTATAGCTGTTCCGACGTACCAAACAAGTTCATCTCTGTGTCCTTCCCCGGTTATGATAAAGATTGGCTTGTTAGATGGACCTACAAACAGATGTAAACTTATAAAAACAAAATAAGTAGTAAGATCTAAAAGCTTTCATTGTCAGTATATTACCAGTCTGTGACTGTCCTACTGCTAGGCTAAGGCCTTTCCTTTTGAGGATAAGCTTCAGAGCTTATTTCACTACGCTGGCTCCAATGCGGATTGGTGGAATACACATGTGGCAGAATTTCAGTGAAATTTGACACAATGTTTTCTTTTACCATGAAGCATGAGATGAATTATAAACACAAATTAAGCACCTGAAAAATTCATTCAGTGGTGCTTGTCAGGGTTTTAACCCATGATCATCAGTTAAGATTCACATGTTCTAACCACTGGGCCATCTCGGCTATTCCACTGTGTGGCAAAGGTAAATGCTCCTATTAAATTAAGGCTTGTTTATTACTTCACTGCTGGTTGAAATCTGCTTCATATCCACCAATGGCGGTGGATATAAAACAGATAGATAAAGCAGAGCAAATAACACATGCCAGTTTCCATATAATAATTTCTTTCAATGTCTATCAGGGATTATTTTGAAAATAAATTAGACATGTGAAAAATGATTAAAATATGTATAAAAATATTCCTTTTATAAAATTTACCTTAATGTATAACAATTAATTATAAGAATATTACTTTAAAATGCTGTTAAAACCAATCTATTAAAAATTAATTCTATTTCTTCTTGTAAAATAATATATGTATATAGATTGAATTGCCTTCAGAAAAATAAATTTATGTTAATGTTTGAAATATTCATACCTAATATAAGAAGAGTGGGCCAACATCTAATACCCAGTGTATCCCACATGCAACTGTCAGAATCATTTACTACAGGATGGTGAATGTTGTATCTCTGTACAGCCGCCAATACATTGCCGAATACCTTCTCATTACTAAATTTAGCACAGTGTACACCAATCTGAAAAATACCAAAAATTATTTTTGAAAATAAGTAATAACTTTATTTTGGCCTATAAACAAACCATTAGAATTGCTATAAAATTGGAGAGATTTTTAGTTTTTAATTATTCTTAATTACTGTTGTGAATATTATAACATATTATGAATATAAGAATAATAATATTAAGTAAAACATACCACAATGAAGCTATTATCAGTGTTATGAAGTTTTTCTAAATGTGCCAAGTCCGGTAGTATATGGTAGCAGTTTATGCAGCAGTAAGTCCAAAAGTCCAAAACAACTACTTTTTCTGCACAATGCTGATTCAGGGAAAGCGGTTCGGACACATTCACCCACTCCAAATCTACAATATAATTATAATAAAATATTCATTCGTTTATGGTCTACTTACTTATATTTTACAGAATTATTATTAAGAACGTTTGAAAGTTTACTTTTTTTAAAGTCTTCAATCGGCGGTACCACTGCCCAAACTTTTTTAATGTGGTTTAATATGAGGGAGTCACGTTCAGCTTCACTATTTGCAGATATCATTGATTCAGTTAAATCCATACATGCCTGGGCTACATAATCAAGTGGACTTGAATCCATAATTGTAGAATAAAACGAATAATACTACAGCACTAATCAATTGACGAATTTTTACTTATTGTACGAATACTTTACAACACCGCGATTAAACAATGCGATTCTTCTTTTCTCTGGCCAGTATCTATTTGTTAGTTATACTATACGAGTTAAACTCAAAACATTCTGACAATGTTACGCTTTCAAACTTGAAATTGAAAATGTTAATGTTTATGTCGTTGTCAATTTGTCGTTTTTTTTTTTTTTTTTTTTTTTTTTTTTTTTTATTTTATCGCATAGGAAGGCGGACGAGCATATGGGCCACCAGATGGTAAGTGGTCACCAACGCCCATAGACATTGGCGTTGTAAGAGCTGTTAACCATCTCTTACATCGCCATTGCGCCACCAACCTTGGGAACTAAGATGTTATGTCCCTTGTGCCTGTAATTACACTGGCTCACTCACCCTTCAAACCGGAACACAGCAATAACAAGTACTGCTGTTTTGCGGTAGAATATCTGATGAGTGGGTGGTACCTACCCAGACGAGCTTGCACAAAGCTCTACCACCAAGTCGTAATATTTTAGATGTCATTCTAACGTAAGGTTACCTTACCTAAAATCTTTAAATCCTTAATCACAAAATAAAACTTTGATGTCAAGCAGTATCGGCAAAATTACCTTTTACGGATTATAAAAAATGTTTTTGGGTTCTTTTTTATTTCAAACTTAATATATGAACTTTTCACTCCAAATAAAAAAGGTAACAATTTATATTTGGCGAAGCATTCAATTGTTTAAAAAAGCAGCGAGCGAGTATTCACAAAAATAATAAACAATTATTTGTATGGGTCTGATTTTTTTTATTTTAGAAGTAGTTGCTTCAAAGCTTC
Source organism: Nymphalis c-album (assembly GCA_963151315.1). Classification (NCBI taxonomy): domain Eukaryota; kingdom Metazoa; phylum Arthropoda; class Insecta; order Lepidoptera; family Nymphalidae; genus Nymphalis; species Nymphalis c-album. The sequence continues at coordinate 9,708,229 of OY720590.1, read as the reverse complement.
TCTTCGATTTCGAGTAAAATATTGCAATTGTTGGCAAATTGGCAATCTGCATTGCAACAGTTTGTGACGTTCAGACAAGCTGCAATGACATGTTTACAAAACATAATAATAAACAGTATTCTATCTACGTCGTGATTTGTTTCTGAAGTTGCTTTCTTTGTCAGCTGTTTTGTAAAGTAATATCTTGTTAACGTTCTTTTGTACATATAATCTATTACAATAAGTAATTGTAAAAAAAATATGCTCAAACATGGATGCCATGTTTGATATATGCTACCTTTCGCCTGATGGAAATAACGTCGAACCAGATGATATTCCTAAAACAAAAGATAATGTTTGGATACTCGGTAAAAAATACAGCGCGGTACAAGGTAAAATTTTGTAATGAACTTTTTTATAATCGAAGAATGAAAATAATTAACCCAATATATTTTTTCAGATCTAGACCGAATTAGACGTGATATTAGTTCTATTATCTGGTGTACGTACAGAAAAGGTTTTGTCCCTATAGGCGATGAAGGTCTAACTTCGGACAAAGGGTGGGGTTGTATGTTACGATGTGGACAGATGGTACTTGGAGTAGCTCTTGTGAGAATACATTTATCTTCAGACTGGGTATGGACTCCAGAAACAAGGTAATTCTTTAATAACAATTTCTTATTTTTGTACAAATACGTTAAATATATACCATGTTTAAGTAAATTTTAATTTTATAAATGTTCTTTGACTGCTTTTAGGGATCCAACATATTTAAAAATAGTCCAAAGATTTGAAGAAAGGAAACAAGCACCATATTCAATTCACCAGGTTGCATTAATGGGGGCTTGTGAAGGGAAGGAAGTGGGTCAATGGTTTGGACCCAATACTGTGGCACAAGTGCTCAAGTATGAATATTTTCAAAAATTATATTTCATAATATTTTCATTTCTTTTCATTCAATACTATTAGTTCAAAAGTTATCTTATTAACACAAGTCATTGGACTAATTACATAATATAATAAATGATATCACTCCAATTTACTCATCTAATTAGTACTAGTTTCCTCTTGCTGCTTTATCTGTGTGTAAGGGAGGACTTGTGTTAGGTATATATATTATTATTATTATTTATATATAGTGTTTACCTAACTTTGCATGGATGAGTATCAAACATTCAAACATTTCACATTTAAAATATTAGTAGGAGTAATTTAAGAAGGTCTTGTATTACGTTGTTTGTCTAAGTCGACTATTATGTGTTTATTAATTTAAATGTAGAATTTGACCAAATAGTATTTAAATTTTAAATACTAGATTTAAATAAGTGTTTTTAATTGTAACAAGTAATCTATTAGGCTACAAATATGAATCTTACAGATTTGATAAGAATAAAAATGCATGTTAATTATTTAGCATTTTAAGGTAATAGTTTTTTTTTGTACACTTTTCAGAAAACTAGTTGTATATGATAAATGGAGTTCACTGGTCATCCATGTTGCATTAGATAATACTGTTGTTAAAGAAGATATCTGTAAGTACACACCAAACAACACTTTATCTTAATCATACTTATGCTATAAATAAACAGGAAAATTTTGTTCATCATTTTTTGTTATGCAAATAGATCTAGAATTCTAAATAAGAATCTAAATTTAACTTAAATTGTCTTAAAAATTAAGATGAATGCCTAATAGCCTAATGGTACAATAAAAATATAAATAAAAAAAGGATTAAAATTTGTCATAGTATACTTGTATATTGTTATTCCAAGTACATGACAAATATACTTGGTATACAAGTATATTTGTCATGTACTTGGTATACAAGTATATTTGTCATGTACTTGGAATAATAATTCTGTTTATTCAGCTATTTTTTGAAAGATAAAATAGTTTTGTATGGAAAAGTGCCTGTCTTCAAAATATCTTTAATAAATTATTATTAATAAAAGTAATTGCTCAAAACATCTTGTATTAAAATTAAAAGAAGAAATATTTTTCTTTGCAACATAATTTTTACGCAATTAAATATTACTTATTTTTAATTTCAGTGCAACAGTGCATTGTAAATAATGACAGAGGGGACTCATCAGATAATCCGGACAATATTATTGTGTCAGACTGGATGCCGCTTCTATTAATAGTACCTCTCAGACTTGGACTAAGTGAAATCAACCCTGTATATATTGATGGACTAAAGGTATTATAATAAAAATAAATTGCTGGTTCTTCTCAGAATCATCAATATAAATCTTTATTTTTATTTTTAATCAAGTAAAATTACTTGTAAAAGTCTACTCGAAGTAAATATATGTTATTTTGAATGTTTAAAACAATAAGGACATATTAATATAAACCATGAGTAGATAGTTTGATCCATAATGACCCACCACACTTGTTTATTCCAATGGCTACAGTGCAAGTGTCCAATGTAACTTTTAATAGTGGTATTATAATATACTTACATTGCAACATCCTGTCTCTATATCCCTAGCTGTTGAATCTCTGGGTCGGACCAAAATTACCACCACGTAATGTGTAATCCATCAAGACATTCTTATTCTCTATTTAATGATTAGCCAATTCAAATTCAGGTGCATGATGGGATTTTGAGTGGAAAAAGTAATAAAAGTCATTTTTTTATTTTTATTGTAGATATGCTTCCAATCGCCACAATCAGTTGGTGTGATCGGCGGTAAACCCAACCAGGCTCTTTATCTTATAGGTTGTGTTGGTGATGAAGTTGTATATTTAGATCCACACACAACACAACGGTCCGGTTTAGTTGAGGTATGAAAATTGTATTGAATTTAATCTAACAACATAAATAAAAAATTGAAAAAAGTGTTGACAAATTTTTTTTTCATCAAAAATAGTAAATCATTTTTCATGATTAAAGCCTAAAGATGTATTCCAGTCATGTTTAATTGTCTAAGCATTGTTTCTATAAATATAAAATTATCTTGAATGTCTTCAGAATAAAATAACCGATGAACAGAAAGAAATGGATTGTTCGTATCATTGTAAATATGCTTCGAGAATACCTATGCTCTCCATGGATCCTTCAGTGGCTGTGGTATGTGATGATTGATTCTTAATTATTCTTCTTATGTTATATATATATATATATATAAAAGATAGTTTTTTTAATTGGTGGAGTTGAAAAACAAAATTACATAAGTATTAAATGATTAAAATTATTATTGAAAATTTATATATTATTTTAAGTAACTAATTAATACATCTATATTTGTTGAAATAGTTTATTCTTCTGATAAAAGTTAATTTGTGGTTGATTAAACATATTTTTTTATTAGAAATATTTTTATATTGTATTTGTCCTTTTTTTCTAGTGCTTCCTGTGTCAAACAAAAAGTGATTTTGATGAGTTATGCGTAACAATAGAGAATACATTAATGCAAGAGAGCCAACCTCTATTTGAAATATGTGAAAAGCGACCTGCTCATTGGGGACCAAGTATTAATGATATTGATTTGCAAAATACCACCCTTTTTACAGGTTTTTATTATAAATTATAATATTTAAATTATAAAAAATAGGAATTCTTATCCATTTGTAGAATTAAAGACCGCCTCCAGGATAACATAAAATCAGTGCACTTACAGTCCACCAATTACCATCTATAAAAACCATTTGAGTAACATGTTTTAATATAATCTTATGCTTTCATACTGTTACTCAATTATTTTAAACAACTAAAACAAATCAGTTACGAGATTTGTGTTTTATTTTTTAATTATAATAAATCGTATTACTTATTTTTTATTTCTGTTACTTTGCACTGTATGGTACAATATATATACCTATTGATACGTAATTACGAGAGTAAGACGTATAAAGAGGAAGACATGACATTGTTTTCATGACTTATTGGATCCAGGACATTTAGAAATTTACAGTTTTTGATATATATATTTTTCAGTAACTTATAATCATATATTTTTCTTGTTTTAGAATTTGAAGAGGTGGATCGCCAGTTTGATGATTCAGACGATGAATTCGAAATCCTTTGAAGCAACGAGAATAAATTATATTATGTTAAATAATATACATCACAATTAAATTCGTTTTTGTTTCACAATTTATGTTTGAGTGCAGTGTAAATGCATTTTGTGTTCTTTAGTTTTTTTTTTAATGTAGGTAGATAAATATTATGTTAAATGATTCTTTTTTTTATGGAATGAATTTTGTAGAAAATATATGATCAAGCCACTATTGGTCAATGTATAAAATTAAATGTTACTCAATATAACGCACTGGTAAAAATCAATATAGATTGAAGCTCATGTGCCTAAGAAAATATTAATAATAAATATTGATATATTTTATAAGCAGTTCTGATTTACAGTGCCTTTTTATATGATGTGCAATGTTAGATAATTAAGCTCTTGGATTTGTAGCTTCGAATGCTTATGCTGTACCTTCTTATTGCCAACTCTAGTCATGGTGTAAATAGACAAGATAATATTTTATTTTACTGCCTTCTTAGATCCGCCCAATTTACTCGCATTTCGCAGCTAAAAATTAACATACAGCAACAATTAAATCTATAAGTATTTTCAGTTTTAATATTTTCATCAAATTCAGGTACAAATATATTTTTTAATGATAAGGATCCAAACCACAAGACTTCATGTTTAGTGGAAATAATAAAATGTTAACATGAAACTTTATATGCCAACATAATATAAAATATAACTAAATATTTAAGCAATATAGTTTCAATTCATGTATAACAAAAGCCGATATAAAATGCTGTTTTGGTTTTATGATCAATAAAGACGTATGGTGTAGCTCCAAGGCGAAGTATCTTAAATTTTATTGTTGTGGATTGGATTCCTTTTCGTTAACAATAACTTATCATTATTATTCTAAAACTATCTTTTATTGATATCTTTTAAAGTAAATTAATAATAAATATTAAGTTTCAATTGATTTTTATTGTAATTTAGATTTCCAAATGCTAAAGATGTTCTCTCAATACGAACATCAACAAGATTGATTAATTTATATTTTCTCGCATTAATAACATTCGAGGTATTTGCAAAAAAAAAGCATTCACGATGAACATTTTTCACAATAAATGAAATTAAATAGATACTAATTATTTCCTCCACACCGATTTCGGTCACGGCGGCCAATCTCAAGAGAGATTAGCCAACTGCGCAGGAGATATTATAGTGCACAAGTGTGTGCGCATACACAGGTGCACTCTCTTTTCCCTAGCTCTCATAATCCGATGGGACGGCAATCCGACACGACCGGAAAGAGTTCAGGCGCAAGACCAACGGCTTAACGTGCTTTCCAAGGCACGGGAGTGTACACACTTCCAACTTCCAGACTGCTACTGAGAATTTTCTGACAGAAAACCCCAATAATTATTTATTGGCCCGACTTGGGAATTGAACCCAGGACCACCGAGTCTGTGGCCTTATATCAAGCCACTAGACCAACGAGGCAGTCAACTAATGATGTATAGACAATATTGAAATTACGAAATGAAAAATAAATAAATCCTAAAAATAGTTGAATATGTTTCGGAAGAGAATTATAAGTAAGAACAATGAAAGACTGAATACGATAAACTTTAATTTTATTACACCTGCATATGTTTCACATATAAAAAATTACAATTCATAAATTCTACTATTTTTAGACACTCATATATATAATATACTTAATATAGAATCATAAATACATGCAGGTACATATTAAAAACCGTTGACACCTGTTAAGTTGTGTAAAGTTGAAACTGTTTAATTGGCATGAGTATTAGTATAGAATATTTTATTAAGAATTCAATTTAGTACCTGAGTTAATAAAATTTTTTAGATTGAAAATTGTAACAATTTAATTATTTTGAAATAAAACAATATAAATTTAAAAGTTAAGCGACTAACAAAGCCTAAGGCGGGCTAAAATGCTAATAAAGCTTTCATAATGCAAATATAAGTAAACTTAAAATAACTTTTTAATAAACGCAACACAAAATTATGAAATTTATACTTTTCATGAAAAAAAAAAAATAGAATAATTTGGCCCCAAATTTTGTCAATGTTTTGGCAAAAACTAAATGATACAATATATTTTACACAGTTTTCCCTCAAGTTTATAAAAGCCTTTCGGATGACAATAATAAGTGTAAACTTCAAAGAATAAAAAATATATCAAGTAGCATAACCAAATTACAGGTAACTACAATTAGGTTTTTTATTAGTATACATACAACATCTACGTGATATTTTAGTCTATGACAACAGATAAAGTTTAATTTATTCTCTATTCACTCATATTGCACTAAATTAGGATTATGCATGTAAAATAGTGAAGGATTAATGACTAGCACCAATGGTAAAAGTAAACTTATTCAAAACTATATCTAAATAAAAAAAATTGCCTGGGTTAAAAATGCATTCTTGGATTTGAATAAATGTTACAGAAAAAGATGATCTTTTTTTAAAAAAATTGAATTATTTCAAGGGTCTTAATTGTTTTGTAATTCTAATTTTAAAGTAAGATGACAATAACTATATTGAAAAATAGCATTAATAAGTACCAATCCACCAGTAACTGGCTATTAAAATAGGAAGATTTCACACATAGTGATACACAATATGATAAATAATGTCATTAACATATTTGTTCTCCTTCAGATGGCAAGATAAGTATTTAATGTTAAATACCTATATGTCTAATTTGAGATTTTATCTATTTATTATTTATTTATTTTTCATTCCTATCTTCTTTTAATTTATATCTCATATTTTTGGGACACGGACTAAGTAGTTGAATTATAAAGTTTATAACCAGTCATACAATGAACAATAGATTAATTTTAAGTCACAGGAGTATTTTAAAAAGCCACATATATCATTGTATTATTTTAAGTAGATAATAAACTTGATCTTATTATAAATTATGCATAAAAATTGCTAATATTATGACATCATTTTACAGAGAACAATCACAACCACACAAATAGTTTACAACTTTCAATTTTAAAAATATGATATTATTTTGTTAACAATAAAAAATACAATTTATTATCTCTAAGAGACATGTATGTACATATTTATCAAATTTTAATATTAAAATATATACACATAATATTACATTTGTTATATTATAAAATTATGTAATGAATTTTCATGACTTTTAAAATGGTAAATTTTTAAAAAACATATTTGTATTATCTGTAAAAATTGCCTGTCTTCTCAATTGGACTTGGATTCATCACTTGGTAATTAACTTTCAATTAAATACATACCAAAAAGGTTTCTTTCATAATAATTAGTACATGTTCTACTTATAAGTCCAATATTACCAGTAGAAGATTTATTTTCGTATTGTACATAGTAAATAGTAATAAAATATTTTCTTTGTCGATCAGCTATACAAAAACAAAATATTTATTAAATTAAAATGGTTATTGCATTGAAAATTGACTACTTAGAAAGTTAATTACTAAAACTGTAATATTGTCAACAGATCCTCTATAATAAGCTTGTAGGGTTAAACTCTTGGCTCCATAGTCTGGTTCATCTAATCTTTCTTTTATAAATTTAACCGCTTCTTCATTTGTAAAAGTGTCCCATAAGCCATCAGATGCTAATACCAGGAACATTGGTTTGTGGTCATCAAGGTTAAAAGTAAGTATATCAGGATCAGCAATTACAAATTTTTTATCTTTTAAAGGATAATCACCCATAGCTCGAGATGTCGCCAAAATACCTGCCACCCTCCACACTCCATTAAAAGCTATGTAACCTCCTGCTGCTTCGATCCTCTTTTGTTCTCGCACCTATCACAAATAAAACAAAAATTGTAATTTGGAAACTAATTTTTAATATAATGACATTATATACCTATTATTTAATTTATAAAATGAAGTATTATTTTTTTTAACATAATTCAAGTTTTTCTTACCTGTTGTGGCTTATGGTCAAATGACACAGGGATGGCATTACCACGGCTATCACACATAACTCCTCTCGAATCACCAACATTAGCTACTATGAGATAGTTGTCTTCTAGCACAGCAATTAAGGCTGTGGTTCCAGCAACAGTCATAGATCGCTTTGCAGCTTCTACTAGGAGCCTGTCAGCAGCAAGGACCTCATCTGTCAATAATTTACCATAGTTTATCTTTCCTTTGTCCATGTAGCTTGATAGCGGAACAGCAATGTTTTTTACAGGTTTAATTGGTCTCACTTCTCTTGTGATTATTGGTCTTGCTTTAGAGAGTTGTGCCAGTAGTTCAGGATCTGTAATCTCTTTCTTGGATGTATCATCAGCAGTACTTGCAGATTTTTTAAAACTAGTTTTTCTTTCTACAACAACAGTGTTTTCTTCTTTCTTTGGTTCTTCGGGACTCTCCCTTTGAGGAGTGATGACTGTTTTGCCTTCTTTGAAAGCACTTAATTCTACAACTTTGTTATAAAGGTTTTGTATAAGGTGTTCTTTAGCGTAGTTAGCAGCAAATTCCCCACCGTGTCCGTCAAAAATAGCAAACAATGAAATGCCGGTATTATTTATGTTTTCGTTAATAATAAATTTATCTTCCATATGCATTCTTCGGCCTTTGATTGCATAAGCTGCACTTGATGAACCTTTCAGTTCCCAACTTTGTTTATCGGTTTCAGAGCCTTCCATTAACTTCATGCGCTGGACAGCATTTATAGGACTCATAGCCTGTGACAACCTGCTTAATAGAGTTCGACTCCATAGTCCAATGGTTTGAAGATACATAAAAAATATAATGATCCCTAAGGTGAACACTAGCACTTCTGATCGTAGTAAATAAAGTCGCACCATTTTCCATAAATAGCTCACTGGAGTGTCAAACGCAACACCACTTGTAAATCGCGAAAAGATTTTCATAAACGAAACGTATGTTTGGTGTAAAACCCTATCTTCTAATTCGTCTTCCATGTCCTTGGCAAGAATTTAAAATGGTTTTGAAAAAACAAATGTTACACTATTAATGAACTTCGGGTAAAGTTTTTTATGTGAAATGTGAATTGAGAAGCAATACGAATACATAGATAAGTGACAATAATAAGTTCGTGAATCGTGATCTATTTCTATTTCTAATTTGCAGTGAACTTCCGACGCTAGATTGCTAGCCTCCAAAATGTGTTCTCCCTAAAATAAAACTAAAGTACCCTAAATAAAATACTTGTAACAGCTGGAGCTATAATATGACACTTGAATTTAAGCCAAAAATACGAAACTTATATAAAATTGGTTAAATATAATTAGGTACATATTATCTGTTCCAAATTATTTATGGATTGTCAACCTGCATTACTCAGCAGATATAGCATCAGAAATCTAATTATAAGATTTTAAAAATAAATAGTTAATAATATTATTATATTAAGCTTTTTTAGCTAAAAAAATAAAACCTTTTGATATAGATAAGTTTTATTTATTTATCTATATTAAAACAAGCTTTTATTTATTTAAGAACCAGTTTGTGAAATTTTCTGTAAATTAGCTCTTTTTGGAAAGAACTAATTTATATATAATCGCCGTCATAATTACAATATAATTTAGCCAATGATGTTAAAAAATGTAGTATCGGTGGTATTGGGTTAAAACACGGTCTTGCAACTTCAGAGTGGGGATACGTCGACTTAATGACGCTGTTCAGTTCAATTTACGGCTGCCAGAGCCAGAGGCATGACGATAGGGGCGCGCTGGATACAGATACTCAAAAATTGATTGTACATGGAAGATAAAATTATACTATTCGTCCAAAGTTATAATCAAAATATTGTTTTCAAAATGTTATATTAAAACATGTGTTTATTACATAATGAGCACATTAGATTTAATATAAAAAGCACAACACGAGTTGGTTTATTGTGCGCTAAAGTGAAATTCGTTATCGTACTATTCAGAGTATTTTAAATATTTTTATATCGCGAAAAAAATTGAATAAACACATTTAACGATTGAGTTTTTTTTTCGCAAAGCAAAATTCGTTATGGACAATTTTAGAAGATAAATATGGAAATGGAAGGAACGGAACTCGATAGGCGATAGCAGCGACTTACAGCGGGCGCCCCAGTGAAGTAAAAGTTGTAACACAATCGCGCCTATCTCTGACCACTGAAATTGGACTCATTTCTCAATTGGACTCATTGGACTGGACCTGTTTACAAGACCGTGGGTTAAACTAATGACCATCTAATGACCTTTATTTTAATGCTGTCAAAATAAGCATTTCATGCCTCGTACAATCACTCTGTGGAACCAGCTTTCGCCGGCGACTTTTCCGAACCGATACGACATGAAAACCTTCAAGAAGAGAGCGTACTCTTTCCTCAAAGGCCGGCAACGCACCTGCAAGTCCTCGGATGTTGCAGATGTCCATGGGCGGTGGTAGTCACTTTCCATCAGGTGAGCCTCCTGCTCGTTTGCATAAAATAAATTCATTATATTAAAAAAAAAATGGTATTACATTGCTTCATAAATATGGCATAAGAATTCAGGTAAAAATGCGGATATGTATTTTTGTGGTTTTATACTCAAACAGAATTTAAATTGATTTATTACAAGATTATTACAATGAATCTCTAATAATTTTTGGGGAACCTTTGGTTAATAAAAAACCTTTACTATTCTTATAAATGTATTAAAACAGCAAATCCAGATTACAAATCAGATCAAGTTACAAATTACTTGATTTATATTAATTTGTGCAGACACATTGTAAAATTTCTACTGAGTACATAGAACAATAAATTATACATTTTATGGCGCACCTATCTATAATATATTGATAATTCACATTTAAATAATAATTTACAATTTGAAAAATAAAAAAATAGGATATTTAAGTACTTTATGTTTTATCGAAAAGTAACTGTTTATCGACCACAATATCAGCCAAAATTGTTTTAACAAAATGGAATAAGATTTTTTACCTAATTAAAAATAATTTGAATAAATACAAACAGCAACTGCATCTTTGGATCTAAATATGTCAATTTTAAATTTAATTAAAGAACTATAATATGCTTAGTGTTTTTTTATTTTCATTACTTTTCACCGAAAATATTTTGGTACTGTTTATTATACATACCAACATTTTAACATATTTATTTGTATGTTTTTAACAAAAGAAGAATTTTGAAGATCATTGCAATTTTTTAATTTTTAGTAGATTGTTCTTAATTTGAGTTATATAAAGTTGTTAACAACTTATCTACTTACAGTTTGTAATAAATGAAAATGATTTACAAACATAACAAAAAAATAGTAGTCTTGTCATCGTTAAATGTGAAAAATTTATAAAGCTTAATCTTATAAAACCTAAATTCTTTAGCAATGTTTTCTAATTAGGTTACATGTGTTATTAATTTTATATTACTACTAAAATAATTATTGTGATATTTATGATAATGTTACAAATAACTGGAATGAGAAGAGTATTTATAATGAGAATATATTACTTTTAAAAATAATAGAAATATGTAACATAATAGTAACAACACAATAAATAAACACTGATATTAAACTTCTCATAAAATTAAAACGGAACATTAACTTGTACTAAAATGTGTTTTAAATTTAAAAATTAAATTACATCTATTATGAAATTTATCATTTCTTATTTGTTATTAACACATGGCTTTAAATAGTTCGATTTACGAAAAAAACATGTGTGCAATTCACACACACACACAACTTACAAGTGAAACCTTCAAAAATTTTGGCTTCAACTGTATAATGTATATGTAAATGCAAACCCATTTTCTCCCGCGTTAAATCTTATGAATTTATGTGTGTGTCTCTTTTTACTGTCGCTTTTTCGTTTCATCGACTTTCAAATCACAACGATACTAAAGATTTTCACTTGAAAAAAAAAACAATTATAGGACATTGCGCACGTGGTGTAGAGTTTCTCGAAAGCATCAATTTTAGGGTAATTACAAAAGGATTAGATAATACAAACAGTGCTATTGCTCTAAATAAAAAAGCATATTTTTTTGTAATATATATCTTATGCTTTGCATATATTGAATAAGTATAAATGTAAGAAAGTTTAAAATTTATAAAAAGCTTATTTAAGGTAGTTATCTGTTACAAGTATAAGATAATCATTAACGCATGTTTATAATATAAGGTGCAGTAAACGGTATATTTGTTTACAGTAGTTAGTAGGTAGCGTGACGACTTGCGTTCAAGAATTAATAAAAAAATTCATGGACGGAGAACTAAGCAATAGCCCTCACTATAGAAAGAAGCGTACAGCCCATCTTTCTCACGTAACTAATGGCCATACGATGAGTTTTACACTTTTCCGCCCAAATTCTTGGTCTATGAACTGTATTTAAGATCTATGCGTGCATGATGCTTTTGTCACAGATAGGTCTTGAGCAGATTTGGGCAAAAGGATCATGATTACGATTACAGATAAACGAATGTAATAATATTAGCTGTCTAATGATTATTTATTAATTTTGTAATAGTAATCTTGATTACTTTCAATCACATCATTAATCTGATTACAAATAGTATAGTAATTGATAACGAACTACGGTCTTGTGGTATGACTTATAACTAGGTGATTAGTCTAGGAAAAAGTACGTTTCGGTTGAGCGATATCCATATTAATCTGCAAGTATATTTCAATCTACATTAGTATAACTAGTGCATTTCAAAATGCATAATAAATAGGTGTCAAAATTCATTAGGTAAAGTTTGAAATTGAAGTACAGAGGAACTTTAAATCTTATATCATATATTAATACTTATAAAATTGGAACAAATTATATCAAGTTGTAGTTGATATTGTTACATTTTAGTAAAGAGGAAAGGTCTAAATACGGAGGGACTTTGGTACGACCATATCGATCAAATTATCTACGAATTCGTATCACGCTTAAATATTTGATTCGGCACCCAAGCACCCATAAGGCTTATTGGTGCCAAGAATTAAAATAAATATTTTGTTGGTAAAAATAATATATATATGGCAACATCTTGTTTCTGTAGTTCCTGAATAATTTGGATAAACTAATAACTTATTTTTATTGCCATTGACATGTTTGTACAATAAGGCGGTATTATTCCTCAATAGCCATTATAAATAAATATGTCTATTGTGTATATTTTATCATAATATAAGTCACAAAAGCATAAAATACAGTCAACTTATTTTGTAAGTTTTCATGACGAAATAGCGATAGGCCTACATTTTACCGTTTTGAATAGATTGATAATTCAGTTAAAATTAACTGAATGGCTAATTAAATATGAATATTCGGTAGATTAGTCCAATATGTCGAATAACGAACGAGGGAAGCTATTAAAAATCGCTTGGTATATCTTAATATTGTGTATCTTTTCTCCTTCTTCGATTGGAATATATACCCTATGTATAAAATATAGTATCGACAACTTGCAAGTAATTGTATATAAACAGGAAGGATCTTGTAATTGACTTGTAAAGTTTGTTCAGCTTTAATTTTGTTTACTATTTGTTTCTGTATGGACTAGTATTCGGCGTTCACGAACTTTCATGTAGGTAATTTGTCAAATTAGACCATTTTGACAACAACTGGCTTCCCACGAGGGGGTGACCCCAAATGGACTCTTTAGTATAATTTGTTGTTATCTTGTCTATGAAAATTATTAAAGTTTAAGTTTTGAGATACGTCTGCAGAGACTGCAATCTTTGATATAAATTAAATATTAGATTCGAATTGAAAAATTGATATTGACTTATATAAGAGTAGTACATTTTGAGATTACAATTTTATTATAATTGAACAATACTAATCGATTGCTTATTAACCGTCAAAATAAAAAGCAACCTTAATCACATTATTTAGAATTATAGAAGTCCTAGCTAAACATTTATTGAATAATTACCATTTATAAAAATGAGATTACATGCAGACCTTTATTTTATAAAATGTCTCGACATCTATCAATAATGCACTTGATTATCTTGAAATACAACTTATGTAAGAATTTAAGAATATCTATCACTCTAGAGGAGATATAATTTTTGGTAATACGCCGAAAAATTTAGTTTGTCTATAGACGAAAAAAGCAAAATTGTACGTTACGATTACGTACATTTAAAGAGATTTAATGTTAACGAACTATTATTATAATTAAAAAAAACAACGAATCGATCATCGTCTGTAGCTATTTCTAGATTATAATTGTTAGTTACATACTTTATCGAGTTTTATTATTTTCCAACTACTAGTAGCAAGTAAAAGTATAGCTAACGTAGTTACAGTTCAAAATTTAGAGAACAATCAAGATATACCTATTCGAGTAATGTGTGTAAATTATCATGTATTTGTCGAAGTTACATTTTCTTGATTCGAAAATTGGCAAAAATGCCTCACGTCATATTTGTATAATGTACTGGCAATACATATGGAAATAGTAAGAGTTTGATATTTTAAGCATTGCTTGAATCGAGTTCGACCCCAGTGACTGTGGTGCTGAGGTTTCCATTGACGAGTATGTCCTGCAGGGGCTGGCCCAGCATGCTGGAGAGGGAATCGCTTAGCTTATAGTAGTTTGATTCGAGGGCCTCCTGGTACGTCACCTGATCGGAGCTTATTAATTTCGCATTCAGCTGCAGAGCCGCGTGGCAAACTGTCAGAAATTCCCTGAAAAACACGTAATAAATACGTAAGTCACTACAATTAACGATCGATTTTACTACTACTTGTCATTAAGATGTGTTACAACTTGCTTTGCACTATTAGTTTTTTTTGTTTCTTTTTTTTTCATTTTATTTCGACAAAGGCAAAGCTTTATTCAGCTAGTATATTATTATTAGTCTTCTGTGACAAAAATATATGAAACAAATATATAAAATTCAATAAACTTATTCAAAAGGTCTTACTTAAATATAGCCTTTAATTTATCGACCATATCATCTGGATACATCGGAGCTAATGTTGGGTCCAGGAACGCATTCGCGTATGCTAATGGACCAGCATTCACTTGCACGCATATGCTGCCTTGTAATCTAAAAAAAAGGTATGCGTTAATAGATAGTTTAACATTAAATTGTGCCCGTTGCAGGAAGTATTTAATATTGTAAAAATACGAGCAAATGACATTATTAAATTATCCTTACATATAGCAGAGTTTTATGATAATGTTATTTATAAAATATATGTAGAAGTTGTTTAGTAAAAGAGACTTTAATTTGAAGCATTTAAGGTTGAATTTTAAATATCAGATTATGTCATCATCTCAAATTTTTACGACTGAAAGGTAATATACTTTAGGTAGTATTTTAAATTTTAACATTTATAATGTTTATGTAAGGATATTAATACCTGAGTTGCAGTTTCTTGATATCTGGCGCTTTGGCGTTGACGATTTCCACTAGCTCGCCCACCTGACTTTCCATCTCGGAAACCGCGACTTCTATGGGACTTTTCTCTTCCACTTGAGTTTCGATAACCGGCAGGCGACGCTTTACATACGGGAACCAGCTATCAGCTGAAATATTCATCCTTAATTTTTAATTTGCTTTTTATACTATACTAGCAAAACTTGACAAGCGTTGTCCCGCCTGTCTAGTTGTGTATAATATATACACAATTAGACAGGCGGGATCGTATGAACGGTATAGAAGTTGAAATGATGCAGCGCCATCTAGCGGCAAGTTACAACAAAGAATATAGTATAAAATTTTCTCCATCTTCCATGCAAAACTTATATGATAAATTATACCAGTGAGATGGGTAAGCCGAAGTCTCTGGTGATGCACGGGCCCGCGGGCAGCTCCGTCTCTAGTGAAGGGCGTCTCAAAGACGAAACGTCTGACGTTATGGACCCTGTCGAAGGAGCCTTCTCCTCCCGAGTGTGTGGCCGACATTCCTTCGGGAGACGCACGCACCCATGTCACTTGGATGTAAGCCAGCTTGCTGTCTAACTCGTCGCGATTCACCTGTCAGTTAATATATATTATAATATATTTATTCAGCTACTGATAAGATAACTGACCAAAAACGTTCAACAATAGACGTAAAAAAATAGTTGACATCTTCTACTAAAACAAATTAAATTAGAATATTCCTTTATAGTAACCGAAACTGTAACACCAAAAGCGTCAGCAATATTTTCAATTATCATTTCAATTGATTGGAGTTAGCCTAAATTCGGTTGCTAGATTTGACCCACACACACTTGTTAGACGATAGATGTAAACCCAAATACTGATACAATATATTGCGCTGAGCTATTACTTGTGTTTTCTTTATAGTACTGGTGATATTTGTTTGTCAATTAAATAAATGTATAAGGTTGTAATTCTAAATAATTTTACGTACTCTTTATGTGGTATTTGATTTTGAATAAATTGATTAATTATTATTTTTTTCTTTTGGTATGAATGTTCAAAGTTTTTCATTCTTGTTACACACAGTTGTAGTTTGAAGTCATACACTAATTTGTGGAAATGGAAATATTACGCTTTCGCAGAACTAAGTTTGACCTCCAAATGTCTATATTAGTGACTTATCTAAGTGATCGTAAGTACCGGTCTAATTTATTCGTATTTCCTTACCGGCGCCGAATCCATTATCATTTTGACGCAGTCAGCACCGAATTTTTGCTCGTAGAAATTTTGAAGTTTTTCCGAGATTTCGCTCAGTGACGTCAATTTGGGTTCCTTGTAAATAAACTCGACGCCTTCCTCGTCATCGCCGAAGTGGGCTTTTCCGAAAAATGCCACTCGATAGAATCTACCTAAAAGTCTTTTCCCCGAATTGGTGACTTCGATGACTTTAGCGTAAGCTTTGGTTAGATGTTGGTAACACGTGAGGAGCGCTTGATAATCCTTCCTTCGTTCGTATATCGGAATCACGAGCCGGTACAAAGGTCCCAGGAGTTCGTATCGTTCCGCTTTATCAACGAACTCCGTACAGAGCATCAGTTGATCTAATAGCGATTGTTCGTTGTAATGGACGTCTGTCATACCTGTAACAAAAATGACGACTTAATGATTTATTTTTATTATATAATTTACTAGTTAATTATCATTCTGAATATTTATGCAATATCTCAGCAATCTGTCTTTTTTTTAAAATAAGGAAAACAAAAATATATTTAAATGCCATCCATTAGCATAAAAGGTTATAGCTGCAACGTAATTTTTTTGCCGTTACGGTATACGAGTTGGTTTTATGTCCAAAATTCCAAATACCAAGGCGCGCCAATAGATAATTCACATCAATACATTCAGAGCAGTACGTTGGAAATTACAATTCATTTAAAGTATACTATTTAATAAGGAAAATTACGATAAGCACAATGTGAATTTACTAGGTATATTACAATACATTATATTGTACTTATCGCAATTACTAATTAGTCTATTCATTATTCAGTTTATTTATACGTACCAACTTGTATTTTATAACCGGATATAAACTCGAGCAAGTTTTTTTTTATTGGTTACATTATTTATATCCAGTCTTAAGGACTTAGATTGCTAATTTTGACATTTACAAAAATACCGGTATTGTAATATAATAATAACATATATCGAAATGTACAAGACGTGTATTATAATTTCTTAGTGTGATAATACTAGCACTTGTACGAGTGTATGATGAAAGCACATTAGATACGCATGATTTTAATTGATATCAAAATACACCGTGAAAACATGGAAAGTAGACATTTCGAAACAGATACATTGTCAAAGAGCGTACTGAAAATTGAAATGATGTTGGTACATACTATATAAATCGAATTCGGCCTGACATATATACAGTCCATGTGGACTTGTTAAGGAAGTGACATTATGATATTAAATCTCGTTCGACATTATGTTGGAAGCGATTCTTTTGTTTAGTTTTGTGATAGTGCCGGCTTTATGTTCGCCAGTAGATCAATGGATGCCAACTCTTCGAGGATTACCGAAGGAACTCAATAATAGTACGGTACAATCTGAAACTGATTATTTGGGCTATAATAAATTGGTGTTATCTTTTGTGGTAAGTGTACTAATTCTATATAATATGTACTACTATTTTTTCATCATATTTATCTTATAATTCATTTAGTTAAATAATAATAGTAATAATAAGAAAACAATCAAAATATATACAGTATAAATTAATTTGATTTTTATCTCGCTTGATCTGTGTCTCAAACAAATAAAAAATGGCAATTAAGTCGTTGACGAAAATAAAACCCAAAGTAGTCAATCAAAAATTATATTGTACATAAGGAATTCCAAAATTCCTTCCTTAGTGGGTGTCTACTCAATATAAGGATCACCAATCACCAAATTTCATCAGTCAGTCAGGACTGTAAATTGGCAGTACCAAGGTACAACGCTAGAACTGTCACTAAAAATAAGCAAACTTTCAGCCAAAGATTCGCAAAAAGTAATCTGGGCAGAGCAGCACCCATTAACAGAATGGTAATCAAGTATAATAATATTTTCAAAAAAGCTGATCTAGATATTTTTCAAAAGACTACTACACGCTTTAAAAGACAAATAAAAAAATATCAAACTACTTAATGTAGCCTCTAATTTATTTATTTATTTATTTTTTTTAAAGATGGATGACTATTTTGTTTATTTACTTTATTTAATTTCATTAACAATATTTTAAAACTATTACTTTTAAATAATACTATTTTTTGTTCCTATGCATGTTAAGTTAGACTATAAGTGAGGTATGCAATTTTTATATTTATGTTATTTACCATTATACTATGAAATAAGAAACTAAATTGTATACAGCGTTGGCTTCCTATATAATAAAATAAAATAGACTTGTTATTTTATATACATATATAAAATAACAGATAATAGGTATGGGTTTGTAATGTGTTCAGGTTTTAAATGTTCTCTATTTTTCTTGAGAAATTATATACCTACATGTAAGGAATTATAATGATAAATACAACAGCATTTGAATACCTAGGGGTTTGTTAGATGTTCATTCTCTAATTAAAACTTTAGATAAAATTAACGTGTTTTATTCTCTTGGTAAGTTATGTTATAAAAATATAATGTACATATTAATAATATCAGGCCCTTACATATGAAATTAGCGTTTTGTCGTACTGACCACTCTGATCTGAAATATCTCCTCTTTGGTTAAGAATTTCTAATTCAAATTTATAAATTCATTTAGCTAGTACATTTCAGTTTTTTCATCAACAGTCATTCATTTGTTTTTTCCTCTTTATTTTTTTCTTTGGCGTCGCTTATTACCGCACAATGGAAAACATGAAATATCGGTATATTTACGAGTACGAGTTCTACCGTGGCACCAGTGCTGCAGAAACAGCTCGAAGGTTTAATGATGTGTACGGCGCTGGTGTCGCAAAAGAAAGCACGGTACGTTTATGGTTTCAACGTTTTCGTTCTGGCAATTTCGACCTTCAGAACCAACCTTGTGGACGGCCGGAGACCAAAGTGGAAAATGAAGAATTAAAGGCTCTTGTGGAAGCGGATCCATCACAAAGCACTTCAGAGATAGCTGTAGGCTTCGGGGTAAGTGAAAAAACCTGAAGCAAATCGGGATAGGAAAGAATTGAGTGAATCGAACTTGCAAACGCGTCGACTGCTGTGTTACTTTCCTCAACCGACACAATAAGGAAGGGATTTTAAATCAAATCATTACGTGTGATGAAAATTGGATACTGTACGATAATCGGAAGCGCTCGTTGCAATCGCTGAACCCTGGAGACCCAGCGAAAGCCTGCCCTAAACGAAAATTGACTGAGAAAAAGTTACTTGTGAGTGTTTGGTGGACTAGCGCCGGTGTCGTTCACTACAGCTCTCTGGCCAAACGATTACGGCAGATATCTATTGTCAGCAACTGCAAACTAGCTGCTAAACAACCGAGATTGGTCAATCATTTGGACAGTCACTAGGTGTTAGAGCTTTGTGCAGGCTCGTCTGGGTAGGTACCACCCACTCATCAGATATTCTACCGCAAAACAGCAGTATTTGGTACTGTTGTGTTCCGGTTTGAAGGGTGAGTGAGCCAGCGTTATTACAGGCACAAGGGACATAACATCTTAGTTCCCAAGGTTGGTGGCGCATCGGGGATGCAAGTGATGGTTAACATCTCTTACAATGCCATTGTCTATGGGCGTTGGTGACCACTTACTATCAGGTGGCCCATATGCTCGTCCGCCTTCCTATGAAATAATAAAAAAATAAAAAACGCTCTAGGCCACTGCTGCTTCACGACAACGCAAGACTGCACAACAAATAACCACTAAGTTAGATGAGTTACAATTGGAATGTCTGCGACATCCTCCGTACTCCCCGGATCATGCTCGAACAGATTACCATTTTTTCCGGAATTTGGACTACTTCTTACAAGGAAAAAAATTCAACTCAAATGGGGCAGTCCAAACCGCCTTCAAAGAGTTAATTGATTCTCGCCCCCCATGTTTTTTTTAGAAAAGGGATCAATGAACTACCTATGAGATGGCAAAAGTGCATAGATAACAACGGTGCATACTTTGATTAATTAAATATATTTTCCAAAAAAAGTAATTGACTCTATATTCCTTCCGTACAAAACGCCAATTTCATATGTAAGGACCTAATAGATGTACACACTTTTTTTAATATTTAAGTCTTTTTTTACTAAACATTTATTGATCTCATTGTGACTGCCTCGTTGGTCTAGTGGCTAGATGTAAGGCCGCAGAGCCAAAGGTCTTGGGTTCAATTCCCAGGTCGGGCCAATAAAATATTATTGGATTTTTCTGACAGAAAATATTCAGTAGCGGCCCGGAGTCTGAAAGTTGGAAGTGTAATGTCCACATTTGCCCGTGCCTCGGAAAGCACTTGAAGCCTTTGGTCGTGGGTCGGATTGCAGTCCAATCGGTTTATGAGAGGGAATATAAGGGAATATAGAGCCAGTGTTTGCACACACACTTGTGCACTATAATAACTCCTGCGTTGTGGGCTAATCTCTCTTGGGATTGGCCGCCGTGGCCGGAATCGGTTTGGAGGACATTATTATTATTGAGTCCTCTTAATGTTATAAATAATGTTTTAGCTGTTAGATTTCATGTATGTTTTCATTTGTTAAATTTTAGAGATTGTGTAATTATAATCGGAGAAAACTTAGCTGATGTATGTATTATTTTATATTATTATGCTATAAGTGTCACCACATTGTATGTTTCCCAAAAAAAAAACAACGTGAGTTATGGGTATCATCAACTTATATATTACGTATGGTAAACAATTTCGTACATAGACCGTTTTTGAATTGTTAATTATATTATTTACTAGCTGAGCCCCTCGGTTTCACCCGCGTATCATTTATAGAAATATAATGAATAAAAATCAGTCTAGAGCCTTCCTCGATAAAAGGACACAACACACTACACAACACAAAAATATTTTTTAAATTCGAACCAGTAGTTCCTGACATTAGCCGGATCAAACAAACAAATTCTTCAGCTAATATATAATTAGTATAGGTAGATTAGGATAGATATACTTCTCTTTGCTAACTTTTTTATTCCTAACAATTAATTTTCATATTATTACCATTAATAAAATTAAAGATTATAAACAAAAATATTATTTTAAGGTATTGTTGATATTATATCGGTACACGAAATCTGTTTATTCCCAAATAGCACAAGGTTTCTAGTAATTATAACATTATAACTGAAGCGCAATATCTATAATAATTGATCATAATAAATCATTATATTATACTCCATATTATAGTTAATTTTTAGGTTTTCAGACATGGCGATAGGACACCGGACCAACCAGAGTTAGATAAATACCCATCAGGACAATTTAACGAGAGTATTTTCTATCCATACGGCAAGAAGGCACTGACGAATGTAAGTTTTAATGTATACGATATTTAAATTAAAATGAATTAAAATATATTATGTGTACGTTTAGAGCGAACAGTTGAAGGTGAACTTATTAATTAGGTTGCGGTCCAAAGTTTTGCACAATTTTACAATTGTTTGTTTCCTTTTTTTTAAATATATATATTAGGTATTATATGTTTATCTGATAGTAATGATTGTGAAATTGTTTTAATTCGACCTTTTAAATGATTTCGTATTAAGTATCATTAGTATTCAAGTGAGGTCGTAATTCACACTCTTGCCCATTTGCATTATTTTTGTACATATGTGCGCAGTACTCTTCTAATTATATAATCTGCACTCTCCTCACTCTCGATCGATTGATCACATAATTATTTTTTAATTTTATATTCTTTATTGTAAACCGACAGCAAAAAATTTCAAAATACATAAATATTGCTAGAAAGTTAAAGGTTCACTGCTTCAGCGAACTCTTCTGAGTAACTTTTGGGCAGAAGACTGTTTACAAAATATTACGCAAAGGGGCATAATAATAATTCATTAAAACAGCAAACAGATATAGATCATGATTATTCTTTAATTGATTGATGATTATTATTTTAATTTAACAGAAAGGCAAAGAACGTGCATTTCTTGTGGGTGAATATTTGAGAAAACGCTATAATGACACCATATCTCAATTGTATTTGCCCGATGAGATATCTGTGCGCACGACAGACTACGCGCGTACTAAGATGACTGCCCTAATTGCATTGGCGGCAATGTATCCTCCACAAGCAGTACAGAGGTGGAACACAAAATTGAATTGGCAGCCCATACCATACGACACAATGGCATGGAAAAATGACGATGTAAGAATTGACATATACCTATTACATACACACATACATAAATATATATTAGACGTGACATTTGTGTATGATATTTATGTAACTAATAATAGTTAAATTTTTTCAGCTTCTACATTTCGCTAACTGCCCACGATACGAAGTTTTAAAAAATAACATTTATGAACTGCCAGCATTACGCACAGTAATTACTTCATATGAAAACTTATTTGAAGTATTAAGCGCTAAAACAGGAGCGACTATAAAAACACCTGAAAATGTTTTCCATTTGGACAATTTATTTCAGACATTGGTATGATATATAATTCTATATTGACAAACATACTCTACTGTCGTGGACGGTCATAGATATATTATTTTATCATTAAAAAAAATTATATATATATATATATATATTATATAGTCTTTCTTAAGACCTCAGTAGATTGCACTGGCGAAAAAAATCCAGAGGGGATTTTTTTGTCCCTGCATAATTGATTTCAATTGTGTCAGTTGTCGTAATGGTGAGTCAATCAATATCAAACGCAGATCAAACAAAACAAATTCCTATTATTTAGAGTTAACTAATAAGTTTTAAAAAGTTTAGTAAAAACTGAGATATTCAAAATAAATACTTACATATATTTCATATATCATTCTAATACCTTCATTTTTACCGGCTACTTGAGCCGATATTACATCATCGGTTTGTACCGAGAGTAAATGATATACAGGACGCACAAATATAAGCGATAAATCTGATTAGTTTTTACGTGAATAAAATAAAATAACTCCTTTATAATATACATACATTACCCATAAAAAATATAAATTGTCATTTTCAATTGTAAATGACGAAAATTTCATGAACAACTGAGTACAACTGCCTCACGAGTCACGATACCTAATGATCACTTCACGGGTTGGACACGTTTACGAAGACGATATTGTTACACCTGTGTATTATCATAATTACATATTTCTTCTATATGTGTGTATCGTGTCACTGAACTAATCCTAAGCGGCGATTTTGATTAATGTTTTCGTTGTGTGTTTGCGTAGGTGGCTGGATGATTTAAATTGGACCCGGTAATTGGCCGATCGGTTTTCACGAATTTTTTGTTTAGACACAAAAAAGTACTTATCTCGTACGAAATCAGGAGGGACAGCTAGTATAATATTAAAATAATTTTAATTTCAGAATAACTCTGGTTGGGCGCTTCCACAGTGGGTTGATATTATAATGCCAAAAATTAAAGAAATGACTAAAATCGAATACCTATGTTTATTCTACAATAATGATTTGATAAGATTATCTGGAGGTAATTGAAAGTGAAAAAATCACTTTAATTTGTTAATTACTAATTTCGAAAGCATAATATTACAACTAAATTACTTCAATAAACAATAATATTAAGAATAATCACTATAAGGAACTTTAAAAGGGGTCGCTTAACTTTATAAAATCGCCCCTTTATTTGTAAATTAATTTAATAATATGTGTAGTTTCATTTTCACACTGTAATACATATATTATAGACATCGTGATATTTAAAAAAATTGACTACGCATTTATAAATCATATGATATAAAAAAATATATATACATAATCTATAGTATTATAATCAATTTAATCACGAGTTCAATGAATACATTTAATATTAAATAATAAAATGTTTATAAAATAATAATACTTTTTTTTGAAAAATCAGGTGTACTAATGGCTGAAATAATTGAAGCAATAGATGCAGCCATCGCCGGTAATGAAGAACAAGTGAAGTTACGTCTGTATTCGGGACATGAAAATAACGTGGCAGCCCTCTTAGCGGCAGCGAGAGTCTTTAAACCACATCAGCCTAATTATGGATCGACTGTTTCCTTAGAACTGAGAAAGAATGTGAAAACAGGAAAATACGGAATAATGGTGACTATTAAGTTTACGGCTTAATTTTGCATATAAATTTACATATAATTATTAATTATATATAAAAAATGGAAAAGTTAATGCCTGTATTTACACTGGTTCATTCCCCTTTTAAAAACCGGAACTGAATAATATTAGGTTTTGTTTTTTTATAGGCTAGGTAGACGGACGAGCATATGGGCCACCTGATGGTAATTGGTCACCAAGGCCCTTAAGCATTGGCAGTGTAAGAAATGTTAACCATCGCTTACATCGCCAATGCGCCGCCAACCTTAAAAACTAAGATGTTAAGCCCCTTGTATCTGTAATTACATTGTTTCCTTCACCCTTCAAACTGCAACACAACAATAACAAGTACTGCAGTTTTGCTGTAGAATCTTCTATTATTATTTATTCTAGCTTGTATTTATTATTGTGTATTGTATATTATATAAGGCTTATTTGCTCGTTTGCCTTGTTACAATACGTTAAAATAAAGAACATTACTATTTTTTACATAAATACATAATTATATTTTACGTTCTTCCAAATTTAAATAGGACGTAAACGATTTATACTTAAATTTTAAAGCGTTCATAAAACTAAATATGTATAGATTTGCAAATATGATACTTTGAGCTATTTGTATTCATTTGTATATATGAATATTAAACACAGGCTTAAAATTCATGTATTTCTTTTTCCGACGGTAAAAAGGGATATGGTGTCATAATCGAATCGATGGTTGAGATGTTACGATGATGTATTGACTAGTTTCATTTGTCACAAAGAGAACAACCCAGTGGGCGGAGTCGTTGTCAATGAAACTAACAGCTTTATTCAATGCATATACAAGCTGTAACAAAAACCCTGTCCTGCCGGCCCGTGAAGTGGTTATTAGGTATCGTGATTAAACATTTTTAAATTATTATGCAAAAAATTACCCATAATAAAATATTATATGTCATTTTCAATTGTAAATGACGAAAATTTCATGGACAATTGAGGTCATGACATCGTGTCCGAGTTACCCGATAGGTAAGAGCTATCGAGCGCTGTCGCCTGCGCCTGTGTTACAATGTTATTTTCGTTATTTAATTAAATTAAATTTTTGCTTAGAATTTTAAAAATTACTACATAAATAGCAGCGATTCACGATACCTAATAACCACTTCACAGGTCGGACGGGGTTTTTGTTACAGCTGTATAGGGGATCATGACCCCTTAGTGTAGCCAATAAACAGATAAGTATAGATAGCTTTAAAATTTTGGTATTCTGTTTATTTTAAAGGTTGTATATGCCGAGGAAGCTGGAGGTCCCGGTGTTGTTTTACCAATTGAAGGCTGTGGAGGAAAGCCGATATGTGACTACGAAACTTTCCTTACCCTTACTAGAGATGTGTTACTATCTCGAAACGAATACAGTAAAGAGTGTATAACGTCTTAGTATAAAATCATATTATATACCGAAAACTTTTATATTCTACTATGTAATAAAAATATGTTTACCATGTTTAGTCTACAGTTTATTTTAAAAAACGTAATTAATTTTTTAAGTGCTTTATCCATTGCTTCCATGAAATTATTAGAGCATAATTCGTCAAGCGTGACGGTTGACGATCGCTGGTTAATACGTGTTTCAAAGGAATTTGCTTAATTGTACAATCGATTTTCCTTAAACCAGATTAATTACAATTGTTTTATTACAAAGAGGTATTTTAGTTTTTGTCAATGAATACATTTTAATTAGGTATGTACTTATTTATATGTGTTTATTAATAATATTAACAGTTATATGTATATTTATCAAACAAAATATTTATTAGATATAATATGGTTTTAAATAATTAAAAACTAATTGGGTTTAGTGACATTCTAACCGTATTAATAAATGACCTTGAGTTAATGAATTTGACTGCTTCTTTAGTCGAGTGGCTTGATATAAGGCAAGCTGATCCTAGAATCCTGGGTTCAAGCCCCAGGTTGGGCTATGTCGGGATTTTTCCTTTGACAATTCTCAATCTCTCCTCGGAAAGCACGAAAAGCCGTTAGCCCTACGTCTGAACTCTTTCCAGTCGATCGTATTTTGAGAGTGAGGGTATAGAGAGTGGATCTGTGCACCAAAATTCAGAGATCATGCGCGGTTGGCTAATCTCACTTGAGAACAGTCAGAAGAACATTATCATCCTCATTACAAAATTGCAAACTACAGATCAGGTTAATTGTTTTAGATATTTTTACATGATTTTAATTAACTTTATGCCTTAGAACGCGTGTGACAAATTAAGGTACTCTTTAAGTTTCACGTAAGCGAAATATTGCAGTACATGAAATAAGAGCTCTTTCACAATCTCCAATACGACATCGGCGTTAGCGTTCGGTTTTTTTTTCGAATTGCAGAAACGCTAGCGAGCAAATCCAACACTACGAACGTAATACTCGTCCGGTTTTATCTTTTGTACAATAACGTAACTCGCTCTCTCATCTTTAAAACTTAAACACACTAATTAAGAAGAAGTGTAAGCAGTTAATATATAAGCCTAAAGCCATGCAAAAACCTTAACCATAATCTTAAAAGCCTCAACAAATCCGGTAATTGTCTATAGTGAATAATCATAGACAATAAACGGATTAGTAATCCATACTAAATTACTAATATATAATCTATACTCTATACTAATATATAAAGCTGAAGAGTTTGTTTGTTTGATCGATGATTCGAATTTTAAAAATATTTTTTTGTTGTATACTTAGCCTCTTTAACGAGGAAGGCTCTAGGCTTATTTTTATTCATTATATTTTTATTAATTATACGTGGGTGAAACCGCGGGGCACAGCTAGTGTTTTTAATAATTTCTGAATCTCTTTCACCGTGTGACGCTTATTCTTTGTAATATGTACCTATCCTCTAAACATACACAAAAATGGTTTAATTAAACATTTAATTCGACATTAGTTTCGTTAATCGTTTTCAATAAATGATAAAAACGTCGGGTGATGTGAAAAACTACTTGCGACTGTATAAACTAAACGTACATAATACTTATGTCTATATAAATGGAGGAGAGGCTCTGAGTACGGCAGTCGAAATCGGTTCGCGAACGCGCGTAGATAATGCCGATAAGGAACGTCGCATAAATTTTCGTTAATTGTTTGTAGAAATAAAAATATGGATTTGGTGTATGTGATAGCCTTGATGGCCGTGGCCGTTAGAGCTGGCGAAGAAAAATATCACAAGAAGTTTCTAGTGGGTCATATTTTAGACCCAAATAACAAGTATGATCCTATAGAATATGAGCTAGCGAACACCGAGCTCTTAATGGCTTTTGTGGTACGTCCGTTTCAAGTGTTATTTGGTCCTTAAGTCAATTCGGTGTATTTCAGATTATTCAAATTTAATGTTCTATTAAAATAAATAAATAAACTTTACTTATTAATTATCGATAATGCATAATAACTTTCCAAATAAGTGTTTTGTTGTTACAATTTTGATCCAAGCATTTATTTTCTTAGGTATTTCGACATGGCGACAGAACGCCGGACGAAGATGAATTAAAAAAATTTCCAACAGACCAAAACTATGACAAAGTATTCTTTCCTTACGGGAAAAGAGCATTAACGAATGTGAGTAAAAAAAAACTATTTTTCATATACACTTTAAATTATGACAGTTAATTTTTATAAATAAATATATGTATTTTTAAACAGAAAGGTAAACAGCGAGGGTATCTCGTTGGAGAATATTTGAAAGAACGCTATGACAACCTTATTTCTAAATTGTATTTACCCGATGAGATTTCCGTTCGAACCACGGATTACTCTCGCACTAAAATGACAGTATTGACTGCCCTGAGTGCCATTTATCCGCCTCCACCAGCTCAGAAATGGAACCCTTTCCTCAACTGGCAACCCGTACCATACGATACACTAGCCTATGATGATGACGATGTGAGTATCATGTACAAATTAAAAACTATAAACGAGATTTGAAAACTAATATTTATATTATTTTGTAGTATAATTAAACTAAATTGCAGTGTCTATACTTTTCTATAAAGATGAAAGGGGTCTCCTTTATTTGAACGTGATCAATCTCAGGATCTATCTTTCCAATTTGAAAAAAAAAAAACAAATTTTTAGGTTAGACGACTCCAAGGAGGTAGAGCAACGTTTTCCGCGAGTGAAACCGCGCGGCTAGTAAAATATATGAAGACTATGTTGCAAAATATTAAAAAGTGGTCTGCGACTTATTGTTATCAGTAATATCGATCCCAAAAATGTTAAACGAATAAAATAATGAACCAAAAATCTTTAACGATATTAAGTATTTGTTCAATGGGTTTTAGCTGTGTTGATTCAGTATGTTTGAAAGTCACGTGTACTACAAAGTCTACACGTGATAAATCATCTATTATTAATTAATTGGGGGCTCCTTACGAAGCGTTATGACAAATTATATTGCTTTGAAATTGAATATGTAATACGATCATATTTATATATCGTCGTATTACATATTACCTAACTCCCTTAAGAATTATTTTACATATTTATCACAATTTAATATTCTTTCAGCTGTTATACTATTATAACTGTCCTCGTTATCTTGAACGAAGACAACAAATTTACGAATTACCTGAAACTAAAAAAAAACTAAAGCCATACGAAGGTCTCTTTAAGTTTTTAACCTTAAAAACGGGAACAGACATTACCGTACCAGAAGATGTTTTCTATTTAGATAACTTATTTCAGACTTTGGTTAGTATACAACATATAAGTAATATATTAACTATAGATTTTCTTACAGCAATAGTGGGAAAGGTCGATGTATTTTTCATTGTTTTAATTATTACATTTGACATATAATGTTGATTAAAAAAAATTTGAATGGCTTATCCATCAATACTATTATTAAAGAAATTGTCAGAAATAATCTTATAAATTATTTTAGAAATCTTTAAGCAGTCCTTTTAAAATTTACAGGCCAATATTGGCGTGAGGGCGCCAAAGTGGGCAAATGACGTAATGCCACAAATAAAAGAAATGACAAAAATTGAATATGCATTGGAATTCTATACAAATGAAATGATAAAATTAGCATCAGGTAACAAAAAATGCAACTATTTCAATTAAACAAGCACGGTAAGCATTCAATCTATTCCTTATGTCAATGTCAAGGTTAATGACCTGTAACGATTCAATCGCAGGAGTACTTCTGACGGACGTACTGAACGCTACGGACGCCGCAATCGATGGCAAACGGGACCAACCAAAGTTACGTCTATATTCGGCACACGAAAATAACGTAGCTGGTTTCATGTCAGCTATAAAGGTTTTCAAACCACATCAACCCAAATATGGATCAACAATATCTTTAGAATTCAGAAAAAGACTTCTAACCGGACAATACGGGTTTACCGTAAGTTGTAAATGTATTATTTATTTAAACCAAAATTAGATACGAGGCCGATGTCGAAATTTCATGTTTAATATTAATTTTAATTATTTCGTATTTGGTTTCTTTTAAAGCACAAAAATTACTCGTTATATAATTTGGAAACATTTTAAAATACAATTATAACAACGCTTATATTGGTGTTTGAATACGTGATTAGTTTTTTTTTATTTATAAAACATTTCATATAACTTATGTCATTGTTAAGGCGACGTACGCGGCAGATGGCGGAGGTCCAGGATTATTGCTGCCCATAGATGGTTGCGGAGGACAAATTTTTTGCGACTATGACACTTTCGTTAACATAACGCAAGAGTATGTAATATCTCGAGAGGATCATAAAAGACTATGTTTCAATCCGATTAGTTAACATAATCTTTTAAAATAAAACATTTCAAACCTGTTGACTAATACGTTTAAGAAAAAAATTGTAATGCCATTTAAATTTTTTATAGTGTTAAGTAACTTATTTTCAATTGATACATTTTCTTCGTAATATGTAAATTGTTGTGAACATACAATATACTGGCTGTGATTTACGATGTGTTTTTCTGTTTCCCAATATTAATACGCGTCCTAAATAAAAAAGGGTACTTAATTTATTTATATTTTTTGAATGCCCAAACATTATCAAAGCATAAGAGATTTAGCAGATAAAAAGCGCGCAATAGTGGTCTTATCGCTACCACAATCACTACAGATTTTGAACTAAACTGACACACTGATGTTTATCTTTGTAGTTTCAATTGGCTTAGCCAAAATGATACACGTTTTAAGATGACAAGACAAATGAATAATGTTATTTATAATGCATAAGACAGGATAATTATGTATAGCTATTGGTTAATAATAAAAAATAATCAGATATAATTATTCTGAACAGAAATCAAAACAATAATAAAAGATGATAAAAGATAACTACAAGGAAAAATAATATAAATTTCAGAGGACGTTGCTGCGACGGGAGCTGCTCGGAAATTTAATTATACATATATCTCTCTATGCTAGCTACCACACCATGTTCTAGCAAATCAGGTCGTGGCATTAGATTTTGGCATTGGGCAAGAGATTTTTCTGTATAGAAAGGCTCAGAACTTAGGAAATTGACAAATTTATAGTTCCGTGTGTCGGAATCTTTGCGGTTCTGCGCCTCATCTCTCTCTGGTCGTGTTGGTTTGAGTTCCCCTCCGATTATGACTTTGAATACACAGGTGCATCTTTCATTGCACACATGCACTCATGTACTATATTTTTGCGATTGGCCGGTACATCTTAACAAAATAACTACAATCGTAACGCATAAGATACATTGATTGCATAATGATGCATAGAAACAGTTTTATCTCGATAGCAATTATATAGTCCTAGACATGGTCTTATATTTAATTAAAGTTTATCAGATTTCTTAACAAATAAGATACGTAGACTTCAACAAAGACAGTTAGTTGGTCGAATCACTTAGGGTTGTTAATTAATATTCAGTTCTATTACTTTGCTGAATTATAATTATATTACACGAACAAGTACTACGTGAATAACATTATTGCTACGCTATGGTGCATTTAACGAGCATTGTGTGTTCAATGTAAGTATTTCTATTGTGACTGTTGATAGGAGTGAGTTTTTAACTACATATTATTTAGATTTTCAAAAATGATAGTCTGTTTTACTTGCATTTATGAAAACTAGTTTTTAACCGTTTCGTTTTTGAATATGCAACCAAATAATAATTATTTGAAGTCCGTTAGTTAGATATAGAAAAGAACCTAACATTACTACTTGAACTTTAGATTTTTTTTTTTCATTAACAGTTTCCACTAAAAATATATTTGTATTTTTTTTTATTGTCAGTATTAAATTTCAAAGCAGTATTCCATTTTTCACCTCTTGATAGAGGCGTATGTTGAATATTATACAGCTCTAGTATTGATATAATGGAAACACCCCTTTTTAATAAAATCCGATCATATTTAACTAGTGTAATAAACTATCCAACAGTCGCAGATAAAAAATACAAGTAAGTACGACAAAAAGAACCCTTTTTCATATTTAGATTGAGTATTTCTGTAGGATTCTATCACCGACGTAGACTGTTAAAGACTAATAACAAGTTACTTCTGAAATATTTTAATAAAACGTTAAATATATTAATAAAGTTAATATTGTATATTCTGTTATATGCAGTGGGGGATCAGAAACACATCGCAGTTTGCAAACGATGATAAACGGAAGGTGTAGTTCGTTCGCATATAGCCATCGCAATCTTTTAATTCAGTCTATCAAACAAAATCAACCGTAGCCGATGCACTATACGAGGGTCATGTGTTGTTTCGACTTTATTTTATGAATATACATTGAACTTAACAACTTATAATACATTAAGTATTATAACATAATAAAGCCAAACCCAAATGTGAACTTTACATAACAAGCGTGGGATAAATATAGTACATAAGAATCGATTATTGAGTTCAAATTGGCAATAAGTTGCATGTCACATAAAATATCATTTTGTATGTAGTACATATAATGAAAAGATAAAATCAGTAGTTTCAATTGAATGTGATCTCGGCAAGGGCGTCACCGGGGCGCAGGTACAACTATTCAAACGAGAGCGTCGCGCGGTTCATTCGTACGTGTAAATAGATATCGTACAATCGATTGGACAAAGTTAATCATCTGAGCGGCAGGTCGCAACGACCGTGAATCTGACGAACGTCCCGTGTCGCTCAGTGGGACATCACTTCGCGCTTCGTTCGCTTCCGCTCCCCTTGTATCGCGTATCGTCTGTTCCGAACGTACGATCTTACACACCCATTGTGTTTATAATGAAACTGTCATAGGATTTTCGGGATGCAATACTATAAGTGAAGGCACGGGTCACGATAGGAGTACAATGTAGAGCTGTTAACCCGGCGGAGGACAATGTGAGTTTCGAATGCATTCTAACTATTAACTTTTTATAGTTTATAAATAAACAAGTGCCTTTTATTAATAAATAATTATTGAGATGAATTGTTAACTATCGAAACGTGTCATTTATGTATAATATTTTATGGCAATTTAAGTAGCTCGTTATTCTAGATAATTGAAGATACATATGCAATATGATTATTTAATAACACATCTAGTATAAATTCGTACACAATACACATAGATTACTTACAAATTAATTATTTTAAAGATATGTAAAAAAAAAAAATAATAGACATTACTCTATTTAATATAACATATAGAGATGGTAAAGGAAAAAGGTATTCGTGTTATTTTATAATAAAATTGAACACCCTGTCCAAGGAATGAATAATTGTGGTAAAGGATACTTGGTGATACAAATTTGTCTTTATTTCGTTTATACTTTACTTGGTGGCAGAGCTTTGAGCAACCTCGTCTGGCCAGGTCCACACTCATCAGATATTCTACCGCAAAACAGCAGTACTTTGTATTGTTGTGAAATGTGAACCATCGCTTACATCGCCAATGCACCAACCTTAGGAACTAAGATGGTATGTCCCTTTTGCCTGTAATTACACTGGCTCACTCACCCTTCAAACCGGAACACAACAGTACTAGGTACAGTTGTTGTTAGAATATCCGATGAGTGGGTGGTACCTACCCAGACGAGCTTGCACAAAGCTCTACCACCACGGTAAAATATCATGACTACCAATCTACATTAGAGGAGCGTGCTAGAATGAATTTCAAACGATCTCCTCCACAATAAGATGCCTAGTACAGGGACATTTAAAAGCTGTTAACTTTTACTTTGCTTTTATAGGAAAGAGGGCGGTCGCGAGGAGGAGCCGACCAACGCGGCGGAAGCGATGCAGAGTATGCGCACCGAACACACCTGCTGTTGCCTCGGCGTGTTGGTGGGCGTCTCTCTTATCGCCGGTACGTATGCAATCCAGAAAATCCTTTTCCATAACAAGATAGTTATCTTTGACGAGCCGTGTGACGGTTACATTATAAAGATTAAATACTTTAAGAAGACAGATACATTTTTCAGAATTATTTTATTGTTTTCAATAAACTAATTAGAAGTAATATAAATATGAGGTTATATATAAGTAAATGCATCATTGTACGTAATAAATAATCAGTTACATTTTATTTAGCCCTCGTAGCTGTGATCCTGATGAGGGACAATACAGTCGAAGTCACAATATTGCGACAAGTCCACGTGGTAAGATATATATTTATATTGAATTGAACAATAAATAGATAAATTGATATATAATTAACTGACGTAAATCAAAAAATTAAAAAGATAGACTAGTACGTCTAAAATTCCTCGTAATATGTTGTAAGTAAGTAGTTACATACATCATATATTTAATAAATCAATTATATGTTGAATAAATAATAGTTAAAAAAAACTAAAAAAATACGCTTTTATAGAAAATTCAACTAAAAAATAGAAAATATTTTTTTAAAAATTTGAATTAAGAAGATAAGAATTAGTGTTGTTAGTGGTGCATGTTGTCAATAGTTATAAATATTTTATTGACAGATATGAGTAGAAGGATTATCATTTTGATATTATTTTAAAAAGCACCCCATGCTTTTTTTGACGTTTTTTTTCGACGTTTTGAAGGGGGTCAAAATCATGTTCAAAGATTCCGTTACATACTAACATACATACGTCTGAAGCTAATAAAAGCGTATTAAAAATACAAATCGACTGCAATTGTATTACCTGTTTTTACATTACTCTGTATACATATAATATGATTTGATAATATTTTGGTAATATAATAGCTAATGTCTCATGGAGAGCGAACGCCCAGCGAGCGCGAGTTAGCAATGCTCGGAGCGCCACCACCGGACCACGTATTTGCGCCTTACGGCGCTGGAGCCTTGACTAATGTAAGTACTTAGGTACTTAATCTTAATATAATTTAGCACTTATCTGGACTCACATATTATATAGTAATGTGACGACAAATAATTATCTAAATTAATTATTTTTGAAGAACAGAATGGCAGACCAAGCAAAGGCTTATAATAGTAAGTGGTCGTTCTTGTTCAAATTAATTCACATTGCAAAACGAATTCATTTATAAAAAATTTAAGTGCGGGTTTTGACAATTTTGACATAATCGAGTTAATATGTAGCATATTAATTCGGTTATATCAAAATTATTATTCAATAAATATCAAAACACATATAATACTATATGTATATATACACTATCTATTTACGTCATGTCGATTTCATTATATTATTGAGTTTTGTACGGAAACCATGAGCTCAGTGTTAACAAAAGTATTTCAGCGTATTTCCTCTATTTGTCGAATTAATACGGTTTCGTTACGCTTGCCTATTATAACATAGCATATATGAACTATAGTTAAAGTTGATAAATTAAGTTTAATTTACTGATGTTAATTCGACACATCTATTTACTATACTAGACTGGCTAGCTATTTGAATTCTACGTCTAGATATTTCGCACATAATATTCGAGGGTCGGCCGAAGGTAGGTCGCGCTGAAGCGTTTACTTCCTTGTGCGCCGGAGGGAGCTCGACTCCTGAAGGTCGTATTCTAAACAGGAACGAGGCGTCGAGAGGCGTAGATTACTGTCAAGTCTAATAATGATTTATCAACTCCAATGTACGTCATTCAACTGTCAGAAAAGCGTTTATTTATATGTATCTTTATTTTTCTCTTTAACCCCGATGTTTAATTCTACAGGAAGGCAAGTTACAAACTTTCGAAATGGGCGCATTACTTAGAAAGAGATATAACGACTTCTTAGGACCTTATTACGAGAGTGG
This sequence comes from Nymphalis c-album, assembly GCA_963151315.1. NCBI lineage: Eukaryota > Metazoa > Arthropoda > Insecta > Lepidoptera > Nymphalidae > Nymphalis > Nymphalis c-album. The sequence continues at coordinate 9,672,416 of OY720590.1, read as the reverse complement.
TGAGTCTTGTTATAATATATTGAATTTAATTATATTTTTGATATTTCTTTTCTTTTCGTAAAAACAGAACGTTATTTCAAATGAAACTAATAGATAATGAAAATGTATCTTTCATTTACATTATAAAAATATATGCAGCGCTTAAATATAATGTGCATTTTAATCTTCGATCAACAATACTACTAGATAACGCGTCACGAACAAAAACAATACTCAAATGTGGCACCGACCATATAATGAAGAAAACGATATAAATCGGTTCAATAATTTCAACCTAAACTATGCCTTGTTCCCGAGCAATAAAGTGCGGTTTAGATTGTATTGACATTCACTTACGAGCTTACGCTATGAATGACAGAAAGACATAAGAAATGTACAAATCGGTTGTTCCATATTCAACCTTATTTCCTTAGCAATAAGTTATGTTTGGACCAAACTAATTTGAAATAACTTAAACGTCATTGTGTTCTTACTTTTCGGGCCGTTTTTGAAGCGCTTACCGCTAATCTAGTACATTATTGATCGAAGATTTTAATGTATTTTGCCTATGTATATTTTAAATAAACCATTTAGGAACAAGTCCAAATTGATGTAATTAATGTGTTACGTATACGATACTGATGGTTTTGTCTCAAACTTGCATTCCAGATAAAACTAAAGTAATAGCATCCGATACGAATCTTAGCAAGATGACAGCACTGCTGATAGCAGCCGGGCTATGGCCACCGCCGCCGAACCAAGTTTGGAACAACACTATGAACTGGCAGCCCGTACCGTATACTTATCTACCGCGGAATAAAGACTTTGTAAGTACAAAAAAAGTTTTGTTTATTATATGTAGTTTATTCATATGACATCACAAAACACTATTTCCACGTAATAATAATAATCGCTATTGTAAATCAAAAATTAAACATATTTTTTTATAATTGATAGGCGTTGGTGTAAAATTGAAAACTAAGTTAATCCCTTTTTTGTTTAAAGAAATTTGTTTAAATATTTGGTTTTAGAGGACATCTATAAATCTTTTTCACTTTTTGTAACTACAGCTCGTTTATAACAACACAATTAACTAACATATAAAAAATAATATAATCATTAAGAATAGTTATTAATTTATGATTTGAAAATCCGTTTAGAATAAGAGTATTCAAAAGGTTTTGATTCGCAAAACCATTTCTACTGATATTAACATTTTGGCATCTAGTTATCTAAATTTCATGAGAATATTCCTTTGTACCGTCAGCAACTAAGTGACTTTTTTTAAGAAATGTTACAAACACTTTTTGTCAATTTATAGAAATTCTTTCCATTATTACAAAAAAAAAATGTCTCATCACTACGAATTTATAACAAGGTATACACAATTTTTAGATTCTTTACGAAGAAAATTGTCCACGGTACGGTCAAGAGAAACGGAGGCTTTTGAAAGCATATTCGGAGGAAGGTTTACTTACACCTTACCGAGATCTTTTCCAGAAGATAGCACACATGACCGGAACGAACTTCAGTACACCACAAGATGCGTACAATTTAAACAACTTATTTTTAATACAAGTACGTAAGCCGATTACTAATTAAATAACAATCTCTATCCTATACACTCGATAAAAATTTACTCATTGAAATAAAAAATATATATTTTAGGATGACATAAAAGTCCCCAATCCAAAATGGGCGAAGCATGTGAAGAGAAAGTTGATGGATGTCGCCAGGTTGGAATACACTATGATGTTCCATAATAACCTATTAAGAAAACTGAGCGCAGGTAAGTATGTATTACAACAACGGTCACGAATTAATTGTTAAAATAATCTCAATTAAAACTGTGTTTCGAACATAGTTTTTAAACTTTCTAAACAAAAAATATTATTACAGAATGTTATTTTAATTTGTTTTAACACCCATCTTTTCGACGGACGAGATAAATTAGCATTATCATATCATTAACGCAAAAAAAAATGTTTTTGACAGCTCAATAGCGCTTGCCCGCATTTCAACACCGACCTACTGCAAATATTAAAGTTTACATGGCCATATTAAATCATGATAAAACAAAACTAGTATGTTTTACACAGAGTTATTTTATGCAACTAAATAACCTTAAAACTAGTTGCAATTATTGCTGCAACGACATATTTTACGCCATTTATGCAATTATTTTTATATAAATACATAAGACAGCCGAATTAAAGTTATATAAATACTTCATAATCTTCCTTGTTATGCATAATAGAGTCGCATGTAAAAAAATGTCTAACGGCCGAATACTGAAACGTCATTCAAAATGAAGTGGGACTTAATTATTTGGAACGTGATTAATTTCAAAATTTAGTATGCGAAATTTGAAATTAATGGCGTTCCAAATAATTAAGTCCCACTTCATATTTGAAAGACGTTTCAGTATTCGGCCATAAGTTATACAAATAAGGGCACTAAGGATTTTTTTTTATTTCATAGGAAGGCGGACGAGCGTATGGGCCACCTGATGGTAAGTGGTCACCAACGCCTATAGACAATGGCATTGTAAGAGATGTTTACCATCGCTTACATCGTCAGTGCGCCACCAACCTTGGGATCTAAGATGTTATGTCCCTTGTGCCTGTAATTGCGTCATGTAACTTTACCGCTTCGAAGAAGGCTGCTATTTAGTAATAGATAATTATTACAAACCAAACACTATGTACGGGTATAGAAACACGTGCGCTGTTACTGGCGTAATCGATACCGTTTAAGTTTGCTTCGGCCCGCTCGTATAGAATGGGCTCATGTAAGACGGTGCCAGAAGTGTTATGAGTTCTTATTGTCATTTTGTTTTAATGATAGTACCTTCTATATTTTACGTACACTAAGTGGTTGACGGTGTCACTAATTTCAATAGTTTAAATTGGGGTTTTTGGGAATGTCTTAACAGAACAATGTTTAACTCCTTATACCATATTTTTAATATCAATATTTTTCACAAGTAACACATTTTACACAACTATACCTGTGCAGCCTTCCCGAACGTATGGTTTTAGAAGAGTATTAGAGAGAACAATGATGAACTATAATATAATATCTAAGTAAAGAAATTATTGAATTGGCAGGTGCACTTGTATCGGAGATAATAGAAGAAGCCGAGTTACACGGGCAGGAGCCATCGAGCCCGAAAGCGGTCGTACGTATCGGTACACCCGCGACCGTGGCCGCCTTGCTGGCCGCGTGCGTCGCGCCGCCGCCCCGCCTGCCCGACCCGGGCGCCGCGTTATTGTTCGAGTTACACGAAAAGCAACCTTCGGCGCAAGGGAACAAGGAGCAAAACACCTTGAGCCATGGACAACGATATGGATATAAAGTATGAGCTTCAGTTTTACATTACTTACGATTTTAATTGAGTTATTTTATTAGTAATGTTTTTAAGACAAGAATTTAATATCTTACGTATTATTTATTTCATGATATGATGCATGGATGTTTTTCATTCACCGTGAAAGTACCATAAGATATAACGCGTTTTTCTTAAACCGTTGGACATACCATCCAATCCTATTATTTTTTATATAATTAAGCTATTAGTACATAGGTAACTATATATATATATTGTAACTTTCAGATCTTCTACTGGGATGACGACTCAGCGGAACCTCGATTAATGGAGGTCCCCGGGTGTACCCCGTTGTGCCCTCTTGACACTTTCAAGGATATAACTAGTTACATTATATCATACCAGTATAAGGAAGACTGCGAAATTGTTCCTCATGGCTCCTCTAATATGACTGATATAAAAAGCGATTAAAGTATTTATAGTTCAAGACAAGTCTTGATATGTGCTATTTTTACGTAGGAATAGATGTAATAATGTTTTGATATGGGTACCAATTTATTTCAGTCACATATTAAGTGAACTAGTACATTTCTGGCTAACTCTAAGCTGATTTCACTGTGGTGTGTATAGATATTAAAAATGTATTATTATAAAAATAAACAAAATATTCACTAACCTTCATCTATCTTAATGCCCGTTTCATCTCTCGGAATGTTCTTCGATAAACCATCGAAGGCTTCCGCGCCCCAGGATTGGGTTCCACGTTCTTTCAGATACTCCGCTATGAGCGCAGCTATGTGAAGCTGGCAACACATTGCCTACAATAAGAAATTGTAAAATATAAAACCTGACTTTAACAAAATCAATGTTATTTCTTCATTCGGTGAATTATTTCCAAATGATAACTAAGTTTAAATTTAGTTTATAAATGTAAAGAATATAAATAATAGAAGAGGGTGTTTGCGAGTGTGTGTGTGTGTGTGTGCGTGTGTGAACGCGTGCGTGACCTCGTCGTGGTCGGCGTGGCGCGCGTGGTGCTCGGCGAGCGTGGCGAGCCAGGCGTGGCGCAGGCGCGGCGTGGCGCGGCACGACGCCGCCAGCGCGTGCTGCAGCTCGGCCAGGTGCACGCTGCCCGCGCCTGCGGGTCGTAACCACGGATATCATTACATTGTTGCTCGCTATCGCAACCCACGACTTATTATTATGATGCAGTCTATGACGGCGCGAGTGTCAATTATTTATAAATTATACCATATGATGTGTATTGAAGAATTTAAATCTACTCCTGTTTTAATATAATATTGTCGCAGAACGGCTGGGGAGCTCGAAGCTTTTAGTATTTTGATTATACAAAAATCATAAAAAAATACATTACATTATTATAATTCAATTTAATTATAATCATTTATTGTCCGATGAAAACTTTTCGAGTCATATTTTCAAAATACTGCATAAAATAAGAACAATATTAGAAGGAATAATAAGGTTAGTAACCTGCACCAGCCGAGCCGCCGACGCCCGCGAGGCGCGCGCGAGCCCCCACCACTGTGCGGACGCGCCGCATCAACTCCGCCACTTCGCTCGATAAACCTGAACATACGACTCATATATAACACGCAACATGCAGCACTAGGTAGCTTGCACATTCGTTATTTTACTTTAGGATCAACTTCAGAGTAAAATACTAAATTTTATTTACAGCGGTCTCGTTAAGTATTGTCTAGGTATAGTTTAAGTAAAGAGTTATCGTTCAAGCCATTTATATTTTCATAAAGCATATGATTAGACATACAGACGAAGGTCGAAAAATTAGCTTCGATAAAAAGTATTAATGCAAATATTGTCGTTTTTAACAATGCACAAATGTTATTTTACCTGTTCCTTTCATAGCCTTATCGCCGGTAGCGAAACAATTTATGACCGAAAGCGACTCTTGAAAACGTTTACAGTTGAGCGTCGTCGAACTATCCTGCAGTTTCGACACGGCGATGATGACCTAATATAAATAAAAAAATCTTTCAATAGATCGGGCCTTTATTTAAATCGAGGGATTGCAATCGAAACCGAATCATTAAAATAGATCAGCTCAGAAGCTCGTGAAGAACCTAAGTATATGTGTATAAGAGTGAGTGAGTCGGACCTGCAGATGCACGCGCGTGAGGTTGTGTCGCGCCCGGTGCTGGAAGTTGGCGCGCATGAGCAGGTAGAGCGCGGCCGCCGCCTCGCGCCGCAGCCACGCCGCGCGCGCCGCGCACTGCGCCACCACCGCGCGCACGCACGCGCCGCACAGCGCGCCGCCGCCTGCGCACACACCGCACCGCACACTTATCATCGCTCACTTTACATACGCTTCGCTTGTTCACATTGTCGATCTCGTTTCGTGCGGTGAACGAGAATAACGTGCATGTGTCGAATTCAGTTTTGCCGCATCTATGTTTATCGAAACTCACAGTGGAGCGATGTCTTGACAGACTTTGAAACCTCCTCTTTAAAAAATTAATAGGCATATACGAAGCAGTGGAAAAATTTAAGGGGTGTTATATCGAATACGCAACAATTTTTCTTAAGAACATACCTTCAAAAAGTGTCTCAGAGTATTGATTAATGTAGGCTCTTAGAGCCGCAAAGAGATGCTTATATAGAGTTTCGCTCTGCGGGTGCTGCAGTAGTTTTATGTAGGGTCTAGCCGCGGCCCCGTCCGCTGGTCCCAGGTTTCGCATGAACAAGCATGCCCTATCTATGATGGTGAGTCCCACTTCCGTGGCCAGGCAACCGGCGGACAGTACTGTGTATTCCGACATCGTTTCCAGCTCTGAAAGGAAAACTTTTGCTTAAAGTCATATTTTTAATTAGACAAAGTCAACTGACGTTTACTGTGTTGTCAGTTTTTGATGAAATAAAAATAGTGTTGTGACAAAGTGAATGATTGAAAAAACTGAATGAATGAATTTGCCTCGATTGTCTAGCTAGTGAATAGTTAGTGTGCCGAACTGCCGATATCGGGTACGGGGTTCGAATTTTAGTCGTGCTTTATACATACCAACGAGTTTTCGACGACTATGTTCCTAAAGTATCTACCTATACCGAGTGTTTTAAACATTAAGGAAAACATTGCGAGGAAACTTGTAATTGTAACTACTGATTGTAGTTACATACTACTAGTAACTTATATCAGAGCACTTTTATACAATTTTATTGTACAATAGAAATCATATTCTTTTATAGTTTGAAATGATTAACTATTCACACTCATTGTTCATTAATCTGATTGAACGAGAACTGAACGCATCACTATTACTTTAAATATGGCAACATTACTTTACAAAGTGACATTAGCTACTGTCAGTTGGCTTCGTCTAATTAAAAATACGACTATAGTAAAAAAAATTATAACAAATGCGAAATTGTTAATAAACACAAAATTAATGTAGCTTGAACGAGACTAAAAAAGAAATAAATCAGAAAAATTTATTACAATTATTTTGTCGTGGAAAAGGTAAATGTGATTACCCAAATTTAAGAACACAAAATCTGTTATAAATGTATGCCACCGTGATCGAATATGCTCCAAACCCTCTCAAAAGGATAGGATGCATAATGTATAGGCTGCAATTTTTTATACTGCTTATATTAAATATAATTTAATCTTATTAAGTAGTAATTGATAAAAAGCTCAAGAGATATATTATCGAATCGATCGATCATTTTATTGTAGACTATTAAATAAACCACATCTTACCATTTGTAACCGAAGTATTGACTAGATTTTCCCTGTTAACAGTATTGTTCTTCTCGACAATTATCGGCGGTTCCTTCGAGAAGTCTGGTGGGCTCATTCTAGCGGGTAAAGTCCTGGCTTTCATTGGCTTCGGCTTGCCGTTGCAGTCCGGGGATGGCACACGCAACTCTGATAGGATTTTCTTCCTACCTATATATTGAAACTGTTCTGCACATATTCTGAAATAGATATAATTGTATTTAATAATTTTGACTGTGTAGAGTTTTAGTTACATTAATAACATTGTTATTTTGTATAAGTATTTCAAATTATAATAGAATTAAATTTTTTTATGAAGGTTTTATAATTATAACTTACTCTAAAACATTGAAAAATGATTGTTGTTGCGCTTGCGATTGAGTCCTCCACCACTCAACTAGTCTGTCTTCATCCAAATATTTCAAAACAAATAGGAAACACAAAAGCACATCGCGCACCTCCTCCGCGGACATCACACCAAATCTGGACCACACGAACGAATTATCTCCATTAATATATTGAAAACATTAACTGATAGGATATGAACTAAGAATACAAAATAATAAAAGCAGTCAAATTATTCAAAAACATATCATAAATATCAATCCGTCTATTTTATACGCCCAATCTAAGTTTGCCGGTCTGAATTAGTCGTTTTTTTTATTGTATAGGTAGGCGGACGAGCATATGGGCCACCAGAACTAAGTTGTTACGCCCCTCATAGCTCACCCACCCTTCAAATCGGAACACAACAATACCGAGTATTGCTGTTTTGCGGTCTAATATCTGATGAGTGGTACCTGCCCAGACGAGCTTGCACAAAGCTCTACCACCGAGTAGTCGTAACGTTTAACTGTCGTTGCTTCATAATTCAACAGTTACATTAAACCCAAATGTATCAGAATGTATAGATTGAATTGACAGTGTTATAATAACATATACTTTACAATTAAGCTGTCACATATCTATATTGCACTTATACGAAACAGACAAGCAAATGCTACCCAGGTCTCAATAAAAGTTTGCTGCCTGATTTACCGAATCCATGCGCGAATGTCTCGGAAAGTCCAACTTTAGATTTTTATATGCATATATGAATATTAGAATATTTAAATAAGAGTGGCCTATTTACGATTTCTGTAATCTAAATATGTTTTTACATATAATTTCAGTTATAAAAAACCGTACAAACATAAAAAAAGTATGAAATGAAGTATACAATACTTATAAAATAAATTAATTTACCTGTTAACTTGATCTCCTATTTCACTCAAATCTAAACGAGCGTTTCGCGGCAACGAATCGCCGCCAGACATGGTCGAGACCGACTCTAAAGAGCTTTGCGACATGTTATTTGCGTTATCTACAAACATAATTAATGATAAGCCACCACAAACGAATCGATCAAATGACAAACGAGGTGAATACGAAAACGATCAATAGGCCCACAACCGGAACGTCACAGAGCTAAACACGAACCTTTGCCGTACAACGTGCCGCCGATATTCGGGGGATCCTTGAAGTGGGCGGAATTGCGGACCGGCGTGTGATCGAAATGCAGCGTCAGCCTGTTCCTCCGCGGGGTACTGTTAGCGGACGCGACCTCCTTCTGGGGGCCGCCGAGCGCAGACAGACCGCTCGCGTCGCCGTCCGCCTCGTCGTGACCGTTCTCCAGCACCGGACTGGCGAGCGTCTTAGTTACCAGGCGATGGGCGTTGTCTGAAACGATTAACGTTCATTAGGAATACGGGTACGGCGAATATATATACGTATAGGCACCGGACGCACCGAGCACGACGCAGAGCCAGGGCGCGTAGAGCTGCGCGAGGCGGGCGCGCGCCTGGCGCGTGCGGTAGCGCTCGTCGTGCTCGTGCTTGGCGAGCAGCGCGCGCAGCACGCCCAGCGCCGCGCGACGCTTCTGCGGCGCCTCGCGCAGCGACTGCTCCACCTGCGCGCACACACCCGTGCTACTGCTGGTACTGTTCGTGACTTTTTATACGTTATGGGCTGTTTCATTTTTACGATACGCTAGGATATATTCCGATCGAGGACTGGGAATAATCGACCCTTAGATTTACGTATTCCATGCGATTTGCAAATAGATCTGCTGTGCTATGCACTCGAAACAGTTTTTGACAATTTACCTTTATTTATGATTCCACTTAACTGGTCATAACCAGCTTAATTTAATTTCCAATGTTCCAATTATTACTTCGCTGACATGCAAGGCGCCTATTATTTCGAAAATCGAATTGTAAATATACGGTCTCGATCGATCATATCGATGTCTAACCTATTTATTTGTCTTTACCCCTCTTGTGGTGGTAATATTCTTGTGGCTGTACGACTTAACCTACCTGTTTCAAAAGGGTCCCGGCAAGAAAGTGTCTCATTACAAACTCGTCAGTCAATCGTAATCTTGACGGTTCTGTTGAAAATATAAAGTTTCAATTAACTTCTCAACAAAACGTTTTTAACATAAAATCAACAACACGTTATTTATTTTAAGATATTTGAAATTGTACAACTACAAATATCCAAGTATATTTTGGTGCCCATACACTGCTCGTCCACGAAATTGGCTACCGGGAACCAAATTAATAAGTAAGAGAATAGTAAATGGTTTATTAATTGTAATATTCTTCTCACCTTCATCTGAATCTTTGGCAATCTTGTTAGCTTGTAGTGGCAAGTTGAAAGGAACATAGTGCTCGTGGGAGCAGATAGTTTGTAAAAATGTAAATTTAAAATCAAACAATGCTTTCGGGTCGCATGGTTTAAATTTTTCTAAATATTTCTTCACTTGGCGGAATATGAACCCTCGATCCATAAACGAGAGGCATGACTGAAAGAGTGAATACAAATAATATTAATCTTATAAACGATATACAGGGTTATTTGTAAAACATTAAAATCTTCGCACGACTAATATTACAAACACCATAAGTGACAACTTTTGTTCTATAATATAACTTATGTTATATTATTATTGATAAAAAATACATAACTTTGCGATCAACATTATGAGGGCACTCATTATTGAATAAAGACTTAAAGAGTATCAGAGAAAACAACAAATCTTATGGCGATAGTAACATGGTCCTCCGATTTTATTACTGTAAACAAATAAATATGTGTAAATAATAATTTAATTTAAGTTGGTAAAAATTACTTTTAAAAATACGGCCAAATTTTTGTTGAATATATGAGTCTGCATTGGTTGTTGTAAAATGTGCGAAGGCTCGACGGTGGATACCAATTTGTCTATGTTTTCTAGTAAGTCACTGTGAAACCGTTCGTTTCGAGACATCTGTGAAAAAGGGAATGGAATTATGTAATAAACAGCTTATAGAATAATAATATGAAAGCTTTTTTATAGACATTTTTCTTATGGATGCTAATACATAGGGTATATTATTCTGACTATTCACTATGGTAATAAATTAATAATGTTTCCAAAGGAATAAATTGCACTATCTGGAATATAATATGTACAATATTTAAGTGTAAAGTATTCTATGTAAAACTATGAATTAGTGATATTAATTTCCCAGGATATTTCATAATTTTTTATAATAAAATTTTTATACCTTTATCCTTCCTGTATTTATTAAATATTGCGCCATACTCTTAACAATTATGTCGAAGAAAAAACTGGAATACTGCATAAACTTGTGACACATCAGAAAGTCCTGCTGATTGGGGTCCACGAACATATGCAAGGGGGCTGTCAGCACAGTGTGTAATTTGAATTCCACACAGTTGAATACATACTGGAAAGATAAAAGAAGGCGCTAGTTATTATATTTATAGTCATAATATAAATAACAAAAAATGAACAAAGCGTAAATAGTTTATACAAATTTATATTTGTATAGTATATACATAATTTGTATTTTAAATAATGTTTGCACATTAACACAACTATTGCTTTCGTAATAATAAAAGCAAATTTTTTATTGGTTAAAAATCTGCTCTTTTACAAAACAGTTGAAATCAGTATTTGAATTTATAAATAAACATTACAATATAGTTTGATTTACTTATCTCAGATCATATTGATTCTGACTAATCTTAAAAATAACGGCTTCTTTCGGCTTCGAAATCTTATTCATTTTTATGATATAATTTCAAGAGCCTAATAAATGTAGTTCCTGTACATAAGGTCACATGGGCCTCATACCTCAATTGATACAACTTCTAATGTTCGTTCATTTAATAAAAATGTGTGTTTTGTGCGTGTATAGGCGTTTGTGTGTGTGAGGGCGTTTGTGTTTGTGTAAAAATTTGAAAGTGGAATACCTTCACATAACTGTCGAGAAGATCTTTCCGCCCACAGTCATGTATCAAATGTACAAAATGTACAATTAATTTAACCACTTGGAAGCCCATATCGTGCGAGTATCCTTTTTCAATCGTCTGTAAGTAGAAAACCATAGAACAAAATTAAATATCAGTACACGGACTTTGTTAACAACCTAGAATAAATAATACATGTAAATATTGCAAGTAACATACAGTGTACATTTACTAGTTGGTCTAAAAATACGTACTTTAGATAGACTTTTTTTATGTCACTTCATTGAGTATCGCAAAAAATGTAGTTGTTTAAACATAAGTAAGGTTGCTATCAAGAGCAAAAAAAAATATGCCAGAAGTAATAACTAGGTGCTTACCATAAGATCAAAAAGTTGATTGAAAATCGTTGGTAGGAACGCGATCAAAGAACTCAGATTAATCGCGTGCGCTGATTTCAGTGCGTTACAAACGTCGTGCCACGGCGGGGGCGTGGGGGAGGTGGGGGGAGAACTGGTCTTGATCAGGGGCTCGATTTGTGAGAATAGATTGTGCAAGTGGACGTCTCGAGTGGCGACCGTCGAGTCCAGGACCAATTGGCAACGGAATAGAGGCTTTTCTCCTTCAACCCAAACTACATCTGGGCCCGTGTTCTGTGTAGCAGAATGATTTGGTTACAAAATAATCGCTATACATAACAGTTACATTCTAGCAACTGCATATACTGTAGTCAGTAATTTAAGAAATAAAAAAAATAATGTTATTAATGGCGGGAGATCGTGCAAGAAGTTTTAACTAAATTGACACTTGACAGCTACATTTGACAGATGACATTACTGCTGCGTTTACCAGTGTAAACTGACCTAACAACACGAAATATCTCATCACTAACATTAAAACACTTATATTATTTTGATAAATTGGAATATCTTACCCCTTTGCCCAGACCGAGGGGTTGTATTGATAAATATCCAGATGGTAAATGTGTAGCTATAGGCAAGCTCACAAACTCATCAATAAGCTTGTCGTTTTTCAGCAACGGCACCCAAGCATACCTAGAATCCATATAAATATTGTATCTAGGAAAACGTTGACTATAAAGATAAGAAAAACAATTGAAAAATTTGGTTGTTTTTAAATTGATTTTATACATTAAATTCACTTTTTACATACATAAAGTACACAGGGAAAGTTTATATAGTACTTTTATTCATACAATACATCAAGCTTAACAGTATATGGACTGTTCAATGATGTAAAGTTTTCAGGTTCTGAACTTTTGTGCTGTATAGCTAAATAAGTATTAATATTGTGGTAATAAATAATCAATGCACTCTCTTCTTACCCTATACAGGTTTCCACATTCGTATCATTCTTCTTGGCAAGATCGCATGATATGTGATGGAAGGTGAACAGCAAATGATGCGATGCTGTTATTGTAGTTGGTAGTCTTATTTTAGCTTCATCGCACCAATTTGGATTTGCGTTGTGATGCAATACTGAGCAACGGTATTGTGACGTCATACCTGTTCGCCCGTATATAACCTAGAAAAAATAAATAAGTGTTACCAAAGTTATTAAAGAATAAATAAAGACTGTTTCCGTATGATGATAACCACATTGATATGAATTGCTGTTTAGCGTTAGACTTGCTTATATCCCTACCAGCTAGTAATTTATATTTTAAATTGTTTTCTTAACAGTAGCTTTATACGTAGTAATCCTTACAATACCTGTAATGGCTTAACATCGCCCGAGTCGTTCTCTTTTAGCTCAATAGAGCAGGCGATGTTCCTTGCTCTAACGAACATTTTCTGCGACTCAAAGTTCAACGACAGCGGTCGGACATACAAATGGTGTAAGAACGCCGCGTAAGGTTGTTCCGGTTCTAGGTTCAATGTAGCCAGTTCCAAAGTAAGAGGCGATGGCGGTGGCAGTGGAAACGGCTTTAAGGCTGCGTAGGAACTCGTCATACAATCTACGAACAAGATGTAAATAGAAATTCGGTATATTGAAAAAAATAAAAGCGCAAACGTGACAGAAATAAAGTTGAGAAAATAACATTTTTGCATCAGATTTTCAAGTTCGACTTAAAATTTATTTCTTGGTTGGTTTCATTACATTTACAATATACAAAGTTATGTAGTACTAGCTGATACCCGCGACTTCGTCCGCGTTGCTTGATATATTAACCAAGTTTTCTTGTGTACGAAGGAAAAAACATCAAAAAGATCGCAAGCAAAAATATACTTTGTATAAACATACATCACTGAACACGCAGTGCATATACAAATCGTTGTTTCTTGAAACTAATAACTTTTTATTAAATGAAGATATCGCAATCATTATTTTTTTTGATAAGGGCCAAGTGTCTATGAAATAAAATTCATTGAAATCTATTCAGTAGTTTTTCCGTGATGCGCGCACATCTGCAGACCTCTATCATTTCACCGATATAAGAATCGGTGAAATGTTTATTATAAATGAACGTGTCTCTCAAGTTTTACATCAGATTAGTTTATTAAATTGACAAGTTATATTGTGTTTTCATAATAAGATTGCTGCTGTTTGATAATCCTTGTTACCGAACTATCTATCAACTCTTGTAAAATATATTAAAGAACATTTTTCTTAATGCACTTTATTCATTATGCAAATGTTAAAAGCGGATAAACAAGTAAGTCAAAGTTTATAAGGATTCCTCTATAAGCCTAAGAGAATCCTTATTATGTTATCTAATAAAATTACTGCATATTCATACTTGGTATTTGTTCCACACTTTGTTGTATATTGATGCTCAGCCATCCTGGTATCACAGTTAGTTTCGCTAATTTTTCCGGTTTTCGGTAATCGGATAATATTTTGAGTATGTCCTCATCGGACATCTTATTTGGTTCTTGGCGATATATTGCGGGAAATTCTGGTGTTACATCCAAATCATTGCTGTATAATCTGTATAATAGAACAATATAATATGAGCGACCAGAGATTAATAATAATAGTGAATTAATTTTGATTTTTTTTATATATTACTTGAACAATGGTTTAGCGGCCCAAGCAAAAGGCATCCGATAGTTTCCAACTCGGTTGGCGTACGCTTGTATTGTTTTGTGGACTTTGAGCCCTAAGCGAGGATCCTTTGTAGCCTTCATATAGGGCTCGAGAACCTGGTTGACATGACCTTGAAGGATTTTATCAATTTTTACAACTATAAATAGATCTGGATGGGGATTGTTTACTGACAACACAACCTGAAATGACACAAAAGATTAGAATAAGATAAAACAACATAAATTTCTTTATACATATATGTATATATATTATAGAGTACCTGTCTCTTTGATCTGAACCATTCATCTGGTATCTGTTTAACGTCTAACTTAACATCGTAGCTAAAATTTTCTACCAATGACTTTGTGCACTCATTATCTTTGACTAGATCCTTTACAGCGGCATGATTGACATCAAAGTGAAAATTCTCGGTAACTTTCTTGCCACTCCGGGCGTCGTACAGCGCTAGATACGTGAAGTACGGCTCGACTTGGCATAGCAGTTCTTTATCGCCATCTATGGGCGCTTGTAACCTAAACTTTAAGCTTTCACATTTGAGCAAAATTCTTTGACCAAAATGTTCTCTGAAAGGAAATATATTTAATTAGCAAGAAATAAGTTATAATAACCTATTCATCATTTATTACACAAATTAATCGGTTACGTTAATTACTAAAAAACAAAAAAAAACAAACGTTGTCTGTTACTTGCAAAATAATTTCCTTCTCAATCTTTAATGTGGGAATATAAAGGATTTTTTAATAATGGATGAATGAACTATCTCTTTTTATTAAATTAAATTTTTTTATAAGCATTAACTCCGAGCTGAATATACAATATGGTAAATTATGAGCACTATCTAAAACTCAATTGTCTTTAAATAACTTACTTGAATGGTTCCAATTGCGGTTCCGGCGACGGTGCCCGTTTGTAAGGTAAAAAGAAGATGTTCGAACGACAATCATTACGGGCTGCTGCTATCGACAGGTCAGTTTCGCGAGAATATCGCATCAGAAGCGGATTCATGCTGTGCTCGAGACCTTTCAGAGTACCGTACGTTGGAGGAGGCGGCTCCGCGGTCAGAGATATGTCTGCGTCTAAAGAAAATTATTTTAAACAAACAAAAATCGCTCTCTTTTTTTGACTGGATCCGATTTCATAAAGTAACTGATTAGGTAAATATGTATTTGCTTATAAATTTCTTTTAAACTTTATATATTTATTATACACTAGCTGCCCGTCCCGACTTCGTACGGGTAAATTAAAAAAATTATCCCGTGCATTTTTTAATCAATAAGATATAAACATTCACCAATCGATTTATTCGCCCATACAGTACAGTTTATATATGTTCAGTACAGGGCATATAATAATTCTATTTCCTACTAATATAATAAACACGAAATTTTGTATGGATGTATGGACATTTGTTACCCTTTCACGTAAAAGTACTGAATGGATTTTAATGAAACTTTACAATAATATAGCTAATACATCAAAATAACAAAAAGGCTATAATTTATAAAGCTATTAATAATTATTAATTTATAAATTGACCAAAATATAACAATAAGAATTTTAAAGAAGATAACTTTTGTCTCTTACACTATATCATTTGGACAAATGTTTTAAAAGTTACGACGATGACAAAGTGAGTGCGCGACACTATGCAGCAGTACACTGTGGGAGAAGAATTCGGTCATCGGCTCATCGCTGGGTGTGCGACTCGCATGCAGGAATACGTCATCGATGGTTGTCCGTTTTGCGGTTTTTCAAGTCCCTAGCGATTGCTTAAAGACGCACTTTACCTGTATGTAATTTATTAATAGGTAGGTTTTTATAGTGCCAGGTTGCATACCTTCGGGTTGTAGCGGAATGGGCCGGCACGCCCAGCCGGAGTTACCACTCTCTCACTTAAAATCGGCGTAAAGTAATAGCTACGCTACCATAATTTTGAGTGCAAATAACAAAATGCTAAACACACAATGTCTTACTGCTACCCTATGACAACCAAAAGTTCTAACACCTGTCGTTTTCAATGACCGCCTTGGTTGATTTTAGTGAGAACTCTTATCACATGTACACTTATTATAGTGCATGCTCAAACAATGTCCATTCCCTGCATCGCTAATGCGCCATCAACCGTAGGAACGAAGATGTTATGCCCTATGTGCCTGTAGTTTGATAGAATAAAAAAAATTGTACGCTTGCTCTTTTATGGTTTTAACTATACTCAACGGCGTAGATAGGCGGCGGGCTATTTAATATTAACTATAAATATATTAAGTCAAACTACAGGAATTCATAATAAGTCCACTGATGATTATTTAAAGAATAATCATCAACTTCAAAATAAAAAAAAAACCGTTACTAAAGTTTTTCTTAACAGAAATGCATTTCATACATATTAATTTCAAATCACAGATTTTCAAATTTCAAGCAAACATTTATCCTTTACTTATATTTATGCGGGCAACAGCTAGCGTACGGGCGACAGCGGGACGCGGGGCGCGCAAGCGGTTGCATCACGCGTTTGTATGATGGGTGTTGGACCGCCTGAATTTATTTAGTGCGCGATAATTTTAAAATTACGATTACTCCTAAGATATTGATTTAAATTGGGTGGTGTAAAGGGCAATTATAATATACATTAAATGCTTAAAGTAAATAACGTATTTATTTTAATAAGGATTAATATCATATCCGTTTTTATAGCTTTCCAATTTTACCATTTTTATGTAAACATTTTTTAAACATTAAAATGGGTATAGTTAGCTATCCTTAAAAGATAGACATATGCCATCGCGGACTTTTTTGTAGATCTATGAAAGGGGAACAATTTCACCATACATTATTTTGTTATAACTCAAAGGGATTGTACAGCGTTTTCGATGAAAGCTCCCAATCGACTCGTTTTTTTTCCGACTTCTTCAACAATTATCGCTATATTTCAACAAATTTACAGAAAACATTAATGCATTATACACGTAAACCTTCCTCTTGAATCACTTTATCCATTGGTGGTAACCGTATGAAAATCCGTTTAGTACTTTTTTAGTTTAGCGCGTTTATACAGAAAGACATGAAACGCGGGGGACTTTGTTTTATAATATTTAAGGAAGCGGTTGCATCACGCGTTTGCATGATGGGTGTTGGACCGCCTGAATTTATTTAGTGGGCGATAATTTTAAAATTACGATTACTCCTAAGATATTGATTTAAATTGGGTGGTGTAAAGGGCAATTATAATATACATTAAATGCTCAAAGTAAATAACGTATTTATTTTAATAAGGATTAATATCATATCCGTTTTTATAGCTTTCCAATTTGACCATTTTTATGTAAACATTTTTTAAACATTAAAATGGGTATAGTTAGCTATCCTTAAAAGATAGACATATGCCATCGCGGACTTTTTTGTAGATCTATGAAAGGGGAACAATTTCACCATACATTGTTTTGTTATAACTCAAAGGGATTGTACAGCGTTTTCGATGAAAGCTCCCAATATGCTCGTTTTTTTCCGACTTCTTCAACAAATTTCGCTATATTTCAACAAATTTACAGAAAATATTAATGAATTATACACGTAAACCATCCACTTGAATCACTTTATCTATTAGTGAAAACCGTATGAAAATCCCTTCAGTAGTTTTTTAGTTTAGCGCGTACATACAGACAGACATGAAACGCGGGGGACTTTGTTTTATAATATTTAAGGATAAGGCGTGTAATCTATACACGATCATATAGATAAAAATAAACGTGAAAACAGTATTTGTTAATTTTCGTGCAGGATATAAAACTTTCAACGTTTTATTATCATGCCAATGTACCTAATTTAAGTTGCGGAAAAGACTAACCATTCAGATTCTTGCCCTGAGCATATTTCAATAAATTATCTTTATATAGAACATATAAAACAACTATTCCGAAGTTTTTTAAATTTAAATCCAAAGCAAGCGATTTGAAGTCGTTTAATAACAGAATGATATCCTATGTAGTATAACTATAGACATAAAATGCTGCATGTGTTTATAACCTTTGTCCAGCACTTCGTCCGATTGTGGACCGTCTTGGTCCTGATTCTTTTTCAGTGCAGCTATAAATGCATTAATCCAATCGTTCATATCCTCTTCATTTTCAGTTGCGAACGTGTATCCTTTATTGCCAGACATGCGCAATTCGAAACAATATTTCCCGCGTTTTGTGTTCTAAAATAAGAACATTTAAAATATTAATACTATATTTTTTGTCTGTCTGTATTAATGTACATGACATTGACCTGTAGAGCTGTTCTATACAAACAAAACCCGCCGCAGAGCATGGTCGTTAAATGTCAGAAAGTTATAAGCGCCATTTACTACTATACTATAGCTTTTATAATAGTAAAAGCTTATATTATATTTATAAAACTTTCACAAGTATCGAAATAGCGTTTCGTCGCAAGTCGGTTTCTAATTACAACTATTCACAAATGCGTTCTTACAAAATTGTATTTCTTGAATTTCAAACAATTTCTTTAATTATATATAGATTAAGCAAAACAAAAAGTCAATGAAAATGAATATCGGCATGGGCTGTAAAAGTAATGTAACTACAATAAATGTTTATCTCATAAACATGTTGACCGGATATTTTGTTTTTTGTTCAACAAACCGTTAATTTAATTAAAGCTAAACATAATATAAAAAGCAACGAGATGTTAATCTGAGTGTTTGGAGTCATTATTTCGAGTGTTGTAAAAAAAAGGAATCAAAATGAATTTGCATATTTTTTAATAACTTGACTGGCTGCTATCTTTTAAACCTTATATTGAATTAAAATACAGTTTTATACAACCACGCAATTAAATCTATTATGGGTCCTAATAAACTCCTGGTCAAATAGACGCCCGTTGAGAAGAAACATGCCCTATAAACTCGTAACCAGAGAAAAACAGGTACTCACTAGTTTGTTCGTTTACGCTCTAAATACTAAGAAATAAGATCAAGTCTGTATTTGTAAGCGAATCAGATAGATAACGGCTTTGCGCTTTTAATGCCATTGACACCACTTTTTACATAATTCTCTAATGATTTACGTCTCATAAATTAATTATTGGGTTCAGAATCCATAATTGTTTAGTGCTTTTGTAAAGAGTAAACAATTTACCTATATTATTGATATTATAATTTTGACCGGTTGTTCCAAATCGGATACATGACCTTTTAATTATATGACCAGTAAAATAGAGCTTCATATAAAAAATCCAATGGACTCAGTGGTCAGAAAACGTACATCTCGAGTATAAATCGCGGATTTAAATAAAGTCAAAAATATTTTTGTCGTTTACATGTTCTTGTAAATAAACTCGTTCTAGGTGACGAAGGAAAACATCGTGATAAAACCTGCATGAATGTTTCTGATGAAATTGTGGAAGATTCTTTTTCCCACCAGTGGAGTTTTACATACATTTTACATACATTTCATATTAGTACAAATACCTTGACCACTTCCGAGCAGAAATCCATGACGATAGTAAGCTTCGTGTCTGTTTTCTTCTCATCCTTGTAAACTTCGAGGATATACGCACCGTCGGCCTCTCGAACCATTGAGCAGTAGCGCTTCTTGAACGATTTAGAAGCAAGATTGCTAAATATCCTATCTGAGCCGATTTCCGGACCTTTGAGCAAGTAACCCTCTTTGGTACCAATATCGACCTTTGTTTGAGCTTCATTATCATTATCTGTTTCTGTATCTATATCATAAATCTCCTCAGTCAATTTATTCCCGATTGGTCTGTTTAAATATTATAAAATGTTAAATCAATACATACAATTATTTTAAGCATTATAAACATTCATATTTGTGAATCAATTTAATTAAAAACGTATGATAAATAGAAATTGATAAACAAAATTATAAAAATAATTCTAAATGTATTTAATTAAATTGTTATGAAATTCAACCTCTTTAATAATGTAAATGTTAATAGTTAATATTATAAACATTGAGCAATGATTATAACATCAATATTCATGGTTGTTATAACAAATATGCAATTCAATGTCATAACATTTAGAGGATTTCGGCATCATAACAACTATTGTAAAGTCAAGTTCTTTGATATGTATAATTATTTATTAATCCTTCAACTATACCTTGATGTTGCTTGCAATTAATATTTATATTAATGAAAGCAATACAATTATAAAATTAAGGATTTGAGCTTCCGTGGTGACATTATAGTATACTGCCTTGAATATTACGTGGTTATATATTTTTAAATGTCTATGATGTATAATTTTGGATTGATGTCAATTATTTTTGAATTTGGAAATATGGAAATTGATATATAGGTTTTTATAAATAAAAGTCAAGGTTGTTTGCAAAACTAAATAGATAATGGAGTATAATGATTGATGGAAGTATGAATGCAACGCGTCAGTTTTGTAGTCAGATATTTAAGTTACTTGATGTCTTTAGTTTCTATTCGTTTATGTGGAACTTAATTCTCGCTGCATCTTTCTCAACAAAACATTTACAAAAAGTCAGACAGTCTCTGAAATGTAGCCATAGCCAGCCAAAGTAATTTTGATGCTTTGAATCAATAGTCAAATATTTTAATTTATTTATCATGAATGAACAAATTTATATATGGAAATTATTAATATTACAAAATATTTAATAGTCATTATGGGACTGTTGACTATTTAAAATACAATTATTATCATTGATCATATTTTACAATGAGTCTTTCATGCAATGGATAGGAAGTGAGTCAGATATGAGATAGTGTGGAATAACCTTAAATATCAGTAAACAAAACTATGACCATGAGAACTATGCTAATTATATAGCTAATGAGATTCTAAGTTGCGTATGAGATGCATCAAGATAACCCATCAATAGATATCCATATTTTGAAATCTAATGTAAATGTTTATAACTAAATCTATTTTACATTGCACTTTAGTTTGGAACACATTATAATATATACACATACATAACATATTAAATATAGTTCAACCCAATATCAATAAGGAAAATATTTTACCTAGGCAAATTTAGATAAGAACCAGAATAGTTGCTGTATTTGTAATGGACGAGATTCCAACTGGATGCGTAGCTTAGCAATGCCTGTCTTGTAAGTAAAGGGCATGTGGCAGCCGTCCTAACATCCGGCACTGCTGTTGTCACAGTTCTCCAACGACGAGGAAGGACTACACTCTATAAATACGACTTGCAATGTAAACAAAACTGATTCTCTTTGAGCAATTTGAATAACTTTAGAATAGAATATATTTGTTAGATGCTTAACAAAAGTATGTGATTTTGATTCACAATATACTGATTATATTGTTGGATATAAAAATAATTTTAAATAACAATATATATACTATTAATTATATCAATGCAAATAAACATTATCGGCCATTACATTAGGCATATAGCTTATGAACTCGAACATGTAAAAATTTTAAATGTAAATACTTACAGAAACATCATCTGTTGGGTAAAGTAAAATATCTCTTAATGGGTCATTTAATAATAATGTTTTATTTTCCTGTATGTATTTTTCAAAGTCTAGAACATTGCACTTATTGCTTAATACATTCTGAAAACACAGACATTATATAAAATTTTACCAATTATCACAAAGTGTTTTTAATGATGTAAACAGTTTCTGAATGTTCAGTGTGCTGTTTTTATTTATATTTTTTGGTTTGGTTCTTAGCAATGAATTTAAAAATAGTTAATATTTTGTAAGTATTATTATAAGAGAGTTTTCACATACAATATTACTTAACAAATGGTTTCTTATGAATACATTATATCATTGGCTTTATTGTTTGTTCAAAAGGATAGTATGCCTTTGTTGAATGTTACATACTTAAATATTAATGATTTAATTTATGTATGTATGACAGGCTGTCCCATCTGAATGACTGATGAATACAGTTGGAATGACAAAATCTTATAGAAAAACTGTTTAAAATATTTAAAGAGTAGTATAAGGTAGGTACTTATAAAATAATTATTAATGTAAAAGAAATATTGAATCCAATAATTCATTAATAAATTAGGCATACGGTGTTACAAATTAAACAATATAGAAGAATTCTAATAACAAAATATTAACAAAATAAATAAAGAATAATTATAGTTTTGAAGAAACAGGTTTATATGAGATAAAACGTATTTAAAGCAACTGCAGCTCTCTAAGTAACAACATGAGTGAGTGTTCAAAACGGTTTACATTGAGTGTTCCACTTGGAGATAGCTTCTGTTAGAAAATAGAAAGCTTGGTATGCTTAATTTGTATGTTTTATCAGAAATATTTACCTCGTATTCAGCGCCATTCTTCTTATTCCTAGAAATTACTGGAGGCATTATGATCTATTCAAAATGCGGCACTATAAATTACATTCGTATTCAATTTTTTTTTTTATTTATGATGTAAAGCACTGACTTCACATATTAAAAAAATTTATTGATGATCACAACAATAAACGCCGAAATCTACGAGATCGAATAACGATTTGACAATTTGACATTAGTAGGTGTTGGTTTTTCTGCCGTCAAACTATTTCAATACAGGTAAAATATTTCCAGATGATTAATATTCCCACAGATACAAAATCTTTCTAGTTGTCTACTCCACAGAATACTTTTACTCAGCGAGTCACGACATGGAACTATATACAGTAAAGTTATACCGACAAGGATATACTGGCGTGAGGTAAATATAGGAACTAATATCGACATGTTGTCATTAATGCTATATTTTGATAACAACTGCGACATATAAGTATTTAGGATTCCAATTAGGATTACTATCCTAATTGGAAATCCTAAATTCCAATCCACAATAACTGGTGGGCTCCCTTGTGCCTGTAATTACACTGGCTCACTCACCCTTCAAACCGGAACACAACAATAACAAGTACTGCTGTTTTGCGGTAGAATATGTGATGAAAGGGTGGTACCTACCCAGACGAGCTTGGGGCAAGGGACATAACATCTTAGTTCCCAAGGTTGGTGGCGCATTGGCGATGTAAGAGATGGTTAACAGCTCTTACAACGCCAATGTCTATGGGCGTTGGTGACCACTTACCATCAGGTGGCCCATATGCTCGTCCGCCTTCCTATGCAATAAAAAAAAACAAAAAAAAACGTAACATTCACAATGATGCATATCAAAATTATCCCAAAATGCATTTCAGTGTGTGTGACTTTAATGAAATTTCGCAATAATTAAATCAAATTGTCGCATGTCGAAGCTATCGTTTATATTGATATTAAAATTATCCAACAGTAGTATTTTTCTTGGTTTTCTATTGAAGTAATCTAGTCGTCTTTCTCTTTTAAACTTCTTGGATATTGGAAAGTAAAACAATAATATCGGATCATGAAAAATGTAATCAATATGTTTTTATCGTGATGTTATAATAGAACTTGAACATTTGTTGATATTTCTTACATTAATTTTTGAAAATATTGAACACAAAGATTTTGTAGGTTTTACAATACGAATGTTCACACATTTTTTTTTGAATATTTAGGTTTTACATGTTATGAATTATTAAAATGCTATAGTATTAAAAGTATAATATATTGTTTATCCATTTAATTAAAATCGCGTTTTAAAATATAATGGTAAACTTTTATAAAATAGGTACCTACACAAGAAGTTTTGTTACTATAAAATTTACAATGTCATGGCATTAATCTAATCAGAATATTCTTTATTACATTTTATAAAAAGTTATTAGTACTACACAATACGTAGAATTGCATCTATGTAAAAAGATTTGAAATTATTCATCAACATAATTATGTCTATGTATTTACATGTTAAATGATTAATTACTATTTTTCACAGTTAGACAGTACAATAGGCGAGATATAGTTGGCCGGCTGAACTTAAGTGTCTCCGAGACTTTCGCTCTTGATAAAACATTAAAATATAAATATCAATCTGACTACAATTTACGTTACTGTCAATGATGTCTTGATTTCGTTCCTAAAATATTACATGTATGTGTGCCTGTTTTTATAACTATTCGATAGCGTAGACGATAACTACGATTTCTATGGATTAAAAACAGCGCTGACTAGTGACAATAATCGGAATTACCTACAATTCGCAGTTAATGTACTGACAGAGTACGTCATAATTAATGACTATAAAACTTGCACTACAGCTACACAATTGTAGATCGCGTAATTCTATTCACTCCACTCGTTACTATTTACTATCCGAAGTACCCGGCCAACATAGATCACACGTATTTTATTTTAAAGACGGTTATGACATATTTGACAGTTATTAGTTAAAAGAGAGGTGCATTTGAAATTACAAGTACAATAAAAATATTTGATATTGGAATAATAATAATAATTATGATCTTTAAAAAAATTACTTCGTCGCATCTGTATTTTCCAAAATACACGTTTTGCCTATATGTATATAAATTAGTATAGAGTAGTAAAACGTATTTATAGTTTAACGCGGCAATTGTCGCAGCTATTTTCTTATTACCTAAATGATAATTTGGCATTTAAGTTAAAGTTAGTATATTCACATTATTTTCAGTATATAAATAAATAATACCTTAATAAGTTATGAAAAAATTGCTAATTATACATTAAAAATTTACATTACACGTCCATACCTACATTTATCAAAACATACGATAATAGGCGTTATCGTCAAAATTAAATGAAAGTTAAATGTTCATAAATCTAATTTAATTTTTGTAATTGAATAATTATATTTTACACATTATATAATAAAACATCTACAGTACAGTAATTAAATATAATTTACTAGCAAGGGTCATTATATTTTTATAAATGAATACATTTATTTTGTACGTTACTGGTACTGTACAAGATACATATAAGCTACATGTATTAGTTACATTTGCATAAAATATAGAATTGTAATAAATCCATTAAAGACCATCACACATATTTTTGGTATATAATAATTATATGGCACAGTATTCGATATGATGTTCTTTAATATTTTATTTATCTAATCATACACATACACACGCACTTATATTTTCAAACACATATTATCACACGTCATAATATATTTGAGTATTATTTCTATATTAAGATAATTCAGGCATTACATTCCATGTAAATAGTTTTAGATTGGTTATCCACTATAGCGAGTGTTTATTTAGCACTCAAAGTATTCATTACCCATTCGTGATAGGAATGTGAAGGCAGTCCACCTTGCAGCAGCCAAGGGTGAAGTACGGGGAACATACTGCGAACTGGGCGCAGGGTCCGGACGTCAAGTATATTCTTCTACGTCTTCATCTTCACTAAAATCGGAGTCTGGGTCCAGGTCTGGTAGAGGTTTTAAATAATCTACAGTGGTGGGTGGTGGATTAGGAACTAAGTAGCCTTCTGATTCTAGAGGTCCCACCGGTGGCCGAGGTAGTCGCATTTGGGGGCTAGAATCGGGACCAGTTGCTTGAGCAGCTTCTAACTTTGTACATATTTCATCAAACATTATTCTATCCCTGGGATCTATTGCCCAGCATGCTCTCATTAGTTCACATGCGAATCGTGGGCAGTCATCTGGTGGCACAAGAAGTATTCCCCGTAAAATTTTCTTTGAAGCATCATAGTTGTTACAACCGTAAAACGGTTGTTTTCCGCGACTGTAAATTTCCCAAAGAACTACACCGTAGGACCAAACATCGGATTCATGAGTAAATCTAGCGTAAACAATACTTTCTGGTGACATCCAGCGCACAGGCATAGGTCGTTCACGACCCATTTTATAGTAATCACACGTGTAAACATCTCGAGACATCCCGAAATCTGCTATTTTAACCGCTAAATTAGTACCTACTAGACAATTCCTTGCAGCCAGATCCCTGTGCACAAACCTTCTGGATGCCAGATATTGCATTCCACGCGCTACTCCCAGAGCTACGTGCAGTAACGCCGATTCATCGAGCACTAAGCCTGGTCGTCTCCCTCCCCGAGAACCGCGTAGTACACCAGCTAAGTCACCCCACTCCATGTACTCAAAAACCATCCATGGACTTACATTTGTATCATCTGGAATAATAATAGACATTTTTATATTCAACATTTCAACATTTAAAAAAAGTCGAATATTTATTTATATAATAAGTACAGTTTCAATAAATTATATATTTTGATAAACATACCTCTGTATACTACGCCTATTAGTGTCAATATATTAGGATGACGGAATGCTGACATTATGGAAACTTCTCTTACAAAATCTTCTTCTGCGCTGCGTCCAGCACTGTCTTTTAGGACCTTTATAGCAACCTGCTGTTCAGCCGTGCTACTTCTGAGAACCCCTGTTTATAATAATATAACATTTAATAACAATGATTTTGATATAGTTGAGCGAGTGAGTGGGAAATAATTAGCGAGTGGTGGTACCACCAAAAGGCAAAAATTTGTTTTGCTGCATTGTAGGGTGAGTGTGTCTGTATAATTGCAGTAATTATAAGTTTAAGAAGGTTCGTAAAATAATGGACGTTATAATTTTTATATATTTAGTACCTTTATAAACTTTCCCAAAGCATCCTTCCCCAACTTCTTCCAGGAACGTTAAAGCACTTCTTTCTAAGAGTGTAACTTGCGGTTCGTTTCCTTTATTTGATGGCGGAGGAGCAGGTGATCCTGGCACAGTAACCGGGGCCGAAACATTCCCTGCACCGCACACGCCGTACTGCGGGTTCGTTATATACCGTTCAGCAAGAAGTGGTTCTCCTGGCCGAATACGCTACAAACATAACGTACGCTAAGCAAAAACATCGCAAGCATGGACATAGCAACAGATATATAAAATGATAAAACATAGATCTTTGACTATTCATGCTTTTATATCAGATATTATTTCGTAAATAAAAAAATCTATTTCATTTTTTAAATTTAAGTTGAGATATTTATTTTGTAAGCGCCATGTATAGAACAAACAAAGAACAAAGCTTTCAGGAAAAATTATTAAACGTACCGGTTTGTCTTTTCTATCGATTTTACATATCCGTCTTCTGAGGTAGAATATAACTATCGAAACTATGAGCAATAGTAATCCACATCCTGCTGCCATGCTCAACAGAATAGGCGCACTCGCACTGGAGTAGACTCCTGGTCCTAAAATGGCTGCATCGCTGCTTGCCGTTGCTTCTGCTATTATTTCACTACTCACCAGTGAGTTCGTTGCCTAAAAATAAAATTGGACCAAAAATAAAATGGGGAAATTTTAATATATATTTTTATAATGACGTAATAAGTATTTTAACTTAATATTATTCATAATATACATACATACACATTCATAATATACATAACATTTGTGTGTGTGTGTGTTTTTGTGTAATTGTGCCAATACTGTTTAACGAATTGTAATGAATTTAATGAGTAGATGGAAAGCGTTGATATGAATAAAACTGAGGATATAGGAAGTGTATTGCCTAATATTGTGTTCATTACAAGTTATCTAACGCAATTTTTTGATGAAATTCTGTCACATGTATTTTAATCAAGCACAGCAGAGGAGCAACAGTTGGTAGGAGGTAGGTAGGAGTTGATCTTTCCCAGCTACGAAACTTACAGATTGTTACTACCAGGGGCGTAATTATCGTCGTATCAGCTGTATCGGATATAAGATACGGAGCCCCTAGGCCCCTATATTGGCCCCGAACCAGTAAGTTCGTTAAATGTTATCCAAAATTTCACTCGAAGACCGTACGCAAAATTTTCCCGGAAAAAATTAAAATATTATACACATATGAAAAATAAACTTGAATACGTAGTTTAACTCGTTAATGATCAAGACGCTAAATTCGCTGGAGAAAAAAGCTCATCGCCGCAGATAGGATGAAAAGCCATAAAAAAAATTATACAGGGCCCATCGAAGGCGTAGCTTCCGCCTCTGGTTACTACGTAATTACGGTATATACTGATGTAAATATAAAATGATATAAGTAACTTTTCTAATTAATTTTAATAAATCAAAATTAGTAAAGTTTAATATTCATCTCGATAGTTTGACGTGAAATAGATTTGTTATAAGGACCTTATTTAATATCACAAAGTTAAGCCCAATAAATAATTACAAAAGAACATTTTAAAGATAATTTGTTACGGGTTTACATAATGAGTAAATATATACTAAATCATTTTCATCACACTTGATGTAAAATAAGGTTATTATTCATTATATACTGATATTAATTTCACTAAACATAATCATGACACTATTGTCGCTTTTACTTATAAGTTCATTACACTTTGTTGGACTAACTTTTCGAAGTTAATAATTTGTACATATAGGTAGAGGGTTTTATATTGGTTACCGCTGCTAGCCTACTACATATACAATACAGTTATACAAATCTTTCATCGTCATCGAAAAATGTTATCAAGGGTGTTACCTGCCATGAATATTTACCAGTTACGATAGAGGAGCTCTGATTTCATATTCGATTAGTTCGTACTAGCGTGGTCCGAAATCAATACTATCATGATTGATAAAGGTTAGTTGAATTAGTGATTTTTACTTGAAACGCTAACATTTTATTTGTCGTATTCGTTCATGTACCTATATATAGGTTTTATCAATCATATCATTCACATTCCCAAAGTTAACATTTTCAAACTGAAACTGTATTAAAATGTTTCATTTTACCGTTTTCTTTATCCTAGAGATGGTTTTTTATAGGAGACCGATCAGTTATTTTTTGGGCTTATTAGTTCAATTAAAAAAAATATCATTCTTATTTCAATTAAAAAAATAGTCAATCATCAATTTACATAAATCATTTATCAATTAACATAATCAATCATCAATTTACATAAGAATTTGCCGAAATGGTGCAATTCTTTTGGATTACCACAAAGCCAAATCCTATTTTATTAGAATTTGGCACCATATTTATGTATGTATAGTAATAGTTAGCATCCAATGCAATATTATAAGAACAACAAAACGATGTACAACATAAATTGAACATTTGGCAGTTGGCAATCGTAAAGATTCGTATAATTTATGTTTTATATAATCCCAGTATTAGGAGCATTATTATTGAATTGAATACAATTATCGTATTGAAAATTAATCGTCTAAAACAATAAATGGCATCGTTTTTAACATTTAGGGTTTTTTAATTTCTTTGAATTTTTTAATATATCTATAAAAGGGTATTCTTCAATCTTGATTACGTTAAGTCTATATTATAATGAGTAGTTGTATCGTGTAAACCGTTAGATAAGGAGATAAAAGACGATGTGTTAATGATGATGGATAGACTTACTTGAGCGGTAGGCGATGACGGTGGGTATCTGAGGTCGGTGGCGTTTGACGGCCGCGGTGGGATTACATTGTGGATCGCTTGTCGCTGAGTCAGGGGCACTATAATTCACACATCTTATAAAATTCATTTGGCATATAAAAACAATTAATTTATTCCTAAAACTTTTTAAATTTTCGAATCGCTTTTGTTATTTTATTTAAATAATTTAATTGTATAATATGTATTATATTACCTGTACTTCGGGGACATTTAACACCTTCCTTGGCGGGTTCAGCGTTAGATGTGCATACACAATAATGCACAGTATTATTGTGTTGAATGCATGCAGCTTCTGCTCCACAGGATAAAGTTTCACATCCACCATAGATAAATGTTACTAAAATAAAAAATGTTTCATTATTATAATGTCGTTACTTTAACGCAAAATATGAATATCTATACAAGGTATGATCGCAAAATGTTAGCTCATTCGAATGTCGCTTAAAATTCAATTGAAAGCTTTGACCAAGGTACATTTAAATAAAAGCTTTTAAAATTAAACATAATTATGATATACGATGTCTAACCATTATAAGATGAAAAGCTGCTTATGAAAAGTTATTCAAACACAAAACCTTAGTTAGATATTATGATAGAATAGTAGTAGTTGTCTCTAAAGCTGCTTTTGAAAAATGTCCACGTTGTTTTCTGTTGCAGGCACATCACGATCAATAGATAGAGTTGTATCTGCACTTGTATATTTATATTTACTGTATTGTACTAACGTTAAGATCGCCTTTTGAGCCTTGTATTGGTAATCAATACCTATAATATAAATGAATAAATATACGTATATGCATATAATATTCGGTACTCACTTGTGTTATTTTGTGTCGCCTGCTTAGGTCGAGCTTCTTCTCTTGCTACCCTAGCCAGTTTTGTAGATTTCTCACGTGACAACTGTAATTAAAATATAAATGATTGTAAAAATAGGTATTTCTTAAAAAAAATGTATCAGTCAACTTTGAGCACAATAAAATACACATAGTTGTGTTACAAGTACAATTTTCAACACGCCTTCCTTCTGCGTTCATAATTAATTTGAAGTGCGCAAATATCTTTAATCATGAATGCTATTAATAATGGAAAAATAAACCTTCAAACATGTTACCCTATTCTAAACCTATTATATCTGATTTCTTAGCCATTATGCATGAAGAAAAAAATGTATATCTTTTATAAAATGTCTTCCCTTTGCGTCCAAACATAGTGGCAATGTTGGCTAATCCTAAAAAAACAAACAAAGCTTCTACAGACTATTTTTCAACGTTTACATGTTCATACATAGAACGTTATGAATAATTGTGTCCCTTTATGGGTTGTAATCTATTCCAAATTCGGTTGGCAAATTCAAAATATAAGTCTCTCACGTGATTTCTCACGTGACAACTGTAATTAAAATATAAATGATTGTAAAAATAGGTATTTCTTAAAAAAAATGTATCAGTCAACTTTGAGCACAATAAAATACACATAGTTGTGTTACAAGTACAATTTTCAACACGCCTTCATTCTGCGTTCATAATTAATTTGAAGTGCGCAAATATCTTTAATCATGAATGCTATTAATAATGGAAAAATAAACCTTCAAACATGTTACCCTATTCTAAACCTATTATATCTTATTTCTTAGCTATTATGCATGAAGAAAAAAATGATTGTCTTTTATAAAATGTCGTCCCTTTCCGTCCAAACATAATGGCAATGTTGGCTAATACTAAAAAAACAAACAAAGCTTCTACAGACTATTTTTCAACGTTTACATGTTCATACATACTACGTTATGAATAATTGTGTCCCTTTATGGGTTGTAATCTATTCCAAATTCGGTTGGCAAATTCAAAATATAAGTCCATAGTTAAAATATATAAGGCCAAGTATTAATTTTTAGCAATATTTTGATTAATTTAATTTATTAAAAAAAACAGTCACGAATTCTCTGAGAATTTATAATGCTTATAGATAGATACGACTCAACATAAATGCGATTTATATGGATTTCACAAACAACTAACCGTCATCCATAGTAAACAAGGTTTTACAACAGATTCTCACTACTAATTATAATGCGTTTCCATACATATTAATTAACACGCGCATGCAAAATGGTAAACATCATGAACTTTGTCGATGCGAAAAGCAGTGATTTTGTTTTATGATGTCTTTGTGTGAAAACACTAAATACATTATAATTTCTAAATATAGATTAGAAATATATTTATTGTTAAATCCTTTTCTATCAATAATAAAAAGCATATTAGTTTAAAATGAAACTGTTTTATTTAAATTATTAATCGATTTAATAAGCCGAAATAACGTAAATATACGAGAATGAATTTAAATTCATCTTGAACGTTCGAGGAGCCCGATGCAGTTATTTTGGACACCTTATCGTGGTGCGTGCCCACTCCGCGGCTGCCTGAGGTTACGATAAATCAATAATATCATATCCATAAATGAGTTATTGATGTTTTATAGTCCTCATTTTAAAGAGTTACTCCCGAGTTATGCGTTGTTCGATTGTAAGATCTAAAATGTTTTATGAAAAGATGTTACTATTGAGAAACGCCCACACGTGCACATATAATAGGTATACGAGTACTTATAGACAATAAACATGAATGATTGCTGCATTAAAATTTAAATAAATGTATAAGAAAATTTTCACGTAACAATAACGCGTTTTTAAAATAAATACATCGATTGTTCGATTCTTCATTGTTTATTTCAAGTTTGTATATTATATAAATATAGTATAATTCTTATAAAAAGTCTGAAGTCTTTCCAATATAGTATAAATATATCATTTACTGTCAGATGTTTAAAATAGATGCTTACTACTACTTTAAACTTTGCGAAATGCTTTAGCAAGAATTTTTAATGAGCTATATTGTTATTTCTATTTCTTATGCGGCGAAAGCTAATTCCCTTGTCTTTAGTAGGACTTGTTACATCCATTGAACTATAATATAATTATAAACAGGGAAAAGTGACTTAACGCTTAGTTCCCATGGTTGGCGCCGCAGCGATTTATGTATGTTTATTTTACAAATATTTAAGTTTTAAATATAAAAGTTACAATATTTTTTTGTTTAAAAATTATAATATATTTTTATTGTTTTGCTGCACGGTATTAATCCCTTGATAAAGATAAATAAGAAATTAACTTAAAACGTTTTCTATAAATGGCAATTACCCACTATTTGAGTACTTTTAAAGATTTTATAAAACATATATAAATATTAAAACAAAACAGCCGTTCGACGTGTTAAAACGGAAAAATATTAGCCAAGTACTCGCGATAGTTCGAGTATCTCAATATTTAAAAAAAAATAACATCTTCATTGCCGCGACCTTTACAATCTCGACGTCAATGTACCACAGACGATTACTACTTCGAATCGGGATAAGTTTATTGACTTCTGAATGATATTATACTACTTAAGGTGCCATGTTTAAAGTACGGCATTTATTTAAAATTCATTTTTATCGATTATTGAGTAAATTGACTTCAACATTATTTTTAATAGTTTATTTGGGAATAAACAATAAAATATTGGCGCACAGATTCAAAAGTTCCGCAGACTGATATCGAAAACTTGTAATTTGGTTGATGCACGCTTAACGGAATAAATTTACAATGTTATTAAAGTAATATATTTCTCACAGACTTATAATATTTGTGTAACTGTCACTTATCATAATTTAGATGAAAAAACATCTGTGATTAGAACACGTGCTCTCAAGTTAAGATAGACCTGAGCAAGCACACTGCATAATTCGGATCCAAAGCTTCTTCTCAAGAGGTAATGTGGGAGTATTCAAATTATAAATAAAACATTTCATTGTAAATACTATCTTCTAAAGATCACAAGTATTGATTTTTGCATATTTATATTCAATCAATATCAATAAGCCGTATACATAATGTCAGGTATAATAAATCGTGCAATGTCCAAAGCAATATGAAAATTAGATATTTCCACGTGTAATCTAATTTAACTCGCCGCGTCCTTTAAATCGAATTTCGATCAACTGTGTTGCGATGTTGTTGATGTCTCACTAGACCTTCAAACAATACAATCTACTAACTAACTTTTCGTCAAAACGAACAATTGTATAAAACTTTTCATTTTATTGTTGTTGACCTTTATATAATACACGTGTAATTTTATTATATTCATTTGTAATTTTTACAATAATTGCGTGCTAAAAAGGCAAACGCCTCGTTTTCTGATTGTTTAATTTCTGATCTAACATATGCTTCTTTTAAACAATCGGTAAAGTTGTATAGACACTAAATTAAATTGCTTTTTAGCCAAGAACATGTCTAAGCTCCTACTAAGATCTGATAGGTGGCATTATACTCAAGGTAACGTTTCGCCGAGATAGCTCAGTGGATGGAAATGCGGATTTTACCCGAAGATATCGGATTCTGAACCGGGCAAGCACTATAACTAATCTAGAAAACTTTGAATATTTACAAGCTATAACTTTAATTATATGCACAATGCACATCTTATAATTAAATAGCGTGAAATAAAAGGCTTTTAAATATACTTCATTCATTTTGAACCGTCAACTCCAACCATTTGTATCACGTCATTCAATGTTGAAGCTAATTAAAAGTTTCATTTTGATAGGATTACATGCACTCGTACGAGATTTATCCATACGTAATCGAATCACTACGACCGCTTAAAACGTTACAAGCCAATGAGATTATATTATGATATATTACAAATTACATATATGAAGATATATATATCTTAGATATATATATGTATATATATATAAGACGATTACTAAAAATAAAAAATACGATCAAATATATCCAAAGCGTGTAATAACATCCATATTCTAGTGTTACAAAGTTTCACAATCAACGGGCATTCATCTGACGGGCTTAGTTGTTAAGGAGACGCTTCATTGTGGTCGGAGTGAAATGTGATCGACCCGGAACAAGACCAATGCACAAAGTCAACGCAGACCCACATTGGCGTAATTTCGAAATAACAAAAAATAACTAACTAGTAGGTAAGGCTTCCGTGATGGTCAAGAAGCTGAAAGCAAACATCAAGTTTTTTCTGCTCGATAGAGCGGCTTGATGCAAACGACAAGCAGTTTGATCGGGTTCGAAACATTTTGTTGGTATTCGTCCTGTCAGGTGGTCGAACAAAGTGATTATGGTACAAGACGCACGACTGGAGCTATGCTTGATCAAGCGGTCGCGACACATTCAAGCAGCTACGTCAAACTCTTGTATCAAAAATAATACCCCCCACATATTGTCTATGACTACGTAAGATTAAACACTGCGATGTGCGATAAATGTTAGACTTTTCGCAACATTGTAAAGTGATTTTCAACGTTTTTTCGCACGATTCAGCGGATGTTTGATGCGCTGACGGTAAAGTTTTTTATTGTTATTGATCTAAATTCGCAAGATTGATGGTTCTATGATAGATAGAGCAATCTTTCAGTGGTGTTGTCTGTCATTTAATAAAAAATTGTAGATCTAGATATTTCATTAGGACTACTTTGTATTTCATGAAAGCGTGTAATTAAAAAACTATTTTGTACCTACATTACATACATTTACTTGGTGGTAGAGCTTTGTGCAAGCTCGTCTGGATTCTACCGAAAAACCACAGTACTTGTTGTTGTTGTGTTCCGGTTTGAAGTGTGAGTGAGCCAGTGTAGTTACAGGCATAACATCGTAGTTCCCAAGGTTGGTGGCGCATTGACGATATATGACGATGGTTAACATTGATTACACTGCCAATATCTAACGGTGGGGACCACTTATCAGGTGGCCCATATGCTCGTTCTATCCTATTAAAAAAATAGTTTTCGTTTTTTGAGTTAGATAGGTTTTTAATCTTGTCAAGAAAGGCTTATCTTTTATCAACTTACGGTTTGGTGTAAATTTATTGAAGACAACACTGATACAAAAATACTTGCTTAATGTCGAATTTTGTTTACATTATTGGTCATAACGCCTACTCATACTGACAGTTATTTAATCAATAACATTGGATATTTTAGATAAAATAATAGTTGAAATATGATCATCACGGTAACAAAGCATGTCGGAACACAACAGTAATACTATTATAACATAATGTTTATATTATCTAAGCCTATTTACGATTTATTGATTCGATTGGAGTTAACTTTGATATTTTAAGTTTCTAAGATAGGCTTAGTAAGGATTGCCATATTAAAATATTTCCTTGTTCGTGATAAAATTCGACTTTCTAGAATACTCGATATTAACGTTTTGAGAAAAACGTATTTCCGTTCGACATACTACACAATACACATTGATCATTGCCCTTCGACAAAAAAGGGTGACACTTTAAATTTATATTTATATTAATAATTATTATTATATCTTTGGTGGTAGAGCTTTGTAACAGCTCGCCTGGGTAGGTACCACCCACTCATCAGATATTCTACCGCAAAACAGCAATACTTGCTATTGTTGTGTTCCGGTTTGAAGGGTGAGTGAGCCAGTGTAATTACAGGCGCAAGGGGCATAGGATCTTGGTTCCCAAGGTTGGTGGCGCATTGGCGATGTAAGCGTTGGTTAACATCTCTTACTAAACCTTCCTCTAAACTCAAAACTTTATATTATATTAGATCATTTATTTATTTATAAATAATGTAGACATAACTTTTTTACGTAAGTATTAAAATTTTTACGTATATATCTTTTTAAAACCCCTTGAACTCATGAACAATACAAAATTAAATCTTGGTATTTAAATATATTGGATTATTATTATTACAGTTCGAGAATATGTTCCGATAATTGGTTTGATTGATCGTTATAGAGATATCGTGTAGCAAGTTAGCCCGAGGCCCAACTCAATCGCCTTTCTGTTTACAGGCGAACAATAGAAATAATTACAGTACTCTATTGTTGAGTTATTATAAAAGTTATAATTATTAATTATAATTTTCGTAACAAATTATTAAATATTTGGCCTAATATGGATATATTTATTGAAACTATATAAACAAATTATTTAAAATATAGTCATATAAACATTAAAATACTATATTATACACAGTTTGTTTGCTTCTAAATACTGATGAGTAAAGATTTTTAAGAAAATGAACGTATTTAATGGTAAAGAAAAAATGTAATTATCAAAAATAAACAACAAAAACTTATTTTGTATTTAATAAATGTATAAATGTTTTTTTAATATAACTACATAAACGCATAAATATGTATTACTAATAAATATGTATTATTAATTTATTTATCAACATAATTAAATGTACCTACAATTGTTAGTGCCAGTTTTTAATAAAGATGTTGAAATAAAAATAAATAAAGGAAAACACCATTTTAAAGATAACTCATTGACCTCTCCATATATGTACGTCGATAATACAATTTCTCTTATGTCTGTAATAAGTATTTGTTTTGTTCTTGTTATATTATAAATGTAGTTTCTTATATTATGTTATAATAAATATCTTTTGAAAAAATTAAAAGCTAACAAAGTTTACTCATTACCAGAAATATATTTGTAAAGGTATATTCACAATGACACCTACATATTCGTACGTTCAATAATATGCAATCTTATTTGTAATACTTGCCTCATCTATGAATACATTTTCCAAATATTTATAATGCCCTTCCTAAGAAATATAATTTGATTATTGTTACAGGTCATGTCAGGAAATTCTATGAATAGGAACAAAAGAAGTAGGTAGGTACGTGTAGGGAAGTGGGGGGTGTGTGCGCGAGAGCACCGTCTGCGTACACCTGGCAGAGCGCGGGCGCGGGCCGATCATTAAAAATGTTTATTTAAAAATCCGACCGCTTAGCGTTTGTCCGCTTAAAGCAAGAGTGAACATTTTTTTTGAAATAGATACTGTTTTATATACAAAATATTTTGAATTGTTATTTTGTTAAATATGTAGCTTGTAGCTGGGTTAAGTTTTCAATTATATTTTGAATTATTAAATCATTTCAAATAATATTGGTTTTTGTCGTGAGAATATATTTTATTTCAAAATGCTATAAATAAAATATAAATAATAGTTTAATAGCTATAAGATACTATTAAGTAATGTTTATAACAACTATATTAACTAATGTTTCTTATAAGAAAAACATATTTATGTATATGGTAAAAACTTGACGTTAATTACACGCTTATGTAATTTTATCGGCTCTTATCATTACATCTACTGCATAATCATTTCCAGTTGGGAACTATTGGTCTGTCTATTTTACTAAAGTGTCGGCCGTCGAGCCGTTCTATCTTTGCTTTTTAACAAAACAAAAGTCTTTCCGTAACATCAACAACATATCAAGATCTCTATGCATTAGAAGATATAACACAAGCCCAGTAGAGCCCTTAATATATTTTTTATTTATCTTATAATTACATTTCTTTCAACGCTACCGATTATACATTTGAAAACTTTTAATAGTAGCTGGCTGAGAAGTTATGTTAAAATTAACCCACCATTGATTCGTTTTTATAAAAAAATAATATATGTTATAAATCCAATATATCTAATGGTTGGAACTACTTTATTCCAACGAAAAATAATCAAAGTCCCTCACGATTGCCGGGAATGATAATTCTTAGATGTTTACTCAACAATAAAGCCGCTAAAGCTCACTAAACTATGACATAAAAAGTTTAAAAAGCTCTCAGTAGATCAAACAACTTGAGTAGTGTCGGTCGACAGACGGTGTGGTGTTAGGTTACGAGCGGCGGGTCACATTTGTCCCAAATAATAAACACCAGATTGGTGTCAAAATGAGCACTTTTTATTATCCCATCAACCCGTAAACTTCTAATTCGATGCGCGCATGAGTGTTTATTTTTAATTAATCTTCCACGAAGGATACCTAAATGATGTTTAATTTACCGATTGCAGTTTTATATCTATGTTTGATATGTTAATTGTAATGCAGTTCGAAATACAATTGTGTATTGTGGTTAACAGAATGGTTTATACGAGTTTATGTTGCAATTAAACTTCGTTTAGATTATTTTAGTGTTGTCCTGATTTCTCTTAACGTTATTTCGGTAATCGTTGTTTGCTCTACCGCAATTTGTGCTAATTTAAAATTTTGTTACTTACTCCAGTATCCTAGTTCTTGATTACTGATTGAGTGTTAATACAGCAGCAAGCTAGACTTGTAATGTAAACTTTGTTAAAACGTATTTATTATCTTTTTTCTAAAATGAGTTTATCGTACTAGATATTCAATGGACAAGATTTAAAATTACTTTTTGATATTGTGTGATATTTGAAAGTAAATTTGTATTTGTAAACTGTAACATTTCATGTTTTGATATAATAATATGCTATCCATACTATTCAAACTGAATAAAAATTTGTGATTTGTATGATGGGGGATTTAAATGATGGGCGATCGTTTACCTCCTCATATGTATAAGGAAGTTTCTTTTGCAATCTTAGAGAAAGCGTTGGAGCTAGGCGTGAGGATGTGCAAGAATGTAATTTATTAATGTATCGGCTTACAGATATATACGTCTGGAACAAAATTGTACTCATTTGAAATTCAAGTACCAATCCTCAATATAAGGACGAGTGTTCATGTTCATAATTTTTTATTAAATCATTTATTGAATTTAAAAAAAATCTTTATTGACTACGAATCAATGTTGTATAGCCATTTTAGAATTTTTCATTATAAATAGATCGAATAAATTCAATTGCACTTATTTAAACAAAATATTTTTGTCGTTGATATAGTGTGTAACTGATGGCTTGTTAAAAGTATTTTTAGTCACGATTACTCGTTTATATGATTTTGAGTGGTTATCATGATGTATCATGAAGACCGGGCGTCGGGACTTAATACGGAAATGCGCATTTGGAACATGTGAATTGCTGGATAGGTAGCTTCGAAACTACATTGGACTCGGTTATTGACTCACATAGTTTACTTTGTCTGATTGAAGGGTCAGGGCCATGACGTAGTTTGAGTATTGCTTATGAATCAATAGTATATTTAAACATTGTATTAATATCAATTGGAAATATTATATACAGTTTTTTTTTAGTTGATGAGCAAAATCAGATTTACTAATCTAATAGAGTATGTTAACTGATCGCCTTTCCGTTTTCGACTTCTACTTATCAAGGCCCTTTCAAATAACTTAATAAGGAGTTTAATCTTATAAGTTTGAATGGTGTCACTTCTTTTGTGTACCTGGAAATTTTGTTACTAAAAATTTTGCTGTCCATCTCTTATATTTGGGTCTAGTATATATTTTTAAGTTCATTCAGAAACAGCACCAAAAGTATTAATTTGTCAGTTTCAGACAAGTGAAATATATGATTTACATGAATTGCTGTGTCGCATCTTATAAATTTCTCATTAAAATGTTGTCTTTAAAGTAAATTCAAGGGCTCTCATTTTCCTAATTATATAATATAATTCAGCTTATCACTCCTATCTAGACGAACTTCTATCAAGAAAGTCACCCAACAAGCGATGAAGAGGGCTATGCTCGGAGTTTCTTCTCGTTTCTTGCTAAGTTGAAGCGGTAGTGGGTGAGGTACATCTTTCGTAGAACTGATAAGCACTGGCCGGTGATCACGAACCGAAAGACGCGTGGGCAGGCTCCACCGGAGCCATCGCGGGAAGCCGTTGGATGCGGATAGCGCATAACCGGCTATCTAGGAAATCCTTAGGGGAAGCATTTGTCCAGAAGTGGATGTTTTCCGGCTGAAATGATGATAAATGAATTCTGCTTATCGCCGTCCAATGCTGGACGAATCCCCATAGAACGCCAACCATTCCGATATTGAGCAGCTTGCATTCATCCCGTACCTGCCACCTTTTTCAATTCGTCGGGCCAATTTCCCATTGCGTTCTACACTACGTTTGTCTAAACGTGGTCTCCATGAATGCGTCTGGAGACATGACCAGCCCACTTCTACTTCAACGTGCTAACTCTACGCGCGATGTCGGTGACTTTAATTCTCTGGAGAATATCAATTATTTCAGATTCTATCTGCCAGAAATTTTCATGCAAGTCCAATAATAACTGTACAAAGTTGTAACTCTGGCAAAGATGAAATGTACATAGAATACGGACAAAAGCAAGCTTTACTTAATATCTAAATATAGGCTGGCAACGCTATTTAGATGTAAAAAAAAATTTTTTTTTGCGTTTGTATATTTAATATAACATAACGTTCAGGAATTGCCAAATTGAAATTCTTCATTCTGTCGACCCACATGCTATGAACCTTTAATTAGACATTGTACCGTTTCAATGTAGCATGCACATTGCACTGTTACGTAACGTTCTCTTATTAGACGCATTTATATCATTACACTTGAGATTTTGCTTTATTTGATCCCAGTAAGTCATCGTAAGTCAAATCAGATCACAAAAGCCCGTATTGATGGATTTTCTCATATACTGAGGGCTTATTCTATTAATTTATAAACAGTTAAACGGCAAAGATTACTTTTCGATCAATGACGTTAAAGTGACAGTTTTTTAGTAGGATTGTGCCTCTGTTTTCCAATTAATCATACAAAACTGTTGAAATAAACGAGGTATCCAATAAAGTAACCAGTGGGTATTTTTCTAAGGGCACAAGTGTCGGCCGCCCGGGGGCGGCAGGTTCCAGAGTGGTTTTATTTATTCTTGAGTATTACAGATGATCATTTTATGCTGCGACTAAATAAAAACAAAATTGGGACTAATGAAAGCCTTAGGTTATTTTATTTAAAGAATATTTGCCTGCTTTATCAATTTATCATCCTTTTTTTCATCGTATAATGCTCTAATAAATTCAATTTTATTAACTCGTTTCTGCAATCCATTTTTAATCGACATAATTTTAAGGTTATATGTGGTGTGATTTATTCTTTACAAAGACCAAAACCAATTGACTTTATATATAGTATAATTAAAAAAAATACTGTACGTGACGTATTATAAATTGGAGAAATATATCCAATAAGAATAAAAAAAAATCGTTTCTATTTTATCGATTAATATTATTTCTTACAAAATTGTTTCGATAGCCTTCTTTCTTCAATTTACTATGGATGCGGAGTAATACAAGTAATCAATTTTGCAATACAACTTGATTGATCACTCAAAGGCGATATTTTACGTGACGAAGAATAAGTTATATAGTAATATGTTTACCATAATTGCTTCTAGAAATCTTTTAAATCTACCGATTTATGTTGTTATCCAATAATAATTTTAAATTCTAGTTAACGTAATAAATTAGAATGTTTTTCATATATTTTTTTTAGATTTCAATAAAAATCATAAATGTTTTTGAAACTCTATCTTCTAACTACAAGATAAAAATTTCCGTTTCTCTCTCTTTTTTATGTAACAAAAAGATTATGTACAATTTGTAATTTTGTCTTTATGCTTTTTATAACAATATTAAATTTTATCGCATCTAATATTTCATATTGTTATTAAAGAGTATAATGTGTGAGTGCGGGCGTGTGTGTTAGTTTTTATTTTGAGTTCCTTACATCAATAAGTCTATCATATTGTTTGATAAAAATATGTGTAACTATTTAAACTCAATTTTATTTTTAAATATTACAAATACCGATATTTTAAATATCGTGTTATAAATTCTTATGAAACAATACAGACATTTGTAGTAATTCATTTCCAAGAGCTTTACATAAAATTACGTAGTCGATTTGATTGGATAAAAATTCTGCGCGCTACGAATTTATATTTCTGTGTCGTTTCGGGACGGTATGGATATCCGCAAATAACAGATTCAATAAAATATTTATATTATAGGAAATGATTACGCGTGGGTAAGTGGTCACGTATCGGAGTATGTGCATTATGGACCGTGGCGTGGGCTGCTTCGTGTTCACCCAAAACGCGAGCGCCCTTGAGCGGCCGCTCCAGCTGTTTATTCGACTGTCGTCTAGCACTTAACGCCGTCGATATTGGTTATTTTTGCACGATACAACATCAAGAAAGCATTCACTCTACATAGATAGGTTAATTTCATATAGGCCGATAGAAGATACGACGTCGTTAATAAAATAAGTTTTTATTAATAATATATTTGTATAATATATAAATTCATTTAAAGCTTTGCTTAAAATATTTGAGGTAGAAGTTTTAAAGAATACTTATTTATTAAAATATCTTCAGTTCTCGTAATAAAATTACGTTACGTGTGGATTTATGTATAATATACTTTTATGAAGAAGAATAAGAGAAAGCTAGCATAGATATAAATGATGAGGTTTTATAAACGTTGCTTAGTGGCCGTTTAGTTAAACACAGGTTTCTCTGTTTATCATATTATTATTTAACCATCGAAAGAATACTGCATTGTTTCACTAATCATTCCCTAAACAGCGTTTATTAATAAGGTCGTAAATTTGTATACTACACTTATTATGATATGAGATTTTTTTTTACTTATTGATTAGAAAGGTGCACGAGCATTTGGGCATATGTCACCTACGCCCATATACGTTGGTATTGTAAAAAATGTTAACCATTGCTTATGACCAAAGCGCCACCTTGGGAAATGGGAAATAAGATGTTATATCCCTTGTGTCTGTTATTACAGTGGCTCACTCAATTGTCAAACCGGAACACAACAATAACAAGTACTGCTGTTTTGCGGTAGAATATCTGATGAGTGGGTGGTACCACCCAGACGAGCTTGCA
This sequence comes from Nymphalis c-album, assembly GCA_963151315.1. Taxonomy (NCBI): domain Eukaryota; kingdom Metazoa; phylum Arthropoda; class Insecta; order Lepidoptera; family Nymphalidae; genus Nymphalis; species Nymphalis c-album. Next base: position 9,628,941 of record OY720590.1, on the reverse strand, counting down.
CAAAGCTCTACCACCAGTATTTATAAGGTTTTTTTTATAGAAATTAATGTCGTAGGTCGAAGTATTTCAACTGAATGCATTGTGACATTTATTTCTTTCGTTATAAAAATCTATTTATATTTATTAGGGTTAAATTTGCCGTAGGATTAATAATTAATTAATCAACATCACTGTTATTACTACGCCTACGGCACGCAACTGATCAAATCCTTTACCTATGTACATATATAACAATAAACAAAATACAAATAAGTGTTAGAAACAGATTGAAATCAAACAACTAAGAAAAATAATATTTTATAATGCGTATATATTATGTGTTTTTACGATTTAAGTTATGTATTTTTTTATCACGTAAGTCAAATGTGTAACTAATAAAATAAAATATCTCAGTGGATTTTTATCTCAATCAGCAATAAAAATTTAATAAAAATTATAATAAAGGTGACGTTACACTTGAGCGCAGTTTTCATTTTTAATAATTTAATAAAGTAATACCTTTTTATTTATAATATTATTTTTGTTAATAAAAAAAATCATTGTTAATCGAAGTTGAGCTAAAACTTAAATTTTAATGGGTATGTAGCTATTGTGTAGGAATTTTATTCTCATGTGTCGTACATTTATATATGTAGTGATAATTATATGTCTGTAACAGCACCTTAATTACAAAGTGACGTTAACTTGGAAGTGTAGAGTTAAAATAATAAAGATAATATAAAAACAATAAAACAATCGAACAGATATATCAAAGAGTTAATCGTTTGTATTGTTTTAAGCCTTTACGTGAGACTATTGGGATATGAGATAAGGATAGTTTACAATGATTTGTTTTAATAAAACCATTCGACATCGACTACCCAATACCAATAAGGTAGTAAAGGTCAAATGTGTAACATTTCAGAAGTCTGTTTGATATATATCTTATTTTTTCAATAAATTTATGATTTTGGCGGTAGAAAGTAAATATATATGTTATATTGATTTTATTAAAGTTAATTTTGAACAATTATTTATGACATACAAAGCTGTTTGGTTTTAACTTTTCAATTTTTAAGTCAAAACTAAAGTATAAAAACGCTTAAAAATAATTCACAGTCATACTTTATTTCCTTAGTTTTATAGCGAAATATAATTTTAACGATTGCTCGTATTTTCTTGAATCTTTAAAGATAAGATTTTAGCAATCGATAAAGATTTATCAGCGAGAGACTGTAGTCGACGATTCTCATCGGCCATTGTAAAAGAAAAACGCAGGAATTCAACATTTTATCCATTTATGGCGCGTGAGTAGTGACACAGGCGGTTTATGGTTACTGCGCAGGAGCAAGTGACGTTAATTAGGTACTACATTTACGGCGAGTTCCCACTGCGCTTCCACTTAATAAATACCGATCATTACTTGTATATACAACATTAAAAGCTATTTAACTTGAAAAGCTAACTTTTAATATGAGTATTTATATGCGAAATGTTTTGTCGGTGAATAAAAGGTACGACGCGGTATCTGATTTTGCTTCTCCATTCATGGATGTAAGTACATATATATTATATGCATTATTAGAATTCTAGCTATTGATGTATAGTGTTCTATATCGCTAAACTGATATCATTATTATTAATGTAATCTACACATCAATACATATAAAGAAAATTTAAGTGTATGTTTGTGATTTCGAAGTAACTGCCTACCCGTAACCTAGTAACCCGTATTATTACAAAAACTATTTAAAAGTTCCGTTTAGTCATTTTGCATCAAATTGGGTTGAGTATCAAAAGTTATACAAACATACGTATTTTTGTTTTTATCTATACCCATAATAGACCAGGATAGAAGCCTTTAAAAATAATAAAAAGTGAAAATATATATTTATTTGTAAAAGATATAAATAAAAAAACAAAAACTTGGTTATTTGAATTTTTCACGTAAATTTTGAGGTTATATGAAAAAAGTGTAAATACAAAAGTTGTACATCTTTTTATTATCTACAACTTTGCTCTTTAACTTTTTTCCATAAGACTTGTAGTTTTGCCGTTAATCGAGATAAACCGTTTTTCACCCTTAAATCCCCTCCCCCATCCACTTCCCGACTTCAGGTCGCCCGTAATTTATTTATCCTTTTATTTTTGTTATATTCTCTTCCTTTTTCAATGAGTTTCATTCTACTATATTTTTTTTCGTTTCAAAAATTATCGGCACAGGTCTATAATTGGGTGGAAGTGGAATACTCGGTGGAAGAGCTTTGTGCAAGCTCGTCTGGGTAAGTACCACCCACTCATTAGATATTCTACCGCAATACTTTGTATTTGTGTTCTGGTTTTAAGGGTGAGTGAGCCAGTGTAATTGCAAACACAAGGACATAACATCTTAGTTCCCAAGGTTGGTGGCGCATTGGCGATGTAAGCAATGGTTAACATTTCTTACATTGCCAATGTCTATGAGCGTTAGTGACCTCTTACCATCAGTTGGCCCATATCCGCCTACCTATAGAATAAATAAAACATGTTTTCTTCAACCCATTTAAGTCACTATAAATTATATTAAGTCAATCTACAGGAATTCACAAGTTGATGATTATTAAAAAACTAATCATCAATCGAAAATCCTTAATATACTCTTGTCTAACCAGAATAACATTTCATGCTTCTTACTTTAAAATCACAGAGCAATCCAAACTCCATACAATAATTTCTCCTTTACTTATTACCTACTTAAGTGCAAGCGCGGCAACAGCTAGTAGTTAGTATATTGACTAAAGTGAACATAAGGTTAATATTGGAAAGCAAATTGCAATTTTATAATCATGTCTATTTGGACAAACATACGAGTACTTAATGAAAACATAAGTTAAAACGCGTATATTGCCATAGTTCGATATCGCGAGAAACTAAGTACAACTTTTATTGAAGTAAATCATAATAATTTTAAACGTTAAGTTAATAAAATTAAAAATAAATAATGAAATTTCTTGTTACAAAATGTTTTTAAAATTCCAATACCTTTATTAAAATGGATGTTAGTATTCGTTTCATATCATATCGAGCTGTTGACCCTTGGCACTGATATCACCAAAACTAAGAATTCAAACATGTTGATATAACCTTATAACTTTAATTACCGTTACACAACGCTGCATTAATATAATAAAGAAAGCCGACCTTCATGTAATATATTCTTAATATTTTTAAAATGTATAATTATTTATATACACGAAGTATTTTCATTTGTTTACACAGATGTCCAAGAAATATATTACAAAATGCGGTTTTATAATATTAGCTTTTCTCCTCAGGTTCTTCTTATAACAAAAAATATTTAGTTGAAACTTGACTGTGATAAACTGTCTAATATCTCACCGGTCTAAGAGAGTTAGGGAATAAAGCCTGCACACCTTTACGGACTATGATAATAATTATTATCTGGCGCAATTGGCTTGCCTTTGAAATTTGCCGCCGTGGCCAAAATTCGAACACGAGTATACAAAACCACACACACACATAATAAAACGTAGTGCTTATGGAATATCATAACATTAATAAACTAATATAGAAATCCATTATCTTGCTTATTTTGGGCAATCAAACAATTATTTCCTTAATTTGGTTGCCACATAAATGTAATTTCGCATTTGATCTGCTAATGAAAAGGATATATAATTCTAATATTTGAATTGAGCCACATGATATTTATCGCGACAATTAATTAATTGAGTAACGACAGAAGGCAAATACCAAATATTAATTAGTTGGGTATTTTTATTGAGTACCTAATATAATAGCTAATTATATGAATGTATTTCTTTGTTTTCGACGAAGTTTGGCACGTTTTTTTTTCTGGTAAATATTATTTATGATATGCTATTGACTTTTAGCTTTATCCTGGGTAATTCATTTGTCAGTATTGAAAAGATTCTGTATAATAAAAACAATGTAATGCAAAATATATTGCATGACATTTTTTCTGAACCGTTATTTAATAGTAAAAATCCTAGAATGCAGGTAAATACAATGGAATTAAATAAAAAAAAAGATTTATTTATGATTATTAAAATAATCGGAAAAATTTTAACACATTAATATTGTTGCTATTGAACGGTTACTCATAATACATTTAATATCAAACGTTATTCTAGAGTTTGATATACACACTTGTAATATATTTACTTTACTAAAATTGTGCGTGTGATAATGTGAATAAAATACTCAAACACCTGGAAGAAAATTTTAAAAGAAATCGATTACATTGAATGGTACTCTCATACTGAGTTTCTTCCGCCGGTTCTGCTAGGGGCTGGGTGTTTCTTTTCCGAACCGGTGGTAGTTTCTAGTTTGACAATCAATAAGAAAATGTAATACTTCAATGTTGAATAAAGTATTTTAATACTTTAATTTTTAAATTAATTAATAAATTTGATACTTATAAACTACCTATTTTATTTTGTGATACAAAATTTAAAACAACGTGCCGTATATTTTTGACATTATATATATATATTCCAATTTTATATCATTAAAAAGCAGTGAGTGTGGGGCTCTATGACATATTTCGCTCAATAAATAAGTGGACATGCCCCACGTGCCCGTCGGTTGGGACCCCTCGGTCCATGTCCGGTGTCTGCGCCTCACTTCGCTATCACTTGATTTATATATTCGATAACATTCACGCGCTTTATTTATCCACGAATACTTTAAAAGTTAAGGTGATATATTTTCATTAATATAAATGCTAATTTTTAAAAAGTATTAAAAAGTATCATTTATAAAATATTAGCTTCATTACTGGATATCATATTCATGATTTATTATAATTGAAAATTACCGAAGTGTTTTATTGTTAGATTTACATACGATACAAACATTAAATGTGTGTAACATTTAAGAATTACTTTAAACGATACGATGTATTTGACTACGGCAGTACATTTAAATTAACACAATATTAGTCGTTTCGTTTATAAATCTCTTGTTAATTACTAGCTTTCAAACGTTGTTAAACGTCAAAATATAAATCATACAACAGTTACAGAGAAAACATTATTCCTTGTGATTGGGTTACAAGAAAAGCTTATCATACGATCAATTAATAAACAGACAAGGTGGTCCGACCGTAAATAATTAAAGACAGATCGGCATTTCTAAATTAATGGTTTTCGTTGAGTTAAACACACTGCGGCTCATATTTATTTGCATTTGACTTCGACTGAGAATTCTGTGGTGAGATGGGCGGGCGGGGACCCGTCAGATAGTGAGGTCACGTTCCGAGATAAAACGCGAGATAACGCGGACATCTTCACTATATGATTGTCTTTACGCGGTCCTGAGACTTATTATTAAAAGGGTGCATTAACTGCTTTTTGATAAATGTCACTATACGTTCTTTACCAAAGTAAAGTAAACCTCTAGTAACTAATTAAGTATAAGGCATTGGGGAAACGAAATAACGTTCCATTGTGGTCTCAATATGTTGTTTCATTGACGGTAAACGGTAATACATATTTTTATGGATTTTATATATAGTTAAATAATGCCAATCATGCCTAATATTTTTTTCCTACAAAAAATGAAAAATATCTAAAAAGTGATAAGAATATTCTAAATTTTTTAATAAATATTTATGATAGTAATAAATAGTTATTTCTTATCTAAACACGCTGCATGGATTTTTATTCCCTGACACGACATCAATAAAAGCCAAAACCGTGTAGGCCCACGGTGCTGTAATCCACACCAAGATAATGCAGTATAATACGCCGATTTATCATATTGTTATTATCAAAACTGGTATTTCTAAAGAAATAAGTGGGACCAGTGGTTTTCCCGTTGACACTGAAATGCAAAGAATTATGAATTGTCTTAACCCTGAGGTCAATGATTTATTATAAAAACGAATAGTCTTTGATATAAGATTAAGATAATATAAATATAACGCTGACATTTAAATCACACTTCCAGTTTTTAAGCGTCGAAAGTGTTAATTATGTTGCCATTGGCTTATTTGTAGCAGTAAATAGTAGGTAATGTAGATAACTTATTAATTAAAAGACCTTAATTAAACACTATCATAAATAAATCAAGTTTTAAGTACCTTTCGAATTCAATATTCTCGTTTTATTATTATATTTTCACCTTAACTAAAGCACATTTCACATTTACAGAACGTTTGGTTCTTACTGCAGATACAACGGATTCTTTCTTATTGTCCTAATGTATACATTGCCTTACGTTGAACATTCACCATTATGAATATTTGAATGAAAAACATTTTTGCATATGCTTTTAAACATGGTACTAAAATCATCTTTATAAATATTTATTTACCATAAACATGCTGTGTATAATCTATAATTTATATCAAAATGTTTAAGTCCGAGAAATGATAATTGAATCATTATTAGCTAGTTCGACCGCCTTGTAATCGTCGCCGAACATGGTTTATAGCGCCATCTTCCGATAATTTATGATTGGGTTGGACTGTTATTAATAGTTTAAAAAAACATTTAACTATATGTACGTATAATTTGCCCATTTTTACACTTTGTAATTTATAACGCCAATTTCATTTATATGCATGTCAATTCTATCATATATTTTAATATCGAATAATATTGCTTACAATAGACAACGATGATAATATTATATTTATTATAATAAATTTACTTAGTAAGTAATACGAAAAATCTTTAAAAAAAGTCCTTCGTAAAATTACGTTCAAAAACATTATAAAATAAAATAGAATGGCAATAGACAAAAAATTAAAACTGATAAAAAAATAAACGCGTTGGATTTTCGTGGGTTTTCTTCTTTTTGACGTGACAACGTCTTATAAATTGGTTTGCCGGGTGACACTTCAAGAAACTGCGTTACGCTCCGCTCACGTTATGCGCTCACAATGAGAGCGAGTGAGAGGCACGCGTCCCTTCCACTCGGGCATGGTTAGCCCGCCTAAGAGCGAGAGAGACAGACATAAAAAATAAAATTTTGTTAATATGAAATTCAGTGCGAGATTCTTTGTATAAATTAATGTTTTAAATATAATTCTTTGTATAATTTTAAATTGTTACTATTATTTCATCCTTCTTCCTACTATACGAATGAATATTCACATTAAAATTATTTTACCACTCAAAGTCGTTGTCACGTAAAACTTTCGCCCGTATACCGACTTTACAGGCAACCAATATTTTTTTTTCCTTAGTTAATTTATTCGATCCGTTGTGTCAAGTATTAAAAATATACTAAGTATTAAAAACTCAAATATATTCTTCCTATATGTTACGTATATATCCGTAAAAACTGTACCCAAATCTATTATTATATTAGAAAATATTATATGTCGTTTCACTAAATAATCGAATATGTAATAAAAGACATCATAAAGAGTGCAAACTAGTTTGGAATTTTCAAAACAGTCATAAAATTGTGGCCAGTATAATATTATTCGTTTACTAATATTTTAAAATTTACATTTTCAAAGTATGGTGGGTTTGCCACGGCTCGGACACATCATACTTGTAGATCCAGACCAGTATAACACGTGTCATTACTTAGTCAATAGTATCGTTATTTTTGTTAAAGCAAGTCCAGGAAAAAGCTTTTAAGTACCTACGTCACCGCCGTTGGACGACTCAATATTATCTGTATAAAACCACCTTGTATCAGACATTAGTCTCACCGTTAAACTAAGATTAAAAAACAATCGAAATTTTTATACACTAGAATAAGTAGCAGGAATTTGTTTAAATGAAAGAAAATTTAAAGTCAATAAATACCTAATTGAGAGTATTGGCTATAAAAAAAAAACGTATCATAAGTCTGTCAAATATAAGCCATTAATATCTATTATCTAAGCCATGAGAATAAAACAAATACATAAAACATGATTTTTTCTATGATCCAATATGTCGATCAATCACGTAATATAAGATTGTAGAAAGGCAGTCTTACCGTATATGGGTACCTTAACGCGACGCGACAAAAAATTACAGCTGGCATATACCCAACGCTTACAAACATGGCATTATAGTTAGACATTATGCCAATGACCTTACAACATTAGAAGTGTGTTTAATATTAAATAAGATAAGCATTAGGACAACAAGAATGAGGGATTATTTTGAATATCTTATAAAACAAAGAGTGTTTTTGTCTGTTCCTTCCATTCGAGCTTTTTGAATTACCTACATGACGGATGTAAATACATACGGCAACAATCTAAAAATATGTCAATTTTTAAGTTCACATGAACATTCGTATATAATGTTACACACCTACAGCGTTTTATTAAATATATACAAGGAAGTGAAATCGAGAGAATCACGTCCGTAAAGACAAAGTCTTGTTATTTACTCGTAAAAAATAATGTAACTTTACAATCCAAATGTGGCAACTTTAAGACTATAAATTTATTTACATTCAAAGAGCACCGCAAACAGATCGCATCACGCGCTGCAAGTTAGTGGTCAATAAATAATTCTAAATCGTGCTTTGACTGCACTCAATGATAATAATAGTCGTAGTTAGCAACGCTGACCCATGATATTATATTTCGGTTTTGCTAGCTTTCGTTATCGCGTCCTACGCTTTCATAGACTGCTAAGAAAGTTTGATGCTTAATCCGATGGCGCATAGACTAGACGTGTCCTGCAATATCATTTTTGGCAATGTTCAATAACGTTGTACAAACAATATGTGTGCAGTCACTAGCAAATTTGATTAGAAATATCTTAAGATATCTCGTATAAGTGCTTTATAACTCGCTTTCAAAACACTTTCGTTGAATAGCTTTAATACGAAATACAAAGAAGAATAAAGCACGATTTAAAAGTTTAAAGTATCAATAAAACGTTTTGTAATACTCTGAATATATCATTTGCATTAAATGTGAACATTCAAAATTTTATTACAGGCCTCGCTGTATGGACCGAAACGTTCACGTTACAACACCGTGGCGTATGTTTAAGCAATTGATTCGATTCTTATCAAATATATACTGTTTGACTCTGAAGAAATACATGACGGATTATAACATAAGAAATATTGAACGAGCAGTCAGTATGTAACATAAATTTAACATGACAAGAAAGCACATATTATATAGGTATATTTGGTGTATGTGGCATATTTTATTGATATTATAAATGCAGAAGCTTATGTTTTGATGTTCGTAACTCTATTCAATAGGACAATCATAGAGCATTTTCATACATTCTCAAGTATTTAAAAAAAACTTGTATTTAAAATGAATTTACGACATGCGAAACGGTATAATTGCTATACCAAAGAACGACAGTTAAATTGTATGAAGTGTCAAAGTTCTAATGGAAGACATGCAGAAAGGTGAAGTTGGTAATAAAATTAATAATTAAAACAATTTTTTTTATTTCTAATTTTTGATATATTATTTACAATAAACCTTAGAACAACATCTTATAACAATAAAAAAATAAAATAAAATATATATAAAAATATCTAATGGTTTTATGATTGTAATTGCAAAGATTGTTGATCGTATACATTAAATGATTATTCTAAGATATGTTCATAGAGCAGTACATTTTATATAATTACAAGCGTCCTGACTGCACGGGCCGATTAAGGGTCTACATAAAAAATTGCATCGTAATACATTTATCTCTGTTAATTTACGTGGGAAAGCCTGTAAAGCTCACAGTCGGCATTTTTCCGATCTAATCGTCGTAAGATTTCAGCTAATTTACAAAATAACCTAAACCTTCCTCAGGATACAGTCAGTCCATTGGTGAAAATTAATATGGTAATTTTTGAGCTTATCGCGTTTAGACAGAGACGGACTTAGTTTTTATAATATGTAGGGATTATTGTTATTAATGCCTATGGTTAAAAATAACGATCAATTTCCTTTAGTTTTCTGTGCTGGCATCCCCGGTACATTAATTATAGGGTCTGTGTCAACAAATACTATATTTTTGTCCAAGAAAAAATGCCGAGTATGATACTAATATTAAATTAAGTTGTGTTTGTTTCTTTTTTTGGTATCACACATGAATCGTTCCTATTATATTATTTGCAAGGCTACGTACACGTCCAATTAATTAGGACGTCAGTTGTTTTAGATACTTATATTACGGACACAATATTACGCAATACACAATATTACATGCACAATATTTAAATAAACGCATCAGAAAATACACGAGACTTGTGTTAAGACATACTTGTTATTGAGTCATTTTAAAAAGTATATAATTGAATAAAACAGCTACTTAAAATTTCACGGGTAGTTACTTATATACAGGATTATTTGTAGACCTACAAATGTACGACAAAAACTTGTAAAATCAATTTTTTTTCATCTATTGAGTTATGTCCGACGTCGAAGAATAAAAGTTGTTGCTTATGATGTTAGCTATACTAGAAAGGTTGCTGGGTCATTACAAATAACCCTGTATAGACGTATATTATTTATAAACCACATTTCTTCAATTAAAACGATAACGATTCAAATTCCCTCCTTAACATATACTTAGATATTTTTTGACACGATATTGACTTATTTTGATTTTATAAAATAAGTTAAATAATTATGTGTATTAATAAATAGAAGCGGAAAAACCTAAACGAAGGAAATTAGAAACAATAATAAAGATTTAATATTATTAGCGTTTCTCTGATTCGTGTTAATTGAATTACGGATGCGATTAAACTGTTTAACACCCAGACAGTGTTTGAATTTTAAGTAGACTTTGAATTATTTCCCGTATTAACGCTAATCAAATACCCACATAGATCCCACACTTTAAATAAACCGTGTTACTCTTTGTATTTCAAATTCGTTTTATATTGCAAATTCGCTAACTTCTTTCCGCAAATAAAAAATAATAATAAGTATATCTATGGTTTATATTGACAATACTCGTATACTTTTCATTTCACACAATTTATCTGTAAACATTTACATTTAATAATATTTAAGTGTTTCATTTATATTATTTGTAAATATCATTATCAAATCGTTGATTAAACGTAAGAAAAAGAGAGAGATTTCATTGTTATTATAGTCCATCCATCAACAAACTATATATTTTCTACGTAATGTGTTAAATGTTTTTTTTTCGCTAGATTATTAATAGTTTGTAAAAAACATTTGAACTAAGTATACCTATACAATACAATATAAAGATTTTTTTGCACTTATTTCTTTAGTAGAATTTATGTAAACAAGGGCAACTTCAGTGATCCTATAGATATTTAAAAATAAAATATTTATCTATTATCTTTATAAATTACACAAACATAATTTGTTTATACATTCAACTAATTAATATCATCGTATCTATTACGCTTAACAATAATAGCAATAAATGGTACGCTATTATTGGCTCCATTAGCACTTATATAAATATTTAATAAATTCTAAGAAAGTAAAGTTGGTTCTTATAAATCATTGAATTTACTTAAGTTCCATTAACTTACTCCTGACGAAGGTCTCGGTGAGAATCTCTAGAAATAAAATAAATAAGCTTATTCTAGGTACTTCAAGGTTTATTAAGAACTTTAATGCTTTAAGCAAGGGTACACAGGTTTGATTTCATCAAATATGATTTAAAAATGGTTCCAGCAAATTGAAGGCTGGAAAAAGTTGGTGACAAATTTATTTAACCATCAAGTATTTATTTATTTACTAGCTGTACTCTGCGCGCTTTGCTACGCTACTTATTAATTATCAAAAGGTTAATCGTACAAACCTTTGTGGGCTCATGGACAACACTTTTCTGAAGATCAGGACATGATCAAATCCATAGTGTACGATTCTATAAATGACATACAGTCATTCATTTATATATATATATATACAGATAATAGATTAGCAGACTGACAATTTATAGTAAGTGGTCAATAACGCCGATAGACATTGGTAATGTAAGATATAAACATCATCATTGGTAACACACATTGTCAAAGCGCCACCAGCATTGGGAACTAAGAAGTTAAGTCTAAGGGATAAAGTCCCTTGAAGTGATAACGGACACAAATCTCACTGGCCCACTTACCCTTCAAACCGAAACACAATAATCGTGCTGTTTAGCAGTAGAATAAGTGATAGCGCCCTTCCATCAACCTACGACTAGAGAGACGGTTAAAAAGACTATATGTGAGCTTTCTTACATTTTAATTAATTCACAAGAAGGCAATATTAAATAATAGTTGTTTCCATGATCAAATTAAAGTACCAAAAAGTGTATTTATTATTAAAATATTCATTAAGTTATTTTGTATTACTATAATTATTTATAGTATAAAAAGTATAGAACCTCATCTTATTTCCTCTACTGGTTAGCATAAAACTGGTATATTTTTTACCTAGAGGATAGGGAATTGCGATTCAATTCATGCGGTTGATTTATGTAAAAATACCTACCTATTAAAATTATTAACAATTACTAAATACCTAAAACATAGTACTTAAGATGGAATAGCTAATTCACTTTTACACTAAGTGACTCTAATATGTCTTATTGAGAATGTCTAAGCCAAAATCTATTTAATACATTTCATTCTTATCAAAATGAATACTATCTAATTTTTTTTTTATTTAGCTACGTATTATATATGTTTTTTAACGTATTCAAGAAAACAAACGTATAAAGTGTTGATCTATTAATTTGCTTCTCTATTTTTTCTTCGTAACTATCCTAAAAATTAAAAATTTGCGTACGATACCATAGTATTCAAAAATGTATGAGAGTTATATTGTTTTTTTTTCTTTTAAATAACTTAAATTTAAATCGTTCATACTTTTATATATACAAATATGAAAAAGAATAAAAATGTAAGATTGTACGTTAAGTCATCGTTAGTTATTATCATTATGAAAGAAGTGTAGAATATGCATCCGTCATGACGTCACTATGTACATATACGAACATACATTTTTTATAAGTAGATTTCTTTACGTATTTTCCTACCTATAACAACTAAGGTTTTTATAATTAATATTGAACGTGACTTGTTAGATATTTTTTTATATTATTGAATGATTATTAAGAGCTTAGTAAAAATATTGCAAACATCCTAGCAGTAATATTGTGATATACAATGATTTATCTAATTTTTGTACTGATAGTCTTAATAAGCTAAAACAGCCGGCTACAACCAATGCTATCATTATGCTTAAGATAAGTTTTCTGTACCTACGTTTAATCACTTTTTTAAAATATAGAGTGGTACTATTTATCTATATTAAAAAATACTTTTTCAAATAATACAATTTATTTCGCTATTTATAAATAACTCTACAAAGTTAATTATTATTTAAAAAGAGAGTATACTTTTATATTGTTATAAAATGAATATATATCTATACCGTACTTTATGTATATTTTCAAAAATTAATGACGTAATCTGAAATATTTTAATAATAATTGTTCATCCAATTAGAATTAAATAGAGATATTTGCAAAAATGAAACCCTTTGAGTAATGGACATTCAATCTTATGTTTATACGACACGGTATGTGAAATGTTCGGTAAGAAATATTTTGTCGAACGCAACTATCAATAACATGGAGCGTTTAAGCTATTATAGTGGCGAAAACAAACCGACCAGCAAAAGCATCCGTAATGAGGTATGGCGACGGGTAGACGGTCAACCGTTAAAGTCTGTCAAATACTATTTCATGACCCCCCAATGATGACCCCAAGACGAATGAGATAGGCACGCGAATGATGTTGATGACGTGTTTTTATGGAAAAGGATTAAAGATCAAACTCTGTCATAGAGGCGTCATTTTAAATCGGAAAACTCAGTTGTCGTCTTTTATCTTCAGTTGGATAATTGGAGATTATGTACAAAGAATTGGATACATTATAGAAAAATGCCATTATTGCCAAATGCCAAATTAAGCCCAACTCTATCTTGTATATTTATACGTGCTCTACAATTTTTATAATAGTTCACGCGTGTATACATACTTAATATGTTGAATAATTTCATAATACTTCAATTATATTAAGAAAAATACTAATTGGGGTCAATCAAATTGAACCTTGAATATATAATGGTTATAAACATGTTTAAATAAGCGTTTAATTATATATCAATCAACATAAAAATATAATATGTTAAATTAATCTTATTTAAAAATATATCAATCAAATTAAGTTTGATAGAAACGTCGACGTGTCCTTTAGTAAATAAACACTTATTTAAAGAGTTAAAAATTAAAATCATATTCGTTGTGAGGGACGGGATGGAATAGTTTTCCGACTTTTCATCAAACTTACCCTTCGCTTCCTATTCGGCCGTTCCGTAGATTGAATTTGATTTTTTCTCTTCATTTTTACACTTGTGATTATTTTAAAAACACATTGCAACACTTCAATATAATTATCAAGTCATATGATTTTCACTATTTGTCTTTAACTAATCCTATTTTTTAAGTAGTTTACGTTTCACTTATCCAAAAACAACAAATGTATAATAAGGATGAATTGAATCTAAAACTCTTGCAAGCACTTCACAATCACTATACTTTGTAGCTTTACGAATCCAGAAAATGAATCGCAGATGCATATTACGTCCGATTAATTCCTTTTAACACGCGTTTTCGCTGAAAAAAGTATGCGTACGCGGCGTACTTCGTAGAGCGGGAAGCGTGAGGCGTCTCGCTGTAGTCCCACGCTGTATCGGAGTGGGCATCCTTCGGCGCTACTCCCGCCTCCGGGCACTACGCGCCACCGCGTCCCGCCGCACACCTCCCGCCTACTCCGAATTATTCAAATAGATCACTTTATTTACCCTTCACATCCTAATTGCTCTTCACAAATACTTTGGCTTGTTGGATAGATTAAAATAACATTGTTTTTTTTGCAATTAAATAAACAACTTTTTTATGCGTAAATATTTGGGTTCAATAACGATATTGAAAACTCTTTGACATCTATAGATACTATTTAATTTAATAATACTTCAAAGGGCAAATTAAATAAAATCATTTAATAACATATACTTTTTTTATTGGAAGCCGTACAGTATTTATCCGTATAATAACGACATACATATAATAAATGTAATTAAATATTTTTTATGTCTTTCGCAAATACTGTTTTTAGTTAAGAGATAAATTCAAAGCCTTATTAGTTTGAGCGCATCTCTCGCAATTTGCCGTTAGACCTTTAAACTGGGATCATGAAATCGAGTTTACATATTAATATTGGCTTTAATGCAGGTCTCACTTAAGTGCTGTTAATGCTTTAATCACTAAAAGCTAATTGACATTAAGCAGGTACCATGTTAAGAAACACGAGAGGCGTTGGGCAATATGTCTATAGACTGGAAACTCCTACCTACACCCACATGAGTCGCTGTCCACTGTTTCGCGATTGGTATCCCTATCTATTAAACATGTTTTCGTGGATGCCCTGTGTGAAAGTCGCCTACCGAGCTGGTAATAAACCTCGGCTAACATTGATGTCGCATACAAATTGTTTGTGCTTTTAGTATACTCTGAGGAGTAACTTATAAATGTTGTGACTTTCGTATGCATAATCGTGTACGTTTGACGTAATGTTTTATAACTTATAGAGTATAGAATTACAAAGGTGACTGGACATGGACAAGAAGCCTTTTCTTTGCCAATCTATTAAGACCTTCAAACTTCAACGCCATTTTTAATATTTTTTTGGATAAAAAACCAGTTACGCATTTTTATAGATATTTAAGTCAATATTCATAAGCAAAGGTTTATGTCATCTGATTCATTTAAAATACATACATTAAGTATATAATACTAATTAACACTTGCCCATTTAAAAAAAATATCTAATATATTCAATATTATTATGAAAATTATTAATACGAATGGAACTCTGTTTATCTGTTTGCCTTACCACGATTAAACCATAGAACTGATCTTAATTAAATTTTATATTGATGTAACCTGAACCTGGATTTAAAAGACATTGGCATTTATGAGAAATTAACATCTAGTAATATTATAAAAAGAATAATTAGATTTATTCATGAGGTTATACAGTTCGTGTGAACAGAGTTTTGGATGTTTTAAAATAGATAATAGTGATAAAATATATATAAGATTATTATATATTTAACTATTAGAAGTTTTTTGAAAAATGTTTAAAAAAAGGATATACAAATAAATAGGTATTGGTAAATATATTACTAAGCTATTAACTTCTTTTTCTCTTACAAATAGGAGTTATTCTTGTTTCATCTGCATAAGGGTTAAAATCTAATTAGTATTCCATGTTCTGTTCCTTCCGGTTAAAATGCCGGATGTAAAACGGGTGCTCGAAATGGATTCTAATTTCAAATTTAATTTTAGGGTTTTGTTGTTCTACCGTTAAGTGGTCTTTAATATCATATCTATAAAACGTTCTGACGTTTTGTAAACAATTGCTTTCTATATCTTAACCCCCAGAAATATCCGGTTCCTGATAATATAAACAAAGATTTCCTGTAAAAACGGGGAAATAGATAAAGGTAAATATTTTTACAACTATATTATTTTTTTTAAGTTTTTTAAGGTCTTCCAGACCGATTTCGGCCACGGCGGCCAATCTCAAGAGAGGTTTGCCAACTGCGCAGGAGATATTATAGTGCACAACTTCACAAGTGTTATCGTCATAGTCCAAAGGATTAGTATACTGAAGAGGCAGTAAGCTGGACACACATGTCACAGAACCGACAATCGTTGGAGTATATCTGTTCTGGCAGATAATATATCTAATAGATAATATAAGTTTGAACATGATTATGCTTTTAGAAATATTTTATCAGACATCAGACGTCTTTTGTGTGAAAAAAAAAATCACAATTCATAAAAGCCTGGACCAATCTAATTCTGAAACCACTTTGTGTTTGATTTTTAAAAGAGGAGCTATTAGGTTAGACGTTCTAAGAAATAGTGAAGTTGGTGAGCTTTCTATCTAAATCGTAATACGGTTTTGTTCTGAAAGATAATTACTCTGTGGTAGGGCTTTTGCAAGCTCGACGAATAGGTAGATCACTGCAAAGCAGTAATATTTAGTATTGGTATATAGTCTAGTTGCAATGGTGCGTGTAACTACAGGCACATGGGACATAACATCTTAGTTCACAATGCGCTACCAACCGTAGCGCATTATTAATATTGACTATGAGTGATGGTGACTACTACTTACCGAAGGCCTTGAGATCTGCGGCCATATAAGCCTCAGCCACGAGACCAACGACGCAGCTTATTACGCCCCACTCATATAGCAGACCCCAAAGTTATGCGTAATATAAACTCCTTTGTTGTTACACGTTTGCTATTTACTGCCTCGTTGGTCTAGTGGATAAGATTCCAGCCGGTAGCTCAGTTCTGGGTTCAAATCCGAGGTCGGGCCAATAAAAAGATTTTTGGTGTTTCTTTGTTTTTTGAAAAATTGTATATTGTTGAAAGTGTGTACATTCCCGTGCCTCGGAAAGCACGTAAAGCCGTTGGTCCTGAGCCTTAACTCTTTCCGGACGGTTCGGAATGCCGTCCCATCGGGTTGTGAGAGTTATTGAATGCACCTGTATTTGCGCACACACTTGTGCACTACAATATCTCCTGCGCAATTACTAATATCTCCTGAAATTGGCTGCCGTGGCCGAAATCGGTCAGGAGGACCATTAATATTATTGCTATTGTCTATTTAATTAAATTAAATACAAGAATAACCTGTTAAATGAAGAGTTCTTTTCTTAAAAAAGAGTATTACGTGATCCAGTCCTCCCGACGTTCGCTTTCGAGAGACGATTAATCATCAACACAAATTAGTTACATAAAAACACGGCAGATCACGGCAATCACCGTTTCAGTTAACATTTCTTTGTTTTGGGACAATTGGACGTGATGACAAGATAGTATACTTAAATAACATTAAATAAAGTGTAGCAGAGTTAAATGAATAATCATTTATATAAGGATCAATTTCGTATAACAAACAGCTGTTTGATTGAATGAAACGAAGCCGATGATATATTGATCAGTCGATATCTCGTAACAATATGAAAAATGAAGCCACTAATTACACGGTATTGTCTACAATATATGTATGAAACCTGATTGCGAGAAATATTTATGTGTTAAGCAGACACGACTGTTAGATAATAATTATTTACTAGTGATGAACAACAATTGTTCGTTGTATTTTATTTAAACTACGTAAGGATTCAATTATTATTTTAGTTTTCGTTATACATAATATAATTTATTCCTTACCAATAAAAACTCGACACATAGACAAGAAAAACCATTCAACGTCATTCATTATAATGTTATACATACGTTATTTATCACAGTAACATTTTTGCTTAAGATCAAGACAAAGTGATTAATGAAGTAGTATTAAAGAAGACTTGATTAGCTACGGATTCAAATAAGTTGACATCGAATATCCATCAAATAAATTTTATTTGAGAGCTGATTTAAATTTAATTACAAATTTCGAACGTCATGAAATTTATAAATGATTTATTATTTATTATTTATAAATGACCTATTTGATTTTTTTTTATAATTTTTATCAAAAAGATGGCAATGAAAACAAACATAATCCAAAGAATATTGTTTCTGCAAGAACAAAAAAATCTTAAACGTGAATTAGGTACGTTTTAGGTGTTATTCAGTACAAAAACAGATCTGAAGATTTAGTAATTGTATTATTCGGGTACACAAATACAGAATATATTTATTTATTTATTTATTTATTTAAGCCTTTTATTCCACAGCAAAATGTTTACAATTCAAATGTTTATTAGTCGTGTTAGTATATTTTAAGCTATTAATCTGGTGTTAGTGAGGTTTGTTATTTATTTGTAATGTGGATCCCGATTGGGTAAAGGCCTCCTCTTTCTCCTTCCAGAATCCTCTATCTCTGGCGAGCATAATCCAGTCTTGCCCTGCTACCTTAACAATATCATCAGACCACCGTTTTGATGGTCTGCCGATGCTTCTTTTCCCTAATGGCCCCTTCCAGCGTGTCACTTTTGTTGTCCATCTATTGTCCTTAAGCCTTGAGATATGACCAGCCCATTGCCATTTTAATTTTAAAGCCTGTGTTAAAGCATCCGTTAGTTTAGTTTTTTGCCTGATGATTTCTGACCTTATTTTATGTATTTTTCTAATTTTTAGTGCACTTCTCTCCATTGATCTCTGTGTTGTCCTTATTTTTTCTTTCACTTTATGTGTGTAAACCCATGTCTGACAACCATACAATAAGCTAGGCAGAAGACAGGTATCAATAACAGTTTTTTTAATGTTTAATGTATAATCTCCTTTTAAAATTTCCTTTAGGGACCAGAATTTGTTCCAAGTTAGTTTACATCTCCTTTCTACTTCTTCTTCGTTATTTAATGCACTGAAAGATACCTGTTTGCCCAGGTATATGTATTTGTCCACATATTCTATGTAGTTGCCCTTTGAACTGATAGGAAGTCGCTGGCTATTAGTGATTATTTTAGTTTTGGAGGCGTTAATTTCTAGTCCAACTCTAGCACTTTCTTCCTCAAGCGAATGTATCATTATTTCGAGTTCCCCAGGTGTTTCGGCAAGTACAACGATATCATCTGCGAATTTCAAATGGCTCAGGTAAACGCCACCTACATTCAATCCCTTGGTTGTCCAATCTAGTTTTTTAAATACACTCTCTAGAACCGCGATAAATAGTTTTGGTGACAAGGGATCACCCTGTCTTACTCCCCTTTCAATTCTTATTTTTTCTCCTCTGGTTTCGAGTTTCACTCTACTTGTAGCGTTGGTGTAAATATATTTTAGGATATTTATATACTTTGTGTTAATGTTTAAGGATGATAATGCATTCCAGATAGAATTATGACTTATACTGTCGAAGGCCTTACTGTAATCTATAAATGCTATATATAGAGGTCGTCTAAACTCCTTGTATTTCTCTATCACTTGTCCCAACGATTGCAGATGGTCAGTAGTACTATAACCTGATCGAAATCCTGCCTGTTCTATTGGTTGCGCTTCGTCGATTTCTGTAGATATTCTTTTTAAGATCAGCGATGCAAAAAGCTTGTATAAAGAAGCCAATAGACTTATTGGTCTGTAGTTACCTACATCTAGAGGATTGCCTTTTTTATATAAAAGTATAACCTCAGATGAGCACCATTGCTTAGGCACAGTTTCCGTTTCCAATATGAGGTTAAACAATTGTGTGAAGTGGTTAAGTAGAATAGGTGTAGCATATTTGAGCATTTCATTACTTATCCTATCAGGTCCTGGGCTTTTTGCACTTTTTAACAGTTTTATGTGTTCGTATATTTCGCTTGCTTCTATGGCAGGAATACTCTCTGTGTTGGGGTTATAGCTTACAACTTCTTCAATGCTTTTCTCTTGGTTTCTTTTTTTGTATAGTTCTTTGTAGAAGTTAGTTGTCTGGACTAATATATCCTTTCTAGATTTTGTCTGATTTGTCTTAGTTTCTAATTTTTGTATCCACTTTTTATGTAAGTTTAGATCTTTAAATGCTCTTTTAGTGCTTCTGAACTTCATTATGTTTCGGGTTATAATAGCTTCTCTATGTATTTTATAGTCTTTCTTTATTTCTTTGTTGGTTTGTTTAAATATTTGTCCAAGTTCTCTTTTCATCTCCTTCGTTTTGTTTTTTGTAGATATAAGTTCGGTGCGTCTTTTTATTAATGATACTGTATTGTCACTAAATATTTTTTGCCTATTCTGTTTCCTTCCTGTGTGAGTCAGAGTTGAGCTTGAAGTTAGTGCTTGTTCTATAGTGTCATAATAGTCTTGGACCTCTATAGGCTCTTCTGGTTTTTTGTCAAATTTGTAAGATTTTAGGTTTTCTGTAAATGCGATAATATCGCCTTCTGTAAGTAGGGTATTGGGGTATGATTTAAAGTGTTTTCTGCTCTTTTTCGGGACACGTAACCTAACTGTAGCCCTTAGAAATCTGTGATCCGAGGCAAAATGTATATTATTCAGTATTTCGAAGTTCGTCACTAATTTTGGAGTGTTTGACATTATAAAGTCAATTTCGTTTCTGTGTAAATGATCTGGGGATTCCCAAGTCCATTTTTTATTTGATTTCTTTCTAAAGTATGTATTCATTATTGACAGTCTGAACTCGAAGGCATATTCTAAAAGTTTCGTGCCTCTTTCGTTTCTTATTCCATAACCGTATTTACCCATTACCGGGTGTTCTTCCGTTTTGGGTTGCCCTATTTTGGCATTGAAATCTCCAATTACTAAAACATTCTCATCGGCTAAATCATGTGCCATTGCAAGATCACTGTACAGTTTTTGAATATCTTCGTCACTTGAGCTTTCTGTTGGTGCATATACTTGAATAATCGATAAGCTAAGGTTTTCAAATTTTAATTGCAGTAATGCTACCCTTTCTGAGATGCCAGTGAAATTAGTTATGTTATTTTTTAGTGTCTTTTTTATCAGGAAACCTACTCCATATAGCCCTTTCGTTTGTCCGATGTAGCATAAAATGCAATTATTATATTCTTCGATGTGGCATCCCATTCTTCTTACTTCTGAGAGTCCAATTACATCATAGTGTACATTTTCCAATGCATACGATAATTCTAGATACTTTTCTATAGATGACAGTGACCTTACATTGTATGTACAAATCTTTAGAACATTCTCCTTGTTTCTCTTTGGTTTATTATTATTATTGGAAAGAGGGTAATGGTCTAATTTCCCACGTGGACCAGACGGCTTGGGAAATGTGGTATTTGTAGTGTCGTTTCGTATGGTATGCTTAGTATTTATTGGGGTGGTCGTATTATTATAATTTTGAGCCATTTCACTTTTGATTTTGCTTTTGTTTGTACACTGATGACATTGAGGGTTTTGGTGTTTATCTCCCGCAGCGACCACCCGTGTTGGGAGAGATGGAGGGGCCATTACTTGCTATTCATTACTATTTGATTGCATTGAATTGTTTAAAAAGCGCTTAATATCATATCTATTTCGTTTTTGGAGCTGTTTGGAAGTATTTGAATAATTTATATAATGTTGATCTTTTGTCTTATCATCTATTGATGACTTTTGCGGAGATTTTGATTTTGATAGGCTTCTTTTTCGGTTTGGTACGATATTTCTGTTTTCTTTGTTATTTTCTGATAGTATTATTAATTTATCATATTTTATAAATGCTTTATTACCTTTTCTTCTTTCTTCCTCTACTTGTTCTTGCAGTTCTTTTCGTTTTATTAGTACTTCTGGTGGATAGTCTTCTTTAATATAAAATTTAGAATTAGATAGAAGTTTTTTGTTTTTTAAAAGTTCGATTTTTTTCCCCATTGATGATAACGTCACTGCTATGGGTCGTGTTTTCGTACCTTTTCTGCCTATTCTCCTACAATATTCTAAGTCACTATTTTTGCAGTTTATTTCCATTTTATTGTTTATAATGTCTAATATAGTTGATTCCAAATTTTTATAACTTTTTTCAGTTTCTTCTATTCCAAAAAATATGATATTTCTTTTTCTTGCTTCTTTTTCTAAGTGGTGAATTTTTATTTCTTGTTTTTCGATTTTTTCGGTTAGTTCGTGATATTTTGATTCAATTGTTAAAAACCTTTCGTTCATGCTGATATTAATAGTTTTGATTATACTTTCCTTCATTTCTTTCATTTCCACCTTTTGGCAAGTCATTTCTTCTTGAATTAGTTTTAATGTTGATAAAATTTCATCCATTTTATTAATTATATAAATATTGTTTAAATAATATAATTCAGAATGTCAGCATATAATTAATAATAATAAATGTAGTAAAATTTAAAAATATGAGTAAAATGTAATAAAGAATGTCTGCAAATGGATATAATAATGTAAGTTTTAAAATGTCAATAAATAAATATATTAGAATTTTAAAATGGGAGAAAAAATATAATTAATCTTTTCAAAATGACAATCAAAAAATTATAAAACTAAGCCATTTAATATTACTTAATGATCTAATGTAATATAGAAATATAGAATGTCAGCAAGTAGTTATTGCTGACATCTATATATTAATAATATAAGTTTTAAAATGCCAATAGATAAATAATGTAAAATTTAAAAATGTGAGTAAAAATAAAATAATATATATATGTAATAAATAAAATATAATGTAATTTTTCTTTTTTAAATGTCAATCAAAAAATATTAAAATTTAAGCAGTGTGTTTTACGGTCGGGATCGAACTCTGTTCATTCGAGTTCATACGAGTACACGTTGAATCTCAGACCAATAGACCAAGTAGTTGATAGATGGAATGGTGAAATTTATCAACTAAATCTTATAGCTCTTGATAATTTTGTTGGGTAGTTTTCTTAGTTATGTTAAGGCTACCTTCGCCTTTATTATCACTTTTTAACAACTCCAATTTTAACCATTAATTTCATATGTTACACTAAACTTCATTTTCACATGTAGTTTAATTGTTTGTTTCTATTTATTTTAGAAAGTCACAGGTTTAGCGATTTGATTAACAGTTTTTGATTTTCTAAAGTCTTCGTCACGTCGTTTATTCGAACGTCCTTTTTAGTCGCTATTTCTGGGTGTTTCCGTTTGGATAACGTTATCACGAATGAATTTCATATGTATAAGTATTTTTAACACCACAACAGTTACTAATTCGCACTTATATAATTTTAAAATTGACTTTTATGTGGAGCGTATACTATTGTCACTGCACGCAGCGCCCTCTCTCCCAGAATATATAGAGCAAATTATATATTTACTAACATTAATGCCCGGCCTTTGATGCATTTAATTGTCTGAAAAAAAATCTGATACGAACCGTTCGCTATCGGTGTGACTTAGTAACTATTTATTTACGTTAAAGCTACCAGAAGTCTAAAAAGCTACTAGAAGTCTTTCACTTGGTGGTAGAGCTTTGTGCAGGCTCGTCTGGGTAGGTACCACCCGAACACAACAGCAGAGCAAAACAGCAGTATTTGGTACTATTGTTGTCGGGTTTGAAGGGTGAGTGAGCCAGTGTAATTACAGGCGCAAGGGACATAATCACATAACATCTTAGTTCCCAAGGTTGGTGGCGCATTGGCGATGTAAGCGATGGTTAACATCCCTTACAATGCCATTGTCTATGGGCGTTGGTGACCACTTACCATCAGGTGGCCCATATGCTCGTCCGCCTTCCTATGAAAAAAAAGTCTTCACAGAATTGTCAACAACAATAATCGAAATAAGTTTCAAATTTATCAAACATTGAACATTGTAAATAAATGTGTATGTTATATATAAAGAATAACATTTTATTTATGTTTTAATGTTCACTATGTATGTATAACAAAATGGAGTTCGATGAATTTTATATTACCAAATGGAAACGATTACAAATCCTGCAGACATAACTCAAACATTTCACGAATAGTAACTTGTCATTTGTTAGGACCTGGCCTGAGGCTACACTGTGTATAAGTGTACCTTTTATTTTCGCTATAAATTTATTTAATGGTTACCAATGTCGCAGATACGAATGCCAGCAACCATTACTTGACTGTCAGTGGTTGAGAACGATTTGTTATTTAGTATTTATCGTCATAAAGACGAGTTATGTCGGGTATTTGTGTCAGATAACCCACGATATTACAGAAACGTAAAGTATTTTGATTATGTATCACTTATTCCGATAATTTAAACTCTAAGGATTAGCCGACATGTTAAAATATATTTTAAGACTTGAAAAGTGCTTGGATGTTTTAATATACATTTGTCTATTTCTTAAAAGTAATATGAATTCTCACAAATAAGATTTCTTTAAGATTTGATTAAAATCAAAACAACGAAATCGTACAACCGTTCGACAAAGTCTACACCAGAAATAGTAGTAAATAATACTTTACACGGTGGTAGGGCTTTGTGCAAGCTCGTCTGAGTAGGTACCACCCACTCATCAGATAGTCTACCGCAACACAGCAATACTTTGTATTGGTTTGTTTCGGTTTGAAGGACGAGTAAGCCAGTGTAATTAGGGACACAAGATTATGTCTCTTGTGCCACATCTTAATTCCCAAGGTTGGTGGCGCATTGGCGATGTAAGTGATGGTTAGCATTTCTCACAATGCCATTGTCTATGGGCGTTGGTGACCGCTCACCATCAGGTGGCCCAAATGCTCGTCTGCCTACCTATACAATAAAAAAAAATGTTCGATGATTTATTAGTAGATCTTCAGTGTCTAAATTCAATTAATTAATACGATTTCCATAACACGTGGATCATAGCTTTAGGAATGTAAGTGAAATATAACAAAAAGCGTACGTATATAAAATAAAAATGCAAGACATTACACCGTGAACATTTTAACTATGCTACCTTTCGACAATTATTCAACTTGATTTATGTGTTCTTTGATAGTATGCCATGGGAAAATACATTGCCGCTAAGTTTAACATATTAACATTCGTTTATTTATTAAGTTAATTTCTTCTGTTATATTCCTTATAATATGATTACATTAATAAATGCGAATAAATAATTTCAATTAAAATATAATTAATTACAAATTAAAATATCATGAAATTAATTAAAAAGATGCAAATCAAAGTTCAATTTTAATTATCCCGATAAAATGGATTTGTCATTTTATTTTTTAAATTATTTCTATCTTTGATATTAAATAAATAGTTTTCTTGGGTTTGTTGTTTGACATCTATAAAAAGGGTCTTCAGAAGTAAGTTTTACCGATAACGTTGATTACAGTAATTTGTTTAAGGCAAAGAGTATTTGCGTAAAATTAAACCTCGGTAAATCCAATCGAACGCTTACTCTTTAAAACGAACATACAGTTTATTTACAAACGTACATCGTACTTTAATAGGTAATCGTCACACGCTACAATACTAATTAGTTGGATGATTGATGTATTGCTTGAGTAACTACCTATATATCTCTTTTATGCTAATGTGTAAACAATTCGTGTCGTATAAGAAAACATTGCTCGTTTAAAATGGTGCTGATAAACTATCGTGAGTTTACTATCGTCGTTACCATTTAAACAAACACACTGATGATTAATCTCATAATAAATTTTTGTTTATCAAAGAAAATGATTCCACGTGAATCCTGATCAAAAATCGCGCGTACAAACCTAGGACCACTACATACATGTACTTCATTCATCTAAAGCTATGAGCTGAAAGAAAATATTCGAAATGTGTATGCGTTGGAAGAAATTTTGCCAGTTTTGTATCCAAACCATCTCTACATCAAGTGAGGCGGCTTTAAACTAGCAGTGGGACGTTTGGAGCCTATTTACTTTACTTTTTTAATTAAATTTTTTTTTGTATTTAAAACTTCAAAGTGTTCAGTGATTGCGAAAAAATATTTGATTGAGTTATGTTGGTATTAATAACATTGTTTCATCATAATTAAACATAATTCATTGCTGCTTATTTTTCTAAGTGAAAGGACTAGCTTATACTCAGAAATAAGACGGGACTTCAATGAAATTAATATATTATTTGCTATCATAAAATCCTTATATATGATTTGGCGCGCAACGCTCGTAAGATATTTTATAAGTGAATTCGATTCCCGCCAAAAAGGGAACCTGTCATTGTTCTTGCTTACAGATTAAAAATGTAGAATATTGTTGTTTAATATGAAAAATGACACACACTTCAGTAATATGTAATAATAATACGTATTATGTTCAATATTATATATCAAAATATTATTGACGCTTACATAAGACATCTTTGTAATATTATTTAATATGTGGTGAATATTTAAATATTAATAAAATATACCTTTCAAGCACAAAATAAAAACCCTTATGTGTTTGAGGCAGTGTTCGAGTAGAAAGTTCACTCTTAGCGTGCGAGGGCTTATTAGTCCATTGAGTTCAGGTTAGCCATTTTGAATTTCTTTTGACATGTCAACTTTGAGTTTTTTTCGGACTGGTTTATATAATTAAGTTCACTATGGATAAAATCTGAATTTAATTATCATTCATCACTTCAATTAATTTATATATAAAAAATGACACGATAAAGCACTTAAATAAATAAGAGACGAATGCCTTTACAATCAATTTGTCTCAAAGTAATATTGTGATAAACAATAGACATTTGATACCATTCAATTTTAATGGAATGTCGAAATCAAATAAAACAAACATAAGCGCTTTCCACACTGTTTCAAAGTCCTAATAGTTTTAATCTAATCGGTAGTCCATTGGAACTACGTATTTGCGTGACTGTTTTCAAATTAATCAACTCAGGCTAATTGATTGAGACACGATTAAGTTAGCTACCGTGATAGGCTTGGTAAGTTGCTATGCGAAACTAATTGCAATGCAATTAAATTGTAAAGATTTTCTTTATAATTAAATGGATTAACAAATCAGAGAATTCATCTGAGTAACGAATCAATACTTTTTCTATTGTGCGCTTATGAAGACTTTAAAATAATTTTACAAGATTAATTTAAATTCAATGATGAACCTCAATCGGTAAGAAACTTTAAAGAAGGTAATAACATGAATAACCACATACATATATGTATGTTAGAGTATATATCCCGTATAATATCGACTATAAAAAGTATATTTAGAAAAGTTTTTAAATTAATCTAGAGAAGAAAGTAATCTGTATGGTGATCAGCGTTTCGTGCATGCAAATAACTCACTCTCTAATGTGACTAAAAACTGCACATCGTAACTGTATATTTTCGGTGGTAATTTTGGAAATTATTGAGTATTAATTATTTTATTATGTTTTTAAAGCTGATTTGTATGTGTTAAAACGTGTACCCGCGTACGTGTGTCTGTTTGGATTACAATGTTTGTAAATTGCGTGTAAGTACGTACCTATCTATGTAAATTTTTCTTTCGTGTCGTTTATATCAGGAACCAATAACAAAGTCGACTACAAACCAATTTCATTCAATACGATATATAAACATTAAAATTTAGTTCACATAATATTACAAGAAGTGCAATAGTAGAAGAAGTTTTTAATTTAAAAAAAAAAACGAAGTATATTAATTTACGAAGGTAATATGCAGACCAAATTACTTGCAGACCGATGCTTTTTTATGCAAATAATTTATTTACGCTATACGCATCTTTGATAGGGCAATGCGCTAATCTAGCCTCTCTAAATTGCCTGAAGCATGTAATTTCGTCAATGCGCTCCCAACTGTAAAGCCTACGATGTTATTAAAGTTCTTTGTGCTTCTCAAACGCGTATATTCGCATATATTACACATTTATATTAAATATTGTAAGAAAATGGTTCAGATACAAAAATAATGATTTATGTATGATATAATTAGACCAGGGTCGATAAATTTTGAAACCAAAATAAATAATAGTACGATGCAGATCGCCCGTAAATTATTTTTCCTTTAATTTTTGTTATATTCTCTCCCTTTTCCAGTGGGTTTCATCCTTTAGAAGCACGTCATTTTAGATTTATTTTTACTATATCATTGTTTTTTTTTTATTCTATATTTTGTTTAATTGTTTAGTCAGGATTCAATTTTTTCCAACTGGTTACTTCAAAAACACATTATCATTTTCATATCTATTATCTGTCTGTGTGTGTGGTTCTCTCAAAATAATCTCAAGAAACAAAAAAACTGTACATTAGTAAATTAGTTATACAAAAGGATTGTTCTAATGAAAGTTGTTTGTAATTTTTTTATTAAATTTAATGATTAAAACGGTTTATACTGTTCTTATAATCTATTATGGACATTTATACAACGTAATGGCAGTAAGTGATTTAATATAAACAATTGTATGATGTATCCCATCTTATAGGTATGGATACATACCTACATATATAATTATTGGAATGGCATGTGTAAAGATTATAAATATAATTAAAATTATAGTAAAAATCCTTATATATATAAAATTCCTATTGTGTAGAACTGTAGACGAAACAGCATTGCGATAATCTCTTAGCCCAAATGTGGCTTTAGATTTGTCTTTTCAGGTCATCTTTAACATAAGAGACAAAGTTCCAAGGGAATTCCAGTATACTTATGCACTGCATCTACTCTTCAACTAATGTTAATTAGATTCCGTGCCATCCGCGATTTGAATAGATAAACCTCGTCGAAGTTACGATGTAGGTCGCTCCCGTCACGCACGCACGCCCGTAAAGAGAGACTTGTATACCAGTACGCGTTACGGTGTGTTAGTATTGTTCTCACTAGTCATCCTTTGTACAACCCATAATAATAGCTCTTACAAACTCATCGAACTTAATACAAGAAGCCTTGTTCTGTCGCAATGCGTTTAAAGTATAAGCGACTTGTTTGTGAAGAAAACACGTTATTATTACGTAAAATAAATGTTATTCGATAAAAAAATAATTAAATTTTTTATTAAGGAATGCAACTATATTCATTTAAGGCAATGTAAATTTTATTTTTAAAAATTACCTTATCGCTAGCTAAAAAGCATAAGTATTTGCTATAGCTACATAGCCTACATACATTTGATAACAAAAAAACCGTTTAATAAATATATAAATGTAATGATTTAGATTAATATTTGTTTTATGAAAGATAGACTCCAAAAAATAGAAAGACAAAATGAAGACTTAGTCTGAAACTAAAATACGCGCGTGAAGCCGCTGACATAATTGAATTCTTGTTTACAATATATTTTTAAGAAAAATTGTAATTGAAATTTCCTCCACGGGAACAGTGGGGAGGGGTTATGTGGGGCTCGCCGTATGTCCAGGGCACCGAGTGCAACCCGCTCATCGGAATACCCACTAAAAAACCAGCGGTACCCTTCCGGTCTTAAGGGGAGCGCCACGGGATCGCTTGCGCATGCTACCGTGACGCTCCGACTTGTGAAGCATCCTGGGCAACGAAATAAATGTACTTATATATAAATATATAAAAGATATACAATTTAATAACAACAATTATTTTTAAAAGTAAATAAAATGTACCAAAATGCAATTTTATTAAATAATTAGGTCTTTAATGGTCATTTGATTGAGATTAAGCTTTGATTAGTTGTTCAGTGTACCCATATCGTACCCTTTCCAAAATCAACCTTAAAGGTTTCAAGGTCGACCCTACTGATCGAGCGAAGCAGGGACTTCTTAAAATTTATACATACTTTGCTTACAGTTCTGTTTATTCCAAAGGAAAATTTCCGTAGCGCGTGCGATACGATCTCTCGTTAAAAGGAGCTGGTTAGGTACGAACAGTAGTCATTATGATAGTTGACTCAAACTTAACAACAACTATACATCAAATAATATGTCGTAAAAACTCATGATAGAAGTATCCTACCGATATTGTAGACAATTTCTGTAGCTTCATTCTTAATTTTTTATATACCCACCAATACAGACCACGTAAGTGTTTGTTTAATATTGACTTGGTAAATATTAGTTATTTCTCGTTAAAATATATTTTATTCATGTGTTACTGAATTGCCCATAAAGAGCTACGGAAGTCTGATGGCAAATGCCATTTATGTAGATTAGAGCGGTAACAGAATCAATATGCGCACAATAAAAATCTCATACGAAGCTTTTCATATAAAAAAATTGAATAAAATTTAATGTATTCAAGTCGTAGTGTCACAAACGTGACCAACCAATTGTTGGATCGAAGTATTTTTAATTCAGTTATAAAATTTGAACCAGAAATATTAACAGGAAAATTTAAATAAAGCTCATTAAATTCGTTTAAAAAGAAGAAAATACTAATATATTTTAGTTATATTTCTTGGTTTATTAATCTAATTCTAATAATAATAATTAAAATCGTTTTTTACTGACTGCCTACTCTCAATACAAAGCCAAAACTACCGAGTCTAGAAAGCTGAAATTTAAACATAGTTAGTTACGTAGTTAATTAAATTATAAACTTAATATTAATTGCTCATTTAAAATAGAATATGATATATTAAATTAATATCAAATAAAAATATAAAATAAGTATCTCTATTCAAATTTTGCATTCAAATGTAGAATTTTAAAGAACACGTTGAGATGTTTATGATTACCCATAATTAAAACCATTTATCAGTATCGAACAAGGGAATATTGTCAGCAAATTAGGCACAAGGCTCCTTATAGGAATTATATAAGAGTAGGTAGTAATTGACAACATAAACGATAAGTTATAATATAATTAATTTACTATTTAAAACGAAGTCCCGCTAAATCATAGACTTAATAATTATTAATTCAAATATTTATTTAACTTATTGACTAATATTAATTTTATTGAAATACATGATATGCCTAAGGTATTTGTAAGAGGCCTGAGTAAATAGTTGTACCGTTTTATTATACTTCATTGCTTATACTTCATTGCTTATACTTCATTGCTTATACTTCATTGCTTATACTTAATTGATTATCTATAAATCAATATATGTTTGTATCTTTACATAGTGGATTAATTGGCTAAAATAATCTTTGTTACAGTCGTAATCCTCTTCAAATCTAACTAAATTTTTCGTATAACGATACAAGGTTGAAATATTAATGTTCACTATTGACATTAGTCCTTTATTTAAAATATTACTCGACGATTAAATAGAGACAGGTCGTACTCACTGTGTCGAAGTTAATGCTTTGATTCATACATCAAATAATTTAGTCTGTCAGCTTAGAAGTGAAAATCAATGTATCTACCTACGTAAAGGTTCAATGAAAATATTGTTCCATTTACTATTGGTTTAAGATATAGCATATTTTTTTTCTTTATATATTTTAGCTTGATGCGTTTCTAAGCCTGATCTGATTGTGATTAAACTTTATTGTTTATTATTGTTGATATATTGATTTTTTCTTCGTATGTTTGTAAGTCTTTCGAAACGTTTTATGAATTAAAAAAAAATCTCAGTAGCAGCCCGGTGTCTGGAAAGTTGGAAGTGTGTATACTCCCGTGCCTCGGAAAGGACGTAAAGCCGTTGGTCCTGCGCCTGAACTCTTTCCGGTCGTTCCGGATTGCCTTTCCATCGGGTTATGAGAGCTAGGGAGCAGAGAGTGGACGTGTGTTTGCGCACACACTTGTGCATTATGATATCTCCTGCACAGTTGGTTAATCTCTCTTGAGATTGGCCGCCGTGGCCGAAATCGGTCAGGAGGACCATTATTATATACCAATATCCTAGTAAGGGTTGATTTTCTTCGGTTATTTTTAAAACGCAATAGACCATAAATATCTCATTGTATTCCTTATTTTGGCACTATGACGCAAATGTTGACGTAGAGAGATTAACCAATTCATTCTTTAGAGACATTACAATGTTACAGTGATTATAAATCAATCGTCTGTTTGACCGCACACGAAGATTTCATTGACGTCCGCGAAATTAATATAACGCTGTAAATTATATCCTAAATCAATGTCTAGTCGTGCAATCATTGTCTTCCGCCTACACATTAAACAGAAAGTACAAAGCAACTTTAATTTTTTTTCAGACAAGAACTCATATTCGTTTCGTAAACAAATCACTGCGATCATTGTTCAGTTTTAGACATCGATCAAGACGCGCTAATTCATTCGTCTTCTGGTATTTCACAGTTATAATAAGAAATGGTTAAGAAATAAGAAATGGTTTGGAAAAAATAAGTTGCTTTTTTTTGTTATTTTGATTTTTAATGGAATTTTATTTTGAGCTAATTTAATCAGTGTAATTATTGTCTGGCGTAGTTGTAGCAACACCTTTAATGCTTCGCCATTGTCCTGTGTTTGATTATTGCCTGGAATGGATTTTTATATAAGCTGATACACTGATATCACAATTAAGTTAGATACATCGAGAAGATAGTCTCAAAACTTCTGAGAGTAATATAATGAATGACCTTCATATTAGTTTCGAAAAATTATGCGGTTGACCGCATTTATACCTACAAAAAGGAATCAATATGTATCGTTCATCTTACATACGGATTTGCTTTTTGAATAATTGTTTCTAACATTACTAGGAAACAGGTATGTAATCGAACCATTTCGAAGAACACAATATTATATCTTTGTTTGCTTACTGTAAAAACAAAAACAATCTAATTGCAAGATTAAAATTGATGGTTTGCAACAAACTGAGCTTTCTTAGTTACTGTTTTAATGTCTTAACCTTTATTAGTGTTGGTAACTCAAAACTTTAGTTTCTTTACTATTGATAAGATTAAATATTAATTAATCTTACGAACATACTCCAGATATATTAGGTTTTATTTATATACTATTTTATATTTTAAAATTTATATGATTTACAGAACCTTTAGCAGACGCGGATTGTTGGTGATTCAAGAGTCCGGTTCGTATATCGAAACTGTGTGTAATGTGAATGTACATGTTATCAAAACCCTTATTTATTTCGCTATTTACTGTTTAGTGTATGTATATTAATATTAATTATTAGGTATTCATATTGTTACGGAGTTGTATGTTTATTGATATGTACTAATTGGATTTAAGTGGAAAATTGATTGGTTTATTTACAATTGAATTAATGTTTTGATGCGTATACTATTTTCGGTTTATTTTCCTCATAAAAATAAAAACTTGAAGATACGGATCGACTACGGCCACCGTGTCCACTTTTAAAAGAGACTGACAATTGACAACACGGGCAAAACTCGAGCAGAACGAGTTCACGGGCAGGACTGACTTCACGAGGGGTGTTGTGTGTTAATGCTGCTAACTTTCAAACACCGGTTTGCTACTGAGAATTCCTTGACAGAAATAGGATCCAGGAGGATCCTAGGAAGATATATATAGGATATATAGGATATCTACTAGATAAATATGGCATCAAACGGAATCAT
Source organism: Nymphalis c-album (assembly GCA_963151315.1). Lineage (NCBI taxonomy): Eukaryota > Metazoa > Arthropoda > Insecta > Lepidoptera > Nymphalidae > Nymphalis > Nymphalis c-album. The sequence goes on along the minus strand of OY720590.1, from coordinate 9,595,162 downwards.
AATATCTACAATTGCACCTTACATTTCAACATGTTGTAGAGCTACTTGTTGAATTAGCAGCCAAATTAATTGCTAAGCATTTTTGAGCGTTTACATTTTATAAATTGAAATAAGATTACCAGCATATTATAGATTGCCATGAACATTTCAAGCCTTTAACTTGAACTAAATTTAAATTACAATGGAAAATTTTCACTCTGAGAAAATTAGTGATTCAATTAGATTCTTCAGTTAATCAGTAGAAGTACTCAATCAGGCGGAGCAAAGCGATTCATATTAAGATTTAAATCACGTTCTTTGCATACCTATTCACCTTCAAGGTTGTCACATGCTCGAACACTGTATAGAGCCTTACATTTACTGCTTACATGAAAACTATTTTTTTATTTCTATCAATATACCAAAGAAGCATGTTAAAAGGTTTTCTTTTACTTTATTCTTATTAGTACCTATGTATTAAATCCACTTTAACTATAAAAATAATATTTATGACACTAATAGAAAGCCAATAACGTTAAAATGTTATAATCGACCCGTATCTAACTTAGTATCTGTATACGAAGTTCGTTCAAACACATTATTATGTAATAATTATACCGCAACGATTTAAGATAATTAGCATCGTCATATATCTCGCAAACGGCGAAACGGAAAGCGTATGCCATTACAAAATTCATTCCAGATAACTCGTGACATGAATTTAGTATCTCCTCGTACAGTTCATAGAACTTAAATTGTTTGTTTATTTGTTTGTGTACATATATATGTACACGAGATGGAGACGTGTATGAGTCAATGTGGAAAGTCATTATGTTATCACGAGATGCGTTGCGGAGAAATGCATACGCTCGGCGAAAGCGCTCCGAGCCAGGCTTGCTCGAAGATATCTCTTATCAGTAGGCATTGTCCCGTACGTGACCAGTTGATGTTTATTGATTAACATTCTTGAACTTTGTGCGTGTAAACATATCAGACTATCTTTATTGCTTCCTAAAAATAAAGAACTGTTAAGGTTTTGTTGCTATTCGATTTATCTTATTTGCATTTTGTTTACAAAACAAAACGTTCAAATATCACTTTTGCAAATATGTGTACATGATTTCTGAATATTGATGACTCCTAAGTATTGTTTAAGTATTTCGTTTTCTTACCGTTGTTTATCTATGTAACAGAGTATGATGTAAATTTTAAATGTTGGCAAACTACAAATAACTACTTAGTTTTAGAATAAATCTATATTAAGATAACATTATTGTAATCAACAATTATTGAAAGTAAGTATTACAAGTTACAACTACTTTAGGTTATGTCAGATCCAATAAAGTTTATTGATACTCTATTTGTATTTGAAATAGCTTCGATTTGTATAACACCAGGATTTATTACAAACATTTAACAGGCTTTGCTTGCTAAAGGCAATACGTACAATTGTTATAACTAATCATAAGGCTGTTCAATCAAACAGGTAGATAGTAATCTATATAGTTGCATTGGCTGCTTACGTTCAGATGTTCGAATAACATTAATTTCTGTTCAACGTGTCTCTTTCTATTCGTGTTTCAATAAATTACAGCGAAGATAAGCGATGGTTGTTTTTGTATGTACGTATTGTAGTGATTAAGGGCTTGGTAAGGTTTAGTGTAGATGCCTTTGCTATCGGATATATGAGGAAAGTATCGCACGCGTCCATCTCGCCGGACAACGGCGCTGTCCTCAGCGAATTCGATTTATTGCCGAGCACGCACAACGCAGCCCGTTGTAAGGTTCCGCCTCTTTACTCGTGAGTCGGGACGTCAGGGCTATCGACACGCGATATCGCATTCGCTACTAACGAACTTGTTTGCCCACCTTAAATATATTGATAGGCCATAATTGTAGACTTTCATTCGTTACTATATTATAATATAAACGTCGGGATAGATTTAGTAAATATTTTCTCTTGAAAAGCGATATGCAATAAATTGTTATCGTTCGTATGTTTACGTTCTATTTTTATTTCTTATGTTCTTGTCAGATTGAAAACCGATTAATTAAATACATAATTATGGAAATAATATGTACGTGTTTCACTATAAGTAACAATTAACGATTCTTATCAAGAGTTCATTTATAGATTTCACCGATCATTACACACATCGTTGCATGTCTTTCTGGCTAATGAAAGACTTTACAATGCCAAAATACTTTTAAAAAAAAAATATTTTTAGCCATTCCTTAATAATAATTCCTTTTCTTAGCCATATATTTAAAACATTTTGCATTAATATACAAAAAAGTGATCAATTATTTATTGTTCTTAATAAATAACAATTAATCAAAATTATGGTCATAAATTTCAACCCTACACTGAGATCTGCAAATTAGTATAGAAAATTGAGTACAAGAAGTGTCGGATTGCAAGCGGCCGACGGTCGAGGGCCTTGGCCCGGCCTCTGCCGACAGCAAGTGCTTATTTATGCTCTTCCTTACTCTCTGCATTGTATCCCACTACTTGAGGCTATATCGATTTGTTGCCGCTTAGTTTCAATCGCGAACGAGAACATAATGCATCTTTAGACAGGGGATAGACAGATAATGAAATAGTACTATTGGTCAGCTCAGACCAAAGATAACAATTATATTATTACATACCTTTCTGAGATTCTATTTGATACTACGTAAGACGTAAATCATGACTTTGCTCTATATAAAACTCATTTAAAAAACGTGTAAGACGAATCTTATCTGAATACACGGGCGTATTACATCTTGCAAATGCTAATTTAATTACGACGTGATTCATCGATGCTCGCTTTAGACTTTTACAAGTAGGTATTTCTTTTTTTTTCTTTGTTATGTTGTCTCATCAATCACATATTTTTTTAATAAAATATATCTAATATAAAATACATAAAACAAATGCAAGATAATTAATTAATTAAATAATACAAACGTAGAAATGTTGTCGATCATATTACAAGACAGTATTTCCTATAAGGCCAGTTATTAAAATTCAATAAAATCGATCCATTAGAAAGGCTACTTTCGGAAATACTTTGTAGTAAGAAAAGAGCGTTCAAATATTTATGTGTATAATCGATTAGATATTCCATCAGAAACACCTTTCGTACTACATATTTAATATTACAATTTCAAAAGCATTAAGGCTGTTACAAATTTAACCGTCATCTCGATGGAATATTATAATCATTTTCATACATTAAGTCTAATGTAAGCATAATGCAGCTTGGTGCTTTAATTTAGTCGCCTTGTAAGTTTCGATAATATAATAACATCGTTCTCGTCTGACTGCAATTACCGAAGCGGGCTCTCATCTCCGGACTTCCATCGACAGGGCACGGTAAATTAGCAAAAAATAATCATCAAAGTGCATGCCGCGACTTAAAGCTCACTCAACTTTGCAACACCGCGGCCCCATACTGTATAGCCTATATAAATCATTATCGTTCTGATTTCCATGAAATTGTCTGGTAATGGAGTTTTATATTCGCTTTATTATTATAGTTATAAATTTAATATGTGTTATGCAAATCTATTTTAATAACAATACTAAAACTAATTAAGTTTAGTAGTGCTAACATTTATCTATAATCACCCAGTAATATAGTAAATAAAAAAAGAAATTACCTTGAAATGCCAGTACGAATGTAACATAAAAGACTTGCCTTACATTCTACTATAGCTACATATTATGCTCGATAAAATGTCCCAACGGCAACAACTTAGCTTTTTCACAAATGCTAGAGTTATTGCTGCTGCTCTGTCAATGTACTCTTTTTACTCTTTATTTGGGGCGAAAAAAATAGTTCAAGGTAAAGGAAAAAGATTAACGAGAACCATGGAACGTCTAATTACAAAATATTACACAATTTACACACATACACAAAGTAAGTAACTTACAAAATACCAATATGTCCAGCCGATTGGCGTGGTTGGTAGATGCTTGCCTTTCGCGCCGCAGGTCGTTGGTTCGATTCCCACCCAAACAGACAATTGTGTGCATGAACATGTCTGTTTGCCCTGAGCCTGGGTGTAATTATCTGTAAGTATGTATTTACAAAAGAAAAGTAGCATGTCAGTTTTCTGGTTTCCATAGTACGAGCTCTGCTTGTTTGTCAGATGGCCGTGTGTAATAAGGTCCCACTATATTATATTATTATTATTAATATTTCAAAAACTAAAAATTATAAAATATATATAAAAAAACTGGCATATACACTTTTTAAAACTAATTTTGATATATCTACGCTATTTTGTATAATTTCAAGACTCAATAAATTAAGTTCTTCTTCGCTATAAAAATAAAAAAAGCTTAGTCTAAAAATAACCAATGACCTATTCGATAACCATCTGACAAAATTAATACGTCTGATAAAAAATATGATTCGCAACTTCATAATGAATGAAGATCTGTGTTTTCACACAGAGATCGACTCATAAAGGCTGAGGCTCATTTACTAATTGTAATAATTAATATTTTTGTTGTTTTGAATAACAAAAAGCATTATTATTGAATATGGAATAAAGAAGTGCTTAAAAAATTGTCAAACGTTGAAATTTACTTAATATGCTATTCGATATCTTATCTCATATACGAGATTATTAGTCTGAGCTTAAATCCATTAGATATCTATACTAATATAGAAAGCTGAATAGTTTGTTTCTTTGATTCGGCTAATCTCAGGAACTGCTAGTTCGAATTTAAATACTAGCTGTGCCTGGCGGTTTCATCCGCGTATAATTTAATTAATAAAAATATAATGAATATAAATCAGCCCAGAACCTTCCTCGATAAAAGGACTATACAACACAAAAATATTTTTTAAATTCGAACCAGCAGTTCCTGAGATTAGCCGAATCAAAGAAACAAACTATTCAGCTTTCTATATTAGTATAGATTCGCGGGTGAAGCCGCGGGGCACAGCTAGTATAATACTCGTATATGACGGAGGAAAAGCAAAAAATCAATATCTTGTATTGTATGGAACATGCATATGGCTGAAAAGATTGATAACTTCTATTCTCGTGCAGATTTTTTCTGAGAATAAATCAATAACAAGACAAAGGGAAATGTGTAAAAATTGTACAGCTGCATTAACGACCAAAAGGAAGACTTCAATCACAGCCGTGAAGCGTATACTTTTCTTTGAAGTGACTAACACAAAAGCGTCATGTTTATTGCTGTAAGTGTATTACGCCATGCACCTTTCGGAATGTCAGCGCAGAAGAATGGGGTGCCATACATACGGGTCTCATGTTCTAAGTGTAAACGTAAGCGTTGCGCAATACTTTTACGAGTTTTCTGTTAGGAAAAAACAATAAATACTAGTGTCACCGCCAATCTTTGTAAAACACGTCACGATTGCTACCCACATGACTTTTTGGAACAGAATAATAGTTTTTATTGTTTTTATTTCAAAATATATAAATATACAATATAGTTATTTTTTAATATTCTTAGTATTATTATTATTTATACAAACAACTGTCTCTCGTGGCTGTAAAAGTAGAAAATACACTAGAAATAGCAAATAACTAAGCACCATGCTCAAAATTGTTACTATAACAATATAACTTCTCCACCAATTATGTAGTTTGTTATCGACAGTTGCCCACACCGAGATGAATACAACGATCTCCACAGTACACACTATGATCCAAAACATATGCCACACGCGGACGTGGCGGAAACGGATCTTAAACTCCATAAGGCAAAACAAGTATATGAACGCGAGGAACACATAGAACGCTCTCTTCACAGTACTCGCTTGCGGGACTATTAAAAATAATAGCATCACTTGATAGTGAGACATTAAAATAATAATCGCAACGAATGGAAAAAAGTCTATAAATGCAGCTATAGAGAGCAAACGTGCCACGAAAAACGCGTACCATCCTAAGAAATTAATCAAAGCGGCCGTCGCGTCTTGAGGTTCAAGACCACGCATGTAAGACCGCGGTATCCGTCGCGGAATATCAGGCTCGTCCTGGATTACTTCCCAGTGTTTCCTTCTCGGCGGCGCAGATAGCCAAGTGGGAATCGACTCCGCATTCTCGACTAATCTCTCCGCCCACACGGCGAAGGATCCTGGTCGTGGCGCCGGAGTCACCGGCGGGGCTGGAACGTACACTCTCTCAATCGTGTAGTGTGTATCACGCCTCCGCGGCGCTACTTTATCTATAATTGATATGGGTCTAACGTATTCGTCATCGCTTTCCAGCTCCTCGTTACGAGCCTGCGGCAAATAATCTGAGCTTTCATCCGAAGTCGATACGATATCATCATCATAAAAAGTGCTCTGAAGTTCTGAACTACGAGGAGAAAATTGGATTAAATCACTATTCGCTTGTTCTCTGTTACTAAAATTATTCTGTGATATAGATGACTGTCTTTTCATTATCGGTTCGTACAAAGAATCGTCCTCTTGGTTTTCGTCAGTTTTCTCTACATTTTCTTTATTCACATTTTCATTTTGAATTTTGTTATTATTAGTATTCCACGGATATTTCCGACCGCACAATTTTTCCCTTTCAAATCTTCTGTACATTGTAGCCGTACTGGCCATTCGAAGTGATGCTGCAATCATACTAACTGCTTGCAGGGTGACTGTAAAATAAATTAAAACGAAGACATGAACTATTATTATTACTATATTTATTATAGGGATAAAAGTTAATACATATAATATTGTAGTATATTACAGTTATAAGTCATTAAATGTGTAACACGTACTCTTATCAAATGCAGGATTCGCATAACGTGCCATCATGTCTAGGATATTGATAATGGCGTGGGGCGCGCAATGTATGAAGGCCTGCAGAAATAGATACAGTTCCATGGAAGAAGGCTCGCGGGCCCGAGAGAGCGCTTCCCGCGTTCGTTCCTCATCTTGCTCGCGGGCCGCGTACACTGCTTCTATCCACCAGAATATTAAATAGCAGTATCTGCAACGTAAATAAAATCTATGTATTCACTTATGTAACAAAGAAAAGCTTGAGTTTTATAACAGCTAGGTGCTCACTAGACATTAAAGACAAAAATCTTTAAATTAATTTGTATCTTACTTTTTTCGAGTAATATTGTATTGTAAAACGAAATATTACAATAATATTACAAAAAAAGCAATCTATGGTATAAAAAATTTAACATACAATCAGTAGTTATAGTATTACATTGTATTTTTTTACGTGACTTTTTCTTTATGAACAATCAAAACTTTCCTATAAAATCATTAGTATATACAAATATATAATATGAGACAATGACTTTCATTTAATAATACTATATTTAATGAATAGTTTCAATACAACCCTTTGTTATTCTTGTATAAAGCAAAGTAAATATAAATGTCCCACTACTGGGCAAGGCCTATCCTTTTTAAGAGGTTTATAGCTTATATGACCATGCTGTACCAATGCGGGAAGGTGAATACACATGTAGCAGAATCATCCGACATAATATGCAGGTTACTTAATGATGTTTTCCTTCACTGTCGAGCACGAGTTGAATAAATTAATTATAAACACATATAAAGTACGTGAAAACTCAGCGGTGCTTGTCCGGTTTGAACCCGCCATCTATGGCCAAGATTTACGTGTTCCACTGGGTCATCTCGGCTGTTCTTATCTAACAAAAATATTAAGTAAGTAAGGTAATACATATTGATGTTTATACTAACCTGCCAATAACAGTAATCGGAAAAAAGAGAGCACGAAATAATTCCTCAAATATCCATTTGATGTCATTATTCTTTAATGTCACTGTAAATGCTGAGTCTTCTGTTTGCAGGCCTGGCGGTGGTGAGGCTAACGTGAACACCAGTGATAAAATCGATGGCAATACCATCAATATGATGACGAATATACCGAGCCTATTGAGAAATAAAAAAAATCTTTAACTATGAAAATTATATTTACGTAATATGTATATTATGTATATAATGACAGGGATTTATGGGAATTCGTCTGGATAGATATAATTCATTAGTTGCACAGCTATATGGTTCGACGTTGCAATTATGTCGCTGAAAGTTGGTATTCAAAATATAAACTGTAGATGACCTTTTTTCTGCTTTGCTGCTATATATGATAACAAGCGCAAAAATATCGCTACAATTCCAATTCAATTTTAATGAATTGCCAATAATATTTGTTTTGCTAGCTATTGTATTATGATGACGATAGATATTATGTCTTCTTTTGAATATTAACTCAATAATGTCAGAAAGAGAAAATATATGTTCAACTTAACACTCGCTAAGCATTGAGTTATACATATATAACTCAATGCCGCTAAGCAACGTTTATCTAAGAATGATAATTTCTAAAAGCTCTACTTTTACGTTTTGTAATTTTGACAAAAATACAAATACATATACATATTTCTATTCCATACAGTTTTGTATGTATATAAACAAAATGATTTACTTACGCTTTATCACCTTTGTTTATGTGTTCATAGACGAGTGTGATATCGAAGCAAACGACGATTAAATAAAGGACCAGACCTCCACACGATGGAAGCACTCGGTGGAGTAGAAGAGCTTGCCACGCCGGGATTTTCCTTCCCAAAATCGCACCCGACACTTCTTGATCCAGTTCACATACCACCATTGTTACAAAATTATCTATAAACACTCATGACTAAACTTCTTAATATTATGGAGCTTAAGAATTTTATTTTTACAACTACATAGTTAGGTATATATGTATACATATGTCCATTTTAAAAGAATTGTCACTTTTCTACGATTACAACTTTTCCGTATATAATGGTGTTGATCAATAGCAAAACTTCATTATTTTTAAAACAAATGAATCATGTTATATGTAAGGTTACCCACTCCTATTGATAAAATACGATTAGATAAAATTGTTGATTCAATGATAACTTCTGTCCTGTAGCATACTTTTGTGTTTTTAAAGATAACATTTTTTTATTTAAGTGAAGAAAATCGTAGCTTACATTTTCTTACTTTCACGTAATTTGATTCATCCTGACCAATACTTTTTAACAATAAACTGGCTTACAATAATTTTTAACAACAAAGACATCAAATTCTAAAACACAAAAAGTTGTTTGTTAGTTTTGTGAACGACTGTGACTGTAACAAAGCAAAGAATAATAATAATCTTAAAATGCCCTATAAAGAAAATTGCATTTTAGGACCCAATTTAGGTATTCTTATCTAATTCTTAGCTCGTTTACAAGTCTTCGTAGAAATAATAGTTACAATCATACCGGTACAATTATTTCTTTATTAAAGACAACTTGAAAAGTTCTGTTGCCCCTTATTGATAGCAAATAATTTACGTTTCGATAATTGTGACCGAAGAAATAATTGCTTTGTGAAATTGCGAAATCGAAATGCGGGTGCATTATTTTAACTTCCATTAAATACTTTATACTTAATACCTACTTCAAAAACAACTTATTTTATTAATTTCTGTTTTCGTTATAATAAAAATAAATTGCTATTATTTCCCATCTTCGTTAAGTACTCTATATAAAATAGTGTTATCAATAAAAAAATATTCTCAGGAAGCTCATTTGTAGAAAAAAGTCATATATACATTTTATAACGTATTGCTAATATCAAATTAGCACGCGTAAGTGCTAATGAAGAGATTAAAACTGTTTACAGATTTCAGGTAATTATTTAGCGTACATTCCTTTCCTTGGCCAAGGTAATGTGCCTAATGCCTAACATATTATTGATGAACAAAATTAATAACCTTACTATCAATTAATATGTATAGTTACATATTAAAAAAATATTAGATATATCTTTATCGACGTTTTATTTCATATTACATAATATTTATGAGATGATGATACTATTAAGATGATTTAAGATTTGATCAAGAAAAATAATCAAATGGAAATTACGTAGGTACGTACTGATTTCTGATCAATGACCAACGTCAATGTCAAAATAAATATGTCATTTGACAAGATTAAAGTTCAAACAACCGAATCAAACAATATATATATTTTTCTAATATAAGAACTTATTAAGTTACTGATTTAAAATTATCTTGTGTAATGTAATTATTTGAATTTAGTAAAATGTTTAAAAATATCCTATTGCAAGTCGTTACCCATCAGAAACGTGTAAGTTACACAAAAAATCCTAAAGGTTATCTTACTTATAGGATGAATAAAAGTTATTTTCATAATGGGAAATGTTTGCTAACCCCGAGAAACCCTCCAAAGTCAAGTAGCCAAACTTCTCCTGCGATAGCTACTAAATTTCAGGTTATAACAGAAACAAACTCACCAGTGATAGAACATACTGCTGATGAACTTTACATAGAAGACAAATATCCTATTTTAAGTGATGAATTTGATGGAATTAATTTAGAAAGTAAGTTTTATTTCCTTAAATATATGTATACTTAATAATGGACGCTATTGTGTAAAATGAAAAAAAAAAATTTTATATAGGGTTTAATATTTACAATTAATTTGAACTGTAAATGTATAGTCTAAAAAATAAACTTATTTCAGGAGGGAGAAATGGTGTATATGAAATAGAAGATCTTGTAGAATTACTGCAAAGAGAGAACTCTAAAGACATATTTGTAGCTACTGTTCCAAAAGAAATTAATTATGTAGATTATATATGTGTAGTCAGTGCAAGAAGTAAAAGACATATTCTGGCATTAGCCGAGTTTGTAAGGAAGGTTTATAAAAAGAAATGTCATAAAAATGACTATATACCAAAAATTGAGGGCAAAGATTCTGAAGAATGGATGGCTTTAGATTTAGGTATAAATTATATCTTTTTAAAAATTTTAATCTGAAAATAAAATAATACTGCTAATATTAATCTTAATAAACTGTTTTTTTTACTACTCTTTTACAGGTAATATAGCTTTGCATATATTCTCAGAAAAAACACGAAAGGTATATGACTTAGAAACATTATGGTCAGTTGGGTCAGAATTTGATGAAAAGACTAATAAGAGCAATGAAGTTATTGATATGTTAGAAAACTACAGCTCATATTTGAAAGATCTTAAGCCATTAGCATGAAGACAAAATAACTGATGTTTTTGTTTCCACCTAGTTATTTACCTTATACAATGCACTGTTTGCATGTATAGTGAGTAGTGTGTATATTAAACAATATCTGTTCTCATTTTGTTGTAAATTTCCTTTAAATATATCCTACAATAGCATAAAATAATAGGAATGAAGTTTAAATATGTAAATTGTTGAAAAAAATAATTACATCATCAGCAATAAAGTTTCTATTGAAAGTCTCATATAAAATGTTTATTTTTGCTTAATTACATTAAAGATACATAAAGTATGGACTGCATAGCTTATTCACAAAATGTTAATTGCTTTAAATAGTTCAACTTAATCAATTCCTATTTATTGTATAATATAATAATTACATATATTGGTATTTTCACATTAAAACCAACACTTTGGTTGTACAATTTAACAGTGAGTGATTAATGAAATTTATTCTTATTTGATTACAAAATAATTTGGCATAATTTCATATATAACTATGTCGGACACCATAAATGCAATAATAGTTAAAAATAAATTTATTAAAAATTCTGTCGACTAAAACATTCACACCACAGTCACAAGATTCTTATATCAGTCAATGCACTTGCACATCCTAGTAATAGTCTAAGTTAAAACTAAGCATCAAAATTTTGGAAGCATACTTATTTGATTAGTGCTTCATAAGTGTAACAACTAAACATACTTGAGGCCAATACAGTATAATGAAACATAAATTATGTTAAAGAATTAAGTAGCAAATTAATGATTATGGATATAATACAAAAAATATTGGACCACATTTTGTAAGTCTTTCATTTTAAGAACTATCAGTAGTATAACTCATGACTGAAAAATTACAGAATGACTAATAGTATCCCATTACAATTCCCCAGCTTTTGTGCACTTTTAATGTAAACTATTTTTTATATTATATGTTTACATACAATATCCACCAACCCTAGGCTCCAGGTCTTCATGAGAGGAGAGGGCTTTACATTTTTACATGCATATAACTAAATACTTTTTTTTTAGTAAATGTTGTAACCATAATTATACCATTGTATAATCTTTTCAAAAACTTCTCAAATATGATATTTGGCAAATAACATCACATTACTTGAAATTAATCAATGTTTGAAATACTGTACCAAAATTCAAATTATTCTTTAATCTGGTGCAGACATTCTAAATACAATGGAATCCATAGATATTAATATATCAATTGAACATGGATCCAAATTTTTAATTGAGATAAATAATTAAGATAATATGGCCACACTACGCCTCACACCTGCACCAGAATTGACATTATCTAAACTTGACCACTTCTTGATACCATTCTTAACAACTTCAGCTGATATTTTATCCTCCATCACTCTTGACATTGCTTCTAACTTTTGCGCTCTTTCCTTACTCAATGGTTCACTAGGGAATGCTAAGTCATTAGCTTCAGCAAGGGTACGCAAGTCAAAATAATACTTAGCATATACACTTGAGGGGACATTTATATTGAATTGTAGCATTTCTAAAAATTGTCTTTCTAATTCATTCATATCTTCCACTGTGATATCCTTCAATATTTGACAATAATCAACATTCCATACAGCTTGATCATCCCAGACCTTACTGGCAAGCAGAATCGCTCCCAAGACTATTCTTTTCCAATTAGAAGGTGCAATATCAAGTTCGGCACAAATGAGAAGTCTCTCCAAATATACTAAAGTAATAATAGCGCACTCAGCTGTCAATTGAGCAGCATTAAATAATGTTCGCACAAACTTATAAATCTGCTTGTGTTCAGGATTATATTTGTCATAATCTTCACTGACACCTTCTTTACTCAATGGATGCATTTTTTCGTCAAATATATCCAGTCTTCTTTCTGATGTTCTGTTCTTTATATGGTAATATATTGCCAGAGCAACACATTTTACTGTGTTTTTTAAATTTGGTTGAGATACAGTGCTATCATCTAAGTATATAGTAGAACAGGAACTGCTTTTTTTCATTTTGTTTTCTGCTATTTGATGTTGACTTCGCTTTCTTGTAATACCATTCTCGATTGAGGCTTTTGATCTTTCCATGAAGATTGTGCCAGCAATCGGATCCTGGGATGGGTCTATATCTCCATCATCTGGTTCCCTCTCACTGATGTGTTGAATATTATTTGAACTAACTTCCCCTTCAGGAAGATAATCTTCGAGTTTAACGATATCCTTTCTGATCGGCGAAGGACTTCGGTAACAGCAGCAACTATTTTGGTTACCCATTATTGAATAATTCAACGGACGTTAAAGATGATAATAATTCATTATCATTCTCCAAGTACACTTTTAAACACACATAAATAGAGTGCCGGACCGCTAGTGTGACTTATTAAGCCCATAGTATCTGTAACAAAAGAATTAAATATTTTATCATAAGGTAGTTTAAATTAAGAGTTGAAATTATTATACAATAAATAACAAATCATCACTATACCTTGACATTATAAAATTGTATTTGTTTTAAATACATAAGGAATAATTCGCAAGAAAAATCATTTTTAACAATGACAGGTGCAGCTAGCTGACTCTATCAAGCGATAAGCGAACGTCATTTTTACAGTTTTTACTAACAGATTGTTAATTTTTAATTATGTACAGCAAACGCAAAGAAGAAAAATAAATATTGAGTAATAAAATGAAATACTTGTGATGATTATCACGCGATTAAGTTATTAGATTATAATGCGCTATAATACTAAAATATTGTATATACTACAATAATTAATGGTAATCAATACATTACCAATCAATTACTAATGACCTTAATCTGTTCTAATTAGGATTTTTAAAAAACATTTTCTTAATGCTCAAAATAGCTTTTATTTCGTTTAATAATCGTAAGTTTAAATTAATAACACTATTCTATTTTTAATCTGTAACCCGTTTGGTTAATATTTCCAACATGTCTACCTTTCTGTTAAGTTCTGAACCTCCTTTCAATTGTTAGTGAGATTTGTGTCAAAAATAAGTTAAAGAAAATAACAATTGTTATTTGCATATAACTATTTAACATTACAGATTATTCTTAAAACATCTTATAGTTGTATCTCATTTAATATAAGAACTTTCACAACTATGCGTCGTAAAAGCGAACGCACCGCCACTAAAAAAACTCCTGACCCTAAGGAAAAGGTTGAAAAAGTAAAGCGGACTAGAACACGTCGCAGAAAACAATCTTCGTCGTCAGAAAGTGAATCAGCTGAAGATACTGCTCCCAAAGAAACAGTCGTGGTTAGTCAACCCGAGCCCATCGTCCCGCCAAAACCTGCAAAAGAAGACAGTCCCGAAGAGTCACAAGAGCAAGTGTGGCATGTTAAAGCTACTGAAAGTTCCGGGGATGTTGGTGAGATTAAAAAGCTTAAAATATGTCTTGCTCGTCCGTCCTCCACACCAGAAAGGCCCGACAGATCACCTAGAAGCAGAAGGAAGCATTCACGAGCCACTAGCTCGAGTGATACTCAAAGTGTAGAAGGAGAGGAAAAGAAGAAGTCAAAACATCGTTCTAAGAGATTAACTGAATCTAAAGATGTAACAAACAAGAATCAAGATAGTCAAGGAGATGAGGCTGAAGTGGCGTCACAAACATCATTGACGACGGAACCTGAGTCTACTGAAGTTAGTGAAAGCACACCACAAAATAAAACTGCAGTTGATGAGACACCAATGTCAACAACAACTGAGGAAGTTAAAGATGACAAGGTAGAATCAACGGAATCAACTGAAGGTAAAGATACCGACCAAAAGGCTCAAGAGGAATCAAAAGATAGTGAATCTAAAGATAAGCCATCTGATGCCGATACAACAGTTGTTTCTCCTAAATCGGATGATGACAATGATAAAGACAATAACTCTCACAAAAATGAGAGCCCGATAAGAAAAAGGAGCCTGTCAGAAGAAAAATCAGAAATTTTAGAATTACATGCTGATGAAAGTAGAATTGAATCTTCAGAGATGAGTCTAAATGAATCTCAGGGGGAAGATGCTAAAGCTACTTTAGATGAGGACAAAGATATTAGCAGTGTTGTCTCAAATGAGGTAAGTATTAATGAAAGTACAACTGAAATTTCAGGGAAAAGAGACTCTAATAATGAGGACTTAATAAGTATTAATAAAAATGATGTTGTAGAGAGCACTAAAATTGTAGAATCAGGGAAGGCAAAAGTAGATACAATAGAAACCAATACTGAAGTAACCACTGAGACTACGGAAATGACACACAAAGACCAGAAAAATGAGAATGAGGTTAATAACCAGTCTACAACTGACATTCCAAAGGTACAAAGGAGTCCAGAAGTTTTAAATAACAAAACCATTCAGGATATTCCAGAAGAAAAAACTATTAAAAATGAATCAAATGATCAAATAATTGTAGATGTTCCCAATTGTATAACTACTCAAGATGATGAACTTCCTGATAACAAAATTATTAATGATGATAAGAATAACCAAACCACACAAGATATTCCCAACATTAAAATTAATCAAGATGTCATCAATAACAAAAGTTCTGAAGATGTGTCTGAAGATCTGCCTGAGAGTAAATCTCAAGAAATTTCCAAGAATAATTCTATTCCAAATGCTTCAAATGACCAATCTATTCAAGAGGTTTCCAATATAGAGCAAACAATACCATTGGTAGTCAATAGAAAAAGAAGATGGGGTTCACGTCCAAGTAAATTGTCCACGCAAAAATCTTTAACAATTTCTACTGATATTCTGAAGGAGATAATACCTGATGTTAAGCCTACAGAGTTTGATGAAGTTATTGAAGAAAAGAAGCATAAGCGGGTTGAGGTAGTTGCTAAAGTTGAAAGGCCATTATTGCCCAAGATTGTTATTGATAATACAGAAAATGTGGAAATCCACAAGGATCATAAATTAGAAGACAAGGATAAGGAGAATGTTAAAGCAAAGGATTCAAATCTTGCGTCGATGCGGAAAATATCTATTGTCAGGGACAGTGATAATTTTATATCAAGACCACCGAGTCCACCGAAGCATAAACAGTCCAGCATTCTGTATATAACAAACTTGGTGAGGCCATTTACTTTACCACAGTTGAAAAATTTATTACAAAGAACTGGAAAAATTATGGAGAATGGATTTTGGATTGACCGAATTAAATCAAAATGTTTTGTAAAATATGAAAATGAAGAGTAAGTATATTTTATTCCAATTAATATTATTGTACTATTATATTATGATCATACATAATTTTTTATTGTTATTCATATTTAATCCATAGCATTGTTATTAAAATAATCACTAAAATTGATAAAAAAATTGTTATAAATAATAATTCCTCTATACCTTATTTCAGTCAAGCTGTTGAGACTCGTCATGCTTTACATGGAGTAACTTGGCCGGTGTCAAATCCTAAGACGTTACATGTAGATTTCTCAACAGAGGAAGACTTTGACAAAGCTAAAGCAAATGAAGACACGGATAATGCTCAAGCTTCAACAATTCCTGGTACTGTTGAAGATTGGCTTCGAGAGCAAGATTTAAAGAGAGAAAAAGGAGAAATAGTAAGTACTACAACATTTATTTTTATTTCCTTAATATAAACTAATTTAATGTATGTACTTCCTTAAAATTCCTTTATATTCACATTGACTGCCTCATTGGTCTAGTGACAAGATATAAGGCCGCAGACTCGGTGGTCTTGGGTTCAATTCCCAGGTTGGGCCAATAAAATGTTATTGAGTATTTCTGTCGAAAATTCTCAGTAGATGCCCGGAGTCTGAAAGTTGGAAATGTGTACACTTCCGTGCCTTAGAAAGCACGTAAAGTCGTTGGTCCTGCGCCTTCCCGGTCGTGTCGGACTGCCGTCCCAACGAATTATAAGGGAATAGAGAGTGCACCTGTGTCTGTGCACTTGTGCACTATAATATGTCCTGCGCAGTTGGCTAAGCTCTCTTCAGATTGACCACCGTGGCCGAAATCGGTCAGGAGGATTATTATTATTAAAATTCATATTATTTTATTTGGAATTCTAAACATCATTTTTAATTAAATTATTTGTTAAGTTGTTAATTTTTCAAATGTTTGAAGGAAAAACCATGGGAGAAGAAAGCTTCAATGCGTGAGTGGGACTTTGGCAAGAATGAGAAGAACAAGGATACCGGACGACCAGACAAGATGCTACGAGATGAACGACCGCTTGAAAAAAGAAGACATCGCACTCCCGAAAGAAGTCCAGAACCAGGTTGGGTTTTTTTTTTAAATTGCTGGTCTGATAGCAATGTATACAGAATAATTGATCTTTGATATGATTTTGTTCAAAAAGTTTCAATTCAAAGTTAAAAATAAAATAATGAATATCTAACTGCATCATAATTTTAAAGGTTGTATTTATTCAAAACATAAAATAATAAATTTTGCTCAATAGAAAAAAACATTGCCTTTTAAAATACATGAAAGCTATAGATTATTAATACACATATTATCAATCAAATACACAAATCTGGGTCTGACAATAGAGGTTTTTATAAATATATAAATATGAATACCACTTGTACATCTTTGTGCAAGCTCGTCTGGGTAGATACCTCCCACTCATAAGATATTCTACTGCAAAACAGCAGTACTTGGTATTGTTGAGTTCCGGTTTGAAGGGTGAGTGAGCCAGTGTAATTACAAGCACAAGGGACACATCATATCAGTTCCCAAGGTTGGTTGCGCATTGGTGATGTATTTTTATTTTATAGAAATGTACATAGCCAATGTCTATGGGCGTTGGTGACCACTTACCATCAGGTGGCACATAAGCTCTTCCGCCTTCCTTTACTATAAAAAAACCCTTTCAAGTTACATAAATTCTGATAAAACCTTTTGTCTATCTATAAATTCTGAAAATATGTTATTTCTGCTTTCAGCGAGGAAGTTTAAGAAAAAAGAGGAGGAGGCACCAGCCAAGTTATTGGATGATTTATTTAGAAAGACAAAAACAACTCCATGCATATATTGGCTTCCGCTTTCTGCGGAAACGGTAAGATATATCAATTTATAATGACATAAAGATGATTTATAAATAAGTAATTAATTTCTGAGTTTCTTTCGCCGGTTCTTATCAGAGTTGAGTGATTCTTTACCGAACCAGTGGTAGTTTCTATCTTGATATAATCAATAAGAAAGTGTACTAAGTAAATAAAAATAAAATTACATTTATACAAATTATAACTTTGTTTTAGATAGCAATAAAAGAGGAGCAACGGCGGCAACATATGGCCGAGCACGAGAGGCGGCTGCAGGAGCTTCGTCGAACGCACCGCAGACATTAGACAGGGTCCGTCTACCGCCCATACATTCAGCCTTACATTTACTCGTCATACATAATAGACACACACATACACCTGTACACGTCATCTCATGCAGAAGACACATTCACACTAATATATTTTACATACAAGACACAACACATACACACACATACACGCACACACACACACAATATAAACATATTCTCATAATTCATGAGCTTTACACTTACACTATTAACGCTTTGTCGCGAAGTCGATGTTTCTTTTCAGGTTTCGAATCACGCTGCAATCCATAGCAGTATAATTTTAATGTAAAAATATTGCTTAATACATAATTTAGATGTAGGTTGAACTAGGTTTAAAGGAGATACTTTCAAGATTATGAAAACTTGTGAAGCAGAAAAGCAAATAAATTTATTTTATACGAAATGTTATAGAAAGGAACCGGAAGAAATCCTATGATTTAATTCGTCGTCGGAGTATCGCAGTCGCTTGATTGATCGAGGCAGACATTTTGGATCTCCGCAGTGGAAACGATACCCTTTGCGTTCCGCGATCGGGTGAAATGCGCTACAATCGCTGACTCACCGCACACCTTTGTGAAAGAGTCAGGGCTGCATCACGAAATTTACACGTTTGGTACTGTGATTTCATTTTACGAACAACGTTGGATTCAACTTGATACTATCTCCGAAGAAATCGTGAAAGTAAATAACATAATAAAGTAAATCTTTAGTGGACAAATCTTGGACGTCGTCGGGGGAATCTTATCTGGACGAGTGAATTGAAGTTAATAAATATGAAATAAGACATTAATTGGAGTTTCAATATTCGGATCATTCGATGTACATATTTATTATATCCTCGAATATATGTATCTGGTTATATATAGTGACATGTTTGAAATTGTATGAAAATAATATCCATATTATATTATAATTCCCTTCATTTGGTGTCTAATAAACATTTCCCCATTACATGATTATTTTATTTTAACCTTAACTGTATTCTAATGCTTTGAATATTTAAAGGTTATTAAACACGTATCTAATCATATTCGACCTAATAATATTGTATTTAGGATTTGTACAATAATTATCTTTTATCACAAGATATATACTTTATCTCGGATAAGAATACATTTTTGATACGTAACAATGATCCAGTTGTGTTGGCGGGCTGCAACCGTCAATCAATGTGACTAGCGATAGTGAGCTTTAGTATGGTAAGAAAAATAATTTGTCCAATTCATACATTCTAACTTAATCGATATTTTAAAAATATTCTTTCCTTTTTGTGTATATTATTTTTACAATATTAGTCTGATATTGACAATATCAAAACACCCTACAATCATTATTTAAATCGATTATATTCGCTGGAAAAGATGCAAACGTGGTTGGTGTTGGTGTCGCTGGTGGTCGCGGTCAGTGCTGAGAACCCTTTCACATTGGAAGAGTTCGTAACGGGGCAGTTTGCACAACGAGGTTTCAATGGAACATGGATATCTGGTAATAAATACTCTATAAACTAAGGCTATTATTTAACAAATTAAATAAGAGTTAGAAATCCCTGTAGAGTAAATATCTAATTCAATCTTATTAGAATGATATATAAGTAACCCACTCCTTCAATTGTTGAATTAAAAATTACGATGAAGAGTCGGGCATTTTCAATTTAATTGCTATAAAAACATTTAAGAAATGATAATTAGAGGGAAAAAATGTTCGTGGATTTTTTTGATTACATAAAGTTTAGCTTTGCTCGTTTTATAAAGACGCCATAATTAATTTTCAATACAGCAAATCAACTCCTATGTTACAGATACTGAGTTCACATATACGATAGCCGGTGAGCCGGGTATCTATGTATTTGATGTCCCAACACTTTCTACAAACGTGCTCGTATCTGGTGAATTAATGGTAATCAATTTGTTAAATTCATAATAAAACTAAAGACTCAATGCTTTGCAAACCTTCTCTCAAGCATATTCTAAAACGTTGCTCCAGGTCGCATTGGTGGATAATAAATTAGTCGACATCACTTTGTGGCGATTTATTTCACTGAGCACGAGATGAATTATAATCACAAATTAAGCACATGAATAGTGAATGGAACATGTGTTCTTTGATTAAAAATCACGTCTTCTCTCCATTGGTTTAAATCTCGATTAGTAATTGAAACAAGTTGATATCGGTGGCGGATATAAATGCTTTAAACATTGTGTTGGTTTAATAAAACAAACTTAAGATCATCTTTGTTGTGTCCTCATTATAATGAATAACTTTTTATCCTTGAGAGCCGAAATGGTCCAGTCATTGTGTTTTCCATCAATCCGCATTGGAGTAGCGAGGTGGAATAAGCTCCAAAGCATAACCCTAGCTCCTGAGCGCACCAATGATACAATATCACTCTTATTTTTATTTTAACATAATGTTTTAATTACATAGTAATTGACATTCTTTTTATAATTCACCCAGAGTTTCCTCAACACCACCAGGCCTATACTCTCAGAGGACAGGCGATACATTTTGGCCCCAAGCGAAGTGGAATCGGTAAGTGGTAACAATGAATGCGAACTACTATTGTACTTTAAATAATTTTACTATTCTTAAATATCGACAACTTTTGTTAAGTGAATTTTAAAAATTCAAATTACCTGCGACACCATCTTATCATTGTTATCTATAAATACGAGCTGTTATAAAAATATAAATAAAGATAATGTTGGATATATTATACCTATAATCCTAAAAGATACAGAATTATACAACACTTATCGTATGTGTTTTTTTATATATTTTTTTATAATCATAGGTATACAGATATTCGACAACGGCTAAATTCGCTCTCTATGAAATAGCTACAGGGTAAGTTAGTAACGGTACTATGATTTCTTATAATGTAATATATTAAGATGAAATAAAGAGGTGTGAATAATGTACATCCTCTCTTATTGTTGATAAGAATTATAGTATCCATGTAAAAAGAAGCTTAGAAACTGGTGCTGCAGGCTTACTGGTGGTATGGCTTTGTGCATGTGCATGTGAGATATTATACCGCAAAACAGCAGGACTTGGTGTTGTTGTTCTGGCTTGACGAGTAAGTGAGCCAATGTAGTTACAGGCACGAGGGATATAACATCTTAGTTCGCAAGTTGGTGGCGTATTGGAGATGCAAGCGATGGTTAACATTTCTTACAGTGCCAATGTCTATAGGCGTTGTTGACCACTCGCAACCAGGTGGCCCATATGCTTGTCCGCCTACTTATTACCAACTACGACATTTATTTAATAAAGAACTTGTAACAATCTTATTGAAATGGCATTTAAAAAAAAACATACAGACGAATTGATAGTCTCCTCCTTTTTTTGAAGTCGGTTAAAAAAATCGATACGACTCATGCCATACCACCATGTCTCTTATTAGGGACAAGCGTACGTTTAAGAACGATGCGTGAACGCATATAATATGAACAATGACCAAGTTTTATTTTTATACATGCGATTATTTTTTATCAATCATTCTTCGTTTCTTTTGCTTGCTCTTCATTGTATGTTATTATGACTTCATTCAAGTAGGTACATTTACATAACAAATGTGGCGGTTATTAATGGCGTATGAAGCTTAAACTTTAATAATTTTTCTTCGGTAGCAATGTTAAAAACATCGCGAATCATCAGCGACTACAGCTGTGCATATTCGGCGGCGGGCATTCCTTGGCGTATGTGTTGGACAATAACTTGTACTATTTGCCGGAAAACTCCGACCAGCCTGTGCAGATCACCACTGATGGCATCCCTGGAGTCGTTTACAATGGCCATGCTGATTGGGTCTATGAAGGTATACAATAATGCAACATTACTTTTACTCGTATTCTATAATCGTCGCCAGATATAAAAAAAAATCCTTACTTTAATTTGAAGCAAAATTGACATTACAATAAAAATAAGCTTAAGCTTAAAATAAAATCATAATATTATCGTAAAATGAATAGATCAGCGAAGGGTATGCGTTGGGAAAGAGATAAGGGCATTGAAAATCAGTGATAACCTTTTGTCCATTGAAATAGGTTAATTTATACCAGGATTCGATAGAGTGACTTTATGTATGTATATATGGTCTCAAGAAGAACATTTACTATTGTTTCAGAGGACGTCATGTACACTGGACAAGCGACCTGGTTCTCTCCTGATGGCAACTATTTAGCTTTTGCCAGTTACGACGACACATTAGTGGAAACATACTCGTATTATTACTTCGTAGATAAGAGTGATCCTGATGATTTGTACCCTGAACTCGTTCATCTCAAATACCCAAAGGTAAACTTATGAAATGAATCAATTGAAATGTCACAGTTCTGAAGCTGTTCTGATATATTTTTTTTTATTATTATGGTACATTTTATTCGCAGGTCGGTCGTGTAAATCCTAAAGTAAGTCTGCGTGTACTCGATCTTAGAACGGCAGCAACTTCTCTATCATTCATAAACCTAGAGGCACCAAGCGCTGTCACAGATGATCACATCCTAGGAGGAGTTACTTGGCCCAGTGCAACAGAGATAGCTGCACATTGGCTGAACCGTAGACAGAATTATACTGTTCTGAGGATATGCAATATCGTCACATTACAGTGCGAGGTAAGTTAATTCGAAGAATATTATTTTATACACAATAATTTATGTTTTTGAAATGAAACGACACATTGTATAAAAGTGTTAATTCACCTTTAACGATTCGTTAATAATGGTTTATTTAAAGTACAGGTTTGTTGATATTAAGATATATTTTGTGAAAAACAGCTCGCAAATGAACCACTAGGCGAAGGCCTTATCTGCTCTTAAGCTTACTTGTCTTAAGTAGGAAGATTTTCTCAGGATATTTTCATAGCTAGATGAATTATACCTAAGCAGAAAAACTTAACAAAATGAACACTAATGCTGTTTGTTGGATATTCGTTTAAAATCTTGATCTATCCATTTTCTATAATTAAAACACATATCATATCACATCCTAGGAGGAACATCGTTCGCAGTCTAATGGTTGGGTACCCATAGCTTTGCCCCGCTTCAGTAGAGCTGGAGATTTCTATGTGTCAACTCGTTGGTCCATGGAACAAGCGGATGGAAACATTTGGCAGCATTTGTATGTCAGTATAAGACTCAATGGAGATATCGTATCGAGTTCCGTCACCCCAGGAGCATTCACTGTGAATAATTTCGTTGGAATGGATGAAAATAATTTGGCTTAGTGAGTATTTTATGTATGTCTGTTGTCTTGTATTGTTGTTAAGTGATTGACTACTATCAATGCACATCCAAAACTACTTAGTCTCGAAATTTAACGTATCGCATATAGGTTTATATAATACAGTTAGCACCCGTTTACAATGGATATTTTGACTTTAAGAAGAATAAAGGAGGTCGTCCGAAGCTACTATTACGTTGTTTAATTTATTTTATAAGATATTTTTACATAACAGCTTTATGTCATCAAAATCAAAAGTGAATTTAGAAAACTAAATTTTGCCAAAACTTTAAAATATTCATAACTAATGTGTCTAAAACTATGTATATCAAACAAAACTATGTATGTAACAAATTTTAGTGCAATAAAGAATATAATAATAATATATCAAACTATTTTCCGACTTGGTTTGCATTATCTTTAGGTATTTGCATGAAAACAAATAATAAGACCAACTTCGAGGTCTGCATTATAATTATGATAATTGCCATCATTTCCGCGTTAGTGACTACAAAAACAATTTATTAAAGCTATTCTCTTAGAGGATTGGTGTTGTAAAAATATTTCCCTAATATCAACTTGTTTTGTATCAAATACCAAAAAGTAATAACAATCGGTGTTTTATAATGAACACAAGATATTGTACAACAATAGGCAATCGTTTAAAATTTATAAATACACCAACTATAAGCCTCAAGATGATATTCATATTGAATCACGCACAAGAGAAATACGAATTTAGATGACTGTTAGTAATTAGCATATTAATGATTGCCATGTAACTTAAATTATTATATTTTTTAAACGTTTTATTGACTGCTTCGTTTGTATAGTAGCTAACTTTTAAGAATTGACTGCCTAGTTGGTCTAGTGGCTAGATATAAGGCTGCAGACCCGGTGGTCCTGGGTTAATTTCGTGTCATGTCGGTTTGCCGTCTCATCGGATTATCAGAGCTAGGAGTGCACCTGTGTTTTCGCACACACTTGTGCGCCATAATATCTCCTGCGCAGTTGGCTAATCTCTCTTGAGATAGGCTGCCGTGACCGAAATCGGTCTGGAGGACATTATTATTATTGAGGCTCGACTCCGTGACCCTGGGTTTAAGCTCTCGGAAAATATTTATTAAGCTTCTGTAGAAATTTCTCAGTAGCCCGAGTTTTAGAAGTTTGCATTGTTTACCAGTTTACAATGCCAAGTTGTACAGTGTGAAATGTAATCTTTACACTATCGTGTTCGGTAAGCACAAGTCGTTTGTGCGCCGATTTTTTTCTGATCTTGGCCGCTGTTACCTGTGGCCATTAATGTCTAAGAGCGCCATGATATGTTTGTTAATTTTTTTTAACATAAAAAAAGATCTTTTTAGAACATCTTACATTTAATCCATACTCTACAATGAGTTAAAAAAAGTTTTATACTACGTTGTATAATCACCAATACCAAAACAGTTTCCTAAGCTTCAACTCTGTGTGGCTGGTTAGATGGAAATGGTGGTATTACAAAATTCAGTTTGTAGATTTGAGTCGCACATGGCTTAAGTTAAATAAAATTCGTAGCTACTACACGCGGACGGTGACGGGCGCGCCGTGGCAGTCGCAGGTTCACGTGTCGGGCGCGCGCGCGGGCTGCCTCAGCTGCGAGCTGCGCCTGCCCGACGGCGGCCCGTGCGCCTGGGCCACGGCCACCGCCAGTCGCTTCGCCTCTTACCTCACCATCACCTGCCAGTCGCCCGAGGAGCCCTCCGCCACCTACATCATCGACCCATTGGTGAGTCCGTAGCAAAGCGTTCTCATTTAGACTTCTAGAATATCGAAATGTTGTTGATTCATAATAAAAACGGCATAGGTATCGATATCTTTATCTACGTCATACATAGAAATATATCTGTTGTCTACTTACTTGGTGGTAGAGCTTTGTGCAAGCTCATCTGGGTAGGTACCACCCACTCATCAGATATTCTGCCGCAAAACAGCAGTACTTTGTATTGCTTTGTTCCGGTTTGAGGGTGAAGGAGCTAGTGTAATTACAGGCAGGGAAGTAACATCTTAGTTCACAAGGTTGGTGGCGCATTGGCGATGTAAGCGATGGTTAATATTTCTTACTATGCCATTGTCTATGGGCGTTGGTGACCACGTACCATCAGGTGGCCCATAAGCTAGTCCGCCTTCCAATACAATAAAAAAATCATTGTATGTAATGTATGTAAACTAATAAAAAATATGTATGCCAACATGTGACTGTTGGCATTCCCAAATTATAAAAACGAAAAACATTCTTTTCACACATAATTCATTCTTTAATAGAAATATTTAAACTATTCATATAATTATATTTTCTGTTTGAAAATAATGTACAAATCGTTACAAGAAGTTACAGTCGGTTTCATGCGTTCGCGTCGATCTCAGTTCTTATCTTTCATTTAACTGTGTTTGTATATTTAACACATTTCACTTGGTGGTAGAGCTTTGTGCAAGCTCGTCTGGGTAGGTACCACCCACTCATCAGATATTCTACCGCAAAACAGCAGTACTTGTTATTGCTGTGTTCCGGTTTGAAGGGTGAGTGAGCCAGTGTAATTACAGGCACAAGGGACATAACATCTTAGTTCCCAAGGTTGGTGGCGCATTGGCGATGTAAGAGATGGTTAACAGCTCTTACAACGTCAATGTCTATGGGCGTTGGTGACCACTTACCATCAGGTGGCCCATATGCTCGTCCGCCTTCCTATGCAATAAAAAAAAATAAAAAAAAATTAAGTTATATATGTATTTCATTTAAGGCATAGCACTCTTTTCCAACAGACTCGTCAAACCTTATACATTTGGGAGGACAATCAGATCGTACGTGAACGTCTTGTTGGTAAAAGCAGACCACAGAGTATTATAACGACGGTGCCTCTTGAAAATGGTTACCCGGCACCCGTGAGGCTGTTCCTACCCCCTGGACTAAATGTTAGTGACACTACCACGAAGTACCCAGTCGTGTTCTATGTGTATTCAGGACCGAACACCAATACCGTATATGACACTTTCACTGTTGGTAAGTGTATATCGGCCGAATACTGAAACGTACCTCAAAGCTCCTAAAGTATGCGAAATTTTAAATTAAAGGCGTCTCAAATAATTAAGTCGCATTTAATATTTAAGTGACGATCTAGTATTTGGTCGTATGAGTATTAGATTTCTTCGTAATCTGGCTTTGATGATGTTCATTTTTATAGATATTTGTGCTTGCTCGGACTTGAAACCACAATCTTATGTTGAGATTCCTGTTATTCCACTGAGTCATAAAATTTGTATTAAGATGTATATCTACTTTTAAATTTAAAAGCTTACTAATAGGTACTCCAGTAGGGCAGCATCTATGAAATAAAATATTTTCTGGAAGGGCTTATAGTTGAATCATAAATATTTTAGGTTACCATTCATACCTCACCACCAGCCGTAACACCATTTACATGTTGGCGGACAGACGAGGGGCGGGACTGAATGGACAGGAAATGCTATACTCCCTCAACAATGCGCTTGGAACTGTTGAAGTCTTTGATCATTTTGTTGTTTTAAGGTAATATATTTTGTTTATTACAGACCAATTCCAGTTAAGTTCATGTTCCTAGCTCAGCGGTATTAGTACTAAAGGGCCGCTTAGCGATGTCTCGCAGGTTTGATTCTGATACCTTGTGTTATTTTATGTCTTACTCAACCCCTGCTTCGCCCTCGTGGATTGTAGCGTGTTATAAAGATTTCCCAATTAATAAATTATTTGATGCGAAAACTGGACTGGTAGGTCCAATTTGAACAAAACTTTTGTTTGGTTTTTTGGATTAGAATCACGTACAATAAATACAGAACACCGACAAATCCTAGTTTGCACTTATATGTACTTATACACAACATACGAAAGTGAATAATTTCATTTGAGCTATAATTTTTTGAGTAACCTTTAAAATCTTTCATAAATATCTGTATTCTTTATAATTTTAGACAAGTGCTAAGTCGCTACGGTTTCATGGATCCCGACCGTGTTGCCATCTGGGGCCACAGTTATGGAGGGTACGCCACGCTCTTGACAATGGTCCACGATGACCAGAAAATGTTCCAGTGTGGCGTATCAACTGCACCCGTCACCTCTTGGTTGTATTATAGTGAGTATCAGCAGCTGCATTCTATTAGCAGGTGGTGACTTTATGGATAGCACAGATATTTCTCTACATGACAATTGAAATTCTTTAAGTTAAGTTCTGTATAATAGAATGCGCATAGATTGCATATCTATCAAGTAAGTTTTTAGTCTTTCGAAAATACCTTAGTCGGACAAAATGTTGTCATTTTCATTTTATTTTATTAAAGGATTTTCTGTTTAAAAAAGAAGCAACCTTGTAATTCGTAATTTGTGGTTGTAAGCGTTAACCTCCGCGATATCTACCTGGATCGCACAAAGATTATTGTCATGTCAAAGATCATTGTTACTACTATTTTTTATTAATGTTACAAGATTTTGGTCATAAAAGATTCTTCAAATAACTTCTATGTATTCATTTCAGATACAATGTACACCGAGCGATACATGGGTGTTCCCACCGCTGAAGACAATTTATCTGGTTACGAAGCTGGTGATGTAACATTGCTGGCGGAGAAACTTCGAGGCAAAAAATTCTATGTGATGCATGGTAATGCTGACGACAACGTTCATTATCAGAACGCTGCAAAGCTGTTCAAGATCCTCGCGGAACTTAACATTCCATTTGATCAGATGGTGAGTATTATTCAAAGAAATTACTAATTATGACGATGTCAAAAATGTATGGCAGAACACCAAACAATTAATTAAAAAGTAAAAAAATAGAGCTGGTGTCACTGATGATGTATGATTCAAAACAATAAATGTATTGTACATGCAATTTGATGATAATGTTCTCCTGACCGATTCGACAATGACTAACTATACAGGAGATATTATAGTTCTTAATTGTGTGTGACAAAACAGTTACAATCTGTTTTTCCTTAATGTCTATTGCCGAGAGAGTGCAGGAGCAAACGCTTAACGTACTTTCCGAGGCAAAGGAATTTTTAAATACTGCCAACTTCCAAACTCCTTGCTGAAAATAATGGAAGCAATAATCATCATAAAATAATTGTATTGAGGTCTGTCTAATTCGATAATTTGTTCTCAGTCATATCCCGATGAAGCTCACAGTCTGGCTGGAGTCAACATGCACAGATACGGTACAATGAACCGTTATTGGGAAAAATGCATCGGTATCCCCGATGAAGCGTAACATAGTTCGAATAAGCCTAGATAAAAAAAAAACTATTTATGTCGTAACACCTAGTCAACATATTGCTGAGACTAGAACAAGACTAGTTTTTGTGTAAATAAATGCTCCGTATTCCAATGTCCTTGGCGCATTTAATTAAAGCGCGAAATATACTTTTACTTCCACGTGTATTATGAAAAGACAATATTTTTTTGTAAATCCATCAACGAAGAATATTAATACAATTTTATTCTAATTGAGTTTTTTATTTTATTACCCTGGTCATTAAAAAAACATTTGTAACAATCACGTCACTAAATACGTGGTTATTTATGAAATAATTGTTGTGGTTATGACGTCACAGATAAATATGTTATCTACAATGACGATTGCTTGAATTCCTTTCCGCTTTATTTCGGTTACATATTTAATACAATGGGATCTATAAATTAAAGAACAATGGCCCGGAATTAATATACCACACGAATAATTCATGTTATATTTATACCTAAACTTAGTTTTT
Source organism: Nymphalis c-album (assembly GCA_963151315.1). Classification (NCBI taxonomy): domain Eukaryota; kingdom Metazoa; phylum Arthropoda; class Insecta; order Lepidoptera; family Nymphalidae; genus Nymphalis; species Nymphalis c-album. Next base: position 9,565,800 of record OY720590.1, on the reverse strand, counting down.
TTTAAATTAAATAATAATCTGTGCATTACTTTTGTCTGATACGGAAATATATCGAAAATATAATCTTAACCTGTACTTGTTATTGTACCAAGATTTATGATCGTAATAATATAATGTTATTATTTTATTGTTGCACCTTATTTTATATTAATAAGATACGGTGCTAGCGTAATTGTGCTGCTTCCGTAGTAGAGCAGCGTAGTGGATTAGAGTCTAAAGCTTGTTTTCAAAGGCTTTAACCCAGCATTGGAACATTTTCAAGCTGATACCTTTACTTATTCTACAGATAGAGGTGTATACAGATATCAACTACTACTTAGTTATCAATATTTCATTAGCTTAATAATTTACAAGTGAAGACAATATTTTATAATTATTTTTTAATTATTATTGGTTATAGGGAGTTGTGCAAGCCAGTCTTGGTAGTTTCATTTAATTACTCCTCAAATATAATATGTCGCTAAATCAGACTCTCTTAGTGCCTATTATAGGTACGAGGGAGCAACATTAAACATTTACTCTACTTGTAAACTTTGATTAGCTGGTGTTTGGTTGAACACTGATATCTTTCCTTCTGCCATCAATGACTTGACATTAGACACAACAACAACACATAACTAATTACTTCTTAAAAAATATTTATGAGCGAAATAACAATTACCATTGTTAATGAATTAACATAACGATATATAGTATTCAACTCTTCGGTGGTTGACCTACTTATAAAATAAGTAGAAGCTAGAGTATCAGTAATGGTATACGGATGTCTGAAGGGACAACTAAATCATTTAAATAGATATTCTAGTACGGTATCCTTTGTAACTTTAATATAATATCCGATGCGCAGCACGTCAATGGGAATGGAGGTTGGCGTCCGACAAAAGTGAAAGGAGATGTGACCGATCACGATTATACAATACACAACACTTAAGTAGAATTTTAATTCCTTCGAGTTGAATTCGAGATTATTCTCTGACACGTTTTATTGATATTTGAGATTTTACAATACGATGATGACAATTTAAAAAGAAATGCCCATCGGCTTTTTAATCATACTTGTTTTATTTAAAACGTATACATACCTAATCTGCCTTTTTGAGTATAAGTTATTTATAATCTGTAGGTACCTATTCAATTTTGTTAAAAATTTCATAATTTGTAGTCTCGTGGTAATCTCTCGGTTCTACAGAAAACTAAATTGGAAATAAGTATTAGATAAAAAAATAAATTATATATTATATATAATATACCAACAGTAAAAGGATAATTAGCACACTAATGAAAGGCAGAGTTTGAATTTTTAAGCATGTTATAGGTTTTACATTTATATTATTGAATGAAAACGTTACAGATGTTGTCCATGTCCATATACCTACAGTTATCTTCTAATTAGTTGATAACAATTAATAAATATTCAATATAATAGTTCTGACGCACAAAATTTTATGTCTTTTATAGATACATTTATCCTCAAACACAACTCATAAAATTTCCTACGTGCAGGCAAACTCAATTACGATTTCTTTTTTAATTTACCAAGAATTTGCAGTCGAGCTACAAAGGTGTTATTTTCGCATCCATTTGACAGGATGCTGATTAAGATCTCATATTTATTGTCATTTATCATGCAACAATTTTTATTGCTTTCTTTCGATTAAAATTTCACTCAAACATATATATATATATATATATATATATATACCAACAGAACAGAAACATATATATATATATATATATATATATATATATATATATATATATATGATTTATGAGATTTTGTCGTATCTTATCTTTATATTAATTTAATTATTGTTTATATTAATTAAGTTATTTGTTTCTAGACAACTTATTAATTTACAATCAGAATTAACTGGTTACCTATAATTTTTTTGTATAAAACAATCTTACTGCGTGTCTTAAATGGATGTAAAAGGAATTATGTTTTAGGATTATCTGAATCCAATTAAAATCGAGTTAAAATTTAATCAAAGACCAAAGTTAATAGTTGATAAATAATTTTATTGAAGCAAGTATGTGTGTCACATGCAGCTATTTCTTGGAAATCCTTTGCGCTTATGTAGGTATACTTAGGTACATCTATTTTCTTTCTTTTTTATAATACTATTAATATTCGAATATTTTTTAAATATTTATGGTAAGAATATGTTTATAAAACTGGTTTATGGATACATAAATATTTCCGTTTTTAAATTTAATTTGTTCAATACCAACTTTTACACCATCAATCATTTATTAATGGTTATTATTATTAAATACAACTGTTATTTATTACAGTATAATGCACTTAATTATGAAAATAAAGTATAAAAATAGACTAAGGAAAGATAAGGACTGATATTACTTCAACATTTATATATTTTCGAAGAATGTTAATAAATAATGGTTACAATAAGTAATATATCATATCGTCGGTTTCGTTTTTCCTTCCGCTTTCTGCACGAAGTCTTCCGTAAAAGATTCCCGATAGGAAGTAATACATTTTTATACTTACGATACCCAATTACAATATCGAATACACCATGCAAATATAGTTCATATAGAATTATTGTTCTTTAATATGTATATTTTCACATCATCATAGTATGGAACATTAACGATTTTACTTTTAGAAACTGTACGATGCTAATAAAAATGCATTTTTTTCATATTTGAAATAGGCAGACTTACAAATGAATTATTAAGAAAAAGTCTCTTATTAAATATGCTCGGCTATGAAAGACATTGATTTGGGGGAAAGGTTTGTGGGAGCCCGCCAGATAGCTACGACGAACAACCAAAAGCGTTTCGGTTTGTAGATGAGCCAGTTAAAGTACAGGCACGAGGAACATAATATCTTAGTTTGCAAGGTTGGTGGCGATGTTGGCGGTGTAAGGAATGGTTAGTATTATTTCCAGCGTTTATGTCTATAGGGGCGGTGTGATCACTTATTATCAGGTGCCCCATTTGGCCGTCCCTTTTATATAAGATAAATGAATACATGTATTCATACCTTTTGCAGTCGGACAGAGACTTTGGAGTAATAGTGCAATCATTATAAAAAAATATGTGTATAACGTTTCATTTTATTGCTCCAACTATAGATAGGACTGGTTGGTTCATTTCTCGCCCAGTAGATCGGAATTGCGATTCAAAGGGGAAACGCTGTTAGCATTCCACGCAGTCGTGTTTTGTGCAGTAGGTATTTTTTTTATTTTCGATTTGTGTCACTTACGACAATATATATATGTCAATAAGCGTAATAAAAATGGACGAATTCCAAATGAAACTGGTCATGTAGGTCGTCTGTATTATTGTTTATCCTAGATATTCGAAAGGTCTTGTGCAACACGTGCTCACATAACTGCAGTAAGGCGATAGTTGTACTCGCCACTATTACGTCATAATTACTTCGCAGGCCGGACTTTGTTTTACGCTGTTCACTAAGGTTATATTTGTCATAAAAAAAACAAATTTGCATATATAAATACAGATAATAATATTGTAATGATGAGATAAAATTTATACGTTAAAAATATATCACTGCCAGGGAAAAAGGCATGCCAAAGTTTCTTTTTTTTTACAATTATTTATTCTCGTAAAGCTAGTGTAAGTGTAAGCTAGTGTAGTGTGAGATTATAATCATTTATACACAAAATTATTCATATGTGTTATAATAAAATGAATTAGAATGTTAATGCATAATTTCAATAAGTTAAATGGGAAAATATCTACTTAATTAGCTTGTTTGAATCAATTAGGTATTTCCATAAAACAATAATGTTATTTAATAGTATGTTAATATTACTGCTCGCCTTATCCTACTTTCAAATAGTATAAGGATAACAAGTAAGTTGTAAGATTCAGTTATATTATATAAAAGGATATTTTGTTACACGTGACATTTGGTTCATTTATTAAGGCCAAGGACTCGTTTCCTTTTGATGAAAAGAAGAGCTTATTCCACTACGCTGCTCCAATCCGTATTGGTAGATAAATATGACAGATTTTCAACCGACACATGCAGATTCCTTATGTCTTCCTTTTCCCCGAGCATGAGATGAATTATAAACAAATTACAACTTTATTAAGATTATTAAAATTTCCTTTAATATCTATTTTAAGATTATTAAAATTAATATTTTCTTGCTCGGGTATGAGCCCGCGACTGGGCAATTTCGGCGTTGAGGATTATATTTTGAATTTGAACATGGGCATGATTTGAGATAATGGGCATTGAAGTGTAAAACGCCAGCGTCTATAAATAGTGTTCTTATGCGTCAGCCGTTTTCGTTTACCAGACACGTTTTTTATTGAACATTAGTAGAGTGATATATAATTTGAATGTCGTATAATTTCTATTAATTATCACTTTATATATAATTATGAGAAATTTACAAATATTGGTTAATGATTCAACAGATAATAAATAGCAATTAAAACTCCATTAAAATTATACGTTCAGAATATTTTTATTATTATTGATCATTTACTTTGTTAATATAATGGTTATCGCATTCTATCGAATATTTTTATAATGTTGAGAGTATTGTGCAATGATGTAAGTTGCGTTATAGTTAATTTGATTAAACGTTATTCATAGCCGGTTTATGTCATTTTTAATTAAATAACCGCATATACCATCACTAGTCGAAACTTGTCACTAAAACTGTTTAGAATTCAGAGTCAACGTAGATTAAACTGCGGAGCGACAGTCTCTGAATTTCTCTTTCAATAAATGCAAGATTTCTCACATTGTATCTCCACGGTACCAACACGAGACAAATTTTAATCGTACTTGAAGTATTATCGAAATTAAATCCCGGGACACAGTTAGTGTTACTCGTACATAATATTCATACATACTTTCACTCAGTGTGCTTTATTTATAACTTTATTGCACATGCTTTCTCACATATAAAAAAAATGAAAATATTGTATGTCAATTTCAGATAAGAATTAGACAAATGTTATAAACAAAATATATTAAAGGATACTCCGTACAAACGTGAATGTGTTCTCTAGAGGCTCGATCCGGACGTCGGACGTGCGACGTGCGTTGCGTCAACGCAAGAAACACGCCCGACTGTGACACTCGTTGCTGCGTTCCATTTGTTAAATTCAATTAGAGCGTAGCGAAGCGAGGAGTTGGCCTTTTCTCAGCTGAGTAGAATTCTCCTTTGTTTATTGCCTTCTTAAACACAGGCGCAGATATAAGAAGAGACAACTAATAATACCCTGCGTTAATATCATGTTTATTACAAATATATATTTTTTTATATGGCATAGTCACTAACTCGATAAAGATATAATGTATTATGTAAGTTTTTAAAGACTATTTTGAACTACGTAATAGTTACGCTGTTGACATGTCCGATGTAATAGTAGATATATAAATAAATATAATAAGTACATGTTCTACAATATGCAGTCTTATGTATTAGATCAACTGTCTTGTCTAGTGTGTGCGGTTACCTTTTAAATTCTATATTTTACGATTATTGAACTTAATATTGCTACAATACTCAATGACAACATCAAATATGAAAATAGTCATTAATTTAATCTTTATCTAGGTAACAATTTATTCCAGGGCGAGCGGCGACCGTCCAGGATCCGCGGAGGTGGAGGAAATCAGGGCTCTAGCCCAACGAGCTCTGATTCGCAGATGGGAGGAGGACCTGAGGTCCCCATCGGCAGGCCTGGCGACAGTGGAGGCGATCCGCCCCCACTTGAGTCGCTGGGTAGCAAGGAAAGACGGCACACTCACATATAGGCTGACGCAGGTGCTTACCGGACATGGTTGTTTCGGTAAGTACCTGCATAAGATAGTGAGGCGGGAGGTATCACCCTCCTGCCATGAGTGTGGTGCGCTACTGGACACGGCGCACCATACCCTAACGGAGTGTGCTGCGTGGGGGCCTCAGAGGCATTCCCTGGCGGCGATTATCGGCGGAGATCTCTCGCTGCCGAGTGTGATTAACGCTATGCTCGACAGCGAGAGGTGCTGGTTGGAAATGGTCTCCTTCTGCGAGAATGTCATGTTGCAGAAGGAGGCCGCGGAGCGACAGCGTGAGGAAAGTGCCTCCGCTGATTCGATCCGCCGAAGAAGACCGGGGAGAAGGCGTCGGCGCTATGCGCACCTTCTCCCCACGCCGTAATGGCCGCCGCTTGGGCTAGGTGGGTTCCCTGTATCCGGGAACCCCCCAAGAAATGGAGGCCCGCAGAGGCGGGCCGACCGTCGGGGCGTCTCGGTAGCATGCGCAAGCGATCCCGTGGCGCCCCCCGACCAGACGGAGAGGATACCGCTGGTTTTTTAGTGGGTATTCCGGCGCCTTCAGTGCCGGTGAGCCCCACATACCCCCCCACCTCAAGTGGGGGAAACGCGTAAACGCGTTTTTCCAGCGAGAAAAAAAAAAAAAAAAAAAAAGGTAACAATTTATTATTACGACAATATAATGACGTTATATATTTAATTTTATCAATATAGACAATTATTTATAGATATTTTATTTAACTAATATATAATGTTATTCTTGTATATGAATACTTTGTCCCAAAATTCAAAGCTAAGCCGGCACCGTAGAACGCACGGAGGACGGAGGGTAAATCAAAAACAGCCAGTATTTTTTTTAAAACTATAAAACTTTTTTTCAATTATTTTAAATCTTACAGACAATATATATTTTAAAAAAATATGGAAGTATTCTGAAAAAATATAAAACCACAACCAACTCTCATGAGTGGGTAAATATTTCATTACATTGTCACAAGTAATTAGCTACACGAAAGTAATCGTTAAATAATGTCCAAATATACATTTACCTATATATATATTAATTTACCAAGTATTTCTTAAATGATAAGTAAATAGAAAGTCTTTAAAGATAAATGTTTGGGTTTAATTTTTTTTAAGTATTTATTGTAATCTATTAAATACATGTATTTACCATCAGTACTGAAGAGCTTTATTCTCTAATACTAAAAAACTCATATAGTAAATATGGGTGCGGATATAGTCAGTGATTTTCTATCGGCTACTTCATAGCTGTCTATGATTGTATAGTAAATACCCTATAAATACAGACATATTGACTCGATAAGTAAACATAATTAAAAATAACATAATTTTTTTAAAACAAAAATTGTGTTCATTAAGTATGACATATCAAAGGTTTACAAGTAATGCTTGGATGTTAATATAGTACAAATGTTAATAGTATAAAATGTTACGTGTAGCTAAGTATATAATATTTTATGTAGTATAGCAAAAAATACGTAACATTTTTTCATTGAGAAAACATAAGTAATTATTTGTAACGTATATTCTCCCAACTAAATTACTCCAATGCTAAATGGATCGTTTACTCATAATAATAATATAATTGTATGTAAACATGTACGCAAGAAATAGCATACTTTTTGTAATACAATCAACAATATCACGCTCCAGTAAAAAACACTCACATGTACGGTTAAACTTTGCAAAAATTATAATTGCCGACGAAAATACAATAACGTTTGTCGATTTCTTTATATTTGCTTATTATTAAAAGTGATAATATTCAAGGTAATCAAGGGCGTAGCACTCTTTATAAGACATAATTATGAGAGAAGCAATTTAAAAATTTAAATACACTTTTATCATTATCATTAAATGTATCAATTCTGTCGTATAGCTTTATAAAAAACTGGAAAAACCTATTTTTATCTTATTTTAATATAGGCACTAAGCGATTGAATGCAGGTTCGATTTCTGAAATCAAAAGTCCGCATACCATAAAGTGCGCGCGCGCAGTTTACGTTGGTGCGGCGTCGAGCGAACTCGTGCGTACAGTTAACATTTTGAGTTGCCTATTGGTGTGTGATGTGATCTGATTGGACCACTTAAATCATTGACGAGGAGTCATCCTCTTGTCCTGTGACCTGGGAGTATTCGTTCACGTAAAATGGCCAGTACTTTCATTGTTTATATCAGTTTGTTTGTGTTATGTTTTAAAACACATTTTTTTTATTATAATAGAACAATCAAAGAGCGTTGAATAATATGTTTAATATTTTGAAATAATCAATTTACTATAGGTTAATACGTGTCGATAACTTTGATTAAAACAGAGTATAATAAACACAATTTGTTTTACGCGATTTTTGATTATTACCTTGGTTTTTCTAATTGGATTTGACATAGTGTTAATGTGATTGATTTCAAAAATGGAATGCGAACGATAATTGCTTTGTGATATTATTCATTAGAGAATTATTTATACCACGCGCACTAAAAGTTTCATTAATTTATATTTATGTTTAAGGAAAATTATAATAAAATAATATTTGCTTCGAATGTTTACTGTATACAGATAAAAACTATCATAGTGTGTGATATAAATAAAAGCTTTAGGTGAAAATTTAATTTATAAAATGAATTGTGAAGAAATATAATTTAGCAGCTATTATATATGAATCAGTATTTTTATTAATTATCGTAAAAATATATTCTAAATTTATAAAACGAAATTAGAAAATAATTATATAATTGAACCGGTTTTTTAGCTTCTGTTAAAAAAATCTATATCATTTACAATCTACTTAATACTTGATTTAAAGGAAATACTATATACACTGTATTAAACTTTTACGCATTTTACAATAAACGTCTACGCAATAAACGCCGGTAGAATAAAATTTAAACATAATATAAAACAATATTGTGACGTGTTAGTTGTTAAGTGAACATATATAATTTTTTTTTGTGGTAAAAAACCCATACTATTAGTATTTTATTTATATGTAAAATGCGTTACAAAAAAATAGTTGAATAGTTTACAAGCCTTAAGGGTAGAAATATTTATTTATTTAAATATAAATTGAACAATTCTCAACTTGTTCATTTATATACATATGTAAAAACTTCGAAGTTTATAACTTGTACAGTAAAATGTACACAAGAGACGAATCTCCTATTTTACATCCTTATGCTAATCAGAGGAATGTTATTATTTCTAATATTTTAACACAACTAAATTGATGATATATAAAAAGAAATATTAAACAATAATATATATCAATGCACTACGGCAATAAAAAAAACACGAAAATTGGTCAACAGTGTGCGAAGATATCGCGTAACATTGGCACAAAAAATAGCAAACTGTGAATAATCAGTAAAGTCCTATTCACTGATTAAATTCATCACAAGAAAGACAATACATTACACATCTATTGTTTAGTGTTAATGACATATTCTTTAACTTCGCAATCACGCGATAAAGAGATAAAGCAATACTTTTATAATACGGAAAATATATTTAATTCATTTATAAATATTTTTTATAATTTATGTATAAAATGAGTATTGATTTTATTTACCTTTAAAACACAGAACAGTGTCGAGACTTTCTAGTGAGCATTAAAGTTTCGCTTCATAATAATCATTTTAATACTAACTTATACAGATTGAAGAAAGGAAAAGATGGAAAGTTATCTAAGTAGAAAAAAAATAAGTTAAGCAGTAATTACAATAAGCTGTACGAGTATATTAGTGTTTTTTATTAAAATATCCAGAAGTGCTTGCATATCATCATAATTTTATTCGTCAACCTTTTGTTATAGTCACATATTTTTAATGAGTTTCTTTATGTTTATTGTTTTTATTATATAAGCGATAGGCTCATTTGACACACTAGTTTGAAACAAACTGTTGCAGTTATAATTGCAGAGATAAGGATATTTTTTTAATTTCATGATGTCGATGAATCGAAATGAAGTCTTCACCTTTAATTAATAACGTTGCGAATTTTCTGTCTAAATAACTTGTTTTTGGGGTTCCTTCCTATACTCGCAAACAATACGAACTTACTGACTCAATTAAGTTTAATATATATTTAATATATATTTTCATGTGATGTCACATCTCTCAAGATCTATATCAGTTTTCGGTATATTTTTTACAAGATCAATTTGAGAATACTACGATAGCCTTTGATCTATAAAATGATTTTTATATACCTATTATATATATACGTCATACGTTATTGATGTTTGGTCATGTTTTATCAGCATGAATACCACATTTGTGAATTATAAGGTGTAAGCTCAATTCAATTATTAATAATAATAAAAGAAAATGTAAAATATAAGATTCTGTCATTTAAAGTTAATCAACTATAATATTTCTTTTATACTGATTCATTTATAAATAGTAGTCTATTTATAAATAGTAGTCTATTTATAAATGAGTAAGTATAAAAAATGTTGAGAAAAACTAAGAATGTTGGTATTTTTTAAAACATAATAAAATATAGTAATTTAGATTATGTATGTATCTGTATTATTAGTACATAAATGTGCAATTATACACAATAATGTTAATTACGTTATGGTTAGGTATATTTTAAGAGCGTTGTAAATTCAAAATTTTAATTGTTTATTTTATGACGTAAATATTTTTTGTTTTATTAAATTTTTCATTAATTAAATTCGGGTCCTTCGATTTATATGATCCGGCGAAATCGGCAATTTAATAAAAATGAATATGTGAGCTTTTTATTGTTAATTGTTGATATAATGTATTAATGAATTACCGAATTTGTTGAAATAAATTTTTACATCGATTCGCTTCTCTTCGCTTCTCTACATTGATTGGTTGTCACATCGAAAATCCCACTTAGACTTCCAGTTTATATTGATTTTGACATAAAAATCTTGTTCGGTCACCGAATTAACTGTACAAATATGACGTTGAACTTATATCGTAGTGCTAAATTTCCGTATGATTTACAGTCAAAAAGGGTGATCAATGACTTTGTTCTTTTATAAAATTATTAGAAACATGATGAACAGCGTCACGTATCATGCTATAAAAATAAACAGCATTTAAAAATGTTAAATAACTATACGATTTGCTCATGTGTGTCTACGAGGCTAATGATCAGATTCCTTCTAGACATTAAAACAATACATTAAGTGATCTGACGTTTTTAATAAAAAAATGATTTTAGTTATCTCTTGTTCCAAAAATAATCATGTATAAAAGGTTATTAATTAATTTGATCGTAATGTTGATCGTGACTAAACGAATTCCATTACAAAAAAAAACATTACATTTTGTAAAGGGGCCGACGAATTGATTGAAATGTAATCATAAAGGTCATTATTCTTAAAACGGCCAATGTTCATTTTAAGGACTATTTTTTTAATATTAAACTGTCAAAATAGGTATGCATAGGATGAATTTGATGGCTAGACGTATAATTATTTAGTGTATTTTAAAAAAAAATCACTGCGCGTGTCTCGTTTGTTACTTCTGACTTACCAGCTATTCTACATGTCGTACGTTTCGCGTTTTAAATAGCAGGGTTTAGTGTATATTTAGTTAAAGGTGTAAACAGTTAGTTCACATATTATTTATAACCTGTAGGTACCTAAAAGTAGCTTACACTTTTGTAGTGATGAACATTGATAGTGCAGCTTACGCTATCAATGTTCTCATTGTTGGCTTCGTTAAAAAATAACATTGTTTTTATTTACAGGCAGTACCGGTTATTTTATTAGCAGTGACTTTAGTATGGAGTGTTACTGAAACGATTGCGTCACCCCAGATGATTCAAAAAACATTTACGTTAGAGGAGTTGATACCTTTGCAACATGACTTCTTTCCCGAAAGAGTATCGGTCGATTGGATTTCAGGTACCTAAGACCAAATATTTTTAAATATAACGTTACAAAGACTCCGGCGCGTATTAGTTATTAAGATAATTACTATATTACTTGATATTTAGATATTTACTTGGTGGTAGAGCTTTGTGCAAGCTCGTCTGGGTAGGTACCATCCACTCATCACTCATCAGATATTATGCCACAAAACAGCAGTACTTTGTATTGCTGTATTCCGGTTTGAAGGGTGAGTGAGCCAGTGTAATTACAGGCACAAGGGACATAACATCTTAGTTCCCAAGTTTGGTGGCGCATTGACGATGTAAGCGATGGTTAACATTTCTTACAATGCCATTGTCTATGGGCGTTGGTGACCTACCATCATGTGGCCTATATGCTCGTCAGCCTTCCATACGATAAAAAAAACCTAGTGTTGCGGCAATAGACTAATATGGCATTGATAATATTATTTGAATGGATTCATAAAAAATCAATAAAGATAAAAAGAAGGAAATTAATAAAAAAGGCATGGAGGCAAAAGTCTGTGGAGTAAAAATGTAATAATGTCATATATAAAACTAAAGATCTCACATTTATTCGCGGCAAAATAAAATGACGTTTTTTCTTGCATCATCATTATTAGTTCGTTAAGCGTCGAATTGAAATACCATTTTACTTTTTGTATTATTATTTTTTAAATCAAATAAATACTTTTTTAACTAACTAATGAATGTTAAGCACCTAAATTGTATTTGATGTGATTCAAAAACTATGAATATTAATAAATTACAACTTAATCGAAAACATATTTCTAAATTACCCATTTTTTTCTAGATTCGGAGTACTTAATTGTTGAGCCCGGTGCAATTAACAAATACGACGCCGTCAATGAAAGCTATGTTACCATTCTGGATCAATCAGAATTAGTGAGTATATATATATGAGTTACTTGGTGGTAGGGATTTGTGCAAGATCGTCTCGGCAGAGACCACCCACTCATCAGATATTCTACCACCAAACAGCAATACTTAGTATTTTAATTACTTATTTATTATGCTCTGCGGTGACCACTTGCAAATCTAAATGTCTATTTTAAATACATATTAATTAATAATAATAACAAATTATTTATATATATTATTATATAATAACAAATTATTTACCTTTAGATTTTTTTTTTCAGCTTAACTTGAGCCGCTTTGCAGTATCATCTTTTTCAAAAGACCAAAAATACTTATTGCTGACTGCAAATCCGAAAAAGGTGCGTCTTTTGTTTTCATGTTCATACTAGTCGCCGATTGCATCCTCGTTAAACGATGCTCCGCTCCCGTTGGTCGTGATGTTACCTACTTTTATGTGTCTACCTTTCTGAATATATAATGCAAAAATATTGTAAATAGGTCTTATAGATACTGAGATTCAATCCCTCCGCGTTCAAATAAAACCCTTTCGCTTTACGTAACAGATTAGACAGATAAGCTTTACACGAAATTTTTAGTGATCACTTAAGAATGTTACTTAATTTTGATTATTAGTTCTCCATATTCTCTGTCAAAAATAAAAATACAAGTGAAAGAATTATTTCGATACGTCAATTAGTTTCCGATTTATTCCGATCATATTTTTGAACGGGAGTTGATATAGCTAATTTTATCCCTTCTAAAAGTGGTATTTTATCCCCCATTAAGAAATACATCAAAACGAAGCCTTTGTGGAACTCACCCAGAATAAAGTCCTAATATTATTTTGAAAATTAAACTGAAGAATAATGAAGAACGGGATAAATCTCAAAAATAAGGACTTCCAATAAATAAAATGAGGTATATACAGATGCAGAATGTTAGTGGAAAATATAATGTTATGTTCAATTCTCTCATTTTTCATTAACTTTATCTGCGTTACACTCGGGTGTTCTACGTTAACCTCACACACATTTCCTTGATTTACCTTATTAAATTAATTTACTACGGAAGTTATGTACGTTAAAATGAATTAGATTTGAAATTTTCGAGCGAGTACTATAGCCTTTAGAAAATTAGATATTATTTGATTAATAAAATATTAATGCGTATATGTTCAACTTTAGTTCTAATTTCAACTTGTGTCACATTATAATAAAAAAAATAAGAATTGAATAATTTGATCGTTAAACGTGTATATATATATAAAATATAATTTATATTTAAATTATATAATGAGAGCAAAACAAACATGCGTATTGATAAGCAATGATTTTGTTAAAGCAATCCCGTCACTTAAAGTGTGTGTTAGGCCGTTCTTTCAACATTGGATATATACAGTGTAATATATCGGTGCATAAATAGACAAAAACAAAACAGTTCAGTATCATATTCATGTTTGTTTGGTTTTTCTTTGTTTGGTAATTATTAACGAACTTAGTGTTATAAAAAAATGAGCATGTTTTTCTTAATTTTTGTATTATTTCATGATTATGGTCGACTTTCGCACTGAGCAAACACTTTATAATAAATTTGCTTATAACGAACACAATGAAATATATTCAATGCAGGAAACATCGATTTTGACCTTAACATAAAACATTTAGTTACAATGGTATTTCTGAGCAACTTTTAATAGCTTGATAAGTAACAGCGCACTACTTAATAGGTTTAGTTAAGTCCATGGTCAAGTGATCCCTTCATTTTATAATTTACTAGCCGTGCTCCGTGGTTTCTATAATCGCGGTTAATAAAAATATAATGCATAAAAATCAGCCTTCCTCGATAAAAGGACTACACCACACAAAAATAATTTTTAAATTCGAACCAGTAGTTCCTGAGATTAGCCGGATCAAACAAACACACTCATCAGCTTTATATATTAGTATAGATAAACGCCAAAGACAGCCAGCAATATAATGGATTCTTGAACAAATAATCTGTTCCGAACAAATACAGCGGCCTTGAAAGTAATCGCTAGATGCAAAAACCCAATAGATTTTTTTAAATAAATTTACATTACAAAAGTGACTGTTTCATAATATTTTGAAGATAATTATAAATTATCCACGTATGTACGAAGGTAATATGGTTTTGTAAGTGAGGGTATTGTAAGGTATAATACTAATAAGTTCGTTAAAATTTCAGGTGTATAGATATTCGAGTTTGGCAGAATACTCGGTGTACGACCTTCAAAATAAGTAAGTACTATAACGATATGATCTTAGATGATTATGATTTCTGGTCTTATAATATACTAGCTCATACCCGCGACTTCGTCTGCGTTGCTTGATATATTAACAAAGTTTTCTTATGTAGGTACGAAGGAAAAAACATCAAAAAGATCGCAAGCAAAAATATACTTTGTTTAAACATACATCACTGAACACGCAGTGCATATACAAATCGTTGTTTCTTGAAACTTTAATAACTTTTTATTAATTGAAGATATCGCAATTATTTGTTTTTGTTAAGGGCCAAATGTCTAAGAAATAAAATTTAGAAAATGTCATTGAAATCTATTCAGTAGTTTTTCCGTGATACGCGCAACTGCAGACCTCTATCATTTTATTAATATAGATTATTGGGAAATAACAACAAGCATGAGATATAATTGACAAAATGATGGTGGTAGAAGTGTTCAAGTCTAGTTTGGTTATGGGCGGCGGTGAAACTTATTAACTTTATTAAGTTATTGGTATATTTGCCATAAGCTACCTAATAAACTGAGCTCAACAAAATTACCTCTATTTTATTTGAATTTTGAATTACTATAATAGATACTTATATACTTTTAACTATGAAATTCTATAAAGTGTGACCTTTGTGTTCAGACGCTCTTGTTTATACAAACGTATACAATGGTGAATAAATAATATAAATATTTACAAAACAGGTCAATCTCCCACATAGGCGATGGCCTCCTCCAAGTTGTGGTATGGGGCAACGATCACGCGCTAGCATATGTTCAAAATAACAATGTGTATTACGTGCCTGATGTCGCAAAGCCTGATGAAGTAGTGGCACTCACTGTGGACGGAGTGCCGGGTAATATTTACCATGGCGTCACAGATTGGATATATGAAGGTAAAACGAACAACTATTATTTCTTTATTTCTTGCCTATTACTAATAAATTTCCACCCGCGAAGCCGCGAAAGTCATTGGCTTGTTTACTGTAACTTAATTATGTAGAGCTTTGCTCGTCTGGGTAGGTCCCACCCACTCATCAGATATTCTACCGCAAAACAGCAGTACTTGTACATCTTAGTTTCCAATGTTGTTGGCACATTAGCGATATAAGCGATGGTTAACATTGTCTATGGGCGTTGATTACCACTTACCATCAGATGGCCCATAATTATGCTCGTCCACCTAACTATACAATAAAAAAAGAACAAACAATATAGCATTTGCCTGTATAGTATCATAACATATTGCTTTTCAACTACATATAATAATATCAAAAGTGTTGAAACTAATGTATATACTTTTTGTAACAATTAGAGGAAGTGTTTAATGCCGCGGAAGCAATGTGGTTTTCGTCTAACGGAAGTTACTTGGCCGTGGCTTCGTTCAACGACACTGAAGTGGAATCGGCTGTTTATCCTTACTACGGAGAGCCTTCCGATTTCGACAACCAATACCCTCTAATGGTTCACTTCAAATATCCCAAGGTTGGTTTGAACTTATTATTCCATTAACCCAAAAAAACAATTTCTATGTTATTAAATATAATTGATTTGTCAGGCAGGTCGCACCAACCCAGTCGTTCAACTACGGGTATTTAAATTGAACGACTCAACGGCATCAATGATAGTAGCGCCGGTTGATATCGTTGGATTAGATCACATATTAGGAAGAGTAAACTGGGCCACAGATAATAACTTAATTGTGCTTTGGTTAAATAGAAGGCAGAATGTAAGCGTATTAGTTAATTGTGATTTAATACAAAATAAATGCAACATACTGAAGCATCATACTGAACCTAACGGTTGGATTGATATCCGTGAACCATTCTTTGATAAAACAGGAACGAAAATGTTGGAAATACAGCCTTTACCTTATAAGGAACAGAGATTTATGCATCTAGGTCGTTTTGATTTTAATACGATGCAAACAGAAGATTTGTCTCCAGGAAATTCAACGGTTACCGAGATATTAGGATGGAACCTAGACACGGATACGGTATATTATATTGTATCTCCTGGAACAGAACCTTGGAAGAGACAATTATGGTCAACTTCTCGTGGAAATGCAAAATGTATAACATGTAATAAAGCGAACTGTCACCAAGCCGATGGAATGTTTTCAACGAGTGGTAGCTATGCGATGATTTCGTGTAGCGCTACAAATGTACCTGCTGTAACATACTTTTATATGAGTCAGGTATGTAATGATAATATATTAAATAATTTACTACCATTACCTCAACTAATTACGATATAAAAAATATATAAATTTTTAAATATAGAATTATAAAATGCTATTTGTAGAATACTGACCTTTGTTATAAATTACAGAAAGACACGTTCAAAACGCTAACAGAAAATAAGAGGTTGGTTCAGAAATTAAAACAATACAAGTTGCCTATGGCTCTATTCAATAAGGTGCCGTTAGGAGAAGATTTAAAGTCAAACGTCAAGCTACTATTGCCTCCAGAAATGGAAACAGGAAAGAAGTATCCGATGGTCGTTCGATTGTACGCTGGGCCTGGGACTTCTAGAGTTATGGATAGTTACGATTTGGGTAACTACAAAACTTTATTATTGACTTTATTTGTTCAATTTTTTTTAAATCCGTCGTCGTTTAATTGTGTAACGAACATCCAAAAATGTATAATATTTGTACATTTTTTCAGAATATTACAATATGTACTTAAGCAGCAATCGGAGTTTCATAATAGCGTCTATTGACGTACGGGGCTCTGGTGTGATGGGAGTCGAAGCGATGCACGCCGTCAACGATGCGCTAGGGACAGTGGAAATAACAGATACCTTAGACGCGATAAGGTATCTATGTTTAAGTATTTCATTTAGAATGGTCTCGTTGTCATAATTAGTGCGGTCATTAATATTTTGTGCCGTATGGACGATAATTATTAAAAAAAGGAATAGCTTAATAGTTTCACTTGTGAGCGAAGGCTTATTTTATTAACTCACATGGAATGTAAACCGTCCAATTTTATTGGTTACCGTTACAACATTGTTAGGTCATAGAATTGTTCCATTCCTTTCCATTCAATTATATTTTGTGCAAAACGTAAATAAACAATATGTAAGTAGTTTCGAGTTTACTTTACGTAACTTTGTTTGTGTGTGGTATACACATAAAACAGACATTAAGACATAAAAATTTGTAAAATCAGGAATGAAAGCATAACATAATTATTTATGTTATTTCAACATTATCTAAGTTCGCGTTATCGTTATGAGCACCTGTTCAGTTACCTTAATATGTGACCTAAATGTTGCCCAGGGCATTAAGCTTCGTTAAAATATATATACGGTAATTCTAAATACATGGCATATAATGAAACATATTGTTTATAATTTTATTTAAATAAGTAGTATTTTGTATCGTGAAATAAAGTCTTATTTAAAGAAATATCATCGAAATATAGCTACTGGAGAAATGATGGTAATTTGCCAGTGTATCGCACGTCCGCTTCTCTGGTGTACAAAAAAACAACAAATTTGTCACCAGTGGAGGCACTAAGACGGGGTGGTACTATAAGTTTTAAAAATGTTTCGTACTATTACACTATGGTTCAAGTTTTTCAACTTCAAATTTTTTTAATTTTGATTCTAAAATAATAATAAAAAACGGAATATTTTAATAAAAGTCTAAACATTGTCTTTAGTTTTTAAATTTCCTTTGTTAATGAATCAATTTAAATAAATATACATGTTTGTATTCTCCATAGGCGTTTAGTGAAAATGTACTCATTCATCGATCCTAATCGTATCGGTGTTTGGGGTTGGAGCTACGGTGGTTATGCGAGCACCATGATGCTCATCAAAGACGAGGAGCACACGTTGGCTTGTGCCGCTGCAGTCGCACCTGTCACCTCCTGGCTGTACTACGGTAATGATAGTTTCACTATCTTAAATTTAGGAGATAACGCTAGTATGCTATGTTGTATCTGCCTATGAAATAACGATTTTCATTCTATTTTGCATACTAATAACATTCGGAACATTGTACGAACCATGACTTACAGGTTTTTTTTGGCTGTCATGTCAATCTTTTATTATGGTAATATAAAATTATATTAAGTTTTTACGATTACCTATCTATTGAATGCCTATTTATTGTGATGAAAATTGTGAATTGTCATTTTAAATTACCTAAATGCCAAAGTGAACACACATATATTTATTCTTATGTATTTGCATCTTAATCACGATGTTTACATAATAATATTTAATCATTTAGCTTCCAAAGTACATTAAAATTGAAATCGTTTAAACTAAAATCAAATACTCAATAAAATAGATCTTTTTCATCAAAATAAACATACTTATTTATTTTATATTTCAACTTTTAAAATACGGTTCTTCTATAACGATTTTAAGCCATGAAGCTTTTTTAAAATCAAAACGTCAATAGTTAGGGACAATATCAAAATAGCTATAAGTCTTGAAATCAATGAAAATAATCTAACAATGTATATTCCAATGTTATTTATTTATTTACTAAGATATCATAATTATATTAAGATAAGATAATTTAATATATTCATTTTATTTTAAGTAGATAAAGAAATATATTATTTCTTATATATTTTTCATTTACTTACTACTAATTTTATATCCATTCAATGTCATACAGATTCAATTTACACGGAGCGGTATATGGACACGCCGCAAAATAACCCAGAAGGTTATGAGAATTCGGATTTGATGAAGGTAGCTGAGAAGTTGCGCGGGCGCCAGTATTTGATTGTGCACGGTACTGGCGACGACAACGTTCACTTCCAACACAGCATGCAACTGGCTAAGAAATTACAGAGAGACGACATAGCTTTTGAGCAAATGGTATTAAAAAAACTAAATAATATTTTATCAACAAATCAACAGTAAATCTGTTCTTATACTCTCCTTAGTTTGAATTTTACACATTTTTTTTGCTTGTAGCAATAACAACGCGCTTATGTATTCATTCATTTCAGTACAAAAAGATTTATAAAATCAACTTATTTTGACTATTTCTTTAGATACAGGAGATGGAAAAAATGTTGACAAATAACGATACAAAAGTTTGTTGTTTCGAAGTAAAGTTCAATCATCAATCACCTCACCTGTCTTTTTTGTTCCAGAGTTACACTGACGAGAATCATTCCTTGCGAGGCGTGAGTCGACATTTCTATCACACGTTGGACCACTTTTGGACGGAGTGTTTTGGATAATTATTAAGAGTATTACTTAAAGTACAAGTTAAGACTGTGATTACTGACTTATAGTTTGTGACTCCATTAAATTATTTATTGTATAACAACATCCATATTATATACATTGATATAACTACTATACATTCTTAAAACTATTTATAAATAATTCACTTAAAACATTAAGATAAATAATAATTTTATGAATGTGTGTACAGGAGATAAATATTTGTTTATGGAGAATTATAATAAAGACAGAACGGTTTTTTTATTTATTTTTCTTTTTCATGTTGTATGCGTTAAAATGATAATGTGTTCTATTTAAAATAAAATCTCAACAACGTAGTTTTGCTCAAAAATCTATTTGCGTATCACTTGAGATCATATTAATTCAATGGTATTCAGTCAGCTGTCTGCAGAGATACGACAGTGTCGTTTTAAAAATCCTCAAAGAATAATTTAAGGCCATGGTACACGTCAGTTTGGTTAAATAGTAAGATGAGTAATAATATAATTGACTATAAAAACTCTATTTAGTTATATTTTTTAAATCGGAGGGTAAAGATTAATTGATTAAAAAAAAAATGTATTAAAAAAAGGAATAAATAGGCACTAACAACATTACAGCAGAATTTTAAGACTGCAATTTATATAAATATTAATCTAAAACATTTTTCTAATAAATCTGAAAAGAATAATTCACAAAAAAATATTAAAAAAAACACAAACTTTCAATACAAGATAAGTCAGTTCACTTGTGACGTTGACAATAGAACTTTTGAAAGAAAATTTATTGTTATGAAAATTATTCGTGAAAAATATTTTAAATCGATTATAAAATGGCAAAGGATGATAAAAAGAAGGTATTATATTCATATTTAATTAGTTGAACTGTCTAGTAATGATCTGATATTTAAACCAACTTATAAATATTATATCTGTAGAATGACAGAGAAAACTCCTGCACCATACGATTGTGGTCCAGACTTGGAAGATCGTGGAATATGCGCCGTAGATGCATGCGATCCTGATAAATGCTTTCCCGAACCTCGTGTAGTAATAATAGGAGCTGGTGTGGCTGGACTTTCTGCGGCGGCGAGACTGTCCGAACGCGGCATCAATAATATTGTTATATTAGAAGCATATGAAAGGTACTAAAGCTTAGTAACAAATCAAATTATAAAATTAATTTTAATATCATATTAAGAACTTAGTTTTGTGATTAATTTCAGACAATAAAGGTATAAATATTATTAGAAATATTTTTGTTTTAGACCCGGAGGTCGTATACACTCTTGCTGGCTAGGTGATATAGTAGCTGAATTAGGAGCTGAAGGGAAACCAGAAAATTTTTCATCTCATCCGATATATTCAATGACCGCTACCGAGACACCACCCCGTCCTGGTGTACCTGGTGCTGAGCAACCAAAAGGACTCTTAAAAAAAGTCGTATCAGAAAATATGGCATTGCCACCCACTATCACAGCTTATTACAAATTTCGCCAAATAGAAGAAGAAGCTGCAAACATATTTTGTCTTGGGGGAAACAAACAACATGGCTCTTTAATAAACTTTATGAGTCTACGTATTCAGCAGGAATTACATGAATATCCAGTGGAACAGCAACATCATGCAGCAAAAATTATGTTTGGTCTTACTCATATGTTACGTGCTAAATGCAATGATGATACTTCAATGTTATGTGCTGATCATTCGGGATGTTATATGAATATGCCTGGTGGAGAAGTACGAGTTCCATTAGGCTTAGTTGGCATACTGGCACCTTTATTAAGACAAATACCAGAAGGAACCATTCGCTACTGCAAGCCAGTTAACTGTGTATATTGGGGTACAAGCCAGAAATCAGGATTTCGTGCGTCAGTATGTACTACTGATGGTGAAGAATTTCCAGCTGATTATGTCATTGTAACTGTTTCTATAGGCGTTCTTGGTGCTAATTCTGCAAAAATGTTTTGTCCAGCTCTTCCAGCATCCAAAATAGATGCAATGAGATGTTTAGGGTTCGGTTATTGTAATAAAATTTATTTGGAATACTGCAGACCATTTTGGTTTTGGCATAATGCTGATTTGAATTTTACATATAATCCAAACAGCTCAATGTGTAGAAATGATTGGACCCGTGGGGTGAGAAAAATACAGGCAGTACCGACAAGTAAACATGTGATAAGTGCACTGGTTGTAGGAAAAGAAGCATTAATGATGGAGGGGCTTTGTGATAAGGATGTAGCCCAAGGTATCACAGATCTTATAAAAAGATCGTCGGGAAATAATTTTGTACCTTATCCTACAAGAATATTGAGATCACATTGGACATCTGATCCTTACTTTTTAGGTGCGTTTTCATATGCTTGTCAGTGTACAAATGGTCATGCACAGAGAGCCTTAGCTTGTCCATTACCCGGTCCTAGTGAACCAATTCCACCAATACTTTTATTTGCGGGGGAAGCAACGGTAGCCGGACACTTTGCTACTGTTGATGGTGCCAAAATAAGTGGTATAAGAGAAGCTGAAAGAATTGTGCAACTGACAGTACGATTTCGAGGCCCACCACTTCCGGCATTACAATCTATGTGTACTGAAAAGCTACCCTGTAAGACATAAAAATTGAACTGTTGTTTTACGTTTAGTATACGAATTTGTCTAGTCTAGACGATTAATATAATATTAAAAATAAATAAAATCTATTCTACCAGGTAACCTATCTCTTATTTTGAAAGACTTCATTTCCAAAGAAAAATCAACTCTTTTTTTTTAAATAATTGAAGCTTTAAAGGTCACAAAACATTAAGACTTTTGCATTTTCAAGATTTTCAAAACACATAACCACGGTATAAAACAATTACAATATAATAGAGAAAATATCCTTTTTATTTTTTTGTATATAATCTCTCCGTGCCTTTCTCTTTGTCATTTCGTAGTAATAGATTTCCGTAAAACCCATTTTTAGGATATCGTCTTTGTAATAAGGAATATCTACGCCAAGTTTTAATACTGTATAAGTTATAGTTTGAAGCGTTTTTTTCTCAAAGTAGAGTATTCCTCATCTCATCAGTTTATATTCGTTCAAATCAATAAAATTTATTAAAAAATCGCTCATAAAAGTACGGTACAAATCTCTCCCCCTCTCTCTAGTGTAAGTTGCGGACAGAAACAATTTAAATTACATTTTACTAACCATGTTAAAATAAACTTACTGTATATTGTTCAAACCTATCTCTTCATCGTATTAAAAAAAAAACCGGCTTAAATTCCTTAATGATTCCCATGAGCGTTGCCTCCGTCCTTATGGCAATCTTTTTCTCGAATTTTATTCGCACTCCTCTTCATTTTACAGTAATCCTTTTACGATTCAGGCTGCGTTTCTGGAATAAATTACCTCTGGCTATAAGACGTGCACAGTCAATTTCAATTTTTAAAAATGTTGTTTAACAATATTTTCTTACTCTGTTATCTCTGTTTCCTAACACTATTCTATAATACTTAACTAATATCTGCAAAATTATTATTTATTATTATTAAAGATTATATATATATATATAACATCACATATATCTTTTTTATTTTATCTTGAAAAAATTAAACACCTCTACCGCCACTAGATTTCCTCGAAGGTCGCTTAAGAGCGATCTGATACTTGGTATTAATATTTGTGTTTAGTATGTACATAAACTTTATATAAATACATATACCTATCTCCTGATATACCACAAACACATCTAGACACTAAGTTGATTGTAACATAGAAAACATAGCAAATATTTTAAAAATTATCTTAAGGGTTATTCCACGCCTACATACAATTCTTAGGTCGCTTTACACATTTCGTTCAGTTGTTTTCGTTTAAAGAGATTATAATAAATAACTGTCCAACAGGAATCATATATTTTTCCCGATATAAAAACTATCTTTTGTGTTATTTCAAAATTTAAAATATCATCATGCGTAATTCAATATAGAGTATTCAGCCGTTTAAGCACTATGCGGTAATTATAATCATTAATAAAATTCATCTTGAATGAATAAACTCCAAAACAATATTTACGTAATATAAATTAACTTCTTTTAAAAAAAAAGTATAAAAGAAGGTTCAGAATACTAAAAAAAATCAATAAAGCTAATATAATTTTATAACAATACTACAAGTTATAAAATGATAAAATTATGTTATAAAATTGACAAGCGTTCGACATATTATGTTTATTATAATTTAATAGGTATCATTGTGCCATGCAACTTAACCTCAATTTAAAACATATCCGTGGCATTGTATGACATAAAATTAAAAATAATACAAAGTTAAAATTTTGGACATCGGAGCCAACGCATGCCTTTGCGGTTGATAAATTGGGTCAGGAGAAAACACTATTCATATTTATTGACATGTCTTATAATACTCCTTGAATACGCATGCTTAATGCGCAGTAGAGTTATAAGCAGATTTTTATTTTACCATTTCGAACATATTTACTAATTTTATGACGTCTAGTTATGCGTGTGAACAGAACATAAATTTAAATACGAGCGTGCGTTTAATTCTATGGCAGTTGCGTTTTAGGCATGTTACTTGAATTAGCGTTTCGTTTTATTTCTTATATACATTATAAAAAAATAATAAAGTGTGATATTCTCTCTCACCACAAAACCGTGAATTGATACTCGTTTCAGTTGCGCATTATTGCATTTTAAACAAAGCAACTAAAATTCTCTTTGCTGGCAATGAGTTTGTCTGGCGCTAGACTAAGGCGCCGAAATGTCGGCAAGTGAAGCGAATAAAGCATGGTTTGGCTTCTCCGTCGATGATAAATCTATAGTCCACTAACACTGTACTTACTAAGTTAATGAAAATTTACGCCTAAAACTTTCTATGAAAACATCCTTCAGAATGAAAAAGAAATGACCACTGTTTCAGTTGTTTTCTTTTAAAAAAAGTCGAGAATTATTATTCCATGTATGTTCTAAGCGCGGAACAAGTGAATAGCGCGCTCTCGCTGTTTTAAGATTTTCACGTCGACACGAATTAATACAGAGCTAATTTTCCGCGTGTTAAGCGATGCTTGTGCATAAACTAAAACTGAATTATAAAGTACGACTATTTCGTATGATATTTTAAAGTTTGATTTCATTAAAATAGATTTTCATATAGTGGTATTAATTTGATGCTAATGTTTTTTTTTCGAGTTCTAAAAAAATATTTATATCATTATTTAGGTAGAGATCTAGATTTGCTTATTTATTTATAGAGAAATTCACATATTATTCAGGGACAACTACGGTTCTCATCATCCTGTAGGCTAAAATAAGTACTAGATTTATGTATTCGCTACATTATACCATTTCTTTATAAGCATTAGCGACAAATGAATTTAATCTGTCTGGAATATATAATGCCAATATAGATATATTTTATTCAATATTTATTAACATTCACAATTATTATTAAAAAAGTGTATATTATCATTTATTTTAAAAATGACAATGTATATAATTAATATAACAAAAAGTAGACAGAAATTTTCGAGTGAAGTTAAGTCGCAAATGGCTCTCAGTTACGGCGTGTAGCATAAAAGAAAGCCACAATTTTTCTCGAGATCAGCCTCGGTTGCATTGTATCATTAGTTTCAATACTTGGCGTCGTAATCGATAACATTCCCGGGTTGGATTGCTAGAAATATGTAGGTAGAATATAATTCTTGTAAATATTGGTATTTGTACTTAAATTTAAATAATTATTTAATTCGCACTCATAATAGATTGACTCAATTGAATTTATTGTTTCTTTATTACTTTAATATTTCCTTATTTTTCTAGGTGTAATTAAATATCATTTTAAGTTTTTCTTCAGTAGATTTATCAGTCAAACAGTAAATAAAAATAATTTTACTCAAAATATATCTTCATGTAGAAAAATTTTGAGAATTTTATTTAGAGGTAAAGTCAAAAGTGAGTGACACGGAGGGCATTAACATCGTAGCAATGTGACATGGGCGGGCGGCGCGCGCTTGCCTCGAAACGCGTCTCTGCAGATGGCGGGTTGCGGGAGCACGCAAGAAATCGTCGAGACAGATGCGTGACGCAGCGCGCAGGACCGGCCCCCCGCGTCACGCGGTGCGTGCTACCCCCGTGAACCCTGTGTTCCGCACAAATCCTGGCAAAAAACATCGATATTCGTAGGGTGCGTGAAGCTGCAGCGGTGGCAGGTGGTCTCGGCCGGGCAGCTTGGCGTGCAGCGGTGCGGTGGTGCCGGTGTGTGGTGCCGGTGCTGGCGGTGCGTGGCGCGCGGCGCGGCGGCGCGGCCCGGGCGGCAGTCGCTCGCAGCAGGCGGCCGACGCGGGTCGCTCTCGCCCACTCGCTGCGTTCTGTGCACCGCGGATTGCGCTCGCGATACCGCCACCAGGTACATGACGGGCCGTTACTCTCCCACAGTGCTCCCTATCCATAGGACCACTTTTATATTTGCACTTTTCATTCATCATACCGCTAATTCAGACGGGACTGGCTAATATTCAGTTGGACTCTTAGTCGTATGTGTTGTTGGGGAAGGTGGATCGGTTCTTTTAAAAGGGGGTTCAAAAGCTCACTTTTAAAAGTATTGGTAAGAATTATTTTACTTTAAAAAAAAACAACATAATTTTAACCGTGTGTGTAATAAACGATGCTATTACTTTTATAACAGAAACTTTTATTCAAATCAGGTGTGTATCGATTAAAAGACAAAAGGTAATAACGCGAAGACTTTGCGAGACGGTGTAGTACAAAATACAGACTATCCTTTTAATACATTTTGAATAAAAAAAGTGTGTTATATTTTATCCCATAGGAGATGTCATGAGAGAAAAGAGCAATAGATACTGGCTTTACGCCAAATACCAACCGCGCGCATCTACATTAAGAAAATAGTTTAGAAAATTGGGAATATATTGTAAAGACACATTTATATATGTACCAAGTCATACTCATAAGACAGCGACTTATAGTTTGACTGCAAGATACGCAAATTTCTTAATTTACAAAGATCGTGTGTCAAGAAGTAATGTAGCCCTTAATTTATTTATGTAAGTTTTTCTGCTAAAGTATTCCATAAAGAAGTAATACATTACTCTAATTAAACTGAGGAATTTACGGAGACATAAAACTCGGATGGGTAACGTTTGTATTATATAAAATATGTGATTTAATTTATTAATGCAACTGACGAATAATAGCGTAGACCTTACAATATATTTGAGCGATCATAATGAAGCCAATTCAAAACCGCTGTCATACGATTTTGATCGATATTTGGCAGCATCATCATACGCCCATGTATTTACATCTTCATTTGCACAGCTCGTACCTGCGGCCACGTGGAGCTTTTTTGCGATATTCGTATTCATTATTAAAAAAATACATGTGAATTACATTATTAATGAAAAAATATATTTTTAATTGTCACGTTAGACGTATGGAATGAATTAATCGCGTATTAATTTTGTCTCACATTGTTCAGTATCTTCTTCTTCTGCCTAGCGCCTTCCCGGCCTAGTAACGCCAGGGTCCGCTTTCCTGCATCTATTTCTCCACTTTGCCCGATATAAAGTATCCTCCTTAATGAGATCGTGATCTCTTATGTCGTACCTTAAAACATCGAGCCAGCGTTTCTCGGGCCTGCCGCGGGATCTAGGGCCTTCGACAACAAAGTCCAGGCATCGGTATCCGACATAGTCTGGCGGTCTGCGGCTAATGTGGCCAAACCAACGCAGACGGCTATCCTGCAACGAAAATTTTGTCTCACATTGTTGAGTATATTTTCAATTACACCATCATATTATATAATATATTTTTTTTTATGTTTTCATCGTTTTAACAAACTGGTTATTATTTAAATTGTAATTTAATAATCAGTGAAGTCAGTTTTATAATCAGTGAATGACTTCACTCGATCGTGTGATGAAGATATTTATTGTGTTTTTAAAAATTATTGAAGTGAGCTTTCCTAGTTGCTTTTGCGTAGTATTCGATACTATTGGGTCACATTTGTTGTTTTTATTAAATAAGATCTGATTCTAACATACCTTCAAGATTTTTTTACTAATTTGACCGTAGTTTGACTTAACTGTAGTACCTAGTTCAGAAGGACTCTGTAGGTAATGCCTTACACTGAATATGTAATACATTATTTTAGGTATCATTGATAGTTTTCGCAGCACCCGCCAAGTCATGACTTTTATAGGAAGAAAATTGATACCATGTTTTTTTTTTATTTCATAGGAAGGCGGACGAGCGTATGAGCCACCTGATGGTAAGTGGTCACCAACACCCATAGACAATGGCATTGTAAGAGTTATTAACCATCTCTTAAATCGCCAATGCGCCACCAACCTTGGGAACTAAGATATTACGTCCCTTGTGACTGTAATTACACTGGCTCGCTCACCCTTCAAACCGGAACACAACAATACCAAGTACTAATGTTTTGCGGTAGAATATCTGATGAGTGTGTGGTACCTACCCAGACGAGCCTGCACAAAGCTCTACCACCAGTAAACCACCATGGATTCATCATTGATTACATTCGTAGGGATCAAATCAAAACTTACCTTTTTATAAAGTTTGTATTAATTAGTGAATTTGAAATCACTGGTCAAATCTTAAATAATACAAGTAGCTATTTCTGATAAAATTGAATCTATATAACATTATGAAGGTGCTTAGAAATACAAACTAAAATCTAATATCAACAACAAAAAAAAATTACTGAAATTAACTTGTTCCTCTCTCTCACTGTAATAAATAATAGTAACAATAATACTTATACGTCGAAGATAATGAAATTGTTAAGTTACTTACAATCCATCAAACAGCTTAAAGTGAAATAATTCTATTGCTCATACTAATCGCGGTTAAATTTACTTTTTCATAGCTTTTGTTTCATTCGAAATAACAATTGAAACCCATATTTCAAACGATGACATTTTTATCAACTTATATAGGAATTGTTTCAATAAAAACACCTCCCTGTGCCGAGGCAAGCCTGGCACCAGAGACCCACTAATTCTCATAAAACGTTACTCCACCGGTGATTGTGTGTTTTATTAGTCCAACTAAAACAAACAATCTGATATTTCCTTCACATTTTAGACTTGCGTAATTTCCGTGTTGCCTTTGTTTAGTTACAACAATCTTCAACGCCGTGGTCGCGTTAACTTCAAAATGGGCTTTTCACACGAAGCTTCAGTTTGGTTCCGTATTTGGGGTAAACATTCGTTGGATTGGAATATTATATATTATATTGGTTCAATTTTCCAATTACAGTTAACCGAAGCTACCGAGAAAACACATTTGAAGTAAGTTAACTCGACGTAACTGCGTTAAAGAACTAAGAAAAAGGCATAACCATTTACATCTGGCTTTAGCGAACAAGTCATAACATTTCTGAACTTTGGGACCCGGAAAACTAATAGGAACTGCAAATTGTCTTTTCAGCTAGAATCTCACTGACGTTTGGGGCAATTTGTGAGTTATCCCCAAGAGATGCAATTTCCTCTTTCCGCCTAATTGCTATCTAGGCTTTCTGAGCTAGTTAGGACTCTTAGCTACTGGATTGCCGTTGTCGCCGCGGTTACCCTATTGATGATAATCAAGTTGATCTTAATTCACTCGATTAGTAAACTAATTAATTTCAATTGAAGATATAGAAACCTAGTAGTTTCATAATAAGATAGTTTTATTTATTGAAGATAATAATCCTAACTAATATTATAAATGCGATAGTGAGTTTGTTTGTTTGTTACGCTTTCACGCATAAACAACTCAACTGATTTTAAAAATTCTTTCACCGATAAGAAGCTACATCATCAGTGAGAAGCATAGACTACATTTTGTCCCCGCATTCCCATGGGAACGGGAACTACGCGGGTGAACCCCCGGGCAAAACGCTAGTATAAAATAATTGAAATATCGTAGCTTTGTTTGTACATAACTTTCATTGACTTGTCCTCAAGCTATCGACACCTTATATGTATTAGTAACAACGTCTATATATGAATCAATCTTTTTTAATTTTAAAACCTAATGAACCAGGTATTATATTTTACATTTCATTTCCGCAGCGGCCCACGATACAATCCGTATTTTATGTGTTCAATACGTCATTCGTTTTATAAATTATTTAACATTTACGAATTTCGAGATAAACTGTATATATGAGTTAATGGAATTAAATTATTTACTATTATTCATATGCTCTATGTGTTATTCTTAGTATTTAGATGTTTTATTTATTACAAAAAGAACATATACAATTGGTATTTCTATTTTCACAAATATTTATATATTACAATACACTTATCTATTGCAATATAGGTAACCTTAGTTGTTAACTAAAATATGACGTGTTACATTGTACATGTCCATGAATTAGCTTTACCAAACTTAATTAAGGTACTTTCATGAATTTATTGTCTGTCTGCTGAATATTGTAGACAGAAGTTTAAGCGCAAACACACATATACGTAATGAAATAGTAAATTTATCGCTTAAAGTGACTGCTATTTTATCTCTTACCGTTTGGTCATTTAAATATATTGTATCTTTTGTTTCTTAAAATAAATACATATTTAATTTTATAAATTTAAAATTATAAACAATCATCTATACTAATATATTAAGCTGAAGAGTTTGTTTGTTTGGTCCGCCTAATCTCAGGAACTACTGGTTCGAATTTAAGAATCGTTTTTGTGTTGTATAATCCCTTTATCGAGGAATGCTCTAGGCTAATTTTTATTCATTATAAGCGAGTGAAACCGCGGGTCACAGCTGGTGTTGAATAAAAAGCTGAACTATATTCGCCGATTCTCCAGGTCCAAGTTGACTTTTTCTGAATATAACTATAACTGTCTATGCAATAACGTGTAAAATAAATAAACCAAAATATAATTTATAACCAAAATTTATTAAGAAAATAATTCGAACTGTTTACGTAAATATACAAACAAATATTTTTTTAAATATTTTATTAACTCCCGTCAATCCCACGCTAAACGTTTCCATGGATCCAATATAGCGAGCTATTACCTGTTGGTAATAAAACTTAAAAAAAAACAGTAATTGAGTAGATATTGAGTTATAAATTGCACTGCATGTCTTATGCAATTTTTTCTATCATTTTTAATATAACTTTAAGTAAACTATAAATCCTTTTCACAATGTTTGAACAAAACATATGGTAATGATAATAAACAATTAACAATAACTTATCATTGTGTAGTCGCAGTTTAAACATTTGAACTTTGGAGAGTGTTAAAGCTTTACTAAAAGAGTACACCCTGTCTTATTGGCTTCACTATGACAGGAGGGCTGGTTTATTTTTCGCCCAGAGATTCGGGAGTGCGATACAATGTGGAATGGTCTTTGCATCATAATATAGCTATTTTTAATTATTCATAATAATAAATAGTAAGTATCTTATATTATCGAGTATCTTAATAATCTTACGATAATCCTTCAATATCCGCTATTTTAACATTGCATTTTGAAATATACATATCAAATATTTAAATGATTACGTAGACCTACGACGTATTTAGACTTCCTGACTAAAAAAAATAAATAAATTGTAAATTAAAAAGAGGCAGAGGAGAATGTTTATAGAGTGATTATTAGGTTATAATCCAAATTCGCATTTTTTTATTTTTTCGTATTATTAATAGCAAAAGTATGCTCTATTATATTATCATAATATATCCGTTAGAAATAATCTGATTATCCTATCTAGGGTTAATGACCTAATTTTCGTAATAGCCGGGAACGATCGCTTAACCTATCTAAACGAATTGAAAAAATGTTAGAGAGAACTTATCTTGTAAGATCATTTCTCTTGTCACAAATAAACTTGCATTACATAAACCTATTTTTTGTGTGTTATAGTGTTATTATCAGATTGAAATTTGATTTTAAGGCGACATAATACGGGGACATATTGTAGCCTATGTTACTCGCTGATAATGTAACTTTGAATTGGAAAGTGAAGAATTTTAAAAATCGGCTTAGTGGTTTAGGCTAGAATGCGTAACAAACAAACAAATAAACAAACTCTCATTGGTATTTTTTATAATATTAGTAAGGATATTTTGCGACCCCTCAGCCTTTTATTTGTTTGCGATTCCCCTGGGGTTCGTGACGTCTAGTTTGAGTTGAGATGCTCTAATATGTATTTGTTTCTAACGAAAGACTCGGCCATCTCGGCTGATGGCCTAGTAGATAAAATAATAGGGGCGAATATGAGTAAGGTTTTCTCGTGCTAATTTCGATGTATGAAAAATCTCATTCTCATCCAAGGAAAAAAAATACATCACGAAGCAGTGGCGTAGCTAGGTGGACAAGGGCCCCGGTGCATTGAGAAAGAATCGAGCTCTTACTCCCTCTTTCCACGTAGCTTGAACTTACGCAGTTCTGTTATTTTTGATGTTCATTTAAAAACATAAAAAAAACTTGTGTTTCGTTTTTTCTTTTTCTTTAGGTATCTACAAAATTAAGAAACGCATTATAATATATTTGTTGTTTATTATGATTACAAGACATAGATTCTAGACATCGTAAAAATTATATTTTGTTGATTACTTCCCTTGCAAAAATGGAATGGTTTTGCTTGTATGTTGTTTTCCTCGCCACCATAAGAGTTGATAAGTGTCAATGGTGTTGACAAAAGCGCTTACTCGTAACACAAAAAATCCCTTAGTCGGCGGGTCTTACGACACTCAAGGGTTGAGTTGGTTGACTCTAGTATGTCACAAAAATCACGCATTTTCAGAAATCATTTTTAAAAAAAAAACAGTAGACATTCATAAAAATGTTTAAATTTATCTATCTGTGAATTAAATCACCTATTTTTTTTGCTTTTCAATTGTCTAATATTTATAAATGTTCATATGTGTTCGTTTTATACAAAATGTAGTCTGTTCTGTTACATTATTTTAGAGATCCATTTATAAATCACAATTGAAAACTATTTATTTTAAAACTATCGAGGGTATTATCGCGAATCTCAATATATATTTTAGACGAAATTGCCATCGTCACGTCTGCGTCTTTACGGGAGCGTGTTCAGAGTTAAAATAGAGAATCCTTATTGATTTCCGATACTATCAAGAAAAAAATAAATAGAATCAGGATACTGGGTATAAAATGTTAAATTTCGGTTCGAGGGTGAGCAGTCGCTGCTATAATTAGATTTCTTTTTGTGAATTATTATCGGTTCTTTCCATGCCATGCGGCGTAGCGGGTTTTAATAACGTCTCAAAAGTTCATGGTCTCTTTCTTATTTATGTTATTGTCTTTACAAAAATAAAAAAATATATTTATTTTACTTCGAAACTTGTATATTGTTAAACGTGTGTCATATTAAATAAAAACAATTACTGTTAAAAAACACGCTTTTAAGACAATGTTTTCGTCAAAACAAACCAAAACTCAAACTCGGTTTTGCTTGTTATCATTCAACGAGAGTGAGAGAGAGAGAGAGAGAGAGAGAGGGAGAGAGTTCAACTGTCTATCTCCTGGCTTGATCATTCAGCTTGTCGGTATAAATTCAAAGTCATTCTCCAAGCATTGAATAGCCTTAGTATATTTTGATACATTCACATGTAATTATAATTAAGATAAATATTGTTACAGATGTCAAATGCTTCAAAGGCGTAGATGTCAACAGAGAACTGATCGCATTAAGACTTTTAACATTATCAATATTAGTGCTAAACAAGTGCTGTTAAATCGTACATAATTCTCATTCAAGTGCCTCGCCAGTATATCACACCATCAACTTGACACGAGTGTATTTTTTATAAGTGCGTTATTAACGTTTATTTGAGAATATATATCGATCAGAGAAGAACAGTGTATTTCTTGAACAGGACAGACCAACACACAACGATGTTATAAAGGTAAGTAAATTTTGTTTTCTGAATTTCTTTTAATAATTAGTATTAGAAATCGTAAACATAAATAAACTTTATGAGTACGCCGTTTCATTGAAAGTTTTTGTATAAAGCAGTAAAATTTTGATATTCAGAACAAATCTTGTAAATTAATTTACAATAACTTCCAAGTAACCGATTGGTTTAAAATCTTGGTGCTGGGGATAATACGAAGTGGTATACTGAATTTTATTTGTTTTAGTTTTTCTAATATCGTTTTATTAGGCCACTTTTAATTTAATTATAATTGGCAATACGATAATGACAAAATATAATGTTAAGTTTTTTTTGATTTTGTGTTTTGGAAGCAGGATAAATATATATATATATTTAATAGTTTTAGATTTTATGACTAGATTTTCTGATATTTCACGATCGTTTTTGCAGTGAGTTATGAGTTTGTACTTACATATTAACATGTAAAGAAGTATTTAATGAGAAATGTAAGTTAAGATTAATTTGATGTAATGTGTCAAATTGATTTTCAATCTACTGTCACATAAAGTTATAGATACTTTACTTTACTTATAAAACAAAAAATAAACTTTAAACAAAGATATCGTATGAGGTACCAGAAGTATCTAAGAGGTGA
Organism: Nymphalis c-album; assembly: GCA_963151315.1. NCBI lineage: Eukaryota > Metazoa > Arthropoda > Insecta > Lepidoptera > Nymphalidae > Nymphalis > Nymphalis c-album. The sequence continues at coordinate 9,531,241 of OY720590.1, read as the reverse complement.
AACGAGAGAGCTAATTACGTAAAAATCTCGTTCCCTATCTCGCACGTTTTTCGCCTTAGCTCAAACACTCCTTAAGTTTAGATAACATCAACACTGCTTACTGACCTTAAAACCCCCAAAGTGTTTAAGTGGGAACGGTTTTCAAGTTAAACATACAATATATGTGTTCATAAAAAATACATTTCCATCATATTTCAACAATGCCACGCCAAATTCAGTTTACTTAGTGGTAGAGCTTTGTGAAGGCTCGTCTGGGTAGGTTCCTCCCACCCTCTCATCAGATATTCTACCGCAAAACAGCAGTGCTTGGTACTGTTGTGTTCCGGTTTGAAGGGTGAGTGAGCCAGTGTAATTACTGTGATGTAAGCGATGGTTAACATCTCTTACAATGCCATTGTCTATGGGCGTTGGTGACCAGTTACCATCAGGTGGCCCACATGCTCGTCCGCCTTCCTATGAAATAAAAAATAAAAAAAATAAAAATACCAGTAAATTCAGTTGACTTCAGCTGAAATTGCTTTAAAAAACGATTAAGAAAATGTTCAGGTAATAAAAGTTACAAGCCAAAAGTTATTTTTTTTCAAGCTTGCTGCGTCGAAGTCAATTCGTTCGATGCAGTTAAACTTTTCAATAATTTCATTGGTATTCGTTTTACATAACGTAAACAGCGTCGCTTCCCGATTGTCTTATGTATCACATTAATATTAAAGTACTCTATTAATACTCTGGCGTCACTCCAACTGTCGCGACATTTGCCGTGGCCTTCGCGAATGTTAATTATATTAATTTTGTCACTGTTTACATATGTCACGAGCGGTTATTACGCCTTATTAACTATTATAAGTTATAATGTCTCGATATAACTTTTACAACATACTTTTAATTTTAGTCATGATTTTATTTGATGAAGCAAAATAATGTACTGTATTGCCGTCATTATTGACTTATTTATTGACTTCTCGTATGTTACAAGAATATAAGACCCGGTAGACATCCTGCCTGTGAGTTCTTATATTCCAATTTGAATGACGATCATTTAAACGGCTTTTATTTTTGATGCGTTTAGCCGCGAGTTATAACAAAGTGGATAGTACCACTGATCGTCATAAGCCAAAACTATGAAGGATTACATGTATATACCAAATTATAATCGGTCAAGCAGGGTCAAAGCTTATTAATCTTAGATATATTTAGCATCCGAATTTGTATAAGATATGCCGTATGGATATTTTTCATCGGTAATATTTCAGAAACCATCAGATTATTCTCGAGTTTTTGAAAAACCGGTTTTGTATTATAATCTGTTTTTCTTTTTATCGTCGATAGTGTACTTCGGCGTAATTATTTATGTGAAATTACTTTGTCTAAATAAATACGGACTTCCACATACTACGAAAATATATTAAGTTCCATTCGAAATTTCAACTTCTATTTAACCGCTTAGAGAGTGAATTTCCTAAAATACTTTTATTTATAATCAGAAGTTTTTATAAATCTAGCTTCAAAGATGATGATTTTCCATACAGCTTCTAGGAGGAGATACATTTTCTAAATATACATTGATATCAGTATAACTATTTTATTTATAAACATAAACCTTAAGACTTCAACACCAATTGCCATATTTGTTACCTAAGAATTAGGAATTTTCCATACATATTTGCAACCCTTTTAAAAACCCTTCCATACTGATCGTTATATAGTTCAATTAGTAATTCCTGTACAAAATTTCTTATTGTTAGATCCATCAGCTTAGACTGTGCGTATACTCAGTCAGTTTTAAAACGCTATTTAGTAGATTTGAAGAAATGATAAGTCAGGTAACGGACCGTGTCGGAGCGTCACGGTTGAATGCGCAAGCGATCCCGTGGCGCTCCCCTTAAGACGGGAAGGGTACCGCTGGTTTTTTAGTGGGTATTCCGATGTCTGGGGTGCACTCGGTTCCCTGGACATACGGCGAGCCCCACTTTACCCGTGGGGGAAACGCGTCATGCGTTTTTCCAGCGTAATAAAAAAAAGGTATCGGACCGTATTACATCGTAAACTAAATAACTGTTCGTTTGGAACCATGTAATTTCATAAATGTACTGTGACAGGGTATTTAATTAAACCTATATTGATTTTACTTTGCTAGGACGTAGCATATGTTTGGGCAATTGCAATTTAACAACGTAAAATATGTTATGTTATTTTATATGTATGTCGTCGTATTGAATTCGTAAAGTTATGATAGACATTAAATTATTGTTGAGTTTTTAAAATATAGCTTTTATTAATTATTAGTACATATTTGAGGTATCCGAGGTACACACGGCTTTAATAATAATTAAATGCTTTTTAGAGGAAAAACATTAATTTAGACACAAAATCTGAGCCTAGCCAATTTTCCGAGATAAACGAAATAAAATGTACTAAATCTAAAAATTACTCATTTAATATTATAGGCTAAAATTAATTTATCTGAGCAGTAAGCAGTTATTTTTCAATAAAATCGACTTATTTACGTCTTGTACTAGTAAACAGACGTCCAAGCAAAACACTTAACGTTGTACAAACAAAATCCTCAACGCCCATTGTTTACAGTTTTTCAGGGTTTCCATAAACATAATCCTTATATTTTTTGTCAATAATATTCGGTCAGGGACAACACGTTTATGTAAACCGTAGAAGTCTAGTCATATAGAACCTTACCATCACCAGGAATACAGCTGGATTTTAAATACACATTTCACATTAAGCCAGTGGGTCAGCTCATCGGCAATACTACCACAAACTTTTATCACTACACTTCTCACGGGCGTCTATCATTCCGGATTCCAGTGCCTTTCAGTGCCGGTGAGCCCCACATACACGTAAACGCGTTTTTTCAGCAAAAACAAAAAGAAAAAATGACTGTTGTTATTACAAACTGAAATTCGGTGAATATAAAAACAATGTTTGATAAATCTACCGACTTTCAAAGACGTTCATCAGAAAGATATTGCGACCAAAAAATTAAATTAAATTAAAATACTATGCCTTATAATTCATTTACAATATGGTTTTTGGTGGGCGTTTCATTTTATAATGCACATATAGGTAAGAAAACACACGTGCACTCTCATAATCATAATGGATGGAAAAATACGATATAACAGAATAGCTTAGAACCAGCGGCTTAGCGTGCTTTTCGGCGCCTAGGAGTTCGTAGCCAACTTTAAAACTTCGGCTGCTTCAATTTGATAAGCCTCTCATACGCCAGGTACTATAGGATACTCATAATCAATATATGTATATTGTATATATACATATAATTACAATTATTATATAATAATAATGAAGAGATGTCCAAAGCATTATTAACCAATATACGAATAGTTTTCGTTTTGACCGAAATAATATTTCGCGAATATATACTGCAATAGCTCAAGAATTAGGATTGTAATATCTGAACTGAGACCCGCATTTATTATATTGGAATCTTCTCCGTTGAAAATCATTAGGCAATGTACATACATATGTGAATGCTATTAATTGCATCGATTACATTTGTGTCGTACGGTATAGAATTTAGAGTCTGGGGATACACAGAAGGCAAGTGCAATATATTTAACTCAGACGGGAATTGATCTAACGGCCTTAGCCGCTGAAGATAGTTGCAGTGACCGCTGCGCTAAATTATCGTCATTAATCGTCGGTAAACTACAGTAATTCTGATAGAATTCGATTGCTAATATTGATTGCGGAGAAGTCACCTGGTGCTAACTAGAACAAATGTTCGTCATTAAGCATAACTGTCGTTTAATTAATTACTACAATGAACATTGAATATGCTTAATTGATGTCAGCCATTTGACGGTTATAGTTTATATAATTTTCGATAAATTGCATTAGTTTTGTAATTTCGTTTTGATTTTAAAATCTTTAAAACGTCTTTGAAATTTATAGTTATTGTTATTATACAAGAAATGAAGCTATCTATATATTAGTGTATACTTCTTGAATAATTCGGCTTATGAATGTCATTAAAGAAATGTTATTTTGTAATGTTACATACAAAGACGACTTATCTATAATATTTAACATAGACGTACATACTTTTTAATTTTACAGATAATGGAGAAAACGAATAGCTGATTAATATTTTTAAATAAAGAATAAAAGTTCACAGATACCTCAAACATTATTTCAATCGCTCGTACTGTCATACCGACATCGTCGAAGTATATGACATCGTGTCGACAATTTAATCGCTGGTAAATGGCGGCAATTCGGCCATGGATGCAATTGCGAACATTGACGACCGAGAAATCAACAGAACACGGTAAAGCCGATAACATTCGCTTTTCACACTAACACTTAAATTATGTCATAAATATTACCGTTCGTACTTATAAACAATTTTTAGTAGGAAATTATTTAAACAATACTGTGTCTTCTTCTTACGCATATCATATTAGTAATGACAGAAAGAGATCATTTGTGTTGAACTAAACAGTCTCTAAGCAAAGTTTATAAAAAAGGCATTTTTAATTCCATTTTTAATTTTTAATTCCAATGGAAACGATAATATATACCATACTACGAAGACTAATATTATTTGTAAGCGTTTATGTTCGTTATATAGTTGTTTATATTGTCAAATGAAACATTGCTGTAATTATTTTGGGCTTGACTTCAGTCAGGCTAGTACACATAAAATACGTTTTAATAAAAAATGCAATTTTATCACATTTTATTTTATCTTTGAAACAGTTTTTAATTTTTAACAAGATTTACATTGCTTATGTATGAAATTTTATGATCCATTAAAAATTTAGAAACTCATAAACAACGTATAAAAGCGAAAGTTGTTTGGCGCTATTATAGCAGTTATCTGGCAGACACTTTTATTAATTAGGATATATGCACATAATGCGAGATTCTGACTCACCTACTAATGTATACAAAATTGCATGAAAACATTTTTTTTATAACATGAATAAGCGTAAGCATAATTAATTATATAGATTTAAATTTCCATTAAATTTCAAACTCTCGTCCAGTTTCCTAAATATCTAAAGAATAAAATTGTAAATGATAAAATTATGCCTTGGTTTGTATTTTTATAAAAGTAAAGGAACGGTCCGTAAATATGCCACTATTGGTTACTCATCCCCTCCATTTAAGGAGATGGTTTGGAGCTTATTCCTCTACTTCTTGCTTCCAACGCATGTGATTCACATGTGGCAGAATTACCGACGCGTATAGGTTTTCTTACTATGTATTCCTTTACCACATATCACGAGATAAATTATAAAAGCAAATTAAGCACATAATTCAGTATTATTTGTCCGAACTAGCGCTTTAACTACTGAATCTTATCTCTGTCAAATCTAAGCTCGCTTTTACACAAGAGGTAAATAAAAGTAGCTACGGAAGTTGTTTTGTGTGGAAAACGGTTAAGGCTTTAATCAGAAGCAGGAAATGAAATGTAATTTCTATTATATGCCCAGCTATTACTTTTCATGAAACTTATCAAAGGTTGCGTGTTTAAATATAGCCTTTACCAATATTAGGGTTCGTTGTTTCTTATATGATTCTCCGCTTGAAATGGCTCACGTCGGTGTATGCACGTACTCGAATCGCTTTGAGTACGATCAAGAATAACTTGCAGTTGTATGAAAACATCAAAATATCTTATTTTATAAGACTGAAGTAAAAAGTAAAAATACAATTTATTTATGTTTTTAATCTAAAACTCGCCGCGATAGAACAGCTCAACTATAATAAAATACAGTATTTGTGATCGTAAACAAACGTGTTGAGACTATAATTTGCCAAAAAACAATCGTAGAAAAACGAAATTTCTGAAATAACTTATCACGAAATACTGTAACAAGAAACGTAGCGGGAACATCTGCAATGACGTTACCATGACAATGTATTCGGAGTACCAGAATTTAACATTTTTCTTTTCCGCAACTCGTAGTTTACACAACGAAGCGAAAGCGTGCATAATGCACCTATTTTATTCGGAACAAAGAAGTATGTTTATAAAGAGTACATAAATATAAAGCAACGTGTACACTTGTGTAACATGTGCTTTGAAACGTTTGATCGAATCGATGCGAAGCAAAGATATGGGACTTGTTGTTACAATGTTGAATTCTGTCAGAATATCGTTTTGATCCGATATATCTGCTCAAAGCACGTGGAATATATTATGCAGGCACGGTAACCTATACGAGTTACTTGTTGAAACAATTCCGCTTTTCTATCGTTTTAGTTTGATTCTTGATACAGGTAATACGTAACATATTGGGCCCTTAAAGATTTTGGCCCATCAAAGGCTCGTCATTCGTCATTATTAGTTACTGAGAACGTTAAGAAAATATTATGATATTATTTACAACTATTTTCGGCGCCAAGTTCCCTTACGTAATATAAATTATAAGCTTTCGAATCACTTATCTAAATTAATTTGCCTTATTAGCGCCCGAGCGGGTAATTTTATCTTTGTGAACACTGAATACAATTAAGTTAACGGCAAGTTTTTTTACCTCCTTTTAGTAAGAAGCGTTGATTTATTTATCGACGCTACATCAATGCAGTTTGATGGAAACGAATGGCGGAATTTAATTTTTCAAATGCAGTCTTCATCACGACGTTTTATTTTACCGCCGAGGACGAGAATTATTATAAATCCTTTCGGTCGCATTTCAAGCAACCTATAATAATATCATAGCAAATATAAATTATCATAATGCCAAAGGTACATAAATTGAATTAGTGTTTATTGGGCGAATAACATAACTTGACAAATTGATCTTTAATTTTTATGACAAGGTAAGACTCAAAGAAATGTACTCACGTTTTCTTTTAGAAGCGTGAGTGATATAACTTGGCCCGTATCCCATACATTCACAGTGCGGCACGAACGTGAGCAAATATGAGCATAGAGCCCCAACCAGCTTTCGGCTCAATTTAGATCGAATTTTCATTTTGAAGATAAAGCAATGCGAAAGAAGTCAATCCGACGAACATTTGCCTTTCCATAGCTTATTGGATATGTCAGATATGACGTTGAAATCGGTTTCTAACGTACAAAAGCATCGGATGAAAAACATTTTCAAAGCGCATTTTGTACCGAGTCAAGATTTTGCAGTTTAACTGACGTACTTAAATGCTTCTAACAATTCCATTTTATAAAAACGCCCTAAATACAAACCTTTTTATATAATAAACAACATTATATTATATTATATATATATAATTATATATATAAATAATGTTTTAATATATATAATTTTTTAATTTATGACGCGAAAATTTAAATGTTGATACACGCAGATACATAGCTATAAATAAATACCTTAAGATAAATAATAATAATATGAGTAATTTTTTTGTAAAGTGAAGTCACGCTAAGCAGGTTTATATGACACAATCCAAATAAATGTAAAACAACATTATACTACTAATTTAAATACAACACTACTAATTTCATTTAAAACGAAATGAAACATGTTACGCAAGAAAAGTAAAAAATCTTGTTACAATTTAATAGGTTTTACAACAAATTTTGAGGATAAAATATATAAATAATCACAATATTAATTACACAACAATTATAGTCATTTTGATTTATACAGACTATATAAAATTAAAATATGTTGTCCATTTTCTCGAATAAATGGAATGGAATGAATGTGAATATTTCCGGTCGTCGCAAAGCTTGTCGTTTTGCACGCAGCCTACTGACGTGAAATCATTAGTTCGCAGAACACCTGATCTATTTTTAGCAAAACGCCAAATTAATATAAGCATCGTTTAACTATATTTTCGTTTCATTTAATGATATAATGTTGTTTGTATTAGATAAATTATAAAAATAACATGAAGCTTAGCGTTAAGCACTTATTGAAGCTCGTCGTTCGAGACGGCTCAAGAGATAGTGCTGAGTTGCGATATCTATTGATTGCGTCACAGAGCCCATCTTTATGGCGGCAACAAAGGGATTTTAAAGAGTTATATTAACTAGCTCACTATAACATACTACAGATTTTAATCGTGATTATACATTTTTTGTTTACAATTTTTCTTACAGTTTAAGACGATAGTTTAATAAATTGTTTATAAGATAGGTTATAAATTACATTAAAAGCATTTTATTTTTATTTTATGACTATGAAATAAAATTTAAAAAAATAATAACTTTTTGTTATTATAAAAGTTTAACTCTTAATTAATAAAAATAAAAGTTTAATTAGGAACCTCAGGCACAATGATATAGACTCTTTATTAATATTTGCAGTAGCTCGTTAAATAATTATAAGTAAAATTTCAGTTGAAAAAGTTTGTCTTAGTAGTTAGTTATTGGAGCACGAATACGTGCGAACTCGCGTATTGACGACATTTGTACAAATCAAATCGAAGATATATCGCTATAATATTTACTTTAAAGATCTCGTTTTAAAGTTTACCTGTAAACAACGGAATAGGATGCCAAGTGAAACAGCCGTTTCCGTCTATCAGATAATAAACAAATCAGTGTTTTTTTAATAACGACCATAGAGTTCGGTTGGCATGCAAAAATAAATTTAGCTTACATTCATTGGTGGAGTATTAAATCGATGTTGTTTTTGGCGAACAATTTGCGTGAAGGGAGGCACTGACGCACGTGCGGGCGGGGCGGGGGCGCGGTTGTGACGTAACGAGCGACGTCAGATGATCCTGCCCGGCCTCGGCCTCGGCCTCGGCCTAAAACGGTAATTTCGATACAGTTCCGCGTTGTAAGGATAAAATTATGATATGTATTCCTTCTGAATTATTTAATTAAATTATAATTAATTTATATTTTTTGCACATTAACCCTAACTAGTTTTAAAAACTTATTTAGACTATTTATATTATTGATGAATAATTTATATAATATATTATTATATTTATTATAATTTATATCTTAATGTAATTAAAAATATAATTGTACTAGGTGGTAGGACTTAGTGCTCGTCAGGGTAGGCACCACCCACTCTTTAGATATTCTACCGCAAAACAGCATTACTTGCTATTGTTGTGTTCCGGTTTGAAGGGTGAGTGAGCCAGTGTAATTACAGGCACAAGGGACATAACATCTTAGTTCCCAAGATTGGTTGGGCATGGGCGATGTAAGCGCTGGTTAACATCTGTGTCTATGGGCGTTGGTGACCACTTACAATCAGGTGGCCCGTCCGGCTTTCTATGCAATATATTTTTTTTTATTAATTTAAAAAGATTTCAATTTTTATTTCTTTGACATGAACAAATTATTATAAATGTAATGTTTATTTTATGGTACACAATTTCGGTGGGTGTGTCATCGACCTTATGCTTTCAGTCAGGAGTTCCTCAGCGTTGCAACTCCCGTCCGTTGTTTCAAAACCTGCACGCCGACAAGCCGATAATTTTAACCGGTTTTTAATCATATTTTGGCAATAATGAATTATATAATCAAATATTAAGTAAAATGATACGATATATATAAATGTTAGATATATTTTTATTATTTGTTTTTACTTTTACTATATTGAATGTCGATAAGGACTTTCAATTTAATATTACGACAATCATTTACCTTGCTTATTTGATTTGTTTAAGCAAAGAGTGTGAATCATCATGTTTTTCTAAGCAATATGTTACTAACCCACTATAGATGCTACTTATCTAAAATAAAGTTTTTTTTTAATAATAATATTATTGTAAAAAATATATTTTTATACAATACTAAACGACGCGTAAAGCTTACGAGTCGAAATGAATTGTTCATTAAACTCTTTTGACGTAATTTTACGTACATTTTATTTAGTTAACAAAATTACAACGTGTAATCTGATTATAATTATATACAATATTTAAATAACATAAGTAATTGTAATGTTTCAAGGATTTTATTAATTATAAAAAAAAATGTTAACATAACCTCCATCAAGAGTAAATATTTTATTTTTAACAAAGGAATGGAATTAATCTTTTCAACAATGCTTATTAAAATTCATTTTACCTACATGCATCGTTTATAAGGGTACTCTATTAAAAATACAAAGTTCAAAATGTTTTAAAGAACGTTTTAGCTAAATTGCTATAGGCCGCTCACCACGTTGTTGCTGAATCATTTACGATACACTAAAGGGTAGTGTAATTAGCATACATGTAACAGACAACCGATCAAGTGACTGATTATAAGGTTGCAGTACCCATGATCCTTGGTTAGGACGTTAGCAATGTGACACTCGTGCATCAGTTCGTAATTTCTCTTTTATTTATTATGTATAAAATTACTGATGTATATACATTACTCATGTACACACATGACATAATAATTTAATATTTATAGATTTAGTTCATTTTAAAATCAGAGCGAACATTATAATATATATAATTCAGAACCCAAATATAACCCAATGCACGGTACGCGCGCCTTGAGAAATTGTAATTTAAATAAAAAAAATAATGAAAAAATAACACCGGACCATCTTGGCGCCTTAACTACAAATGAAATCTGAATTCAGCAAGCCTATTTATAAGCGGAAACCTAATTATATAACGTTTCTAACTAATACATTAACCTTCGTATTAGTGTTATCGATCACTACTTAGATTAACAATAGGAACAACATAATATTAAATGCATATATAAGTACTACTTATATAAACTAAACACGCTTCTCTATATGAATTTGTTACTTTTTAATTACTATTGAAACATAATTGTGTAACGCTTGTAAGTTATAATTTAATAAAATGTAAGTTATTATTATTGGTAACGTATTTGTATTTGTTGGAAATATGAACTACTCAGAGGTTTACAAAGGTATATTTCTTACAAATATTTCAAATCATTATAAAATAAAGACACCCAAAACAGCTTAAATTAAGCACATATAAGAATTACATAGAATTCAGCAAAACTTCTTTAGTGTCCGTGTTCTGCTTGGCCTCTTTATATTTATCTCTATATTCTCTGAATATATACAAGTAAAATATACAAAGGCAACCGTATTGATAAACCTAAGCAAACTTAAGGTTTTAATACAAAATAAGACTAATATTACGTGGTGAAAACCTTAATAATTAAATAATAGTATATAAATTAAACTTAAAAATATATGCGTGGCGGAATAAACTGCATGACTTGTCCATTAGAGAAAGGTATAGGGTTGGGTTTGTTACTTCTTGTCTAGAAATTTCTAAATGCGCTTGTAGAATATAAAATTAAGCTTATCTTGGCTCAAGTAAGTTAAGTAGGTAACTAATTTTTAATGACTTAAAGAAGGTAAGTAGTTAGTATGAAACAAGAGTTCGGTTTTAAGAGCTAATCTATTTAGTTCGTACATACGAATTGATCGCAGCTCTTTATCGCACTGTAAAGTAAAACTACTACGGTACGGAGCTGTCCTATTAATTTAAGTGAAATCGTGGTACAGAGAAATTAAAACATAAAATGAAAGCTTCTTTTTGGGTTTAATATCAACTTGGAAGAAACCCCTTTCAAAAAGCTGTTAAAATTTAGCTGTATACAATTATTAAGTAATTAGCTTCAAGTATACAATCGTGATCAATAATGCGTTTTGTTCTTTACGACAATAAATAAACCTTTCTTTATGTTTGTTGTAAATATCTTAACTGCTCACAAATGATTATACAAGTAATAATTTTAACTAAATAAAAAACAAAAAAGTGTACAGAGGCGGAGTTACCCCATAGGCAAGCTCTTCTAGCAAAACCTTTGAGGTACTGAAGGGAGAATAAATGGAGTTGGTAAATTAAAAAAATCTAAATGACTTAAGATTTGTATTAATACTAAAACACGAATACAGATTGCTGGATACGTATGCGGCAGAATTTCATCCCACATATTATGCTGATTTTCATGATATTTTAATCCGTAAAAACTAGATGCCCGTTACCTTTGGTTTAAATTCACGGGAACTTGATAACCAAAATATGACAGCAGTATTATATAATAAATAAGCATTATTATATTTATTTTATCATGTGCCTACAATTAGCGATATAGGTAGGTTAATTAACAATTTTCTTTGTTGTCCCTGGGTTTACATTTATTTCAGTCGAGTACTAGTCGATTTTATATTAATACAGTTAAGAACTGTAATCGAAGTATCACACTATTAATACCTATACATTACTATTTACAGTGTAGGTGTACACTATAGTGTAGAATAAACAAAACATTCTTTGCGCATGTTGTAACCCGTTTGTGTACGATTTATTTTTAGTACATTAACGTCGATTTGTGTACTCAATTAATAGTTTGCAAGTTAAACATTGACTAATGCATCCTTGTATGGTGCGATATTACTATATTTTCTAGTGAGTTTTATTAATAAACTTGCTATTGTTGTTTTTAAAATATATTTGCTTTATTATTAAAAGTATTATTCTGTAAGCTCACTTCTATGTTTTCGTGTTCAAAGATGAAGTTAGGTTGTTCTTACTTATATGCTCAGAAGGAATTTAGAAATAATACAATAAAAGTAATTCACTAATGACATTTATTATAACTTTAAAGTCATAATTACACACAATATGCACTAATACAAAGCGCACGTCCTTTCTCACCAAAGGATGACTCCCGAATGGCTGACTGTCAAGTCGTCTCTATAATATAAGCATTTGATATTACATTGTGAGGGTATTGTGAATTTGTGAATGATACCTGTATTTACGAATGATCGTAACATTACTAAACTAAGACGGCCCAGTTTAAAATTAAAACACTTGATTCTTAACCAAGTTTGAAAACTCTTAAGAGTACTACTGATTTTTAAGTACGTGTAGAATTTGAGGTTATATTTAAATTCGTACTTAAACTTAAAGAAACCTGCTTGTGTCAGATGAAATTCGGACCTATTTATCCATCAACCTTCAGTTAAGTAACGGTTGAATAAGTTCCAAATCAATTGCTTCACAGGAGAGAAGTCCTTTGCAAACTATGAAGAACATTTACGGGCTGTTTACCACTCGACCTATTTTCAACAATAAAAAAGCTATCGGTAAGAAGGAACTATTTCATCCCGGTATGTTAACAACACTCATATAAATATTTATTCCAAACGTATACAAGGTTGTTACGTAGTTAATTAAGGAGCTGTATTTTCAAAGAGTCGGACATTTGACGGACATAGACCGAGGCTCAGTTGAGTCGAGTGGTTTGCGCCATTTATGTAACAAGACTGACTGTGTAATGAACTGAGTTTAATTGAACAGCTTACACAAATAAAATTAACTTTGATCACAAATATTCTTTGTTGTACAGTTAAATAAAATATAGACAAGGAAGTTGTACAAGAGCTTGTCTTATCGCTAAGATCTAGATAAGACGGAGGAAAGAAAAAAAAACAAAAGTCATAAATAAAAACAAACAAATATATAACATATTATTTCAATGAATAGTCTTAATTTCTGTGTTTTAGTTAACATGAATGTCTGATAAATCATGGCAGCAAGTCCACCAAATGTCGCGCTAGGTATTATAGTGCACAAGTTTGAACACAAAGAGGTGCACTCTCTATTATTTAAATATCATAATCTATTAAGACGAGAGATTAAACATGACCAGGTACCAGCGCAGTAAAAAGTCTTAACGAGCTTCCGAAGCAAGGTATTGGAAACACTGCACCAAACTCCATACTATTACTGTTAATTATCTTCGGTGATAAACTTTTTTATTTGCCTGACCAAGGACTTGATTCCAGGGATTCGTGGTCATTTTTATAAGCAAGCCGTAATATGAATGCGGCAGTTATGAATAATTTGACTAATTTGAATGTGTGTTTTGGCAATTACTCATCGCGTACACCTGCGTCTTGGCACGGGTCCATTGAAAATTAATAACGTTGACCTCGTAATTGGCAGATGAAGTTGGGTAATTAATTGATGCATACCTGCATATGTTGACAAATATTATTTTGAGTGTTTGCTATTTGTATGTAATAAATTAAGGTGAAAATTGGTGTACTGTTAGTAAAATAGTTACAGAAACTCTTTTTCATATCGTAACTAATATAATATATATATATGTACATATATTACATTTTAATTGTAATAAATAAGTCAAGAATTTCGTGAAATATACTACATAGCTTAAAACGCTAATGTTTTAAAACAGAAACGTCAAGTACATATCTTTTATTTTCTCTTCTGTTTTTAAAAAACAAATGTTTGTATGTTTGTGGTGTATCCGTTGCTGAACTATTCATCGGATTGTAGGAGATAAAATCGCGAAGACATTTCCCAAAAAAAAAACCAAGATTTTAACTTTGTCGTTGCATGTTCTACCCGTGCGAACTCGGGACGGAAAGCTAGCTTTTTTAATGTTTGAACCTAGTATTCTATTAAAAAACGCTCATCTGAAAATTGGAAAAAAATAGCTTCACCTATTTACAAAACACGAACTACTGACTTTTATTTTTTATTTTCTGCATTGTCGCGTCACAAACGACATTTCTGCTACAAAGGGGTAACTTTTAGCACTCGACCTCAGTTCAGTCACGCTTTTATCTCCGGCTCCGTGTTCATACATGCGAGACCTCTAGGGGGGCGTGCGGTAATTTTAATTAAGTATATTCGCTAGGACGAGCGCGTCGGGTGATAGAAGACGTTAATGTCGGCCGTATAGGTGACAAATGTGAGCGGGAGGCAGCCTGCCTCGCTACAGCCTCTCGCTTCCACGAGACGTGATACCTGTACTCTTTCCTTCCTGCCTGAATGACGCTCGAATTTTAATAATATATGACCCTTCTTTTTCTTTAAATGTGAACTGTAATGTAAGGAAGATTTATGTGAATTTACAATTGAATAAATAATAATAATTTATCTTACACTTTCGAGGGAGTTTAATTTGTAACAGTTAGGTCGCCAATCTAAAGTTTATGTGTATTGAGATGCCATTGCTACAAAGCATAAATCAAGATTTAACGAATATCGAATCAGTAAATTTAAAAGTCTAAGTTTTAAGGCGCAGGATTTAGGAGTTTCCTAGCTTTGTATTTGGGTCAAGTTTTGCTCGGTTAAATTCGGCAAGCTTCCGAAAGTCTAGAAAATTGAACGCAAATCCGATTTGTTCGGATCTCTCCCGAATACTTTCTAAAACATGAAGCGATATCTACATACGACCAATCCAGAAGCCTTCTGCCGATTTTATCGTTTTGTTTTTTTTTAAAACGCGCATAATACCGCCGTAATAAACTGTTGATCGTTATCGTAGCGACCGCAAAATAAACTGTTAAATTTAATAGCTTTTTTCAGTACACATGAAAGTGTATTTTTAAAAGTAGCTATGCTACTATTTGATGTTATTGGCACAGAGGATGTAGTATATTGTAACGTTAATTAATGTTACTCTTTTCATGATATAATGAAGTACTTTATACATCTTAATTGATAAGTACTAATACAAAATATATTGTTTAATAAATTTTGCCGCTAACTTAATTGTAAATTATTATATGTTATTAAAAGTTAATTGATAAGGATATTCTGAAATAAAAAACTTAATTTAAAGCAATGCTAAAAAAATATTCATTTAGAGTACAGATAAATATATAAAGGAATACTTTAATTTTTAAATTTTCTCTAATGACACAAGTATAGACGCAGGAAAGGAGTATGCTATAAAGTTGATATGTATTAGTATTTTCTCAGGTGAAACGAATACCGACTCAACTCTGTAGCAATAAAACAAAGTTTGTATATTAATATAATGAAAGTTTCTGGTTATTACATCCGTGTATTACTGAATGTATGCGCGGTTACGATATCCTTATAACTTTGATACTAAATCCCCAACTTTAGTAAAGAGAAACTTGTGAAACACGGTGCGAATCTGCTACTCAAGTAGATGTGGATATTGCTTAGTCTTTGGTACAGTTCGCGACAAAACTAACCGATTGCGTCGTGTCACTTACCGAGGGGAATAGTGCGACAGTGAACAATAACGCTATTAAAATACAAATGTATTTATAATTAATTAGTTTATTTCTAAAATGTAGATTATAGTGGCTAAGTGTGATGTATGAGACTTATCTAACTATGCGTATCTTTGACCTTTACAGTTGGGCCAAGAGGCAAACCCCTTCACTAGGCGTGGTAGTGAAAGTACCAGCTTTCATGTTCCATTCTATAATGTGTGTAACCATATGTAAAATTTCTTGAGTGAAATCTACTTTTTATGAAGCTTAACACCAAGACCTAGGATCTGCAGCCTACTACCCACTAGCTACGAGACCAACGAGGCCATTTTAAATTTAATTCTTCAATATTGAGAGTTAAGCTTATTGAGAGGCAAAGTAAAAAAACTAACATCGGTTCGGAAATGAACCCAGGCCCTAGACTCAGCGACGGAAATTCAACAGTTTTTTTATCAGTCAAGGAATAAAGTTTTTTATTTTAAAACTATAATGAAATAAGCGACATTATAAACCAAAATATTATATTTGTATATACTTCAATAACATTTTACAGTTACGTGCCACTCTCATAATTAATATGAACACATACATGGACAGTTTCGAAAAAAAATAACATATTATATGAACTATGTGGCAAGACGCGACGGCCGTCTTGGTCCCGGGTCGAGTCTGGACCAGATTGGCACAAGACTGATGGATTGCGAAGAGCTTGCATATACCAACAATGGGATAAAGAAATTTGTGTATAATAATAATGACGAAATAGTTTTAATTATATAATTCTGTTTTTGTAATTAGTTTATAAGAAAGAAATATTCGTGATTTGGAAATAATATACCTAAAAGTGATATATTTATCTCTTTCAATTATAGTATGCTATATTACAAGGAACAAAACATCTTGGTTCCCAAGGTTGGTGGCGCATTGTCGATGTAAGCGATGGTTAACATTTCTTACAATGAATCAGGTGGCCTATATGTTCATCCGGCTACTTATGCAATCAAAAAAAATATTAGTAGTAGTAGGTACTGATTTAATTACTTTTTTTGAATGAATTTGTCATTTCTCTCTCTCCCTCTCTCTCTCTCTCTATAGATTCTAGTATTCTTAACTGTATTTAAATATTTTTCCAAATTATATCTTCTATTACTATTTAAGACGCTTAGTGTCTCTTTTGCGTATTGAGGTTACCCATGAGTGACCCTTAGACCTTATTTGTATCCTATTAATTTCTATTAACTGTTTGTTACGTAGGTATTCCCAAATGATAAAGGTCCGATTTCGGCCACGGCAGCCAATCTCAAGAGAGATTAGCCAACTGTGCAGGAGATATTATACTGCACAAGTGTGTGCGCAAACACAGGTGCACTCTCTATTCGTTAGCTCTCATAATCCGATGGGACGGCAATCCGACAATTCGAAAGAGTTCATACGCAGGACCAACGGCTCAACGTGCTTTCCGAGGCACGAGAGAGTACACACTTCCAACTTTCAGACTCCGAGCTGCTACTGAGTATTTTCCCGAATTGGGCCGAGCTGGAATTTTAACCCAGAACCACCGGGTTATTTCTAGTGATTAGACCAACGAGTCAGTACTTAATGAGTAAATAAATATTATTTACAAAATAGTTTAAGGATCATCATATAATTAAAAATAATTCGTATTTATCTACTTACATTTATGACAAAGGTATTTTTCGATTGTAATAAAAATGAAAAGTCATCCAATAAACAACCAGCGAACGATATTGCCAACTGTACGTTACCTTACAACTACTGAACAAGGATTAACGATTTCATAATACCGTGTCGGGTCCTTTTACAGCGTAATTTTAGACTGATCTCTAGAGATTACTTCATAACAATATTGTTTTCGTGACACATAAAATCTTAAAGCATACTTTTTAAAACATTAAAACCTTAACTAAATACAAATAACATTTAAAAATAATTATTATCTATATTATTAAGCATACTTGTAATTAATAAATACTCTGTTATTAAAAAAAAAAAACTAAAATTGAATAATTAATATGTAACAAACTGTGACATTTATGGTACAACGTTCGTTTGTAAAAAATATCAATAATAGGTAACATACAATTAACGTCGTGCATTGTTCATGTAATGATCAAATATTGAACTAGTTAATAGGGTATTGCACTAATTATTAATTAACAATTAACAACTTAAATTCAATCATTCATATTCTGTATCTATTCATATTTGTAAGATTTTTAAAACAAACTGTGACATTTATGGTACAATAATAAACGAGTGTTTATATGTAAAAATAAAATACGTCAACAATACAATACAATACAATACAATAGAATGCCATATAATTAATATCGTGGGATTGTTGACACATATCGTAGCCTTTTCCTTGATCATTCTATTCATGTAATGATCAAATATTGAACTAGTTAATAGGGTCCCGTATCGCACTAATCACACTCGATTGCGTGGGGCTCAATACACGTCTCTTGATCCTAAGACGGAATTGTATTACGAGCAGATGGGATCGGAAACTACTTATCCACTTTACTAACAAACCTATTCTTATTTTATCTTACTATTATTATAACAAATTGTTGTATTTATAGAATATGTAGATGTATATATATCAAAATGATGAAGTATATCAAGAAGATATATACCAAATTAATATATATATCAAGAAGATGAAAGTGTATGAAGAATGTGCGAACTAATTATAATAGGTGACTAAACTATGTGTAAAATTCATTCGAAGTCATTTCCCATTTCCTTCCTTGAAGTTGAAATTTCCAAAAATATGTTTCTGGCTGATGCAACGTTATCGGATGGACGTTATAAAATAATTCTAGTAGTTGTTTTGTCAGTGCGATAGTCAGTGAGGACAAGCAAAAGATTTGCCTTGATGTATTTACTAGAATCTAGCTGACAAGGCAATGCTAGATTTACTAAAAATGTTTGACGCATATTGCAATATCATATTAAGGACATCTTATAACAAAGATGTCAAGAAGCCTTAAGGCACCCCCTTCCCCCATGCCCGCGTAAATAACATCTTCGTGTATATTGGTTTACCTGAAATTATCATATTAATAGTATAAATTTAAAAATACAATATACTAAAGACGGAATATTTAGTTTAATATATTCCATTGAGCGACTTCAAAGCACCGCAGTGTTTATCCTGGTTTAAGTTTGCGTCGTAAAACCATTTAGATGCAATCAGCGTCCAGTTCTGGACGAGTATTCTATTACCCATAGCACGCAATGCTTATGCAATAACAATAAATCCTTTTGGACATGTAATAGTAGCTTTCTATCCAATTAACTAAATATAAACGGGATGTTAAATTTGTTAATTGTACTGGCTTCAATTGTGTTTGTCAAAAAAAGACAATACGAAGTTAAGTGCATTTTTATATTTGTAAAATTAAATTGAAGTAACAACCTGTGAATGACCCACTGCTGGGCTAAAGCCTGCTCTCCTTTTTCGAGGACTAGGTTTGGAGCTAATTCCACCACGCTGCTTCAATGGGGGTTGGTGGAATACACATGTGGCAGATTTTCAGTGAAACTAGACACATGCAGGTTTCCTCATGATGTTTTCCTTCACCGTTAAATACGAGATGAATTATAAACACAAATTAAGCCCATGAAAAATCGGTGGTGCTTGCCCGGGTTTGAACCCACTATCATCGGTTAAGATTTACGCGTTCTAACCACAAGCGCATCTCGGCCAATATTTGTAGTAAATTTTATTACGTTTATTATTTGTCGCATATATTTTTTTGCTTATATTCTAAGTCTTCGTAATTAAAGTAACCAAATCATAAACTCAAGTATCAACTAAAATTAGCAATTGCATTTTCGTAGAGCTTAGGCGTAGTGCAGGTGCGTCTGTTTCGAAGAATAGCGCTACCCACTTTATTACCATTAATACTGACACACAGCAATTCCTCGCAATACAATTGCGGTATAAAAGGCGAGTAATGAGTCACTGTAATTACAAGCACAAGGGACATAACAATGTAGATCCTATGGACAATGTATTGCAAACACAAAACGGAGACAATGTTTTAATCACTAGCCATCGCATAGATTGTCTTGATTTCCTTTTCTCTAAATAACAACGTGATTATGAAATCTGTTTCGCTTATTTATTTAATAAATCATCGACCGATATATTTTATTTAAAATATATACGAAATTGAAAAACACAACACCGCGTCAATAAAATATTAATTAGTTAGTAATTAATAATATTAAATACTACATATGCCAATATTACTATATTTAGAAATTTATTTCTATGAACTAGGCTTGATAAAACTTAATAGGTATATTAAAGATTTGTTTTTGTGTACTTGCGTAGAGATACTTTTTTATAAGGAGAGATAGTTTTAAATTATATTTTTTATCGAATATATGACGCAATTTTACCTATTAATAGCAACACAAAATTGCAGCTGTATTTTCCAAGGAGCATTGAAGGTCCAATTATGTTCAACCTTGGCTTGTATTACGATCAAATTAATGCAATATATTACAGCATGAAATTTATAATGGACTTAAATGTAGCGGTTGGCCTTTACCTTTAAACATAATGTCACTGATAAACTTTCACCTTGCCATAATTATATTCAAATAACGTATTTTAGAATATAATGAATAGCAGCGGACGCTAAGGCTGACCATTTATTTGATTTATTTTACAAATATGTTAGTAGATCGTACATTTACGATGAACTGGTGATAAGGAGATATATTGCGTGATCTAACGCATGAGACTGAAATTAATTATAAAAACTTGTACAGTACATAAAAGGCATATGGCCGACTACTGAAACGTCTCTCAAATCAAACACTTAGTTAAACGATACTTAACATTGAAAAGCTCCTAAATTAGTATGCGAAATTTTAAATTAAATACGTCTCAAATAATTAAGTTGCATTTAATATTTAAGTGACGTTTCAGTATTCGGCCGTTTGTGTTTTGTGTTAACAAAGATTTGTTAAGAACCACGAGATACACACAACTATGAGATCTTGGCTCAAATCGAAATGAATCATAAGGAATTGTATTTTGTATTTTTGGTAACCGTATCAGTAGCAATTTTCTTGAGAAACTTATCTTTATAATTAAATAGTAATAGAATTTCGCATAGGTTAAATGGCTCGCTGTCTACTATGCTCACTGTATCTTATCGTTCAATCGCTTCCTTAGATAAAATAAAACTCACTTCTTTATAATATTAGTTTGATTGATATTATGTAACTTTATAAATAAAACAAGCGATATAATAAATGTTTTAACCAAACAAAATTTTTATACATCTGTTATTATAGATTGAAAGTGAACATAATTTTTAGTACTATTAAAAACGCACGCCATAAATTTTATGGATTATTGGTAAAATTTTATACTTTACATTATCACAGTTATAATGCAGACATGTACGTCGAATGTAAAATAGCCGTAAAACTAAAATAAGATTTACGTCAGCTACGTCGTCATCGTACCGCGACTTCGGCGTAGCCTCACTGAGATTAAGCACGCAAGCTCGTAGTAGAATCGTAGAATGTACGCTTTTTGTGTACGCACGCACAAAAATAAATGTAATCTTGTACATGAGTTTTTGACTGTTAATCTTTATTAATTTTAAACTACTTTATTTTTAAAGTGGTTTAATTCAATTTTAAAACGAAAGTTTCATAATCGAATGCCGTCTAATCTGTATGAACACGTCGCAATTTACGCAAATATCTGACCTATAATAAAAATATCACGAAATATACTTTTCTTATATAATATACTATAACAACGAACGAGTCCAGTCCAGTCAGCTTATACCTGCAAATTCATTCAGGTGTTACTAGCTAGAACAAGATTTAGAAATCAGAATATTATATACAACCTTTTTTATCCCAATTATTTGATAGAACAATGTTATCTTTTTATCATGTGTATGTTTAAAAAAATTGGATGTCTTCTAAGTTTAGTTTAGTAATTATGTACAATAGGAATGAAACATTTCTTGGTGACGTCGGAAAATATTTAATTTAGTTTTATAAAATTGAATGAAATAAAATTAGTTCCATTTAAACAATTGAATGAAATGGCAATTCCATTCAAAATGTTTTTAATGTTCCATACAAGTTACTTGAAATTCCGTTGAAGCGGGTGTAACCATAAAGTTGACTCCTAAAGGACGACATTCACGCATTTAACTACTGAATATCACGACATAATAAACATTTGTATAACTTATTATGTTTGAACATTTCATAATATTATTAGCTTAGCTGTGGTCGTGGCTTTAGCCGTGTAGAATAATAATAAAAATGTAATATAATATTGAAATCTTTTATTGAATAAAGTATAGTCGAAATATTAAAATTTAAATAAAATACAGATTATTTACTTCTGGATAAAGCAGCGTTCTAATGGTTAACGAATTAACATAATCGGTTATGAAATTTCAAAGTTTATCGATAACAAACAGCGTGTTTTTAGTCATTATATAATACTAGCGTTTAACCCGCTGTTTCACCCGCGTAGTTCCCGTTCTCGTGGGAATACGGGGACAAGAAGTAGCCTATGTTACTCGCTGATAATGTATATTTCCATTGGTGAAAGATTCATTTCTAAAGATCGATGGACTTTAAGTCTATGGACAAAAACATAAAATAAAATTAAATATGTAAGTAGTATCAATATTTATTATAGTACAAATATAAATTGTATAAGTTATATTGAAATGATATAATCGTATTTTAATTCGACATACAAAACATCTAATAGCAAAGCATGTCGGAAATTACGACTTCACTTGGAATTATATATATTTGTGAAGTATTATTAATGAGTAGTGTAATTTGCGCGGTTCACACCCACCTCACTCGTGAATATTAATTACAGTTCGTTTTCATTTGCTGCAGTATTTATTTAATAGTTAGCTCAGGAATATAAATAAATCAAGAGCTTGTGATCTAGATACTAGTTGTAGCATCCTTCAGTGGCGTACTTTACCATGGCATAAATTATATATTTCAACTCGTTCGCTTAAAAACATTCTGTCAAACGATAAAATAGTTAAATAGAAAAGGACTTTAACTAAAAGTTTTCAATTTTTAATACGCGTTATATTATAACTATTAAACTACATAACATTATTTTTATAATACAATTTATAAAATGATATTTTAGTCTTTTGAATAGTATAATATATTAATTTGATAGTTATTTTTATTAGAAACCATAATAGAAAACTACGTGTTTAATATGCAATATAGATTTCTTCAGCCAACTATGTGAATTAAATTGGAATAGAATGGCACCGCTAAGTGCCTCTCTAGTCCTCTACCGTTTCTTGCAAGGCCAGAACATTGCGGCGCGATTGATCAATTCAACACGTCTGCTTGCAGAGGACCTATTGTCACATTCGACCCGCACAATAACCCTATCTGAATTTCAAAATTTTCCTTTTGTCGTCCCCAGAGCACGCTATTATTGGATTGAAATTTCCCATGGCTATGTTTTGGTAGCCCTAAGAAGCATTCGGTTGAACGTGTACTTTGAATTGAAATTACGCAATCGCCTAAAGTTTGACGCAGCGGGCTCGCCGTTTTGGCTTATCAACGTTACATCGCTTTGAATTCCTCTTCCCAGTCTCCCAATAATGTTTTTCGATTTATTTTATATCTCTTGTGAATTGTGCCGTTTACCAAAACTCTCACGAACAGATGAGTCAACGCTACATTAATTACAATCACTTTAGGATTATTTTGTAGAAGTCCTTGCAAACATAAGCGATACTTCGTCAAGTTTATCTTACCATTCGTCTATTACGCCCTCGGTTGTTATTTACGTGTCAGTTTGTCACAACTTGCAACTGTTTAAAGTCTCTTTCACTCAATCGTTAGAAATTTGATATACTCTACTACTCAGTCTTAAATGTCTAGTATGAGTTTTTTTATTTATTTGATTGAGTTTAGCGATATAAACTGGCATTTCTAAGGGATTCTGATTATTGTCACTAGACGGCGCTATTTTCATTCCATGACAATACGAAATATTTTATTGAATAGCTTAAGTGCATAAAATACAAGCTTGTTCTTAATATCTTTATTTATCTTATAGCTAAAATATTTTTTTGTGTATTTAATTATAGCTAAGATTATTTATTTAAACGTCTCATGAGTAAATTTTCGTTACGCAAATTTTAATAATGAAAGATCGCGTACTAGTCTTATATTTATCTCCTATTCAAGGGAATGCCGATTAGAAATTGAATTTATATTACTCGCGGGAAATAATTGAGTTTTGGAGATCAATGTGCTTTAAATTAATGGTCGCTATTGAACGTTTAAATGAAGACATATTGTGCACTAAAAGCAACATATTGACGTAAATAGAAAACCTTATTGACAGAATTATAGATGACTAGCATAGAATTTAGCGAGAATTGATTTTATGGTATTGCTTCATGTTTCCGGAATATTTGTTGATGTTAGGAGCCAATTTACCTTCTGGTTAGTGGATCTGGCGAGCATTACTCATGTTTCATATATTCGATGTTATAAGTTCAGATCATTACGAATCACTATATACATATATACTTATATATTATAAATACAAATTATTTATTCATGTTTTTCTCTAAAGCTGATGTTCAGAAATACCCTGGAAACAAAGAAAATCTATGCGACAGAAATTCAGGGTACTGCACAATCGCTGGGCGTAGTTTTGAAAACGTAAAAAAATAAGCTCTTCTAAGTCATTTGTTCAAGGCTTTAGTTACGTCCATTCGATTCGTAATTACTCCCGGAAAAGGAAAAAAAATGGCAGACATTTTGCTGACTGATTTTCTGCTGAAAATTAATTTTATGAACATACCAGATCCAGATCAATAATAAATACTGAGAGTTCAAATTCGAATCAAATTTAATTTTGTTAAATTGGCGGCGAGGTGGTTGGTGTGGTTGGCCTTTCACGCCGCAGCTCAGGCTATGGGTTCGATTCCCACTCAGGACAGAATAAATTCATACGTATTTTGTCATTTTTGAAAATTCAACCTTAAGCCGGAGAAATGGGCTACAAAAATTAGTATAAGGAAATGGTCTGATCTGCTTTAAGTTTACTGTTTTTACAGCTAAAATAGATCATAATTCACGATCTTTATTATGTCGCGGGCAAAGCCGCGGGGTAACCGCAAGTTATACATATAAGTGTGTATTTACAAAAGAAGAGTAGTATAATATGTAAGTATATCAGTTGTCTGGTTTCCATAGTACAAGCTCTGCTTAGTTTGGGATCAGATGGCCTTGTGTGAATTATGTCCCAGGATATTATTATTATTATTATATATATATATCAACATAAAATTGTTAATTTGTATATGAAATGTTATACAATAGCGTTTGCTTAAAAAACGTTTTGGAGTGTTCGTGTTGTAACTTATCAAAAGTATTAATCCGGGGTCACACGCTGCCCTAATTTAAATTCAGAGAAAAGTTTTACATTAGAGTCACTCGCCGCCAGCTGAATATATATTTGTGAATTCCAGTAAGATTGCAGGGTTCCGTTAAGAGCATACAAAATTACTGCTAGACAGCGAAAGTCCATTACGTTTTATGGTTTCCACTCGGGAGGACGAATAGCCGAGCCGAAACGCTGAAATTAATTAAATTCAAAAAAGTGTAATTTTAAGAATTGACTTGATGAATCAGATTTTGGAGATATGCGTAATGAATGCTTTCTTTCAAGCAAAGATAAAATGTTTTGCTGCATAGCTGTTTGTTATATCAATATTTATGTAATTATAATATAACCATTGTAATTTGTAACGTATCCAGCAATTTTTTTTTTATTGTGTAGATAGGCGGACGAGCATATACGTCACCTGATGGTAAGTGATCAACGTGGATACTGATGGTATTGTAAAAAATGATAACCATCGCTTACATCGCCAATGCGCCACCAACCTTGTCCCTAAGATTGAATTAAGATGTTTTGTCCTTGGTGCCTGTAATTACATATTATAAGTATAATTTATAATATTGTGGCTAGGATGTTGTTACAAATATTTTTAATTAGGTGTCAGTGCTAAATATATTTAAAAAAATGCAATAATTTTAATAATACCAGATTCGTATAATACCGTAAAATCTGCATTTTCATATTGGCTATCAATTCGGTTTCCGTCATTACTATACGCCAACAAAGTGGTATAGCTTTTTATACGTAATTTCGTTAAACTACTTTGAAGTTTCCGCGTTATACTGACAATGCATACCTAAGTGCATAACTAATTAATTTCTTGTCGCGTCTCATAGAAATCTAAACTCTAAGCGAGTGATTGTTTAAGATCGAATTGTCTTGTAAATTTTAATTCAAAGCTCCTTATAAAGTCTATTAAGATTGTGTATAGTTAAATTTATTTTTATATATTTGCAAAGCAGACTAAGCTTATGGGCCACCTGTTGGTAAGCGTTCACCTCGGCTATACATGCCGGTACTTGGAATAAATATAAATCCCTACTTATACGATCTAGGTGTCGCTACTAAGATGTATACCTTGTGCATGCATTTACAACTGTGCAAACCCCCATCATATTGCATAGCAGTTATGGGACGTTGCTAAATTAGCTATATATGCTAGCCTACATTGCCACCATCTCTGGTGCACATTTTTTCATATAACCAATATTACAATTTAATATCTTATGCCATTGTGTGAATAAAATACCGCTGCGCTGTTGAATAGAGAAAAAAATACAGTCTCCAAATCTATTGTTAGAAATTAAAAGTATAAAAAAATAATATTGCAATTTGAATTCTGTTGAAACGTATAACGGTACATTAATGCTCCATTTTCAAACAAAGGCCACTTTTATAATGAGGAGGTATGAAGCGTAATCCTCAACTGTGACACAAAAGGGTTGATGTGTGAATGGACGAAGTCTTCACATTCATTAAAGTTCTTTATTTCACCACAGACGAGGTCATACAACACACTCTTTTTTATTCCGCTAAAGCTCTGAATTTCATTGTTGTAATATTTTGAATTTGTTCAAATAAATATTTAGTTATTAATACAATAGTGTTGCTCACTACATAGAGCATAATTTCATTCAAAAATTACTGAAAGAAAACTTAAAGTATAAATATTATTAATGAATAAAAATAATAATTTTATTTTAATTATAAATAAAAACTTCAAGCTTACATAAATACATAAACAAGCTTTAAAATAATATACTATATACGAAAGTATGTTTGAAACTATAATTATATATCTATAAAAAATCGAACGTCGATGGCGGCAAGAGAGCTTTTTATTGTATCATTAAGAGAACCGTGAATTTAAGCGGAAAACTTACACTTAACATTTTAAAAAGTACTTATACATGATTACATAATTAATATTTATGACTGGAGAGTTTTATAGACAAATAAATATAATGTCTGACTTATTGAAGCGTTTTGTATTTACGTTAGTTCTTTACGCTATCAAAAAGTTTCCTCGTAAAAATCTCCCTTTTGATTCTAAAACTTACAGCTATCGGAATGTTCAGTCAGTCCGTCTGTAAAGTACTTTCAAAGCGTCAAACTTGAAATTACGACTCGAGTTTTAGTAAAGTCCTCACGAATATTAAACGTTATTTCATCTATTTGTTGATTTAATTTAAAATGAAAGATAAATAATAAACGATTGCGTTATAATCAGATAGTTCAATTTTGTATAAAATGGAACGTTATCGGAAAATGGAAGGCCCCAGCGAAAGTATTAGATGAAATGTTTTGAGATTCGAAGAAAATTGGTTTGCGCACCGCGGACCGACTAAATAAATCACAACTCGAGGCAAAACAATATCGATAAATTATTAAAAGGGAAAAAATATTATGGATACAAAAGTAATTGTTATTTCATTAATAAGCAGTAGGTACCAGACGCATCTTTATTATACATACTAATAGATGTTCATTTAAATAAATCGTAAAATATTTTTAACCAAGTTTTAATATTGCAATATTAAAAATCCGTTTTGTTTTATCTTAACATATCGTGGGGTTTTGGAGTAGAATTGAGTCTCTTCTTAATCCGTGTGTGTTTTAAGAGCCGATTAAGGACATATTTGTTAAGCGTATCTGTCACTCCATTATACCTCAACCGACCTACTTAAATTTACTTAAGGCATTCCTATGGAGGGTTGTTGTCAGACTGATGGACGAAAAAGTCTCCCAAAAAACTTTTTACAACTAGTTTACATGTAGATCATTTTTATCATTTTATTTTATAATAATAATTTGTGTCAAATCAACACACCTACGTCCTACGTATATGAGTTGGTAATAACGCGTAACTTAAAAATAGAGTTACTAAGAGTAAAGGCCAGTTCTTCCCCGTAAAGTCTAAATTCCGATCCGGTGGTTCATTTAATGAAATCTTGTAAAATAGTGACTAAAGACTGCTTGTACATTTTTTATTATCATTATGCTTATGTTTTTATTATTTTTTTCTTGTAAGATTCCTAACAAATATAAAAAATAAGATAAAATATAATATAGACGTCTCATTCAAAAAGATATAATATATAACTTCCATAGTTCAATTCAAAACGTTTTAACGAGAACGTTTCAAAGGATATTTGAATAAAATTTTCACAAAGGTTCCATTTTTAAAACTGATATCGCTTTTAAAAATCTAGAATGTTCGCTGTAAGATTATCTCTAACTTATCTATAGCGGTGACAAGAGTTTTATCTAGTGATAACTTGTATTTCAATTTTTATAATGAAACTCTTAAATGTGACTATGTTTTTGTATAAAAATTTAACAAAAAGTTTACCAGTATTTAAAAAAGATACAAACGATCAAGGTACAGCAAAGTATTACGGCTGTACGGCTTGATAAAATCAATGACCAGCTTCACGGGCCTCATTGCACGCCGCAACACAATTGCACAAGTCCGTGTAATGGTTTGATGCAGTCAACAGATTGATTGGCGAATAAATTTACAATGCACCATTCGACAGTAAATAACCTTTTCCCGCTGGGACCTATGCATAATAATTCTATTTTAGCTCTATATTCTACTGCTATGTATTTTCATTTGAATATAGAATGCTATATAAATATAAGCTTATTTTTGCTTATTAATAATTTCTTAAGAAAACTACAAAATAACTACAAAAATATAAAACTTTATAAATTCAGTTTTTTTTGCATGATAGCAATTATAAGATTTATTTTATTACATATTTTCTAAAATAATATATTTTCTCTTTTTTATCTTATTAAAATATTCACTTTTCAAATCAATTTTAATTTTGGAAACAATATTATTTCTTCCTTTTGCTTTCCGTTACCATTTAGACACTAAAAACAAATTTACGAAGGCCTCCGCGACGATTTCAAATAATTTGCGATTTCCATTCGAAGTGTTGCATAAATTTCATTGATTTAATTTCATTGCACCTGCTACACCATGAATATATTACATTCGGTATTTGATTGAAAGTTTTGTGCTAAATATTCTGTATAATATTATTGAAACTACTGCTTTACTTATATATAGTTAATTTCATTTTTTAAATATTATAGCCGTCTTCTATTGCATGCTTTCAAATATTGATGACTGATGTTTGATGTCATTTTAAAATTATATATTTAAATATACTTTATAACATCTGTGCACACATTGCGAACAAAAGAAAATATATAAGTCTTATAAAATATATTTTTTTCCAAACAATACGCGAATACTTGAATAAATAGCAGTAATAATATAAAGAATAACATAAAACAAAGACAATAGACTGGAGTAGATTGTGCGATCGCTACGAAGACGAGTTATTTACAAATTGAATGAGAAAATAATGTCTTAATACAATCCTTTTTAGGATATTTATATAAACAACTTTCATATAAGGAAATGTATCGTATTATACCTACACATGTTTGAATGAAATAGTTATAACAATAAATAATCTTTTTCGAACACGCTACTTAAGATAATTGTTTATCTATAATTGTGTTACTCTGGTTGAAGTAGAGCGAGAAAGAAGATAGTTGTTTACAGTTACATTTATGAACCGAGCACGTAAGCGCTTCTTGAAGAAGCGCACTTCCAAAGAGAATTGGCGTCAGGCAGACCGGTATTTTTTTATTGTAGTTTGTGTATTGTAGGTAGGCGGACGAGCATATGGGCCTCCTGATGGTAAGTGGTCACCAACGCCCATAGACAATGACATTGTAAGAAATGTTAACCATCGCTTACATCGCCATTGCGCCTCCAACCTTGGGAACTAAGATGTTATGTCCCTTGTGCCTGTAATTACACTGGCTCACTCACCCTTCAAACCGGAACACAGCAATACAAAGTACTGCTGTTTTGCGGCAGAATATCTGATAAGTGGGTGGTACCTACCCAGACGAGCTTGCACAAAGCTCTACCACCAAGTATGTGGTCGAATTAAAAATATCAACTAAACCTTGCATATTTTTTAAATAATAACATTTTTTTAAGCAACGAGGTGTATATAGATATAAAATCAAGCATTAATAAAAATCTTATGAACTCAATAAATATTATATATCTTCTATCAATAATGCACATTATTGATGTACAGTGTACATTATTGTTCGAAGCTATTGATTATGTAAATAATCTTAATTAATATTATAAATGCGAAAGCGAGTTTGTTTGTTTGTTACGCTTTCACGCATAAACCACTAAGCCGATTATAAAAATTCTTTCATCAATGGAAAGCTACATTATCAGCGAGTAACATAGACTACATTTTGTCCCCGTATTTCCACGGGAACGGGAACTACGCGGGTGAAACCGCGAGCAAAACGCTAGTAAAATATAAAACACAAAGTTACGTGAAATGCAGGTGTTGGGAGCAAAATAAAAATATAATTAATATTTTCATTCGTCAAATTCGTCGGAAAATTCGCCGTTCACATATAAAGCATGAATTATTTTATTTAGCTATTCAGTTTTAATAAAGAAGTATAATGCAATTTACAGCACGACGAATATGCAAGTTCTGTAGATGGAATGGAATCTAATATGAGTTATTTAATTCATTTGACATAAAAGATAAACTCATTTTGCAAGAGTAGAGAGTAAATGGTGAGAAGCCCCTTTTAAAAGCTTTGTAATTAAACAAGACAGATTCTACTATATATTGAGTACCGACACGCGATTTTAACAATTAATGTTTCGTGGAATACACAAATTGATGATATTCAAATTAATGCATATTTATCAAAACAGAAAAAAA
Organism: Nymphalis c-album; assembly: GCA_963151315.1. Lineage (NCBI taxonomy): Eukaryota > Metazoa > Arthropoda > Insecta > Lepidoptera > Nymphalidae > Nymphalis > Nymphalis c-album. The sequence goes on along the minus strand of OY720590.1, from coordinate 9,500,021 downwards.
CTACATCAACTGACCTTTTTACTTTATTAAAAATAAACAAGTAATATTTGCTAATGTAACAATTTAAGAATAAATTCAATTTTTTAATTTAAATTGTAATAATACATGACTAACATGGGTAGTACATGTGAACAACTCGTACCCAATCCATTTGCAAAGTTTTCCTCTATACATTTTAATTATACACGTGGCCTAAGCGAGTTGGTCGTTAAAAATATCCATTACCTTAAAACTAAACTTATTTTCACAATCCGCTATTGATAAAGGAAGACTGTCTTTTGACTAGAGTACGATATGTAGAGCTCTAACTTAAAGTAAATAGCTACATAGGCTAAATATATATGTATACTAATATGAATAAATCTTAATTTAATGTGAACTAATAGTGTCTACAGATAGAGTTACAGTATTGGTAAAAGTTATTATCTCTTGAATTGGTCAAAGTGAAACCGCAACTTTAATTTAATGAAATGTTGGAATCGATGAAACGAAAAACAGATAGACTCTATGAACAGATCATGTAAGATTGGTCGCTAGAAACTTGTTCTTGTGAAGGCTGTGTTTATGTGCATCATTGACGATACATTTTTTTTTGTATAGTAAGGCGGACGAGCATATGGGCCACCTGATGGTAAGTGGTCACCAACGCCCATAGACAATGGCATTGTAAGAAATGTTAACCATCGCTTACATCGCGATTACGCCACCAACCTTGGGAACTAAGATGTTATGTCCCTTGTACCTGTAATTACACTGGCTCACTCACCCTTCAAACCGGAACACAGCAATACAAAGTACCACAATATCTGATGAGTGGGTGGTACCTACCCAGACGAGCATGCACAAAGCTCTACCACCAAGTAATTGTCGCCCGTATAATAATTGTACTCCGTCCGAAATTGTTAAATTTAATTATATAGCAGATACGACTTGGCTCTGCTTGCTATTGCCCAAAGATATATTTACCTCTTAAGGCTTGAAGCTCATTCCACCACTGTGATCCAATGTGGATTGGTGGACATATAGCAGGTTTCACAGTTTTGTCTGTTAACTTTTTAAATTAAAATATAATGTGAATCATGTTTATCCTATACCTAAATATTATATGTGCAAAAGTTTACGAGAATGAATGGATCTTTGCTACTCTTTGACGCAAAAACTTCGACTTGAATGTGAAATAGAGTTTATAACATGACAACATAATATAGGTTACCTATAACCTGACCCCGCCGCTCGCACGTGGGAGTAGCCGCGGGTGGAAGCTAGTATTGCATTCTTTGTTACATGAATTTAAAGAAAAAAACTTAAAATTTTAAAAATATTCTTTTATTAATATATTCGAGTAAGAACAATACGTAAGAAAGAAGGTTGTAATAATATCAATTCTTGCTCAAAAATGTTAGCTTCATTGGATCATTCATTCGTTCATTTGATTTTAGTTCCGCTACGTTGAATACACTTACCCGATCTCAAATCAGGATTTGAATTCAGCTTGTGAGTTATAAGACAAGCTAGCTTGCTTTAATTTAAATGAATTTATAGATCTCATTACACAGTTTACTGTTTCCGAGTTGATTGAATCTTGTTTTCTTGGAACTACAGATGATATACAATAATGAACTTTATTTGTTTTTGATGAAATACACAAAATTTATCAAAAATAAATATTACATGTTCAAGTTTCATTTGTTTTTATTGTATTTTAATTACGTAAAAACAAATCTCTAAGAAAACATTTTCAATGTTTTAAAATTGTACCTCCGAGCTGTGCGGTTGTAAAATGAAAACATATTAAATTATTTATATATGTACATATTATTTACGCTCAAAAGCTCAATTATTGTTCACTTTCCACAAATTACTGTTAACATTATTAATTTCTTCTGGGCAAAGTTTCCAGTGATAAGATTAATGTTATGACGACGAATCCACCACTCACTACCACACTATCACATTACGTCAATTGTACAACCTGTACTAAATCAAAACATGGTATCGTTTATAAATCGAAACTAGTACGGAGGGAATAAATATTTTCGATATCTGTTTTTATTTTTTATGTTAGATATGCAACGTTTTCATTCGGGTCGTGAATAACATTTTATCCATTTGAACTATGGCCGGTAGCGTATTGAAAATAGACAAACGAAAATCATTGCATCGTAAAATGGAAAAAAACTTTTGTTGCGTATTTTATCTATATTCTAAACATTTAATAATAGTTCATTTCAATTTTCGATATTTTTATAAAGTATTAAGTACTCGTAATGTGAAAAAATATCAAAATGAGTTAAATATTTTTAATTAAAATAATTTAGTAATAAAAACTCTTGAAAAACCTTAACTTTTAGGCCACACAAAAACAACTGTTTAACTAATGTCTCATATAAAAATGTGTTGAAATATCGAACTTAACGGCACAATAAATATACATATACAATCAAGTTTTACGAGCATCCAAAATTTTTAAATTTCGAATTACTTTATCAACAGTTGAACGAACTTTCATGCATGACGAGTAACATGCTAACTACGTGGAGTTATTAGAATAATTAACATTCGTAATGATCATATACCCGCTTTATTTGCATATCAGATATCATGGTAATTTGTAATAATAATGAAAAGCTTAATTTTCAACGAAGAATAACATATAAAACTTATTAATAAAAATAACCACAACTTCATATACAATTTCCACAAAAATGTATTTAAATCATTGTTATTTTATCTCGGTAATAAATTTAACAAGTGGAAATTATGGGCTTTAATCGTGTAATTTCCATAGTGAGACTTGGGTTTATCAATATTACATCGAGGCACGCCATTCATCACTACACGTCTTAGATGATCGATTGCCCGTCAAGCTGCCAAGCCTCTTGGCCAGTGCGTTCGCGGTCACTCTGGCCCACTTATTTAAATACTTTGTTCTCGATACTCAACTTAATCCTGACGAATGTATCATCAAAACAACATCTTTATTTGTATCCGATATAAGATATTTGTAAACTATATTTAATTTTATGAAAGTAACCTTAGAATTTAGGGAGCTAATGTTTTTACATTTTTCCAAGCTTATTGTATTTTTGCTAAGGAAACATAATGTTAGATATTTGAGAAAGATTAAATAAAATACATGTCTATGTAAAATAAAATTTTATAATCTAACTAACTAACGTGATTATAAAATTTTATTTTGTATAGACATGTATTTTATTTTATCTTTCTCTAATATCTAACATTATGTTTCCTTAGCATGTATTTTATTTAATTCTTCTAAGGTAAGTACAAATAAATTGATAAAATATAGATGACAGATGTATATGTTAGCTATATTGCAGTTCGCCCATCTAGAAGTTTCTTTGTAATCAATCGTCAATCGTTTAAGAAATGCATTGGATCCGTTCTATCCCGCTTCGAACAAGATGTGAATGGGGACTGTAACATCTACAAGAGAACAATTTATCTCAGAATCTAACGTCTTATCGATAATGTATTACTTTTCACACAATAGTCGCGTTTATGCAAACGCAAATTGAAGTTTTATGAAGGATACTTACCTAAAGTAAGCAAGGAATATGCATCATCAAGCATTTTACAGCGGTAACCCAGTTTTCTCTCTTTACAATTCTTTATAAACCATCTCCGTTATTCAAAAGATAATAGAAGCGAGTTGTACTAACTACTTCCAAGATCTTTGTTTTCTCGCTGTTTTATTGTCGTGAGCAGTTACTCAGTTACCACTACGGCTTATGAATTTGAAAAGCGGAGAATTATATTGCCTTGTTACGATTAATATTCACCATGCAGTTTACATATATTAATTCAACATTTCAATTCATAAATATATATGACATCTGGTGTTTTGTTAGTATATATTGTTTTGTTTTTAAGAATATTGCAATTCAAATACAAATATACATTTCATTGCTATTGTTATTTTGTATTCCTTCCCTATGTAACAAGGATCCTATAAAAATCGAATGTATCCTCTTATAAACACTTATGTATCATTGTAATATTACACGATTAAATTGAATGTATATAAAGCTAGCTACAAGTCAAACATTAAATATGGACAATTTAATTTGTGTCTGCAGTAACGTCTAAATACTATTTTCTTATGATGGCAATACTATTTAAATGCTGAATAAATGCGACTTTAGCAAAATAGAATTTCTATTTTAGTTCTCGCTGATAGCGCTGAAGTACATAAAGTGGCCAAGTTGATTATCGAGGAAGGGCACGTCCCAGTCAGATGTTTTAGCAATTCTAATTGAGAGCGGTCTAGCTATCATGGGGTTGGCGCTGAATGGGTATAAATTACAGTCCACCCGTCCGCGGGTAGCACGCAAACTTTACGGGTAATGAAACCGCTAATAATATTAATGTTTGACATGTTGTGTGTGTTTTCAAATGTTAAAACCCTTATAATGTAATTGTCCATTGTATTCATGTATTTTTTATGTTTGTTTATATAAAAAATCACTGTGCCTGTAATCTATGTTTGTTTTAGTTTTGAAGATGAAAAATGGAATCTCGTGTTCCCGAGAACGTAGTTAAATATTCATGAACCTTATTTAAAAACTGTTATGGTTACAATGGTCAGTACACTATAATTATTCATAGTATACCGTACACAGAGTTCAGAATTTCATTTATTTTAATGAAATTATACAGTCGATGTATTTTGATAGTAATGTGGCTTGGTTGTGTGATTGTGGTCATAACCCCGATGGAGTGAGAGAGAGATGCACTCTGGCCGTGGATATATTTGGTTGCGACCTGCGTATCCTGTTTCAAAGGGCAGCTGGGATGAGTTCATGCTAGCGTACTTACGGAGGAGTTTAGGGGGGGGGGGGGGGTGACGTAATTTTTCACTCAGTGAAGAGAGACAAGAGAACCAAAAACGCAGCTCAGACGTAGATGTGTTTCATTGAAACGACGATCTTATTCCTTATATCTATCCGATTGAATCTGATTGACGCCCCATCAGACTACTAGGAGGAGAACAAGGAGGTTAAGATTGCAGCTGTGTTTAAATCTCAATGACGTTATTTATATCAGACATGAGACAGGACCTCATAACTTTTACATCAAGATTTATTGTTATTATACATCTCGAATGACTAATGTTACTTACATAGTAAGTCTTATAAATATAACCCAGAGCTAAAAACATAAATGCGTGACCAATGCTAAGCAGATATAAAACCTGTATCCCAACAGGAAAGCTTGATAAAGTGTACAAATAAATTGTTTTAAAGAACGTCACTGATAAAGCCTTCGCGTGGTGTAGTAAGCTTTTATCTTTCGTATTTAAAATCAAGGCTTAAAAAAACAATTAACCCGTATTTTGTTCCCTTTAAAGCGCGATGCGACCCTGCCTACAGCGAATGCCATTTCCGGTGTACGAATCCGTCGGAACACGCGAAGCTAACTTCACAATGGGCGTTAATTTAGTTGCGATGATAAACTCTGCTTATTGCGCTAAAACGTGCGAAATTAGCATTCCCATTACGGTTATAAATCGTTACTCGCAGATAAGAATGGACTGTTCCACCAGATATTTATGCTTTAAGCCTGAATTTTGGTACAAAGCAGGAGCTCACTTAATCATCGCTGCTATATCTGCCATATGAATCAATGGTTTGAACGTATTCTATTATGGAACAATGGTCATGCTATATGTCACAGTGTCGAATATATTCTGCAATGCAGTATTATTTTGAAAAGAGGTTTTATGTTAATTTCGCATACCAAAATATATAAATGTTATATTTAATAGTAAAACATATGAATGAACATTACCACATTATAATTCTGCGGATGCATAATTAAATACAATACCAACAACGCAACGCAATGCAATATCATTTATATAATTGTAAAGATAATTAATTAAATTGTTTTTAAACATTAATAATGAGTGTATTGTGAAATGATTTCACTAATAATATATTTCATTGAAATGTAACACAACTTTGATTTATACGTCATCTCCGAGTCGGCATCTGACGCGAGCGCGGCATATATCAATCAGCTAGCGGTCATCAATCACCTCTGGATAGCTTGTTTATGCAGTGATGGGGCTGCGGATTTATTTGATTTGTTCGACTAAGTTTTACTTAAGTATGATTCCTGTTTAGGTGTTTTTTTTAGTGTAACATAATCAAAATATAAAGGGAAAAAAAAATTCAATACACACGGAATATAAATGAAATATCGGAGAAGTATAGAAATAGGAATGTTGGTGTGAGTGAAATGCAGAATTTTAATTTAAATAAATAGATACCTATTTATTTAAATATATTTATCGAATAGAGCGAAGTGGAAGCAAAAGACTAGGAAGGCAGACCCCACCATCAGATGGGAATAATAAATGCACAGGAGAGAGAGAGAGATCGTGAATTCCTGAATAATTTAAATGTCATTTTAAATGCTATATAACATACAAGCACTCACACAGTTAGTTTTACGAGCAACAAAAATTGTAGAGACCATATTTATGTAGGAAAATATGCTTCACATTATTTTAAGAATTATTATCTGTCTTTTTGAATTATTGAAAAAAAAACTGTAAATTTGTAATACGAATCGACACGATGGATGATTATTTTTGATAACATATAGTTATAAATCTACGCTTATTTTAGTATACGTTATAAATTCACTGAGAAAAGAAGAAACAATTAATTTTTTCAACAATTAATATCCCACGTAACATTTCATTTAGTTATCGTTTTCCACAGATCTTGCTTAAAATATATTCGCTTTTTCTGAAAAAAAATAAAATAAAAAAAACTAAAAATAAAACACTAGATATGATGACGTTATACGAGTGACAATCGAGCAAAGAATGGGAACGACGGGCCACAGCGCGGAAATATGTCGACACCGCTGTAATTAGGAGCTGGCGAGTCAGCGCGACACATTTCATCGAATATAATAGTTGTTATTGGAGCTTTTAACTCCTATTGTAACAAAGATTTAAACTTTAAGAAAACTAAACTACGTTATATCTAATTATTAAAAGTATTCTTTTAGTTGAGAAATAAAGTGCTTACTTCTCTCTGAATGAAACATAAATAAGATGATTTTATCTCAAAAATAAAATAATACTCATCTTAAAACTCGGTATAGAAGATTATTCTAAAGCATAGAATAGTTGAATAGGTTATGCAAGTCTTCGAAGTTTCATCGTTTGTATTTCAACAATAGCAACACGACGAACGTATGTTGGATACATTGTTCGAACGGTTAAATCTTCATCGTTTTGATACTTGGGAAAACGCTTCTTGCATGTATTCGTATAAGTTTTGTGTCGAGTTAATATTTTCTATAGTTCAAATAATGTAAGAATATAATTTAACATAAATTAAAGTATGATAACACTTGCTTAGAATATAATAATAATTAAAAAGAGATATCATCTGAAGATAATATTATATTTAAGTAACTTGAATTTTGATTATATGTTTTTCCAAATTTTACTGTCCGTATAAATGTGAATAGATTTCTCAACGATTTCTAAGTATTATCCATTACATGGGCTATTTTTTTGTCTTACTACATAAACAATAATACCCCGTGGTATTGTTATTATTATTGAATGAATTTTTAAATTTAATAAAAGCATTTCTCAATCTTCAGTAGGAATACAACAGTAAAAATTATTACAAGTAAAGCCTTTTGATATATTTTTAACTTTGTTTATGCTCGCCACATTTTGCTTATTTCAGACAGCGGTAATTAGACCGAAGGCTCAAGGCTCGCATTGTTCTTATTGTAACAACATTTGCGCTCTGAAATTGCTAGTCTCGTTCAAAAACTTCAGAAACTCTAGATTAAGCTGCATTGTTTCGTATAAGTTTTAATTCTAGAATACATAAAGTCCATAGTCGGAAAGCGTGTCAGATTGCCTCGGTCAATTAAAGTTCATCTGTTCGCTTGTAGATCTGCTTTGTTACAAGGCATAGTTTGCAATACAACTACTGGATGTTTGCTGACGTTAGTATTTAGTAGATAACAACAGGTTAACAAACTTACAGGACTCGCGGAAATTCAATTAAATTAACTAACTTCTGCATTTGCTAAGTTTAATGAATCAATAAATTTGTTTTAATAAAAAAAAATCTATAAGAAAAGGATGGTTTTCGGATAAATAGGCCACCCTGGTCACCAACGTCCCTAGTTATTTGTAGCGTAAGAAATAATAATCATTCCTTAAATCGTTAATGCGCCACCAACTATGGGACTAAGATTACGTCCCTTGTGCCTGTAGTTACATTGGTTCACTCACCCTTAAAAACGGAATACAATAATAATTTGCTTTTTGATGGTATACTATGAGATGAGCGGAACATTTTAATATTGACATTTAAATCAAATTTAACAAGTAAACTCTTGAGTCTAATATAAGTTAAATAATTTGTACTCTTTTAAAATATAAATGGAGTTCACCCCACACTGCGCTAATTGCGATCAATTCGTGAAAAAATCTAAAAAAAAATCGCTTCTATATTCATATCCGTTGGAATTTCCTGTGAACATACCTCGGGCATTTTTATTACTCCATTTTATTTCCTTTTAACAGAACGAAAGTAAAGTCCTCCTAATACTAATGAACCTGCCATGGAGCGTTCAGCCGAGTCAAATACGAGATATACAATGTAAGTTTGCCGCTGTGCAAATTGTGTCATCCAACTCTATGCCTAATGGTGAGGTAATACAATGCGATGTTGTGTAATAACGGCTTTTATGGAGGAACGTAAATATTTGTGGTTATGCGAAAGGGGAGATTATCTGGATATCGTGGGTGTCTCTGTAATAGTGGAAATAGAATGCGGCATGTAGACCAGATAGATCTATTAAATACAATGTCACTGGATGCTGGTTACATTTATGGAGTTTTATTTATAACAAACATGACAGACAACAAAGTTATTATCGTTCTAATATTATTATAACGATATTGTTATTCAAATTTCATTTTATTATTTCTATCGGACTATTTATTATTACCAAAATAATTTCGAATGGTGAACATAGACTACTAATATCATGTAGTTGCAGGTGAACATCTGTATGCTTATAACATACTTTATACCGAAATCCAATACCACCACAAGCTTAGAGACGGCTGACACGGTCCACCCGTATCTTAGATACTGAGTCACTTAAAGGTAGGTTGCTTACTGGAGCAAGCTCTTTAGTAGGTACTTGAACTAGTTAGCGATGTTTTGCATCATATATTACTAGTAATAAATGAAACCTTCCTCTTCATATCATATTAATTCAAACAATCCAATAGTATGTTAATCGTTAAATAATATGTTACCGAATTCCGTCCGCCTCATACAAGCTTCTGTCATCGCCGTGCAATAAATGGGTTATATATAAGTTCAATTAAGCACAGAGCTCACTTTACCATCATCTTCTACCATCGTTAAACTGAAACTAATTTAAATAGGATTATGAAATTAAGAGAAAGGGTTTCTTTGAGGATTGATCACACTGTGAAGGTTGTTTCAGATATCTTTTGTCGACTGTCCATCTGGCCGATTTCGGTAACGGCGGCTGTTCTCAAGGGAGACTAGTATAGTAAGCAGGAACTATTATAGTTCACAAGTATATAGGCAAACATACTTCTAAAAGTCTCTATTCCCTCGCTTCCATTATGCGATCTCGATAACCGATATAATGCGAAACTGTTCAGCTACAAGACTTCGTGCTTTCCGAGGCATAGTAGTATACGCACTGCTAACTTCCGTTTTTTTTATTGCATAGGAAGGCGGACGAGCATGTGGGCCACTGGGCCACTGATGGTAAGTGGTCACCAACGCCCATAGAGATTGGCGTTGTAAGATATGTTATCATCGCTTACATCGCCGATGCACCATCAATCTTGGGAACTAAGATGTTATATTTCATGTGCCTGTAATTACACTGTAAAATCCGAAGTACTATTGAGACTATCCTGAAAAAAAAGTTACATATATGGTCAACTAAAGTTATATGCCATCGCACGTGCGCGCACAATATTTATGCAAAGTTTGCAAACTTAATATCTATAAGACTATAATTTTATAAACTTTTAAACTTTTCGAACTTCTGCTGTATGAACTGCAACTATTAAAACTTTGTTTGAAGAATTAATTAGGATTAATTGAGAAAGTGATTATCATTTTCAAGTCCAGAATATTTAATTATGTACGTATTTAATACAAAACTAATAAACTTTTTTCTATTGAATAAACCAGAAAGTTGTAACTAATTATTAACTTAGGTTAATGACCTCAATTTCTTATTAGTTTGAAAAGGATTTATTATCTAAACAATTAAATACATAACAGTTTAGATCCTTTATTAAATAAAGGGTTTAAACATAATGATTGGATTTCCTTCTTTCGATCTTGTAACTATTAACGACCATAGGTGATATGAACAAAAAAAATCGTTGTCTGTAAAGTCGGTTTACGGACGATAGTTTAACGCGACAACGTCAACAAAACATTGATGAAATGACTGCAATCGAGTGAAAGAGAGATCGATGCGGCGCAAGCGTACAATCAGCGTAACGGGACAATGAGCGTAACGGGACAATTTTTCGTGCATGCAGCCAGCGTTCATCGATTTATTAGACGTTGTCACGTCAAAAACAGAAATAAGAGAATGATATACCAAATACATATTGTATCATAAAAAAAAATTCATCATTTACAAAATAATAAATAAAAAATTTAAATGATACGTGTTAAACATTTTAAAACATTTAATAAAGTAATTGAATATCACACACAGAATTAATATGTTGGTGTGTCGTTAACGTCTCGTTAAAACTATTTACTGCGCATCGAACCAGCGAACCGTATCATGGCAAATAGACTTTATGACACAGCGTTTAAATAGCTTGGATAATGAAATGCCCTCGACTCACCGCTGAATTTATGTCCAATAAAACAACTAATATAAGTAACCGAGTATATTATTAGACGATTCGAAAACATTTTATACTTGTGTAACAATATTTTATACTTGATATTAAATATTTTATTATTAAGTATTTATTTTTAAATAATTTTCAAACTATAATAATATGCCGTTTCGCAGATATTGGTAATTGGCTTATTTATTTAAATATTATTAAATTGAAAAAAATTCAATCATATTTTCCTTTTGTTCATATACATATATGTATATATAACGGGTCGTCGGTGTATCAGGTGCGATATTTGCACAAAACTAAGAGAGTGTAATTTGCAGTTATCAAACTGCAGTCGAGTCGCACTTGTCGGTCGATCAATATTTAAATACAACTTGTGGCGTTGCGAATAATTTGTTTCTAATATGCATCTATTTCTATGTAGTTAACTAATATGAATAAGTTCATATAAACATATGCTTCATATTGAATTCGTTACACAATATATATATGTATACATATATTATTAAATAAATTATTAACCTGTTAATGAAATTTATAAACATTTAATTTTATTTACATTAAAACCATAACCTGTTTGCTTCTTAGTAAAGTATATTATGTGTACATTATTATTGTTGGTTGAACTTTCTCATTTTACATTTGATAAATTAAAATTGTTAATGTGTACTGAAAGAAACGTCACAGCGTCAGTAGCCTTGCCAGAAGAGATGTTATAGTGCTCATTATGTGTGTGCGTTAACACAGGTGCACTATCAATTCCCTCACTTTCATAATCCGATAGGATGGCGATCCGACACGATCGGAGAGAACTCAGGCGTTTCACATGATAACCGAGGCTCGGGAGTGTAAACACTGTCAACTTCGAAGCTTCGGAATACTACTGAGAATTTCTGGACCTGAAAACCCAATAACTTCTTATCAGCCAGGATTTGAATCCAGCACATCATGATCTGATGCCATTTGAAATAGTTAGTACATCAACGAGACATTGAAAAAATACACAATCCTTAATCTTTCTGAAATATGTTCGGGATTTTAAACTTCCTATAAAACAACTTAAACACTTTTCAGATTTCGAATACACATTAAATTTAACTTCGATTGTCCGTCTGTCCGATTTTCTAACTCTCCGATTCAGAGCACGCAGGTCCGATTTTTCTGTGAGAATTTTTATTTGGCAATTTAGTCAGAAGATCGTTTTGCTTGCACAACGTGCTTCAGTGAACACAAATATGTTTTGAACTTAAGACCTTAGCCCTTAAGGTTCAAATTATAAAGTCAATTATTTCATTAAACATGAGTCGTAGATGTTTTTTTATGATTGACTTTCATTTGAGTATTTGTCTAGATATTTGCCATTTATAGATCTGCATCACAATTTTATTGATGAATAACATTTTTTTTTTATTTATCTTTAAAAATATTGAATAATGCTGGACTAACCTTTCTGGTTTTTACATTGTTATATTATAAGTTTTAAGGTCTTAATGCATTTGATAATTCATTTTTGTATTACATTCAAAATTAAATCAAATACAGCCTACACTATTTGCTTTACAAGTGCGATATATACCTAACGTACGAGTTCAAATGACAAGAAATAATTAATCAAAGAAATACGTACCAAATATAAATAATGAAAAAGCCCGTAGTTAGTATAACTTTCTTTTTTACTCACAAGGTATAGATTTAATAGTACATGATTGATATTTTATGAAAAATTAACTACCAAGTTTAATACCGATTAATACAATAAAATCCTACGTTCCGAAACAGTTGCAACCTTAATTATTATTATACAATGACGATTCTATATAACTTTTATGTAAAACAGTAAAAAAATATATTGTATCTACTAAAATCTGTAAACGTGCAAAGTCAAGGCATGTCACTAGTAATGCATTAGTAATTTTACGATTGAACAATAAAATACATTAGCTCCTAAATATATTCGCCAAATGTATTACTGATCGTAAAATAAAGTATAGTTAAATAACATGTGGTCAGTACTCCAATACTCGCATTAGGAGATATTAGCATAAGCCTCGTGGACCGGGTTAAAGCCCTCTCTATATCGGTCCTATCGTAGAAATACTCTACACTCATTCTACTTTAAGCCACTATGTATCTATATTTTTATATTGAGAATATTTTATGCTGGATAAATTGTTATCCTTAAAAATGTTAAACTTAAATTGGGATATGAATATGGTTGAGTGAAATAATAAAAAAAAACATTATCATCTTAAAAAGAAATTAAAATATATATATCAAGTGTGATAAAGATTTGATAAAGCAAAGTGATAGTACGTTCATAACATATATTAAGTACTAATATTATTAAAGCCAACGTCTCTATCACAGAGTACATTTCAAGCTCATTTTACCACCAATCTACCGTTTTATACCATTTCGAATTTATGGACAAACATGGCAGAATTTAACCAGAGAGAATAATTCAGTTACATCTTTGCGAATGTTCTCCATCAAGTTACACTTTGAATTACAGTTATATATATTACCTTAATTTAACTATTTTATACTAATTACTCGAATTGAATCTAGTCGAATCACGGTTTCAGATGGCTTACGGATGGTCATATCGACGCAAAATCTATAATATTTGTATATATATATACAATATATATATATATTGATTTGATTGAATTCAAATCAATATATATATATATATATATATATATATATATATAATAAACTAATATAACAATTAAATGAAAATTAAATAAATTTAAAAAACATTATTTATTTTATATATATTAATTTATTTATATATATATATATATATATTAAAAAAAAATATTTAAATAAATATTGTTATTTAAATCTTTAGTTTAATGTTTGAAGATGCAGAACAAAGACATTCAGTCATTAGCTTCAAGCATGGAAAGACCTGTTTGAGAAAATCCCTTTAGTCTTCGCTTCGTATTTGTAATACATCCTACCTAACTATCCTTACTAAACATCCCATATACCTAAGTAAATTTGCTGATGGAATCCTATTTTAGTCAAATAAATACTTAATTATACAATTTAAAACCAGGACAGGACCAGGACTAACCTGAATAAATGTTCATATGTGAATGTAATAAATGTATGTCATCCATTAGTAGCATGGGGCTAATAAGTCGAAATAATCTTATTATGTAATAGACTTGACAACATCAGTAGTCGGAGGGCCAGACGCAGAGACTGCTAAGAAAATGATTTTCAATTTGACTTAAATTTTAAATGTATTTGTTGAAGTAAACTGTTGGATGAAATAGTAAACAGTTTCCGCAGCTAAGATAAACCAATAAATTGAAATTAAATGGATAAATAAGAAACTGTATCTTAACATCGAAGATCACAAAAGACGGCAAAATCAATTCGTACAGACGCATGTACTTGGCAATATTTCAAATTCTCTTTGATGCTGTTTCCTTTTCTCTCTTTTCTCGCCACTTACGTAATCGAGACCACACAGTATCCGCATTCGTCAGGATGTCTGTCTTAAAAATATTATAAAACTCTACGCTACTCGCCTCAATTTTAATATAACACTATTCAAACGGTTGTCTGTTACTTATATCTGACATATTGAAGAAAATAGAAATTTCAACAACAAATTCTACCAAGAAATCGTTACAATTGATAAGAGTAGTTGAACTTTTACTATTTCAACCTAGGTTTTTATAACTAATCTATATAAATAAAATGATAGAGGTCTGCAGTTGTGCGCGCATCACGGAAAAACTACTGGATAGATTTCAATGAAATTTTCTAAATTTTATTTCTTAGACACTTGGTCTAAGCCCTTATGAAAAAAAATAATTATTGCGATATCTTCATTTAATAAAAAAATATTAAAGTTTTAAGAAACAACGATTTGTCTATGCACTGCGTGTTCAGTGATGTATGTTTAAACAAAGTATATTTTTGCTTGCGATCTTTTTGATGTTTTTTCCTTCGTACATAAGAAAACTTTGTTAATATATCAAGCAACGCGGACGAAGTCGTGGGTAGTGGCTAGTTGCTTATAAGAGTAAATAAAATGCTGTTGCTCATATTCGTATCTTCCACTCTATTTCTGAAGGAGTGCTTAGAATGAAACAATACACAAATGTTAAAGGGTCATGTGTAGTATAGCTTCTTCGTTTATTCACTCAGACTTGCCTGTAACGCTACCATAAATAATCAATTTACTAAACAAAACGAATGTGTTATCTTCTTGTCCGATTAAAATGTCTATCAATAGTTTCACATATTGATAGAAATTTCATTTGTAAACTAGCATAATCGCATGAATGTTTTAGAAAACACTTTCCTTATATTTTAATTCCTTTCTTAACTAAGTGTCAAGCTTGTTCTAGAGAGACATACTTTCTTTTGTCTCTACTCTCTTTACTCTCTTTAATCAGTTAATTTATTTTTATTCTCGATGATCATTGGTCGATGACATTCAATGATGCGATAGGCGACCAATGGACGTTGAGATTTTACCCATATAAGTCAATTAGACTGAACCGGGTTTTATACGAGAACGTGATATAATCAAAAACAATAACAACTTAAAACCAAGTGACTCGAGTCCGTTGAAGAATTCATTAACGGCAGAAACGAATTCAATTGTTACAGTTTTTATCGTCTTGATTTATGGCCCTTATCGTTCTTCGCTCAGAATAGCAAGCTAGCAAGTTGCACCAATATAATCAATCACTTAAGTTCACCTTTTTTAACTTAAAGTAATTGACTTAATGTTTCTTGCCGCATCGACTTTAAAGAAAAAGCCTCATTAAAAGGTTTTTGCTTCATTGTTGTGCAACGAAAACGTAAATCTGAAATAAAAATATCTTTTTGATTAATATTTATTTAAATAAAATATAAATACGTCGTATATAATGTTATACGTTATAAATATGCCTTTCAAGCTACTTTCTTATTTTAAAAAGACAGAAATTAAATTATTGTCAAAATAAGGCAATTTTTTTTAAACAAAAAAAAAGTACACAAATATATAAGCACCAGTACAGTAACAGCCTGTGAATTTCCCATTGCTGGGCTAAGGCCTCTTCTCCTTTTTTGAGGAGAGGGTTTGGAGCTTATTCCACCACGCCGCTCTAATGCAGGTTTGTGGAATAAACCAAGTAAAAAGTAGGAACCCACGATCATCGGTTAAGATTCACGCGTTCGTAACCCTGGACCATCTCTGCTTTAAAATATAAGCACCGTTATTATTTTATTAAGTCATATTTTTAAATTATACTCTTATTTAAAAATATATATGAGTCTTATTATGAAATTTCTAGAAAATTAATAAGGCGCGATTAATTTTGCGTCTTCGCTAACCGTTTCTTAAGGGTATGCATACAACAACAGCCAGTAATGAAATTTGTTGAGCGGGATGGCATTCGTTGCACGTTCGCGCTCTGACGGTACCACAAATTGCCAACTAATTAAAATACAGGGTGTTGCAAATACCCGAAGAATTAATTTATTTCTAACAAGACAAAAATTACGTGGAACGATTTTACTTAAAATTGAGAGGTTTTTTTTTGTCTCGGACTAAACCCGACGTCGATTGAAACACCTGTGTATTTTTCCACTGAATAATTATATGCATTCACGAGCCAACACTGCTCTCCCTTGAGATGTCGTATTTCAATGCAGCTTAGAATAGTTAGTTTAAAATTTTACTTTGTATATGTCAAGAGTATTTCAACTAATGTTTTATATACACATACTTATACTAAAGTTCTTATATATACTTCAAGGAACAATAACGGTTAAGTAAAATAGATTTAGTGCTAGTTAAATTAAGCTCTGACGACGCTTTCAGCTTGTATAAGACAAGAGAGATGATGTGGTCTCGGTAAGCCTTTGTTAACCCGAGTAAGCTTGGGGCTGATAAATGCAAACAGTGTTTGGCTGAAACCACTAGTGTTACTCGCAGTAACAACCGTATAAGTAGCCAGACATACTTTTAGTGATTTATAAATCTTTTAAGCTATAAATTATTTAGTAGAATCATATATCTATTTGGTATGCATATATTAACGTGTCTTCCTCTTATTTATTTTTTAATCTTTTAAAATAGACAAAGGAAAAAAAGTTCAGTGATTTTTGTCCTCTTGTAAACTGATTTATTTTTGTTTGGTAACTATTGGCAGACCTTCGTCTTCGTCTTCGAGCCTTATCAATAAAAAAGTTATAAATATAATATAAACGTATATTACAAGTATATTTTTGTACTCTTTAAGTATTATATTTTCATCAAATTATATTTTTATTATTGACCACTGGCCATAAACTAAAATCTAAAATCGATTAACTTCTGATGTATATTTGGTTTCTTTTTAATTCTTGCTAAAAAAACTCGATTTAAAAAATTAAATCTATTTTATACGAATAATGCTTTATAAAATCGCTCTTATTCTTAATTACCTGACTATATTGTTGACTTAATTAAAAGTAGCTGCTTGAATTAAAACTCCTTTACAACTGATACATTATATTAATTACTAGCTGTGCCCCGCGGTTTTCCCCGCGTTTAATTAATAAAAGTATAATGAATAAAAATCAGCCTAGAGCTTTCCTCGATCAAAGGACTATGCAACACAAAAATAATTTTTAAATTCGAACCAGTAGGTCCTGTGATTAGCCGGATCAAACAAACAAACACTTCAGCTTTATATATTAAGACATTAAGTATTGATACGAATTGCGATCGTGGTAAGTGGATACTCATCGGTCGACAGAATTTTAACACCTAACACTTTCTAATATTTTTAAGAATACTTCTACCTATATACTTACATAAATATTTTCAGATATGGCCTTCTATGAATGCTTTATTCTTTATTTAAGTTACCATTGAAGTCGCTTGTGGTGACTTTTATAACACTTTCTTTGGAAAATTATTTTCTATTCGTATCACACATTTGTAGAATATTCTTCCTGATTATATATTCTTAAATAATCCTCACACAAAATCTTTTAAACATAGACAGAAGCGCCACATGCTTCCAACGTTATTGCTTTATGAATATTTTATTGTATGTACTTCATTGTATGTATACGTATATTAATTTAAGATTGTATAGTTTAAAGTATAACTTTTTACGTCATTTATGACTAAAACATTTAATTTGTGTTATTCTGAATTCTTTAGAGATTTTTTATAAGAAAAATGTAGCTATTTGCATAGAAGCGTTGAATGATTTCAAGAGATATAAATTTATAATATTTAGTTGTAGTTACTTAGTCATGATTTTAATGCAGATAAAATGAATTTAGTATTAATATTTTTGCTACCATGACACGCTTGATTACACGTTCAATACATTTATAAGTGCATAAATATTGTTACTGACATTTAATCTATGCTAATATATAAAGCTGAAGAGTTTGTTTGTTTGATTCGGCTAATCTCAGGAAGTACCGGTTCCAATTTAAAAAATATTTTTATGGGCTCCTACCCGAGCAAGCATCTCTGAATTTCCACCTGCTTAATTTGTGTTTTAATCCATTTAATGCTTGGTGGTGAAGGAAAACAGCCTAGAAACCTATGCATGTCTGATAAATTTCTCCACATGTATATCCACCAATTCGCATTGAAACAGCCTCGTGGAATAAGCTCTAAGCATTCTTAAAAGAAGAGTCATAACCCAGAAGTGGAAGTTTTTTTAGGGATTAATTGTTACAGAATATAAATGTGATTTTAATCTTTAATTAACTTAATTTTACAAAAAAAACACACTGAAAAATACATTAAATAAAATAAAAACTTTCTGACCTAGTTGGTTGGCCTATATCCCGGGGGAGTAGTGGCGAACTTGATACCTAATATGTATCGCGAATTGGCAATATTCTCGCATTTTCGAATTCAAGGATCTGTGTAAACCCAATCCCTTCGTTCAAATATAATTTGTGTCGTTAAATGATATATCTATATGCTTGAAACGAAATAAATCTCTACTTAAATATAATACGATAGTTTATTATATTATACAATCATTTTATGCTTTTCGATATTTTATAAGGCAATGAAACCTTTGGAATTTTTATGTTTTATATTAATATCGATCTATACCTTGGAGTAATAGTGCCAAAAAATTCATCCAAAATATTACTCCCGCCTTATTGCCTCCACTGGTGACAGGAGGGCTGGTTCATTTTTCGCCCAGAGAATCGGAATTGCGATTCAAAGGGGAAATGCTGCTAGCATTCTTGCCACCATTCCACGCGGTCACGACTTGTATAATAATTATTTTTAAATGTTATTTGTATTTAGTTAAGGTTTTAATGTAAATATCGATCCAAGACGATTAGAGCACGTGAATCTTGATCAAAGAATAAACGTTCAAATCCAGACCCTGAGTAGTGTATACTACTGGATATTCATGTGCTTAATTTGTGTTTATAATTCATTTCGCACTCAGCGGTGAAAATGAAATACTGCATGGATCTGCAATCTGATAAAATTCTGCCGCATGTGTATACAACCCGCATCGGACAAAAATGGTGGAATCCGTTCCAAACCGTTTCTTCGGGAGGACAGCCTCTCTCATCTCTCGTCCATCTTCAAAAGCAAGATCAAATGGACAATAGTTTGACGTATAAAATGAAATGATTATAAATAACTTTGTTTAGATTTTGAGATACACTCAAGCAACGTCTCCGTATTTCTTTAAAAACAATTCTCCTCGATGTTGAAAATACGAGTGTTAATAAATCACAAAGAAAATATCTCCTGACTTGCAAAAGAACTTTGCTTTTTGTGCAAACCGATAAGACTTTGCAGCTGTTTCACATTGAGCGAAATGATTGTAGTGGATTTGTGGCTATTCTTTACTTTTATTATTCTCAACTTATTTCTACAATACAGCTTGAATTCTAACATTCAAGATAATTTATAGAGTCAAGCGTCAATAGCGCAATTATTTGTTTATGAACTATATAAGCCGGTACGTATGTAAATGCAACGTACATATAAATACAAGATATTTTACTGTACCTAACACAATGACACATAACACAACGTTAACTGTTTTGTGTCAAATTAATAAATAATAATTAACATTTTTTTTAATTTTCGACATAAATCAAAAACAATATATTCATTTATACACGCAATATTTTATTCTATAATAATAAAGTAACCAATTTAATGAGATAGATTAAAAATAAACAAGATATTAATTAGATAAAACATACTCACATATACCTATATCACTATTTATATATTAAAAGTAACAGCTTGTTTAAAATTAGAATATATACATAAACAATATAATAATATAATCACTTGAATGTAAATGGAATGATATTTCAATTAGTATTTCGTTTGTTGTTAAGAGCTTATCTTATCGGATTTCATGGATTAATTTGAAACGCGTTCACCGAGGGAAATATCACGACCGAGCGGATCAAGCGAATCTATAGGCACCGATCTTAACAAATGGCTTTATTGGAGGCCCTGACTTATTGCTTTATTCGTCTGTTTCACATTGTATCAGGAATGGCCCTCAGTCTTGATTAATTATGAGACGGGTTGCTATCAAATATTCGTATATCGTTTTAACTTTAGAAATAATCGATGTCAGTTCTAAATTCAAATATAGTGTACGAAATATCGGAAATTTTGGAGTAGATGATGTTTAAGTTTAACAATTTTTTAATTTTATTCACAACAAAACACATTTTTATCTGTATATTTGACTTGGTGGTAGGGCTTAGTGCAAGCTCGTCTGGATAGGTACCACTCACTCATCAGATATTCTACCGCAAAACAGCAGTACTAGCTATTGTTGTAGTCCGGTTTGAAGGGTGAGTGAGCCAGTGTAATTACAGGCACAAGGGACAACATCTTAGTTCCTTAGGTTGGTGGCGCATTGGCGATGTAAGCGATGGTTAACATCTCTTACGACGCCAATGTCTATGGGCGTTGGTTACCACTTACCATCAAGTGGCCCATATGCTCGTCCTCCATCCTATGAAATAAAAAAATATATATATATATATAACTTTCATGAGACAAGTAGTTTTAGTTAGGTAATTCGAAATAGATACGTGAAACAAACTCACTATTATATTATAATCAATTTATAATTACCATAGAACATTGTGAAACCGAATAATATATTTTTAATTTATATAAAATAGTTAGAGGAAAGTCAAATGTGCCATATAATATTAAGTTATTACTATCGACTATAACAAATACTACTAAGATTTGTAAAGAGCGATTTCAAGTATTTTAAAATAAAAAGGAAAGGAAAATTCTATGAACTCAACAAAAACAACGTATGTACATACGTTGTTTTTCGCAAATGAATTTACATATATTCTAGAATTTAAAACTGTCTGTTTGAAAATAAAACGTAAAAGTGTATTACATTATATTTTAACGGTAAAACTTAAAACTCGACAAAGACTTCCACGAGCAACTAGTTGAACTATTCAATTCACAGTTTAAATCTATTACTTGAATGTTAGAGGAATAAAAAAAACTGTGAACTTCTACTTAAGACGATCATTTATACTTTTAGTTTTTTGTTTGCCTTCAAACTTTTTCTATTGTATTTTCTCTTTATTAATGAAGTTTTAAGATACTTTGTATCTTAATTTCTTTTACCTATTCGAAGGTTTCCTCTTAATTATAATGTTACGCTATAGCAAGTATGAACGCAGCCTTACTGGCTATAACACGTAGCACTTAATTCGTAGATTCCCTGCCTGAAAATTGAAAAACCTGTAGCTTGGCTTTAGGACTGTATCTGCGGATGAATAGGTCACATATGCGTTTCTGTAGCAGTTGTAAACTGGTTATTATGGAATATATAATACGGTTGTTTTTACATGCACGATAAAAATATTAACACCAATTTTGTAATTTATCACATTTGTGATACATATTTACGAAGGCTGATAAGCAAATATATCACTATATATCTAATACGATGGATCATAAAAATAATGCGAGTGACATTGTTTGGAATAAAAACCAATTCACCATCAATGAACCGACACAACCACAGGATCTAACATTGTATGCCCATGTTTTTGATGACAAATCTGAATTCCAACAAGAAAAAATATTGGTGTAGGGCACTAACCGATATTTGGTAATAGAAATGTCTGCATAAAGCCCTACTAACGGTAGCCTTTTATTAGTTAGTAAAAACATAAATAGCCGAGTAAAAGATATTAAAAAAAAAAAAACAATTACACCAATTTCTCTCGTAATATATTTACATTGATTCAAAAAAAAACTTATAGACTATTTGAAATTTCGCTTGACAAATCCGAAAAAAAGCTTTATAAGCGAAAACTTACGGATAAAATTCGCCTATATAGCCACTAATGGGCGTTTTAACAAAGTGGCTAGCGTATAGGTAATAGTTTTTCGTAAACATCAACGGCCTGAGTCATCATTAGCTAAGTGAGGTTAACATCAGTCACGCCCTGGCCGACCTCTAACATTTCCTTTGGAGATGGATTAATCTTACGAAAACACTTAAGATTTATTCGATATCCATTCTTCCATAAGAATGTGATACGCGAATGTATCGAACGATTAAGTCTACTACATTGACCGTATTTTTAGACTTATGAGAATCTATTAATTGATAAATAAAATAGTCCATGTTTATATCGGCATGTACTACCTAAATAAAACATATAGAGAAATATTATATAGAAAAATTCTAACAATAACAGGATAACCACCACCCTGGGTCTGCGATACTTTGTATTTCCGGGAACATATACAAGGAGCTTTTCACCTTTGACTATACTGTGTTTTTATTTCAATATTTTTTTTGCTCTTAAGTAAAGATAACGTTAATTAAAAAAGCATTGGTATTTATTTTCATTGTTTATAAAAAACTAAAATAATAATGTATTTACTTGTTCCAGGTATTGGATCTCAAATGAAGATGGTTAATGTAAGAACAGGAATTAATTTATTTATTTTATGTGGTTTAATCTTAGATATAAAAAAAAATCTTAATTGAATTCAAATAATGAGTTCAACTTTATTAAATAAATTTAAATATTGAGTAACGAATTACTTAAGCCCAATGGATAAACCATGTTAGTCATAATCGAAGGTCCCGCGTTCAAATCCGGACCAGCACCGATGTGTTTAAGTTTGCTTTCGTCTTGCGTTGAGAATGATAAGATTAAATAATTTCGTGTTGAGGAAGTCATCGTGAGGAAAACCTGCACGTGTCGAATGAACGTGCCACGTGTATTTCCCTTTATTATGTGTCGGTCTCAATAACCACCTGGTGAAGACTCCAACATCTTACCTAAGAGCCCTTTGTCCAGCTTGTAGTTCAGACTCAGCAGTATACAACTCTGTCAGTCTGAAATCTTGTTTTGAACATTAGAAAATGTAGTGTTTAATTTGCTCTTTCGCTTTTACAATTAATTCGAATATGTAACATTGATGATAATAAGATATCAGATATTAAATATTATCATATAATACCCTTAAAAAGTATATAACATAGCTATGTAATACAGGAGATTAATTATAAAAATATCGTTTCAGAAACACTAAATACAAATAAATTGTCAATTTAACAATATGTAAAAAATACTCTAAGCTTTTAAAATTATTATATGCAGTTTTTTAAACTTCATTTTAGTATGCATTACAACATCTAAATACCTAATGTTACACACATTTTATAACGTATGTAACTTAAAGAACCATTTCGGTCCCAAAAAAAAGCGACCGAAATATGAGTTTTTTATGTTAGTCATGTTCTAAAACGTGAATTCCTCATAGAAACTGCACGTTTGCAAAAATCAACGCTCACAATTATTTTAGACAACGCCATTGTGACGCCGACTTTCTGAGATTATATACCTCCTCGTAGATGATAAAAGAGTTTGGAAGTAGTATTCGTGTCTGTCTGACAAAACTGCACATCACTACGTCCTAAGTTCAAATCGTGTTGGTCATTAAAAGTTAAAAACGATAGTAGAAGGCCGGATCTTACATCTTAGGAATGTTAGACCGTTGGGTCCTGGGTCAAAAGTCTTTCCGGTTTTATCGGATTGATGATCGGTTTATGAAAGTAAAGGAATAGTGTGTGCACTACATTATTTTATAAGGCATTAGAGATTATGGCGTATAAAAAACCTTTAAATATTCGGAATCAAATACAGGTCAATTAGTGTAAACTTCAACCCTTTTTACACTTGAATGAAGAGATGAGAGCCGTTTCCAGCTTTCTAAGAATTCATTAACCTACAAAGTCTATGTTACTCGTCCTATTTGCGGAATTTTGTAATCCTTTAATTTTCGCGAAATGCATGAGCTACTAATGTATGTACGCATACCATTAAGTATAAAAAATTCATTCATTTAATAATGTATCTCTAATTCTCTAAAATGTAAAGAATATTCGCGTAATATTTTTTACTAATATTAAATCCATTTACCTGAAAAAATCTCTCTCGCTTCCCAAGTAATAAATAATGAGTAAAGAGAATGAACATACAAAAAATTGTCGGACAGTTTTTTTTTTTCTATTTAGTACCAATGCTTTATTTTACGGTCTAACGAACGTAGGTACAGGATAAAAAATACTTGTACTCCATTAAAACCTTAACCTACCTTTAAAATACAAATTCGTGTTAAATTTATCAAAATTCATTACATTTTATTAGTAGAACAAAACCAAACGTTATTCAGTAAACATTTAGATAGCGTTATTCAATTTAAAAAAAAATCCAGCCTATTTTTGTTATTAGTGTATATGTTGTGTCACTTGAGGTAACAGGGTTATTTTAGGTTATTCGACCACCGTTTGCCTTCCCGGGAAAACTAACTCCCGTTGCTGGATAGTTTTAACTTAATTAGGAAACTGGCTCAGCAAGCCTAGAGTAACGGCAAAATTTTGAATGCGCTCAGCCAGGAAGCTGCTTCTACGACAAGACAATTGAAATATGCAAGCATTTGTACCGCCATTAAAATAATTAAGGCGTATTCCAAAAAAAAAAGTATGGATAAAGAATTAATCTTCATTATTTTCTATCAATTAAATTGTTTTTTAAATTCTTTAGAATCCTATCAAGTGTGATATTCTGTATAATCTTTAAATAAAAATATGACATTCTAAAATTAATATTTTTGTTTTGTATGCCAAACGCAAGGAAAGTTTTATATAAATGTAACATTCGATTTTTAAATATTCTGCATAGAAATCCATTATTGAAACGTGATTGAGTTAGTTCACCGAACGTTAAATTTAAACTGAAGGGAGAAAGAAAAATGCATAGAGTAAGCGAAACGTCTACATCGAGACGTCGAGAGACCAATTTGGAGTGACCAATACTTACAGTAAATTGAAAATGAAATAAGAATGAAAGAGACTGAAACTATTTATATTTATTTATGATATTTGTGTTATTTAAAAAGTGAAAAGGAATTATTATATTAAACAAACTAACTCCACCATTTTTAATTGATAAACTAATCTCCACAGTATATTAGAAGAAGAAATAAAAAATTAATATGTTCTGAAATGACGCTAACTGACCAGCAAAATGAATATAACATCCAAATTAGCGTAACAACGCCTAATTCCCTTAATATTCCCGCTAAGCACAAAGTCAAATTTTGCTTATTCCACCCATCCAAATTATAGAGTCCCAAACGTTTGAATTAGGCTAGCAACACTAAATACATACATACGTGATGTTAATAAAATGGCACACATGAATTCAAACAATTTGTCACTTATAAATAGTTTAGAATTTTGTTAAAATGTATAATTAAGTATTAAAACTTAATAAAATGTGAGAAATAAATTCCGACGCTTAATAACGAAAGTAATTTTTTCGCCAAATTAAAGTCGATTGTTCGTAGCAACGTACATTCCGGTCACAGCCACTTCCGTCCAGCTTTTTTGCAGCCAGTTACACTCGGATAACATTTAAAATGTGAAACTTTTTCTAACTTTTTTAATGAAATATTGGCCTTGTTATTATCATGAGTAGAATATTATGCTTCTATTACACGAACAAGTTCAGCAACAGACAATACATAAAATAATCTGAATAAAAAAGGTATTCAATATGAAAACTAACGCGATGTACGAAGTGTTAACAAACTTTGAATCCTAGTTCAGCAAGCCGAGGCATTGTTTGGAGACTGCAGAAAGTTTAATCAAATCGTAAATTTTGCTTTGAACATTGTTACCTTCCTGAGCATTTTTCAAGATATTTCAATTTTAACTCTGAATATTCTTGCGTTGCCGTAATTGGGATTTATAACTAAATGCTGTAATATTTATAAATACATTATTTTCGTTTTAAAAACCAAATATCAAATAACTATATTTGATATATTTCAAAGTGAAGGATACTCAAGTAATAACATGGAACATTTTTGCAATTTCAAAAAAGAATTTATATGTATTTTATATAGGCGAAGCAGTTGCGTTGCAGGTAATAAATTGGGATCGGTCTGTTTGTCCTCGCCCGAGGTCCGGGTTCACGCCCGACATATTAAGCACAGCTGGCACACGCTGAGAAACTTATTTGTTATTCGACCTAAGGTATACATCTCTAAAACAAAAGCGTATACTTCATCACATGAAACATTCAGAAGTATTCTGAACTTATATTTCAAATTAATTTATATTAATGCAGTTAATATTTTTATACCGAAATACCTCAAACTTTTTCAAAATGTCTATCCAATATTGTTTATAACATTATTAGTTCAAAAAATATTATAAGAAATATAGAAGAGACTACAAGCATTTGTCTGTTGTTTGAGACGGTTTATTTACAATAATTTATCTCCTTCTGTCATTATTGATTTGACATTCGAAAGAAAAAGACACAACATTGTTTTATTACTTATCTGTGTAAACAACGCTGTTACGCTACAAAATTTAAATCGTTCGTTGTTCAATCTTACATAGTTCGCTTGCAATATAATAATTTAAATTTTTTGAATCACATGGCAAAAATATTTTAAATACAAATGTAATAGTGTTATAAATGAAGTCACAAAATTTCTTTTTTTTTTTCTTTTTTTGTAATGAAATATTTTTTGCAACAATTTTACGAATCTATCAGCTAATTCAAATTGTATCAAGTCACTAAATGGACTGTCAATAATCATACACGTAATTCTTAAACGAATTACATTATACTATTAATAGATTGCTGCAAGCTGCTAACCGGAATCAATTTTCTCCTCTCGAATGTTAAAAGTTAATTACGGCTGAATTCTTCTGGCTTCCGAATGAACTGGGCGATTAAATGAATGAACGTTCATAAAATCATACTTTATGTGAAAAACTCGCTCTTCACGGTTCTTATAGACGAGGTATTTTGCTCTTTATTAGGTAATAAAGTAAGTGTAGCAATGTAACTACAAATGAAGAGATAATGAAAATCAAGAGCTAATTAAAAAGTATTCGATATTTTATAAATGATGTTTTTTTTCTAGTCCCATGAAGTAAAAGATAAAATGCTCCAGTGGCTAGCAAACGTGTTGCCTGTTACCTGCATGTTCGCGAGGTCAGAGTTTACCAATTTTTTGTTATATAATATACCTACTTCACTCTTTATTAACTTTGTCGTAAATGGTATTACTCATGAAAAAGTTTCTCCATGTATGACGAATACTGAAAAAAACGATAAAACACAAAGTATATTTCCGATATGGTGAAAAAAACTACAATGAGTAATATGTCGTGGATCATATAATATGTATAATTGTATCTATTGCCTTAACTATAAATATTATAAAACTAACAAATTACGTTCAAAAATTTGTTATATTGTATTGTAAATAAAATCATTCGAAAATCTTAGACGGATAACATTATTATTACTTGGGAAAAGGAAAATTACCGACATTTTTTGTAACAAAAACTAGGAAGCACTCTAATAATAGCCGCTGGCCTTCTTTGGACGTATAATGAGGTGCAAGGGTCTAAAAGAATCGAGAGGAAAGAGAACTGAGAAATGAAAGCCGTCATCAAAATCACTATCATTCTAACTATTCTAACAATTTCCTGTACTGTATCAGATTATGTTACGTTCACTGCTGTGATCAAATTTACGTTTATTACTTGATTTGTAAGGAAATTCTTAAAGAAGCTCTTTTATCAATATATTTTTCTCAATTAATGTCTATATTACTTTTATTTATTTAGTTTTTATTGCAAACAGCTTACAAACATTATACAAAGGAACAAGTAGTACATAAAGTATGCAAAGGCGGCATTTTAATTATAGTGATCCCATTCAGGCAAGCATTTACTTTTATTTTTATCTTTTATGAATCTCATATACTTTTGGTACATTTTATTCTTTCTAAAAAAATATTTTTGAAGTGAAAAAATAAAAAAAAAAATTTTTTTTTCTATACCATCTATACTTCCAGGCCGTACGTAGATTCAACTAAAAGTTTTCAGATATATCTGAAGTTCCATCTGTAATCCAGCGATCCCTTTAACCTTGCGCCTCTTTGGATACTGAGCGACAAGACACTCGATAATTAAACAAAAACATATTATAACCGAATTAAATCTTTCTTATTTTACAGATAACATAATACTTAATTTTCTTTTTGATATTGTCTGCAAACAGAAAACAGAGCTATCGTCTATTGAACAATATTCGAGTGTAATTAATTAAGGGGAAGGAACGTACAAGCTGTGTATGTCCCGATACACAAATACAATGAGTTGGCAACCGCTCTTGATTTACACGCTTCGATAGACATTTCCAATATTCATACTAACATAGTGGGTATAAACAGAAATATATACCACCTAAATATATACCATTTAAATCGGAAAACAAAAACAGATTAAAGAGATTTCTTTCGGTAGGTAATATTGATTACGTTAGTATAGAAAATTATATTTATTTTAGAACCCATTTTTGGTTTTTCAATATTTAAACGAGAGGTGTAAATAAAAAAAGTCGAATAAGTTTGAAATGAGAGTAAAAAATATTTGTATATACTTCTATATACACAACTATTAGAATCGCTAAATTCAAAAACTTACTAGAAATATTTTTATTATACGTAATTGAAAAATAATATCATTACAGTTTTCCTTAAAAATTCAAGTTTCGAATCTTGTGAATAATAAAAGAAGGATCGCGGAATAAAAATAAGTAGAATGAGTTTCAAATAAGAGTACATTGCTATCTGAGATCGGCTTCCCAACTCGTACTAAAGGCAATAAGCTTGTTACATCCTGGGCAGGGACCGGGCATTACGACTCGAGGTAATGAACCGACTTCGAGTGAACTCTTCAATTGTTACGCCACCAATTCTCCGCACTATCTAGGTATGTTCTTGACCAATTTTAGAAATCTAAAATATTGTTTTTTTTTTTTTAAATAATTTGCATTTTGGTTTCCATTAACAGCTTATATATTGTTCTTATATTGCTAAGGCTAAGGATTAAGTGTTTTTTTTTATCGCTCTGATATCTCCCCATCGTGTTACTGAACATGATGAATGATGATCAATAAAAACAAACTTATGAGTTTGTTTTTTAAACCTAATTTCAAGGATTCATATAGGTTCGTATATATCTTAACAACAATTTGAAAGATTAATGGACAATTTACCTATTAAAAATACTACGGTGTTTGGATTACTTAAAGTCGAAAATGTCGTATTCTTACACATTACACTGTTTTTGTTTGTATGGCTACACACATTAACGATTTAAAAGTAACATTAAAAATGTTTGTTCTACTTGCTTATATTTGTTTTATAAGTTGTGTAAAATGATTACCGTAAATAGTATTGATTACTGTAAATAGTATGATTACCGTAATATTGTTTGTGTTATATATTTTTTCAGTTTTTTAGCGATTAAGCTCTACACGTTAATCTCTTTTGCGTGCCGTATACATGACATGCGAATACACACGGGAAGGCAAGATTAATGAGGTTACTTAATGTATTAACGGATCAAGAGGAACTTGGTTTAAGAAAATGTATTTTCAAATGCCTCTCGACTGGACTAGCTTTACTTGTTATTATTTTTAGAAATGTGCCCGTCACGCAAGGATGCATTATCGTTGAAACGCCGGTGAAACAGCAAAATTCTAAAAAAGGCCTACAGAAATTTCCTCAATAGCATGTATCTAAATGATACTTGATTTGTCACAAAATTCTCAGACTTTTCTTTCTCTTTGTCAGAAAATGTTTCTATAATGTAAATGTTTTAAGGTACACTTACAATTATAGGTTGCATAGTTTTTTGATATAGCCTAATATGTAGTCGTTAATTGACAATCTTTGCTTAGCAAACGCCGCGCTATTTGGCTTCACGGAATACTAGTGGTTTCACAAAGATAAAAAAAAATCAATTTATATCAAGTTTTTAATTTAAAAAAGATAACATTCTACTAAATGTCTATGAAAACGATAGATTCATCACCTGTCATCAAACATGAAAGGCTTTACAATAATAATACCTTTAATTTAATTTCGATTAATTATATTATAATAAACCAAGCTCAATCAAGAGTATATATTTAAATATAGTATTTATTTTATCTTTTAATTAATAAAGCCCTTTTATTCCGAATTCGCTACAAGTTTGGCAATACATATTTTCCAGCCCTATTTACTATAGTATGTCTGTCGTTGCTAGCATATAACAACTGTTACAACTGATACTGTGGCCAAATATCGAGTACATTAGCCACAGTTTTGGAGCAGGCTAGATACCGCATGTTCATTAAATAGTATGAAAACCGTACGTGTCATTAATCCTCCACACGATGACGTCTCCTGAGGCTTGAGATATGTAAACAAAAACAACAGCTTCGTTTTAGAAATTAAAAGGTATAGCAGGTTTTATTGTAACAACTTAAGTATTATTGAATTTCTTATTTGACAATTTAAATAAAATATCATGAACGAATAAAGTGTAGATGGATATCTAATAGGTAGTAATTTGTTAATAACACCTACTCACGATAGTAGGTAACACTAGTAGTAAACATAGTAAGTAGGTACCACCTACATAACTCAAAACTAAATAAACTTATCTATACATATAAATAAAATTGGAGTGTCTGTTTTTAATATCGAAATAACCGCTTTTTACTACATGCATATGAATATATATACGGTACATACACCGAAATAACATTTTTTACAATTTTTGTCTGTCTGTCTGTCTGTCTGTATGTCTGTCTGTCTGTCTGTTTGTTCCGGCTAATCTCTGAAATGGCTGGACCGATTTTGACAAGAGTTATATTGGCAGGTAGCTGATCTAATAAGGAGTAACTTAGGCTACTTTTATTTTAGAAAAAAAATGATAATCTATACATCTATACATCTATACATATAAATAAAATTGGAGTGTCTGTTTTTAATATCGAAATAACCGCTTTTTACTACATGCATATGAATATATATACGGTACATACACCGAAATAACATTTTTTACAATTTTTGTCTGTCTGTCTGTCTGTCTGTATGTCTGTCTGTCTGTCTGTTTGTTCCGGCTAATCTCTGAAATGGCTGGACCGATTTTGACAAGAGTTTTATTGGCAGGTAGCTGATCTAATAAGGAGTAACTTAGGCTACTTTTATTTTAGAAAAAAAATGATAATCTATACATCTATACATATAAATAAAATTGGAGTGTCTGTTTTTAATATCGAAATAACCGCTTTTTACTACATGCATATGAATATATTTACGGTACATACACCGAAATAACATTTTTTACAATTTTTGTCTGTCTGTCTGTCTGTCTGTCTGTCTGTTTGTTCCGGCTAATCTCTGAAATGGCTGGACCGATTTTGACGGGACTTTTATTGGCAGGTAGCTGATGTAATAAGGAATACGTAAGGCTGCTTTTATTTTATAAAAAAATTATAATAAAAAAAAATTGGTTGCCTGTAAAGTCGGTATACGGGCGAAAGTTTTACGTGACAACGACTTTGAGTGGTAAAATAATTTTAATGTGAATATTCATTCGTATAGTAGGAAGAAGGATGAAATAATAGTAACAATTTAAAACATTTATTTATACAAAGAATTATATTTAAAACATTAATTTATACAAAGAATCTCGCACTGAATTTCATATTAACAAAATTTTATTTTTACCTTTACACATACATACGTATTTATACTTAGAAGGGACGCGTGCCTTTGACTTTTTATGTCTGTCTCTCTCGCTCTTAGGCGGGCTAACCATGCCCGAGTGGAAGGGACGCGTGCCTCTCACTCGCTCTCATTGTGAGCGCATAACGTGAGCGGAGCGTAACGCAGTTTCTTGAAGTGTCACCCGGCAAACCAATTTATAAGACGTTGTCACGTCAAAATAAAAATGATTTGTTAAATTCTACGCGGACGAAGTCGCGGGTACAGCTAGTATATATAATAATAATTTAGCCTTCTTTCGGACAGGACAGTATTACTTTAATTATTCGTAAATTGTTATTTTGTTCCACTTTTGCGTGTCCGTTTGCCAGGTGGCAAAGGCCTGCTTCAGTCTTCTCCATTCTGTTCTTTCTATGGCCAAACCCGCCAAATAAACTTATAACTTAATGTTAAACAGGGAATACACATGTGGCACATTTTCATTTGACACATGCAGGTTTCCTTAAGATCTTTGACCACCGCCGAGCATAAGATGAATAAACCCAAATCAATCACACACAAATTCAGTTGTGCTTGCCAGGCTGAGGCCCGCAATTATCTTTTAAATTCACGTGGTCTAGCCTTTGGGCTATATGTACACTATTATTTTTACATTTAGTCATTACCAATTATATTTCACTGATCCATAAATTAAACGTTTCACCTCATCGATAAACAAAATATTTTTAAGTAATTTCAATAGCAGTATATATTTTATATTTTATTACATAGGAGCCAACGCTGTATACAGTTTATTTTCGTATTTCATAGAACAATGGTATATAAAACAAATATAAAAATTGAATTCATATGCATAAGAAAAATAAAATCTAGTATATTCTTTATAAGTTAAATTAAAAAAAATAAACGCTTTTTTAAAATATTGATAACGAAATTAAATAAAGTAAATAAACAAAATAGTCATTCATCTTTAAATAAAAAAATGAGAGGCAACGCTAAGTAATTTAATACTTTTTAATCTGTCTTTTAAAGCGTGTAGTAGACTGTTTGAAAATATTATTATTATTTTTTTTTTTTTTTTTATTGCATAGGAAGGCGGACGAGCATGTGGGCCACCTGATGGTAAGTGGTCACCAATGCCCATAGACATTGGCATTGTAAGAGATGTTAACCATCGCTTACATTGCCAATGCGCCACCAACCTTGGGAACTAAGATGTTATGTCCCTTGTGCCTGTAATTACACTGGCTCACTCACCCTTCAAACCGGAACACAACAGTACCAAGTACTGCTGTTTTGCGGTAGAATATCTGATGAGTGGGTGGTACCTACCCAGACGAGCTTGCACAAAGCTCTACCACCAAGTATTGTTTCACAATTGAACTTGAACCAATATTAACTATGAGTAACTTAACTACGAGTAACTACGAATTCCAACACGCTTGAATGGACGGCTTACGATACCTACTTACAAATCTATCACATTAACGTTTTGTTAATTGCATTTTATTGAACAAAAATAAAAATTTGTAGTTTCTTTGACAGTTTATCGAAATAAACCAAGACGTTAAGTTATTTATACTAATGATAGTTCTAGACTCAAATACCGCTGAGATATTTATAATTACCTTGTTAAAATAAAAAGAAATACTATAATAAATAAGACACATTAATTAAGGTCATCCAGACCGATTTCGGCCACGGCGGCCAATCTCAAGAGAGACTAGCCAACTGCGCAGGAGATATTATAGTGCACAAGTGTGCGCAAACACAGGTACAAACACGACCGGGGTATTGAACCCAGGACCACCGAGTCTGCGGCCATAAGGCCTATGTAAGGTCTAGTGGCTTGATTTATATAAAGCACTAACGAGGCAGTAAGACA
Source organism: Nymphalis c-album (assembly GCA_963151315.1). Taxonomy (NCBI): domain Eukaryota; kingdom Metazoa; phylum Arthropoda; class Insecta; order Lepidoptera; family Nymphalidae; genus Nymphalis; species Nymphalis c-album. Next base: position 9,466,055 of record OY720590.1, on the reverse strand, counting down.
TTAATCTGTACATGATATGTCATATCTGTATAAAGACGAATTATATTTTGTTGCATTTCTAAATTTTCAATTCAAAATCTAATTAGAAAACAATTATGATATTTCGACTGAATAACGCTATTTAATATTATTTATCTCGAAAAACAATAGTTATTCCCGTTTCATATGAATTCAATTATAACTAATTGATTGCGTAACATGAAAAGCTTTACAATAATAATACCCTTAATTTAAATTCGATTAATTATATTATAATAAACCAAGCGCAATCGAAAGTATATAGATACTAGATATTTAAATAGTTAAATATAGTATTTATTTTATATTTTAATTACTAATTGATTAATATGAACTATTTATTAAAGCGTGTTTGAGGATAACAAGTGACGCGTTACGCGTATGCTTATGACACGGGTTACATTGTCAGTATGGAGAGGTTATGCAACAAGCAGGTTGCAGTTAAAACGTGATTTTAACCTAGCCACGTTAGCTTACGCCGTGTGCATGTCAGGTATCGTTTGCAACCGATAGCTCGTGAGCACGTGACATTGATACCGGATTTATTGATACTTGCAACTGAAATTGTAACTCCATAGGGCATTAAAGTAGATTTAATACAAATTCAATTTGAATAATTTTCAACTTCGACTTGATATTACAATTTATCTTTATTATGTATAGCATTTTTGTGTAAAAAAACCGGCCAAGTGCGTGTCGGACTCGCGCACGAAGGGTTCCGTACCATTTTCTATAAAAACGGCAAAAAAATCACGATTGTTGTATGGGAACCTCACTTAAATATTTATTTTATTCTATTTTAGTATTATTTGGTATAGCAGCAACATAAATACATAATCTGTATAAATTTCAAATGCCTAACTATAACGGTTCATGAAATACAGTCTGATGACGGACGGACAGCGGAGTCTTAGTAATAGGGTCCCGTTTTACCCTTTGGGTACGGAACCCTAAAAACTAATAATAAAAAAATACTACTACAACGATCGTTCAGTATAATATACACGTACTATAAACTAGGTGAGTAAAATGCATTAATTTAAGTTAGAATTTTGCTGGTGGCGCTTTATATAGTGCTATGAATATCAAAGCAACACGAGCTTAAAACGAACTTGTAGAGAACTGCGATGCGCTAATAAGCTACACACTCGATTCAACGGCAGACGAGCATTTGAGCCATCTGATGGTAAGTGGTCACCAACGCCCATATACATTGGCATTGTAAGAGATGTTAATCATCGCTTAAATCTCCAATGCGTCTCCAATCACCAACCTTGGGAACTAAGATGTTATGTCCTTTGTGCCTTGTGTAATTACATTACACTGGCTCACTCACCCTTCAAAACGGCACACCAATACCAAGTACTGCTGTTTTAGTCGATAAACAATAGTAATATTCACGATAGTAATACCCGTTTAGGCGTGTTGGCGTTGTCTAATATATTAAATACGTACACGTACACTTGTCACGTGTCCATGTACCACACTCGCTTTGTGACCGTATTTATAGAAAGTATATATGTAGCGCAAAAACCGCATAATACCGCAGCGAACGCTTGTATAATTATATAATTTAATTTATTATATAATGAATGAGGTTAATTATTTCGTCTCATATCGAAATAAATAAATAATTAAAAATAATTTTGTTTTCTAAAATTTAGTCCGGTACCTGTTTTTTTTTCTTTGCAATAAATAAATAAATTTTATTACCTAGCAGTATAATTGGTCTCTGACTTATTTGCACTTTCCGACTGCAGTGACGTAACACAGCTTGCTACTACGCTTTATCTGGACGCTTAGAGCCGGCATTCTATCACTTTTTTTTTCTTTGTTTCATGAATTTTACTGCCTCCAAATACTTGGCACCCGTGCCGATACAATACAGTAGAACGGACGTGAATTGAAAATATATTGTCAAACAGGACAATTTTAAAAGGAAAACATTTTTAACTAACTTTTCCAAAAGATATATTACTACCAGCAACTTTAAAATAGAACATTCCGAGATAGAATGATCGAGAATATATTCGATTTCCGAACGCCAAAAACATAAGTGAATTGTGAATTTTGAGATGTGGCAAGTTTTCAATACATTTTTTTTTATGTAAGAGGGGGCAAACGATCAGCAGGCTCACCTGATGACATTTCTGTTACCTTTCTTCTGTTTCTGAAAACTTGGTATTTAACTTTACTTAATTCGGTTTTTTATCAACACCAACCTCACACCATGCACATAAATGCATCAGATATTTTTAAATGCTTAAACATTCCTCATATCGCAATCACTTCAACCTCGGTAACTAAGATGTTATGGCCTTTATTATACCAGCTCATAAATTTTTAAACCAAAATACATAATATTATGTTTGCGGGTAGAAAAACTGGAGTAGTACCAATATTTATTACTAGCTACCCATTACCCATAGCTATAATTTAGTAGCTTATTTCGCAAGCTACTAAATTATAACACGGCTTTTTTGCGGAATAAACATATGAAGGAAAATGTTTTGTTTCTTAGCCGGGGTTTTCGCTGGCGTATGTTACATTCGTTAACAGAGTTTCATAATAATACGCATAGAGGACAGACATACAAAAATATTTTTTTATTAAGTAAGAAATATATAAAAATTACAAATTCCTAAATAAAATAAAAATGAAGGGTCATTTTGGTGTCTGTAATAATCGAAGTGTAACAATAGCTTAATTTTTTTTTTTTTTTGAAAATTTAAATAACAGTTTATTTACATTAAAACCTTAACTAAATACAAATAACATTTAAAAATAATTATTATACAAGTCGTGACCGCGTGGAATGGTGGCAAGAATGCTAGCAGCATTTCCCCTTTGAATCGCAATTCCGATTCTCTGGGCGAAAAATGAACCAGCCCTCCTGTCACCAGTGGAGGCAATAAGGCGGGGAGTAATATTTTGGATGAATTTTTTGGCACTATTACTCCAAGGTCCAAGCGTTTCAACTGCAAACGGAACAAAAATATAATTTGGAATAAGAGACGAATATTTGTTACGTTTGTTCGTTTCAGCTTTTTCCGCGGCAGCTCCGACTTTTAACATTGTTTCCCTGATATGAGACGGGGCCAGTGTGTCAACACATGTTGCGTCCCACACAAGGGCCCGTACCCGTTCCCAGGGAACCAATGTCAGTCCATCAGGTCTCTTGCCATCATCACGACTAATTCCATGAGGCTCAATAAGAGCAGGAACGTCAATGGTGGCAAGAGCCCTTTTAATAATATCATTAAGAGAACCATGACGGAAAAGCCTCCCTGAACTCTTTGGACAAGAAAGACCGTGTAAGCCGAAAGAGTCAACCTCTTTTCCACACGGGCACCTGTGCTCAATACACAGCTGCGTTCCCAGCCGGAAACCTATTGATACGCGAAAACATTCATTGTCTAAAAGCGTCCCAAGATTTTTAGAAGGTACCGCATGTAACCAGCGACCTGACTCTTTAAGGGCAACACTTGAAATTTTCCTCACACCGATGCCACCATGCTTAATCGGGAGTGTAGCTTGTGTCCAGGAATACTCATCAAGAGATAAATTTAGAATTTTCTCTAAAGAATCTTTAAGGATGGCATCGATTTTATTGGTAAGGCCAGGAAATTTCTGACTGGGCTCGCGCGTAGAATGTACATTAATTTTGGAACAAAAAGACAGTGTTTTAAAATAGTATAAGCAATATGAGAATTTAAGATGCCCAATCTGTTGACGTTGTCTAAAAATAATTTTATTTTATCATTTATTAGTGTAACAACAATGTAGCAAAATACTCGGGATAAAGTCAGATATTAATACAACATGTAAATCAGAGGTGGCCGATAAACAATTGAAATTTAAGCTTCAAGATATCCGCCACTGAACTTAGTGCCATGAATATATTCATGAGATTCTGTTGTTACTGGCTCTCTCGTATTCGTATTTAATTTAAACACTTTTTAGTTATTCTTTATTACGACTAGAGCAGATTATGGTATTTTCTAATTCATAGAAATTTATAATAATTTGGAAAGAAACTTAATATTAATTTTATCTTAATTAAATTTACTCTTATTCTACAAATGATTATTAACATCTATTCACTGGGTATTCGCTCCAGTATTTCACCGAATCTTATATATGTTAAAATCTTTGTTTATTTTTTATATGTATGTAATTTCCAATGTGTATTTGTCTTTAGTTTACCATACTGAATGACATTTATGGTTACTGCTCCACTCTTTAAGGTAGTGACGTGGAATAATATAGCCTTTAACATCCCCTAACAAACCTAATATCACTCCCTTTGGAATTTTTGGAATCACACTGTAACTACTGAAGTTATCACGCTCAAAGGTACAACCATAACAGTTTTTAGCATGAGTAATAATATTAACAAATTTAAATAATATTTACCTTGCCACGTAAATAACAATACATTTTATTGACGTGACAACGTCTAATAAATCGATGAACGCTGGCTGCATGCACGAAAAAGGATGACTCAATGTCCCGTTACGCTGATTGTACGCTTGCGCCGCATCTATCTCTCTTTCACTCGATTAGCCTATGCGTCCGAGGATAAGAAAGACAGCGGCAGCACAAAACTTAATTAAAATATATAAATTAATGAGTGCAAATAAAAGTAAATTTAACAATTAAATTGTAGATTTCATTTCACTCCTTCTTTGTATCCATACAGAATAATGATAATTCAATAAAAAAGATTCAATTTTATTCATAAAAGTATGCCGTCCTTTCATCAATGTTTTGTTTTGACGTTGTCACGTTAAACTATTGTCCGTAAACCGACTTTACAGACAACCATTTTTTTAAATTGGATTTTGTTAATTTGTTTTAAAAACTTTTTATAAATTATTAATAAAAAAGTCACATTACTTCAAAAAATCTTATCTAATATCAAGTGTTATTATGAAAACCTTTAAATACAAGCCCATTTCCCTTTTTAATTCATCGTTGCAACTTCATCTCCGCTAATGGTTCTTTTGATCGGTAAAAGCTCAAATAACCGGTACTTTCAAAGGTTGGATAGTTTAAGCATAAATTATGAAATGACTTTACATACTAGATGATGTTTTTATTAAAAACACTCATACTTTTTAAAGCGAGAAACGAAAATAACTGTTATTATACTTACTGGCCTTATTAGCCGCGTTAATAGCCTGTCTTGGCTTGGCTTGGCTGTTATGGCTTGTCTTGGGTTCAGACACAGAGTTCAGTACGGAGTCTGGGAGGTTGTAGTGTTTACAGGGCATCAATAAAGTCGTTAATCGTACGCCTGATCTCTATTCGTTCGTATTGAAGTACTATCCTATCCAAAGATGGGATCTATGGGAGTGAAGAAATACGTGCACTTGAGTTTGCGCCAACAGTTCCACATTATGACAAAATATGCAACCAAGATATTCTTTGAGATTGGCCGATGTGAGAGCAAATCGGTCAGGAGGACGTTATTATACATTTATTTTGACAATGTAACGGCTTAAGAAACGATGAATTATAACTATGATTATGCTCAATACCTTCTCAATACGTAACTTTATTATACGTTTTTTTCGCATTTATTAATGCCGTAAAGCAGATAATTTTCTACAATAGTTATGGCATTTTAAAATAAAAATTCTAAAGTAATTTATGTACTTCGTGTACTTTTAATCTCTGTTTCAATGTTGTCAATTTCTCGCTCATATTTAGTAAAAACATAATTGATTAATCTTTTGCTTACATTTTTTAATAATTTGTCGAAAATAAATATTTATTTTCCAATATAATAAATATGTGAGAAATGTTTTAATGCAGTTCGTCGAATCTCTGAAATAAATTGAAATTCGTTGAACACGTCACTGCGACATTATTTGACGGTATAGATTTTATCCATCCCCCGTGTACAGGCGATGGTAGTGAGCAGACAAAATACTTAAAGCATGAAGAGATTTATGGTTTGGAGCATAATATGCACTACCCTATTAGAGTTAGAGTATAACGTAACAATCTAGAAACACTTTTTTTTTATTATTGTATAGGAAGGCGGACGAGCATATGGGCCACCTGATGGTAAGTGGTCACCAACGCCCATAGACAATGGCATTGTAAGAAATGTTAATCATCGCTTACATCGCCAATGCGAACCAACCTTGGGAACTAAGATGTTATGTCCCTTGTGCCTGTAATCAAATCAATCATCTTACTATCTATAGTTTTTAAATACATATATATAATAGTTATTTTATATTTGATATATAATAAGATAACGATATAAAGTAACGTTGTCATACATTCCGGCACTTAAAATCGACGAAAATTGTTTTTATTTTTTCTTTAAATATATAAGCAAGCGCTTGACTGTTATCACACCTGATGTGATAACAGTGTATATATCCATATTTATTAAATGGTACTCAATTCTTTGTGTTTGCCTTCTCTTGATCTGATGATTTGCGATGCCTTTGTATCCCCTGATGTGCTTGTTAATCCAAAGACCCTTAAACATATTATATGGTCTATAATATGTGATTTCATAGAAAAATATGCAGCCGATATTAAAGTCTTCACGATTAAATTCAAAAAATTATTGCACTTCTAATTTGTATTCGAGGGGGCTTTCAAAAAATCTATTACCATTTTAATTGGATAGCCAAATGCTACTACTGCTGGACACTGTTAAAATTTTTGAAATACAGGTTAATAAATAATTACTTTCCCTGAAAAATTGCTACCTAACAAAGCAAAGAGCGACTAGCAGATTCTTTACTTTCTCTGTGATATTGGCAATAACGTACTACCCTGATGTCCGCTACACAGAGTTATCTGTGGAACTACTGAATAAATTAGAACGGGTGCACAATTTATTCATAAGATTTATCTTTCGTCTATGAGAGTTTGATCATGTTTCTAAGTATCGCTCAGGCTCAGTGGATACTAATCAGACTTCGTAGAATTTTGCATGCCCTTATCTTCTTCGCTATTATACCATACCTCAAAGAGGGGCTTTATATTTCTTGGTCAATAGCATTCGTATCTGTATTCTAAAGATGAATATAAACTTAAAGCCCCTTACAGCCGAACACAAACCTGAAGTAAATCCTTTACTATCTAGCTCTAACTAAATAGCATCTAAAAAAATTCGCAGTCAAAAACGTAGATTATGGTTTTTAAAGTCAATTGAAAAGCTATTATTTTTCCGCTTCAAATTAATGTAAATAATAAATAATAATAATGTATGTTTATTTGTAACATGTATTATGAAACAAAAACATTACGCACCTTGACCTTGTTATTATTTATATAGAATAGAGTATATTACACTATATACAAATTTTATATGTGATAATTTTACATTGGGATGTCCAAATGGTTTGTTTGTTGTTAAGTTACTATAAACAAGATTTTGGTTTCTTATTTCAAATTATATTTTTTAACTAAAGATACTATCAGCGACCGCTATAATGATAACAGCGTCTTCGGGCACCATTTTTGTTATTGTTATAAAAATAAAAGAAATAAAAGGTTAATCAACGAATAGATTGAGATTCAATAAAGCGTTGCGGACCGATTAATAACGGATAGAGCTTGCGCGTGCTCCATTGAAATACAGGAACTTGAAATAAGAAGTAAGTCAATTGTAATCGGAGTAAGTGATTGCTTTCCTTTCAGTAGTTTTGTGATAGAATTGATTATTGATAGTATTAATGGTAGAAAAGCATTGGATAAAAAGGTATTCGTTTAGGTAATCAAAATTTGATAGTTAAAATGTTTTTTTTTTATCGTAGGCTCCATCGTCATATTACGTACAGTGGCTTGGAATGTCTTAAACGAAAAAAAGCAAGAAACTTAGTAATGTTACATATCAACAGCAGGTTTTTTTTTAACAATTAAAAAAATAACTTTACTGATGTCTTCTCGGCGTCTTCTCGTGTCTAATGCATTTCTTTCCGAACGGTAATGGTTTTGTTTTTGTTTTTAATTTAACATCTACATTATTTTATATGCATGAAAGATTTTATTTCATAATACTTTATGAATCTTTAACTAACGTTAAATGGGCTGGTATATATTTTTTTAAATAATACAATAAATATCATGAAAGCGTTAAGAAACAGTGCGACATTAATATTAAATGTTTCTTATTCAATAACGTACACTTTAACGAACAACGTTAATGAATAAGGAATACTCAATATTTTTCGAGAAAAAATTGCCATCATAATGGAGCGGACAAGTAATATCGCAACGCCTGACAGCGTCGTGATGAGTACCAGAACAATTAATAATAATATTAACACTTGCGCCTCATCGCGTAATAAAAAAGGGAAACATTAATAGCTAAACATTACAAAACTCATATTAAGATAAAGCAAGCGACTCCTTACAATATAATATATTACCGATTTTAATGTATAAAATTCAAAGATCACAAAAGGCAATTAATATGTTCCAAGAGTCATTAAAATTTTATGAATTCATGCGTCATATTACATACTTACAATGTTATCGTCAATTTCGTTAGCGATTGTTTTATTAATTTTAAAACTTGAAAAGCTATATTCCTAAAGAAAAATGATTTTCATAGCTGTATTATAACAACATGGCGACCAACGCTCGCCTTGTAAAATCTTTTTGTAATTAATTTTTTTTAATCAATATTGGCTCCAAGCTTTTGCATGCTTCTGAGAATTACTTGGAAGAAAAACTAAATAACACTTTTTGAATCGTCATGATTCCTACGAAATCTGAAATATTACAATCCGTTATCATAATCTGAATGCAACACTGCATATGCTATTCATATATTTTCTATTTTACTCAACTTTTTTCTTTTTTGAATGAAAAGATAACAATAACAAAATCACGAGCTTCCCCAGTATTATTTATCACGTAATTGAAATCATTAAAAACAATATTAAAGAGGAATAAATTAAATAGCAGAATTAACAACGCGGAACTAAAAGGTTTTATTGTACCTCGAAATGTTAATGCTTTTATACAATTTATCTGAATAACAATAACGCGAAGATTGTTATATAACTTACGACTCTATCTATATAAACACAGACTTTATATGCAAAATTAACTCCGAATATTCATTTTAATGAAAATATTTTAATGCAGAGGTGCTATTTTTTTAAGACTGACTGCATCATTGTGCTGCAGATGTCGAAAATCATTTTCGACATAAAAGAAAATAAAAAATATAATTGATTAACATTTAAAATCAATTCCTCCAGTTCAAAGAGGTTACGACGGTTAAACTAATAGGTGTCTAACAACCGCAGTAGTAATATAGCACACAAGTGTTTGTATACGTGTGTACATACGTTAACGTATGTACGCTTTCATAGTTCAAAGGTTGACTAAACGACACGACTAGGTGGTAGGACTTTGTGCAAACCCGTCTGTTTGGATGGTTGTACTTACCGGACTTACTTGACGGAAAACACAATAACTTATTTACCCGGAATACGAACTCTTGTTATTTGTGTTGCTAGGCAACCTAACTAGATTAACGGGGCAATTTATTTGCCATTATCAACTACTAACTCTAGTCTCCTTAATGAAAACAATATAAATTCTAATTTTCAATTATTAAATAATATTTTTTTGTATTCATATCTAAAGTAAATAAAAATTGTTACGCTTTCCATAAAGATTTAATAAAATATAATAAAAAGCTCTTATTTCATAAGAAATATTCCACACGATGCAAATTTCCTGCAACAAAATAAAATCCAGTTAGCGCAAAAGGTTGTGAAAAAGACTATAAAAAGGTTGTGAAAAATCAACATGAGCGTTACAGTAAAAAATGACCAGTACTAAATTATGAAGTTATTTCTCTCCAAGAATGAAAGAAAACCTGCAGAGTGAAGCTTAAAAACCTTGCCATATTTTGAGTTGAAAGATAGCAAATTCCATTTTAATATTACATGATTGGACCGTGGCCAACACATTTCAATATCACTCAGTATATCTTATTATTTTAATATTATCTTTCAATAATAAATCAATTTCGACATCGTATTATGCAATATTATACATTCAGAGGTGGAAAAATAAACTTTCTGTTTTCATTTACAAATAAACATTAAATTAATGAAGACGGACATAAATCCAACGAATCCTTTTTAGTTGTTCTATGGATATCATAAATAAACTTTACAGTGAAATTTGTTTTGATAGACCTGAGATGACTCTATGATTGGAGTTCAAATAACACGTAGATCGTAATCAAAGGCTTACAATCTAGTCCAATATTAAACTCGTGAGGTTTAATTATCTTTGAGTTTTTCGTGTTAAGCACATTTGTGGTTGCATTCATTACCTGCTCTGTGATAAAAGGAAATTGAAGTAGTTTCTTTTGCATCAGAAGCGGTTAGTTTTGAAGCGTTACATTTGGTAACGTTGTCAAAATTAGTAAATTTAAGAATATTGTCTAAACATATTTAGCTCGGAATATAATAATATCCTGCGACATCATTAACACACGGCCATCTCATCCCAAACTAAACAGAACTTGTACTATGGAAACCAGACAACTGATATACTTACATATACTAGTTTTCTTTTGTAAATACATACTTATATAGATAATTACACCCAGACTCAGGACAAACAGAAATGTTCATGCACACAAATGTCTGTCCTGGGTGGGAATCGAACCCACGACCTGCGGCGTGAAAGGCAAGTTTCTTAACAACCACGCCATCGGCTCGTCGAATATCTGGATAACAATTAGATACTCTTTCATCACATCAATTAAACGTCGAATTATATAATATCAAAATCAATCTCAATAGCAAAAGATGATGGAAGAAATATTTTAAAACACTTAAATTTTAAATATTTATTTTTAAACCATTAAAAGACATATACTATCATAAAAATAAATTAGTTAAATTAACCAATTAAGAAAAATACATACACAATTTATTTTCCTAGAATCTTTTAACGAAAAAATAAGAAAAGTCTATTACATTCCGCTAAACAATTTTTCACGGCTGCTGGCAGTGCTAATCCTACAGGCTATATTGAACAGATAAGATTCAGAGTGCACGAAAAGCTTTTCACACCGAAACAAAGCCGGTGGACAATGAACTTCTCGGAATAAAGTAATATTTTCAAACAAAAGATTATTTATATTATTTTGGAACGAAATGCAATCACAAAATATATTTCATGCAACATTTTGTTGTTAAAAAAATATAATATTATAAAATTTTAATGAAATAAATCACCGTTCTCACCATAGTTCTCACCATTGCATTGTTGTAAATTATAGATCTGAAAAATCTTGACTTGACTTGCATGCTGTGACGGCATAAGATGTACTCTTATACCAATGCGGACATACCTCCCCCCCTCCCACTGAACTCCTGATTTTAGTCACATTTTTGGTTTCTTAAATGTGATTTAATAAGTAAATAACTGAGTTCTTAAGGAAGTGGGGTTTTAGTTAATTGGAACAAATTATTACAATTAAAAGGAACGAATGTAAATGCATATTCCGTATTTTAACTCATGATATTATAACCTCATTCCTTCACATTTCTCCATTGCGGTTTATAAACTAGATCGTCATTTTATCAGGCTTATTCATCTTGTTATATTTGAATTAACCAGACATTTGGACCAGTGGAAATATTACTGGTCTAAATTAAAAATGTTAACACAAAAAGTGTTATTTAAAAAAATATAAGGAATACCTATTATTAATTAAGAATACTATGGAATATGATTACAATTGAATGTATCCTTTTAGTCAATATAAAAATGGCTACTGTAACTTTTCTATATATAATTTACTTGGTGGTAGAGCTTTGTGCAAGCTCGTCTGGGTAGGTACCACCCACTTATCAGATATCTACCCCAAATAGCAATACTTGGTATTGTTGTGTTCCGGTTTGCAGGGTGAGTGAGCCAGTGTAATTGCAGGCACAAGGGACATAATATATTAGTTCCCAAGGTTGGTGGCACATTGGCGATGTAAGCAATGGTTAACACTCTTACAATGCCAATGTCTATGACCACCACTTACCATCAGATGGCCCATACGCTTGTCAACCTTCCTCTTCTATAAAAAAAAGAAGAAAATTTATATAAAAAGTAAGGCCGTCGCGGAGTTTTCATTATCTATTTTAGTTATTTACAAAGTTATCGTGTAACTCTTTTGGTTACTTTCGAAGGTAATGACAGACAATATTCTCCCCGACTACGTGGATATAATAGGCTAGATCTCAAAAATATGTATTACAAACTGAAAACTGAAACTACAAGCTATCATAATGTTAAAGCTCAATTTCATTCGAAGTAGTAGTTTTAGGTGAATTTCAAAATAACAAACCTTTAGTACCTTATAAAACTAGTATGTATATTTTATTTTAATTTTTACGCAAAAAAGTATTTTAGATATGTTTTCTCTTGTCTTCAATTTATGATTTCTGCTTATCCAATCTAAAGCATACATTATATCATGCTAATATTAAGCTTATAAAACCGTCAAAAAGACCATGAAATTTTATCCATGTCTTTAATTGTCGCCGAAAGCATTTAAGAAAGATAAGAGAATTTAAGTCATTTGAGAATCCGAATAGATCAGCAGTCATGGTTTTATGTGAAAGCCGAAAGCGCCTTTAATGGCAAACTACCAGAGCTTTAGGAGCTTAAATCTAACAAATATTAAGGGGAATAGATTATATTAGCTGTGTTTATGAACATTTAGGTGATTTATTTTGTTGCAATCATGAAATAGACACGATTATTAAATAAGCATTAATCAACCTCAATTGCGATTGGTAATTAAATTTGATTAAATAATTCTGATTGGTCATTGATCCGTGCCAGCCAATGACGTAATAGGTGATCAATAAACTGAACGTTATTATATTATTATATACAGTAAAATTAGTAAATCTAATTTTTAATAAAAATATAAACGTACATATTTGAAATACTTACATTTAAGATAAATGACCCCGACGTGAATACTTTTCATTCCTCGTTCATTCACATCACGCCCTAAAATATTTTAATCAAATTACAACACTGCAAAAATTAATAGTGTAGCATAATATTTTTGCAATTTTTTTCGGTCGTATTACTTCATTGCTGAAGGTCTTTGACCTTGATATTCCTACGTGGCTTTAGCTACTTGCTTACAATTTGACCTCTTTATTGGCTTGTCTTATTTGCCAGGCTTGGCTTATGTACTAACGAGAGGTCAGAGAGATTGCCGAGTACTTGAGGTTGTGGTAGTAGCCATAGATATGACTAGCCTTCAAAGCTTATGAAACGTCAGTTGAACTGATTGAAATTTAATCTGAATGCTCATTGCCCATTGGTCAATGGCTGATGACGTAAGTGACGACCAATGAGCGTCCAGCTTTAGTTTGATAAATATGGCGGAAAGTGTAGGTGACTGAGTCTATCCACTAAGTTTCGGGGTCTTTTTAATTGAAATTAACTTGACCACCCACCACCTCAACTACCCCAACTGACTTTTATTAAACTAATAAATTTTCGGTTGCATTGAGAGTATTTCGCTAACTGGATCATTATATTTTTTTTATTGTATAGGTAGGCGAACGGAACCACCCTTTAAGCCGGTACACAGCAATACCAAGTACTGCTGTTTTGCGATAGGAAATCTGATGGTGGTCTCTACCCAGGCGAGCTTGATCAAAGCGCTCCCATCAGTAACCACATTACCAACGCTATAAACGCCAATACACCAGCAACCTTGGGAATTAAGATATTATGTCTCTTGTGCCTATAGTTACGCTGGCTCACTCATCCTTCATACCAGAACACAAAAATACTAAAGAGTACAGTATTACATATACATAGAAATATTACACGATATAAGAAATATAATAAAAAGTGGCCTTTGAAGAGGTATTTATAAGTCATTGCGCTGACCATCGTAATATACGAAATGGTAACAAGACAGCAGTAGTTACGTACGTGGTATTAATATAATACAATTTTGTGGTCCTGTGTCGATACGGCTGAAAAAAGTTAGAATCAACTTCCTGGATTTGCTTACATACTATGTGAGTTACATACAATTGAACCTACACTACTACTATAATAAAAGAAGTAAAGTAAAGTAACAGCCTGTGAATGTCCCACTGCTGAGCTAAGGCTTCTTCTCCTTTTCGAGGAGAAGGTTTGGTGCTTATTGCTATATGGTGAAATTTGGCACATGCAGGTTTCCTCACGATGTTTTCTTTCACCGTCAAGTACGAGATGAATTATAAACACAAACTAAGCACATGAAAATTCAGTGGTGCTGGTTGTTTGGTTTGAACCCACGATCATCTGTTAAGATTAACGCATTCTAGCCACTGGGCCATCTCGGCTTTTAATATAAGAGTGAGGATATAAATAGTTATGCGTCTTAAGTGGTTTAAGTTAAAATATTTTGAACGCTTTTCCAAATATTACTTAAGATGTAGACTATAATATCTTGACCGTAGTAAATAATTTATTACCAATAGTAAAGTAAAGTAAAGATTAGGCTTAGGCCTCTTCTCCTCATTTGAGGAGAAGGCTTGGAGCTTATTCCACCACGCTGCTCTAATACATTTTACTTACTTTGGATTTTATGTCGTATTTTCCATTTAATTTAAACAGTATGAAGTATATTTTGTTTCCACAGAATAAATGAAGTATAGGGCTACAGGCTGAACTAAATCATCATCCAGCGTCCTAGTCAAGCAGAGCCGATCCTAAAGACTAAATTAATTGGACTGGCCGCTTGCCAATTTCATCGTTTTTTCATGAACAAAATTTCACCTTTGATAAAGTTCAATAAAAATTGGTTGCCTGTAAAGTCGGTATACGGGCGAAAGTTTTACGTGACAACGACTTTGAGTGGTAAAATAATTTTAATGTGAATATTCATTCGTATAGTAGGAAGAAGGATGAAATAATAGTAACAATTTAAAACATTTATTTATACAGGCGCCTAAGCGAAATAGAAGCGCAAGACATGAACCGGTGTGTATGCCTATCTCTCTCACTCTCTCTCTCTCGCTCTGTCTCTCTCGCTCTTAGGCGGGCTAACTGTGCTCGAGTGGAAGGGACGCGTGCCTTTCACTTTTTATGTCTGTCTCTCTCGCTCTTAGGCGGGCTAACCATGCCCGAGTGGAAGGGACGCGTGCCTCTCACTCGCTCTCATTGTGAGCGCATAACGTGAGCGGAGCGTAACGCAGTTTCTTGAAGTGTCACCCGGCAAACCAATTTATAAGACGTTGTCACGTCAAAACGAAATTTAAAATAAAAATAGAATTTTAAAATAAACGCTATTAAAATACGATGTAAAAATATTATACAAATACGAGTATTCAAAATACCAAATGACAACACTCAACATACTTATACTATTAATAGAAAAGTTATTATTGTAACAACGTGTCTGTTTACACCGAACTAATATCGGGGGATCAAACGGTAAATAAAACCAAGGAAGAGCTTTCCACTAGTCACACTACAATTTATTGTGTCTGATCAATTTAACAAAATCTCTTTGACATTATATATATTGATTAGCGAATCTAGACAGCGCGATTCAGAAAACTGACATATTTTATTAACGCCATCTATCGCTAGAAAATAGTAACACATACCATTATACAGTGTCTTTAGTTAAATATAAGGATATTAGTCCCTTTTATATAGTTACTGAGACTGAATATAATGATTAGTTTGGATTTATTAAGAAGCAACTATATTTTTTTGATCTCAGACCTATAACTATTGCAGTAACATTGATAGAATGTAAAGTAAATAGTGTTTTACTCATTTTATACGATTTCTTATGAGCGACTAATTAAAAAAATATACTTCATTTAACCCACGGGTCGTTAATTGTTAAACGTGTTGTTTTACTTTGCATATAAACAATGTTCTGTAAAATACTACGTCAAAAGAAAATATGAATCATTATGTCATTGCTCAGGAGGCCAACATCTGCAATGCAGCATCCATCTCGAAAAGTCCTCAGAGGTTTGAGATCGTTCGTAAAAAATTAAATATGACAATTTTTTTAAATTGAAAGACCTGTTATTAACTATACGACTTATGTAGGCTCCTTGCTCCGGAGAGTTCGTCCGTTGCATCCAATTAATCTTAGTCAAACCTTGCAACTAAAACTTTCACTACATTGACATACTTTATACTTTAACGAGATTAAGATAATATAACAACTTATATTATACTTATACTGTAAATAACATATTATACTTATATATTAATCTATGTAATATGAATCAATCATATTATTCTTCCTGTTCTTAACTTACGCATAATGTGTATTTTCCTTCCACTTCTTTCTGCCACTCGTCATCTCATTACTACCCCTTTCATACACATCCTTTCTTACGCAATCCATCCACATTTCCTTCAGCCTCTCCCGTCCCCTGTATCCATCATCATTCATACTCGTCACCCCCTTGTTAAATACTTTTCAACCCCCCTCATCACATATCCATACCACGCTAATCTATTATTCCTCAACTTTTCATCGTCATTGGAATCATTCATCTGCAAGTAAAAATACTTCTTGTAAATTCAATTTCCACCGCGGTTTTTCATTTAAATATTCAACTCGCTTACTTTTTAACGTTCCGGCTCAGATGTGAATCTCTGTGAATTATTACAAGAGCGTCGACATTTTTTGGACTAGATAAAACCATTAAAGCTTTCTCGCAGCGATTTCTACCCGCCTGGTACAATTAACACACTGGTCTGGTCGACACCACCGAAAAAAAAAATGTATGTCAGCGGTTTTCTTGCCAAATCCACACGTTTTTATTTTCTCGTGTCGCCACTTAGCCTACGGGCATAGTGCCCATATTGTAATGCATATTTGTTATTATAAACGATAACATATTTTACTTAATTATACACTATATTTGTATACACGGTGATCATGTGGACTGATAAAAGATAAATAGATATCACCGTATTATAATATAGTACACGAGTGAGAATACGAATAAAAACAACAATAGAATTAACATAGGAAAATTTATGAATTATTAAATGCTCAAATACTCAGATTATAAAATGAAAAAAAAACATCGAATTGACGATAAACTATACATTATAGCTACAAGTTTAGCACGCAAGAGATGCTTTTTTTATGACATTATTAACTTAAAATGCCACATTCAAATATATAGTATTAATGTAGGATATAAAGTAACAGCCTGTGAATGTCCCACTGCTGAGCTAAGGCCTCTTCTCCTTTTTTTAGCAGAGGGCTTGGAGGTTATTTCAACACGCTGCTCCAATGCGGGTTGGTAGAATACACATGTGGCAGAATTTGAGTGAAATTTGACACATGCAGGTTTCCTCACGATGTTTTCCTTCACCGTCAAGCACGAGATGAATTATTTATAAACACAAATTAAGCAAATGAAAATTTAATGGTGCCTGGCCGGGATTGGACGCACAATCATCGGTTAAGATTCACGAGGCTAGGAGCCACTGGGCTATCTCGGCTTTCTGCTAGGATATAAAAAAATTAGTAGTCTGTCATTACAAAATAGTAAGGACATTAAATAATTAATTATTTTTCTCGTTTTCCATACTTTTTACTGTTTAATATTATATAATTAAAGTTACACATTATACAAAACAGTAAAATAAAGATTGAATTTCAAATTCAAACATATGTGGAAGATTCAAAGATATAAGGAAACCAAAACAGTAAATTCCATTTCATTAACTTTTTTTTTGCATGAGAGTTTTGCGTCACTGATGTTATATTTAGATAAAAAATAACGTTGGAACAAAATGATCTTAATCATATAACTAAGTCTTCAACTCTCTTAGTAGTTCAAATCATAGATAAGAAATAGGAATTTTGTCTATTAAGTTCCGTAATGCGTCGTGATTCCTTTATAGAGATGATTTCCGCGGAACCGTTCTTTGCGGACGTCTATCCAGAAAACAGAAAGATGCGAGCCAATTTTGGTATCTTCGTGATCGTTAATATTTTTTTTATAAGACTAGCTAATACCCACGACTTCGTCCGCGTTGCTTGATATATTAACAAAGTTTTCTTATGTAGGTACGAAGGAAAAAACATCAAAAAGATCGCAAGCAAAAATATACATACATCAATAAACACGCAGTACATATACAAATCGTTGATTCTTGAAAATTTTATAACTTTTTATTAAATAAATATATCGCCATTAATTTTTTTTTGAGAAGGGCCAAGTGTCTGAGAACTAAAATTTTGAAAATTTCATTGATATCTATGCAGTACTTTTTCCGTGATGTGCGCACAACTGCAGACCTCTTCATTTTATTTATATGGTAATAGACGCCCATTTGTTTGATATCCTTACAATTATCTTACAATTTAAGAACACATATTTATGTTTTTATTATTTTAAAAATTAATTCACAAGGCCAAGGCCTAATATCGGTCTGCAGCGATAAGCGAATTACTAGAACATCGAGACAAATGACAATCGATATAATTATATAACATATATATGGCATGTATATGGCAATCATACTTTTTATTCCATTGCTACGAAGTCATATTATATAATATACGGAAAAAAATAATCGAAAAGAACAAAATTGTAACCAACAATACCATGAATTTATAACCTGAAATTAATGATTAATATTATTTAAAAAAAAGAAACTTCACACAACTGACAATTTAAATTACACGTATTTATAATGCTATATGGAAATAGGAGTCACAATAAACAAAAAAAAGTTACAACACAGAATTTAAATAAAATATTACTTTTGTATTAAAATATATTTTATTCATTATAATGTTTTCATTCAGGCGCGATACTACGCAATACCTTTAATTGGTAGCTGTTTAGATAGCGACCGCGCCCCTTGGACTAATTAAGTCTACTGCTCTCAATTTGTATACACAGTTAATTGATTTTCCCTATGTATGTATCCACACAAACAAGGTTGAGCAATTAATAGACAATGTTGTAAGCGAAGAAGATATTTTCTTAGAACAAAAATTTTAACATAGTATTTATTTTTTATAGTATAGGTAGGCCGACGAGCGTATAGGCTACCTGATGGTAAATGGTCACTACCGCCCATAAGCATTGGCATTGTAAGAGGTGTTAACCATAGCTTACATCGCCAATGCGCCAGCAACCTTGGGAACTAAGATGTTATGTCCCTTGTGCCTGTTATTACACTGGCTCATTCACCATTCAAACCGGAATACAACAGTACCAAGTACTGCTGTTTTGCGGTAGAATATATGATGAGTGGGTGGTACCTACCCCAGACGAGCTTGCACAAAGCTCTACCACCAAGTATTGTATCGTGTTTTCTTATATAACAATTACATAACATATGTGTAATTGATTTATGATTGTTTAAAACTGTCTTTTTAGCGTTCACATATAAAACTAGCTAATCGTTTTGACCTCGCGCGGATGGATAACAAGAAAAATGTATTTTGGATAGGATTTGCATCAAATACCATTGTTGCAAAAATATAGCAATTATTATAGATTTGTTAATTATATAATTATTATAATATTAACATATTTATAGTTTATATCCTATATATAGGTGTATTTAACATACTGTTATTAATGTGTATTAAAATAATGATCCAAATGTTGTCAACAGTGATGGAGGTGCGTGCGCCACGTTCTTGTGGCGCGGATCGCGCGGGCGCTCGGGCGGTGCGGGTTCGCGCGGGCGCGTAGGGCGGCGCGGTGGCGGGTGCGCGCGCGGCGGGTGCGGCGGCGCATGCACGCCACCGGCCACACGGACCGCTCGGGCGGCGGCGGCGGCGGCGGCTCCTGGCGCCTCCCGCCCGACGAGACGCTGCAGGTCGCCGACCCGAAATCTGCGAAAGAAGAGGTATGTAAATTAATAAAATTGTCTGTATGTCTTTTTAATCGTTAATAAGGATATTTGTAAATTAACAAAACAACCACTTCTTTATTTTACACTACTCCTAATCATTTAAATAATCTACTTCTATATTTCTAAAAACACATCTATTGAATTCCACGGTTTTCCAGTCTATAATATATTAAATATTTGTCCATATATTTTATAGCATAAAAATTGAGTATAAATATTAAAAGCGAACTTAACCGCTATATAAATGTATATAAATACAATTTATTAGATAATTTGTGTAGCAGATAAAATTTTCTAAAACATCTCTCATTAAAATATTGCGGTGAAAATAGAAACAGACAGTTTTCGAATCGTACAATTGCTAAGTCAAAACAAAGACTTGAAATTGCATAAGCAACTTTCTTCAAATTGTGCTCGAGTTAATTTAAATATAGAAATTGAACACAGCAAAAATATATACTTCATGAATTTAAATACGACTTCGTCAGTGCCAATTATAAAATGTTGCTTGGAAAGTGTTGGTTTTACCGTCCGCCCTAGCGAGATGAGTCCTCGTGCTACGAGCCTCTCTCCGTGAGTGTTTGTCCGCAGCCGCACCTACACGTTTAAGAGCTGATAAACTATGTTGAAATCGAATTAAAATGCAACATTTTATACATGAATACATGTATTACAGCCAAGATGGCCCGATGGTAAGAATACGTAATTTAAAAGTAGATTGCAGGTTCAAATCCGTACGAGCATTACTGAATACGACTTATAATTTATCTCGTGCGCTTTATACTCGTGAAGGAAAACATCGTAAGGAAACCTGCACATGTCGAATGATAGATTTTGGCACGTGTATCCCACCAGCTCAAATTGTAGCAGCTATTAATTTTACATTACCTACTGTACGTTATATATATACAGGTACATCATATTTACATAACAACCAATGAGTATGTATTTCTTACCGATGATCGTGGGTTCAAACCCAGGCAAGCGCCACTGAATTTTAGTAGACGATGAAGAAAAACAGTGTGAGGAAACCTGCATGTGTCTGATTTGACTGAAATTCCTATGATATGATAATATGTATTCCACCAACCCGCCCTGGAGCAACGTGGTGAAATAAGCTCCGAGCCTTCTCCTCAAAAAAGGAAAGGAGGCCTTAGCCCAGCAGTGGGACATTCACAGGATGTTACTTTTATGTATTTGTTAAACTTAAAGTTGAATGTTTCTTCCGCAGGATCTTTATCCAGGAGATGGGCACAACTGGAGGAGCATCATATTTTCGTTGATGGTCATCAGTTTTGTGATCGCTGGTATCGTCACCGCTATATATTTATTAGGGTAAGTTAATGTTAACCGTTTCGTCTGTATGTACAGTTTATTTATGTTATATTTTTAAAACATTATTTTTTTATTATATATAAAAAAATATTCTAATACTAGCTGTGCCCCGCGGTTTCACCCGCGTATCATTAATAAAAATATAATGAATAAAAATCAGCCTAGAGCCTTCCTCGATAAAAGGACTATACAACACAAAAATAATCCGCCCCGCCTTTTTATACCTTCGGCCGCGAGACGCGTCGAGCGTGGCGACCAATTCTCGAACGTTCGCGACCGGCCGCACTGCGCGCTTGGCGCCTAGCTGCTATGTCGGTCGCGAACATTCGAGAATGTTCATTTTGCGAAGCTACTCTATAGGTGACTCGCTAGCCTCTAGGCGCCAAGCAAGCCGCCTGCCTGTGCGTTCGCGAACTTATACAAAAATAATCGTTATAGCATGATTCAGTATTCACGCGCGATGGCTTATTATTAGCGTATTTCATGTATAACTTTGGTGTTTCTATACCGATTTCTATGATTCTTTTTATGGAATAGTTAATAATGTTAACTTTTTTAATTAGGGATGACTGAGAGTGTTATAAGCGTAAGAGTAGACAAATATAATCAGAAAGCTTCGAACTGCTAAGCTATCGGGAGTTAGACGTGTTATTGTGAGTCAACCATAAAAGATAGACATATGCTGTCGTGGGATATTTTTTATATAATTTCAAGGAGAACATTTCCGTCATACATGATCTGTGTAGCTTTAACCATTAAGGTTGCACACGCAACGGAAGCTTAAAAAATGGAGTAACTTCTCCCGTTTTCCCAACATTTCCCTTCACTGCTCTGCTCCTGTTTATTGTAGCGTGATGAAAAGTATACTATAACCTGCTCAGGAGTATGAAAAATAATTGTACCAAGTTTCGTTAAAATCCGTTGAGTAGTTTTTGTTTCTATAGCGGATATACAGGCAGACAGACAGACAGACAGACAGACAGACAGACAGACAAAAATTTTACTGATTGCATTTTTGGCATCAGTATCGATCCCTAATCACCCCCTGATAGTTATTTTGGAGATATATTTCATGTACAGAATTGACCTCTCTACAGATTTATTATAAGTATAGATGGATTATATCCATAGGAAAACGTAGAAACGCACCTTAACGAAATTGTGTATTATTATTATAATTTAATAAGTTGTGTATGTTTGTCCTTGTAGCATCTCTTACTATGGGGATCCCCCGACCGCACAATTTTTGTATATTACAAAATGATATAATATATTCAAGATATATAAATGTTTGTTTTTAATTATTGTACAGTTTTCTTGAGACCCCTTATAATTTTTATACATAAATCTAGCTAAGTTTATTATAAGCTAACGGCCCTTACAATTATCTATTAACATACATACATATATCTATAGGATTATCGTTAACATAAATGTTACCCTTCTAGTAGCTGTAGAGCGATTCTGTAAAAACAAAATCTAATCTCACCGCAGAATGCGATCGTGAAATGTCAGAAAGTCGTATGCGCCATTAAATATAATATTTATTTATACATAGAGGTGAGTACCGAGATAAGGAGAGAGTTATTACAGAATGGAACAGCCGAAGCTTGTCGAGCTTATGAAATCGCAACATATGTAATCTACTTATTATAAAAACAATTCTAAACAGATATTTAGGTGATGTTTTCTCTCTTTCTGTCATTATTGATTTCACATTCGAAAGAAGGAGACACGACATTTAACTAATCACTCACTAAAAACACTTACAAGTACCGTGTCTCACTACTGCATTGCGCATGTATAGTTGGCTAGAACATAATGTGTTTTCAGTACATCCGACCTTAATTCCAACATGTGTACTACTTCATATATATTTATTGCCATTGGGTACATCCAACGTATCTCGTACCCGGTATTAGTGACGTAGCAAATGTG
Source organism: Nymphalis c-album (assembly GCA_963151315.1). Taxonomy (NCBI): domain Eukaryota; kingdom Metazoa; phylum Arthropoda; class Insecta; order Lepidoptera; family Nymphalidae; genus Nymphalis; species Nymphalis c-album. Next base: position 9,442,865 of record OY720590.1, on the reverse strand, counting down.
ATTGCATGCAAGTTCGCATGTGAAAATCGTTTTACGATGTTATACGTCGGACATAATTCACACGCGGGAATTCCCTTCTAGAAATACGGCCTGAGGCACCGAAATACAACAAATAAATCGTTTACATTCGTAATGCAGATGCTCGTACTAACATTATTCGTATATTTTAACATACGTGATTATTCGCTTGTCCTTGTTACAAGAAGAAGAAATATTTTGCTACTTGATTTATGTTTCGCCGCCATATAGGTTGTTGAAACGTTGAATACAGAGAGCATCGATGTATGAGCTTAACTCATGAAATCCCTTAGGCGGTTCCCTTGAGGCGGTTCTAATAACACCCACGTGTTGAGATGGGGTGTGGTTCTCTTTCACTCTGCAGAAAATCGTAGAGTTCATATATTTTCGTGGAATGTAGTAGTAATTCATATTCAATTTGTTTCATAAATTAATCGATCAAGTTTCGATCGATCGTGAATTTATTTTACAGTGAATCATTTGGGTGATTTTCTGGAAAGGGCTTCGATACGAAGAATGAATTGGTTATTATTAAAATAATTGATTTAAACTTGTTTTTGTTTTTTTATCAGGTATGTGGACGAGCTACTGTACTGGTCCGGTCGTCGTATGCGACTCGACGAATTTCTAAGGGGAGACTTGACAGGAGAGCGACTACCAACCACTTGGGTCAGCTCCCATCAGCTTGTATACCAAGCCGACGACGGCGGTCTGCTGGCGCTCGATACCTTCAACAACTCCCTCACTGTACTCGTCACGAATCACACTCTCGTTAGTATTATTTATTTTACATTACGTAGAATGTATTTAGTATTGGTCATATAGCAGAAATTCAGACTGCGCCTCCAGTGGATAGAACGATTGGTTTTAAGCAAAGAGCAGAATCAGACAAGCACACAAAACCGGCACTTGCTCAGCTCATCAAAGTAAATTAAACTCCAAATCGTCTCTGCAAGATAAAACTGAGACTTTTAGAAGTTATTTTTAATATTATCATTATATTTTTCCGATAAACTATATTCATTTCTTTTTTTACTTTATAAATTCCATAACTGAACTAAAAGTATAGTTACTCTTATCAAAGTTCAATCTTAAATTGTTTTTAAATGTCAATGCAAAGATGTCTGAGATTACTTAAGATTAATTGTTGTGATTGATGACATATATATTTATAAGGATTTATTATTTAGTTCCTAATTTTAGCAAAAACAGATTCTACAAGTATTATAGGTTAAAATATAACAATTCATTATTTTGAGATTTTATATTATGTCGTAGGATGCTCATCCAAAAACAGGTGTTTAGAATTATACAACTCCTATATAAAACATGTCATACATTTCAACATTACTTATATTTTTACAACACTGCATTGATTTTTAAAGTTTTCAATATCAGAAGTTATACACCTATCCGGCCGATTCGGATATAAATACCTTAGACTTCGATCACTAAGAAATAGTGACCTTAGACATGAGAAAAACGATCGCTTCGTCCCTAAGGCTAATTAGGTATTATGAACCTAATAGATTTAATTGTTACTTTAAACTACATGAAAAAAAAATCCACTGTTTCATTGAACATTGTCTTTAAAACATAAAGAAGTTAAAACAGTGGACCGCAAAAGCAATATCTGAAAGAACAAAGTAGAAAGTAATCACAGTTCTAGAAATGTCTTGATCTAACTTCATTTGCAACTTGTGGAAAATAAAATTAGTTCTACGTTTAACATTTCCTTTCGATTTAAATATGTTATAGTTTATACGAGCTTACGTTTACTTGTTGTAGAATGAATAATATATGATCATAGAGCAATATTATGTAATGTTTTGTTTATTTTAATTTTCTTTTTATACAATTTCTAAATTTATTCTATCTACAATAGCACTAAAAATTATACAATATAAAAATATATCAACGCTGTTTAAGTTATTTATATTATATTAGTATATATATTATATACAGGGTTATTTTTAATGACCCAGCAACCTCGCAGGACTAGATAGCTAACAGCATAAGCAACAACTTTTGTTCGACGGCTATGGACATAACTCAATACATGAAAAAAAAATGATTTTACAAGTTTTTGTCGTACTGTCGTGACATTTGTAGGTCTATATTTCAATCTCACATTCATACAGGATCTAATCCTGCGAGGTTGCTGGCTCATTAAAAATAACCCTGTAACTATATTAGTAAAAATATTGGCTAAAATACAATTAAGTTACTCATACTTTAATTATATATATATTAAAATAATATAATAAAAATAAATTTTATTCACGTATGGCCCCACAAGCAATATTGAAACAACATTTTGCAAAACTACATTTAATTTTAAGTTAACTCCTGTTGATGAAAAGCGAGAAAAACCGACAAATTAATCTCTTTCATCAATCATAATATACATGTAACAATCATAAATAATTTAATTTAAGCACGAACGAAACTCCAAGCACCTTTACATAATAATAAAGTTATGTTAGATGAAGCGTAAAAATAAAGACTTTAAAATATTTACGACGTACCTTTGCAGTTAGAAAACAAAGTTTTGAATGTTATGCAGCGTGGGAATTGCTAAAGCGCCTCTTAAAATTATCCCGTAAATTTTCCTTGAAACTGAGTCCGGTCAAAGTTCCGTAGTTTGAAACAATGCAAATTCAATTTTCCCACCTGAATTGCCTGTTAGCATCGTGCGAGGTGCGCAGTGCTGTTAAGCTGGCTGCTGGCTGCCAATAACGGTTACATACTGCGGCAAAAGCGCATATTACTTAGACCTGTATACGAGTAACCACATGTTATAAGCCGTGACATCGTATATTTATATCATAATGCATCGTAAGCTCACCTAACGTATATAACGTAGTCATACAAACAACGCCAATACGTCCCCAACCGTGTGAATTAGTATATTACGTCCCTTGCGCGTATAGTTACTGACTCACACTTCAAAACGAAACAGAACAATATTAAGTATAAATAAATATATAAAATATGTGATGAATGGGTGGTATCTATCCAGACGAGCTTGTACAAAGTACCGCCAAGTAAACGTGTGACGTACATATTGTCGACTTAAAATTGCACGTTCTTATTAGTTAGTGATTTAAATATTTTATAAAATTACGATACAAAAGTGCTTGGATTGTGTTCATCTACATTTATATTATTATTTTAAAGAGTTTGTGTAACTAACAAAAAATTCAAGAACTGCGAGATTGATTTGAATAATTATTTTAAATTTTTATTTAAGTAGTCTAACTATTAAAGTTTTTGGTTAAACAATGACAATTTTAAAGCAAAACTAAATTAATAATATGTTAATGAAATTAAATAACTTTTCGTAAATTTTATTTACTTATTAATAAATGAATTAAAAATAAAAATATCTATAAAATACATAAGTACTTAACGTAATCCTGTAATTAAGCTATTTATTTTTCATACATCCAGAGGCAGCTCAATGTACGGGGATATCAGTGTTCACCAAACCTTCGCTATGTGTTGTTCCAACACAATATCAAGGAGGTAAGTATTACACAGCATAAAATTCAGCTCAATCTTTTTTATATTCTGTTTCTCCTGGTGGTCACCAGTGGTCACCAAAGTCATTAAAAGTGTAAGCAATGTGATTTTCTCCTGACCGGTATAAATATGTTTATAAAATAACCATCTGCGCAAGAGATATCGTTATCAAGTGGGTATGCAAACATAGAAACATCTTCTATTCCCTCATTTTCCCTGACTAAGGACGAATATCCGACTTGACCAGAGTTCAGATGCAAGACCAAAATTAGTATTTCAGATGACATTTGATATCTCGTGTCAGGAAAACTCAATGATTATTAAATGATCAAGGTTTTAAATCCAAGACCACGAATTCCATAACTATTCCTAAATTATATTTAATAAGCCATTTCTTACCGTAAAATGCGTCGCCAACTGCAGAAAGTAAAATATCATATCCCTTGTACCTTTAATTACTCGCCCTTTAAGCGGAACACAGAAATTAAATATTTCGACGGTAGAACAACGAGTGGTTGGCTGGTGGTAGCCTCTCAACGGTCATAACAGAGGCTTAATTCCGCAAATAACTCCACTATTTATGTTATAGGTTTACCGACGAACCTTCACGGCACACTACACAGTTTATGACGTCACAAATGAGTAAGAATTTTCATGTGCACTAAGTTATCGTTTGTAGAATTTTACTATTATTTTTAATGTGCCTTAAATATGCTTCTAGCTGCTTATAATATGCTTATGGGTGTTAGTTATTTGTGTTTAAAGCTTCGTAGAATAACATTATGTTTAAAAATTTAAGTTTACTATATAATTAAATATGGGTGGATGGAAATAAATAGGGTGCGGTCGCTGCCCTGAACGTCTAGAAGCCAACACCTAAGGGGCGCTGTTATTTCCATAGTCGCTCGGAAGGCTCTTCCGCTCTATTAACGACCGAAAATTTTATTAATACGAATTAATTCGTACTTATATAATAAATATTTTTAATACACATTATATAGTATTAAGAGTGAGTGGATTTAATTAAATCCTATTGTATACAAATAATACTTCGACTCTTCTTCAAAATGCAAGAACACACTAGCGTGAGACAATTTCTTTTAATATCATGTGGTGGAAATAAATTTAATGATGTCTGGCATGACTTTGAAAGTTGAAGCCTTTCTTTATTTCATTCCAGAACTTTTCATGCACGTTTTAAGCGAATATTTTTTAAATTTCAGCATGTACTAAAAATAATCTCCGAATCTATTTTTACTAAAACATTTATTAATCGTAGAATTGAAAGACAAAAGGAAGTTCAATGCGCATTTATATAATGTTTAAGCTAAGTTGTAAAAGATGTCTCCCGTAACTTACAGTCGAGATTTACTGTTTTTGAAGTTCCTACAAAGACCTTTCTTTATGCAGACTTATTTACTTACTCCTAAATAAAATTTATTTCAGAACAGTTTTTTATTGCACTATTTTCGAACGTTAAAGTTATATATATAAAAAAAAGCTTTTTATTAACAATTTTATTAAATTGAACATTAAATAAAATCTTGTTTTTCTTAGCCACCACATCCCCTTGTTCGGTGAAGGTCAAAGCAGTTGGGAATGGCAACACGCAGCATGGCTCGGTACGGAGGGCGCACTGTTGCTTGTCGCAGATAACGAGGTCCTCGCTAGACCAGCGCCTCCAGCTCGGAGAGCACCTCTGCTCCGTCTTACAACCGATGCTAGTCCGGGTCGCGTGTACAATGGAGTATCGGATTGGTTATATCAAGGTCGGTTTACCACTTCTTTGGAAAATCAATTCACTAGATAGCAAAGACTTTTCTTGTAAGAATTTTAGCTTTTTAAAAAATAATTTTTTTTCTTAACACAGAGGAGGTGACAAAAACAGCATCAGCGACTTGGGGATCTACAGATGGCACATTCGTTTTGTATGTCCAATATGATGACAGTAAGGTGTCGGAGCTGAGATTTCCGCACATATCCGAAGGGATTGGTGGCACTGGTGCGTCCAGATCAGGCTTTCTGCTCCCGACTCTCAACAACAGTATTCCATCTGTTTTCCCTGATCACATTTCTGTGAGATACCCCACGGTAAATAAGTGCATTTTTAAAATATTATAGTGATGTTTTCAAAGTTATAATAATTAATTTTAAAATATATTTTTTGTAATTAATTTCTGAAAACTAATTTTACATGATAAATGCGTTTTTTATTCTCAGCCTGGCAGTTCCATACCCCAAGTTACTTTATGGATAATAGCGGTTCAAAATGTAACTTCCCCTCCCAGATGGGAAGTCAAACCTCCAAGTACTTTAGATGGAATGTAAGAATAGTTGAATTTATAAATAATAAAAATACTGTTATTAAGGAACACAATATTGACCCCAAAAGATACATATACTAAATACATATTATTTAACATAAAATAACATAAATGTATAATTTATGACTGATTCCAGTGAATATTACCTCATATCAGCCCAATGGGTGGGCAAAGAAAACTCTCACATTGGAGTAGTATGGATGAATAGAGCACAAAATTATACCGTCTACAGCAGCTGTTATGCACCAAATTGGACATGCACAGAGGTATCAAGGGCTTACTTTTTTCTATAATTTATAATGAACACAGTATTATTCTAAGATATATTTTTTTATAGACGCATTCTGAAAAGGCGACTGATGAACCTTGGTTAGAAGTCCATCAACAACCAGTTTATTCTGAAGATGGCAGCGCATTTCTACTTCTAGCAGCAGTACAAGAAGGCGGAGGCCAATACTATACTCATATAAAGCATGTCGATGTATTGCGCCAGCGCATGGCTGTTCTATCACACGGTAAAGTGGAAGTCGCGAAAATACTAGCGTGGGATCAGGAAAATCATTTAGTTTATTACTTAGGTAAGAAATTTTACCATTGGATACTTAATAGTTTATAATTTAGTACATTCATATATTGGTTTTTCTTTTATTGAAGGTTTTGACAACGAAAAGTTTCACTCACATAATCAGCAACCTGATATGGCCACCGAAGCTAATCGAATTAAGTATAAGAATTCATTGCAGCTGAGTGGTGTTTGTTGAATAGTGCAGTTGCCTCAGTTACTAACCTGATATCATTTAGTTCACCTTATTTGCTTAGCTCATTGTCTCTTTAGTTCCAAAAAGCATATTATTTTATATTGTGTATTAGAAGTGTGTCGAAGTTGTGTAAGCTGTCAGATTTGTGGATTTTGGTTTGTCGTTTGTTCCATTACAACAGTCGTTTTGAAAAATGATTTCTATTATAGGTAGTGCAGATAGACCGGGACAAAGACAAGTGTATGTGGTGCGTGATCCGAGCTATGGTGGCGGAAGCAACTCTGTTCGAGCCCGTGCTGAGCGAGAAGAGCCACGTTGCTTAACTTGCGAGCTTGCCGTTTGGCCTGCTCGCCTGCATTACGCAAATTGCACTTTCTGGAGTGCGACATTCTCCCCCGCGAAACCGAAGCTAGGAATAACGCACTATGTTCTTGAATGTATGGGCCCTGGTCCACCGCTTGCTGGACTTCATGACGCTAGAACACATAAGTTAGAAAGAATATTATACGATACGAGGCCTTATAGGTAAGAACTAATATTTTCCTAAAAATATAAGATTATTTTAAAATAATTATTTTCTGGAAATACTTTAATTGGTATTATCGATACCAATTAAAGTATTTCCAACAACAAGTTGTAATCTTTCAGATCAGTACGATTACGTGAGTTGGCATTACCAACGAGAAGATCATTTGACGTGCAGTTAAGTAGTGGCTCTAAAGCCCGAGTCCAATTGTTCCTTCCGCCTTCATGGCGCGAGGAACTTCGTGATGCCGCATTTCCAGTTCTCGTTCATGTGTAAGATTATTATAGATACTATTTAGGTTATTTTTGGTAATTTTTTAAGTATTGTTTCAATCATAGATATCTGATGAATTCAACGGGCCTACAAATTATTGGTTTCGATGTCTAAACTTTGCTATGTAATAAGACTTTTAAGTGATTGTAGTATGAGATCGTTTTAAAGTACGTCAATTGTTTACAGGGACGGGCGGCCTGGAAGTCAACAAGTAACTGACCAGTTTCTTGTAGACTGGGGAACGTATATGTCCTCACGTAATGACGTAGTTTACGTTAAATTAGACGTAGCAGGAGCACGAGGTCTTCCTCGAGCTCTGCTCCGCGGTCGCCTCGGTGGAGTCGAGGTGGCTGACCAGTTGGCTGTTATTAGGTATATTTATTATCATATATATTATAGTTTCACTGATCTTGTGTACATAGCGACATTCTTATATTACTATATTGATTACATACGAGAATTTTATAAAATATGTACATATTACAGCATTGTAACTAAATAATTTTGAACATGTAACTTCCAGATATTTATTAGAAACCTTCAAATTTTTGGATGTGACACGTGTAGCTGTTTGGGGTTGGGGATACGGCGGCTATGTCACATCGATGCTTTTGGGTTCGCAACAATCAACGCTGAAGTGCGGTATAGCCGTGTCGCCGATCACGGATTGGCTGTATTACAGTGAGTAACGATATTCGAAAACATTAACTCACTAATAAACTAAAGCTAACGAACCAAGGTGCTTCTAGCACTTTATTTTATACACGTTAAACGTGAAAGCGTTGAGTGTGCTTTACTGACGCGTCAGAGCTCTCAACTTTTTACTGATTTTAATTCCGCTCGACACAATTTTTCGATAAAATCATAAGATAAATATAAGATAAGATAATCATCATATGTTAATGGTAATTAATTAGCTAATAATAAATTAACGGAGCTATAAAACTGAAGATACAAAACAAAACAATTGAAAGGTATAGCTAATGTTTATATAAAAACAAAAACATGTAAAAATAAAATATAATTATTAAAAATTAATATTTAAAAAAATATGATTGTCTTATTTGTGTAATGAAATATCCCATATGTTTTTAAATGCTATGTCCATTTTAGATGCAGCATTCACGGAGCGTATTCTGGGCATGCCGTCTATCAACTACAAGGGGTACGTGGAGGCGGACGCGTCGCAACGCGCGCACCACGTGCCGCGACACGCGCTCTACCTCATCCACGGCATGGCCGACATGAGCGCGCCCTACCCGCACGCGCTGCAGCTGGCGCGCGCGCTCACCGACGCCGGCGTGCTCTTCCGATACCAAGTACGATTCATTTATACTCCGGAGATAGTTAATTGTAATTTAAAAAAATATTATTCATTTTTAATTCAGCATCTTTGAGAACTAGTGATTATAATATATACTTTAAGTCAGCTCAGCGGTAATGAAAAACATCTGAAGAAATCTACAGGATTCTGCCATATACACTAACCCACAACTTTTAATACTGTTTAATTAATTTAATATCGACAGCACCAATTAACAGTAAGATTAAAAACACTGCAAACGGCTATCGTGGTGCATTGTCGATTTGGAGTAAATAAAGTAAATATTTTGTTTGGATTCAAGTATATGAATGCGAAATCGGTCAAATAAATAATACAAAAGTTATCCCAGAATAAATTTTTATTCATAACTATAGTACTGTTTTTGTTTTTATTTTAAGGCGTATGCTGACGAAGGTCACGATCTGAAAGGCGTCATCGAGCACGTATACCGGTCTATGGAAGACTATCTCCGAGAGTGCCTCTCTCTTGATCCAGAAGACACCAAGCTGCCTCCACCAGATAGATAAAATTAATCGTTCATGATAAGTCCTGATAAGTTTTGCGTAATTACATTCTTTAATTTTATAATAATAATTATTATGTATAGTTGTTATCATATTTTGTAAATATGTAAATGAGATAGTGCTTTAAATTGTGTTCTCAGATAAATTTAATTTACGCCTTCCTAGAAGGATGCTAGATATGTATATCATATATGTGACTAAAATGTAACTAATATAATATTGAAACATACTAAAGTAATCATGAAAACGTTCAAACAATAAATACGACGGGATTCCCCGAGATTAAATTATAAAAAAAAATACGTACCTAATTTATAGTTTTAAGAAAGAAAATCATAAGTTAAATTAATTTTTCATATCGATATCTTTCTAGTAAGCTCCATTGACATCGCTTAAGCAACGTTTGCCTTTCTATGGACTAAAAATATCACCTATGATAAGAATTTTAATATTGAAATAAAAGTTAGTGCTGTAACAAGATTTAAAAGCTGAAACGATCATTCGACTCGTCTTATAACGCTAATCCATTCGTGATGTCCTCTCTGTTTATTATATATGTATTGTGATTATATATATTAATAGCGATTCGAGCTTTACCCTTTAGGCTTTACGGTAACCCTTTCTACTTCCATCTTTTTAAAACTATTGTACTCTAACCGTATATAACGTTATTGATACATAACTATTACATACCCTGTTCTTATTAATAATTTACGATAAAAATTTATAAATCTTTTCTTATAACTCTCATAAAATTATAAAAAAAAATAATGTTAAAAAATATAATGAGGAGCTTATCCTATAGGGAATCCATTAGGCCTTTTACAACATATATTATTATTTTTCATTATTATGTTACAGAATTTTAACGTAATGTTTTATAATGTTATAGTGCTGTTAAAAAATACCTCATACTGACGTGTGAACAAATAAATTTAGAAATAATTATATATTATGACAGATTCTTCATATTTGTAATCGATTGTAATGTTTAGAAAAAAAAGTGACCTTGATCATCCTCTACTCCTCAGCGGCTTTTGCACCATAATTCGTATCCAGTCTAACCCTCTTAGCACTAAGTCAGTCGAATAATAAACAAACGTCACTTCTAACACGTTTACATAATTACGATAATTTTAATATATTTAATTCAAGTTAATTTATCCGTCGACTATATAGAATTAATCTGATAAGTATTATTTTAAATATAATTTAGAAAAGAAAAATCCTTGAAATATATGTCGGACCAGTAAGTCTTCACACACAAATATCAAACCTATTCGTACTGTATACGTTCGGATTCATGTAGTCACTGTCTCACTATAAGCCTCGGAAATAATATAAAAACATAAGAAGCATGTACAAAGTAGAATAATGAGCTAGAAATTGCCTTTGAAATAAATTACTTAGTGCAGTCGCAGACCTTCAGCCGTGTTTCGGAATTCGGATACCAATTAGTAACCGTGAAGTTACTAAATGTAGACATCATACTAAAGTAAAGAGACAATTATCGCTGTTGTGAAATAAGAGTACTGAAAAGTAAACCAAATAGTTGGTCAATTTAATGTGAAAATGTCTTTTACGATTAGAATTTTTAAACATATTATGTGAATAGAGACAGAATGGCTAGATTATATGAATGTAATGTTCATTAATTGACGTTTACTGAGACATTAGTAGGTAACTCGTTGTTGTATAGGTATAATGTTGTCAGCCGATGTAATTGGTAAGTGTTATCAGATACCTGCATAGACGCATATCGTACATTCCATGTTTGTGAAGACTGCCAATTTGGTCTAAATTTTACAATTAAAATACCTACGATATGTCGATGACATTAATTTCATACGCCGTTATGGTCTTAAGGATGCTGTGATTCTTCTATTGCAAAATTTTATCGATATTGTATTAAATATATTAAATGAATATATCTGCATCTGATATATGTAGGGCCTAGTCAAATCGAATTCGTTGTATTTATTAAAACTAACAGTAAGATTAACTATAATTTAGAACTTTTAAAATTCTTCCATCAACCAATAAAAAAATAAAATCGACATAATGTTGCTTTCATCCGTAAATTATATAACAAACCTAGACAATATATTACGGGCTATGTATACATAAAAAAAATGAAAATTTTATAGTTATTATAAATATGAGAGAGTTCGGAAACCGGGTGCTTTAAAATTTACATCATGTTATATTGATTTCTTTAGCGAAAAGTTCTATAGTTATACAATAATAAATAGGTACGTTATGTGACATTCTGCTACGAGAAATAATAATAAGTGCTTGCAAGGTTGAGAATCAACTTTGCGATACCTTAATTATTAGAATGGGGAGCTCTCAATGGATATCTTACAAATTGAGATTTTCGGTATAATAAAACACCAATTTAAAACAAGTAGTTGTAATCGAATAATGTGACAGATTGCTATTATATATCAATTCAGTATTTATATCACTCGATCATTTGCTCGCTGCTTCTCTCGGTGGTCACTTTTCCTTTCATAATAGTCCTTTGGTCTTCCAATGTAGCGAAAGCTTCCAATACCATAGATAGTACTCTTGGGGAATGTAGGAACTATGTGATGACTATGTCAATTATTTCCTTATCTCAACTCAGGACTGCTACGTTTTATTTCAATAATGTTTTTGAGTCCATTGAATTAGTTGTAGACTTCTGGCCTAGTTTCCTCAGATACAATAGATGTGTTGTTAATGTCGGTCAGTAACGCTGTGTCTTTAGAATTCTTCTGCAAGAACACTTGACTACACTCGATACGTTATTACAATAAAAATGCAATCAATGATTTTAATAATATTTTTTTTTGTTAATATCATACATTGATTTGATGAAGACGAATATATTTTTAAAATATGATAATAGTTATTATTACCAATTAATTTAATAATAAAAGCGTCGAGTGTAGTTGAGATGCAGTGTAGTGTCCGCCTTCGTAACTGTAGACTGTCACAGATTGCTCCTTAGCGATTAGATCGGTGGAAAGCGCGATGTTGAACACAATAATATACATTTCTCTCTTATATAATAAACTATTGCAAGCCTGTCTTTGTCTGAACCTGAATCTTTTATTATGTCATTAGGTTAGCAAGTCACATTTGTTACAAGATTACAGGGCAATCTTATAAATTATTGTATTCAGTAACGCGCCGTTTGATGGTCCTAGAGAAAATTTATATTCTACGTTGTTGTTAATCAGTGTTATAAATCTTATCGTCTCTTTTAAGAGTTACAGTGTTGTATAGATCGGTATGTTTATTTGTAAATTCTGAGATTATTCTGTTATTAATGTAAAGTTTCTTTAAATAAATAAAATTTTCATAATCGTTATTGAGTAACTTTATTTCATAATCCCTGCCAATACATATCTCTTTACAATCAAATTTATAATAATTGGTATATAAGAAATTCGCTATAACAATTATTTATGTTCCCTTGGCTTGGAATACCGGCCCCACATATCAACGCTGCGAAAATATCGTTCTAGGTTTTCGTCTCTATCTGAAGCGATATCCGTAAGACTAGAAAACGCGTCATGTGTAACGCTAAATGCACCGTCAGAGTTGCAGTTAGATCGTGAAAGATTTCTCATTAATTCGTAATGAGAAAAATTCATAGAAATTAATGAAGTATTTTCCATATCACTAAAATTTCTACTTGGACTTACATCGCTGTCAATAAACATATTAGTTGTATTACTTCGCATTAAAGTCGTATGAGTACTATTTCCACTGAATTCTCCATTCACAAGTTTACTTTTCTTTAACCTTCCTACAGCTAGGTCTAAAGACCGCACTGCTTCATTTTCATTAAAAGATTTACGTTTAACAGGTTCACTTTTGAGTTTTTTCGGTCCACTCGAATACGATTTTGTTTTATTTGTCCATTTCTTTTCATTTGATGGATCAGTACTACTTTCCATCATAACTCAGTAATTTTGCGACGGTATATCGTTTATTCATAAAAATATAATGAGACTAATAATATAATATATAATCTGACATGTTACATTTTATACCACGATTTATTTGTCATTTTTTATAAGATAATAAATCTAATAATAATAGTAAACCAGTAATTTTGACAACTATCACATTTTGTTACTTTAAGTTTGTAACGCCATCTGTACTATAATAAGGGAACTACGTTATGTTGTACTTTCATTATTATACTTTCATTATTAAATTGAAAGAATGCACTAGATGGCGCTGTTACGGATTTATTATTTTAGTAAATACTAACATTAACACAAGATGACATTAGTAGTAGCTATGCGTATAATCCTAATCCTAATACATATTATAAATGCAAAAATGAGTGTTTGTTTGTTACGCATTCACGCATAAACCACGAAATCGATTTTAAAAATTATTTTACCAATGGAGATATAGCTACCTATACAGTGAATCATTATGTTTAAAAATTTTGTTATTTCATTGTGTGTAATGTATTAAGATATGGCCATTGAATAAAGCAACCTCGTTTTGTGTTAATAGTTTATTGAAGTAGGTATTTAAATTTTCAATTTTTCATTATGCTGTCATCCCAGATAATCAGCTTGTATAATTTTGGAAGGTAAGTACGAATCACAGAGCGCCGCGGTGGTGGAAGCCACGGCTTCTATCTCTGCCTTCGTACCACTCGCCAGCATACCCTTCAGGTCTTCCTTAATTCGGTTCCCTATAAATCGCTACATTATTAACTTACTTACGAATTTACTTGGTGGTAGGGCTTTGTGCAAGCTCGCCTGGGTAGGTACCACCCACTCATCAGATGTTCTACCGCAAAACAGCAATACTTGCTATCGTTGTGTTCCGGTTTGAAGGGTGAGTGAGCCAGTGTAATTACAGGCACAAAGGACATAAGATCTTAGTTCCCAAGGTTGGTGGCGCATTGGCGATGTAACCGATGGTTAACATCTCTTACAATGCCAATGTCTATGGGCGTTGGTGGCCACTTACCATCAGGTGGCCCATATGCTCGTCGGCCATACTATGCAATAAAAAAAAAGAATTACTTTACGAATACTGTATGTAATTGACTTAATGTAAACCCATCTGGGATATTGCCAACCAATCATCACATTATATACCGCCAAGATGCAATTTTCGAACGAAAAGTGAGCCAAGGTAATTATAAGCATAAGGTTACATACAATACATTTTAATTCCCACTATTGAGAACGCATTGGAGTTGTGAGGGATGGTTCACATCTCTTAAAGTGTATTGTCTATGGGCGGTGATGAACCAATTACTGTCTGCTGGTCCCTTCGCCTGTCTACCTACCTCTACTCTTTACACTCGTTTACTCTTAACTAAACTAATATTATTATCTAAAATTAACAAACAAATCGATCGATTATTTTTTAAGTATTATTATCATAAGTACATTATTTTAATTCACCGTGAACCTATCAACTCAGTAGTAAAAACTAATTTATAAGCTTATCGTCGTAACACAAACACCGGTCAAATCAATATTATTGTTATTTTTTGCGACGTAATTTTTTACCTTTTCACTTTAATTATGAACTAATTAATAAGAAAGAACTTCTAACGCTACTAGAAGTTGAGGCACTTGGTAACAAACTAATTTATTTTGTTACTGTTAATAAGTCACTGTATGCCTTACACTACTACAAACGCAAAAAACCTCTCCAAGTTGATTTGTGTTCATCTGGTTCTACTAATCTTAAGCACGTAATAAAATATTATAACGAAGAAGAGAATGAACCTGTCGGAGATTCTAGGTAAGGTCTTTTTATCAAAGACGTAAGTTTTCGTTTATCCAGCCCCGTTAGTGGTAAACGAGATGCCTTAGGAGCTAGAGTCGTAACATCATTGGGGCGAAGTCCAAGAAGCAGCAAGCTGCTACAAGCTAGAGTATCTGATAAGTGTGATTGTGCCTGTAATAAATTAAAACTTTTATTTCATATGTAATTTAATAGAAAAAAAATCATAGCTAATATATATAATATAGATTATATTAGCGCAATATATAACATAACCATAATTATAAAAAGGATAAAGATTAAATATAGTATTCTCTTTTATGTAGAATACAAATGACAGAGAAATATCGTGTAATATTTATCACTTTGCTAGTATGATATAGGGTATATACAGTGGCATAGCTAGGTGGCCCTATTGGGCACTCACCCCCTTCTTTCCACGTAGCTTGAACTTATATTATTAGCCTTAAATATTAAAGAGGGTTAGGTTGAAAGGCCCCTGAGCTCCAGGCCCCTTGTACACTGCACCACTAAGCCCGATAATGATTCGCAAATACTTTATATACCTACTATATGATTAGCATACAATTATAGTACCATACCATTTTCATAACGGAGGAATATTCAAATATATAGTGATTAGTATGCACCAATTTAAAACAAATAACAATGGAACAAAAATAATTGTCAAGGTGCTTAGTAAAAATTATACTGTTATTAGTTTTTCTTATATGATAATAGATGGCGTTAGTTGTAAATTAAAACAAGCTGTAGTTTGTTATTTTTACATAGATGTGCTCGCCGGAAAAAAATGGTTTCATTGTGACATAGTGTTAAATGTGACATGTTTGGTAAGTGGATTTTGTATTCTAGTTTTTTCCAAGAAAAATAAGAACTTGTTAAGTAATTCAGATTCAAACTAAATCTCCCAATCATCTCCTTAGAAGAGGAAGTCACGTAGTAGGACAATTGTCAGCTGTTCCTATATACTATATATAATTATTTCCTAAGTAAAATTAACATTTTCATAAAATGACTTACCAGTGAACCATATTTGTATGTGAGGAAGATTTCATATCCATGAGGGTCGTAGTCCACCAGCGCGAGCGCTTTCAATCGCAACTCTGTCACTAATCGGCAAAGCAGCTGTCTAGTACAAACATCAGGATATCCCTTTCCCTTGTAACATGATTAAAAAAATTTGGTACAAAATAACTCTCGTGGCTCGATATAAGGCCGCAGACGCGGTGGTCCTGGGTTCCATTCCCAGATCGGACCAATAAATAGTGATTGGGTTTTTCTGTCAGAAAATTCTTAGTCTAGTCTAGTCCCGGAGTCTAGAAGTTGGAAGTGTGTACACTCCTGGGCCTCGGAAAGCACGTAAAGCCGTTGATCCTACGCCTGAACTCTTTCCGGTCGTGTCGGATTGCCGTCCCATCGGATTGTGAGAGCTAGGGAAGACAGAGTACACCTGTGTTTGCGCATACACTTGTGCACTATAATATCTCTTGTGCAGTTGGGTAAACTCTCATGCGATTGGCTGTTGTGGCCGAAATCGGTCTGAAGGACTAATAGTAGCTAGCTCTGTTTATAAGAATTAAATGCAGATCTTATGTTTGATTAACTTTTTTTTTATTGTATAAGTTTGCGGACGAGCATGGGCCACCTGATGGTAAGTGGTCACCAACGCTATGGGCGTTGACATTGACGTGACATAGGCATTGTAAGAAATGTTAATCATCGCTTACATCACCAGTTCGCCACCAACCTTGGGAACTAAGATGTTATGTCCCTTGTGTTTATATCTGTTTATTTCTTCTCGTTCACTATAACGATAAAATTGACAACGTCAGGGACGAATATAGAGCTACAAAGTTTAAATAAAGCGATTCATTTTAAAAGTGTCTTTACAATCAATTTAAAATAGTTAACTTATTACCGTTAATATAATTACAGGACCCAAACGTATAAGTGCCCCTTCATCGAGTAACTTTTGGAAAATTGCATCTTTTTCCACCACCAAGATGTACTTAGCTGTTGACTGAAATTCTTTGATCCCTTTAATATCTTGTGGTATTAAGATTCCTTAAAATATGAGATGTTCACTTTATGTTTTAATTGATATCAAAATTATTATAATTTTTTTAGTCTGTTTCGCAACCTACCTCCTGTTGCCATACAGTCCACGACAGTGCCATCCGTATTCAAAATTTTTAAAGGACCTGCTATAAGACCTTTCGCTGTTGCAACAATGCCTAAACTCCACGGTGGAGTCTCAAGCAAGCAGCACACGTCTCTGACTCCAACATCTAATTTAGTTTGACTTCTAAATCTTGAAATATTCTGATAGAATAGTTCTCTATAAAAAGTATATTTTTGTTTATGATTTCTAACATAAATTAGGACTATTGACTACTTTACTTCAAATACGGCAAATAATAATATTAAATCGTACCTCCTTGTCACTGACAAATTTTTCGAAAGCAATTCATGGGCTTTGGTCAAAACGAAAACAATTGTATTAAAACGCGATTTATCGTCAGCGTTTGAATATAATAATGTTGTTTTTTTGGCAACTTGTGAACTTTTTAAAGTAACACTAAAATCAAATTAAAAATAATACATGATAGAATGCTAATTGTTTAATTAAAATGAATATTAGTTATTGAATTACCGATCTAAATCATAAATGCAATTGCTCCATAAGCTCTGATTACGTATAATTAGTTTAGGCGTAGAGCCGCTCTGTGCATTGTTATTGACATCTTCCAAAATCTTTTCTATTTTATTCATAAGTCCTCTTCTTTTATTATTCGCTTCTTCTAGGGATAGCTCCAAAAATTCACCTTACATAATATAATTAAATCTTATTTTCTATTTAACATAAAATATTTTTCTTACTTTTTGGCTACTTTTGCCCAAATTATTCACCATTGTTAATTTATAAAGTTTAACTAAATAACATTTTTTTTTATTGAATAGGAAGGCGGACGAGCATATGGGCCACCTGATGGTAAGTGGTCACCAACGCCCATAGACATTGGCGTTGTAAGAGCTGTCAACCATCTCTTACATCGCCAATGCGCCACCAACCTTGGGAACTAAGATGTTATGTCCCTTGTGCCTGTAATTACACTGGCTCACTCACCCTTCAAACCGGAACACAGCAATAACAAGTACTGCTGTTTTGCGGTAGAATATCTGATGAGTGGGTGGTACCTACCCAGACGAGCTTGCACAAAGCTCTACCACCAAGTAAACATTCGATACCTTTATTAGTTGTTGACCCTTTTAGAAGCTGACAAACTTCGCCGAAGTCTAATTTTCGTTCTGGTAAAACTAGATTTAATCCTGATTTTTCCTTTTGGAATAGTTTGTCTATGGCCGAAACAAGTTGTGGATCTTGTTTGAAAGAAAAAATCGAATTGAATGTGAAATCGTTTTTAAGCCCCAATACGTCTTTGTTTATTAACTCCATTCTGAAATAAAAAAATCCGTTTGATGTCTCAAACAACCTTTCAAAACAACTATAATTGACAAACAAATCCGATAAAGCTCTATTAAAATGAACCACCGGCAAAAGTATTAATGATCCCTACCTACCTAGTGGCGAGATGTTTATCGACCGCAAACAATAACAGCGTCACAAAACGGAGCTCGTAAAAGGGCCACGAGACAATAGGGCAGCTCCTCAAAAGTTTTTACAGCGGAGTCGAGCGAAGATGCGTACGAGACAAATTCATCGTCGGTGGCGCATCCGACTCGCGCGCACTAAAAAAATGACACAATAGATATAATCGAGAGATAGTAGAGGCAGGCGTCTCGAGGAGCAGATGACACGACGTGACGATCGCACAAAGGGCGTGAAATGACGTCATAATAGCCTCGAATTATCGCCCCCTCTTGTCTCAGGCAAATATTTAACAGCAGCCCCGTTTTTGTCCTCCTTCTTCGGCAGGAGATCATAAATAACAGGGTTACGGCAGACAAATGATGAGGACCGTTACCGCAGCGCTTTGTTATACGTGACATATTGCAACGAGGTGATGTTTATGTCTTATTATGGAGCTTGATTTAAGTTATGGTTTTGTTTCATCATTTCTTAGTAAACCTTAATTTATTTACTTGTTTTTGTTTATGGTACTTTTAAGTTACTATCAAATAAATTTAAGTGATATCGACTTTAAAATTTAATAAGTGGGTACCTATAGTTAAAATAATATAACAAGCGTGTTTTTCTTTAAATAACACAATATAGATTGCAATGATGAGATTACTGTTGCCAAATTTTAATTGCATAATCAAACCCTTGAAGTGTGAGAAAGTAACCCTTACACAGGATTCCCACTACTGTCGACCGGCACCCTGAGGAGCGTCGATAGCATCAGCGGGAGACAGCCCGCACAAATACCATACAAATTGTTCGATGGCTCCTTCTTATTGATTGTTGCAATTATTCGGCGAACCCTTTAACGACACCGCGACCACGGGGAGGTGAGAACTTACTTATCTGCTTGATCTATCTCGTTGCAGCTACCAAACTCTTTGATATCGGTGTGAACTAACAATACATTAACTCGAAGCTAGGTCGCTACGGGACGTCTCAGAGCCATGAACTTTGTCGCGATCTAAGATTTTGAACAGCGATATTTTTTCTTCGTTTAATTTCGCAGTTTCAGAATGTAATCCACAAAAAAAAATCCGTAAGAATGTACTATGTCGAATTAATCAAGGAATTAATAAACTATACGTTACAAATGTTTGAACATAAGTAACAATCTTCCCACAAACTCTGGCTTTTGAAGTGGTCATCTAAGCGGAAGTAAATGCAGCAATTATAAAAATAGGAATAAAACATTTGTCACATTGTATGAATGGAAAGCGAGTGCGTCGCGAACCACAGGGCGTCGGCCCACAATGGACCACCATAGCGCTATCTCGATGGACGATACGTTCTCGCCCAATTGATTACTCAAACGTTATTTTAATACTTTGTTATTGAATTCAGATTAGGGTACTATTAAAATTCGATATTATAATAACTTTATGTATGGAAAATGACAAAATTATTATTACAAATATAAATTATTTTTCTTAATAATCCAGAAATGATAGTAAAAAATTTACTTGCCGTATAAAAAAATATACCTATTTAAATATATTAGTCTGTATTTTACCTTAAGTAGCCTAATACATATGTATGTACGTAACAAATGTATTAGTCTGAACTGAATTATACAAATTTCAAGGTTGTAATAAATAACAATACTAATGGGAATGGGTAATACTTGCCTGATTCGCAGATATTATTAGAATCATAAGTAGGTATTATTATTCATTATTCAAACTACAAAGCATTAAATAAGCCAATTTAATAAGTAAATAAAAAAATACGTAATATTCTCTAATACAAAAACTGTCATTGATAAGTAAATTAAAAGATCCAAGTCATTTTATTTTTACATACCTGTAAAAAAACTAAAGTATTGATTACAATTACTTTTATTTAAATGACCCTTAAATATTAAAATGGAAAAAATCTTTATTTCTCTTGCTTATTATGCATTTAGACCCACATTCCCACACGCGAATTCTGTATATTCGCAACAGTTTCTCACATCGAGTGGCTACTTACGGCTTTGTGTTAAACAATACAACAATCGCAATAAGGCTACGATTGCGACAAATGCCTCTACAGTTCACCACTCGAGTGGTCAGACTAGTGTAGGGGCACATACTTCCGTTCTTTCAATTATTTTCATTGTTTCTACTGTAAGCGATCGGTCTTTAGATATTTTGTAGTTTCTTTTTACTTACCTAAGGAATCGAATACTAGCACTTCAACATGTGAACCAAAACAAAACTTACAATTTTCAATTTTCATTCTTACTCAAAATATTTTCATAATAGAATTCGTATTATTTGTATAAATAACTTATAAAACTTATTAATAAGTACATTTAATATAATAATATCTTGGGACATTTTTCACACACGGTCATCTGATCCCAAACTAAGCAGAGCTCGTACTATGGAAACCAGACAACTGATATACTACATATACTACTTTTTCTTTTGTAAATACATACTTATATAGATAATTACAACCAGACTCAGGACAAACAGACATGTTCATGCACACAAATGTCTGTCCTGGGTGGGAATCGAACCCACGACCTGCGGCGCGAAAGGCAGGGTATCTACCAATCACGCCAACCGGCTCTAATATAATTATATAGTTACATTATTACCTATATTTTTATAACTTATTAAAACAATAATTTAGTGGATACTTTAAGCTTTTTACGTGAAAAATCTTTCCGAAAGTAAACGTCTTAAAGATCGAATATTATGAGTCATTTTATTATTTATATATAGAAAAATGCATTTAAAAATATTTTAAGTATCGATTATTTTATGGATTTTGCGGATGATTTTTTAATTAATATTTAATTGATTATTATTTATACCGAAACAGTTAGGTATTATTATCTTTTCAAATCGATGAAATGAAACGTAAAAAATAATTATTATCTTTGCTTAGCAGCGGTTTTGTATAACAGAAATTTATTTTCTTTCTGTTATTATTGATTTGACATTCGAAAGAAAAAACACATGTAAGTAAAGAGACTTATTTGCATAAAGTAAGTCGTTATTTTGTATACAGTGAAATATAAAGTCTAGCCTAACTTACACGATTTCTAAGAAATAACTATCATTGGATTCGCCGAACCGTCCGAAGAGTTGGAGGTTATATAATAATATAATTAATCTAATATGACTGACGGTAGCTACCACACTATAAAAGTAGTTATTCTTTTGTTCACTATGAAAAATAGTTATACTCCATCGCCACGTTTTTTGTTCATTCTTGTTTTAAAAATTGACAATTACAATAATAATAATAATAATATCCTGGGAAATTATTCACACTCGGCCATCTGATCCCAAACTAAGCAGAGCTTGTACTATGGAAACCAACTGATATACTACTTTTCTTTTGTAAATACATACTTATATGCACCCAAACTCAAGACAAATAGATATGTTCATGCACACACATGTCAGTCCTGGATGGGAATCGAACCCACGACCGGCCAAGAATAGATCGTAAGGTTAACAGCCAACAATTTTATTATTGCTTATAAAACTTTATTATTTTAGTTAAAAATAAAATAGATAACACTTAATAAATCTATATAAACAATAATCGCTTAAAATATCCCTAGTACCTACTTAAAACAAATATTGCATTTTTAGTGTTCATAACTTACCCCAGAACAAAACACGGCAGTGAAGTGGCGTCCCGTTGCGCCCCAATATTAGAACTGGTGATTCTTTCCCACCCCACTTCACCCCGCAATATGCTCCCGGATAAATTTACATGTTACAAAGCGACTGTCACATATTAAAGGTCATAATTACGCAATCCATTAGATTTATAGCTGAAAAACAATAGTACTCGAAAGTCCAACCCTTTTGTTTAGTATAACAGTGTGAGCGACGGACGCGCTGATCATTAAAGGGATAATTAATATAAACGTTCTCATGGATATGAGAGATAGAGACAATTAAACTTTTTTAATTCTCTATGATAAAAAATGCACAAAAGATGAAAAATCCATTTGTTTAGTTTGAATTGGCAATTTTTTTTATACTAGTATGCACCGAATGAGCCTATATTGGTTACTTTATACAAACAAATATTATATAAATAACTTTAAAAAAAACAAATGAAACTCACCTCTTTGTAATATTAATATAATATTTATTACACCTCACTATAATTCTGATATCGATCGTTAAAAATAAACACGTGCAAAACATTTGATTAACAGTTTAATGCATAAAACGGAAACAACATTAGTAGTTATCTTTAATCAACACAAGCTTTATAAAAACGACACAAGATCTGGTTTAGTGTCGCGTTATCTTATTTTATCTAAGTGGCAAACAAATGTGTGTATGGGATTGAACGGACAGGTGTGCGTATTGGCGCCAGCCCTTAGAAGTTAGATTTAATATACATATTTAATCCGCGACGAAGTATTTTTATTTTAAATCGTAATAAAAAACAAATTTCCTGATAAAAAATTTTTATTACATAAGTAGGCACAAGGATTATGGGCCATCTGACGATGAGTGGTCACCGCACATAAATAGTGGCCCTGAAAAATGCAACAATGTGCCATCAACTTTGGAAACCAAGATGTGTTATCTTAAGAAAGAATAGAAAGTTTGTAGATCTTATTTAAATAGTCGAAGCATGATTTGGCCTAAAGGATATTTTAATTTTGAATTTGTTATATATGGAAGATAGTAAAATCTAAATAAAGTATTTTATTAAACTATGAAATCCATAAACAAGATTCTGCGTGAACTGCATTAGATATCTAGGCAATGTATGCAGGTGTAATTGCAGCTGTGTAAGACATATTATAATCAATCTAGAACGTTCTTAAACTTCATAATTCGGGTGAAAGAACATACTTCTAAATTTTAAAAGTTTTGTAGGGTTCCGTAGAATTCTAAGTTTCAAAAACTGTTTATAAATAAAATTGAATTTTATCTTGATACCTAATTTTGGATCTTTGTATATCTTTAAATTGTTGCCATAAAAATGGTAACTGACATTTACGCTATATATATGTATTTTGCGATTACATAAAGGAGAAACATTAAGGTATTTATGCAATATGCATTTCTTTCTTATAAATATATTCAAAAACAATCTTACAAACAGAATATAAAATGTAGAGTCCAAACTTCAAAATAGAAACGAGCCTAAACCAAAATTTATCTATTAATACGGAAACAACAGCAACAACACAACATTTTTCTTAGACTTTAATAGTACAATATTAAATTATAAAAGGTGGATAGGTTATATTCGAGGTTTCTATTTTCGACCACACGCATTGCACAGCTATTATAATTGTTTGTTGTCTGAGAATATCATATTAGTTAATTGTATTTCTATCAGAAGGTATTTATTATAACAAAATGCACTAGTGACTTAAATCAAAAAACCTATCGACTATATACATATTATGTATGACACATGAATAACTATAAATACCTGAATTGCAATAAGATTTCGCATGCTATCAAAATGAAAAATAAAAACACTTATTTTATTATTATTTACCAATGTAAAAAATAGCATATGTGATACTTAATCATTATTTAAATCAAAGCAATATTTAAAATGAATACACGCAAAAAATACTAACCCGAATGGCCACAGTCCAGCCACCAATGGAACAAAAACTGCATAGGGTATGGTATCCGAATAGGTAGTCACCCGCTATCGTCTCACGGCGCGTGCTACATACTATTCCACGTGTCCCCAACACGATTGTTATCAATACAGCTGTCACTGCCACTCGTCTTCCATAGACAATGCGAGCTAAACTTGCTAACACTGCGGTCACCGTGAAGCTCACACTTAACGCAAGTTTAACGCTATTTATTTATTTAAATACGATATTATCGTTATAATTAACACATGTATAAACGATTTTTCTAGTTAGCTTTTTATCATATTCCTGAGATTTTTAAAAAGTGTTTCCTAATTTATTCATATTAATTATTTAAGAATAAATCAGTAATTCAATGATGGAATAAAGCATTAGTTATATATTAATAAATAATATTGTTAAAAAACTTCAAATGTAAGCAATTAAAATATACAAAATTCATGTGGTATATGTAAACAATCAGCTTAAATTTTATTTGACCATCAATTCTAAGCCGTCGACGAGTTTCAAGGGAGGGCCACATTCCCTCACACCTCGCGTCAGCTGGCTATCCTCACCCTCCGAACATACCTATTAACTTCAATTGAGCCCGACAAATTTACATGAACCAGTGTGGCTCTTAAATGTGAGAATAACAGTACAAAACATACATTTAAAAGCATCATTTTTAGTCCAGATGAAAGCGCTAGCTGATCATGGACAAGTGTATTTATATGGCTATAGAAATATGCCGTAAGGTATTAAGAAGATTTGTAAATGCAATATATAACTTAGTCGTAAAATAGCAAAAAGTAAGATTGCGACACTATGCACACACAAATATGTATCATTTCGAGTAATAATAATTCAATTTCGTGATAAAATATATTATATGTAGCATGTTAGCAATATTTTCGAAATATTTAGGTAGACAGTTATATCTAATTATATCTTATATCCTAGTTATAAATATAAAACATTAATTAATTTAATACAGATAGATAAATATCACGTACATATCAAAGTTTACATGAAGTAGGTAGGCCCTTGCCTATTTGTAAATGAGCCACCTAATAGAAAGTGGTCATCATCGCCCATAGAGATTAACTAGATATTGACGCTGTAGGAAATATTACTTCTTACATTGCCAATGAAAACTATATATAAATAAATTATGTTATATTATTAGAATAATATATAATATGTAATTAGTTATATAAAATATCATATCGATCGCGATATCTCAGGCCCTTTTCATGGCTCTACATGCACCCGTGCGCCACTGCGCCATATGGCTGGACCTACCCGACTCAAATCGCTATTATATTGCTTTTAATTGATAACAATTTAAATATATTTGATGATTCACACTTACAAACCTCATTATTATTCATCGACTCATTATCTCAGTGTATTCGTTTTACCGAACGATGTTATCTATGGCACGAATGTGTTTTAGTTTTGTGCTTTTGTCGTCACGCTATTTACATTGTTGATATTAAAAATAGCTTCTTAACTTTTGTAATTAGACTACTAATTAGAATATTTAAAAATGTAGCTATTCGTAGAAGAAGATAGAAAATTTGTTACTGAACGTGTAAAACGAATTGATATCGTTATCATAGTCGTATGTAGTAAGTTAAGTTAAGCACAACTGAAAAAAGAAACTAAGTTTTACGCCGTAAATCATACATATAATAAAGGAATAAAATTGAATAACCATAAAAACGAGCGTGGGCGGCAAAAAAAGAGTACCTAATAATAAAACCCACATTCAAGCGGATGAAGTCGCGGGCACCAGCTAGCTGGTGTTCAATATTTAGAAAATATAATTATCAATACTGCCAACCATTAAATTATTATTCAATATTCCTAATAGTTAATGTTAAGGATTTTAAAGTGAAAAGAAATTATGACCTATAAAGTCGTTCCATTTCGTGGAGAAATTTTATTATTCAATAAAAGTGTGTTGCAACAAAGGAACATTGAATCCCTGTGGTTTTCGGAGGCTATAAATCAGGAGCAAGGACCCTTCGACTAGGCGAGAGGCTTCTTGAACTGTCAAGGTCTTGTTGTGGTCATCCGCGTCTCTCCTCAAGAGTGCAAACAAAACACGTTTTCAATTCACTTCAATCGCTAATAAATGCAACACTTATTTAAATGTAATTCGGTATATTTATAAACTATTTAAATAAGATTACAATTAACAATTGTATGTCACATTTGTTCTTGATAGTTCATTTTGTTAAATATTCGTATAAACTTATAAAGTTAATTTAATAGCATATAAAAATAATCATAGAGCACTTGAAATTAAACATCGCGTGTCGATCTCAGATAATAATGCAATTCACAGACCATATTGCATTCATATCATTAACATAATTGTTAAAACGCATTGTCCTCTTCAGTGATGGCAGATATTTAAATGAGTTTAATAGCTCGTAACCCCTTTAGCATACAACGTTTGGTTGTCACTAAATAGCATATTTTATTTGCGACGTAAATTTTTAACTGAAATCTATAAATGAATGGTAAATCAGCCGAGGTGGCCGAGTGGTTAGATCTGTGACTTATGATCATCTTAACCAATGATAATGGGTTCAAACCCGGGGCAAGCACCACTGAGTTTTCATATGATTAATTTGTGTTTTGTAACTCATCTCGTTATAATGTGCATATTTTTATATTTCATTGAAATTCTGAATAGCCCAGCAGTGGGACACACTATAAATGAATTATTGGAGTGAAATATAAAAAGATATTTAAATTAAACGAAAAACATATTTGTCATAAATTGTAACGAAAATTGTATTAATAAATGTTGACCTTTAGGGCTATTCTGTTAGATCATATTCGAAACTCATTGCAGAACATGGTCAAGTAATGTCAAAAAGGGATTTGCGATAATGACTAAAATAATTATAACATATCGAGATTACACGCATCAAAATACTATATCACCATATTTCGGTTGTCAATATTACTCGGTTGAGTAATGAAGTGACTTACAGCGGTCCTTTCAATTACCTAATAACAATATTTTGGGATAAAAATTACGTACAAAGTTAAAGAGCCTGATGTTTTTCAAAAATTTATAATTATTTTTGCGCACTCACTTACGAATGTAAAAATGTTCATCAAATACATATTCATTAAATAATGAAGTATATAAATATTTCACATAATATCACAAACATCTATACATATCGTATCCTATTTAACGCTTCGAATGCAAATGTTGACTGTTAGATCGATAAATACGCTAACTACATACATCGAACAATGATATAATTGCCCGAGTGTGAATCAATGACTGTATACGGTGATTATTATTATTAATTTATAAAATAAACTTATCTACAATTATTTCAAGGTGAAAACAATAAAAAATCTATGCCGTACTATAAGTACCTACTCAATTCAATGAACAAAAACAAAGCATAAATTCACGAAACATGTAAATACTCAAAACACATAAAAGAAAATTCAGTATCTTTAAAAGAGTAAATTATAAGGAAAAAGATTCAAAGAGCTTTGACCGCGCACCTCCAAATAATCCTTGTACCAGATTCTATGGGCTAATTGCACTGCTCGTATGAGATAAACTAATTAACAAGGATAGACATGAGATTCCGTTGCTGGGTATTGCGAGCTTATCTGTTAAGGTTGCGTTCATAGCGAGGAGAAAATAGCGTTTTAGTTTTCATTTTTTTAGGTCAAATATGATCCTGTTATATTCTTTCTATTAGTTGGGACCTCTTTTAGTAGGATTTCTTTTTTGCTGAAGACATACTTTATTAAAGACCGAACCGAGGTGGCCTGAATGAGTGGAATTTGTGTTCATAATTCATCTTGTGTTCGACAGTGCACCGTCTAGGTATACCGCGGTGTAGGAAAACATCCTGAAGAAATTTGAACATGATGAAAATCTGCCATTAATCTCAGCGTGGTGGAATTATCTACAAACCCACTCCCTTCGAACGTATTAAACAAAATTTTAAGCAAGCTGAAATATGAAATTACATATACAAGTATCGATCTATCATTTCCGCTACCGCTTCGTTCTGCGTTTATAACTATAACCCGAGTCGCGTCAGCACAAAGGCCTTTGACGCGACGGGGGCGGAGGGCGGCCCGCATGATCGCGCGATCACCGTAGACCCATTTGCGGCTCGTTACACGCTGATAGCACCAAACAAAACACCCCAAGTAATTAGGAAAAGCCTTTTCCAGATAGCGTAAGCACTGTGACTTTTACTCACATATCGCATTGTTTTTGGTTGTTGTTGTATGGTTTAAATGTTTATAGCGTGAAATTTAGAGAAATAATGACTTTGCACGTATAAAAATAGTCGGAATAATACGCAGTAAGCGGATGAAAAGGAAATGAATGTGAAACGCTACCAAAACCAAGCCTTACTTAACGTAAAAACTACTGTTTACATTTTACAATTTGGACGATTGGTAAAGTCATAATAAATATCACACGGATAAAAATTTTAAAATTAATATTAAATTAAAAATATTTTTATAATTAAAATGAGAAAAAAGACATATCATAGGAAACACGAGACACGGATAAAATTAGAAATTTATCCGTGTGAACACGAAATGAGTAACTGGTCAATAGTATATAAAAAAAACTGAAATTTAAATCATGGATATTATTTCCTAACAACATAAACATCATTATGTTAATTGTACTTGCAAATAAATTAAGAGTCAATAACATACCGTGCAATTGTTTCTCTAAGAGTAAAAGCTGCAAAATTTTACGATCAAACCACAGTCAGAATTCTATTTTTCTATGGGGGCTTGTAAAGAAATGCACACATTAACTAACAACATAAGAATAAAAGGAATCATTATTTAAAATCAAACACTACCCGTTTTTTTTTTTTTTTCTTTTCCTTTTCTGGCTTGTACCCGTTTTTTAATGTGCTTCATTCAAATTTGTCACAAATAAACTATTGTTCTTCATTATATAAATTTTTCTTTTTTTTTCTTTAATAAATATGAAGGTTAATAATTATATCGATGAATTATGTTATATCTAATTTGATTATCAGCCAAGAAATCAAACTTCATATATGGAAACAAGCTGCGCTTGTGAATCGCTTCAGACCACCTGGTCGGCTGTCAATAATACACTTTTTACTACGAATACCAAACATGTCATTATATAGGTGCAAAAAATGCACAATCTTTTTTAGCTGTAACTTTTTTTATCTGTATTTTCGTTGCTGTTTATTATTAACTAAAAAAATACCTATACACTTAATATATATTTGTAATTCAATGAATCATGTAAAGATTATAATTACAATCGCGATGAGCAACTAAAAATATAAACGGCATTTTTTTGGCGGGACCGCAGAACTGATTTTTTTATTTAACTTAATTTTCAACTTGACAAAAGTGTTTGATTTTAAGTTATGTAAAGTATGAAAAATAAAAATGATTCATACCTTATGTATGTAAATTAAAACTAACAAATTGAACAAATAAATTAAAATAAATTAATCAAGTAATAAAGGCAAAGACGGTATGATGCAATATTTGCCTATTAACGATTAAAATAAAAAAAATATTAAATTAAAAAAAAACGTAGTTCAATATGGCGGCAGGAATATTAGTTATTCTAATATGTAATATAGCTTAATATGACTACTGAAATTTTTTTGAACTATATCAGTGCTGTCTCAGTATAGTCTAGTCAATCAATGAATGCGGGCCCACAATTAGTAACACGTGCCGCGATGGGAAGTAAACGCGAATCATATATTTTCATATACATTGATTTCAAAATCGATTTATGACACTCGGACAATAAGCTCAATAAGATTTTATGATTTTAATCAATAATAATAGTATTCGTCAATTAATTTTAATGACTTTATTGCGTTGTAATAAACATTATAACAATATTTTTACAAATAATAATTTATTAATTATTTAAACGATGCTATCTTTTCAAAATTAGTAAAAAAAACAACGGTTTCCACTGCGGGAGTGCCGGCAGAAGTGAAAACTTGAATATTAATGTTGTGTATTTTTGATATTTTGGAATGATTAAGGAAAAATTTTGCACAAATTGCTTTAACTATTAGTATAAAAGTACTATCATTTATGTTATAAAATACAATATTCATTTTTGCTTTATCGTACACAAACTAGAAAAATTATATTACATTAAAAATTTAACACTTCAGAATCCGTCTTACGAATTTTCAATCAGGGTCACGTGACCTGACGCGAGTTTAACATTTTTTATCCATCACAAAAAAGTGCACAATGCCGCTAAAGAACTTCAACACTTCAAAAATGTTTTCTATATTAATTGAGAGAATTCAATTCATACTAGAGATTTCTCAGTATACATTTTTTCTCCATATGATGATCAACTATTATAACAATTAAAGCGAATCACAAAATATTACTCCGTTCACTATAATTGAGATAACACACTAATGAAAGAAATTAGCGAAGTCCTCATTTCAGACAGGTTTAACATGTTTTAAGAACATCGGCGGGACAATTGTCCAAAGTTTTTTTAGCTTTTACATATATATTACATCTGTAACGAAATTATTACTTAAGCGTTTAGCGTATATTACCTAGTATTCCTGCGGCACCAGGCTAATTGCTAAAGTAAAACCGCCGTAGCACACTTATACTGTATTATTATTATTTTTTCTATTTTTCGTGGAACTTATATTTATGTTTCCTTTAAAACAGTTTTTGTTTTGGTAATGATACAATATTTAAAAACTACTAGTTTTCTCGTAAATACTGTTTTGAGCCGTACCTATTATGTTGAAGCAATTAAAGACAGTCCTGTTTTATTTATAAGTGTTTTTTCATAGTTACTTAAATATAGTTTATTTAGTCACAAAGCTACTGGAAACACCTAAGTGTTCTTTTTTTATCATTTATTATACAGGAAAATCTACTATTTTATTTCTATGAATCCTAACTCACACATTACACCTGTCTGCCCATAAATGAATATACAAAGACGCAACGAGCAGATTTTAAAGCTTGAATCACTTGATTTTATTCATCGGTAATAATAAAAACATATGAATAAACAAGTTCAAAGCTTGAAATAGCTAGACCAGTTACAATGTTTTAGAACGTTAAATTTAAAAAAAATGTTGCTGCTAAACCTTTTGGATTAAAAAAAATAACTAGCTTTACGGGTTCCAGGAACCTAATAAGGTGATATATTGCTATGGAAATAAGAATAAGATCTTTATAGAACAACAATCTAAAAACAAAATAACCATAGATTTCAAACACCACTGACCATATTTTTTTTTCAAACGAAAATCCTTTTTTGAATTTAGCTACATTATACTTACTTATTGCTGGTCAAATTAGAAACAACGACCGGTTCGAAAAAAAAATTACCTTAGCAGGTTATTATCTTCAGGATGTAACGCCATCTCTCCCTATCAGCTGTCATCCTAGTACACTTCCATCCCATAGGCCCCAACCCGAGGTATTGTCTTCAACTCTGCCGAACGACGAGGTATTGTTGTTGTGTTGCTATGGAGTTACCGTTTCTTCTTGAGACGTATATAAACATAGGCAAATTTGGACTTCCGTTTCGTAATATATGGGTGCACTAAGAAAAGGATTCGCAAAATTGAAACAATTCGCACAATTTAAACAGAGATTAAACAACCCATAGGTACAGAATGGGGATTGGTACAACATTTTTAATGACTGTGCAACATTAACAGGCTCATCCATTCATAATTCTATTCTATTTCTAGAATAATAAATTAGAGATATGCACGCCACCGCCGAAACACTCAAACATTTTTTTTAAATATTTTTTCATGCTTTGAGCAAAATCGTGACGGGTAGCGCTAGTAATTTATAAAAGTCGTATTTACTATAAAAAGCTTAATACTCTTCAGTATTTACTTTTCTTTTTATATGCCAGTCGATATAAAAATCATCACAAGTTCATCGTTCGGTCCGAGCACATCTGGATACGGGGACAATCTATTAACATAGAGTTATTGCGTAATAATCTAGCCGGCAGATGTAAGGATGATTGCACTAGGTAGATATATTTAGCTAACAGGTGCTGCCCACGTGGATGGACAGGGACTTTGACTAATATCTCTGGTAAATAAATAATATTTTTATAAGACACTTATTTATGTGATGAGTAAAGATTGCAAGGCATTGAATAATTATAAGTAACAGATACACGACCGATACGCGCCGCGCCTGTCAAATTTTCGCCTTGCAGTGGAATCCATTTTTTAATATCATATTGCGTTATTGTCCTTTAACTCTTCTTACAACTTGCATAAACATTTAATAACGTTCATGTGACATTTGTTTTTTTTTTAAATATGTATTAACTAGCCGGCATGCGTGGAATTAGAGCCTAATATTATCTTAAAAGAGTTGCGCTAAAATATTCTCCTAATATAAAAATACAACAAAACAGAAATACATATATTTTACCGAATATTTTATTCTTAGATTAATAAGTCGAATATCGAAACTAAATCAGTCACTTTATTGTATTTCTTTTTTTTTGTTTATAAACTAGAACGTTTGTGTCAACCCTATGTTAATGTGTTCTCTTAACTAGATTAACCAGTTGTTGCGATTTCATTTTATGAAATTGCATAATAATTATAAACTTGCCAATAGTACATGTATAAATAATAAATAAACAAAACATTAAGGCGCTTGACTGCGCTGACACATTTTATAATTAAAAATCCCTTCAATATAAAGACATGCAAATCGCACATCTTGCTTAACACGTTTTGACTTTTATAATTCAAAGTTGAAGCTCTACAAATTTATTTGACATGTGATAACTTATAAACAGTATCAAAATATAAAAAATTCATTTAACAGTTTTCTACTTACCTACCTTTTAGGTGTACTTGATTTAGTCTTAAATTGTTTTAAGTTCTTAGATAGACTGTTTTTTTATTATATAGGAAGGCGGACGAGCATATGGGCCACCTGATGGTAAGTGTTCACCAACGCCCATAGACAATGGCATTGTAAGAAATGTTAACCATAGCTTACATCGTCAATGCGCCACCAATCTTGGGAACTAAGATGTTATGTCCCTTGTGCCTGTAATTACACTGACTCACTCACCCTTCAAACCAGAACACAACAATACAAAGTACTGCTGTTTTGCGGCAGAATATCTGATGAGTGGGTGGTACCTACCCAGACGAGCTTACACAAGCTCTACCACCAAGTACCACCACCACCACCTGCGAAAATTAATTAATAGTTTGATGATTTAGCCATTAATAGGGTTTTTAATTAAAACGTAGATATCGAGAAATAATAAATAAATCAGTTTTCACATTTAATAACCAATTTTTTCTATGATAAATTCATTCAATTTATGTTTTTAAGCTTTACAGTTTAATCGATAACTTTTTAGGAGTATCTAATTGAGAAAAAAAATTAACAACCAATGAAGTCAACTGCAAGTCTTTATAAGGCGCGACTACAAACACGGGCCATGATTAGATACAGATATATTGAATCAGGCAAACGCAGCGCAGGTGGCTTTCCTTGTAGAAAAGTTTTTGCACAGATATACAAAGCAGCTGTGTCGCGAAAATTGCGAGCCCCTATGCCTACATCTACTAATAATCTAGGAATTAATAGCCAATTGCTAATGACAAAATGGAAATGCAACGTTTGGTCAAAGACAAAGTAATTACCGGTAGTACGTTAGAATCTAAAGCAACATACGGGCGGAGGCACGTGTCGCGGTCATAGGGCCGGTGTGGATATTTTATTATATTAAAAAAACATAATCATATAATTTTATTAATAATTATTTATCGTTTTTAAAAACCCTAACGAATAGTAAGAATCTATGCACAATGCTTAATATTCTGCATTGAATAATTTTGTTAAAAATTTTTAACAAAATTTTACTTTATTTACTATTTAGAGATAACAAAAATGAAAAACGTATGATTAAAATAAAATTCTTACAATAACTACTACATTCTAACGAAATGTTAGGAACATGGAAAAAACCCCTACTTTTTACCATAATTAATTTAATTAAATCTTATCAAATTATCTTCATTCAAACACTTGTAACAAAGATATAATATTAATGAGACATTATTTATAAAGGTTGTGTTTTTCTTAAAACAAAAAAAAACATAAAAACGACTTAAAAATATTTCAATCATGACTTCTTGAATATCGAGCCTGAAGTTAACTGGGTGCTTGAAATAGGTAATTCAACTAACTTGGTTGATCAAAGTTTGAATACGAAATCTTAATTGATTAAAAGTATAATTATGATAACAAATATCTTAGGATATTAGTTTTTACTAACAATACTCATCAATAGGTACAGCAAATCAAAATATTGCAGAGCTTTTGTATTACCGCACATGCGCTCTCAATATTGAACGAATGGGCTCCACAAAACGCTTTTCATTTCATTTGAATCGTTCGCGCATTTTGTGCGCACACGCAAGATGAGTCAGAAATACTGACAAAGACTAATACGCTAGAAATCAGTAACCTTAAATAAAAATAATAAAATTCAAAAATTTATTTCGCATTAATGAGATGATGTACAAAAAATAGTTTGTTTATTAAGAAACGCTTCTTCATGCCATTACGGTACGGTTTATGAAATAAGTCACGTATAAAATAAATTTAATACGGGTAAAAATAGAGCATCGATAATAATTACATAATATATTACATACCTAAGTATCTGGGAAAAGGTCATATCACCCAAGTTAAGGTCTTTGTGATGAGGATGAACTTGAAACATATAGGTATCGTCATAATGTTTTTTACTTCATTCAATGGTATATTACGCGCATTAGATAAAACAAAAACAAACAAAACTTAAGTAAGAAAAAAACAGGTTCACCCGCATTGAATCTGCGATTTCGGCTAAGGTTCTTTACACTGGATCAACAGGGAGTAAGGTCTAAGCTGATGTTCAAATGAGGAATTCTTATTTTCTATTGTTAAATTAAAATTTAATAGAAATATTAAAAATATATACATATACAGTCTGCTTCTTTTTGTGACCCATATATTCTGCATATCATAATCTTTGGCCGCGCGTAATTAGTAGCGCAGTGAGCGTTGTCTGCGAGGAATTCTTTTGAGAGGAGACAAATGAAAGAGGCTACGAGCGAGCATCGTCCCGATCAATGGGATATCGTGTGTCGGCCACCTGCGCGCCGCCGCCGCTCCGCCGCCCGCCGGCTCTTTCAACAGGCACGCTGCAGTGGTGCTGCGCTTGGGGTATTGAGTGAATACACTTTAAATACGTATACTTATATAATTTAAAGTTAAAGCAATTTTTGTTTAATCAATTACTAATGTGATCAAAATATATCAACCCAAAGAAACGGTTTGCTTTTAAAAAATAATAATTTCGTAACATAATAGTTGTTGAATTGTTCTTCTCAGTAAGACCGTAGACCGTAATTAAAAAGTATTTGTATACGTAGAAAAATAAACGCAAACTGTAATATTAGCAGTTATAATATTGTTCGGGAATCGATTTGTAAAATAGAAAAAGATCTCACACGGCGATATCGTCTCCCCCGAATACCCCGCTGATTCCTGAGAACGTCACTCATTACCGGTAATATCGATACATGGATGAAAGTTAAAATTATCGATCGTAGCTAGTATATTGATGTTATCAACCACAAATTGCGGTTTGTGTGGGAAATCATTTATTTTAATGGCAAATTCAATACACATTACTTATACACTCATAGACGTAACATTTGTAAGAGCGCAAAAAAGGATTAAAAACTTATTTCACATTTCTTTACGTATGGCTTATAATAAATGGTTAAAACTAACATCGTTAAGCCAAAGAAAATTTAGATTCAGTTAAAGTCAAAAATCTTCACTCAATAGTTCTAAGGAAACGGATGAAATTTTTGTGCGGTTTTGCTCACTCGCTATTTATTACTACGTCCCCTTGCTGTCAGAATTACCCACATCCGTGTGGGTATAGTTTTTATTAAGTATCAAAAACACTATGGCATGATATTCTATTCATTAAGTAAATCACTCGCTAGGTCTCTGTTATTAGCTGGTGTTAGATTTCTTGGCTTAATTTGGCTACCGAGTATATCCTACATATGTCCATGCCCTAATAGTGTTAAGATCTGGTGAGCGTCACTGGAGTGAACTGGAGGCCTATTCTACTAACATAATTAATACATGTTAATTAATACAATATACAAGGTTGGTGGCGCATTGGCGATGTAAGCGACGGTTAACATTTCTTACAATGCCAATGTCTATGGGCGTTGGTGACCACTTACCATCAGGTGGACGAGTGGGCCACCATAAGCTCGTCCGCCAATAAAAAAAAGCATTGTCACTTAAACAAAAAACATGTAATATGAAATTTTTATACCCTCAAATTAGATTATAGTTTAAACGGATCAATTGAACGAATTATTAACTAGGTTTATTAATTACATAATTTTGCGTTTTACGCGCGTTACATTCATAATCTATAAATAATCGTAATTATTTTTTTTGTCTATTAAAAAAGTATGTGCTTTCATCATTATTGTCATTATCAGACAGACAATATATATCCCGTCCATGATCCACAGCTGGACAAGAGTGTTCTTTCCTGGAAAGGAGGAGGTTAGGAGATTATGCTTTGGAGTTATAACAGTACCCTTGCGGATTTTGTTAAACTTTTATGCAGATTCTCACCGTCACGAAGTTTCTTCACATCTGAGCAAGAGATGTATAATTAGCACAAACTATGCTCGTGACGACTCAAATGTGCTTGCGTGTGCTGTCAACTGTACAAATTCAACTTTTTCTCTGCAACTTGATATTGCTATAAAAAGTAAGGGGTGTTGTTTGTTTATCTGTATGAAGAATTTTCAAATGTTGTCATGAAATTTTTAGGAGATTGCGATGAACGGATTGGATTGGCAGAATTACCTTCTAGACTTATTATGCTTATAATGTAAAATTTACTTGTTTACTAACTACTTTTAGAAGTTAAACAAACACTCGTCTTACCTTACTACGGTCAACCTCACCCCTGCTCTTCGTAAGTTTGTTAATACCGTCCTTAAATCGAGTGATTGTGGGAAAAGACAAAGACAATAGCGATAGCATCATCCTTAATAGCTGCCATAAGTAACGGAGGGTTGCCGAGGGTTGCTCGCTTATCCATCTTGATTAGTCGGTAACGGTTATTCGATAGATATGGCTACATTATAAATAGGATAAAGTTTAACCTTTAATTATACTAAAATAAACAATAAAAACTGAGCAAGTGTGAGACTGACTCGCGCTCCGAGGTTTCCGTACCACCACACAATATCTAATAATAATATTAATTTGGCAGAATGTTCACATTTAGGTTTTATATTTTTTTAATGTGAACTCAGTAGGCGGACTGGCTGATAAGTAGTCAAAACCACCCGTTAACACTAGCGCAGTAAGAAATATTAACCATCACTTACAAGGCCAATGCGCAACCAACCTTTCGAACAAACATGTTATGACTCTTGTGCCAGGTTCATTGGCTCACTCACCCTTCATAGCGGAACACGACAATACTAAGTATTGCTGTTTGACGGTAGAATATGTTATGAGTGGGTTAGACCTACCCAGATGGGCTTGCAAGATCCTACCACCAAGTTCGGTAAACCCTCAAGCCCTATGCTAAATTTATAACTCAGACCAAAATTATCGGCGCATTCCTGATTGTAAGTCTGATATCGTTTTTTTTAGATTATGAACTTACCAAGAAGAAGCGTACAATATATTATAGTATCTTCAACAATCTTATTTAATTACTAACAGTTTAGGTAAACACCGGCTATAGAACAGCGGATACATCATTAATAAAGTTACAGACACATATTAGTGATATAAGTCACACAAGTATAAATACATTTAAACAACGCCCTCAACCGAAGATCTCTTTAACAAAATCAGTACAAAACGTAACATTGAAAATTAAAACTAATTCACTCTGGAAATAGAATCGAAATTACGTTATTTAAAACGATTACGTAAATCGAGGGGGGCCATGAATGCATTGTGTTAATATCACAATATGCCGCTGTCAGTTAATTGGAATAGATTATGGGAATGAAGGGAAGAAGACTGCTTTCAGTGGAGTGGTCCCGAGGGATGACGGGTGGAGATCATTTTATGATTTTTTTATCAAGTCATCGAGTGACAATGTGAAGAGGCGGATTATCACAATATTTGGTTGCGGTCGCGTGTCAACGTTCAAAATAACGGTCGTGGTTTAAAATGAGATAAATATGTGTAATCATGGTATTTAAATATAGTTAACAATAATAATTAATGTCTATAAAAGAGAACGAAAAGATTTTATGGAAATTATATGCAATTAACACACAGGGATATTTTGAAATTTGATAAAACCATTTCTAGTACCAAAGCATACTCGGTCCAAAGAAAATTAGTCCACAAATTGGTCCCTTGGAGATCTGAACCTTATGGGTAATATAAATAACAAATATTTTTGCGGAAATTTATTTTACCGACTATAATATTTTCTTAGAAACAATCATTGGATCATAATCGAAACACCGTTTTCGTGAAGCTTAAACTGTGAATATCTTCTGTATATTATGAGTGTAGGTTATCTTACCTTTTTAATATTAAATTTGGATAAGCTTAATATGAATACAAAAAAAATGTATTTAAATCATATATTTTGTAATCGAACTTGATAGTCATAACGCGTTTTATAGATCTATAATAAGCATGTACTATTATAACATTTTAGGTCAGAACCGACCGACGGCCTAAGTCCTATTTGTCAAACTAAATATCGAATGATCTTGTGCGGTAGTTCAGTACCTAATCGTACATATCTTCTACTAATTCACCATTACAAAACTCAATTGTGCTACATTTGTATACTAAACTACACATTTCTTAAAAATCAATTCACATTTTTCTATAAATAATGATATACTTATGCAAGATCTTCTATTTCATGCCAAGGTTCAACGACTACACTCTACGATTGAGGATATTTCACATAAAAAGGTATGTAATAGAATAAATAAAAGGGTTTTCAATTGGATAACTTTAACAGAAGTAAGTGAATCCGCTGATAATCTCTATTAAATTATACTTATACTTAATTTATCTTATAGTGAAAGTAATCAATATGGTATTGCTATGAAGAAGGCGTGACCCAGAGAGCAGCCCGCATGCAAGCCAGACGGCGCGGCTCCGCCTGATTCATTGACTGATTCACGGTACTGACCATGCTCAAGCCGAGTGCCGTCTCAAGAGCACGTGACTCATGACATCTTATGACTTGTTATAGAATTAGTGGCATGGTTCTCATGTAATTGTCTGTATCAACGTGAGACCTTTGACTGGACGAGGAACAACTTGAAACCAAAGTCATAATCAGATATGATTTCAGAAGACGAAAAGGTTATTTTCAAACGGTTATTTCAATAACAACCGAAAACTTTATTACTTTCATTTACAATCTCGTTAGGTTCTGTGTTCTATAATTAAGTACATAATATATCAGTTCTTCATTTACTCATCAATGAAATTATTTATATATGTAAAGTATTGTAAGTATTTATTTATTGAATATAAGTTATCTTTATTTTAAAATCGTATTTTTTTAACATACAAAT
The DNA here is from genome assembly GCA_963151315.1 of Nymphalis c-album. Taxonomy (NCBI): domain Eukaryota; kingdom Metazoa; phylum Arthropoda; class Insecta; order Lepidoptera; family Nymphalidae; genus Nymphalis; species Nymphalis c-album. The sequence goes on along the minus strand of OY720590.1, from coordinate 9,402,890 downwards.
TAAACTATACGTAACTTTGGCAGAAAATTTTGCGCTCAACTAGCGTAGAAAAGACAAAAAAAATAGTGACAGGTATTTACTTGGCTATAATTCACCTTCTTACACTGTAGTAGGTTTTTTATTGTATAGGTAGGCGGACGAGCATATGGACCACCTGATAGTAAGTGGTCACCCATAGACAATGGCATTGAAAGAAATGTTAACCATCGCTAATATCGCCGATGCGCCACCAATCTTGGGAACTAAGATGTTATATCCCTTGTACCTGTAATTACACTGGCTCACTGTCGCCCTTCAAACCGGAACACAACAATACATAGTACTGCTATTTTGCGGTAGAATATTTGTGAGTGGGTGTTGTACCACCACCACCACCTGGATAGGTATCACCGTGGTACCTACTCAGTTAAGCGTGCACAAAGCTCTACCACCGAGTAACATTATTTCGCCTAAGTATATTATTATACTTATATAATATGTAATTTTAACCACATTTCTAAGATAACAAAATATCTAACATGGTACAATAGTTTTAATACAATTGCTATCCAATTTCGAAAGTGGATACTTTTTACATTTTCATTCTTTTCATGAAATAATTGTCGAACATCGAAACTATTTTAACACAATATTGGAACGACCTATAAAAGAATCACTGGCGTATTACAGCGTGAAAACATACATCGTGGACCGACGTTTGTATCTATAAAAAGCAAATAAAAAAAAATCGAACAAAAGTAACAAAGCTTTGAAGATGCGCAATAAAAATGCAATAATACGTACCCGTGTGTTCAGGGTGCGAGCAATGAGCGTGACCGGAGCGACAATGGGATCACCGACGCGTGCGCACCCGAACACACCTTGTTGCGCTCCCGGCACGCGTAGAGATACTGTACTATCTAACTACTATTATATACCTACATAGTTATTTACAAATAATTTGAAGTAAAGGTAAGTCCTCGTAATTAATATTAATTTAATATTAGAAATAAAATACTATCAGATTACTAAAAAAATTAGTGGAACACGTAAATGTCCCTCTGAAAAGTTAAAGCCTCCACTCATATTGAAAAGAACGTCAGAGAAGAATCAGATTACTAACTTAACAAAAATTTAACTAAATTACTTTAACTACACTATAAATTATGCTGAACATAAAAATATCAACTTAAATCATATTTGTTACAAGGCCTTTCGACCTTAAGCGAATGTTAATATCAAGCAATATTGCCCTAGAAAACGCTAAGCTCCCACAAGCTATTGTTGCTGGACTTATAAAAAAAACAAGCTTATAAACGAATAAAAACTCCCTAACAATATTGCATAGAAATCTTCAACGAACTATTGTATTTTTTTTATATTATTTGATTTGTTGCTACAAATAGCGGATATGAAAAGCGTTTAAGGTACTTAATGTCCAGTAATTGGCGATCAATGAGGATCAGTGGGTACATTGTGTTAAACTATCGAATAGCTTCAGCTTTTGTCCAGATGCGGATAAAAAGAAAAAAAAAGTTAAGCCCAGTCAGCGCCCGTCAAGGGTCAACGCTCAAACGCAAGCTGTCAATGGACCGCAAATTTGAATAAAAAAAAACTTGTGTTACCAAAATTTAAATTGAGAACTAAAAAAGGAATTTAATTATACGAAGAATATATATCTTGCCAGTCATTAAAATAAAATTGTCATGAACGATAAACTATTTTAAAAGACGTTTCGTTTCGATATTTTGTAAATGTTGATATAATATTGTGATCATGTATATTATTTATAAGAGTATCTGTCACATGAAAGGGTAAACAAAGCAAGCAAGGTGTAAGTTAACGGACTTGATTACCGTTTTAAATTCAAACAGGCCCTCGTAATGAAATCACCGGGCGACTGGTCGCGGTCGAGTCCCACGCACTCTGAATAAGAAATATGAGCTGAACGGATACTGCTATTATCAAAACATTATTACAACACTCGAAATGCATCGCCCTTCCAATGTAAAAATTAAACAACAATTGCCTTTAATATTCGCTTGCTGGTGCCGACCCTCGGGTGGTTTTATAAAAAAAATCTGTCAATCTGCCGTAGATCAATCATCCTTCGTGAATGGTTAGAGGGGTGAGTTCAAGCCACAATCGAACTTCACAGATAATAAAAGGCGGTCCATATTTACGTAAACGCATCGATTTGATGTTCAACATTGTATTCGAAACATCCGACACCGATTTCGTCTTTTCACTCCTTTGTGTGAGAGTGAAGTCTGAGTGATATTTGAAAATCACAATGAAATAACAGAATATGTCAAATATGCGAATTGATAAGGATAAGGTGCTTGAATTGATACTTTAAATTGCAAGTAACACAAGGGAATTGGTATTTTATAAACAAAAATATACTTTTTAAACGGAAAACTGATAACGAAAAAAATTTATTATGAGTGTAACTCTCATACTGAAAAATAATTTAAAATTCATAAGTCACACGTCAAGTAACGCAAATGTTTTATAGTCAATATACTTGACAAGTAAAAGTACTTTAGTGGACAAGATAGGAGACGCGGGCGGGCGCATCCACGTGCGGGCATGGTCTGTCGCGCCCACGTGGCCGGAACGCGCTGCGCACGAGCACAGGTAAACATGCTGTTAGGCTGGGTGCAGGACCGCAGGTAATTCACAGCGCGTGTCGATAATCTGTCAAGAAAGTAGTTAAGTGACACCTGCAATACAAACACTCACAGAAATTTATTTTTAAATATAAATAATGGTTTTACTTTTAGCTACTGTAACTTAAAAAAATATACTTTTCTAAATAAGATTTAGACACTTTTTCTAAAAGTGTGCGTTAAAACAATCTAGTAAGTAGGTACATATATTATAAATATTGCTTATAACATGCATGCATGTATAAAAATAAAATACATATGATCAAGTACGCGAGTGTGCAGTCTACTCACACCAGTAATCGCATTGGCAGCCGTGCACTTTATCACCGGCTCTAATCATATCCCCTCAGCATCTTGTGTCGTTATTAATGAACTGTCAATAGTAATTATACTAACTTTTTGACATTTAAAAAACCACAATAGCTACTTCTGATTATACTTCGTCTCGGTGTTGTAACGAACTGAAATAAATGTTAGTTAAATTGGTAATATGGTATAGGGAACAATATTGCGATGCAAAAAAATTATAAACACTTTTTTTTCGAAATTTAAAAAGTTACTTAACATTTTCTATTTTAGTCTTATAATTAAAGTAAGATTACGTTATTTTTTTAAAAATAATTAAATAATCTAGTCTTTGGATCACGTCTAGTTTCTAATTCAAGTGTTTTTCGGTATCAGCAATTAACGCCAGCTATTTACATAAAATAATTATAAGGCCCAAATAAAATAAACACATTATTTATCTCCATCGTTTTAGTATTACGTATACTATATATTAGTTTTAACTAAGCATTTGTGTATAAAAACGCTTTAAATATATTTGTATACACGATGACAATAGTTAAAGATTATAATAAGCCGTGTTTACAAATATTTTTCAATCATTAATTCCTTTTCATTATTATACAATCAATAATTATTATCAATAAGTAAAAATAAATCTCTCAAAATAGAAATCTAACAATAGGAAGTGTAGCCGTGACGTGACCAGCGCTAGTCAAATTGATAACAATATCGAATCCCGATAATAAACGTTTTCGATTTCAAGCTGACCGGCGAACATGATTTATTATATAAAACATGAATACTTTGCTAATTTTTATTCAATATAAGGTTATTACATATTTTGATTATTATAAAATAATTTATTGGTTTCTAAATGAGGATAACAGATTTAATATGTTACGCAATATATTTTCATACGTCTATTATTCGGGCTTTTTTCGGGTCTAAAGTAGGTATATAAAATAATAATAGCTTAAAATAATTAAGGATAATTTTGATATCAACCTATCTCATATTACAAACGCGAATATTTTGAAGGATTGTTGGATGGATATTGTTTACTCTTTTACGCAAAAAATACTAAACTTATATTCATCAGGGATCGGGATAGCTTATACCCCGACTTAAAACATAAGCTACCGGACAGTAGACACATGCTCCTCGTTCCCTCTCACGCGGGTGGAAGTTTGTCATTAAACATACGTACATAATATTTCAGTAACTACATATTTATTTGAAAAAAAAAAGATATCCAGAACAACATAGACAATGTGTTACCATTAATTGGTATTTTTTATATTAACCCTTTCGGAACTAAGGAATATTATAAAAACTTTATAATAGATATAAGTTATGACAGTTTTCATTGATTATTGCTTAAATGTTACCAAATTAGTAATAGAATATTCTATTCGTGTTCGCTTTCAACAATAACCATAACCGTACATCTCGAACGTACAAATATTGTTCTAATAACAATAAACATAAAGTATTGGCAGTGCTTAACCCTTTCCCACCGCTCTAATTTTACTAATGCGTTCGGTTAACGGAGGGTCAATAAAGTATTAGCTTAATCAAACCCAAACTGATGTTTAGCGTTTACAAATTATTTGAAACTCTTTAAAGGATATTAGTATAAAGTTACAAACCGAATTTTGTAACTTGTTTGAATCGTGTTACATTATTTACAATGAAAAGTCTCTTATTCAGTATATTTGCCTTTAAATAATGCCCATGATCTAGGGGCATATTTATTATTACACTGGTGTTTTTTGAAGTATAGGTAAGCGTTTCTTCACACTGGGAATGCGCGTCCCAACGTCTGAGGCGTTATTGAACATAACTTGCCTGGAACATCTTTTAATCCTCCACGTAATACATTTTAAATAAAATTGGCAAGCATCCGGTATTAAAATATTACATTCGTGACTTTAATTTGGTAAATATATAGTAAAATAGTTCTATGCTTTAGATGCAGATTTCCTTTCGTTACATTTCGATAACCACCAAGCAAAGAATTAAAAACGACGAAAGAAATAAAACACGACTTAGGCACAAAAAGACTCATTGACAAACTTATTCAGTTTTGAACTCACGACCGATATTACTTCACATTGACGTCTCGGCATTTGAATATAAAAATATATTATAAAATTATTAAACAATGAAGTGACACGCGCGCCAAAAACGATCACATTCGAAATAAAATAAAATAATATCCGTTCACATGATGCTGTCACAATCGTAGCTAATTGCGCATAATGAGCACAGCAACAACGCAATATGTTTTTTTGCCATTATTTATGCCTCGAGAACGCCCTGCCGATTTCACCACCCTTTGCTATTTGCGGGTTGAAATAAAATTTAATGGTCGACCGAGTGCTTTTTGTGAATTTTAAATTGAAGGCAATGTGAAATATCCGATTTCCTGGTATTGTACCAACCGACTATTAGTGGATTATCTTCCTTTCTGTCAATTACAAATAAAATAAAGCATTTGATATGTTTCAAACATTTTTTTTGTACTATTATTTCCATTTATTTTTTTATAACACGAAAGCTCATTTTCTATCAAAAAAAAAGAAAATCAGTTGAGAGATTAAAACAGGTTAATGAAGTGTTTTGTTTTTGCATTTTTTATAAATAATTCACAATATATGGTTAAAGTTTTTGACCATAGTTTTCCAATTACAATAAATACAATAAATTAAATCGAAAAATCCTTTCCCACGCCGAGCAACGTGAACTTCCTATTAGAGGCGTCAATTAATTAAAAACCACCAATCAAAGTGGTTCCCACGTCATGATATCTCACAATCACGCAACATCTTTATTCCTTTATTAGATTATTCCCCTAACCTCCCTATAGGTGCTATTGTTTTGGGGGTGAGCGTGAAATGGCCTGACCATAATTACATTGTAACGTGTTACAACTCATCATTTATAATACCTTCAATAATATCCTACAAAACTCTCGTAAACGTATTAGACACATAAATACAAGTAAAGTTAAAATAAGAGCATACCATTATGGAATTTGCCAAAGCAATAAACGTTTTGAAAAATATTTTCTAATTATATGTAAATTACCTACACCAGATTGTAATTTAACTAGTTAAAACAAAAATATAGAATCAATCACTGCAGGAAATAAAAATGATAATAAGTAATCCGTTTTTATAATTTATATACCATCTTAATTTAGTTGAGTATTTTTTTTATAAATGTCAATAGCTAAAGTTTAAATAGCCTAAAAGTGACGATAGAAAATAATACTTATTAATATAATAAATAAAAATTACACGGTATCTCATCGACAATAGGCCTAACGCTTAAACACGAAGTAATTTGTATAATTTGACTCTAAATCATGTACACTATAGAATTAATTCAAAAATATTACGTTGAGCCCTATTTTATGCAAAACGATCTTTTACGCGAAATCAAATCGATAAATGGGAAGGGTTATATTTTGTATACACGAGCAATAAAATAGGAACAATGAATATTTATTTGTTTTAAATAATATTATTATAATATAAGAATAAATTTATTATTATTTTTGAATATCGCATATTAATAATATTAATTAATAACAACATAATATCTCAAATCGTATTTCGAATACGAATCATAGTCTAAAAATAAATCTCGAGGTTCGCTACCAATATAGAAAGATAGCATTATATCAATTATATGAAAGCGTTGGTAAATAATAAATATGTATGACAACTATATACCATTTAAAATATACATGATGGAAAGTTTTTTATATACATAATACAATAAAAAACATGCACAGTTGCCAGAAGTCACGTGCTGCATGTAAAATGGTGGAGGTCCCGTCGCCATGGCTGCAGCGGCCGGCGCACGCGCACCCGCATCGTATAGATAACGGACGACAATAAATTAACAGCGAACACACGGCTTTTCACAACAAAACTACAATGTCAGTTTTCACCTTGTCTTTTTATACGCTATTGGCTTCAAGGTATTCATCAACCTAAAAGTTACGTTATACCTAATTTTGAGATTGGTATTCATCAACCTAAAAAATACATTATACCTAATTTTGAGATTCCTATTGGGAAAATATAACAAATTTCAAAATCGACGAAATATCCAATATGAAATTTTAGATGGTTATTTTTTATATCCACATCTAGAAAACGATGACAAAAGGGCTTAAGTACATTACAAAGAAGGAGATAATTTACGTTTTATTTCTACACAATTCTAAGCCATGCATCGTTGCAAATAAAAGAGATAGGTAACTACGTCTCGTCTCATCTGGTATAAATAATGGTTTTGAATATGTAACTCGACATCAAATTAAAATGTTATTGAAAATTAAAATTGCTTTCGACTACTTTATTAATCTTATCATATAATTATGAATAAGTATTTATTAATGACAAAAAAAATAAGACTCGTTTAAAACACCCACATATACTTATCATTGCTATACCTAATCGCGACGCAAAAGTTTACGCAACAATCGAAATTTGCAAAATATAGAAAGGCATGACTTTATAAAACGATTAACTCCACACCCGGCAAAGCTGTAGTTCAATTTCACAAAAACGATTGCGCATTTCAAGGCATCGGATTAGTTATGGGAGATAGTCGATTGTGTTCGAATCGTAGGTCAATCATAAACGTATTTGTAGCTTGACAGTTGCTCCCGACGCGGGGGCGTGCTATTTGTTCAGGGTTCGAAATAGTTGTTTGATTAGCTCTCTTTCATGTCGGTGTTCATCGGAACGCGATTGTCTGCAGATTTGTTTAATTTGATCCTTTGTTTGAGCGTCGCTTGTGTGGAAAAGCCCATGAAACTAGGGTGGGCTCAATGGAGATAGATATGGAGATTTCGTATCAGTAGCGAAGGGTTATCTTCGGTGTCACGGACAGATCGCAACCTGTGCCTGATTTACGAACAATGTTGACATGTAGTCTACTGATTTGTTATCAGTATGACCAGGTACAAAATATATCATTTTAAATAATTAACAAATGCCTTTTTTGCAAACAAGGCATTTGCTTTTTAAGCAATGCATAAAATATAAAGTATCTAAAGGAAAAGAATAAGTGCATTTATTATAAAAAATTCAAAATACGTATTGTTTTCAGCAAATACTTCTATAAAAATATAATTACTAAATAGCAAAAATCTAATGTTACGTATATTTATTGTATAAAAAAACTGTTACATTTCTGTGAGAAAATTTTCAAATTGTCACATGTCCTTTGTTTCTTTGATAGATCGTGTAGTCTCAGAACTAAATTCCACTGTTTACTCTCGTTCCCCTTTAAACGGACTGTTTCAGATACAAATGCTAACATCAACGGTAGACAGTTTTATTTGTAATGTTATATTCTGCACTTTCCTTCCGAGCGAAGTAAAGTAGTTCGTCTTGTTTATTTTAGTCAATAATTAGGCACTAGGCAGTGCTATTTTATAATGTGTACAAAACGAGATTTAAAATTAGAATTAAAAAATATAAATTTATTTTAAATTTAGAATGACGTGTGAAATTGGAACAAATTCCAAGACGGCTACTGATTTAACTTTTAATTTCTTAAAAATGGACCATTACCTTTTGTTCTAAATTTAAAATGATTATTTTGTTTATAAGTTGTAATATATAAATTCGATTCGCTATCTACTTTTTATTTAGGTATTATTTAAAAATAACATAATTTAATAAAATCTTAACAATTTATTTCGCTTAGAAGAAAAAAATTACAAACACAGTAGGTATATATATATATGTATATACACAACATAGACTAAATAGGTAAATATAAATAAAAAAAATATATATAAATTAATCATCATGATATAAATTAACTTTACCTAATTGACTCGAGAACCACAAACTTAACAAGAAACAACTCTCCATGTTTATAAGAGCGGTCTCAAAAGCTAAGTCGCCATACAGTTCTGCACCGCAACTTTGGGTGTCAAAGTCGGAGACTTAAAGTGGATAAGCCTACAAGTTTAATAGTTGGACATTCCATAAAGAACATTTAATCCATACCAAAATAATAGATGTGACATGACATACTTTGTTTGTTTCCTTACTTTAGGGACTTAAAGCCTTAAACTGATTACGCCGAACGGTCTGAATCAAAGCAAAGAGCAGCCAACATCGACTTTAAGGTCCAAAATTTAAGATTAACTAAAAATGGACCCAAAAATGTATACATATTTTTTGTTATGTCCATTATATCCTTAATTCTATTACTTACAATTATTTCCCACCATACATAATTACTTATCAACTCGGATATACCGACCTAATAGTTTATAGCGCTTGGAAAAATGGTACCATTTCCACGCCAAATGTTTTTTTTCAAACAACGTTGATTGACCTAAACTTCGAACGTTATCGAATCGAAATTAATATAATCAAATATAATAATATAGAGGTTTGTTAACTTAGAACTCGAAATGAATGTTCATATAAAATGTTCAATACATTTATAACAAAGTGTCTTATGTATTTTCATTTTTATTTGTGTACCTGGCCCAGTAGATGGCCCAGTAGGCTACAACGCGTGAATCTTAACCGATGATCGTGGGTTCAAACTCGGGCAGGCACCACTGATTTTCAAGTGCTTAATTTGTGTTTATAATTCATTTCTTGCTTGACGGTGAAGGAAAACATCGTGAGGAAACCTGCATGTGTCAAATTTCACTCAAATTCTGCCACATGTGTATTCCACCAACCCGCATTGGAGCAGCGTGGTGGAATAAGCTCCAAAACCTTCTCCCCAAAGGAGAAGAGGCCTTTACTTCAGCAGTGGGACATTCACAGGCTGTTACTTTTTTATGTACCTAATGTTATTATATTAAAATAATTTCAATAATACTTGATACATGTTACTTAGTGGTGTTTCAGTTGCGATACATCTACATAAAAACTTCTCATACGAATGGCATGCCGAGCATCTTATTCTATAACGGAATTGTTGTCAATTTCGCGAATTGACGACTTCCGTAGAAGTGAGGGGACGCAAATTGTTCGTACTACGCAACTACTTTTATTCGGGCGTCAATTGGTAATGAACACGACAGCGGAAGGGGATCACCGACCATTGGCCAATGATAGAACGTACATCTGTATGCCTAACTATAGTTTTTTAAGCCAACATGTGTAAGTCTTAGAGAAGAATTTGTTGTATTTAAATAAAAATTTAAAAAAGTACCTGCTGGCTATAAGTATCAGCTGCGGAGCAGAGGCGTCCTCTCCTCTTAAAGTTTTGAAGCTCTGCTCTGTCACGGTTTAGTGCTACATAGAGGATTCCTTACGATGTTTTCCTTCACCGCCGTGTACGAGATGATTACAATCACAAATTAGAGACATTAAAACTCAATTGTGCTCAACCGGACTTCAACCCCCCTCCCTTTTATTTTACTCAGCCAGAACACACATAATCATTTAGTAGTATATTCAGAATAAGTAAGTAAGCATATATAATTATTTCATCTAAAAAATAAAGAAACAAGCTCAAACATGTTATTGTATATAACTGTCATTAACTCAAATAACGCAATAAAATCAATCAAAAAAAAGGTACAGAAAAAAGGCAAATATTTTATTTTATGTAATCCTCTCAAACCAGTAGCGTTACAGATTATTATTACAGATTATTATATTAATCTTACTTTGCAACGTAATGAAACCGAAAAAAGATTATAACGGAACATTTGTTTATGGTATTACATAGATCATTTGCAATATCTGCAAAATAAAGTTAAATATCTATCTTCGTTTCTGGAATACTGGATATCTAAAAATAGGATTAGCCTTTATTTACAGAATGACAAACAAAAGATAGGACAGAAAATCACTTTATCGTACTGTCGGCCATATTGAAATAGTAACGCGACTTTAATCCGGCTTTGGTTAAGCCTTTACCCAAAATATTGTAACTTTAACTATACGTTATGTCTAGACAAATAAATAATGATGTGGATTGATTTAAATCAAACTCATTTTACTAATTTATAAATGTATGAATTATACATTTAATATTTAAAAACATAGACTATTTGCTCGTCATCTCAATTTCAATATCATCTATAGGTACGATCTAATTTTGTTTATTATATCTCGGAATTTCTCTTCCAAATATAATAACGAATAATAAATAATTATAAAAAATAACCAGAAATTATATAAAGTACATATTGAACTTACTTCAATAATACCGACAACAACTTCTTATACCTAATCTTTAGGGACTTGATCCAGCTTAAAGTAAATAAGCTTAGTTATAAAATATTACTTTAAGCGTCACTTTCTGTAACACCGACGTTTATGTAATCCGTTTAGGTAAGTAGGTACATAACTAACTAAGTTAACAGTTTGTATTATTTTTGAAAACGTCGTTAACGATTTTCAGCTTTTACCATGAATAAATGAATCATGTGAAAATTCATAATTAATAAAATAATTCAATAATAATTATTGTTATTATAATTAGATGAAACACAAACATTTTTGACTTAAATATAAAAATACTAATCTCGCTTCTATATTATTAGTAGGACAACATTATTTAGTAGGTATATATAATAATATACCTATAGTCTATACATCACCTAGCATTTGAAAGAGGGAATATTTCTCATAAAAAGCGTTACACGAATCTATTTAAAATAAATTCCGTTATAAGTTAAAAATAGTAGATATTGATTTCCTACACGACAAAAGTGCTTGTATTATATTATACTTACAACTGAAGTCCAGAATATAGCTTTTCAAAAACAAACTCAAGCCAATGCGCAAGCGCCGTTCGTATACCCGCATCTCGCACCCTTTTTTAATCAACCTATGCATATCTACTAGCTGAAGTACTAACGTGCGTACAATTAATGTTATTTGCGACTCAATTGTTATCGCAAATAAGTTTTAATTACCATTTACACTAATTAAAAGTAGTATTTAAAATTGTTTGATAAGTTATATCCTTTTTTGAAACATTGGAAAATAAAACGAATTTAACAAAAACCAAGTCAATGATAACCAACAGCATCGAAGTGTCTAGTAAACGCCCCTTATAACTTGAGATGGAAAACAAAACCTTACTTATAATATTTCTGTTACTTAATCGTGCTGACTGCCTCATTGGGTTAGTGGTTAACTTAGTTTAGTGGTCCTGAAGCCGAACCAGGTAAAGACTTTTTTTATGTAAGAGGTGGCAAACGAGCAGGAGGCTCACCTGATGGAAAGTGACTACCACCGCCCATGGACACCATTAAAGCATGTGCATGTCGATACACGTTACAGTTTTTTTTTTCTTATAGATTAGGTAGGCAGACGGGTAAATGGGTCACCTGATGGTATATGAACCTCGTTACACTGGCTCATCACCCTTCAAAACGGAACACAACAATACCAAATAATACTGTTTTGTGGTACAATATCTGATGTGACTGGGTGGTACCTACTCAGACGAGCTTGCACAAAGCTCTACCACCAAGTAAAATTCATTTGAATCTTAAGGTACTTTTTTTAGAGAAAAATAATTATTTTTTTATAAAAGTTTAATATGTATATATAATATTAGAATTCCATACAATATAATATAAAGGATTTCTTACGACATTTTCTTCCACCGACCAAGATATTAATATGCTACAACATAGTTAAAAAAGAAATGAACATGGTACTTTTTTTCTGGGGCTAAGCCGGCGCTATAAAAATATGACTAATAGGTATAACAATTACTATGTTGCCTCGTTGGTCTAGTGGCTTGATATAAGGCCGCAGACTCGGTGGTTCTGGGTTCAGGTCTCTGTAGCAGCCCGGAGTCTGGAAGTTGGAAGTGTTTACACTCCCGTGCCGAAAGCACGTTAAGCCGTTAGTCCTACGCCTGAAATCTTTCCGGTCGTGTCGGATTGCCGTCCCATCGGATAATAAGAGCTAACAGATAACAAGAGTGTGCGCCTTTGTTTGCGCACACACTTGTGCACTATAATATCTCCTGCGCAGTTGGCTAATCTCTCTTGAGATTGGCCGACGTGGCCGAAATCGGTCTGGAGGACCTTATCTGACTATGTTACATTTATTTTTTTTATATTGGGGAAAAATATGTTTCTGTTAACGGTTAAATATCTACACGTCATTTTCCGAACGCAATAATCCTCTTTTTTTTTACAAATCTTAGTAAACGATCATAGCGTCAAAGCAGGCGAAACACCGTTGATTTTTTATGTGCTAAGCAATGATTCAACTCTTACATGACGTGATACAATTAAGATGAAAAGACAACCTACTGGAATAAACTCTTTAAAACGTTCCTAATTTAGATTAAATAATTGAAATGTTACTTTATTTCTTTAATTACAAGATTCACATTACGTTATTCGATGATTTTGTTTATTTCAATAAAAAAATAAGTACATTGATTTTTTTCTTAATACATAGAAACATATATAATGTATTATATTTATGTTAGACAAAAATCAATACTTTCGCAAACAATATGTAAGTAGGTAATGTGTCACTGAAATTACCCATCACAATTTTCCCTGAAAATGTAACTTCATTTTATCCAAAAACTGCTATTGGTTGATTGGAAACCCGATCAGATTGGTCCAAATTTACTAAGAGGAGGAGTCGCACGAATGCCACGATTTCATTGGCGTATACGAATACCCCACCTCACTTGAATGGTGGGAGAAATCAACCCCATGTTTATTTTTGTTGTTAAAGTCAGTGAGCTATGAGCTTTCAATGCGTGTGCTACATGACACACAAACTGTGCGTATGTTAAAACGAAACAATAAAATATATAAATATTCAAACATTTTTTATGATTAAAGATTGTGTTTATAGTGTTTTGTGGACTGTGTTTTGATGTTATAGAACGGCTACTGTGCTATTACAACATTGCTTTTTTTCGGAGATGGTTATCCTGTAAGTATAAATACTTAGCTATACTAACATTAGTATATGTACGTACTTTGTAATTATTTACTTCATAATATTTTAATATTGGTAATATGTAAATTAAAATAAGGTTAAAGGTTTAAGTAAAATAAAGAGTAAATTAGATTATTCTTAACTTAAAAAATAATAATGAATATTGAGTTAATTGTTAAAGTAGGGACGTTTAGTTCAAACATAACCAAAATTAAATTTAATCTATATAAATAAAATGATAGAGGTCTGCAGATGTGCGCGCATCACGGAAAAACTACTGGTTAGATTTCAATAGAATTTTCTAAATTTTATTTCATAGACACTTGGACCTTATCAAAAAAAAAATTATTGCGATATCTTGATTTAATAAAAAGTTATAAAAGTTTCAAGAAACAACGATTTGTATATGCACTGCGTGTTCAGTGATGTATGTTTAAACAAAATATATTTTTGCTTGGGATCTTTTTGATGTTTTTTCCTTCACACATAAGAAAACTTTGTTAATATATCAAGCAACGCGGACGAAGTCGCGGGTATCAGCTAGTAGTAAATAAAGTTCAGAGTGGGAACTAAAAGTTTTAGATTAGTACTATCTGTTCAATGTCAATTTTCCCAATTTACATTTGTAGTCAGCACCTGAGTGTATATTATATATAGGTACCTATATTAATTTTCTTTCTCATATCTTTTGTAAATAATTAAAAATAGCTATTTAAATATTTCTCACCAATCCCATGCATAAGATTATATAATTAAATATTACTTAAGTTCGTCATGGAATAAATAATAAAATATAATAGGTGTCAGAAAATACATATATATATCTCTATCAACGTAACGTATCAAAATCAACGTAATTAAAAACATTTAAACTGCAAGAGCAGGCAAAATTTTGATTGCTTTATTAAATTCTTCCTAAAATGATTAGGTACCTACAGAATCAAAATAGTATATTAATAAATATGTCTCTGTTGTATAAAGTAAACTATTAAAAATTTATTCACAAGTTAAGGAATCTTTTTTTATATTGATCTTTGATATTTTAAATTTATTGAAAGTATAAAATCAAAAAGTACCTAAACTTTTCTATAGTTTTAATAAATAAATTTTGAACAGCTTAGAATATCTATATGATAATATGAATAAATTTATGTATAAGCATATACATAAATATATTCACACGACATTTTATATTCGAAATTACGACAATTATGATAAATGACAATATATACTTATTACAAATGAAACAATAATTAAAATAATGTCTTGATCCTTAGACAAATAAATTTTTAATCTGTTTACGGCAAATGGAATGCTAACAACAGCCAAGCTGGGGTGAATTGTGGTAGGTGTTGGAGGGACAGCAATTGAATTTAATTGAAGCCTATTGAAACCGTGACGCGTCTATTGCTTCTGAATAATAGCATTAAGAACTTTCACTCAAATAAACTCATAGATATGTTAACGTTAAAGAAGTCATTGAATTTAATAAAAAATATTAAATAATTTTCGAGTACAGAAAATTAAACAATATTTAAGAATATGAAAAATAATTTGAATTTAAATAATCTTGTCAAAACAAACTTAATAATCAACATCTAAATAAATGGTGTAGGCATGTTGTTAATCTAATAAAATAATCAACAGCTATTTTGTAATCCAAAATAACTTCCAAAACAGTCAAAAAAAAATACTTCATTTAAAAAAAATAATTAGGTACATTCCTTCCCTGCTCTTAGTACAACTGTTAGATCGTCGCATAGCCTATTTTTTGGTTTGTTTACTGGCAATATGCTGCAACAAATAGCGGCCCCTTCTTTCTTTACAGGAATTTCTTTTAAAAAGCGATTTATCCAATTAACGTCAGCCCCTTCAGTAGGCAATTCTGTAGCAATTGGCTTAACGAGCTTGTGAAGGGGAGTTTATCTGGTGTTACATACTATTTAACATTCGCTACGTGTATATATATAGTTTATGTAAAGATTTATTACATATTTTTTATGAAAATTGTTAGTAGATAGTAGCAAACAGTAGAACAGTAGTACACAGTTGATATAAAAATTTAACTAAGTTTATATTTATAATTTTTCATGTTACCAATATTTAACATACCTATTATTAGGGTTTTCACGTACCCGGCTTTTTTTGATACCCGGGTATCGGGTATTATTTTTTCAAATACCCGGGTATACCCGGGTACCCGGGTAGGTGCAGTTTTTTCAGAAAAAATGATTTTTTTTTTTATATTCATGTTTTATTTGTCTACGAAACAGTGATGTATGTCAATAAGTCACCTTAACTTATAGTACTGTCAGTTTAAAGTCTTGTTCTCATTAAATAATAAGAAGATAAAATGACTTTTTGCAAGAATAAAGTCTGTTATAAAATAACAAAAGTATAACTACATAAACTTTCACACTCAGATAAATAGTCTTCTATTCATAATATTATAAAGAGAATGCGCCTCTTACGCCCCTCACGGCCTCGGTTCGTGGGATGTCGGCGTGTGTGGCACTACAGGTTAGCGGACTGGGATGGGATGCGGTCCTTCTTTGCTTCCAACCCATGGGGGCGGATTTGTTTCTCGCCGGATGATCCAGATGTCGTTGCTGACTCGGTCGCTGATGTGGTGTTTCATGGTATGGAACTTTTCATTCCGTACTCTGTAGTACCCATCGGTGGCAGATCCCGGCCCTGGTTTGGTGGCTTCTGCAAAACGGCGTCACGCCGAAAAGTAGAATGCTATCAAGCCTGGGCTGAAGCGACGGCATCGCGTGATGTAAATATCAGCGCATTTAAAAAGGAATATAACTCTGCCTCCAGGTCTTTCAAAAGAGTTATTGCCAAGGCAAAGTCGGAGCACATAGGCAGAATTGGCGAGAGATTGGTGCGTCTTCCTTCGGGAACACGCGCATTTTGGTCTCTCGCTAAGGCTGTCTTAGGGAATTTCTGTCAGCCCTCCCTTCCATCTCTGCATAGGAGCGATGACACTTTGGCTCATACCGCGAAGGAGAAAGCTGACCTTTTCAGCACTCACTTCGCGTCCAACTCGACTCTGGATGACCAAGGAAAGATACCTCCGACAATCTTGCGGTGTGATACCACGATGCCGGAAATTAAATTCCGACAAAGTGCGGTTCGTAAAGCATTTTTTTCCTTGGACATCCATAAGTCGAGTGGGCCCGATGGCATTCCTCCGATTGTGCTGCGTACTTGTGCTCCCGAGCTGGCATCGGTCTTAACGCGCCTTTTCCGCCACTCCTACACTAATGTGAATTCTTGGAAGACTGCTTTGGTGCACCCGATCCTTAAAAAAGGCAATCGCTCTGATCCAACAAACTATAGACCTATTGCTGTCACCTCCTTGTTCTCCAAGATAATGGAATCCCTTATTAACTGCAACTACCTAGAGGAGCACCAGCTGATCAGCGATCGCCAGTACGGCTTCCGTCGAGGTCACTCAGTTGGTGATCTTCTAGTTTACCTGACTCACAGATGGGATGCTGCGGTTGAGTCCAAGGGGGAGGCAGTAGCAGTCAGTCTGGACATGGCGAAAGCCTTCGATCGGGTATGACATAAAGTGCTTCTCTCGAAGCTTCCTTCCTACGGGCTTCCCGAGAAATTATGGACGTGGATCACCAGCTTTTTGGCAGATCGGAGCATCAAGGTCGTTGTCGACAGTGCATGCTCTGACTTAAAATTCGTCAAATCTGGTGTTCCACAAGGCTGCGTTCTTTCACCTACTCTGTTTCTTCTGCATATCAATGATATGTTACAAATCAGTAACATTCATTGCTATGCGGATGACAGCACTGTAGACGTCCTTTACACCGGTCGTAGCAATATTTCTCGGGAACACGTCGACGAATGTCGGAACAAACTTGTGTCTGAAGTCGAGACCTTGTTAACCAAGGTCTCGGACTGAGGCCGACTAAACTTAGTCCAATTCAACCCCAATAAGACTCAAGTTTGCGCGTTAACAGCTAAAAAATCTCCTTTTGTCATATCCCTTCATTTTGAGAATATTCCCCTCGCTGCCACAGCCAGTATCGGGATACTTGGCGTCGAGATTTCGAACATTGTTCAGTTCCGGGGTCAATTGGAAGTTAAAGCTAAATTGGCTTCTAAAAAGCTTGGAGTGCTCAACAAGGCGAGACAGTACTTCACGGCCCATTTTACAAGGCGCAAATTCGGCCCCTCATGGAGTACTGCTCTCATCTCTGGCCGGGAGCTCCCCAGTACCAGCTCCTTCCTTTTGACCGCATTCAACGTAGAGCAGTTCGAATTGTCGACGATCAAGTTATTACCGACCGGCTTGATTCTTTGGATTTGCATAGAGATGTTGGGTCACTCTGCAGTCTCTATCGCATATACCACAGGGGATGTTTTGAGAACTTGTTTGGTTTAGTCCCGGCCGCTGAATTTCACCACCGGACATCGCGCCAGAACTCAAAATTCCATCATCACCACCTCGATGTCTGGAAATTCACAACAGTACTTTTCTTAAGGCATTTCCTGCCTCGCACAATCACTCTGTGGCACCAGCTTTCGACGGCGACTTTTCCGAACCGAAATGACATTAAAACCTTCACGAAGAAAGCGTACTATTTCCTCAAAGGCCGGCAACGCACCTGCATGTCCTCGGATGTTGCAAATCTCCATGGGTGGTGGTGGGCCCTTTCCACCAGGTGAGCCTCCTGCTCGTTTGCCTCCTCTTACATAAAAAAAATAACTAAAAATACTTTATACCTAACGCTGCTTAGTAATAACTTTCTGAGAATTTCTTTGGATTCTTTGATCAAAGTGGGTACCCGGGTACCCGGATCCGTCATGAAATATTACCCGGGTCCTAAAAACTGCAAATACCCGGGTATACCCGGGTCCGGGTACCCGGGTAGAAAACCCTACCTATTATAAACGAAATTATCTAGATACTATTTTTATTCGTTAACGAAAAGAAAAGTCAACAGCATCTAATTAAAATGTATATTACAGTACAAGCCGAGCGGATATGTCTGAAGGACCAGCATCGGCGGAATGGGACATCAATGACGCCGTAGTTCCCAGGGTCACCAGTTTCGATACTTTCGGCGAGTGGTGCGACGGGCACGTACGGCGCGTGTACCCGCCCGGCTGCGAAGAAGCGAGGAGACATGCTTCAGGCTGGGCTATGCGCAACACAAATAATCACAACGTACACATATTGAAGAAAAGCTGCCTGGGCGTGCTCGTCTGCTCGACAAGATGCCGGCTACCTGACGGATCGAGAGTTCACTTGAGACCGGCTATATGTGATAAAGCCAGGAAAAAGCAGCAAGGTAATTCATAGTTATACCTTTATTTCCGCCTCTATCTAATTAGTTTTACCTTTCACGTAAACCCCACAATCCGTGACTTGCCTAGTCTAAGAATTGGGGACAGTTGCCGCGCAAAAAAAATACGCTCCTTAAATTTTAGGGAAAAAGTATTACACCTATCGCTAATTTTTGTTGATTAGGTAGATCCATCAAGTTAGTTTAACAAGTGTGTAATAATCAGGCCCGGATTAACCACCATTTTGCCTAGTCTAAGAATTGGGGACAGTTGCCGCGCAAAAAAAATACGCTCCTTAAATTTTAGGGAAAAAGTATTACACCTATCGCTAATTTTTGTTGATTAGGTAGATCCATCAAGTTAGTTTAACAAGTGTGTAATAATCAGGCCCGGATTAACCACCATTTTGCCTAGTCTAAGAATTGGGGACAGTTGCCGCGCAAAAAAAATACGCTCCTTAAATTTTAGGGAAAAAGTATTACACCTATCGCTAATTTTTGTTGATTAGGTAGATCCATCAAGTTAGTTTAACAAGTGTGTAATAATCAGGCCCGGATTAACCACCATTTTGCCTAGTCTAAGAATTGGGGACAGTTGCCGCGCAAAAAAAATACGCTCCTTAAATTTTAGGGAAAAAGTATTACACCTATCGCTAATTTTTGTTGATTAGGTAGATCCATCAAGTTAGTTTAACAAGTGTGTAATAATCAGGCCCGGATTAACCACCATTTTTGTTTCAGGTAAACCTTGTCCAAACAGACTCTGCAACGGCGGGCGTTTAGAAGTTCAACCATGTCGAGGTCACTGCGGCTACCCTGTTACACATTTTTGGCGTCATACCGAACACGCCATATTTTTCCAAGCGAAAGGATCTCATGATCATCCGCGACCAGAGGCTAAAGGGGCCAGTGAAGTACGAAGATCGCTCGGTGCTGGCAGAAGAGTCCGCGGCCTCGCTTTACTACTGGCCAGAGATGCAGCCATCGCTGACAAAATATTAACTGTCAAACCGGATAAACACATGCAACAAAAAATCAACATGCACCCCCAACCGCCGCCGCTTATACCTGATAACCAAAGAAGTAAGTAATTGGATTTGTAGTTTTTTTACTGGAGATGCTTTAAAATGACATTTAAATAATACGGTTACAAAAAATCATAAGGTAAATATAAGTCTGTTTGCTAAAGTGCAGTTATTTTTATTTATACTAATTAAAATGATCTTGAGACCTGTCTCAGTTCTCATACTTACCGAAAAACGAGTATTGACTCTTTATTTTATGTTTAACAGCTCTAACTTGTACCTGTGGACCGTTCGAGTGTAATTGCCGATGGCGCTCCGAAACTGCAGCAGAGCCTTACGCAGCTGCCGCGTGGACTCCAACGGAACACCAGTCCTACACAGCCTACGTGCCTCCAATACAACCAGCTCAATCACTTCAACCACATCAAACATACGATCCAAACGCCTTACCCGCCGACGACATTTTCCATCCGGAGGAGATATTCCAACTCGACCAACCAATTCGTCTCGACTTTCCAATCGAAG
Organism: Nymphalis c-album; assembly: GCA_963151315.1. Lineage (NCBI taxonomy): Eukaryota > Metazoa > Arthropoda > Insecta > Lepidoptera > Nymphalidae > Nymphalis > Nymphalis c-album. Next base: position 9,382,152 of record OY720590.1, on the reverse strand, counting down.
AGAACACGCTTGAATCTCCACCCACGTTCGCGGATCTAAATAGTGAAAATTCCAGGCCCGAAGACGCGTACTGGTTGGAATGGCAACGAGCCGCAGGTGGCTCTGAATCTAGCGAAACACCATCACCCGAACTATTTGGTAATCACTATCAACAAGCTGAATCATACTGTGATCAACAGTCTTATGTCCACCAAACATATTATCCTGAAGAGGCGCAGTACTACCCCATGGAACACGTGAGGGATCCTTCACCGGTCATGGAGATGCAAGACCAGCGTTATTACAGATACGGACAGGACTGCGCTCAAAACAACTTAGACATGCAAGGATGGAACTATTCCGATTGTGCCTTCAACACACACGAGGTGCCCGAATGCAAACAATATTACGACGTACATCCCTCACAAACCGTCAACGCGTTTAGTTCATTATTATAATAGTATTTTTTATTTAAATTTGTACATATTTGTTGTAAATTGTAAATAGATTTGTTATCTTATCTGTAATTATTATTTAAGAAATGTTTGTGTTTCGATAGAAGAAAAATAATTTGTTCCTTTAAGTTAAGGACCCGATGATAAATAATTAACTGTTAATCAGTGCAAAACTTAAATACTTTAGAGGAGTACACTGAATAAATAAATAAAAAATGTTTTTATAAAATCTTCTATTTATTGTATATAAAAATTACATTAAAATTGTCAATTTTACATTTTAATTTCTAACGATAAAATTGGTCACTACAAAATAGTCCATAAAGCGATCACACTGTAGAATTATTATGCATATGCAACTTTGCAAGCCATCCCTTAAACTGTCAAACACAATAATATTAACAATTCCAATATCGGCTGTAATTGCAATTTGCGTCCAGCGCAAACTCGATTCGGACTCACAATGTTGACAATAATTTAGATATCAACAATCCTTTATTTACAATAACAACTTTTATAACTTTCAGCGATACTTTAATAACAAAGAATACAAAGATACATTTTATTGCAGCGTCGTTGTTAACGTACAGCTAAGCCAATCACAATACCGTCTCATTCTCCCCTACCTCCTACTCCGCAGTGTTACGATCACTTTTCGAACTTCATATTGCTTACCTGGGCCTTGAGAGAGGTGACAATTTTACCAATACAAAGCATTCTTATCTAGACCAAAATTTTGTGATTAAAATTACGTCCTTAATAATAGGCCCTAATATAATTACTAAAACTAATGTTGCCATATTAAAAACCATTAACAAAGGGACTGAGGAGAGCACAGCACGCACTATCACAGCAGTCGGCAAAGCCGGGCGTTGTCTCTGACTATATTTAAAATAAACAAGCTACATCTTGTATTATCCTAAATTAGTTCAGAGACACTTATAGCCCCACGTCGGGCGCCACATTTTAAGGCCACAAACAAATTTTAACACGAAGCATGCTCCCGTTAATTTTTCAATACAACAAACATTGAAATTTGCGCTTCAGATTTCAATTTTATCATAGAATATAATTGCTAAAACAATCTATATCGGACGCAAAAGACTGTGCTTCGATTAATAGTAACAATTATTAATCATACTATGAGATAGCTAAATTCGTACTTTTATCCGAAAATACTACAGATTGTGATGTGTGGAAGCTATTTAGTTATCGAAGAGTTAAAATTGAAGCGAGATCGATTGTAAAGCGTTTTCATTCGGAAGCCTACGCACGAGATAATTCTTATCGATAGGACCGAGTTCCTCTATATAACCGCTATGACTTAGGTATCAAGATAGTAGACATATAAGGACAAATCTAAAGGATCAATGCAACTAACTACAGCTGTATTTAGACACGAATGTTATAAGAACAATATATTTCAATTACTCTAATTATATAAAAGTAACTATGAGCAAATTAAAGACGAGTGTTAATTTATATAGTATTTTTTTGTGCTACAATACAATATGATATCACCAATAATAATATAAGATATAGCTATATTTTTTATATTTCGGACAACAACATAAGGAACAAATATAAGATTCACCACAACACAAATTAAAAAAAAATATCAATAAAGTATGAAGTCGTTGACGCAAAACAAATAACGTTCTTAAACCTTCAGAAAGACTAAATAAGAATTTGTACTATTAAGAAGAAAATCACACGAGCGAAAACAATTCGAGCAGAAATATCTGCAGGTAATTTAAATCCGAGATAAATGAATCGCGTTCACGTCGCAAGGACTTAAAAAAAGTTATATCCAATGTTCATAAGAAAATTTTAAAATCTTACCTCCAATCATTACCAAAATATATGAAAATTCATTATAATTTTCATTACATTTATACAAAATATATGAATGTCAAAAAAGATAATTATGCAATTCTGTGTTCCATGTTATGTTTTAAAATCATGGAAGACGTCACTTAGGTGGATACATTAATCAAATGTTCAAAATGATACGCACTTTTCAATTCTTACGTTCTCGATATATTTATGCGTCGTTATAATAAAAAGTTAACGAATCGAATCAAGTCTATTATCCTAAAAGATAAAAACGACTCTCGGTCGCCTTGCGATCTTAATTTAAAAACGACAAATGAAACGTTCACAACAGATTCACGGTTTACATCGCACACATCGCAGCGATCACTGCTTAGATTACCGAAACAATATCACAAACAGCTTCGGCTCTCCTGGTGCTCCTGTGGCGAGCTGGCGGGTCCGCCTCGCGCGGGGGCCGGCGGTCAGGGCGCCGCCTCCTCGGCCAGCTCGGGCGCCACCGAGGGCTCGCGTGGCTCCGCCCCGGGGCAGCGCCCTACGCTGCACTCCATGTCAGTTCTGCAATTTTTTGAAATTCTATTAAAAAGTTCTGAATTTCGGCTAACACTACAATCTAAAGTCCAGCTAACTACAAGTGTGCGCAGGTACATTCCGTAAGTCCAATGGCACGGCAATCCGACATGATCTGGAAGAGATAAGGTGCACAAAAACACACACACACACGAACGTGTGGTACACATGTCGATATATTACACCACTAGACTAATAAGAGCAGATCAAAATAATGCAGTAAGCCTATTGTAATTTTTTTTTTACTTTTTGTGAACACACATAATAATAAGACTCAGTTATTGACTACACATACACGACACTCGCTGTAGACATTTGCATCTTAGCCGATTGCCAACGTTCGCTGGACTCGATGGAATCGAGCTGGTCCTCCGACGCGATGCTCGGCAGCGGCCCGGCCTCGCTCGTGGACACGGGAGACTCCAGGTTGATGAGAGTGGCCGTCGCGACTTCCACACGATTCGCATCGTCCGTGTTGGAACTTGTCGACTGACTGGTGTCCACCGATTTTTGCATGTCTGAGAACAACATGCTTTAAATATGAATTAAACCATCCCGTTCAGATTACACATCGCGGCTCTCCTCTATAGGGAAATGACTTCCTTCGAATTCGTAGTACAGACGTGAAACGCTTTAGTTACGAAGTTAATAATAATAATAATTTGTCACATGTAAAACATTTATTAACAAAATAGACAAATATGTTAAGTAGCAAAATCAATCGATAACAAATAAATGTAAATGAACACAAATGGAAGGATGAAGAGTAAAAGCAAAGACCTGGGGCATGCACGTAGGTCAACCATTTCTTGAGCGGTCGGTTGCCGCTGAACACGGGCAGCACGCTGCTCCTCATTGACTCTGCAATGCAATCTGCATCTGCGCGTGCGCCAGTGTTACAAATACGATAACATGCGACTCAAGCTATTCTATGAGGCTCTAGCTATAAGCGAGGACAAACTGATCGAGTGCTTTGACATCTACAGCTAATAATATATGCTGAGTTTGTTCTGAAACACGTGTGAAGTGTCACGAAAGAAAAAGCTTATTACATGGCGTAATGTTCTTTTGTTGGTACAGACGGCAACAAAATTTTGAACAAAACTATCAAATAACAATCCAAAAGTAAAAATAAGAAGGTGTTCTTGTACGTTGGTGTTTTTTTCTTTTCTAAACGTATAAAGCACCATAGTGACGCCACTAGTGTGCAACTGAGATGGCACAACATCGGTGGCCATATATATATATATATATGTATTTTCTTCATTGACACGGGTTATACAAACATTAATTGCATATAGGCGTATAAAATATTATTATATAGTAAATCGTTAAAAAACTACTTTAATACGATACGCTACAAAATCTAAAACTATGTAAGCATACTTTACATAACATAGACACGGGAGTTGCCAAACGAAAAGTGTATGCAATTTTATATTTACAGACATCACACTGACGGTCAATGAGCTAAATTCGGTATCTGTGCTTAAAGTAGCTGATTCGATATGTTATGTGACAAATATACATGTGCCTTATCGTTTGATGTTGTCTTTCAAGTCTGTGTGCTGGGGTCTTATAGCTCGTTGTATTGACAAGGTTGTATATTACCCTGCTTGTGTATTTGATCACAGCAAGACGGATGCGGAAGGTGCGGCTTCAACGGCTTTACACGCACGCGGTAGAAGCGTGAGCCGCGAACCATCTGGTAGCGATTGCCGCTCTGAAAGATAAATAAAATGTAATTTTAATAGTTACCTAATATATATTGTTGTGACCTATCTTCTGCTCTTGAGGAGAAATTTGGAACTTATCCACGATGATACAAAATATTTTGGTGAATAGATATGTTATAAACGCAGGTTGGATGGTCTCACCTGGCACATTTTTAACGATGTGTTTCATTCAAAAACGAGCACAACTCAAATTATAAATACAGATCAGTCAGCTAGGATGCAGCAGGTGAGAGAATTTGGGGATCTTTTTGCGGTTGTAGTAGTGTACACAGTGCCTAAAACCGGAATAAACCAGTTTGCGCTACCACGTGCCTTGTATTCTCGCATAAGTAGCTTTGGAAGTGAAATTTTATTCATTATTATTTTCTTATTTAAGGAATAATCAAATAAAAGTGAAAACTGACAATTGCTGAGATAAAATTGCATGACATAACTGTAGAAGAATGTAAAAAATGTCTGGGTAAAGGCGAGTCCATAAATACAATATCATAACGAATAATTATTTATATACAAACATACTGAACAAGGTAATTAAATTGTGAAATTCTAATTCTTTCAAAATATTTTATTTAATAATGTTGTCATTGTAAACAGGAATATGAACTTTGTTAAGATATGACAAGTGTATCGCCAACGTGTATCATAGCGGTTCGATTCGATTTACTCACGGCAGACGACTCACGACAGCGGCCGCGTGAACTAAGGTACGCCATCATAAAAGTTCATTTTAAATAATTAGCATTAACAAAGTTTGAATAATAACACTTTACCTTCTTAGCGTAACAGTACTCCTTCGATTCTACCGTAGCAATGACATACAGCCGTCTCTCACTTTCGTTCTTCACTTTTATACTCAGATTGAGAGCAGACAGGCAGTCGCTGTGCACGAAGTACATTATCGATGCTTCCTGGATTTAGAATAAATCGAATAGGGTCACTTATCTCCTAATATATTTCTTAAACTAAAATAATAAGACCGACTGTAGGCTGTACCTGCAGCACGGTGTAGTTGCGGTGCTGCGGGTCCCACAGCACGAGCACGGTGTGTCCGGGCAGGCACGCCGACAGGCTGAGCGAGCCGCTCGCCAGCCCCAGCGGGGTGTGGCAGCGCGCGCGCCGCCGTGCGGCCGCCCTGCACGCACACACACGCACACACACTTCAGGTTTTAGACGAGCGACGTAGCAAAATCAATCGAACGAAGATTCGAAAGAAGTAAATCAAATTTAAAAAATATGTTTTCATTTTCGAATCTGAATTGTATGCATTTAAAAGGCGATTATTTACTTACAATATATTGTTTGTTATATACCAGTACCCATCCTATATGGCCACAACGGTCGATGGTCTTTTTTACTTATAAATGCAATTTGTAAATCGAAACCTAAACTATCCATCTACCTGCCGTCGCTACTCTCGTCTTCCTTGCTCTCTTCATCGCTCTTCTTTTCCAGCTCCTTCTTTAGATCGGCTACCTGTTGCTGCAGTAGAGCTTTTTCATTTTCGAGAGTTGCAAACTGAAAAATTTAACTTCACTATAAATACTTACAATTAATCTAATAAATATTACATATATTAGACTATGTAACATATTTTAATTTTACACCTATAATCTGAATCATTCAAATCATAGTGTAGCAATGTTCTAAGATGGAAACTACAGCCAAATGTAAACAATCACAATAAGCTTATACATATTCTAATAATGCAAGAACCTTTATTATCTGTACCTGTGTTTTCAATAGACTGTCGTAATCATTAGTCTCTGGGTCGGTGAGCTGCTGTATGGTGTCGCGGTACTTGCTACACTCGCGCGTCAACATCTGTTCTCGCTCGCGCAGGAGTTCCAGCTGCCGATCCTTCTCTGACAGCAGACGGCGGGTCACATCGTTTATCGTTACCTGTGAAGTTTGAACATCATATTTATTTTTAAAATTAATACCAATTATATTTTTCAAAACCACTTACAAACAACGGATACAGTTAACCGACGTCTACGACATAGAGCAATGTTTCGGATAATTCGTTAATTCTGGAACACAATAGGAATAGGCTGCATGTATGTAGCATCCGAATGTTTAATCGGAACTCAACACATTAATTATTAACTAATAATGTTTCCAAATCTAATAAATTCCATTTTGAGTCTTGACAAAAATAAAAAAGTGTTTGATGACTATATACAGTTTGATGAGTATATTGTTAGAGGCGATAGAGAGATCATCAGCAAAAACATTATTAAAAAGAGGAAATAATAAATAACACTTAATATAATAAGGTATGTACTCTGATTATTAACTGTTGGATTTCAAAATAAATAAATAAACATCTGAAAAATCATATTGTCATGTATTTTACAGACTGCCATTATGCCCTTTAAATGAAAAAGAATGAGGAAGGGGTTGTAAGTAAACAAGAATGATGTTTACAAACCTGTTTATCAGCTTCATATTTCGCTTTCAACAGCGTCGTCTCCGCACTCAACTTCTGCTCGCACTCCGCTTTACACTTCTCGACGGCCTCTTTGACGGCTTTCTCTTTTTCAACTTCGGCGTTCTCCTTCGTCTGCATGACGATGGCGTTGTGATTGCTTATCTCGATGACGTCAGTACGTTCAATCTTCTCAAGACTCGACTCCGAAGGCGATCGATCCATGTTATTTGTCAGTGCCACGAGACGGAACCTGAGAAATTATATATGGAAAAGATTTAATAATAACAATGGTTTCTAATTAGAATAAACCGCATTTTGTCGTAGATTCCTATATGACGTTACGAAGAAGAGTTAACTTATTTAAAAAAAGTAGTTAATTTCTAATAAAACTTCAAAAATAATCTATAAGATACTAGTCAATTTACCTAGATCTCAATGACTCTATCTCGGCTTTGTATTCCAAGTGCATTTTTTCTTGGATTTCTTTAAGATCTTTTTGCTTTTGAACCTCGACTTCTTCCAATTTCTTCTCAAAAAGTTTTAATTCATCACGCGTTTTTTCGAGCAAATCTTTAGTATTTTGATGATCGTTCTCCAATTTTTCTATTTCATTCTGATGCATTAATTTTAATTTATCCGTCTCTTTCATTAAATTACAGATAGCATTCTCTTTTTCATCAATAGCTGCCTTCATATCGCTCAGTTCTAACTCATGGTCTACTGTCAGCCTTTGAGTTTGCTCACGAAGTCTTATTTCTGCTTCTTCGTTACTTCTCTCCCATGCATCAGTTATTGATTGAAATATGATTTTTGTAAACTTTTTTTGCTCATCAACTTCATTTTTAAGCTTGACTAGTTCTTCCTTTATGAGAACTATATTTATTTTGCATAAACTAAACACTTGTAATAGGAAGTCTTGTAACTTTTCGATATTAATTTTTTGAGTATCCATATTGTCCTAAAGAAATAAAATACTACATCAAAATAAAAAAATAAATGTTTTTGAATGAAAAAAATATTGCATCTATAAAAAGGATGAACAAAACGAAGCATACAATTTAAATAAATAAAAGTAAGAAGAAATTAAATTTGAACGAGAAGCACTAACGCTATCTGGGGCCGGCGAAGACAGGAGCAACGAAAAACAACTAGTTACGCGACCACACAGATAAGGACATGACAAAAAGGTTTCAATCAAGTTCTAAATTCAAAAATTAAATTATTATCTAATAAGAATCGATTTAGAACAAAAAAAATTAAAAACTTTAAATGTCGTATAACAACTTATCTGAGTGGTAATGTTTGATATATAAGTGCACCTGTCCATCGCGGCCCCACTCCAAGCTGGAGGGTAGGGACTCTTCGATATAAAACTCCGAGTTGACAAACTCGTCCCTAGGGCTGGTTTCCGGTATAACAGGTAGAGTTCGCACCTCAGTGACGGTCGAAACGGCCATCGTCTCCGGAACGCAAGTCGTGGAGATGTCCATCTTTTGCTTCGACCCACTCTGCCGACTAAGTTTCTCGAAATCTGTATCGGTCTCTGATTCAAAATCTCTGCGGGAATAAAACAACTCATTGTTACTCAAATATTGTGTTTTATAAATATATGTTAGATAGAGCACCGGTTTCAGGTTCCTGTTAATAAAATATTGTATGGTGCAGGCCATAGAGATCCCTATGTGATGTATGTATATTAACTGCATAAAATATACTTAAAATAATTTGTGATATATGCTTACAGGTTTTATCATCATATCTCAAAGTAGTAGAAGCAATTATATTCAATATTTCTAAATTACTTTTGGTTATTAACCGATTCGCTGCGGCGAGGAATTTCGAAATCTTTTGGCTGTGGCGGCGAACAAATGTTTCGTAACACGCCTGGCGTGTTTAACGCCATAGAAGTTGACGACGCGCATGTCGTGTCATCAGACATGTATATAAAAAATACCATTTTTATACTTTTTTTACTTGTTTATACTGTATAAAGTTCTATTGACATAAAACAGGAGATTTAAATACTATGATACGTTGTCATAAGTGGTTTGGTTCGACTAAATACGTGTTTTTGCCTGAAATATAAGAAGTGACTTTTTTGATTCAGATGTTTTAATTAAACCTTTGGTACATTTTCTGAACATAAAAGTATGTTTCTTAGTATTATGTCATACGTGATATTAACGGGATGTAAACTTTATTTATTTCCATTTTTTTAAATGTTATATATATACACAACCTCAGATATCATATTAAATCAATGTAATGACTAAAATGATAGTTTTATATAAAAAAAATTTTTAGTTAGAATAAATAAACCATATTACTGATGCTCGTTATAATTTTTACGATTATTTACAGGATTAGACATATGTAAATAATAACTGCTGGAAAAGAATCAAAAATATTGTTTCTACAAAACTTAAGTATTTTAGATGTAAATACATATAATATCTTAAAACTATTTATGTATTATATCTAAATATTAAGCGAACAATATAATTAACGTGAGAATCATTTTATATTTTTCAATAATGGCGACATTTTTCACTTTTCATTTCTTCTTTTGATACCATTTCTGATTTATAGGATCTGTTGCTACTTCTCGCTTCTTTTAGTAGGAAACTGTCCAAAAACTTTTTTCTTTACGTGAAGTATTTTTTAAAACATGATAAAACATGAAAGATCCTAGTGTTTATGTTATGATTATCACTAAATTTAGTCAATTCATTGATTTTCTTATGTACTGTATGTACATAAAAAAATCAAATTTTCACTTTCACTTAACATTTTCAAAAATATATTAAGAAGCAACAGCCAATACTTTAATTTCTTTGTATTTTTCTTCAAATAATCTGTACAACCAAGATTGTGAATTGAACAAATAGCTCGTTTGCGCAGCACACTAATAGTGTATTACATCAGCCGCCAATTATTACCCCAATTATAATTCTATATGACCTATAACTGGGGAAGTAACTAAAATAAACGAGTTATGCTGTTACATACTACATCACTGTAATTAACGATTTTTTTCTAACTGCGAATTCTGCTGAGCTAAGTTAATTCGCCAACTTAGAAATATGATAAATAACAACTTCAATTATATTTATTTAATTAGTTAATATATTAATTTGTAAATAAGTGTTTTTATAAAAGGTTTACAACTCCTGACTCTTTGAAACTTACAAAATACCCAGAAACTACGGAAGCAGGCATATTCTATTTGAAAAATAAATATAATTTTATTCAGGGAAAAAAATTTAAACCCCAAAATTGAGTGAGTTAAAAATGACGCGACTCTCATGTCAACCGCCACAGAAAAATAACAAATGACACGCCTGTCGTGTCACCCGCAGCGAATCGGTTAATCAGTATCAAATTAGTTTAATAGTTTGCGTCACTTTATAAGTTTTTATTAACGGGTTTTTCTTATACTCTATATAAGCATGCAGGCGAATAATTAAACTAATAAGGCGCTTGTTTGTTTGTTTTCAACGCGTGTCTTTAGACATTTCCCCTTTTTTAACCGACTTCAAAAAAAGGAGGTTATCAATTCGTCTGTATGCTTTTTTTTTAATTACGGGCTAAACATGTACTTACTTATCAAAATCAACTTGAACATCCACATCTTTTTCTTCATGTTCAGATGCATTTAGCCTGAAAACACATCTTTATATAATATGTAAAACGCAATGTCCTTACATCACATTAACGTTAATTTTTTTTCAATAGAACCATCAGACAAAAAAATATTATGTTCATATACGTTTTTGGGATTACGCAAACGCATTTTGCTGCAAACGCGTTCATTTCTTATTAACACTCAAAAACAATTGGAAAATTTAATAAGGTGTTAACGAAACTAAGCATCAACAACGGCTCACCTTTGCTGAAAGAATTTGACAATAAGCTCCATATCGTGCTTTGGAACATCGGTTCCCAATTCGGGGAAGGAATCGGTTATGAATTCAACATCCTCATTTGTGAGCTTCGGCAACTTCGCGTCGAACGGCGGTGGCGCTTGTGTCGCAAACGGCGGAGGGAGGTCCGTCATACCGGGAAAGAGGCTCTTAAGGAAGTGGTCGTCGAAATGGGTATTAAATTCCTGACGTCGATTAACTTCCTCTTCGTGAATTTTCAGTAATTTTTCAGCTAAATCCGTCGCCCACTGAAAAAATAATGAGAATGAATAAATCAAATGCAATTGAATTTCAATTGTTTCCGTTCAATACGTCTAATAATAGAAGCTGATAAATGCGGCTACAAATTCGGGCACCAATGAGCTTTTAAGTGCTATTTTTGTAATTGTAATTTATTCAAAACATCATAATCAAAGCGCTCGGTGCAGCTGCGCCACGACGCAGAGGTGCCGTAAGCGGCAGTGGACTGACCTTCAGGTGCGAGCTCGAGAAGGTCCGGCGGCGCGCGACCTCGTGCACGGCGCGCACGAACACTGCGGGCGCGCGGTGCAGCTGCGACACGACGCAGACGTGCCGTAAGCGGCAGTGGACTGACCTTCAGGTGCGAGCTCGAGAAGGTCCGGCGGCGCGCGACCTCGTGCACGGCGCGCACGAACACTGCGGGCGCGCGGTGCAGCTGCGACACGACGCAGACGTGCCGTAAGCGGCAGTGGACTGACCTTCAGGTGCGAGCTCGAGAAGGTCCGGCGGCGCGCGACCTCGTGCACGGCGCGCACGAACACTGCGGGCGCGCGGTGCAGCTGCGACACGACGCAGACGTGCCGTAAGCGGCAGTGGACTGACCTTCAGGTGCGAGCTCGAGAAGGTCCGGCGGCGCGCGACCTCGTGCACGGCGCGCACGAACACTGCGGGCGCGCGGTGCAGCTGCGACACGACGCAGACGTGCCGTCAGCGGCAGTGGACTGACCTTCAGGTGCGAGCTCGAGAAGGTCCGGCGGCGCGCGACCTCGTGCACGGCGCGCACGAACACTGCGGGCGCGCGGTGCAGCTGCGACACGACGCAGACGTGCCGTAAGCGGCAGTGGACTGACCTTCAGGTGCGAGCTCGAGAAGGTCCGGCGGCGCGCGACCTCGTGCACGGCGCGCACGAACACTGCGGGCGCGCGGTGCAGCTGCGACACGACGCAGACGTGCCGTAAGCGGCAGTGGACTGACCTTCAGGTGCGAGCTCGAGAAGGTCCGGCGGCGCGCGACCTCGTGCACGGCGCGCACGAACACTGCGGGCGCGCGGTGCAGCTGCGACACGACGCAGACGTGCCGTAAGCGGCAGTGGACTGACCTTCAGGTGCGAGCTCGAGAAGGTCCGGCGGCGCGCGACCTCGTGCACGGCGCGCACGAACACTGCGGGCGCGCGGTGCAGCTGCGACACGACGCAGACGTGCCGTAAGCGGCAGTGGACTGACCTTCAGGTGCGAGCTCGAGAAGGTCCGGCGGCGCGCGACCTCGTGCACGGCGCGCACGAACACTGCGGGCGCGCGGTGCAGCTGCGACACGACGCAGACGTGCCGTAAGCGGCAGTGGACTGACCTTCAGGTGCGAGCTCGAGAAGGTCCGGCGGCGCGCGACCTCGTGCACGGCGCGCACGAACACTGCGGGCGCGCGGTGCAGCTGCGACACGACGCAGACGTGCCGTAAGCGGCAGTGGACTGACCTTCAGGTGCGAGCTCGAGAAGGTCCGGCGGCGCGCGACCTCGTGCACGGCGCGCACGAACACTGCGGGCGCGCGGTGCAGCTGCGACACGACGCAGACGTGCCGTAAGCGGCAGTGGACTGACCTTCAGGTGCGAGCTCGAGAAGGTCCGGCGGCGCGCGACCTCGTGCACGGCGCGCACGAACACTGCGGGCGCGCGGTGCAGCTGCGACACGACGCAGACGTGCCGTAAGCGGCAGTGGACTGACCTTCAGGTGCGAGCTCGAGAAGGTCCGGCGGCGCGCGACCTCGTGCACGGCGCGCACGAACACTGCGGGCGCGCGGTGCAGCTGCGACACGACGCAGACGTGCCGTAAGCGGCAGTGGACTGACCTTCAGGTGCGAGCTCGAGAAGGTCCGGCGGCGCGCGACCTCGTGCACGGCGCGCACGAACACTGCGGGCGCGCGGTGCAGCTGCGACACGACGCAGACGTGCCGTAAGCGGCAGTGGACTGACCTTCAGGTGCGAGCTCGAGAAGGTCCGGCGGCGCGCGACCTCGTGCACGGCGCGCACGAACACTGCGGGCGCGCGGTGCAGCTGCGACACGACGCAGACGTGCCGTAAGCGGCAGTGGACTGACCTTCAGGTGCGAGCTCGAGAAGGTCCGGCGGCGCGCGACCTCGTGCACGGCGCGCACGAACACTGCGGGCGCGCGGTGCAGCTGCGACACGACGCAGACGTGCCGTAAGCGGCAGTGGACTGACCTTCAGGTGCGAGCTCGAGAAGGTCCGGCGGCGCGCGACCTCGTGCACGGCGCGCACGAACACTGCGGGCGCGCGGTGCAGCTGCGACACGATGCCGAAGTACCGCGCCAGGCGGTTGAAGCACTGGAACGACAGCATGGCGTGCGCGTCCTGCACCGACATCGAGTTCTCGATCTTCAGCACCGCTCTGCCAATGGACAAAATATTAACACTTCTCGGATATATTTGTATCAACGATCATTTCAGAGGGTACAGGAACGATGTTTTTAATTATTTTACTATTATTTTATTTAAGAAGGATTTAGTGCCTCAATAAGATTTAAAACAAAAAATATTTTTTGATTAATGGCTTACTCTAGTCTAGCCTTTAAGTTATGTGACAGTTCTTCTTTAGACTTCGTAATGCGCCTTCTAATTTCGACCAGCTCCTGATGACCTTTCAGCAACTTCTCCAATTGACGCCAATGCGACTCCACCAGCGTGGGGAGCACAGACGGATCACAGACAGTATTGAGCCGCTCTCGATACTGCGAAAACGGATACAGCCTGATATAATAAAAATAATTTACTTAACAATTTTCTAAATGCAAGTTATCTAAGCTAAGGTCACCTGAATAAGGGAAGCTGCTTGATCGCGTTGATCTCGCTCGATTTTTTTCACGTCACTTAGCAGCTGGTCTAATCCATACAAGCGGTCCTCGATACCTTTGATTTGCTTCAAACCATGCATGTTCGCATACTCAAGTATATGGTACAATTCGGCTTCACGTTCTTTTAAAGGCTCAGCATCGATCTGAAAATATATATTTCTTCTGATCAATATAGTTTGCTCATCAAAGCTTCGATCAACGTCTCCGACGTTCAAAACCACGGTCGTATAAACAGGTCTTGCAACAACAGTAGTGGAGGTACGTCGACTTAATGACGCTGTTCAGTTCAATTTACGACCGCCAGAGGCATGACAATTCGCGTAATAATTATCGCGAAAAAAAATTCAAATCCAAACAAAACAAAAATAACGAAAAACCCGCAAAACTCAACAAAACGATATAAAAATGATTAAATAACACAATACTTGGGAGAGAAAAATATACGCCGCGTGTCACTCAACCAAGTTCGATAGCAACGACGTACAGCGGTCGTTATTGTGAAATAAAAGTTTTAACACAATCGCACCAATCTCTCACTACTAAAATTGGACTCGCTTGCTACAAGACCGTGTTAAAACACCATTTTTCTCGAATCTATAATGAAAATCATAGATCATTCTATATCTCAACCAATAGTATCGAGTCAATTCACTCAAGGCACGTCAAGGTTGTTTATTACTCTTTTCTCCTCATGTGGCTGGAACAGGCCGTAGAGGTTTGCTTATGTTGTGTTGCCGTATAAAAAATAAATATAAAATCCTTACCAAAGCCAGACCCTTCTGACAGTAATCGAGAATGTCTTGCAGTGAAGCCTTATTCCCTTGAGCAAGTATCCAATGCAATAATGTCGGCTCATCCTTACTCTCACAGGAAGGAGCTTTAAATGTTACCCCCTCATCTGAATCTTCAATTACTTGACCACCCTCTGACGAAGTCGCGCCATCATTACTTGTCGAAGTATTCCTCTGATCAAACACTAAAAAAATTATAATACATCATTTTATAAGCATTGCTAAAAACTGATCATGATTTGTAATAACTTTACTTAAATACTATATACTTTATGTAAATTTTAAATTTCATAAATAGTTACAATTTAATGTTTATTGCAAAGTATATTTATTGAGAAGAAATATTGTTAAATCGTTTATTATATATAATATGCATATAATCTGAACAATTTATACATATGCGTCAAAATGTCGTCGAGCTAAATAAATTACCATATTTTAGTAGTTCAAACAAAGGTCCATTGTCAATGTTGACTTCCGCTTAGTTAATCAACTTTAATGCAATTTACTTAACGTCTATTGATATAGGGTAAGTAATCATAAAATTTACTTATAACAATGAACTGGTAATTTTGCTTGAACAGATATAATATCTTTATCTTTCATTTTCATTCTACTTAACATTTTTAATTCACATTCTATAGTCGATTATTGAAATCGGTTATAAAATTTTGTACAAGTGATGGTGAAAAAATGGTGTTTTGAATATCAGGAGAGTTGTTTTTGGAACTTTTACATTACAATTTATATAAATACTTAAGTAATAAATGGAGTTGATTTGTATAAAACAATAAATCAATCATGGATTATTCATACTCCACTGTGTGTAGCAAAGCTATATGCAAATTATATTGAATATGTAAATCTAAGATCTGTTTATCTTTACTCTTTATGTGATTGGAAAATCTCTTAGGTTCTTTATATTTGAAATAATTTTTTCTTACCATCCTCCTCTGATAACTTGAATACACCAGTACCAAAATCAGCAGTTCTATTTTCAGAGCTGCTTCCCAATGCCGGATTGACGCCATAATGATGACCTTCGAAATCTGTCTCTTCGAAAACATCAAAGGCAGAAAACCGGTGAGCTTCCGCGTTTAGTTGCAGAGCCGATAGTATTGGAATTTTGCCTAATGACTCGAGCACATCATTTAATCTGCAAGATAAAAATTTAAATGTTAAAACATATACCAAAATAATTTGTGCACAAGATAAAGTAAAGAAGTTGTTATGAATCACCACTACATTAATAACAACAAGTTCCTAATTTTTTTTTACAGTTTAAATAAATCTGGTTAAGAGTTTATACTCTATCTAAGCATAAACTTAATTTATGTACAAATTATTATTTATTTATTCATACTTAAAAAAAATTTATAACATAATTTAAAAACAAATTTTTGTATATATTTCTTTAATAGTATTGTTAAAAGATGATTGTATTTGGATGAAAAATTTCAACACACGCCATTTACTGTTTACACAAGTTATTAAAACCCTATTAAAAAAAGTTACTACCATTAAACTTACGTATTTAGCTTTTCATGGTATTCTTCCTTTTTTAATCTATGCTTTTTAAAAGACTCTTTGAAACTTTTTGACCTTTCACAGAATTCAGTAAATATATCTTCCAAATTAGCAACAACGGCCGCCCAACCCTGAAATGAAACAAATTTAATTTATAACAAAATATTAATATAAAGGACCAATAATATTCCAAATTACTATGACTCCATCTCATTTCCACCATCATCTTGGTTTAGGTCTAAAGTAATCTATGATATTCACTATGAATACTCGATAAAATCACTTTGTATGACATTGAAGTTTGTAGTGCATAATAGCAGGGCTATGTTGAATATGCATACATATTTCACGAAAACATTGTGAGGAAATCTGCATATTTCATAGGAAATTTTCAGAAACTAAATGGAAAGGAGTCCATTGTCACTACTTGTACATGCACAAGAGATGTAACATCTGAATTCCCAGACATTATATAGACTATTTAATATTTCCAACAGTAACAATGTCTATGATAGTGATCGCTTAACTTCAGGTTGTCCATTTGCCACTCCACCTAACTACTTGAGTTTTTTTTTTACTTTTCCTTAAAATGTAAATTCAAATTACCTGATGTTGTAAATGCTGTTCAAGTACTAACTGATCACAACTCCTGGATACATCATGAGCAAGATTGCTGAACTGTTTTGCTAAATTAGCACATGATATAACTGTTTCTAAGTTGCGTGGAAGTGAGCAACATTTCTCAACAGCACTCTTCAGCTCTGCCACTGATTTTCCATCAAAAGCACTCCGACTATCGCTTCGAAATTCACCTGTACTCAACTCCACTATAGGACTGAGATCGCACACTAAAATATTAATGCAACATTTTAACAAATAAACAGTATTAAATATATTATTCAATAAAACAACAAAGAATAGAGATCAGTCGAATACATAAAATGTATGAAAAAAAAAACATAGAGAAATTGAATTATGTATAAAACTTATAGTATTTATATAAATTTAGTAGAACTAAATATCAGATGATTATAAACGAAAAAGTGTGAAAAATTAAATTTCAATGTGCAAGAGAAGTGTGGACAGCATAGTGGAAGCCTTATAGTAGAGGGGTTTTTAACTATTAAAAAAACTGATTAAAAAGAACTATGCTATTGTGTTTATCGTCTATGAACTTTGGTCCAATGTATTATCTATATATAAAGTTGAAGAGTTTGTTTGATTCGGCTAATCTCAGGAGCTAGGGGTTCGGATTTAATTATTTTTTTTTGTGTTGTACAGCCCTCAGGGCGGATTTTTATTAATTACATTTTTATTAATGATATGCAGGTGACACCGCAAAAAATTAAAATTTCATTGCTTATTTTGCATCATAATAGTTTTAACCAATATTTAATTTGACAGTACCTTGGCAAACGCATACATTGCACTCAACACTGTAGTTATGTTAAGCCATACTATGGATATTTACATAGATACTAGTTACTAGTATATGTTACATTAATATTTTCAACAAACTCAATTCTTACTTACTTGATTGCTGTAAATGGCTTTCCTTTACTGATGGCTTACTAAACATATAAATAGGATTTGTATCTGTACCAGCACTATAGGAAGAAACCATGTGATCTGACTGCAACACTTCACCTCCACTTACGAGGAGCACAAGAGAAGATGCAGGAATCTTCGTTTTTCTTTCTATAGCAGTTTTTAGGCTGGCCACACTGTAAATTTATATTATTAACATAAAACAATGGATAATGTTGGATACATAGTAATTTTAGCCTTTATTTACTACATAAGAGGTTAATGGTGTAGTTACACTAAATCTGAAATGATCTATTTTATTTAAATTGCAATATATGACAAAAGTGAAAGACTTATTTATTGTCCAAGTCTAAATAACAAATATAGATTTATTAGAGCACTCAGTTTCTTCATTCTTTAATTGTTATCTCTACCATCGTTTACAAATTTTTTTAGCAGTTTTTGTTTCAATAAAAACAGGATCATTTTTTACCTAGATTACCTTTCATTATAATTTTTAAGTTTAACTTACCTTTGTAAAGTTAAGTTCATATCATAAGTGGTCATTTGACCAGCATCTACATGGAAAACGTAAAGCATGTTGTGTTTTTATATTAAAACTTTTCCATTAATTACTCATTTAAATTTATATGTCCCTGTTTATTCATATCTAGAAAGAAATAAAGCTGCAAAATAAAATTATTATAATTTACTAGTCATACTTATAGAATTAGTTAAATCCTAAATAGAGATATTTGTTTGGTAATACTATTAATTAATTTTAATGGTACATTATCACTCCAAATGTACTAATTAAAGAGAATAATAACAAAATTACGAACTATATGTGCAAATTTACCTTAAATAATCTTAATTATCTCTGTGACCTCAAATAACTATTTAATAGATGAATTTAGTATTAGTTATTTATCTATACAGTGTTTATATTATATAATAATGTGTTTCCAAATTTTATAGAATCTCAGTTTTAAAACAGCTATACCATATTTTTATGTTTAGATACATTACAAGAAGCAAAATCTGGCCGAAAATAAACACAGACGTCAAAAATATTGAACAAATAAAATCGATTGTGCTCGGTTTTTTTCAAAAGTATCCCATATTTAACCAAAGATTGACGAAATAAAACACACGTGTAATTAATATTTAATAATATTAAGATTGACCATCAAAATGGAACGTGTTATTTTTTTGCGTTCAAACAACAAAGATACAATACTTACACAAACAACCATGGAATTACCAGATAATCATTACATATCTAAATAAGATTTAGCGTAAACAGATAATCGAAAAGATTCATTTTATTGTACCATGCATTTCAGTAGCATTGGCAACGACATAACGCACATCACAATACTGATTTTTAATAATAATGATTTTTTATCATAACACCACCATTGCTTGCACGACGTAAACTAAACTCAGCTGACAGCGACAGTGGCGAACAAAATATCACCAACATTGTCGCTGTCATTAATGTTTTGTTATCTGTTGTTTTTAAAATAAATGGTGTTTTTTTTTCAAAATGATTAACCAATATTATGAATTAAGACTTACTAAAATAAGAAAAATGTAATTATAATTTTTAGAACGCGAATCATCTGTATATTATATTCAATTAATCTATATTCGAAATGAAACAATTTTCTTAATAACATAAAAAACACTTAAATAAAAACTTGATGAGAAGTTTTGTGTTTAAGTTTTCTCTTTTAATTAAATGTAGTTTAATTGTTAGGATGTATTACGTGAAAGCTAATCGACATCACCTTTTCTGGAAGATCTCTCATTGGAGATGAGCAATCGAATGTTTCGAGTTGTCGACACTTGTAAAGTTAGTTAGCCGCATACAAAATATCGTGATTGTGTCGTTATTTTCTTTGTGTTTAATCGTGTAGGTTTCTGCTGTTTTAATACGTATTAAATTACTAGTTTCTTCCACAGATAGACTTTAGAGACTAGATCTAGATTATTAATATTTTTGTTACTTTATATTATACCTACATTACAAGGTCATTTTAACCTAAGTTTTAAGACAAACCCTATAAATTATTGTTATAAATCCGTGACCGTATTATTTATTCTGAATTGAAGATTGATAAAAAAATTATGCGATCTATCGCATTTGCAACGCTACTGCATTTTATTTTAATGTGCAGCAAAATAGGTGACTAAAAATACGTAATAAGATTTGAGACAGACAACTATGAAATTTCCTTTATTTCTAACACGATAATCATAGACCTAATTCGAATCTAATACACCTACAAACCTGCAAAAAAGTGAAGTCATCTTCGTTTGCTTATAACATATAAGGTAATTTATAACGATGTTTGCTTTTAAAAAATATATTAATTAGCAAATCTCCGGCCATCATATCAGCATTAATTCTGTTTAAAGAACATAGTAAGTACATGAAAAAAATTTAAGTAGGTAGTACATACTTTCTTCTTAAATTTGTTCTTTTACAAAACATTTTCTGATCTTCAATAATTTGAATGTTGTAACGCTGTTGGCTGAACCGCCATTATCACAGAACAATAATACTCCAAGGAGGCCATGCTTAAATGAGATTATTTTCCTGGGCCCAGTATTCCGAATCTACTTTTTTTGACAACATTTAATTTACATTTCATTAAAAACTTAATTTACATTTCATTAAAAACTTAATTTACGCTTACAATCTTAATACCTTAGTACGAGTATGTATATTTTTGCCTACTTATACACATATATACTACTTATATTTGTATGGTTCATGCTTCTATCACTAATAAATGTTTTTTAGTGATCGGAGTGTCCATTATATAATTTACTAATTACCGCCTTCACGGATTTCGTTTTGCCTAAGGTTGACTCATGACTGGCAGAGACTACCTAGTCAGGTATTAAGTCCACCTTTTGTTCCAACTGCATATTGTGGTGGTCAATAAAGTTTTTAAATAATTAAACAAATCTTGACTCTTGTGCAATTCATTGTTTAGCTTAGTATATATAGTAAATAATTTAGTTTAGTTCAACGACTTTAATTGAAAATCAAAGCTGAAGATGCCTGCTACTGCATCCAGAAATAATACCCTTAGTACGAGATCACCGGCTGCAAGATCACTAAGTTCATAGTGAATATAATCAAAATATATTTTTTTATGTATAATTACAAATAGGGGAATCTGTTTTTGCCAGGGCCCCAATCAAAATTTGCCCGCGAGTACTTTTAATTAAAATATGTAATATTATTTGACTTTTTCCAAAAAGAATTATTCACATGTTATGAAAATAAATTACAATCCAATTGTATATAGCAATGTAAATAAACCCGAAAAGGTATGGTTGCTGTTACCCACTCAGCCGCAACCTATTCGCAGCCAGGTCTAAACAGGTAACATTTTGTTACATAATGTAACAAAATGTAACTTACATTGATACGTTCATGGCGTATGTATCTTTTATATAAGAAATTGAAGCTAATTTTCTTCTGTGCATAACAACCTGTCTAAAATTACACGCAAATACTTTGAAACTGACTACTACTACTGTTAAAGATTGATAAGAGTGAGAGTTAGCGCGTCACATCGTCAGACGAGAATAGCGATATAAGCTGATATTAATTATTGTACTGTTCTTATTTTTTTATTTGAGAATCTATACATATATAATAAAATGGAGTGTCTGTCTGTGATTTCAAAATAACTGCCTCTTTTAAAGGTAAGTTGGCTATTTGCCAATTACGAAAACGAACACAAATCATTTTTGACGTGACAACGTCTAATAAATCGATGAACGCTGGCTGCATGCACGAAAAAGGATGAGTCATTGTCCCGTTACGCTAATTGTACGCTTGCGCCGCATCTATCTCTCTTTCACTTGATTGGCCTATGCGTCATTTCTTCAATGTTTTGTTATGACGTTGTCACGTTAAACTATCGTCCGTAAACCGACTTTACAGACAACCATTTTTTTTTTAATTCTCTGTTCTCTCTTATTATCTGAGTGTGTTCTCTTTTATTGTCTGTCTATTTGGCAAGGATAATCTTGGAGACGGTTAAAAAAACCAAATTGAAATAATTAAATTATTAAAAGGAAGTATTTCGAGGTTCCGTTTCCGTCTATCAAGTTATAAAAAAGTACGTGCATAAAATACTTCATACATAAAAATAAATAATTGTTTTTGAAAAAGGTTTTAGAAATCAGTAGTTATTTACAACATTAATTTACTTCAGGGTAGAGCTTTGAGCAAGCTCTACCGCCAATCAGCATTAATTTGTATTATGATTGTACTATGTGAGTGAGCCAGTGCAATTACAGGCACAAGGGACATCTTAGTTCCCAAGGTTGGTAGCGTATTGGCGATGTAAGCGATGGTTAATATTTCTTACAATGCCAATATCTGTGGACATTGGTGACCACTTACCAGGTGGCCCATAAGTTCGTCCACCTACCTATATTATAAAAAAAATTTAGTTGTTCTAAATAACCATTGATTTTTAGCTAGGATCTTTAATTTTACTCTGATTAATACACATTTCATAATAATAAAAATATATTAAAAAGTATTTTATTGTGATATTATTGTAAAATATTCGAAAACCCCTTTTATCCATTGTATAACACCAACTTCATAGTATAAAATATTTTGGACCATCAACATTGTATAAAAGTGTACAAAAAACGTTTGAAAATATGTAACAGACAAGTACCAAGTACCAAGTTTAAAGCCCCTAAGGCTGGACAGGATAAAATCCATTTCTTAGAAACCTATGACACTTCAAATGTTCTTTATAACAATTATACTCCTAAATATAAATTTGTATATAACAAACATCTAATTATTATATAAACATTATAATTATTGAATACTTTCTCAATAAAAAACAAACATTTCATATATGTTTTCTCCCTTTTGAATAAAACAAACCAATTTTAATTTATCAAAAATAAGAATAACAATTTGTAAATAACATTATAAGGGGTTGTATTTAATACAAACAGTAAAACATTACATTGTTCATAAATTTAATTGACAACTCTTGAGCCTCTTGAGCACAATATGCTCAAGAGGCACACATGTCCTTAAAACTGTATAGGACACTAATCTATGAGTGATATTCAACACAACAAACACTTGTGACACACTGAATATAGAGTATTATTATTGAATAATGTAACAGAATTGCTTGATCATTGTTTTGAGCAAAAATACCATGTAAATAATATCAACTATAGAGTATATATAATGTTCACAATCCACTTAAACGGTACATATATATAATTTAAATGCTTTTAGGAATGATTTTGTTCGAAATGTAGTTGATTTAAAATGAAATTGCTTTAATAATAGAATTAATGCATAAACAGTTAATCTACATTTCAAGGTTAAAACTTTGACCTCTGCATAATCACAAACTGACAAGTATTACATAGACTTACATAAACAACATGCGGTGTGATTTAAATTATTGTCTTATTTATATATAATTATTATCGTATTAAAAACATTTAAATTTGATAATAAATATCCAACATTGACATAAAATTAATTAGAAACTTGAATGCAATGCATGTTAAGAAATTTGACCTTTAAATGACCTTAGGAATAAAATGTAATTAACAATGACAACAAGAAAATCACCTTCAAAACTTTTCTTATACATAATAAATATTCAAATGTAAAAAAAGCAATAGTTAACCTTAATAAAACAATACCTCCACCGTTTGGTCAATTCTCATTGCTGACCATATTAACCAATTGTAGGTTTTTGCCATTTGTATGATCCTGAATATTTAAAGTCACATTCAGCCAATTTTGCATCTGCTTCACGTGGTCCACGAGATCCATACATATAGGGAAGGGGTTTGATACGTTCTACCTCTAATTGCTTCAACACTGGAGTGAAAATACGCCAAGCTTCCTTCAATTCATCATTTCGTACAAAATGCATTTGGGTTCCAGTGAAAACATCAAGTATTAATCTTTCGTAAGCATCAGGTACATCATGTTCTCTATAGCGCATACTGTAAGTTAAGTCCAGCTCAGTTTCCATTAAATCAAACTTCATTCCAGGAGATTTACTCATCATTTTTAGATATAGTGCTTCTCCAGGCTGGACACGTATTACTAACTCATTTCTTTTTGTATGACCTTCAAAAATATCCCCAGGTACATCTTTATACTGCACTCTTACTTCAGCTTTTCTTTCATTAAGAGCTTTTCCACAGCGAAGAATAAACGGTACTCCTTGCCATCGGGAGTTATCAATATATATAACAGCTACTGCATATGTTGGAGTAACAGAATCTTTAGGCACTGTGGGATCATCAAGGTAACCCAATTTTTCTTCTCCTTGTCCATTAGGGTTGCCGACATACTGCCCAACAAGCAAATTTTTAAGGTCTATAGGCTTAATATGTCTAAGAACTTTAACTTTTTCGTCTCTAATGTCATTGGGATTTAATGTTACCGGCTTCTCCATGGCAACTAGAGAAAGTATTTGCAAAAGGTGATTTTGCATTACATCACGTACAATGCCAAAGCTATCAAAATAACCACCTCTACCCTCAGTACCAAAAGGTTCCTTAAAAGATATCAAAACAGATGCAATATTTTCTCTATTCCATGAGGGGCTAAAAATTTGGTTAGCAAATCTAATTGTCATTAAGTTTTGTACCATTTCTTTTCCAAGGTAATGATCGATTCTATAAATTTGTTCTTCTTTAAATAAACCTATCAAATGACTGCTTAATTTATCAGAGCTTTCATCATCTCTCCCAAATGGTTTTTCGATTATTACACGGGTGTACCCTTTGATAGCAACACATGCATTCCTTACGTTCACTGTAACATCTTCAAATAATGTTGGAGGAACTGCTAAGTAAAATATTCTATTAGCAATAGGTCCCTTTTCAGATTTGCTAATCTGTTGATTTAGGAATTCGTAGTCAATCCTTTTATCATAAGAACCAGAAACGTAATCATTTGCTTCCCAAAATTCTTTTAGTTTACTTTCATCGCCAGGCCGCACTTTGATGTACTTCTTCGATTTTTCTTTTACATCTTCCAACGTCTGTTTCGTTCGCGCATAGCCAATAAATTTCGTATTTTTTGGTAATAAATTGTCTCGATACAAATACCAAATAGTAGGATAAATTTTTTTCTTTGCGAGATCACCCGAAGCTCCAAGTAAAACAAAAGTATGTGGATATTGAAAATCAGCTTTATTTTCCATTATGTGGCTGATTCACTGGTTGTTTTTTAAACGATTTTATAAAGTATTGTAGTAGACGACTCACACAAACTGTAGCTTTAGCTTACAATAAACTGATAGTTTACGTTTAAGTTTAACAAATAGCACAGCGGCCGGGAAAATATCGCTATTTATGTCCTTCACTTCAGCATATCTAAAGCACAGAGCACATAAACGATACATTATTGTCTGTGCTATGCAAATTAAAGTTGAGGCTATATATGATATTAGTTCTGGAGCCTAAAATTAAAGTAATATAATATTAAATGTTATAATTTTTTTTACAATAGCATAATATAATAACGATTAAATACAAATATTAAACATTGTCTTGTTACCTGCCTGTATGTAGTATAACTCAGCTTAAACTAGATGTTAACGCGGCTGTGAAGTCTATTTTATTAAATTCAAAATTAATAATAGGTACATTATAAATACTGTTTTTTACCTATAATAAAATTAATTATATGGTAATATAACAATCAAGTTCTTCAACTTCATTATTAGGTTTATTTTAGTAAACAACTAATGTCACATTATAATGAAAAATGTACTACAATATATTTGTTAACTTATACGCTCATATATTTTCAAAAAATATAATAATTAATAAAATAATTGAGAAAAATATCGTTGAGCCTTCACGTGAAATGGTCTAACGAATACAATAATTGAAATATTACCTGCTTCAAATAAATAAATGACGTTTGGATGACGTGACGCTATATGTTTTTGGTTTTGTCACTTTGCGGGATTAGATACTTTGAAGGAAAAATTATTTATAATAAATTGACCATATCATAATTTTAATCGAGGTCACTGTTAATATAGTTTTGTTAAAAGTGTTTGTTTTCAAACTGTAAATCAATTGCTGCAATAGTGTAATATTTGAATTTATATGTATATTTAGTTCAACGACCTTGTTACTGACAGGTTCATCGTTGTGAGTGAACTAATATATGAAAGTGGTGTTGTAGAAGATAAGTAAATTACGGCAGATGATGGAGCCCTCGAGAGAACCAGGCAAGTAAAATATACTCCTTATATCTAAGAATGAAAGACTTCGTCTAGACTATTTTTTTCGTTGGTTAATAGGACTAAAATTGTTTCAAGGAAACCAATGGTTATGAATGAAAAATTAACTGTGTTATGTTCATATGCTTAAATAAGAATGATCGAATCTTTCTTGATTTATTATTACAAATAAACTTTTTTATAGAAACAATTTAGATGTTAATGTGATAATTATCTTATGTCATTTGTAGGAAAGTGAATTGAGTCAACTAAGAGTTTAGCCAATAACACACAAGTAGGTTTATCTTTATTTATATTTAAGTGACTATTATTGTAACATTATACTCAACATTAATAAAATAATGAAAGAAAAACACAATTTATTCCTAACATTGATTTCTAAAAAGTAATTTGTGACATATTTATTTAAATATATATAATGAATAATACAATAGCAATTTTTAATTATTAAATGCTGTCTATTATGAGTCTTGAATTTCAATACACTGAATTAATATTTTTTTTAATAAGAAGTCAAGTAAAGTGTATCCATTTCATAATTTAATTACTATAGCTTCACCTGGTTACAGACATTTAAACAATCATGTGACACAACTAAATGCTAGCTGCATTTAATTGTACACAAGCTATTATGAAGAAAATATTTGCATTTACTTTTTGAATATATTATTTCAATTATTTATGAATTGATAAATCTATATCAACAAGTATTTAAAATACTTGTTTTTTATAATATATATCAAAATATTATATTATAAAATATAACTAAATTTTTATAACATCATTCAATTCATCATTCAATGTGTAATACACACTTATGGTCATATGTTCATCATTTCATATTTATAAACAATATATATTATAATATAATAACAATAGTATTTTTTGTCAATGGTAAAATGTATTATTGAACATCTTTTAAAGTTCAGTGAAAACATTGTATAGCAATTAGAGTATAACATATAAATAGATATTTAACATATAGATATTTAAATGATTGTATTAAATTTGTATTGAAAAAAAAAATATATTTTTTGTTATGAATACTTAAATTTAAAAGTAAAAAAATATTAATAATGTATTAATTAAGAAGTTTTACAAAAAAACGTTTATTTAATTTTCAAATTATATGTTTTATCTAAAAACCTAGAGGGAAAAAGTGTTTCATTTTCTCAAAAAAATAATTTTGAAAAAGCTTCAAAGAAAAAATATATCTACAGTAAACAATTATTTACGGTAACTTTAGATAGTAGTTTTAGTAATCCCTCAGAGATGGCGCTTATACAATTTACAAGTGCAGCAAACAGATGGCGCCATAATTGATGTTTCTATTTATTTAAATTCATAATAATGAGTTTAGAATTTAGATTGATGTACAATGTTAATTCACTTTTATTCACAAATAAATTATTTATCATATCGCCCTCATAGCTTCTATAACAATAGTTCTACTTACCCTACACTACCTAATGTAAATTATAATTTTTATGTAATCATAGGAACTATAATATAAGATTCTGTCATTTTATATTCTCGATATATTAATTATACTTACAGAATATGTACATAAACGAGTGAAATAATTATATTTACATATTATTAGTTTAAATGTGCTATTTATGCCAGTGGGTAAAGTATGGACGAGTTTGGTCTGTTCCTTTCTAATGTGAAAAGTAATATGTATACAGTTACAATATTTTTGAAAGTTGAATTCAATTATTTTTATTGTCTATTACTTTTTTCAAATTACAAAAAAAATATGATGATTGATATCATGGTAAAAAGATAATGGTACCGTCAACCGTGGTCAAATTGCATGATGCGGTTTAAGGGAGCAGTAGCACGTGTGATGCGTCGCGACAGGCAACGCGGGCGGATGGCAGGGTGAGGGGTGCGCAGTCGTGTGCAGTGGACCACTCGACGTCGCACAAGGTCAAGGAGAATGATTAACAACGAAAATACAGCAAAACAAACGGTGGAGCGGGGTAGGAGCGGGGACGCGGCGCGGCAGTCAGAACAGCGACGCCGTTCGCATCCGCCGCGTGTCCGGCGACGTTCGCGACGCAGTCGAAAATCGATGTACGATCTGTGACCGGCATCCAATACTAGTC
This sequence comes from Nymphalis c-album, assembly GCA_963151315.1. Lineage (NCBI taxonomy): Eukaryota > Metazoa > Arthropoda > Insecta > Lepidoptera > Nymphalidae > Nymphalis > Nymphalis c-album. The sequence goes on along the minus strand of OY720590.1, from coordinate 9,353,864 downwards.
ATACATCGTAATTTTTAATCGAATCTTGATGACCTACGTAGCGGCTGCACCCATGCGCCTTCGCCACATTTAATTGCGAATGCATTGTGTTTGTCTTATTCACATCCATAGACAGTTCTTATATATCAGAAAATTTAATATGTAATTGTGAAATATTTTTATTCTTATTATTTTTATAGTTATACACAATTCACACTATGGATAAAAATATTGTTATTTTCAATAATATATTATACAGGCAAACCGTACGAATAATACAAATGCTAAATACAATTTGTCTTGGAAGTGATTTTTTTTTGTGTAGTAATAATGCCTATGTTAATATTGTATAGTTATTTTCTTCTTCTGCAATTGAGTTCATCGCGTTTGTGGCATGTAGGATTTAATTTTTCAGTAATATAAAATACCAAGTCAAGAAAGTGTTAAACTTATTTTCTTAACATTGCGCGCATATAAAGTTATAATGTTTTTACGCCCTATGTCTTTATCTGACATGAGTCGTAAAGAGCATTGCAAGGTTGCCGGTGTATTGACTCCAATGGAGGTGAACACGTTTATCGGTTCTATCGCTCTAGTCGTTGCATTTCCATTGATGTGTAATCTTCACTTTTCTAACAAGATAAGACATTAAATTTCCCCGTTTGATAGGTTGACGTCAGGGTGATGTAACTGACTGACGAAAACGTGCCAAAGACCGCTGATGACTGGCTCCTCATCAGGCTTACAACTTAAAAAACTCAACAAACTTGAAAGTTCTTGTGTTTTGTTTGATTTTCAATACAATTGAAGTATGAAACTTATTTATCTAATAGCGTCGTATACTCGAAAAATATATTTAAATCTATTTTAGTTTAAAATAATTTACGAGCAATCTACGTGTTTCATAATGAAACGGCTAATTTGTTCAGTCGTTGAGGCAAATCTTAAAAGAAGTAAATTTATAGTATAATTAACATTTCACGACGGAAAATGGAAATATTTAAAACTTAATATGTAAAACTTAAAATATGTAAGTGACAAACGTTATACATAAAAAATAAAATCCCTAAACGTTATCATTAATTATCGAATTTAATTATAATAATTCTTGGATGTGTCTTCAATCTCTATTCAAATAAATTGAACCTAATTCCAAACTCAAATAAAACTCGATTTTAAATTACCGGATATGAAATAATTGTGGTCATAATAATCGTGAGCTGTGGTTATAAGATTTTTGATAGGTAAAGAAAAAAAAACGCAATTCCATTTAATGTACTGTAATTATAAATCATAAAATCTGAAATAAGTTACTTACATATAAAGTCACTTTGCTGTAAGTATGTATACAATTTTACTGCACTTTTATGCTCACGTTTGTCGTTTATATTATCAGCGAATTGATATAATCGTTACTGCGACACAGTGGTAGCTGATTTTCTTTGTTGTCATCGGGTTTTCATCTATAACCATGAGTATTACTTTTATATTTTGTACCTGAAGTACTTAAGTCCTATGATGAATAATATTCTTTATATTTTCAATTTAATTTATGAGTATTATTATAAAATGGTTGACAGTAAAATGTGCATTGAATATAATAGTGAGTCGACGTTATATTATTTTATTACGTTGTTATTCAACAGTATTGTATCATTTTCAAGGTCTTCTAGTTTATTAGAATTCATTGCTGCCCTCGTGCTAACTAATTTTTGGCATACTAATACGCTATTTTATTTTTGTTTTTGTAAATATATATTGTCATTTTGTTTATTCGGTTGACCTTTTATTTAATATCATTTTCTAAATAATTTAAAGAAAATATTATCTTTTATTAAATTTCTGTTAGGTCATGTAGGTTAGGTTATGTTAGGTTACTTTTAAAGCCCATGCCCACTAGTCTATGAGAGTAGGTTTTTTTTATAATTAAGTTATCGTAACTAACCCGATTCTGTTCTGACACTCATCGGCGCCGGCCGCAGTCTTCCCCCACCTTAATATTGCATGAAATATCATTAATTATTGATAATAAACATGTCACAAAAATTTAGAGCCATGTATAGCAAAAGCCGCGATTGTTTTATTTTTTAGAAAATCTACCCCCCAAGAGAGCGAAATAGTTCATTCTTCATGTAAGACGTCATTTTTCATGTAAGACGACTTGCGTATTTTGTCATTTTTGAAAATTCAACCCCAAACTGTTTTCACCCCCAAAACCCCAAACTGTTTTCACAGCTAGAATAGATCATAATTGACATGTTTTATTATTTTTGATTGTGTCGCGGGCAAAGCCGCGGTTGAACCGCTAGTAATTCATATTTCGTAAAATATTTTTTACTGCGTTTTAAGTTTATTTTTTTTCGGGTTTAACCCTCGTGGTAAAGTATTTCTTTTATTTTAGTAAAATAAATTATTTTATCTGCCTTTTTCAATCTTCTGTGTTTTGCGTGAGTTACAACTAGCTTGATCATTAGGATTTTAGTTTAAATTCGATTGCAATATTTGTACTTATTAGACAAGGCAGCTAGGTAATATTACTATATCATTTAGTTCTGAGATATGTCTAAAGTTTAGCTCATCGCAAAGTTAGACTATAATCTACTGAAGTAACAAAGAGACAAGAAAGCGAGTTAATTAAAATATAATTATGTATAAAACTATCATTTTTTGCGATGTGATTTATCTTCCATGAAGTTGCTTTACACAAAGGATGTACTTTTAAAAATGATTAAACCGCAAAATTATGATCACAAAGCTGAGCGTAATCACTCTGATAATTAACGTACTCGTAGAATAGTTGTTGACCAACAAGAAGGGTAAAGTTTTGGCGTTTTAGGCCGATATAAAAAAACATTTTATAATGATTAGAAGTTGTTACGTAATGAGTTTATTTAATAAAACCTTTTCTAAATAATTTAAATAATGTAAAATTGCATTCTGAGTTGTATTATATTGAGATTACATTATAAAATACATAATACGTTGGTTATAAAGGTAATGAGTCATGTGTGTAATTTGACAAATTTGTTTGGCTTGATCGTATAATCGTTGTCAAATTGAAAATCGTTTCGCTATCTGATACACGACATCGGAAGAACGATAAATCGTAGTGTTTGTGCGAAAGGCTTGTAGCTTGGTCCAGTTTTTAATTCTTTGGCACGAGTAAGAGGAACGTCCGTGCTCACTGGACAAAAGCCTTAATCTTCATCAACTTTACAGCGATGATCATCTGTGAATTTATAGTTCTGTTTAGGAATAGTCTTATTGATGGATGATTGTGTGTCACTCAAAGTACGTTTTGTATATTTTGTGAGAGGTCTTATAATGCCAAACAAGACGTACTATACGTTGACTCCATCTTTGGAACTGAGAGAATCGGACTAGTTGTCGTCACGTGTTTGAGTACCATGATATATCGTCAAGTCTTCGTCGCTACGATCTAAATGTTTCTGTTTAGGTCGTAACGATTTTCGTATACAGTCATAACGTCATGATCGTCTTCTGATAATAGAGTATGTAGGTTAAGTTTGTTTTTTATTTCCCATTCGCGAAGAACGTGGGTTAAGGTCATGACATGTGAAATATTTTATTCAATTTGATATAGGTAGCGCTTATACACGTTTGTTTAAACTTTATATATCCATAATTAGTGCGATTTTATTGTTCCAAATTTGTATATTTTTTCCTATCCTTAATTTTGTAGTGATGTAGAATTCGATCTTTTAAGTAATAATTTAATAAGTGATGTCTCGATTCTTTCTTAAATATTTCTGTTGCAACGAATAGTATATTCGTACTTAATGTATGTTCGAAAATTGTTTTGCAAACCGCAACAATGCGAAAATTTTGTTTTTCTGCAGCATGACCTACGAAGTATGACGTATTCACTTATGTTGTTATTAATAAGTTGTAACTAAAATTTCAAGTCTATGATTAAATATGACGAAATCAAATCAAATAAAACAAAATTAAAATCATTGAATAGGTATTTATTTATATTATTGGTTTGCAAATACTAAGCATTCATTTGATTTTGAATAAAATTTGTTTAGTCATACCTAACTAAACCTCCTAAAAAGTATCCAATTAGCTTAAATTTTATTAATTGCCAACGTCCGATTAGTAACCGAATATTGCGACTCTAGTAAATAGTAAATAAAAAAAGTAGTATTTTCTGGTGTATTTGTACTGCTGGGTTGCTTTATACTTAAAAATGGCGTCACAGACTGATTATGCTAGTGATAGAAAATATTATCAGGCTTATCATTTTGAATAACCGGAGTTCTTGTGGCAAAAAATGTATTGTATTTTGGGGTCATCCAATGTATTATACAATTTTTCTCGCTTCTATCTTTACTTTGAGTAAATTTAGCAAGACGAGAACGTGATATTGATAAGTGTTTGCTTTTCTCTGAATTTATTTGAGGAAACGTGGAATTGGTATTCGTTGGTTTTCATGCAAGATAAATACATAATTGTTTCTTTTAATTAAATAAACATTTTAATTGTAAATTGATGGAGAAGATTGACTATTACGGGAGAATCCGTGCTACTGGTACCATTACTTTTAATTCAATGGTGTAACATGACGATTTATCTGTTATATGACTTTACTTGAATAAATAACATTTTACTTAAGATAAATATTCTTTACATCAATTTTCATCTTTGCACATAATTAAATTCTAACTAATGTTGTTACGATTATTTTTCGTTATTACAAGAAATTTCTTTATTGAAGAAAGGTCAAATGTTAGGACCTTAATTTGCGTTTTTTATATAGAATGTTATTAAAATATAATCGTTATCGTAGACGGCTAATCGCGGGCGTGAGTGAGCCGCGTCACGCCTCGGGAATCGTTGCTTGGTCACGGCCAAGGTCTTAGCTGTCGGAATTATGTAATACTTTGCTGTAGGTATTATACGTTGTTTGTACTCTCGTTTCTATCATTAATTATATTGTGTTTTAAATAAAGATATTGATTTTTTTATATATATAATAACTAGTCATGTTGAATAAGAACGTATTCTTACTATCTCTTTATGAGAAGCTATTTAAATAATGTAATTGTGTATGTATGTTTTAATGTATCCATGTCCTTTGGTATTAATAAGTTATATATGCGTATATTACATCATTTATATTTGGTACTTATGTACTACATATTGTTATTATAGTCTACATGCTATAATTATCTCAGTGTAGTAACTTGAAATAAATGAGCGTGTATAAACATATTAACATTTAAATACCTTTAAAATGAATACGAAGACTGATAAGATTATTGTACGTACGTTAGAGGTAGTATCGAATAGAAATATAGGTACTGTATTGTAGAAGCACTTTTCGAAGTATGCATATATTTATTTAAATTGTGGGTAGTTTAACGTAATGGCAACATTTCTCAAAAAAAAATGAACTTACGCTTTTATGTTATTTTTGTTAGTCTGTTAATAATTTGATTCTCCTATTCAAAGTGAATTTAGAATAAAATGTTTATTATTTTGTAGGTTACATTTATCTAATAGGGATGTGAATTTTATACGTGACTTGCATTGTAAACAGAGAGCATTGTTTCGGACAAGTTCCGGTTGCATTCCCCCCGCGCGGCTCTAAGCGGCCCCAACACGGAGTAAGATTCGGCGATCTTCGCATCAAACGAGTGCAAACAAAAACCACCTGTAGTCGTCAGAGAATCGCCAAGGTCACAGGCCCCCGTGGCTCGCTTCTCTGCGTTCCGTTTACCTATATCTCGCGGCAAGTGCACGCGTCGCACCGCCCCCGCGCCTTGACTCACCGCACCCGCTACCCGCTCACCCGCTCACCCGGGTCAAATCTAGGACGGACGTCTTTTAGCTTACCTCGCCTTTTCGCATACAATTCGTCGTCCATTTTTTTAAAATAGAGTAATAAATTTTGTATAATATTTCCTAACGATAAATATTTAGTATATAAAAATATTTGTAATGACAAAATTAAAATACAACACATGTGTATGAGTGATAAGGTGCGCGCGCGATGCTTTTGTCACTTTTGTCAATGATAATTGTGGCTCGCGGGCACGTCAAGTCAAGGTTGCCGTGGATCGATAGCATTCGCCGGGTGACAAGCCACCACTTTTTATCTTGCAATTCTGCATGCACGTATGCATTCATGTTTATCGTATGCAATGAGGAAAGTAAAGAAAGTGGAAACATTCTTGCTTAAGAGTAATCTCAGCTCGCGTATAAAACCATTACTGAATAATGCACTGTTACGCGAAAGTTGTAACTAGCGAATTTTTTTATTATGTTTCTTTACTATGAATAACTTTCTACGTTATAAAATTTATAATGTCAAACCCGATGGTGTTAAAAGTATTTAATTTAACTATTTCATGTGTATATTATTAATAATTTAATATACATTAAAGTATAGCTATTGCTTATTTACTTTAAATATATAAAGGTTTAGTGTTAAAAGCTTGTTAAAAACATCTAAAACTAATCGTGTCCTGAAGTATTTATTTGTTTGCAAATATATGTATGTAGGTAGTAGGATTAGGTAATATTTTTATTAAAAATAATATGATGTTTGTTTTTAACCTCTTGATAATTCTGCTCGGATTACATATTGCGTCCACGTTTTCTTTTGTATATATCTTCAACTTTTCACGCCTACAACATTTTTCCAGTCTCCGTGTACAGGAACAAATTTTCTCACGAAGCTATCGGTTTCATAGGCGAAGGTTGTCAAAGATACTTACCGGTGAATACGTGTGATTGATTGACAGTTTCGAGGGAAAAAGGTATTTTCGTCGTATTCGTTTATATCGATTACATTATATTTGCTTGTCATAAATTTACCAAAAGGGCCGTTTGCTTTTGAATATCAACGGTGTGTGGGTGTCTATTTTTCTTTGATTTTTTTTTTTTAATATTGTGCCAAATGAGCACAGATTACATTATGTTACGTAAGAACAAGGAGGAGTTTGATTGATGCTATAAAATAAAATTATGTTAGACTATGATTTATATTCAAATCGAATTGTAAACTTTGTATAGTTTATCGTGAGGCTCGAAGGATTCTTTTTCTCTTCCCGTTTTATGAATTCACAAATAAAATGTAGACATAAAGAGCTCACTGTTTAAAGAAAAGAAAGTTAAGAAAACCATGAATGAATGAATGTTATATTAAAATTACGAAAACAAAAAATTAGGATAAACCAATAATTGACGTCCATATGTGCACATACAATAAATATACACGTAAAATTCTTTGGATAATTGCAAAAGCAATTAACTAAAAAGTTGCGTATATTATTTATTTTTAAGACTCGCTTATTTAGACGTCCATTCGTTTACATGTGTTGTATGGCAGGGAATCAAATCGATGGTCCCTAGGTAAAGTATCGAAAGTGAAAAATGCTACTTTACAGGAGAGCGATTTGAAGTTTGTTTTTTGCGTAACTTTGTCTTAAATGATTAGATCTGCATAAAAATTTGAATTCACAGTTGTGTTAGGATTACAAACTATTACGTTTCAGCAAAAATCAATTATTATGAATAGCTTTCGAGAAAATTGAGTTACGATTGTTTACAACGTAACTGAACCTGCATTGTGAATCGAAACTGGCACTTTCGACTATTTACTAGGAACTGTGTATATAAAAATGTATCGGATCTGCCTATTTCGATATTCTACGTTGGCTTATGTCAGGAATATTTTATTGGAAGTTTCACATTCAATTATTTAAATCGTAGACGGCTTGTACTTACAATTATTTTTTTAAAGTATAACAGGAACACATTTTTCATAAAAATATGTATTAAAGTAATTGAACCACAAATTATGTATATAATTTGTTAATCTAAATATAGCTTCAAGTTTTTAAAGTCAATCTTTGTTACCTCAACTAACTGTAAAAGCTAAGATCACATATAAAATGTATTACCTAAGTTTACACAAATGCTAACTGTGAGTACTTAATGAGGTAAAAAAATAGGAAAATTTTAGAATAAGATCACTATTTTCACACTTTACTTATAGGAAACAAAAAATTTGAAACTCCTCCTTTACCGGTACATTCCGTCCACATGTAGCATGTACCTTCCTTTAAAGCTAAGTCGAAAACGGTAAAGTTAAACACAGAAAGTTTATAATAAAACAAACCAACGTTTCCGTGTAAACAATTTAAAATTTTTTGAAAGTCAAATGTAGCACACATAATATCGGGGATTCCCTGAATTGCACTTTTGTCATTATCCTTTATCTCTCTAGCTATTGTCTTACTCTTTAAGTGCTTATTATGAGCCTGTACTTGTTCTTCTGTCGGAGATGAATTGTTCGATCTTTTACTTATCACAAATATCCTTCTTGGGAATAAAAAATCCAACGTTCATGTTAATATTAATGATGTCTCTGTAGTGACGAAGGGTCCGTGCTTGGTTGTCATTATTTGAAAGTTGGTTCCATTCTTTGTATAAAGAAAACATCCTGCTTATATTTAAATTATTATCTAAATACAACTTATTAGTGTCTTTACATGTATAATGAGATTCAACAGGTTGGAAGAAAGCTACATGATCACAAACACTTTTAATCATTGCAGAATCTAATACGTTTGGATCGTTGTAGTGTTTTTTTCCCTATTATCCAATAACTTTATCCCTTCTTGATTCATTTTATTATGAGCAGTGCGAACAATCTGGTCAGTAATACATAAGGTATTTAAAAATGTTTTCAGGCAAACCCGTCTTTGTGTATATACATATATATTATCAACAGGTAGTGGTAAAAAATATTTAGTCGTAAACTGTCTTCTAGATGGTCCTTCCGTCGTGACAAGTTTTTTATCAATTTTCTCGATGAACTAATTGAACTCCCATTGTCTAGTGTGATCCACAAGAATTCAATAATTGTTAAGAATATTTTGGCGAGCGTCAGTATCAAATTTTTCAGAATATTTTATTTTACATGAAGTTAAACAAATAGGGCGCAGTTCTTTTTTATTTTTAACCTTTCCATTTCTACTGAGTTATTGCTGGCCCGAGTTAAGTAGGTATTTTCGTTTGTTATCAATCCACTTTTCGAGGCACCTTGATCTTTTTTTTTCAACGTTAGTTTTAAAAGTGCGTTTCCTTTTGTTACCTACACTGCTTCATGGAGAATCACATTCCGACATAGTTATATATGAGCCTACACTAGGTAGCAATGCTATACTTTCAGCATAATTTTCACCTAACTGTTCTGAAGGCTCAGGTTCTTGTACTGCATTTTGTCTTAAGGTAATGGTAGTATCAACCTCTTGTACGGGGGACCCGAAGTCTAAATTTGAGGAAAGTACTGGAGTTGTTTCCCTGCTATCCGAGATAACCGATTCGCATGGTCTTACGGATGGGATGTTAAAACTGTGGAATGCATCTTGTGCTAAATCATTATCCGAGGAGAGTTCATCATCCACCAAATGCTTTAAATTATTCCAATCGGATTCATCCAGTTTATTTAATAACAGAATATAAACAATACCTATATAAAAGTAAGTTACTTAATTTTTATATTATAAGGGCTTATATCGAATCTTTACTAAAAACATAATAAAAAATCATTCATAATAATCGAAAGTGGCACTTTCAATAAAGATTGGGATTCGCAATACCACGTACAGTATCGAAATGGTCAGTTTCGATAGAAAAACGTTAAGAAAATACTACGTACATAATCGGAACTGCCACTTTCGTTAGTACTAGATTATGTGAACGCGCCATAAACAATCGAATCTACCCGATTCGAGATATTACTCGGGAAACATTTTTAATGTAAGTAAAACAATAAAAATAATTATTTATAAAACCTAATTTAGGTAACCTATACTTTAAAATAAAAATATACTCTTATATAATAATATTAAAATTACGTGGTAGTAAAATAAAAGTATTTCAAGTATTAAAACTTACCCGTATTCAAAATAACCGATTCTGTATCAAAGTTTTCTTTTTGATCATTCTTACGGTTTATTTGCACTAAATAAACAATTCTCCTCAATCTTGAATACATTTTTAAGGGTAATTGATTAAGTACTAAGTATTTAATTGATAAGGTTTAAAAATGATTAATAAAATACCTTTACGACTATTATAACGCAATTTCAACGCCGAGCGCGCAAACACTGCGGCGTACACTAGCGATAGTGGTAGTTTCGTCCTTGTCGCACACTCACCGATGCAGCGTAAACTCGCGAGAGTGAACATTCGTTGTTAAACGCTGGATAGACTGTTACGTTTCGATAAAATACGTCTCTAAAACCGCGTAAACAATGTATTTTTTTATTTTTTTAACACGTAATAATAAAATTACATATATTAGTAGTTCAAAACAGTAATAAAAAAAAATTGCGGTTTTGTAAATTCGATACTTTACCTAGGGACCATCGAAATGTCTTTGCCTGTTAGTTTGAATATGATATTCTTATTAACTTACTCATATAACGTCAAGCGGCCACATTGTATAATGTAATGTGTACGACAAAAACGAAGACTTACAATTCAATAGTATTAAAAAGTTAATAGACATTAAACATGAACTTATTTTTTTTTTCTTTTTTTGATCGATAATATCTTTATATAATTTTAAATACTTTATTGGCCGAATACTGAAACGTCTTTCAAATATGAAGGGTGCTCAAATATTTGAAACGTCTTCGAATTTCAAATTTCGCATACTAAATTTTGAAAAATAATGACATTCCAAGCAATTGAGTCCTAATCATATTTGAATGACGTTTCAGTATTCGGCCGTATATTGACTAAACATATTATAGTGAAAAACTAGTAATTTATTTATTTATTTCATAGGAAGCCAACGTTATATATTTTTGTACATTAATTTGTCAAATTACATGTATAAAAATATTGTAACAAAATACCTATATAAACAATTAAAGGCTAACTTAAAGATCACGTAACAACGAAGTAACAGTATTAATTATGCTTACATAATAAACTTATATATTCTATGTTAATTATGAATCTATAATTATAAATTATAATCCTCTAGCGTCTTCATCTATACATCTATACATATAAATAAAATTGGAGTGTCTGTTTGTAATATTGAAATAACCGCTTTTTACTACATGCATATGAATATATATACGGTACATGCACCAAAATAACATTTTTTACATTTTTTGTCTGTCTGTCTGTCTGTTTGTTCCGGCTAACCTCTGAAATGGTTGGAGCGATTTTGACGGGACTTTTATTGGCAGGTAGCTGATGTATTAAGGAGTAACTTAGGCTACTTTTATTTTAGAAAAAAATGATAATCATAATAAAAATGTAAAAACAAAAAAAAAACTAAATAAACTAATTAACTTTTTTGTTAAATTCCACGCGGACGAAGTCGCGGGTATAGCTAGTATAAAATAAAAATTATTAATATTATTTTACTTGTTATATAAGTAGTATAATAAATTGTGAATGTGTATAGTCAGCAGTCAGCTAGTTATTTGTTACTATGGGTATTTATTTGTATTTAAAATAAATTTTACATATTCATAGTTTGTGATATATTACAAAATTTATATTCTTTATTCGAACATAAATGTCAGATTTAATGGGTAAAAGTCGATGCCGATCAATTATCGCATGTTTCTATATAATATTAAATATCGTCATTGCTATTCTTTATCTAAAATAATATATTATATACATTTAATATTTTATACATAATGTTTATTCTTGCAACAATATACCTAGATCTGTCTTTTTTAAAAGGAGGTACTACATATCTACGAATCTTATTTGTGATTCTAAATATTTGTTATACAATAATAGGTACCTACTTACTTAGAGCGTTTTAGATATATATATTGAATATTTATTTGCTCGTACTTAAACTGCTTATCTCTACCGAGGTCCGATTAATTGGATATCTACATTATATTTTTTTAATTTAAAAGTATCTGTTATGTATTACGAAATCAAGACGAAATTTCGAATTAAAATAATGAATTTCTATATGTATATAGAATTGCTCGTTAATAGTTATTTACCAATGCTCTATATGACACCTAGCTTATTTCGTTGTAAAAATACATAATAAACGACTTTACTGAGTCAACGTTCAGGTTTTTGAATTATAAAAATACAATTTTTTACCTATAATATAAAACTTAAGTTTTAAATCAGTTGATTTTTAATCTGCTTTATCGAAGAAACGCTCGGCGCCATTTTGGTTTATAATCTGATACGACTTTTGCGATCTCATAAATTATACCTATGCTATTATATTACATTATATTGTAATATAATTTTGCTTACTATATATAATATATTTATAGTTGTATTTTAATACATACTTTATATTCATTACAATTTGAATTCATAATTAATTAATGATATTTTAGTATTTTAATTGTAAGACTGTTTAGGATTTTTATGACGATATTATAAATTAAAATGTTGTAGTCTAAAAAAATTATTATCGTGTTTTAATGAAACGGAAATATCCTAAATATATATAATACATTCAAACTATAAAAAGGACTAAAGAGTATTTAGTGTTGTGTTTTAGCAAAAACATACATACATGGATTAGGTAATATCTTAATTTATCCCCAAGATCGCAATACTCGGAAGGGAGAGTTAGAGTTAGTTCAGATCGGATCAACAGTTTCATTGCTGGCTGTAACTCGACTCTTACTATTTACAATATATTATGTCAACTCGATACTTCTATCAAAGCTCTATCACACAGCAATATGGTAGATAGAGATATTTTTAATATATTTGGGTAAATATGTCGGTTCGACCTAATCTAAACCAGGGGCCGAATTCTACTAAGCTCTAACGATTACGATGCGTCACCGATTCGATTCCGATCCAAATTTGACTATTCTATATTTATTTATGATCGGAACCGAAAGGATATGATGTTAACATATACCATTATATAAAACCATACTTAATTGTTAACTTTTATGCTAATAGTCGATAATTAAATTAAAAAATAGGAGAACGGATAAACGGCAACGATCACGCTTCGATTCGATTGCGATAAAGTGACAATTTGTTAGTAGAATTTCCCCAGCCCTTAAGACCTTTTATGCTTTTAATGAATACTATTTCCATATAAGTAGTTATTATTCTAACTTGCGCCTTATACTAAAGATTAATACAATTTTTTTGGAAAAAAACGATAAACACCTTGAATATATTGAGGACACGGTATATATACATACATATATTTATGATAAACACGAAAATACACGTGGAGGCGTGTACGCACTTAATACAAGGTCACACATATGTAGGGACTCGTGTATCCGCTGTATCTTATTAACTGACAAATAAGTGAACTTTACATAAAACCATAATCACGAAATGTTAAATAAATTACTTATTACTCTGGCGAATGAAATTTCTTTGCAGTAAGATTACTAAAAGTATTAAATCAAATGAAACAAAACAAAAGGTATAATGAGCCAGCTAACATTATCACGACAATCTTAAATATATTAATCTATAGTAATTAGCGAAGGATTATGTATTATTAAAATACGTATTCATCGTTACTGTATCAATTACAAATAAGACTTCGACATTTAACCACTTGTTTGTTTAATTTATTCATTCCTTTTTAATAACACGTTTGTTTAAGTAACAAGCAATTTGCATATAGGAACCTAATATATAAACTAACTAACAATAATAATACTTAGCTCTTCTCGCGACTTCATTAAGAACTAGGTAGGTACATATTTAATCTTCATAAAGTATTCGTCTCAAACTTTGTATGAAATGGAGTAACGATCTAATGAGACGTTAAATAAAAACAAAGATGTAAAACTCATTGTCGCTGTTAATATATGATAGGTATTAATATTGATCGTTAATCATATATATGTAGGTACGTGTTGCAAATGTAAGGAAGGTCGTGCATTATCAGCGAGAAAGTAGACTTAGCGAATTATTGATGGATGATAGATAGGAATCGATAAAAAGTTTTTGATGAATCAATAAGGGATTGTAATGTCGAGTTGCAATTTTTTTTGTGCTGATGTCTAACATGTGGGTCGATTTGTATTTAGATATCATTTAATACAGCTGAGTGACATAGCGAAAAAATGTAATGGTAGAGGCTAGCGCGGGGTGTTCGGTCCGTGAGTGACGTAAAACTTAATTACAGCAGCGGCAGCGACGTTCGCGAAGGCCGACTGCTAACAAGTCCAATTATTTATATGATTCCTCTCCTAACGCGACTAATAAATAACATAAATAATATTTGGTTCAATTCTCTTCGTCATTTAGGAGACGTTGGCAAAAAATCGATTAAAACAACAAGTTTTTCGACATAATATGCGATTTATTCACGTATGATTGTATGCGGACCTTGAGTGAGCCCGTTGAGTTGAGACCTTCATGCCAGTAACCGCGCGGAAGTTGTCGGGTACTTTTTTTGTCAATTTTGAACTCGTTGAATTTAAGCGCGCATTAGTCACAAACTAACCTTCACTGTTGAAACTCGCGACGCTTTGTTGACGCAGAGCGCTGCGATACCGCCATCGCTGCGTCGGCGCATCGGGTGCAATAACAGCCGCTATCACAGCGTCACAACGAAGTCTGCTTTGTCCCCGGTGGCTGTGACGACTCCGTCGCGCTCCTCGCTTACGTATTCATAAGCGCATCGGTATGCGCAATTAATTGTAACGTTTCGAATGTTTTTATTTCAAGGATAACATAGATCAGTCCATTTGATTTTGCGATACGGAGCATAAGGGTGTGACGCTTAGTTGATTTAGAAGTGTGATCTTAAGTAGACGTGTCGATAAGGCCGATCGTAGTGCAGTGATGTGAGGATGCTAGTGCGTGGCCATGTCGAGCGTGGCGAAGAAAGACAAGCCGACGATGTCAGTGACTGCATTGATCAATTGGGCGCGACCGGCGCCGCCGGGCCCGCAGCAGCCGCCTCCTGCAGCGCCTGCGCCGGCTCCCAACATGCTGCAGGGTTACGGGACGACTTCTAATATGCCCACCGTTGACTGCTCTATTGACATGCAATGTAAATAAAAATACTTTTTATTTATTTCCAAAACGTAGATAATACAAATATTATTCGCAGTCTTATTAAAGGCTAATTCTTTGATTCTCCTTAAATTACATTATTATTACAATTTAAATATATCTAGATATATTTATAAGTCTGTACAAAACATTTATTGACAATAAGTGTAATAAATGTCTAATATTGGCATACATCGGCTAAACTAATGAATACACAATAATGAATACATACATATATTATTATTTAGTTACACAACAAATAAACAAATTGCTATTTTGTCTTATTATATATTTATCATTTGATTGGATTATTATTTGAAGAAATATACAATTAAGAATGATTTGTTTGATGTTTCAAAATTGTACAAAAGTAATGTCAATACTCCTAATATTACATTTCTTATAAAATATATATAAAGATATATATACATATATGTATGTTGTGAATTCTTTAGCATCTATCAAAGGAGAAGAATTCCAATTTAAGGTCTAATTAGAATTCGTATCAGGACCAGTGAACATGAATTCGATTTGCTTTGAAGTGACTCTATATCAAAAATGTAATTTGTGTAAATTTTACGAAGTGATGCCTCGTATGTTTTATTGTAAATATCATAATTTGTCTCAAAGTACTAAACGGCAAATGTGAAAATATAGCATTTCTGTATTAAAAATTTATTTTGCAATTCGTTGTTAAGCAACCTGCCATATCAGTTAATTAACATCAGGTAGGTACTTAATTAAAGTTAATCATTCCAGTTAAAAGTAATTAAAAATATATCCAAGTAATTTCTTTATTAGGTTGGTGGTTCCCCAACAGTTATAGTGACGTATTTTTTTTTATAATAATTGGGTTTCAGATTTTATATCGTCATCCAAAAAATTGTATCTAAAACTTTTATTTTTAATAAACCCATCTACCTATATAACGATTAACGGCCCATTAAATTTACTATAAGTCTATCGATAGGAATGGTATATTAATAACTGAAAGAAACTTCCTGATAAGTAGAATAACTCAAGGGATAGAATTTTTAAAAATATTTGCTTATACAGTTATTGAAAGTACCTGGCTCATTAAATAGATTTGGTCGGGCGCGACGGTCCTTGCTTAATTCGGTTAAAAACTAGGTAAACATACCTATTTTTTTAAAAACTTTTAGCTTAGGTATTATTTAGCGTTATTATATCAACTCGATGGTAGAGTTTTGTGCAAGCTCGTCTGGGTAGGTACCACCCACTCATCAGATATTCTACCGCAAAACAGCAATACTTTGTATTGTTGTGATCCGGTTTAAAGGGTGAGTGAGCCAGTGTAATAACAGGCACAAGAGACATAACATCTTGGTTCCCAAGGTTGGTGGCGCATTGGCGATATAAGCGATGGTTAACATTTCGTACAATGCCAATGTTTATGGGCGTTGGTGCCCACTTACCATCAGGTGGCTCATATGCTAGTCCGCCTACTTATACAATAAAAAACATTTAAATCCTGGATGCTTAAATGTTATATAATTATAAAATAATGTAGTTTGATGGTATTATTTGTGGCCTGTTTGTATCTGTTTCACGCAACTTGACACTTGCGTCAATAATAACTTTTGATAAACGATCGCCTCGTTCATTACAAGGATGATCCGAAAGATGAAAGATTGGTCATTATAATGTAATGAAAAAATTCATTTTTGTCGACAACGTTGAAAGTAATTTCGAATGCCCTCGCAGAACCAGTTATCGAAATCTCGAAATACGTACTTGAATTATTTGTTGTACGATTGTCCTCAATTTTCATTTTATTTTTAAAATAAAATTTATTTTTACCTATTTTTGAAAGTGTAAAGAAAGTCGCTATAAAAAGTAAGACTATTGGTCTTTATATTTTATGTATGTTCATTTTTCTAAAAGGTTATAAGATTTTTTATTCAAACACAAAGCCCTATTAGATTAGTTTTAAGCCTCCTAATACTACCCTCAATGTATTGATTCAAACTTATTGTATAATTATTAATATCATTAATTGTTTATGCTTTGATTGACAGCTCTTTCGTCTGAGCTATTGTGTTACAATGTAATTTTTGTTCTATAAACATTATGTATACATATATGTATTTCATATTACCGCGAATTTTCTCCTTTATTCTTTTCGTCGTCTATAAATAGTATTATAAAGCAAGCTTCCCTTGTAATATAAGGTATAAGAAAACCTTTGAGGGGATATTTGATACGCAAATGTATATTGTACCAATGTTTATTGTTCCAATAAACAAAGATTTAATAATTTGCCTATTTTTTCCTACCTTTTTTTAGACGAATGGTGATTGGTTGATTGGTCTTATTTAGTGATTACTAAACAAAATTGCCAATCGCCATAAATGCGTAGCTGTCAACACTTTATTTATTGCTATCTCAAAATTAAAATTACATTTACAAGAATTACAAATGTTGGTTTGTTCTTCGTTTTACAATTTTGGTAGGTATAGTTCAAAATGTTCAAATCTTACTACTGTACTTTTTGCATTGTAAATATGATGTGAAATCTATTTGCACCCTGGGGGATAAAACTGTCTCGTATGCTGTAACGGCAAACGGCATCACATTATCTAATATTGCTATGGCTCCTCTTTCGACTCCCTTTTGTGTGCTTGGTGCGTAGACTTCTTTGCTATTTATTATATAATATAGCAAATAACTGCCGCGTTGGTCTAGTGGCTAGGATTAAGGCCGCTACCTCGGAGGTTTTGGGTTCAAATCGCAGGTCGAATAAAATGTTATTGAGATTTTCTGTCGAAAATTCTCAGTAGCAGCGCTGAGTTTGGAAGTTAGAAGTGCACTCGTGCTTCGGAAAGCATTTAAAGCCGTTGGTCCTGCGCCTAAACTCTTTCCGGTCGTGTCGGATTGCCCATCGGGTTATGAGAATAGAGAGTGCACTTGTGTTTGCGTACACACTTGTGCAATATTTATAAATTCATACGAAATCCATCAATTTCGATGTTTTACATCGAAACGCGTTTCGTAAACTCATATATATTTTTTAAGAAATATATAGGTTTACGAAATGGACTCGTCGCATTTTTAATAATATTTCGTGTAGTATATTCTGGTTTTACACTTTTATGCACATCTCGGTACATTTTCAAAATAAGCTTAATTCTTTTCCTTTTATAATAAATATTAAATACCAAAGAAATATGCGACAATTTGATGTTCACGTATTAAAATAAGGACTGCATTTTTCAAACACACGGAAGCGAATTCGATTAAATTTCGTTCTGTTTTTTGTTCTTTATTTAAAATATTTCGTTAAGTTACATGATTATAACAATTTAAGTATATTTGTAACGTTTCATTTAAAGTTTACAAATGAGGTTATATTTTATCGGGTCCAAATAAGATTCACATTAATGATTGAATCCGTTTTGAAAACACATACACAGGATCGGAACAAGATCAGGAGCAGGACGAACGGTTTTACGTGCTTGTATAGAAACAGGAGTAGAAATACAATTGGGAATATCTCGACAGAGAAAATCAATAACCTAATTGGCCTAATTGGGGTTTGAACCCAGTACCTCGGAATCTGCAACATTACACACACACACACACACACACTCACGCACACAACGGCACACATTTACACTCTTTTTCCTTTGTCGGACTTTATATATTTTATATTTCGTAACATTTGCTGTTTATAAATTAATATTTTCTGTATTATTTTATTTCACATAACTCTATCATATTTTATGTTTCCTTAAAGAGTTGCGTCGCATTTAAACGAGTTATTTACTCGGCTCATTTCTTTTTATTGTATACGTTTACGGTGTATACCTACTAAACATATTTTACTGTGAAGTGAGATCATTCGTTTACTTTATATCTGCAATCCTATTTCACTCGTAAATTTCTTTGTCTGATATTGATGTCCGTTTGTTTTTTTTTTATTTTATTTAAAAATCTTAGTCTGAGCGGTGATCGGTAATTGAGGATATAAAAAAAATCACGAAATACTTTTAATTGTGTTTATTACCTGTGTGCAATAGTCGATAGGAATCCGCGTGTTGCACGTCTGTTTTTAGTGTGTGTGATAAAGTTTTGAATTTGGAACGCGATATAAACTTGTCGATCTTATCATGCAAATAAATGCACGATTCGAAATGTACACAAGCATTTCTGTAGCATGATATGTTTAACCTAACAACATGTAAACTTCCCACTGCTGGGAGAAGGCCTCATCTTTTGAAGCAGTTTAGAGCTTATTCGACGACGTAACAATGGGTATTGGTAGAGAGTAGAGACTAGAGATACATACGTGGAAGATATTCATGTGACGCGTACATCTTTCCCTTTCCCATTCCCTTCACCGCCGGGCACGAGATAAATGATTATAAATTCAGTGTTGCTTGCTCGGGTCTGAACAGTCAACCTTCGTTTATCCATATATATGTATACTATATAATTACTAATCTTATAACATAATAAGTACCGCACCGAGCGATCGCATCGTAGGGTCCAGGTATTCTGTTTTTCAGTAAAAGCACTAAGTGCGTGTATTATTTGCGCTGTATTGTAATATATTTATATTAAATATTTAGTTATTATATATATATCTCTAAATCTACTGGTCCCGATTGCAATATTGCATTTTTATTTACAGAAAAATTTGCTTGAATTTTGCGTGACAAATACTGTAATGAAGCAATATTTTATTAAACATAAAAATGTTTAATGTGACTTGTCTTATTAACTATGTATATAAATATAACTATAGTTATATAATGATGCTATGATTTTAATTTGTTTGATGAACTTGTGAGCTAAATATTTTAGAGACTATTTTATATATTTTATATTTAATAATGTGCAACATATACACTTATAATTATATATATTAATATTCATCGCATTACTTACTTACCAATAATATAAGGCTCCATATAAATTTTATTAGATTTGTTTTTTAGTTGCGTGAATTCGGAAATTAAGAAACAAAACTGACTTCTTTTTAAACTTAATATGATTTTATTACTGTGAAAAAATTTACTATATAACTAAGAGTTATTTACTTAAATTATAATGCAATTATAATGGTTTTATCGCCTTAAAATATATTATTCATAACACGTATGACCATTATTTTTACATGCATAGGATACATAATCGAATAAAAAAATATCACTCACAAACTACACATCCAGGGTTCGAACGGATGAAATGTTTCACATTATTGTAACTACAAATGAAAAAGACTTTTATACAAAGTTAACTTTCTTTCGGAAGTAAAATGTTATGTCCGTTGTGTCTGTGATTACACTGGCTGATGGCTCTCACCCTCCAAACTGGAACACGACAATACAAAGTTCTGCTGTTTTGCGGTAGAATATCTGATGAGTGGGTGGTATCTACCCAGAAGAGCTTGCACAAAGCCACCGAGTTAAGTATATAGAATATATAGAATAAAGTAATCCTATAACGATATATGAACTTTGTTCCGATACGCCTCGGACAGTCTTTGTTGTATTTTCGGCCTCTCCTTAAGGCAACGTTAAAGTCTCCTTTTGTCGCGGTGCCTCTGAATCGTGTTTTTCGTTTGGCGATTGTAATTTATAATGCTGAATACTAAGGGACTATTAGCATAAACGGCTTCCTCGTGAATTCTGTATAATCTCGAAGCTTCGCAGTCCTAAATGGTACTTATGAGAATTATTTATGTTATTCTGTTTGTTTTTTTATTTCACCTTTTTTATACCGACTCAAAGACTTTGTATGCATTTACTATTAGTCGCGTAAAATGACTATTATATCTAAAAACATTATGTAAATAGTTTACGAGCCGAATAAAATTCTCCCATTTAACCAACACCAACCAGCACTGAAGCAGTGTCGGGTGGTGTTGGTTAAGTAGCAAAATAACCTCTAAACTATATCCTCAAGAGGAGAGATCTTTTCCTAGAAGTGGGACATTTGAGGTTGAAGGTTTTATTAAATTCATAATTTAATTTAAGGAAAACGATTCAGAGTTAGAATCGCTACTCTACTCAATTAGAGTTAAATATTATCTACATACTATAACGCGTTGATAAATTATAAATAAAACTAAAAAAAAAAATTACAAATTAAGACTTAAGTGTCTCTATATGTGTTTACTCTAATTTTATTATTTAACTCCTTACCTATTGATTAAGATATGTCCGATCTATTAGAACTAAATACTGCAATCTCGTGTATATTATAAGCTTTCATTTAACTTAACCCGTTAGTACGTTTGGATCAAGTTTTCCAACTGAATTTTAAACAAGTTAAACCCAACCGATTATACTGAAAAATACCCACACTTTTTTTATTAGTTTATCAACTACGTTTCAATTAAATTTAATATGTTTTTATTCACATATTGTCAAGGATTGTTTCTAAAAAAGTTGCATTTTAATTAATTTTTCAACTTTTAGTTTGAGTATAACATGCATAGGTACATATATAATTATGTTGAATATAATTAAGTCAAATAAATTCGTATTATGAACATTGACATAAGAGATGTAAAATAAAATAGATATCGTTAATAATAAGAGCTGTCAAAGAAAAGTATACTTTATTGAATTTTTATCGAGAGGGTGTCTGTTTACTTATTTTTAACTGGCCACAAAGTCCCACTGTAATGGACCGGTTTGATCGGGTTTTTCTGAATCACCGACAACATTTTTGTTTATTTTCTATATTATTATTCGCCACGATACATTTTGTTGTTCGAATAATACCACAATATTGTGCAATTGCTAATAATATTCATCATAACCAACTACGAATATTTAGTCATAAATCTCTAGGTATTTACGTAATTTTTATAAATATCTATGATCCGCCGGTATTGCCAGATTACATAACTAATGTTGTGCATGATAACGATTGTCAAACTGAATAAATTACCCTTTCAACATCATAACATCAGTCAATATCAGAACAAAATTATACAGTAACAACATAGTTACTAGTTCTATATAGAATATCATAAGAATATTTTATCCAGGAATAATTAATTATGGAATACATATATACGTTATCTACCTTTATCGTACATGGTTACATATATGTTTACCTTTATGGTATTTATTTTATTATTTATTTAAAATTGTAATAATAGTTGAAGAAATGAAATTATAGTTGATGTTGTTCTAAATTAAAATTATTTTACAGGGCTGAACATAGAGGCGGGGTTTATGTCTCCGATGTCTCCGCCGGAGATGAAGCCAGACACGGCGATGTTGGACGGGATGCGGGACGACGCCACCTCCCCGCCCGCAATGAGGAATTATCCCCCGAACCATCCTCTCAGCGGTTCCAAGCACCTTTGTTCGATTTGCGGTGACAGAGCTTCGGGAAAACATTATGGAGTGTACAGGTATACAATCAATGTTTACTTTAGCACTGTAGTTACTGACTGAGCCGTTCTTGCTTCGTTCCGTGTCTGGACAATAGATAGATATATACAAGCGTGTCGTGTCACATAAATGTAAAAATATTACCAAGCTACCGTCAGTTGGTATGTGGATTGGATAAGAACGACAAGAAACTCGGCAGTAATTATTTTAGATTAATTTCAGTAATAAATTTATTTGTTAAATATTTACAAGTAAATCTGATAACATGTGATGAAATCCTAATTAAACACAATTATTATAATTATTTCTTTTTCTTACTTGAGTTTGTTCAGAAGAAACGATAAAAAATTTGCCAATTTAATCTATTTGAGATCACATAAGCAAAAATGTTTTGAAAAAAAGGAGCATTCATGTCGCCGAATAGTATTTCATATAATATTAATTTGATTAAAATATATCGATGTCAAATATTTTAGAGGATAATAAATGATAAGAGGCGGCAACGGCGCGTCTCGGAAACTCAATTTTATTAAAGCTCTACATGCACGGTGGCTGTAATAGTATTACTTTTATAAGTATAAATATACACGGTCCTGTCTAGACTTCTAGACAGCAGTTATGTACGAAAATATAATGAAGGTATATATATATTGCTGTAGACAGGTTGCTACTAGGTACAGCGCCGTCGGTGGCTTGTGGATGAATAATTTTATCGTACAAAATTGAATAATTCTCGCGTGTTACAATTCTTCAAACAATTTAGTACAGCTGCGAACGCGTGGGAGGCGGCTTGTGTACTGTATTATTCCACCTTTGTACAATCTCGACTTATGTATTATTGAAACAATTTACAATTCTATCGATCGTCGGCCGTCTGTAATGTCATGCAAGAGACATTTTATTTTCACCTTGAGAATACTTTAGGTTGAAAATCATTCAGTCGGAGGCAGGTAAATGGATTATGGGTAGCCGACATAAATTGATTTTGCAATACCCGTATTTCCATAATTTTGCCTTAATATTCTTTTGTTGTTCACGTACACTGTCACGTGTTACGTAAATATTCAACGGCGAAATTGATATTTAATTAAACATTTATGAAGAAAAAACTAACTGTACAGAAAATTGACTCAGCGGCAAAACATACGTATACATGTAGACAGTAAGTTAAAAGATTGGTTTGTAAGTTGCATTCATTATAAAGAAACGATGTTACATTCTATCGATCCGCGAACGTTATTTAGTGTTTCGTGCGTCCCGCTCGCAGCGCCGAGACCTGGACATGGGTAGAGCCAGCCTTATATGTAACATTTTTTAAGTGTTCCTTAAATATCTGGACCGAAACTGGTTTCGGAATGGTTCTGTCTCTTCGTTTTGGATTCTTGATCAAAGGGGTTTTCACTTTAAAAAGTTTTTTTTTTTCATTTGATTGTATCATTGGACTCTGTTAATATGTAACATAATTTCTTCTTAACGTGTTCGCCAAAAATTTGGAATTATTGCAAAAACATCATTGATTTTAGGGTACGGAACAGCTGTAATGATTCATGTGAAAGTGGTATTTTTCTCTAAATATGGCCGCGACGTACTTTCGAAATGTACACGCAACAAAATAATTACACATGTCGTCAGATAAAAATTCTCAACAACGAAAACAATGGTTTCTTAAAATATTATTCATGTATTTGTAAAAAAAAATATTATATAGTAGCAATGTGGTTTTATTTTATTACTTTAAATAAAGTTTGACCTACTACATTCGAAAAGTTTTATAAAAATTCCATAAGTATATAAAGGTAACACACTTACGTAAAATAATATTCGCAGCATATGTATGGCGATAGCCTTTGATATGTTTATCACATTTGATAAAGGTATTTGATTACTTTGACTTTCACTCGTGACTCCGTATGTTTTCTTCATATCACGTCGCCTATTATCTTTATTTAACGCATATGAGTATTATAGTTATAGCTTATGTATAGTCGTCGTCGCTAAATAAAGCCGGATACGGATTAACGTTGACAGTGGACGCATGCCTTTAAGGTGATTCGTGTCATCCTCTCAGAATAATGACGTTATTAATGACTCGAGCAGAGGGAATTGCCTAAGTGCGCACTTTCTTGGTTGTTGCGACTCGCTCGCTCGTGATTACTCAGGATGGAGGACAGATATCAATCCCGTATTTCTTAAACTCGACGATCAATTCCGTTTCACTATCACAAGATGGAAGTTTGATCATGTTAATATCAGGTGGAATATTTGTTCGCCTGGTGACCAAAAAAAGTTAAAAAATATGTATAATTATATATGTATATATTATACCTATATACATAGATTGATTTTACAATTTAATCGTATGCAATAGTATAGTTTTTTTAATATAATATTTCAATGATTAAAAATGCTAATTTACGCGATTAAAAAAACGTTTTATTTAAATAAGTAGATAAAGTTATCATTTTTCTCATTAGTGTCGTATACATACACGGGCCCATACGTATATATACATATATCTATACTTTTTAAATTCGAGATATTTCTAATCAATGTAATCTGATTTGATAATTAATGGTTTCATTCACCTGATTCTCGAAATGAGGACATAAAATTGTTTTTTGTTCGACATCATTAGATCGTTAGACGGTTGTAAGTACTTATATTTATCTCTCTTCAATATTCAGCGCTATTTGCGAAACATTCGTTTGTATTGACGCAATTTTTAGTTTTGACGAACACATAATTTATATGGGTTTTAATATATTTAAAATATGATAATTCCTAAATACATACACTGACTCACTGAAAGCAACCTACAATAAAACCTCCAAGTCCTGTAGGAAGGCATACTCAAGAGCGGATGCACAGCGCATTGCACAGATAGGTCATGACCTTGTTTCGCATCCTAGGGGCTCCCGTAGCTTCTGGCGTCTGACCAAATCTGTGCAAAACAATTTCTGCCAACCTTCGCTGCCACCGCTCAGGAATCCGGACGGATCGCTAGCTCACAGTCCGCAGGAGAAAGCCGATCTTCTGGCAAAACTCTTTGCGGATAACTCTGTGATCGATGATTGCAGTGCGCTGCCACCTTCAATACCTTCATGTGGCCACACGATGCCTGACATCAAAATCAGGCAGCGTGATGTGCGTGCAGAGCTGCAATCACTCGATGTACGGAAAGCTAGTGGTCCCGATGGAATACCAGCCATAGTGCTGAAGAAGTGTGCAGCGGAGCTGTCTCCTGTGTTGACGCGCCTGTTCCAGCTGTCTCTCTCTACAGGATGTGTGCCGGATTCTTGGAGAGAAGCTAATGTGCAAGCGGTTCCCAAAAAAGGGGATCGATCAGACCCGGCAAATTATCGGCCAATAGCTATCACCTCAGTTCTTTGTAAGGTGATGGAACGGATCTTAAACAACCAACTGATCCATTACCTAGAAGATCACTGTCTAATTAATGATCGACAGTACGGGTTTCGGCCAAAACGGTCCACAGGTGATCTTCTAGCGTACGTAACACACCTCTGGGGTGAAGCTATCGACAAGCATGGGGAGTCGTTGGCTGTCAGCCTCGATATCTCCAAGGCTTTCGACAAGGTCTGGCACAGAAGTCTTCTCTCCAAGCTGCCGGCATACGGTCTGCCAGCTCAGCTCTGCACCTGGATTGCCAGCTTCCTACACAAGCGTAGCCTTCGCGTTTTAGTTGATGGTTGCGCTTCACAATTCCATGTAGTGAATGCTGGGGTCCCCCAGGGGTCCGTGCTATCCCCCACACTCTTTCTTCTGCATATCAATGATATGCTCTCTCTCGGGAACATACATTGCTATGCAGATGACAGTACAGTGCACGGGGGATACCACGGACGCGCAGTAGCTGGGCGGGCGGAAACTGAGGAGAGACGGAGGGATCTTGTTGTTGAACTCGATAGGACGTTAGGACTCATTGCCAAATGGGGCTCTGATAATCTTGTCGAGTTTAACGCCAAGAAAACACAGGTATGCGCCCTCACAGCGAAAAAGTCGCCATTTTCCCCTCCTCCTTCTCTCTGTGGCACTACGCTGGAGATACAAAGCAAAGTCGCCATATTGGGAATTGACATTCGGTGCGACCTCAATCCAAGGGATCACATCGAGGCTGTTATAAAAACAGCCTCAAGAAAACTCGGTGTCCTGAACAAGGTGCGGCGTTTTTTCACGCCACAACAACTGCTCCTGTTGTATAAAACACAGGTGCGGTCCTGCGTCGAATATTGCTCGCACCTCTGGGATGGCTCCGCTAAGTACTTACTGGAGGCCTTGGATCGGTTGCAGCGGCGTGCGGTTCGCATTATTGGCGACGTAAAGGTCACCAACACCCTCGAGCCTTTACAATTGCGTCGAGAGAGCGGCACTGAGCGCTTTCTATCGGCTGTATCACGGCGAGTGCTCAGAGGAATTATTCTCCCTCATTCCTGCTTCCCCATTCCTTTACAAGTCTACGCGTGCTGGCTCCCGATGTCACCGCCTAACTGTGACATCAATTCCATCGCGCACGAAGAAATTTGGCAACTCTTTTCTTTGTCGCACCTCTAAAACATGGAATTCTTTACCAGCACACGTGTTCCCCTCCTCTTATGACCTGGGTTCCTTCAAACGAGGCGTGAAGAGGCATCTTGCGGGCCGGCAAGGCGGGGGCGGCTAGTGCAGATCATTCTTCGTGATTGCACTAGCCGTCGTCGCGTTTGGACTCTACTACCACTTACCATCAGGTGGAGTAGAGTCATTTGCTCTCCCGAGCTATAAAAAAAAAAAAAAAAAACATATTCCTAAGTACAAAAACATTAAATACGAAACGATACACATACTGGTAGTTTTGTGTATGTATTTAATACTATTTTATTTAGGTATTAAAAAAACATCTTATATATACTAGATAATAAGATTAAAATATTTAATAAGTTTCTCACATCCCTGTCAATTTTTCATGGTTTCGATATATCTGTACTCCAATTATATGTTTTTACTAAAAAAAAGATATTTATACCTAAGTATAATGTAGATTAGTTATAGTTATTTTTTTTTTCAAATAATCGTTAAACAACCAATCGTGAAAAATATCTGTGGGAATCGCTATCGATATGGTTATTGATGTCCGAATGTGTGAAAATTTTCACGTGCGAAATTTTCTTTTTTTTTTTTAATATCGCTATTAAATATAATGTTGGTAGACAGACACTGATCCTAAAGAGGCGATAAATTTTAAACAAATCGTTATAATAAAAATTAATAGGTTTGATATCGTATAATTTTATAGGTAATCGAATACTTTGCTTCTCTTATAAGTCTTCAAGAGTTTTGATATTAGGTACGGATTGAATGAAGCTTACATAGAAATTAATTTCTAGAACAATTGAAATTAATAATAATTTATACAGCTTCTTACTGTTTGAAAGTCACCATTTATACGGTATTTTATTAAAATCAATGTTTAATCTACCTTACAAAACGAAGTAAACATGAAATCGGTATATAGGAATATAGGCGACTGTCTATTGCCTCTGCTATATTATTCCACTTAACTAACTGTATACTTTAATTTTACTTCCAAAATAACGATAAAAGCTTATCCGACATTCAAAAATGCTACATTTCAAGAATTCATAGTGAGTCGATTTTATTATTCAAGATCTCAAATATATAATAATAATATTACATCAATTCGATGTCAGATTACTTGTCTTTACCTCCTGCGATTGTTATAGGCTATAGATTTCTACTCGATTACAATCGATTTGGTAGAAATTGTTTGAAAAGTCTGAGAGACCTAAAAGGGGGGTAAGTTCTACTAAGTTTTGTCGGTTGCGATACTTTACAGATTCAAGTTCAATTCAATTTCGACTATTCTATATCTATATAATCAAATCGATGTGATGTTACCTTATGTCGTTAAGACTTAAATAAAAAACGTAAAAATCTTTAATTTAAAGAACAGCAAAAGGGATGTGGCAAATATTACGATACGATTCGATTACGATAAAGAGACGATTCGTTAGTAGAATTAGACTTCGGGTCGTGAAAACGATGGTGAATATAAATGAAATAAAAATATGGTAGTCATTGTAAATTTTGACATCTGAATTAGCCTATGTTTCGTTTACAGTTGCGAAGGATGCAAAGGTTTCTTCAAACGTACCGTCCGGAAGGATCTCACATACGCCTGTCGCGAGGAGAGGAATTGTATCATCGACAAGCGCCAGAGGAATCGTTGCCAGTACTGTCGTTATCAGAAATGCCTCGCGTGCGGCATGAAGAGGGAGGCCGTCCAAGAGGAGAGGCAGCGAGCGGCCAGGGGAGCTGAGGACGCACATCCGAGCAGCTCAGTACAAGTAATTCATGTATTTATTGTTTCTTTTTTTACTATTTACTTTTATAATAGAAATTAAGTCTTACAAAAACAAACGTACTCATATAACTTGTCCTATACAATTACTACAAATTATAAGTAATGATGATGTATGAATGATAAGAAGTATGATTTTGGAAATACAATTCAGACATATAAAACTCAGATGTATTTGATGGTTGGTGCTTTTATTCATTTTTTGATGACTTTGTTTTGATTTTTAACTGAAGAGTGTTTATCGAGAACTTAAATGGTTATCTTCTTAAGGTTATATAATTTAATCAATCATTCGTTATTGAATAATTTTTGCAAAGTAATTACAATTAAATGTATTATTTAGGATTTTACAGAAGATCGCAGGTTCAAATCCTATCGAACATTATTTAGTTTTCATGAGCTTAATTTGTGTTCTATAATAATATATATAATGCTGAGTAGTGATTAGAAAACCTTGAGTAGGAAATGAGTGTGATGGCATTCAGCCACATATGAATCGAGTTAGGGACTCGTATCGGATCCGCGTAGTGGAATGAACTCCAAATCTTTTTGAGAGGAAATGACTTTGTTACTTTTGTACTATACGTATATAACAGGTAGAGGTCATACTTGCAGGCAAATAAATGCTAAATAGTCAATAAAAATGTCTCAGGTAATTAACTACAATGACTGCACTAAAAATAACGTGGGCAGTGACGCGATCAGATTTCCTTGTTTATTGCTTGGCTATCAAAGTAATTCCCTCGTAACAAGAACCTTAATTGACGATGACGTTGAGACGTATTCATTTTAAGTCTTAACTTTATACTTATTTTAATATATTACCTTTGTGAAAATTTCAAGTCGTCAAAAAAAATCCAGTGGCGTTATTTTTAAAGATTACTCGTCCTGGTAACTTAATGTATACTAGACTATACTTATATTATAAATTCGAAAGTAATACTGTCTGTTACGGTTTCAAAGCTAAACTACTGAACCGATTTTGATAAAATTGCTGCGTAGCCAGCTCGAACCCCTAGGGCCATTTTATATATAACCCCGTTACACGCAGGCGAAGCCTAGGGTGTATACAATCCGTATATATATGGACTAAGAGTCCAAGAAATTAATGTTTTTTACGAATTATAAGGAAACTAGTCTATGGATAAAATGTAGACTAGCTTATGGATAATATAGGAATAGTCTGTTAATAGGTTTTTAATTGCTTGATTGCTATTATGATTCGTTAATACGTACTTATGATGCGAATTGCGTCCAATATTCGCTTCCAAAGGCACGGGAGTGTACCAACTACCAACGTCCGGACTTCTACTGAGAATTTCCGAAAGAAAATCTCAATAACATTTTATTGGCCCGACCTGGGTTTTGAACCCAGACCCAACATATCTGCGGCCTTACATTTAGCCACTAGACCAACGAGCCAGTCAATTTACATATTATAACTATTCTTTCACCTAAATGTTCGTTAATACGTATTACGATGCTATGAATATTTCATATCAAATTCCCTTCGACGAAATCTACGAAATAACAAAATTCGCCATTTGTTAGACCAGCTGCCGTTTCCGGAACGGTTGAAAAATCGTGTTGTTACTGGATTTATCAGATTTTTTTTTTTTAACTAAAGTTTTGTGCGTAATTTTGTATTATCACATGTTAATCTATCCGTCTAACAGATATAATATAATGGAAATGTGGTTTTTCAAGGTAAACTTTTTTAAATTTATT
The DNA here is from genome assembly GCA_963151315.1 of Nymphalis c-album. Classification (NCBI taxonomy): domain Eukaryota; kingdom Metazoa; phylum Arthropoda; class Insecta; order Lepidoptera; family Nymphalidae; genus Nymphalis; species Nymphalis c-album. The sequence goes on along the minus strand of OY720590.1, from coordinate 9,323,363 downwards.
ACTATGTATAACAGAAACCATGAACAATTAAAATATTTTTGTTTTCTCATAGTATGTCTCAATTGTTTAAAATATTTCAGTCACACTCGACTTAAAAAAGAGATTTTGTATATCCTGTGTTAATATTTATTTTTTGTGTAGGTAACTCAATGGTAGTAATTTAAATCTTTGTCCGAACATACTAAACACATATTATAAAACAAGACCAAATCAGTCTGTCTGAACGTCATCATTCTGTCACATGTGTATTCCACCAACCCGCATTGGGGCAGCGTGGTGGAATAAGCTCCAAACCTCTTCAGAAAGAGGCCTTAGCCCAGCAGTGGGATATTCACAGGCTGTTACTGTATATAGTATAACATTTCTCATTGAATGTATTATTGTACCTATTCCATTTTGTTGTTGTTGTTGACGTATTTTTTTTTATTATCTTTAATTAAACAATTTAATTCGACTTTAGAATATACACTATGACGTATTCAAGCGCTAAACTAATTTTAGTTACACAGTTACAAGTTTATTTATTTAAAATGAACACACGGTCGTTGAAGTTGAATGGATCAATAACGGACACAATTATAAACCGTTTCGATATAAATATATGTACATGTGTTTATTATATCTATAGTGGTTTATTCTGATTTTTATTTGTGTGTGTGTGTGTGCGCGTGTGTGTGTGTGTGCGTGTGTGCGTGCGTGTGGGTGTGTGTTATTAAACGTCCATAACAAATGTTACTATGACAAAAATCCTTTATATGTGTGTTAGTCATAAGTTACTCTATACCAATCGATAACATCACCCTCGAACGATCTAGAACGTCAGGGAAAACCTAAATAACTGTTACATAATGTTTCTTTCCAACGTGCGTTAATTATGTTGTAATATAAATTTATTACCGGAATATTATTGTCAACATCTATAAAAGGCATGATGTTATCTAATAATAGAAGCAATACAAAATTGACTGCTTCTTCATCGGTTCGTTCATTATTGAACTATTCTTATATCTTTTGATATTAACATATTTTTGTCTTCTTTTATTATGAAAGCTAAAATTTGTTTGTATATAAGCGTCAAAATGTCAACGTAGTGAATTGGTGTTTATCAATGTTTTTTAACCTCGATCTTATGGGAAGGTTAGGCTTAATTAGTATTGTGATTTGATTGTAGTGCATTAAGTAGTATTGCTAATTCTAGGTAAATACAGAAATCTTTATTAATATTAATTGAATTAACTTTGAAATGACACAAATATTTATGTAGCTCCGCCCCGCGGTTTCACCCGCGTATAATTAATAAAAAAACACAATGAATAAAAAATAAGCCTTCCACGATAAAAGGACGTCACAACACAAAAATTATCTTTGAATTCGAACCAGTAGTTCCTGAGATTAGCCGGATCAAACAAACGAACTCTTCAGCTTTACATATTAGTATAGATTTATTGAAGATCTGAGTGGCTAGAACATGTTGAATGTTTAAAATTAAACGAAGATCTCGGGTATTTCTTGCGGTATCTGAGCTTATTAATTTATCTCATACTAAACGATAAATTATTATTAATTTATCTCATACTAAACGATAAATTATCGTTAGGAAACCTACACGTGTCGAAAGAAAATATGATCTATGCCACGCTCCATTGAAGCACTAAATCTTTTCTCTGAACAAGAAAGGAAATCTCTGCCCACCTGTGGGATTAATTAGTTGATACCGCATCTTATACCAGAAATACGTATATTTCAATAAAGCTTGGTTTGATTTATTTCTTTACAATATGTTTACTTGCCTTAAAATAAAACAAATGATAATTTCTTAAGTAGGTGTGGGAGACATAAACACTGCGATACTTAGGTATGACATTGCTAGTTCGTTAGTCACAAGGTTGTAGGTATAATTTATACTGTGGCCTCGGCCAAGGTCTACGTCCTTCAAAGTATAAAGGATAGATTACTTTGTACTAGTAAATAATATGTATTTAATATTATATTCGTTATGTCGCCGTAGATTCTAACGAAACTATTGTATAGTTATAAAGTCAACATAAATAAATGTCACGGTTGATTTGACGATATTATTATATGTTAATTCGACGGCTTTTAATTGGCTCGACGAGCCCGTTGGCGTGGTTGGTAAGACACTTGCTTTTCACGCCGCAGCTCGCAGGTCGTAGGTTCGATTCCCACCCAGGACAGACATTTGTGTGCATGAACATGTCTGTTTGTCCTGAGTCTGGGTGTAATTATCTATATAAGTATGTATTTACAAAAGAAAAAGTAGTATATGTAGTATATCAGTTGTCTGGTTTCCATAGTACAAGCTCTGCTTAGTTTGGGATCAGATGGCCGTGTGTGAATAATGTCCCAAGTTATTATATAATTCTTTGCGTTTGATTCGAAGTAAGTGCAATAAATTAGTATTAGATGAAAATAGCCTTCATTTGCTTATTTTTAGACGAATAGTCGTGACATATAAATAAGTTGTTACTTGTTGTGTCGTTTCCGTACTTAAAAATTCTATCGTTGCCAAGTAATTAGCTACTATACTTGTTTTCAGGAAACATTTAATTACCGACTCGTTTGTACGTGCCGCAGTACGATTAAAGAATGATAAAATATTCAGTATTTAGAACCTGTCCATATGGTTCTAAAACAGACTTAATTACTTACAATTAGTTTAAAATTTTGATCCTTTATAAAAAAACTATATTGTAATCTTTATTCTAATCTTGCTTAAAATATATTTGCATAATTAAAATATCATCTCATATTTTGAACATTATTTCTCTGCTAATTAACATGGCTTCTTCAAATCCCGATTAAAATCAACTATTTTTTTTTATTGCATAGGAAAGCGGACGAGCGTATGGGTCACCTGATGGTAAGTGGTCACCAACGCCCATAGACATTGGCGTAATAAGAGATGTTACCATCGCTTACATTGCCAATGCGCCACCAACCTTGGGAACTAAGATGTTATGTCCCTTGTGCCTGTAATTACACTGGCTCACTCACCCTTCATACCGGAACACAACAGTAGCAAGTACTGCTGTTTTGCGGTAGAATATATGATGAGTGGGTGGTACCTACCCAGACGAGCTCGCACAAAGCTCTACCACCAAGTAACTAACTGTCAATATCGTCGGAAAGTCTGAACTGTCAATATAGTAAGAAGGTACGTCTTCTTTTATTTCATATTCCGTGAATCATACTTAAGTAGCAGAGGGTCAATTGTAAAAATCAAGATTTTTTTCTCTGGATCCTACAGTGTCCATACGAGCGTTTCGCAACATATTTGTTTTCATTGTCTAACAACTTCACGTCCGTTTTTGTTAAATAAAGCATTAGAAATACTTTTACAGGCAGTCTATATATCGTACTTAGACTATACTCGAAAGCTCCGCTATCTAATAATCTTTAAATAGACCACATCACTATGTGATGTGTACTGTGTATGTATTGCGTAATTGTAAAAACTTTTATTGTTACTGCAGCAACGTATGGAATTCCCATAATTATATCCATATTCAGATAGTTGTATGAATACCGATATATTATGTGGCATTTGACCTATTAATTGAAGTACTATGACCAAAAACTACCAATATAATATTGATTTATTGAAATGTTTCAAAATCAATTCTCAGATATATAAAAGAAACAACATTTCTTTTTTTAAATCAGTTATGAATCCGGTATATATTATCCGGATCTAATGACTGATATTTGTTAAAATAGTCCTTCAAACGTACCATAAATATATAATTTTACACCATTTTTCATAATCTTGGTCACTATTCTCCAATAAATTGAAGAATTATGTAATAAAACCGCAAGTGAGCCAAAAAAACCCATTATTATATAAATTGCGTAAATTAAAAATTATTGTACGCTGCGCCATAAATTAATGGCATTTTTAACCGTTGTCACTCGTCACCGATCTTAATTATATTTTCGTCGTTTGTTAAATTTGTCATTTTTTATCGCTTTTGTTTAATTTAAAACGTTTTTTTTTTTTAAATTCAAGTTTAATTCATTTATTGATTGCGCAGTATGTAAAGCAACATTTGTTTAAGTATTACATAATACTTATACAATTTGACGTTTTTTGTGTTTACTTTTTTGACAGTTAATAAATAACCTGTAATTAAATGCGAAATATTTTAAATCTTATACGCACAGATATACCTTTAGCGGTGATTTCTATATAAATTAGGCTATTGTCTACTGATGTTTATTTACTTGAAAACATATGGGATTTCTTACGTACTCCTAATAAAGATTTGCACTAGCTTTGTCTCAAAAATCATGGTATTTAATTACGTGTAAAGAGTAACTACTGAGTTTTTTGCCTCCATAGAATCCACATCAGGCATAGGTGGTAGACTTTCATTTAATATAGACTTGTTAAATGACGATTAAAAGTACTTACTTCAAGATCCTATTTGATCGATTCCTTATTGATAACATTTTTCAGGAGCTATCGATCGAACGACTTTTGGAGATGGAGTCCCTGGTGGCAGATCCGTCTGAGGAATTCCAGTTCCTCCGCGTCGGTACCGACAGCAACGTTCCGCCGCGCTACCGTGCACCTGTATCCAGTCTTTGTCAAATAGGTAAGACACAAATAACATATTATCTGTTACTCTGAAATGAGGAATGTTTCAACTCCTGGAACTTACACTATAAGTACTTTTGCACGCCGATATAATTGAAATTGCAATTCGAAATATATATATTTATTTATATATACATATGTTTATACATCTAATATTGTATGCCCTTAAATGGACGGCGTCTGTTTTATGAATATCGTGTCGTTATTAGATCATTCAGAAATATAATGAAAAAAATTGGTTCTTAAATTTGGTTACGTCTTTGTGAACATCTTTCTCCCTCACTCCTTCCCAGCTCTATAGAGATAGAAATAAACCAGTTAATAAAATAAATGGCTTGATGTTGTCAATCCAATTATTTAAAAAAAATCCTTTCGTTCCTAATGTTTGTAAAATATATTATTAAAATTACACACGTAAATAACTTTAAATGGTAGGTATCAAAAAGGGCCTAATTTATGTCATCCAGAATATAATGTCTGATTGTTCAAAACTTCCAACAACGTTGAAAAACGACATTTTTTGATTCGTTTCTTATGATAAAAATAAAACAAGAAAGTCTTGATTAAAATTCAATAACAAAATACCAATATGAACATTTGATAGTCATTTACATACGTAAAATAATATGTATAATTATTAACAGGTTTTTAAACGACAATTTAGTTTGAACGCGATTCACATATGTATGTAGCTATGTTTATATACATAAAATAGGTACATATTTACACATTTATGTTTGTAGTAAGTAAATATGTAATGGCTCGTTTATTTATTATTCGTTTCGTCCCACTGCTGGGCAAATGTTTTAAGGATAATGTTTTTAGAATACACTCGACTACGCTGATCCAATGCAATGGTGTAGTCTTCATACATTATCGTTTCAATAGTTTTATTGATGTCATACTAAAATCATTTTATCAATGGATAAAGACATTACGGCCGAATACTGAAACGTCATTCAAATATGAAGTGGGACTTAATTATTTGGAACGCTTCAAATTTAGTATGTGAAATTTTAAATTAACGGCGTCTCAAATAATTAAGTTCCACTTCATATTGGAATGACGTTTCAGTATTCGGCCGTAATGTCTTTATCCATTGATAAAATGATTTTAGTATGACATCAATAAAACTATTAGACATTACTATTTACTATTGTCATACATTCAATGTGCCGTAATACTGAACACATGTGACTTTGTCCGTAAGGTCCAACTCGAGTCTAGTATTCAGTATTCTGGATCCTGGTGGCTTACCTTAGAGCCATACCAGGTATACGGACGTAATATCAACAGGCTAGCGAAGAATACCTTCTATGATGAAGGTTACCAGCATCGAGTTATCCTAAATAATAATAACCACATTTATAAATATAAAACAAAGCTTATATATGCCTGTAGAAATCGTTTTTGTCATTTTCGCATTTCCCCTTGTTATATGGCGCCTAGAGCGGTTGCTCTTCTCGTTCTGAGCCAGGGCCGACACTGAAGGTCACCATCGCTATTCGACAAGTGTTTAAAACTAATTCGGGGCTAAATTTTAATTATACTTCGAGATTATAAAAATATTAAGTTACGTATTAATTTAAAAGATAATATTTTGCATTTTAATTACTTATCAGAAATGTATATAACATTTAAACTGTATAATTTATTCAATCTAAAAAGTTTTAAATACTTTGTTGGTAACACTTTATCTAGGAATAAAGCGAAATTGATAAGATCTTATAGAAACATTTTAGTTTAATTAAAACTATATCGAGATTTATTTTTTGTATGTAAAAACGTTAATAATATATTGATTAGATTGGGATATAAATACTTTATCTATTGATATACTTGACATTCTAGAAACTTTATATTTTATGTTTTTATTGTATAGGTAAGTGGACGAGCACATGGGCCACCTGATAGTAAGTGGTCGCCAACGCCCATAGACGATGACATTGTAAGATATATCAATCGATCACTCACCCTTTACACCGGAACACAACAATACAAAGTACTGCTGGTTTGCGGTAGAATATCTGATGAGTGAGACCAAAGCTGTACCACCGAGTGAATAATAAAAATATATTACTGATGCCATTTTTAAGTTATTTTTATAAAGAATATTATTAAGTATAAAATAATATTATAAAATAATTAATATTATTATGTATAAAATTGGTTTCAAATATTGCTTGAACTTCAACTCTGTATATAAGAGTTGTATTTTAAACCGTCCCATAAAAACATACAATAATAATGTTATCGTCTAAATGTAAAAACCATACACATACGAACTTAACTTATTTGAATTCAATTAATATTAAATATTATTTCAATATTTGATTAGAGTATTGTTAATAGTTGGTAGTAGTAATACTTGGTGGTAGAGCTTTGTGCAAGCTCGTCTGGGTAGGTACCACCCACTCATCGGATATTATGCCGCAAAACAGCAGTACTGTGTATTGCTGTGTTCCGGTTTGAAGGGTGAGTGAGCCAGTGTAATTACAGGCACAAGGGACATAACATCTTAGTTCCCAAGGTTGTTGGCGCATTGGCGATGTAAGCGATGGTTAACATTTCTTACAATGCCATTGTCTATGGACGCTGGTGACCATCAGGTGGCCCATATGCTCGTCCGCCTTCCTATACAATAAAAAAAAGTTTATAATTGTTAATTTCAGGTAACAAACAGATCGCTGCGCTTGTTGTGTGGGCGCGCGACATCCCGCACTTTAGTCAGCTGGAGCTAGACGACCAGGTGCTGCTCATCAAGGGCTCATGGAACGAGTTGCTGTTGTTCGCTATCGCCTGGCGCTCTATGGAGGTTATAATAATAATATTGCCATATCAGATTAGGGCTCATATACATAAGGTCCTCCAGATAGAATTCGGCCACTCCACTTCCAGACTCCGGGCTGCTACTGAGAATTTTCTGACAGTAAAAACCCAATAACTATTTATTGGCCCGACCTGGGAATCGAACCCAGGACCACCGGAACTACGGCCTTATATCTAGCCACTAGACCAACGAGGCAGTCGTCATATACATGTAACCATAACGTTGTTATTTAAGAACAATAGCTCCCAATATTTAAATCAAAAACTTTTTTCGCGTCGTAACCGCGTAAGTTAGCCTAAATTAGTTTATTTCGTAGTTTTTGAATGTTTATCTAAAATAGTTTTAACTTGCTTTAAATTTAATTTTCTTGCATTACATTGCTCCATGTACACCTAGTTTTATATCATATACCTAATATGTAGCTGTACATCTACATACGTACATTATAATACGCTTCATTATATATGTTTAAAGGTATCCCAAACGGTCGCATATATTTTCGAGTCGAATATATTAAGTTCCGGAAAACTAATGGAAATATATATACATAGCCTATTTTTAACTTGACGCTGTAATAAAGATTTTCATCATTTAAGTGAAATAAGTGTAATAGGAAGTATGTAAATAATAATAATATCTTTATTATTCAGGCATCGAGGCCCATAACTGTCTACAGATTACATATTCATAATTACAGAACATTCATTAATAATTAAAATTAGCATCATAAAAATTACAATTAAAATATATAAGAATTATAGATTAATTAAACACATAACAAATACAAAACAAATATAAAGACGGCCCAGGTATTCGTTTCCGGTAGTTTAATGTATCCTGGGACATTATTCACACAAGGCCATGTGATCCCAAACTGATATACTACATTTGTTTTGTAAATACGAAGAAAAACAGACATGTTCATGCATACAAATATTGTCCTGGGTGTATATAAAAAATTATTTTATAAGTATGTAATGTAATGTTTCGCAGTACTTGGAGGACGACCGGGAGAACATGGACGGCACCCGGAGCGCCGCGCCGCCACAGCTCATGTGCCTCATGCCAGGTAAGTTAAACTAACTAAGTTAAATTAAGCTAACTAATATTATAAATTCCAAAGTGAACTTGTTTGCTAACACACGTGGGTAAAGCCGCTACGGGCTCGGTTAAGGGCATCGTAGTTACAAGAATAAAAGGATTACAATGTATTCGACACGTGTTCAACGTGGATGTTACCGGCAGGCATGACGCTGCACCGCAACTCAGCGCTGCAGGCGGGCGTGGGGCAGATCTTCGACCGCGTGCTGTCCGAGCTGTCGCTGAAGATGCGCGCGCTGCGCATGGACCAGGCCGAGTACGTCGCGCTCAAGGCAATCGTGCTGCTCAACCCCGGTACGTACCATACCAACCAACACATCATGTAAGCATTCTCTGAGAATGTTATCGTCACGCAGGCGACGGAATGGTGTATTATAGCATGATATGTAATCCATGAAAATTACACATAATTAGTGTAGTTGCTTTCATTGAGTTTATTTTATTAATGTAGAAATTACGCAGTTATGCAAAATATACAAGTTGTTTACATTTTTTTGTCACCAGCTGTCAATAATAAATATCCGTTTAACTTTTCAGACGTAAAGGGACTAAAGAATCGACAAGACGTCGACGTCCTCAGAGAAAAGGTATGTAAGAGTGAGACGTGATCGACAAGATACTAGTGGTAAGTTAAATAAGAAAATAACAATATAAATAAAACTCGGCAGATGTTCTCCTGCTTGGACGAGTACTGCAGACGAGCGCACAGCTCGGAGGAGGGCCGCTTCGCGTCGCTGCTGCTGCGCCTGCCCGCCCTGCGCTCCATCTCCCTCAAGAGCTTCGAGCACCTGTTCTTCTTCCACCTCATCGCAGAGAACAACATCGGCACCTTCATACGAGATGCGCTCCGCAACCACGCGCCGCCCATTGACACCAACTCTATCATGTAAGAGCATGACCTTGTAAACTGTTTCACGGGGCCGTAGACCGAGAGCGAGCCGAGAGTGTTTCAGGTTTCGTCTCTACCTGCGATTGGCTCAGTTCCGTCCAGTGTCGCCAACACATTAATTAAAACACTCCTGAAAGCGAGAACCAACTCTCTAAGAGAAAAACTTTCTAAAATCGATTTTTAAAAAATCTATGCGTTTAAAATAAAGTTTAACTATAACTTCCCTTAACATCTTTTTAACTAAAAAATGTTGGCAACACTGGTTTTCGTCCACTAACGCTCGTTACTCTTAGATAATATGGAGACGATCTGTGATGGTCCTGACTGGCGTAGAACCAATTAAATCGATTACATTTAATCGTTAAGAAAAAATTAAATGTCGTCGTTCGTAGAATCACATACGATACAATTATATGCTTTTATCAAAGTAAAGTATGGCTATGCCAGATTGCAGTATCAAGTACGGCAGGGTCGTACTGATTAAATTAAAGTTAACAAAAATATCTAATCCCTAGTAGTTATCGAAGGACACTTTCTATTGTTATTTTTAAATTTGTACAAAAATAAATAACAAGAAAGGTTCAAAATGTACAGAATGTCGTGACCTGAACTAATAAATACTAAGATATTGTGCCTACATTATGTAAATGGATCGTCCTGTCTATGCAACAGACATTGATTAATGTTTAATAAAATTTGCGAAAATAATTATTGAATTGAATTAAAATTACGTTATTGACGACTTTATAAGTAATAATTGTATCTATTGCTAGGCAATGTAATTAACCAAAGTTAGGTTTTATCAGATCTACAAAAAAAAAACAAAAAATCAGTATTCTCGATCTAAAACATTTCTAATAATGTACAATAAGTTCGGTAAATAAATTATTCGTCATAATGTCAGTAATTTCGATATTAAAAAAATAATAATTTGTTAATTACAATATATTATCATTCCATCTTAAAAGTATAGATAACATCTCATTTGATTTCTTACTAATTACAAATTATTGTTAGGTAATATTACTTGTAATTTAATGTCAGTATATTAACTTGCTTTCTCTTTTTGAATGTTAATCTTATGTATGTAACATTTTTTAAAGAATTCTATAAATGTTCTCTAAACGGTAGGTTTCATTTTTTATACTAAGATATACTTTTTTATAATAATTTCATTTTATTTATCAAATGACGTTAATAAGTCACAATAGTCCCCACAAAACAAACAAAAAACTCAAAAGCTATTTCATGGTTAAAAGTATTCGTTCAATCATCATAAACTTCGATTATCAACTCGGACAATCAAATAAAATTATGTTTCTTTCAGAACTACAATCGGTATGCCGATGTTATCATCATTTCCTTCATTCGCTCGTTGAACGAATGAAACGGTAAAACACAGTGTATTGCTATCTCATTCTCTGTAACTCCGTTCTTGGATGGTGATGTATGTCATTAATCATTATTATTCTATAATTTTATGTTATCGAAAATTGTTAATAAAGATAAGGATTCAGTAATAAAAATTAAACCGTTACTTTGTTTGTCATCTGGGAAACTTTCAACGTCATTCGTCGCCCGAGCTCTGCGACATGTCAGAGGTTCATTTCATGGTAACATATTAGTTAAATTTGTTGGTTTCTCGGTCGAAGAATATGATCACTACCAAGGTCGAGTTTGTAAATCGTTATGGGCTTAAATATGACAAAATTGTTATGTTTCATGTGTTGCTTTAGTCTTTTGAACAAATGAAATAGTCAAATTTGCTAGCTTTCTTATGTTATAGCTTCAAGTGTTACGTTATAAAATACAAGCGTCCGCGTACGAACATTGAATGCGTTGTCGTCGAAGATGTTATTTAATGTAAATGGGGCCGCCTCTTCTATTGTAAAATAATGTTATATTGCAATTAATCGTCATTTATAAGAAACTGTAATCTGTTAGATGTTTGTAGTAACATTATAATTTAAGTTTAGGTAATTTTAATGTTCTACCAAATCTTTTTATTTACTAAAGTTGTTAGTATAGTTATCATGCCCTAAGTTATTAGTTTTCAATGTCAAAACATTGATGATTGGTTGACATCAAATTATGTACATATATGTTATCATTATGACATAATTAAATTAATACTAATTTCCGGTTTATAATTATGTTGGTGCTGTATTATGCATTTTAAAATGCACACCGGACAAGTGTAGAGTTATCACTAAATTTTAAAGTGTTATTCATAATTAATGTAAATATATCCTTGCATGTACAATTTATTATAATAAAGGTAATACCTAATTACAATTAAATTATAAAATAAAACTGTATTTTATCCTATACTCGTGGTATTGTGATGGAAGTTTATGTTTAAACAGACATGAGAGATGGTGTCAATGGCCTATTTTATTAATATTGAAGAGTTAATTATTTTTAGGCCAGTATTTTTACCTCAATAACGAGAAGCAATTCAAATGGCAGATAAATAACATTAGCCAGTATTATTTGAACAGAAAGGATCTATTACAAAAATAAAAACATGTGCAAATATTGTAACAATTCAGATTTAATCAAAATTTTATCACAACAATACATTATTGTTAATTCTATAAATATTTTATTATAGATGGTGCAGAATGTAGCGGAGAGCTCAAGTAGAAAGCTGACTTGCTCGTTAAAATAGGTTAAAACAATATTAAATATAAGGAAAGTCTTTAAAATAAAGCCTTCTCTACATTCTCAATATTTTTGTTGACGGATATTGCTGTTGATCATTCGTGAATGTAATATTAAAGAATCAAATGTTTCCATGGGAAGGTTCGAATTTTATATTGGAGATGTTGCAGCGGTTGTGAGATGATTTATAATAATGTTCACTAAATATCTGACTATATTTAAGTTATATTTTTTGTATAGACATAGATTTAAGATTAATGGTGATTAAAATAAAATCATCAAAACAATATTTGTTTTATTTATTTTTATTGGCACGAATGTAAAAAATTCGGATACATTGTTAATTATATGGCATGATATTTACGTTTACACAATATTTAAGGGGCGGATATACGTCATTGACCTGGCTCGTTGCGGCGTTATGAAAGAGGAATTTGCACTGCGCAGACCTTGTTAAAGACAGAAGTTCCACAGCACAGGCCTATTCGGCACAATGTCTCATAAATCATATTACATTTGAAATTGAAAACAAAGGGTACTTAGCATAGCACCGTTGATTACATTATATAGTTTAAAAAAATTTAAGCCGGTGATAGCGAAAACAAAACGTTAGTATGTTTATATATATAGTTGTGTTCTTTGAGTTTTTGTATACGTATGTTGTCTGTAAAGTCGGTTTACAGACGATAGTTTAACGTGACAACGTCATAACAAAACATTGATGAAATGACGCATAGGCCAATCGAGTAAAAGAGAGGTATGCGGCGCAAGCGTACAATCAGCGTAACGGGACAATGAGTCATCCTTTTTCGTGCATGCAGCCAGCGTTCATCGGTTTATTAGAAGTTGTCACGTCAAAAAATGAGCAAATGCTATATATGCCATAGATAAAAATATATTATAACTCAAATGAATTCATCTCGCATATATCCGGGCTTTAATTAGCTAAATAGGGTAAAGCACAGCCAAGCAGTATTAAGTTCTTATACATGTTAAATATATGTAATATAAACATTACACGAGTCTTTACATTGATAGTAATGAGATTAAAATACTGCATTAAACTTACATTAAATGCTAAAAGTAGTACACTGTAAAATTGTATATTTTAATATAATGTAAGTTAGTGTATTATATAATGCTATTTGCTGAAATATGATGCTTCTATCGACTCGAACACTTCCAATTGCACATTTATTCTGTAAAAATAAGTGAGTACTGTATATAAGATTTATTTTCAAGAACAAAACAAACAGTTCCCTTTAAATGAAATAATATAAATAATGCCAGTTGCGGGAATAGTAATTGGTTTAAATATTTTATATTAAATAATTATGTAATTACCATCACTTACATCATAAGTTAAGATTTGATCAAATACTATATACTTTTTAAGCATAACCATATACTTATTAATTACTCATAAAAAACAACTCGGGAGTTGAGTGTCGACGAATCTAGTTGTAGGTGGAAGCGGATATATCGGCGAAATGAAGTGAACTTTAATAGCGAGTGGAGTACGTACTTGCTGAAGGCGGCCTGCACCTCGGCGACCTTGCTGGGATGGCACACGATGACCAGCTTGCTCTCATCCGAGAACAGCCCGCCCAGCCAGCGCCGCGCCGACTCGTGCGCCGCCTCGGGCGTCACCGCCGCGATCGCGCGCACCAGCTCTCTGAAGGCAGTGACACATTTAGTATAACTAACCTCTACCAATCTAATAAAAATAAACAACATATATTCTTTTATCCATCCTGTATATGTAAGTGTACCATGTATACCGTGTAGGTATGTGTTTCATATTAATCGGAAAAAAAGTTACCTGTTATATGTTTCTCCCGTCTGTTTGATATAATTAATGAGAGATTGGCTGACGACGTCGGCGGGACACTTTTCGTTCTGCACTATCTCGAACAGCGTTGTACTTTTAGCCGACTCGAATAGATCTTTGTCGAACACACCATCTGCTAAATATCCTTCCTGAAAATAAATAAATAAAATTAAAGACAATTTTAAAAAACCATACATATTATTATAGTATTTGTGTACTTAATATTAAAATATTTACCACAATGGCCTTAGCCTTTGTGTAGGCCGCCACAGAGTTGGTAGCACGGTACAGCGAAAAGACAAGGCACCCCTCGTTCGGTGATGAACGGATGCCGTAGCCATATGAAAGTCCACATCCGCGTATCAATCGCCACATTGGACCCTGCCGCGAAGACTCAAGGTTTATTTACAAAAAAAGAAGATAAATTATCACATTGTATGGCCTTATATTTAGTGTATGATGCTTATGGTTAGGTATTTAAAATAATGTCAATTTCAAAATTAATTAAAAAGGGCAGACAGCTAAGTATACGCGAAAGAGGTAAAAGTTGGCGTAGGAAACATCGTATAAAAAAATATGCCCTTATATTTGATCATATCTTACTGTCACTGTGCTGAAAATGTCTTTCCTTCGATACTATAATTAGTTACAAAAAAAGTCTGATGTGTAAGTGTACAAGCGCACACCTCCAGCTGTGTGAAGTAGTTGAGAGCGACGGCCAGCGGCGCGGTTTCGGATATGGCGTAGCTCAGCGGGCCGGGACTCATCTGCACTACGAACGAAGACTCTAAACCACCCACTCCGATCACCATGCCTCCACCCCACCCGCTCATCATCTCCGCGTCCATGTACAGCTTAGGCCTGTAAAATGTTTTACAAAAACGCTAAATAATTAATTATCAATATTAAATTTATGACGAGTAATCGAGTATGAATAAAGCGGTAAATATAACAAAACAACATATGAACTCAACAACACCAGGCTAATATGAGTTGCTGTGACGTCATCGCTGCAACCTCAGAGGCGATACCAGCGCCTTGACAGCTATAACATAGAAGGGGAATATTTTGTAAACTTACTCGGGAGGAGTGATTTGGTTTTCTCTCGCAAATCTTTTCCACGGTTCCACACTGATCTTGTACCGCTCGAAGTCGGTAGCGAGATGTAACCACGCACTCTCTGTGATGTTCTTGAACGTTTGTTTCGCTTCATTGAGCTTCGCTTCAGCCGAGTCGCCGCCCGCGTTTAGTTGCTCCATGAGTTGTTTGAGGAATGTCTGTTGCCGGAGTACAGAACTCCAGTGGACATTACTGTTTTTTGAGTAAAGCGTGTCTCGTGCGACGTCATACACCATCTTGTGACCGTTTCTTCTTACCTAAGTGAAATGAAATTTATTCGTAACTAATTTAATAAACTTAACCATAGATTAAATATGTATTGTTTTTATTTTGTACCTGAGATACATCATTCAGCATTCTCTGAGTGAATACTAATAGTCTTTCCTTAGTTATTTCAGCTGCATATATGATTTCATAAAGATGATTAACAACTTCCTCGTAATCTTCTGGTTCACACTGGAATAAAAAAAAAGAATGTTATTGAGACAAAGAATTGAAAAAAAAGGTATGTCTAATGTAAGTTAGGTATCTTTATAGTGTAATTCTTCAATTCTTTACACAAATTAATTACTCCCGTTACTCGACTGCATAGAGTCAGTACCTCTTTTGTGGGGCAATGTGTCCATTTCAGGATCCCAGAAAGCGTTCAAAATGCTTCAGTTGCTAAATTTAAAAAAATTGTAAAGGTACGCTTGTGTGCTAAAGGTTACTATACAATTAATGAATTTATGGATGATAACACACCTTGGGAATGAGACGAACGCCGCATGGCTATTTCATTGTTTTTTTTTTTTGTAAAAAAACATAAAAAAAGACAAAAAAAACAACCCGCTGAGTTTCTTTCGCCGGTTCTTCTCAGGGCTGGGTGTTTCTTTTCCGAACCGGTAGTAGTTTCCAGTTTGACAATCAATAATTAAGTGTAATACTTCAATATTGAATAAAGTATTTTTAATTTTGAATTCTTGCTATTCTATTTACTTGTTGGGCCAGTGTTTTACAAAACGCTAGTAATAGGATCTTACAAGGTTTTAGCCTGTCTGTCCGTCCGTCCGTGTCTTTGGGAATACTACGTGGATGACATGATGGCTTTTACAACAAATGTCGATTAAAATAGGGTTTAATTCTACTCCTCCAGAACTAACAAAACATAAAATGAATATTAAGATTCATACCTTTGTTTGGATGTGAACAAAGTTGCCGAACTTTCCCACTGCAAAGTTACCGGGACGACCGAACCCGATATGATTGGAGAAGGACACCGTCAGCCGCTCCGTGGTCGAGATAACTTCCTCGTGCGATATCAGTTCATTACCGCGCCGCACCGGACACTCGGCCATCGCATTGAGGAGGAGAGGGAGCCACTTGCGTGCACTTTGATCCAAATTCGTTGTATCGAGGATTATGTTTATCTGAAAGGGTTTGTCAAATATACAATGAAAGAAAAATATGTATTAACAGAATAAACACTTTAAACAAAATACTTTATACGAACATAACTTATTATTACATTTCACTAAGTTTCATTAACAATTGTTAAGTTTAAATGTTTAGTTTGTATACAATATTTTTAGAGCAGTTTGAATACTGAATACACTCAATTAACTTTATATTAACTCACATATACGAAGTTAGTGTTCAGGCTGTGGACCCTCGCGTAGAGCGGCACCTGCGTCAGGTCGAAGTAGGGGCAGGGCTGGGCGCCCGTGCTCCACGTGCGGATGTGGTGGCAGCGCAGCGCCTCGCACGACGGCACGGGCACCGCCGCCAGCGTGCCGGCGGGGGGCGCCCGCTGGGGTCCAAGGACAGAGATTAGCTAAGTCTCGTCTTTTTTTTATTGCATAGGAAGGCGGACGATCATATGAGCCACCTGATGGTAAGTGGTCACCAACGCCCATAGACATTGTAAGACATGTTAACCATCGGTTACATCGCCAATTCGCCACCAACTTTGGGAACTAAAATCTTATGACCCTTGTGCCTGTAATTACACTGGCTCACTCACCCTTCAAACCGGAACACAACAATAGCAAGTATTGCTGTTTTGCGGTAGATTATCTGATGAGTGGGTGGTGCCTACCCAGATGAGCTTGCACAAAGCCCTACCACCAAGTACGACTGACCGGGGACTACTCGAGTAGCATACTACAAATGTAATTGATATTACCTCATTAAATTCCATAGCTTCCTTCAATTGTTTAGCCTTTTTTGCTAATCCACTTTTACCTAATTTAGCTCTTTGGTCTTGTATTCTCTTCTTTTCATCTGCTGCCAATCTTAAAGAAACAATAAGGCCATTACTAATGTTTACCTTTCATACCTTACTATTCTATAAAATAATGTGAGTTATTATGTGTATATTAAAAGTATATATGTAATCACATTCGTTCGAAAGCAAAGGACCGACTGAGACAAATATGTAAATGTTACATTTAGTCCAACAATAATTACTTACATACTTATAAAGTTGGCGCTACATTATCATCAATTTGCAAATTCAAAACTCGCCACGAAATTTCGCATACTAAATTTTGAAATTAATGACGTTCCAAATAATTAAGTCCCACTTCATTTTGAATGACGTTTCAGTATTCGGCCGTCAGATAGTTTTACAAATTACATGAACTTTTGTACAAGTATGTGTGTTTCATGGAAAAGGTTTTGTAATACTCACTTCGTTCTAAGTTACTTCTGATCGCCATGACAATTGACATTAGAGACAAGTCATTAATTGTTAGGAAAATGTCGAAATTTCGTTGCGAGTTTTGAATTTGCAAATTAAGGATAATTAAATTTTAATTTAGTATGCGAAATTTGAAATTAATGGCGTTCCAAATAATTAAGTCCCACTTCATATTTGAAAGACGTTTTAGTATTCGGCCATTAATCTTAAAAAGATGTATCAATATCCATTTTTATATATAAGATAAGCCGTTATGGTTGTACGTATTAAAATACGTATATATATATATATATATATTTATGTATACGTATTTTTTTACTTACCTAGCTTGCAATCCAATACAAGGCGATCCGAGGACTGTGACTAAATCATCAGAAAAGTACTTCGTCAAAAGTCCCAACCAATAATCTACATTTTCTGCCATTAATTCATGTAGCTTTTTTTGGGGATTCAAACGGGCCACAAACTGAAAAAAGATTTCTTTTGAGAATAAAGTATGATTTTAACAGCCGAGATGGCCCCGAGGTTTTAAGTGAGTTTTAACCAAACAATGTGGATTCAATTTAAAAATGAGTACTGAATTTTCATGTGTTAATACAGTGGCAGAAAACATCATGAGGAAACTTGGTGACGGACGATATTTAAGCATATTTTTATCTACCAATTGGCATTAGTGCAGAGTGCATGGTGGTCTAACAATCTATTTAAGACAGGATGGTATTAGTTCAGCCATCGGGACATTTAGAGGTTGTTGCTGTTTGCTTCAGCCAAAGTGTATTTTTTGATAAATAGAGTAAGTTTCGATAAGGAAGATATTCTGCAATATAATCATGTGGTACTCACGTCTTGCTCATTCTGTGAATATAAAGCATCGCCTATACATCTGAAAGCGATCGCATGGTGTGGCTCAGACTCTAAACTGGCCATCGTCTCTCTCAGCTGCTTTCTTAAGAGTCGCTTCATTCGATCCATATCGATAGCTTCCTCACCAGAGATAATTCTCTTTAGACATTTACGAGCTTCGTCCCGTGCGGTTTCCAACTTATCTATTGGAACATTGTCCAACTGGATTTTAATTAATGGCGCGATGTTTTCAGTTAGATTGTAGCAAACCTGGGAACAAACATATCCGTGACTTAGTGCTCCATTCCAATAACATTTAATTATTATTTATTTATTATTACGCAATTAGAACTCGAGGGCAACAGCAAAGCTAAAAACATGAAATCACGAAATAAGTAATTTTTTAAAATTGCAATGACCATATGTAGAGACCAAACACAAAATATTAAATAAGGCATAGTATTATCTAACCACATGTGTTCATACAATTCCACATATATGTGTCTGGATAGGTTTTAACAAAGTTCGACATAGACACTAGGTACACACAGTAACTAGGAGCCCGGACGGCCCAGTGGGTAGAACAGGTACTCGAGGTCTTAGATTTGTATGTGCTTCATTAAGGGCGGTAGGGTTATGTAGAGCGAGTGGCTCACGTCTCCGGCCAGCGCGTCCTCGAGCTGCACGAGGCGGCGCTGCAGCGGCGCGGCGGCCGTGTCGCACAGGTAGCGCAGCAGCACCGCGCAGCCCGTCAGCTCCGTCAGCGCCGCCGTCTCCGTCAGCAGCGGCCCGCGCCAGCCGAACATCACCTGTACGATATATTTACAAAAACATTCATTAAAATATTTCTTTATTTTAAAAGTACTAACCTACAATCTACAAATAATAAAAATATAATTAGTTAAGACCATTACAGATGTAGGATTAGTAAGATTGTCCTGCTGTCAACGCCCACTATGCCACGCCAATCTCAAAAGCCATTGGTCATATGAACAGATATTATAATGACTGTGACTGCCTCATTGGTTTAATTCCAAGGTTGGGCCAATAAATAGTTATTGGGTTTTTCTGTCAGAAAATTCTCAGTAGCAGCCCGGAGTCTGGAAGTGTGTACACTTCCGTGCCTCAGAAAGCACGTTAAGCCGTTGATTCTGCGCCTGAACTCTTTCCGGACGTGTCGGATTGCCTTCTCATCGGATTATGAGAGCTAAGGAAAAGAGAGTGCACTTATGTTTGCGCACACACTTGTGCACTTATATATCTCCTGTGCAGTTGTGCTGGTGCTTATATCTCTTGAGACTGGCCGCCGTGGCCAAAAACAGGCTAGAGGACTTTATTTTAATGGACAAGTGTGCACAAACACAAATCCTTTCCAAACCCTAATTCTCATAGTGTGATCTGATGACAGTTGGGCAATACCAGAGAGAGATTATCCTGTGTCCTTAGGGCCGGTTTTTTGATCGGTAGTTAACTCAACAAATGGTTGAAAATAGTTACAAATGGTTAAATTTTGCCAAAATGTGTTTTTTCATCAATAGTTAGTATAACAAATGTTCAAATAATGAACTATTAGTTATAAAATTTAACCACCCAACATTGGAGGGTTAGCATTCCGACTAATAGTTAACTCTGAACCATGACAGCTGTCGACAGTTTTCTTGTTGTCAACGTCGTATTTTTCAAATATTATTTGTATTATTTATTATAAATTTAAATATAGTTCGATATTATAATATGTCGGAAAGTGTATCAGGCGATGATATTTTTGCGGATTACATGTTTATGAGAAGGCCGATTTTTTCCGTATATAGATGGCCATATCGGTGGTCCAAGGAAAAACGGTTATGTGTTTAGTCTTTATTAACTCTGAAGGAGCAATGTTATGTGTTGACCATTTGAACCACGCAAACCAAAAACCTACCACAGTGGCACCGTGGAAACCTCCATCTCAGCAAGCTTTGTTCCATTGTATGATCGAACCATACAGATATATTATTATTAATTCTGTGATATTATAAATCAATTATGTAACAAACATTGTACAATTAAAATATTTCAAGCAAATTTAGGGCGATCTCATTGCACCCTCGACGTACTTATTTGCTCAGTAAATATTATTATATTAACAATAATGCTACGCCTTGTTTTCCTATAGATCAGCACATACTTAACTAAAATATAGTTAAGTTTTAATTAAGAACTAGTTGCATAAAATCTAGTTTGCCTTTCATATTTACATTTTCCTAATAATCATACATTTTTTTAGAAAAGCTTGTTTGTTGAATCTCGTGTTATTTTATTTGACTTTTAATGGCAGTTCAAAATCTGTCAAAAAAGACGTTTTATTCACTCATTATGCATGTGTTGTCACATAGAAAAATATTACCCCCAAAAAACCATAGATATTTTAAGGAAATCTTTTCCGATTTCACTGGCAATATAATAGCCAAAGGTTAAGATTGACTTTAGTTAAAACATACATTAAAAACGAAATAGCCGTTTGACCATTAGTTAACAATTTAACTATGGTTAATATAACAAATTGTCATACGGCATTTGACTACGGATCAAAAAACCGGCCCTTATACGCTAGCCATTAGACTAGCTATGCAGTCATAATTATATGTAATTATGTATAACACGTCCCACTGCTGGGCTAAGGCCTCCTATCCTCGTTTGAGAAGGTTTGGAACTATTTAATAATTATCTATACATACAATTAAACATGTCAATCAAATACTCCAGGACTTTTTTAAAAACTAAGGACTACCTTACTGTGTTTGTTATTTTACAATTGTTAAAAAAAATCAGATACCTGACTTTTTTCTTTATAAAAGAATAAAGACCTGTCCACAATCTTCAGTATCAGCCGGCCACTGCTGCCTTTGTTCTCCATAGATTGGTAAAGGAGGAATAGTTTGCCATGGTTTAATCCATTCTTCTTTAGGCTTCTTCTTTTTCTAAATATTGCAAAAGCTTGTGTTAAAAAGTGCCTTATATGATATATATAAGAAAAATTCTCAAATTAATAATTCACATACAAATTTATCATAACATTATAAATGCGAAAGTAAGTTTGTTTATTTATTACACTTTATTGTTTGTCTATTACATCTTAACTATGACCATATGACCATTATGAAATTTTTCAACAAAAAAAAAAACATAGGCTAACGTCTCACCCAATCCAGTAAGCGATTAAAAATTAAATACTACTCAAATATTAAAACTATAATTTACGAAGATTTAAATAATTCATTTTATAATCTTTAATGACCAATTATATATTAAGTCCTTACATATGAAATTGGCGTTTATTTTGGCGCATAAGACATTTGAAGACATATGAATGAAGTAGATGAATAATATTGCAAGCTTTTCATATTGGTTTTATCAGTCATCTTGGTGTTTATCTCTCATATTTTAAATCTTTAAGAGCTAAATGTAACGGAGGAATGGTCTATGTACATGAATTAACATCTCAAAAACATGAAACTGACAATTACTTTTTTTAATGATAGTGGTCTTTAAAAATTAAGATAGTCACTGCATAATTTCATGACGAAAACTCAAGATGCAAGTTCAATCTGTTAAACTACCTGAATGATCACTGTATTATAAGTACCTGTTGTTTTAGATCCATCAATATGTCATCCTCTACAATAGCAAGTGCTTTAAAGACGTCGTCAGCTTCAATTTGGCCTGTTAAGATGATTGTCAAATTTTCTGGCCTATAGAACTTCTTATGAAAATTTCGGACCTAAAAATTGTTTTAAAATTATAGTTATAATCCTATAATCTCCCTATAATCCCATATTGCCATTCCTTATTATTTAGTAAGCTATCCTTAAAAGATAGACATATGCCATTGCGGACTTTTCTGTAGATCTATGAAAGGGGAACAATTTCACCATACATTATTTTATTATATTTCAAAGGGATTTTAAAACATTTTCGATGAAAACGCCCAATCGGTTCGTTTTTTTCCAACTTCTTAAACAATTATCGACATAATTCAACAGAAAACATTTATGAATTATACACATAAACCTTCCTCTTGAATCACTTAGCCCATTGGTGAAAACCGTAAGAAAATCCATTCAGTAGTTTTTTAGATTATCACGTTCATACAGACAGACAGGAACCTTGGGGGACTTTGTTTTATAATATGTATTGATGCTAGAGTTTAATAACAAAGTTTTTTGCATTTAATATACTGTTTACTGAGGACAATTTTACACAAACAGATTAACTAAACGGCAAACTGTTTGTAACGGGCATTCAACTGAATGAATCCACACAGCACATCTTTTGGTATTTAAAAATAAAGTTATTATTTTAAAGTATACCTTGACTATAGATAATATATTTAATATGACTTGATAGTAATGGTAAAAATAAAAAATAGCACATCACAATAATTTGTTAAACATGAAAATACTTACTTTAGTATTGTTTGTAGAGGTTCTAAGATTTTGCAATACTCCACCTGTCTCTGATGCGTATCCACTATTAGGATACATTGCACGGTGTAAGACCAAGTCACACCTGGAACATATTTGTTAAGACCACATTTAGTTTATAAAACATATATTTGTTGTTTTTAAAAATACTTGATTAATATATATATATATATATAATATATCTATAAAGTTTCATTATTATGCACCTGCTATCAGCTGTATTTTCTCGTCCTTGCATTTCACAATACACAACACCTGCATCTTCTCCATTCCCAGCAACATGGTGAACCTCAGTTATAAAACCTTGGTCAGTGAGTGTAGGTCTCAAGATATGATCAAGGTAGATAGGCAATAAAGTTAACATCCCAGCATCCCCAGCAGTTTGGATGGTATAACAGGTGTGATCAACGTCAGTCCAGGCATTGGTACCGTGTGCCATGCAACGATTGGCCAATATATCTAGGATACCCTTGTAGGGGTAGCGTTTTGAGCCCAAGAAGATAAGATGTTCTAAGGTATGCGGCAAGCCGTCATCATCATGAGTTTCCGTTGCTAAAAAAGAATATTTTATTTACCAAGCACATATAAGGAAATGTTTTATTTTAGGCATATGACTCCGCCGCAGGTATTTAGCAAAGAAATAAACATTATTAAAGATCACGTACCAAGACAAAAAAATCCTTTGACCACGGGACCCTCGACGTTTGCTATTATTACCGTTAATCCAGTCTTATCGGATACATATTTATTAACAGGTATTACATCAGAAGCTTTTATTGAAGAAATCAATTTGAAGTGAGACATATTACTTTAATATACAAACAAAAAAAACTATACACCTACAACGACAAAATAAGTCGTTAAGAAACTACTTTTACAGTTTTAACCGAATACCGATTACCGGCAATCTGAGAATTGAGAGAGGTGTGTCAAATGTTTGACATATCACATTAATGACATTATCATTGATCGTTTGGCTGTTAAATATGTGCTATTGCCGTGCCATTCTGCGAATCGGAAACTTAAAATTAAATTCGATTTATTCTCTGTAAAAAGGTTTGGTATGATATGGTAAAGGTATGTTAAGGTGTTTAAACATTTAAATTTACTAAATATAAGGTACATACAGGAAAATATTTTTCCATGTGCATTGTCCACCTGAGTTACCAAACCATTCTTGCCCGAATTTTATACGTCCAATATCCGAATGTAGACATTTCTTGTTTTAGCGATTCCGCTCACCAGTAACTTTTGTCGCGGCGACCAAACCAGTTTTTTCACTGTCACGTCACCTATCCAAAGCGGAGTGCGCTCACGGAGGGTGACAGTGACAAAACTTTTTTGAAAACAAGTTTTGATAAATTACTTCACACTTAAGGACCTGCACTAACTGAGTATTCTTTTTACTTTTTATCATTAAATGTTGATCTTTTTTCCACTTTTTCTATAAGTAAAAAAATAAATCTAATATTATTGACGTGACAACGTCTTATAAATTGGTTTGCCGGGTGACACTTCAAGAAACTGCGTTACGCTCCGCTCACGTTATGCGCTCACAATGAGAGCGAGTGAGAGGCACGCGTCCCTTCCACTCGGGCATGGTTAGCCCGCCTAAGAGCGAGAGAGACAGACATAAAAAGTGAAATTCAGTGCGAGATTCTTTGTATAAATTAATGTTTTAAATACAGAGTGTAACAAAATTCGTGTCCGACCCGTGAAGTGGTTATTAGGTATCGTGAGTCGGTTCTATTTATGTAAAAAAAATTAAAATATTATGCAAAAAAATTACTCATAAAAAATTTTTTTTTTCATTTTCAATTGTAAATGACGAAAATTTCATGTACAACTGAGGTCATGACCTCGTCTCCGACCTACCCGATAGGTAAGAGCTATCGAGCGCTGACGCCCGCGCCTGTGTTGCAATATAATTGTCGTTATTTAGTCAAATTATTTTTTTTTCGGGGTAAAATTTTGCTTAAAATTTTAAAATTTATTACAAAAATAGAACCGACTAACGATACCTAATAACCACTTCACGGGTCGGACACGAATTTTGTTACACCCTGTATAATTCTTTGTATAAATAAATGTTTTAAATTGTTACTATTATTTCATCCTTCTTCCTACTATACAAATGAATATTCACATTAAAATTATTTTACCACTCAAAGTCGTTGTCACGTAAAACTTTCGCCCGTATACCGACTTTACAGGCAACCAATTTTTTTTTTTTTTTTTTTGTTTGTATGTATTTACCTCTTTTTAAACTGAACTTTTAAACTTTTCTTTTTAACTTTATATATTTAATTCATAAGAATAAAATCAAAATACCATATTAAATTAAATCAAATCAGTTCAAATTCAATCATATTAAATTGAATTCATCATAATAAATTAAAATCAAATTGATTGCAATCAAAGTTTTTAGGTCAGATTGTTGTTTTTGTTTTGCTAAGGCTGGCAACACAGAGTGACAAATTTTGTAACCCTTGTGTACGCGGTGACAGAAATGTCACCCAACTATTTCGTCGCCGCGTGAGCGCATCTCCATACAAGTCCATGGACTTGATGAGGGTGAGAAACTGTCACCGAGACAAAAGTTGCTCGTGAGCGCGCTGCCTTATTGTGTAACTCTGCGCTCTTACCACACACAATAAAATTGTATGTCTGGAATTGAAATGAAATAAAAATCTGGAAACAAATAATTAATCACTACCTTTACCTACATATATTATTAAACTAAGTTCGCCCCCGCACCTGTTTGTCCGAACGCGTTATGGTTTTTAGCAATGGACGCAGTGATTCATGAGGAAAGTTTAAATGTAAAATTCTTGGAGGTTTTGTGTAAATTGGCTGTCTGGTATAGGAAATGTACAATAATTTCCATATTCAACCTTATTTCCTTAGCAATAAAGTATGATTGGACCATACAAATTTGAAATAACCTCATGAACGTCATTGTGTTCTTAACTTCTTAGTCTTACTTTTTGGGCCGTTTTTGAAGCGCTTACCGCTAATCTAGTAAATTATTGATCGAAGTATGGAATTAACGATTGGACTTTGTATTTTTGAAGTGAAAACTTCTTTAGCGGCGTTGTGCACTTTTTTGTGATGGGTAAAAAATGTTAAACTCGCGTCAGGTCACGTGACCCTGATTGAAAATTCGTAAGATGGATTCTGAAGTGTTAAATTTTTAATGTTATATAAATTGTCATGATTGTGTATGATAGCGCAATAAATAAATATTGTATTTTATCACATAAATTATATTACTTTTATACTGATAATTGAAACGATTCGTGCAATTATTTTTTTTGTATTTACCGGAAATTACTCAAGGTAGAAGAATGTTTATTAAGTTAAATTGAGGTCAATTGTTGTTATCATGGTGTGGATGGTAATGCGGAGAGATAATTGTCATCATGTTTCTCCGCGAAGAAGGAGAATGTTAGTGATGAATGTGAATGGTTATTAAGCAAGAGGAAGACCGAAACAAATTAAATAATTATGCATGTCATCTTGACTTTTATTGATGTGTAAAGCTTTATTTTGATTTTAAAATGACTATTAAACAAATAACGTAGTATGATAATTGTGGGCACAAAACATGAAATGGTACAAAAGTGTTTTATATTTATATTAGATACCTAATTATTATAAGATTAGCCTGCTATTAAATCCATGATTGATAATACATAATTATTTATTACGAGATATATATTTTTGATAAATAATAATCAGATTTGTATCTGTCGATTGTGATTAGCATACGAGTAAGTACGCACATCCTTATAACAATCGCCTTTAGTTTTCTTTCTAGCTGTTACTTTGAGAGGGGGGCATATATGTTACATACACATGTGGCAATGTGGCAATGGTGTGTATACACAGGTATGCGCCTCTCACACCGAAAAACTCACCGTTCTCCCTTCTTCCTTCCCTCTGTGGCACAACGATAGACATACAAAGAAAAATCGCCATACTGAGGATTGACATTCGGGGCGACCTCAAACCAAGCGATCACATCGAGACTGTTATAAAAACAGCCTCACGGAAAGTCGTGCTGAAACAAGTGTGTTGTACAAAACACAGTGCGGTCATGCGTCGATTATTACTCGCACCTGTGGGATGGCTCCGCTAAGTACTTACTGGAGGCCTTGGATCGGTCCGTTTCGCATTATTGGCTACGTAAGACGTAAAGGGCACCAACACCCTTGAGCCTTTACAATTATGTCTAGAGATAGCGGCGTTGAGCGCTTTCTATCAACTGCATCACGGGCCACGGCTAGTGCTCTGAGGAATTATTCTCCCTCATTCCTGCTTCTTCAACAATCAGCGCGTGCTAGCTCTCGATGTCACCAAGTACTGTTGTTTTGCGGTAGAATATTTGATGAGTGGGTGGTTCTTACCCAGAGCTTGCACAACACTACCACCAAGTAAACTAAAGAAACAAGTTTAGTTACAAGGTTGGTGGCGTTGTAAGGAATGGTTAATATTTCTGTGTTATAGTGTAGTGTCTCATAGGTTGTCCGTCCCGTCCACCTATTCTTTTTAAAAAACTAAATGGAGAATCGCTATATTTTATTAATTAGTAGGTATTTTTTATGAGGCTTAGAGATAAACTTCGGATATAAGGCCAAAAATATAACTATTGTTGGGTTCAACTTTTAATATTAAATTCGCGGGTAGATTTATTGTCATCGCACTATAAAAGCAGCGAGAGTAACGTACACCACGCATTATTCTTCTGCAACTCTTTCGTAAGCGATAGCTGTGTCTGTTTATTATTGATTCCTTTGTTCGATTTTTGTGTGTAAAATTGTAAATTGTACATGAAAATATAAATTTACTTTATCGTTGTATATTGGTTTTGATTTCCATCCTGATCATCCTGATTTGATTGCTAAAACTATATTATATTTACTTTCTCTTATTGTTCACTAAGCACTTAACATTGTTTTCAATAAAAACTCAAAATAAAAAAATATATTAATTTTGTAATTCGAAACATTCTTATTACAATTTATATTTAATTTCACACCATCACAAATCAACACATGTTTAATCGTTTAAAATATGCATTGAGATTCAGTAAGTCTTTTTAAAAAAGTCATAATATGGCTATGATATGATATTGGCTTCTTAATGACAGCGGCTGTCGGTCAACAGCCATGAGCATTGATCAACGCTCGTTGCATTACAGTCATCATTGAGGTGATGTTCGTTTGGACATACTACGTGAGTGATTATTATAATTATATATATCATTGTTCTTGAAACAATCATGTAAATTGCTTGCAGTGCCTCGCAACTTGACATGCAGTAGGCTTATATCTTAAATTCAAAATATTGTTTTGATATTTTATCGTATGCTATTCATAAAATCTTACTGAGTATTTAACAATATATTAGCTATATTATATAAATAGAGCCGAGATGGTAAAGTGGCTAGAACGCTTGAATCTTATATGTATTCCAACAACCCGCATTGGAGCAGCGTGGTGGAATTAGCTCCAAACCTTCTTCTAAAAAAAGAAAAAGGTTAGCTTAGCTCAGCGGTGGGACATTCACAGGCTGTTACTTTAGCTATATTATTACAATGGGAACTATCTACTTTGTGTTATGTATCCAACATTTTATGGAATTGAAGAAATATAACAAATCATTATTCATAGATCGATAAAAAACATTTCTCTAATATTCAATAAGTAATATAAATTCAAAGGAGATATGTATAATATTTTAAAATAAGTAGTACGTTGTACAATACATACTTATATATTTAGTAATATTTATCAAGAGTAGCAGCCGCTTAGATATTTTGAAATAAATTATATTATATTTTTTATTTATTTATCATTATTAGTTTTACAAATACCGCTTCATCTTAAACGTTAAATCTTAAAAGCTTAAATGTGCAGTTTACTGCACCGTAACCCACAATACAATAACCAAAGACTTTCGAAAGAACGTCTTTCAGAGTTCAAGTCTGTTTTCTACACATTGCGTGAATGGTGAGATGTGTTATGTCTATATCCCACGAATTGTTATCAAGAACACAATCACCATGTACCCCACCGGACTCCGTCTTCCGCCGTGCGACTCTCGACTATCGGCTGCCAGCCTGCCACACAGTTCGTATCACGCGTCGCTGCCGAGAGTGCACGCATACCAACTCGAAAACGTAACGTCGTCGCTGTACGCGTAACTAAACACATATAGCTTCATTGAGGATTTTATTAAAGTTATTATTTGGAAACGCAGTAGTATTAGGGGTGAGTTTTATATTTATTTGTATTTAAATTAAAAAAAAATACTGTTTTTTTTTAAAATTATCATTTTCATTTTTACATCGATATTTTTCACAAATATTTTTTATAATTTAGTGGAGTTTTTAATAAATCTAATTTATAATTTACAATAAAAAGTATCTGAAATTAAAAAAAAAACAACCACTCAAATACACTTTGAAAACATAAGAATATATGTAGTAATAAATAAATTTTATTTGTAAACCAATTAAATTATTTTACTGAAAAAAAAATACTGGCATTGGCATACTTGCCAGTAAATTGTCAACCAGATTGTGTATACGCCAGATTGTAACGCTGTTTTGTAATGTTTTACAATTACTGCCCAAGTTCATTCGATAGTATTAATCATATAGTTTGTTTCGAAAAATATTGAAGTATAATCTGTACGTTTCTTGGAAAGAAAATATATCTTTTTTACTCACTCGCATTAATAACTGAAAATATGAAGTTATTATATTTTATTATACTAGTAGCTTATAAAACATGTGGGAACAGATGAATATACATACATTGTATTGCTGAAATCATATTCATCCTCTTTTTGGTTTCACCATAGTATTAAGGGTTATGGGAAAAATGAACGTGAAATTTGTACAAATTAAAACATGACCTATCTTAATTCACAATTCATTGACCTTTTGAATTTATTTCTTATTTTAAACAACCTTCAGCTTTAGCAAAAACACACTGGAACATACTTCAAAGTAGTGGAAACATTCACGTAATAAGGTTTTTGAGTTTATAGTAATAAATATGGAGTTTTTTAGGTAATGTAAATGGAAAAACCTTACAATACAAACATGCAAGTTTAGGAAAAGGTGTTAGTTAATAATATTATATTCTTCTTTTATTTTATATTATTTTATTTTTATAAAACTTTGTAGTTCCAACCACTTAAATTTAGACTATTGACCCGACGAGAGTGTGTTTCATGTTTTTCTAAATAATAAAATATTTGAAAGGAACAATAATGTTTCAACATTTATAATAAAGTGGTATTGCACAACATAAGTCACGTTAATATAATTAATTTTATATTATACGTTGTACTGGATTGCAACGAGTGATGGGTAAAATTATTTTACTTGGTCCATATTTCTACACCTACTTTCTACTTTATCCGCGAAGACTTCCCACGTCACAAATATTTTTACTAACATTTGTAGAAGACGATATCCATTGTGCTCTCTGTATAAATTATATGTGTGATATTTTTGTGTTTATTTTCAGGACAAATATTTTATAAATATTAACCTATTTCTTTAAAGAAGTTAAAGTACACACGTTCATGAAGCTGCTCATTAACCCCTCTTAGATAAATAATAAATGGAATAAGATTAATTGCTAAAACTATTTTTTATTTGAAGAAATGCTAACCAAGTGAGCCATTATTATATTTAATTTTAAATAAATAAACGATAAACGAAGCTAAGTAGACTTTCCATGTCATTTGTAGAAATTTTCTACGTAATGGTATGTTTATTGTTACCAGTTTTTATTTAACTACATCTGTTATTACCATTATTAGTGGAGACCAAATCTTGGAAGTGAATTAAAAAGAAACAGACGGACAAAGTTGTTTAAACTTTGCACACACTTTTAAAAAATACAAATCATCGTTAGTAGTTGTTTCTTTAAGACTTTATTAAATAAAATTCATAAATTTTTATTTGTTTATATTGAATATTGATTTTGATCAGAAGAGTTACCTATAGGTACGTGCCTACTATCGATATTAATAACGAAGTCTATTTTCTTATATTGAAAAAATGGATGGTGATTTATTGTATCATTTGCAGATAAATTAAAATCATATTACGTAGGTACCTAGGAATTAAATATGGATATTAATTATTTTTACGTAAGTATATATTTATATACATAACATTATTTTTTTATCGGTGATATTACACTTCATAATAATTACCTAACATAATCTGTGATAAAAATTAATACTTTATCTATTATCTGCGAAATTGCTAGTATGCGTTAGAGTAATTCCGATTCAAATGATTAATGGATAAGATTATACTTGGTGCTAATTACTTTTTGTGGACGCTGTTTACAATTATATTTTATACGTCAAGTTTTGGATCTTACGTGTCTTGGTGGACACATGTGTCGCAGATTTTTATCCGACACATGCAAGTTTCCACATGAAAATTTAGCAACACTTCCTCGGGTTTGAATCCTTAATCTTCTGTACAGATTCACATGTTCTAGCGATTATGTCATCTCAGTTATAATACGACTAGACTATATAATATAAGTATATTTACGTATTTAAGTTAGTCACTATATTCTATAATTATTTTTCTTTATGGTTACGGATATAGCTATACATATAATGGCTTTATAAAAGAACAAAAGCATCGTACTGTAATTACGTATATACTTTATAGCTAATGAATATATTCGTTGTATGGTAAACTTCAAGGCTACGATTACTGACAATGATAGATTCAATGGTATTATCGGGTTAATAGCGATGGGACACTCATTACGTTCTCCATAACGGTACAGCAATGTCAGACGTGAGACGTTACGATTAATGTTTGTAAATCACCTTTTGATACTTACTGTGATATTGTCTATGAGCTGCTACATAATATCAATAAACAATCGAATATGAAATCAGAGTTTTAACTTCCGTCATTTAATTAAAAAATATATAATAACAAATTTATATTAAAGATATATAATCAATGATACCAAAACCATTTTTTCTACGTTGATATGATAAGATATTACGTGGCTAATATTTCGGTAAGTGTATCAGTATATTACAATACATACATAGGTATGTATTTTTTTACTGGACAGTGTCTATGAGTGATGATGATCGCGTACCATCAGGTGAAGACCTCATCATCATATACTTCTTATATTGGGTAGAGACAGGCAGACAGGCTGACTGTAGTTACTTATTATTTCTTCCTCTCCTCCCTTTTTTGACCTGTCGTTATATAATATTTGAACGCACACATTTGAATTGGAAACGACTATTAAATCAACGAATATTTAATGTCAAATATACACGAAAATCATTTAACATAATTATACTTTTAAAAATAGTTCTCTAGCGTTGCATTAAAAATTTGATTTATGTACACATTTAACCTGTTTTATACATAATACGTTTAATATCTATGTTGCAAAAATATTATTTATTAAGTTTTTTTTTTTATAAATTGTAAGTAATATTTTATAGATGTCACTGTGAGTTTGATGATGTTTTAAAAGATTTAATATTTTTAGTTGTTCGTTCGGTGTATTTTGTCTGTTTGTGTCGGTAACCTGTCATCATTTATTTCACTGCTAAACACTACTAAGTATTGTTGTATTCCGGTCTGAAGGGTGAGTGAGCCAATGTAATTACAGGCACAATGGACGTTACTTCTTAGTGCCCAAGGTTGGTGGCGTAAGAACGATGTAATGGTTAATATTTCTTATAGATCCAACATCCAATGTCCAAAGCCGGTGGTGGTAAAGCACTTATCTAAGACTGTTTAGAAAAAAAAAAGTTTTGTAAATACTAATTAAACACTGATTTATTTTTTCTGACATCAAACAAATTGAAATTTGAAAATAGAAGACGTAGTATTGTGTATCTTTTATTCATTAGGTTTAAAATTTAATATAAACGTATTAATACTTATATATATTCAACTCGAAACAATATAATAGCGAATCTTAATGTTTACATTGACTGCATGATCTTTAATCTTGCATGTTTTTAATCACTCTGCAAGAAATGAATCTTTGTTCTTCTGCAATTATCCACAGTCCGTGTTGAGCAACATTATGTTGTAAGTTTGTAACTTCGCATTAAAATAATTTGATCCTATTGTCGATATGATACGTATATAGGACTAGCTGAACCCGCGGTTTCACCCGCGTGTAATTAATAAAAATATAATTATTAAAAATAAGCCTAAGCCTAGCCTTCCTCGTTAAAAAGACCATACAACAAAAAAATAATTTTTAAATTCGAACTAGTAGTTCCTGAGATTAGCCGGATCAAACAAACAAATCTTCAGCTTTATGTATTAGCAAAGATATATTTATACTTGCATAACCAGGTAGATGTTGTTCCAATTTTCATGATTTTTTTGATATACTGTAACGCCTATGGTGGCGAAATAAGCTTTTTCATGAAAAATTATATATAGGCTACCTGCCTATATATCATTTAATGATTGATAAATGAATGATAATGTTTAACGGACAAATGATCTCGAAGTACATTAATATAAGACATTCTAACATTTATTTACGACTGCGTATATTGGTACATACTCGCAAGCCAAGCTATATGTATCTGCATTGTTTTTTGTCGTTTTCATAGCATTATGACAATAAGTCGTATATGTTTTGACATTTTCATCTCAAAGGTGGCCTTCAGTTTTTATTGTAAGTACACTTTTTGTTTTCATTTGTTCTTCATGGAAAATTATTTTTTTCTGTTCGTTCGTTCGAATTTGACGTCATCACATAAGTGATATTCAGCTTTGTTTAAATTATTATGTAAAAAGTAAAACAAAATAAATAAACGAACATACTAAACTCCGCATTGAATTTAACTGAGACAAAATATATGGAAGAATATTCATCATTTAAAATAGTGTGTAAATTACGACAACTATAGATAAACTAAACTGGAATGGTTTCCTCATATTAATAGATTGGCAAGTAGACTCGGTAGTACTCTGTAGCGTACATAATCCGGTCGAAAATATGAACACTGGCAATAAATGTCGATACGGCTTGCCTGATGTATTTTTAGTTTAATACGTCCTATGACATTTTACTTTGTAGTGACACAGCCGAGATTCAAACAAACAGAATCATTTCAGTCATTGTCTGTACTTACAGTTTATAAAGAGAGCCCTGTATGGCCCGTTATAAATAAGGGTTTAGGGGTAAATTTAAATAAATAATCCGCCATCAATGACTTTTCAAAACATACCCAGGAAGTATACTGGTTTAGTATTACGTTATTCCACTGGGATCGTAGAAAACTTTTAAAATCTAAAAAAAGTAAAAATAAAAATTTAAGAAAACGATAATTATTATAACTTAATATTCAACTATTTTTACAGATAGACTGTAGTTTAGTTTAAAACTAACAATTGATAAATACAAACTTTAGGTAAGAAACGATTGCCACTTTTTCACATAAAATCATATATCTGAAATTATAGGAATGAAAACAATAATAGCAAATTGAAATGTGTCGTGTGTGGTTTGAGTTAATTGTTTTTTTATTACGATAAGTTGGTTGGGTTGGTTTAACAATCAATAAGTGAGTTTAATTCTTTCTATATTTATTATTTATGATTATATATTATAATAAAAACTTAACTAAATACAAATAACATTTAAAAATAATTATTATACAAGTCGTGACCGCGTGGAATGGTGGCAAGAATGCTAGCAGCATTTCCACTTTGAATCGCAATTCCGATTCTCTGGGCGAAAAATGAACCAGCCCCCCTGTGGAGGTAATAAGGCGGGGAGTAATATTTTGGATGAAAATAATATTATAATAAAATAAATTAAAAGTTTAGTGATCTTTTTAATTATTTTAATATGTTTCTTTTAAGTAGTAAGTAATTAAAAGGGACAGTAAAACCACGTTTGGAGGCTTAATTAAATAACTTCCTAGTCAAGACTTATTAATATATTTACGTATTTCCTTATTAATGTTTTCATTAACAAGATATTAAAATAACAATTCCAGAAATACGCGAATTGAGAATATGACAGACCCAATACAGACAGCAATGAGAATACATTCAAATCGAAAATTTTGATTACCCAGGGGAAAAGTTATAGTATTTAATTCAAAATGTTATTATTTTACTTATAACAAATGACCGGCATGAGATTCAATGTCGCTTTAAATTTTCTAGAAAACATTTATTCAATACAAGTCGCAAGCAATTATTTATACGTATATGTTATTATGTTGAAAATCTTTATGCAAGTACCAAAAATAACTGTTCAAAGCTTAGAATCAATCGAATTAACGATGCGTGAACGCCTAGAAAAAATATAATATCTATTTATTTCAGACTGACACAAGAAACTAAATAAGCTACAAGCTACAATACTAATACATTCAACTCTGCCCGTGGTTTAGTGACGTTACCAATATTACGAATATCGTAAAATATTGGTAATATCAGTTCTTAGGCATGACTGATGACTGTGTCAATAATATCTGTGTATAAATTTATAATGCTAAAAGTGAAGTACGTATATATAATGTCATTAGAACCTAACTTTATAAACTATCTGTGTAAACCGGGATTAGCGGAATAAGTATGGTGAGGTAATGAATGCTCATTACGATTTAAATGATTGTCCTGTATGAGTTACTTAATGTAGTGATGTTTTGGTGGGTTATTCTGCGTCCCGCGATTCATTCTCTGTATGTTTATGCTTCAATATAAACGTGTTATTACCTTAATGTATTCTACTCGTGCGAAGCCGCTGCGAGCAGCTAGTAATGTATTAAAATGTATTATTTTGTTTATTTCAAATGTAACTGTTATTGCAAATAGCTTTCTACTAATTTAGTTTATATCTTTGCTTATTAGAAAGGCAATATTAAACCTGTAACAATTACAGCATCCTGTAGATATTTTAATATACCTTACTGGTAGGTACAAATCTTTCACTAACTGGCGAATGAAAGAGAAAGTAAGACGCGAATATCAACAGCTTTCCTTTTAGTTTTGATATCGCTAAACGTCTGCATTATTATAAAAACAGTCATTGAGTTTCATTCCGTAATCATTATTTATTATTTGCATTTTATTTTATCTCAGATAATGTAATAATATGATTTCACAGTTGGGAATTATAATTTTAATTCTGTTTTTATGGTATATGATAAGCGTGCGAGAACTATATAGATACATAAATAATATTAACAAACTATTAAAAACTAGGTAGGTTGTAAACAAAAGACAGTTAAAAGTACAGTTAAATTTAAGTGCTTATGACAGTTCGGACTTCGGACGTTGACGTATTGATAAAGTCATGGATAGAATCCATAATATTTTTATGGAATATTATTTACTCGGTGGTAGAGCTTTGTGCAAGCTCGTCTGGGTAGGTACCACCCACTCATCAGATATTCTACCGCAAAACAGCAGTACTTGTTATTGTTGTGTTCCGGTTTGAAGGGTGAGTGAGCCAGTGTAATTACAGGCACAAGGGACATAACATCTTAGTTCCCAAGGTTGGTGGCGCATTGGCGATGTAAGAGATGGTTAACAGCTCTAACAACGCCAATGTCTATGGGCATTGGTGACCACTTACCATCAGGTGGCCCATATGCTCGTCCGCCTTCCTAAGCAATAAAAAAAAAAAAAAAAAATTAAAAACAAGCGGCCTGCATCTGTGTGTATCCTAACTTATTTGTACTTTTAAGTAACAGCCTCTGAATGTCTCACTGCTGCTCCAAAACCTTCTACTCTGTTTAGTAGAGCTGGAGCTGAGTTTTGGAGCTTATTCCACCACGCTGTTTCAATGCGGGTTAGTGGAATACACGAGTAACAGAATTTCTATAAAATTTGACACATGCAGGTTTCCTCACGATGTTTTCCTTCACCGTCAAGCACGGGATTAATTATAATCACAAATTAAGCACTCGAAATCCGGAGATGCTTGTACGGATTTGAAACCACGGTCATCGGTTAAGATTCACGCGTTCTAGAGTATGTAGGTACAACAAAATAATCTTTTTTTAATTAAAGACTTAGTGACCAATTAGTACTTTAAACATGATGTTTTATAATATTATAATTTTTATGAACTCTGTAGTGAGTGCACGAGACATTATAAATATTATAATTTTTTAATTCAATCTTAATCGCAAGGAAATATATTTATGTTGTATTTTTATATGATTTATAACCACGCAGGCTACTTCATATTAATTAATGTTTAAAAGTTCATGGGCATATAAATGCATATTTTGTTGATTTTATATTATATATTTTAACATTATTAACGTCAGATTTTTTTATTAAAATGCAGTTATTTATTTCGACAATTAGCGATTAATTCTCAGTTCAACATCCCGAGGTCGGCCATGACACATAAATTACTATATGTACTTGACAAAGAGGCGTTTGACTCTAGAGAAAGAAACCTGCATTGCATACGAATAGCAAGACTCGACCGCATGTGAATAATTCTTCAATTTGCCAAGTCAAATTGTATGTTTTTGTATTACTCATCTTTACAAATGATTCGCGGTTTACTGATACATCAACTAAAGAATTTCAACTGAAATCAAGAATTTCACATATTTATATGATTTAACATATTAGTTCTTACAAGCTAGCTTAAACATAAGATTAACAAAACATAATATGTATGTAATCCTTTAATGTCTTAACTAATTTTATAAAGACAAAAGTGAATTTGTTTGTTTTTTTGTTACGATTTTCTAACGACGTATTTTCAAAATTATAAGATTTTTGCGCTAACGATTGAACTTGTATGTTCAGTTATTACTCAGAAATCTTAGTAAGGTAAACGAATTTCTTTGTTAATACGCTTTCCCGCCTTAATTACTCAACTGATCAGCATAAAATTTTGCCTGCACGTAGTCCGGAGTACAGAAAATGACATTAGGTAGGTACCCCTATCACCTGCCACCCCTAACTACACGTTTCCACTCCACCCCACGTGTGGAAAATTAGTTTTCTTTACTTTTTGAAGTTATTTTTCTTTTTTTTTATATAATTGCACTAACAGCGGCTATTGAATTTTCTAGGTTTTTTATTGTATAGGTAAGCGGACGAGCTTATGGGCCACCTGACGGTAAGTGGTCACCTACTCCCATAAACAATGGCATTGTAAGAAATGTTATCAATCGCTTACATCGCCAATGCGCCACCGACCTTGGGAATTAAGAGGTTATGTTCCTCGTGTCTGTAGTTACACTGGCTCACTCACCCTTCAAACCGGAACACAACAATACCAAGTACTGCTGTTTTGCGGTAGAATATCTGATGAGTGGGTGGTGCACAAAGCTCTACCAACAAGTAATTTTTTTTTAAATAAATAAAATTTTACAATGTCTGAAAACGTAAACGTATTTTTATTCCATATACATATTATGTACAATGTATATATATAGTGATGGTCTTTGAAATCTGTCTTTGTTAGGAAGATTCCCTTAAATGGATAGTTGGCAATACTGCTAGTTGCTACCCGTCGACTAGCATGTATGTGCATTGATTATACAGCCAATATTGACGATAAAGTTTTCCACTTGTAAAAATAATACGAAATTAAATCTAAACCACAGAATAAATATATCTGAGCTTATTCGTCGAACTGCAACCAATTACACAGCAAGGTCAGCGAGCTGTCTGAATAAATTAATGCCTTTAATCCATTTCTCAAATCAGGTTAAAAACTATTGAATGGCAGCCCTACACACTCGCCACGCTGCCGCTGTCCACACATACTGCGATGAAAAAAAGATCTAAATTACGGATTTTTTTTATTAAATATTGTCTGTCAACAGTTGAAAATTTTGATTTCTTCAATTATTAATATCTTATACTTATATTGATACGGGATTATCTATAGTTCCTAGGATGAGAAGATATTAGTCAATACATTCAGGAAGGGTATTTATACGACATACATTTTAACAGTATTCACTTCATAAAAAATAGTTTGCTTGAATAAAAAAAATCCTTTAAGTTATAAATACCAAAGCGTGCCTCTGATATAATATGTGATGAACGGTGTAAAATAAGTTGGAGCAAAAAAATATCTGTTCAAATCTGTAAATAAATAATGGAAAATAAAAAGAAAATTCGGAAGCAACGCACGTTCAGAAATATATTGACTAAGGTTGTCTTGTCTTTTCAAACCTTTGAATTTATTTATGTTTTTTAATCAATATGAAGAAAGAAAATGTAGATATTGGTAAGATATTTAAATATAGTGTGCTTTTATTGGGGATTGGTGCTATTATAAATTTAAATATTGAATAATTATTATTATACTATTTCGTATTTATATACATTTATTTTTATTACATTTTTAAATTTTAACGAAAAAATAGAAATATAAATTGGTATGTATGAATAACTCAATAAAAATATTCTTATAATTAAGAAAACAAGTAATTACTCATCAATTAAATAAAGGGTCGTCTGGAAGGTTCTTCAATATATAGGCTTTTAAACCAGCTTTAAGTATATTTTGCCTTGCTTTGAAGGCAACTTTTCATACTGTTAATATACTGTTAAGTGTTAATTATGAGCATAATAATGAAGAAAATGAAATGTGAAATTAAAAAATGTATAAGTAGTAATACATTTTATACTTTATTACATAGAAGAATATTTACGTCATAAAATTTCTATGAAATTAATACTACGTGGGTATTTGCAACATAATTCTCTATGGAACCTCTATTGAATAATAAACGCTATAGTGTGTAAGTTGGTATTATTTATAATCGTTATGAATAAATATAATCTCCCTCTTTATATTCTTAGAATATCCATACTTCGTGAGTTCCACGAGCGCAATAAATTAAATATTTATCTAAGAATTACCTTGATCATCTACAAATTACTTAAGGTCAGTCTTCAAGTAGTTATTGACATAGGTTAGTTCATTCATATGTTTTAACCGACTTTTAATAAGGAAGAAGTTCAAGCAAACACCATAAAATAATAATAGGCTAAGCAATGTTTCCTACTTTTTGATTAGTTCCCAAGGTTGGTGGTACATTGCCTATGTAGAAAAATTGTAGATATTTCTTACAGTGCCAAAATCAAAGTAAGCGCCGTCAAAATATTATAACCCTCGACCAAAAGTTTAAATTACATAGTAGTTAAGATTGGTTTACGACTCCAAAAGTAACAATAATTGTAAATAAATTATCAACCACTCAACACATTCGTACCTACATATTGATGAGTAGAAAATAGTAAGTTAATTATCAAATTATAAAATAATACGCAATTATTTTTTTACTTTTTAGTGCATATTAATTTGTTTTTCCTATGAAGTCGGTTTTTGTTTTGTTAATTTTTTTATTTATTATATAGCGAATTGGTGCATCCAATTAAGGGTCATATAAATAATTTCTAAGGGCAAAGATGACCGTTTACGTTAAAGTGTTCATTGCACTGACTCACTTAAATAAATCTAAATATCTATTTTAGATAGTGACCTTTTTATGTCTCGTAAACATTCCAGAGTTATCTCAATCCAGATTTAGCTATTGATTAATTTAGGGATTAACTTATTAATTAATTCTCAGTTTGTCCAGTAGAAGAAATTAGACTATAGCATTATTAAAATTTTAAGGAGTACATGATTACATACATGAATTTGTATTTTTCTCCAATATATATATATATATATATATATATATATATATATATATATATATATATCTTTTACATCACTAAAGCTCGTCAATAGTTACCATACAAAAAAAAGAAAAGCGTATTGACAGAGAGAAGAGAAAAGGTACTGAACTATTTGTTCTTTGACTATTTATACAGATATAGATAATGGTTTGTTGTTACGTGTATAATACACCATTAAACATCATTGGACACTAATATAAAGTAAAACATAAACAACCTTATATTATTCTTACTAAAAAGTTCTAATATGTTACATTTAATATAGATTAAACATTAGTTTTTATTTACAAATTGGCAGCTTTCCATCGATTAGCACTTTCAGACGTTATTGGCGATATTCACATGTATAGCTTTGTATGCGTGATGATGCATGTTTGCATCAAACTTCTATTAAATCGAAGGCTTTCTAAATACTTTTAATTTTTTTTATATACGGTTAGGTACCTTATTTGAGCTGTGCCCCGCTTTTTCACCCGTGTAAGGTACAGCCTTATTGGAAACTAGCTGTGCCCCACTGTTAAACCCGCGTTTAATTGATAAAAATATTACGAATAAAAATAAGCCTACAGTCTTCCTCGATAAAAGGACTATCTAATACCAAAATATGTTTTTATTTCGAACCAGTTGTACCTGAGATTTGCCGGATCAAACAAACAAACTGTTCAGCTTTATATATTAGTATAGATTAAGGAAAAAGTACTTGAAAACAATTTAGACTAAATCTCAAAGGCATGTAATGTCAAAACGGCAAAGCTCTCGAAATCGCTTAGTGATAATGTAAATAATTGGGTAGAATAAATATTTAACATGACACGAGAAGTATAATATAAGAATGACGAAATCTCGTTCACAAATCAATATTGTTTTTTTTTACGCAATATTTACTCGCTAATTTTGGATATTTATATATAATCTGTACAGTAAATAGAGGTATTAAAAATTCTAGAGTAAAGTTAAATTCATAAGATAAATCTTACGGTTTGTTTTAAATAAAAAATAAACTTATTATTCGATTTTATGTGACATCTAATATTTCCTGCTATATATTGCGCCGTACAAAATTAAATATCCTTACATAAAGATTTACCGCCAGGTATGAAGACCGGAACAAATATTCTTAACTATTTATATTAGCTATTCTGATAAGTACGTAACTTTGTATAATTTCATAGCAAATGTTTTTATTTTGTTATTTACGTTTTTGTTTTGGCGCATAAATAATAATTCGCCAATGTTCCAGTTCTGTATTTCTTCACCTATTGAGGACTAAGACTACTACATACTGGCAATCATAATTATTTTTAATCACTTATCTGGATTCGAATAGTATGTGAATTAAGATCAGCGTATTGGGGTCATAATATCTTTATTATATGACATTTTTATATATTATCTAATTTTGTTGAATAATACTTATCTATCAATAATATCTTTAAGATTTAAATCCCAACACAACGTTGAATATGAAAGGAAGGGTGGTAAAGAAATTCGATAGCTTTGCTTTCGCTCTCAACGTTGATAAGAAATTATGTATGAAGGTCATTGACTCTCACTTTCCTTTCTCGATGCTGCATCGGAAACCTCGCGTGAGTTCTTTAGTTTTTATGTCAACCTTCAGTTTGTGGTCGCTCCTAATTTTCATTTGTTTATTAACTGCGAACTGAAGTAAACTTTGCTACATTTTATTAAAATATATAAAAAAGAGAAAAAAACTGTTTTTATTTATACAATGAGCTAAAATGAATATTGTTAAGATGCTCTGTTATATTGCACTGCAATAATCACCAATAATCAACTTTGCAAAGTTTTAGCTTAATCGTTTGGGTGGAATAGGTATAAAATTGATGATTACCCAAGGATTTGACTACATTTACATTTAAAATAAAAAATTCTTGTAAAAATCTGGATTGGATTTTTTTACGGTAAATATTCGTTAGATTCAGCAAAAAAAAATAGATATAACACTTAATACATAATAACCATTTTAGAGTAAAAAATGTTTATAATCATTTGTAATTTTGTAGTAATTTCTCTATTACAATTATGAAATACTTAAGATGAATTAAATTACTATTAAAATTTTCTATATGTATAAATTATATAATTATACGACGTTATTTACATTACAATTTAGAATATTTCGCTTAGAATAAAAATGTGGTCTCATTTATTTCAAAATGATATATTTTAACTAAAAACAAATATTTTTTTCATATTCAAAACATATTCGATCGGTTTGACTGCCAAATTTGCATAAAAAAACCTGTAATTCAGTCATTAGGGTCAATGCTGATAAGTTCAATATGCAAATTTTACACATAGCTTAATGGGAAATATACTAATTAACTGTTGACAATTTTTTATATGTCAGTTTTTTTTTATAATAATATCTTAATAACGAAATCTACAAATATATTAACATATCAAAGTATTGTAAGTATGTGCCTATTACAAATAATAATAAAAAATATATCTCTTGGTAGACGAGGTGACGGAAGTGTTAGGTAAGTACTCTATTATAAATAAGTGTGTAAGTAAATTACATACTAGCTGTGCCCCGCGGTTTCAACCGCGTATAATTAATAAAAAATAAGCCTAAAAGTAAGCCTAGAGCCTTCCTCGATAAAAGGACTATACAACAACACAAAACTACTTTTTAAATCGAACCAGTAGTTCCTGAGATTAGCCGGATCAAACAAACAAACTCTTCAGCTTTATATATTAGTATAGATATAGATTATAAATAAGTCTAGAAACAGACTACAAATACAACGTTGAAAAATAACAGAGGAGTTTCACATTCAAAGTTATTTACGATACAATACGAATTAACCTTTTTAAATATCTGTTTTTTAATTGTTACAGGTGACGTAAGAATTTTACTGAACAAAATGAACGATTCGGAGTCACAGT
Source organism: Nymphalis c-album (assembly GCA_963151315.1). Taxonomy (NCBI): domain Eukaryota; kingdom Metazoa; phylum Arthropoda; class Insecta; order Lepidoptera; family Nymphalidae; genus Nymphalis; species Nymphalis c-album. The sequence goes on along the minus strand of OY720590.1, from coordinate 9,279,669 downwards.
AAGTTCAAGCTATTAAGAAATATAAGTCTGATATATTTTTTAAATAAAAATCACGAAGATGTCAAATATCGAGGCTAACAATAATATGAAAGGAACAGAATCCAATTATAAATTGGTGAGTTTTTTTAACATTTTAAAAATAATAATGACTGCTACAAATGTCGTAAATAACTAGATATGATCTCACGATGATTTGTGTTTATTTTAAGTTGTTGTTAATTTTATGTTTTTCTTTGAGTATGGTTGCAGCATTATGTTAATTTTTAACTAATTCTTCATTTATAACAAAGTCATAAGTAGGTATATTACATTACGACATTTGCTGTATAGTGTATACTATGTACTTTTTATATTCAATTAATTTACATTTTTATGATGTGACTAGCTGTGGCCCGCGGTTTCATCCGCGTATAAATAATTAAAATATAATAAATAAAAATAAGCCTAGAGCCTTCTTCAATAAAAGGACTAGCCAAAAAGAAAAGATTTTTTTAAATTCGAACCAGTAGTTCCTGAGATTAGATAGATCAAACAAACAAACTCTTCAGCATTATATATTAGTATAGACTTATAGAGTATAGATAATAATATAATATCCTGGGATATTATTCACACACGGCCATCTGATCCCACACTAAACAGAGCTTGTACTATGGAAACCAGACAACGGATATACTACATATTATACTACTCTTCTTTTGTAAATACATACTTATACAGATATTTGTATATTATTTACATTTTATATATAAAATTTTATCTCGATTTTTTTTTATTTCATAGGAAGGCGGACGAGCGTATGGGCCACCTGATGGTAAGTGGTCATCTACGGCCATAGACAATGTCATTGCAACAGATGTTTACCATCGCTTACATCGCTAATGCGCCACCAACCTTGGGATCTAAGATGTTATGTCCCTTGTGCCTGTAATTACACTAGCTCACTCACCCTTCAAATTCGAACACAGCAGTACTTGGTACTGTTGTTTTGCGGTAGAATATCTGATGAGTAGGTGGCACCTACCCAGAAGAGCCTACACAAAGCTCTACCACCAAGTAAAAATTATTAAGATAATTTGTTAATATTTACACGATTTTGCCAATAACTTGTTTTATTTGTAAAATGAAATGCGTCCCAATGAAACGAATCCTTGGAACCTCATATAGATATTTCTATTTACGATGATGCTCCACACTCTTTTAATAATCGCTATGTTATAAACCCACCTTGGCTGACATCGACTCCAAAAGTAACAATAATTGTAAATACATTATCAACCACTCAACACATTCGTACCTACATATTGATGAGTAGAAAATAGTAAGTTAATTATTAAGTTATAGAAGAATACGCAATTATTTTTTTACTTTTTAGTGCATATTAATTTGTTTTTCCTATGAAGTCGGTTTTTGTTTTGTTAAAATTTTTATTTATAGCATGCAGTAATAACAATAATAATAGACTAATGTCAGCTGATCGTCTCGCGCTTTTCCCACTTATAAATATAATATGTATAATGAAATGAGAAAATAAAAGGCGATATCAGTCTTATCAGATATTGATCAAATAATAAGTGCCTAAAGGCATTGTTACATTGTATTTAAAAAAAAAAACAAAGTAAATACGTCAATAGAGACTAGTTATAAATCAATGTTTTTTGCAGTTTCTAATATGTGTATGCGTCAATGTGTGAGGGGTACTACTACATCATTGCGTATTTCTTATCTAATCACAGTCCCTGATAGCAGTAGATAATTGTTAAAGTGAAGTTTATATTTACGAATCAACTATCAAACAACCAACGGACATATATTTCAGGATAATGAAAGGAAAGACATCGAAAAAGGAAAAATTGGAACAAATGACACAAGCTTACCCTGGATACACATCATAGTTATGGTGTTCGCTTTAGCCGTCCTAGTGGCGGCGTGTGCAGTTGCCTGGGTGTTCTTCAGCTGGCAGATAAGCCTTATTGTGTTTGCGGTTATAGGATCCGTATACATAATAATCTACTTTTCGAATTGGCTATGGGTCGCCATACAAACCGCTCCTAGAGATTTCAAGTAAGTAAAAAGTACAATTTTACGTTTTAAATGTTTAGAGAAGTTAATGGGTTGAATGTGGTTGTTAATTGATACGAATATTTGTTAATTTTTAATTGTCTGCGCACGTAGACCACTATGAAGGGATTTAAAAAATCAACTGTAATTTTAGTGGAAGAAAGATTTTCCTTTAAGGTAAAACTAAAATGAAATATTATATTTGTTAAGTAAATTTGACAAGCATATAGGTAAAGCTAGAGATGTACCTATCGCTTAACTAAACAGTAAAAAATAAGTACTTAGTACCTACCGAAACATGTACGCATTAATATTAATGGCTTACCTATTGTAACAAGCATAGAATCATATCTTTGAAGAATATTTTTAATTTATGTATAAACTTATCGAATGTGGCGAATATCGAATATGAAACGGATATTCTTTAAATACCAAATCGTCGTCAAAACATCACTTTTGCCCTTTCAGTGTTCCACGATATTCAATTTCAACAGACTACAAAGCTGTTGTTATAAGGAGACTTATTCAAAGCTAAAAATACTTAAATTAAAAAAGACAAAACTAAAAGTTGTAGGTAAAATTTATTTTCCTCCTTCCTTATCCTAACTTATTTATATTTTTCAGGGCTCTCTACTGTTATATAAAAATTTTAAGATTGACAAGTAAATTTACGAAGAAAAATTGGTCCATGCCAGATATATTCCACGAAACAGTTAAAAGACATCCAAAAAAAGTATGCTTCTTATTTGAAGACGAGTCATGGACGTTCCAACAGGTAAATATTTCGAAATAAATAGTTAATTATACTATAAATGCTGTCGCTTATAGCATGCTTAGCAAAGTGGTTATATATAACTACTCTTTGCAGTCAGCGAGTGGTAATTTTCGGTAATCAACGTCAGAGTTTAAGTCATCCTAAAATGAAAACTTTCAAACGTTGCTAATACTAGCGATTCAATTAATGTCTTTTTTTCACTACATAATAATTCTCCACCTAATATTCTAGTATGAATTATTTATAAAATATTAAATAATTAATCATTATAATGTTACCTACTACTATTATAATTAATTAGATACTTAGAAAATGTGATTATACTTTTTTTACTGGTAACGTTTTTCCAGTTTCTTATATATTATTATTTATTCGTGACTTTGTTAAGCTAACGTATATTTAAAAAGTTGCAATTAATTTAAAACAAGAAAATTTATTCCTTTCTTTCTAAATTCATTGTGACGTAGGTCGTAGATTTTTACTTCGTGCAATAAAAAAAATAAAAAAAAACGAATACGATACATAAATACATTTGAAAAACGAGTTACGTTATAATTAAATTAAAGCTAAAATATAAATATTGATGGTTCAAATGTGTTGATATTTTAAGTACATGAGACCTGTGAAATACAATCCTTTGGAGCATACCTGCCACGATTATTTGTGACCAGTGCTCGTAGGTAGGTAACCCAATTATAATGCCGAATCAAAGCGCAAATTTTGTAAAGGATTGGCGTACGTGATCTGTTTTATTAAACATTGGCGGCTGACATTGATATATCATTAATCTACACTTACTTCAGGTAAAAATATTAACCGGTATGGCGCGATTAACTTGTTTGCCAAGGTTTTTAAAATACATTATTATATTGGTATATATTTACGTTAAACTTGAACTTTATGAAATTTCAACAAATAAAATAATTACTTATTGCATTTTAATTCTTTCATCAATTAAGTAGTCCTAATTAAAACAGATTATTTAGTCATGAGATGTTGCAGTGGCTGGAACCTAGTAACCTAAGATTGCAGGTTCAAATCCAGGCAGGAGTCACTGAGTTGTCATGTGTTCAATTTGCATTTATCATGCATCTCGTGCACGGCGGTGAGGTACAATGTCGGATGAATCTCTGCATCATAATATATGTATTAACTAATATAGATTATATAGGAGTAGTGTTGTGAAATAAGCTCTTAAACCTTCTCGAAAAGGAAAAGTTTTTTTTTTAAATCTTATATAAAGAGTTAAAATATATTTTAAATCAATTTTAAAACTATAAAAGTAAAGATTAATATAATGTGAGAATTCAGACTAAGTATAAAAAAAATTTAAACACGAAAGACCCCCTTCTTACAACATAAGATTTACTTAAAGGTAACGTACTAATTTATAAATAGCCCATTTTAAAGTAAGTTATAAGTACTAACATAACTAACATTTAGATTTTAGTTATTGTTGTAAAAAAAAACACACTATCATGCTTGAAATACATAAATATTACTGTTGGCTTTAAACCTTTTGACCTTGTCAGATCTCAATGACGTACCTACTTCAAAATATCGAACATTGTATGTGTTTAACTTTGTAATTATACTTGCAAAAAAAATCACAACCAACTTTAAGATTCACTTAATATAACAAAATAATTTAAATTATTCATTAAAATCATCATGTAAACACCATGAGGAAACCCGACCAGGCTTGGTGGAATTAAATCCAAAACTTCCCATCATAAGGTGAGGTCTTATTCCTGGTGGTTAATCTTTGGTGGTTCTCTGGTGGGTTAATGGGTCTTAACCCAACAGAGGGCCGCCTTACCTTACTTTTGATGAAATTTTATTTTTATTATTTTCTAAATCTTTTCCTAATACACTAATTCAAACGTTCCAAGCATTTTAATTATGTTATTAGGATTAACAACCCAGATTTAACATTTTTACTAGCTTTTACGTCGGAGCGATTAACATCTGACCTATGAAACCCTTAAGGAAGCAATAAATTGTTCTTCAAATCCAGGTTAGGGATTGTTATCAGTAGCCGGCCGCCTAATTATAATTCAACGCTCTTAAATTACAAGCGGTCAAGGCGTTTCATCCAAGATATAAGATATAAAACTATGTGCAATAATTTTTACTGATTTTAAATTATAACGCTGTTTCCCTGCAGATTAGTTGATATACATGTTTCTGAATCATTTCGTCACCACTTACTACACCGCATCACCGCCGAGCACGAGATTACGAAATAAACACAGCGCATCTTAATAATCGTGGCGCTTTTACGCATCTATAATATATACGAATCTGTATTTAAGATCCCGACCTTTCTTCGGGACTATTTTATTGGATGTTTTTGTGTCTTTTTAAAATTAATGTAATGTTTTAGGTGGAGGAGTATAGTCTTCGCGTTTCAGCAGTACTTCGAGCACAAGGCGTGAAGCGTGGTGACACTGTCGCAGTTATGGCTAGCAATTATCCTGAGATGCCTGCAATCTGGCTCGGTATAGCTCGCATCGGTGGTATTTCTCCGCTTATAAACACCCATCAAACGGGCAATACTTTGCTCCATTCAATAAACATTGCCAAATGCGACTTCGTAATTTACGGCAGTGAGTTCGAATCTGGTAAGTGTGTAATCACATTTTCGTTGTTTTATAAAAGTATTGCATTCATAGTCATAATATTAACTTGGGTGTAGTATATTTCTATCTTTGCAATAAAATATGATGTTACTAGACCCAAGGATACGGCTTATCCTAATTTTGGTGTCTAGCAGTGCAAGGTACTTAAACTACCTATTAAACGTATATTAAAACTTTACAGTTTTTTTTTTGTTTTAGCTATTCAAGATATAAGAAAAGAAATAAATGACTCAATCAAACTCTTAAAATTCACCCGCCGTCCATTAAACACATCGGATAGCGCTGTGAGAGTAGTCGACTCCGAGAATGATTTGACGCACCTACTGGAGTCTACACCACCAGCGCAATGGTCGAACTCCGAGGGTGAAGGCTTCACTGGCAGGCTGCTGTACATCTACACGTCTGGTACAACAGGGCTACCGAAGGCGGCTGTTATATCCCCATCTCGGTAATTATATTATGCCGATGTTAATTTTGATCTGAATCGAACGAATAACTTAGAACTATAAATAATGGATTCATATTATATGGATGTGGATTAATGTACAAATCAACGGACAAGTGAAACAACCAAAAAGCCTACCTATACATATATACATACTTATAGGTAGCACTCATTAATCACATATTGTAACGATAACCAACAAAACTTATTATTGTTGAAAGGGTGAGTGAATCAGTGTACCTATGTTGGCGGATATATGGAGGAGGCACCCTGGTGCGTGCTATTAGCTGATTCTGACACTAACAGCCTAAACTATAAAATATCCACTTGTAAATTGTTAGATAACTTACATATTTATTTGTTTTTCCAGAATGGTTTTCATGGCGTCAGGTGTCCACTACTTGGGAGGCTTAAATTCTAAGGATGTTATTTATTGTCCTATGCCGCTCTACCACTCGGCTGGTGGTGTTATCACAATGGGAAATGCTTTTATCTTCGGTTGCACTGTGGCGTTAAAATTAAAGTTCTCCGCTTCAGCATATTTCCCAGACTGCATTAAATATAACGCGACGGTAAATAGTTCATTCCCGTATTAATATTAATTTACATTATTTGTCTAAATTAATGAAATGATGCTTTGAATTAGTTCACTATGAGGTTGAAAAAATAACTTAATTCGTTTAGTTATTGTGTTTTCTTTAGCTATAAATATATTTTTCTAATTTAAATGTTATAAACTTTCTCTTGTGAGCTTAAGTGATTTTGCATTCCACAATGACTGGCATCTGAATCTGATTTGATCGATTACTCGCGACAACTATCTCGATATAGCGCTGATCACGGAGAGATCATATTTCGATGATTCATCCTGGAGAGTTTTTTCGTTAAATTGTTTTTTTTTTCTTCAAATTTTGTCGATCTATGACCATACTAAAAACGCTTGAAGGAGCACGGTTATGTATATTTTTATCGTGTATTCTAGGCGGCACACTACATCGGTGAAATGTGCCGCTATGTGCTTGCCACGCCACCCTCTCCCACTGACAAGCAGCACAAAGTGCGCACCGTGTACGGAAACGGCATGCGACCAACGGTGAGTTCCGACACCTACTTATAAAAGACCTACTCGTAAACATATTAATTATTTTTTCTGTTGAAAACCCGATTTTGTCTATAAGCCTTGCTATTGATAGTTATTATAATCACAATATATGGTACACACCATATTATGACAGGGTAGAACTTATAGTAAAAAACACCATCTCAATTGCTGACTGTTGCGACAGCTGGAAAGTTAGTTAACTATTATAACATAAGTATAACCCTTGCCTGAATTTATACATATCTCGCTAAGATCAACGCCTACAAGCTATTCTACATAGACTAAATTATTGTATATTTAAATTATAAATATACAAAATAGAAATAACTAAAAATATACAAAATTATAAGATTTTAAATTTGCCAATAAAATATAGTTTTAATAAATTACCATTATATTTGCAGATATGGACTGACTTCGTAAACCGTTTCGGTATCAAGAGGGTCGTCGAATTTTATGGTGCAACAGAAGGAAACGCTAATATAGGTAATCATTAATTATTTTTAATTCACTTCTAGGTATTTTTACTGATTCGTTTTAAGATTTTTTATTATTTTAAGCATTTATTTAGAAAGTTGTCTATTGGGTAAAGTTGAAAATAACGGAATGTATTATTATTGTGGATAATTAATTACTGTCAAAATCATTATATTTACATTACAGTATTATACTACATAGTACATTGCCCTTGCTAGCCGCCTAACAGCTATCGTTTGTGCGGCTAAAAATGACAATGACCCTTATCGACCTTCGTGATAAAAACTAGTTTTATTTCGTAAATACATTAATCACGACAGTTTTATTAAAATAAAGAATATATATATGAAAAGTTCAATAAATATTAACGGGAAAAGAAGACTTATGTTATAAATTTTAGGTAGGTACAACAAAATGCAATTAATAAAAAAGCAATGATCATTTTAAATTTATTTCATAAAATATTGAGACAAAATAAAATAGGCAACATTAATTTTCCGTTTTAATAATAAGTAAAAATGATGATGTCATAAAAATGCACTGGTTAGGTATTCGTAATTTATTTATTTTGACGCGATCTCGCACGCAAGACTTCAATGAAACAGATGTTTTACAAAACTACATGTATTTATATTAAAACCCTTTTTAGTATGAACTGTTAGATTTAGAAGTTATGTTAAAAAAGTATTAAATAAGTACGTGAAAGATTATATTGGTAGATAAAAGACTTGACAGATTTTAAAGAATTTAATATATTTAGGATACATACATTTCAGTGTAGTGTGATGTGCCTATAAATATATGATCGATGATTTTTATTGGTCCGACCTGGGATTTGAGTCCTCCAGGTCTGCGGCCTTAAATCTAGCCACTAAACTAACGAGTCAGACACAAACAATAACATTTTGCAAAACTAAGCTTTATGCAGTTGAGAAATTTTGTTATAAATGTTTATTTTATAAAATTATCTTTTCACTTCAAATACTGTGTAATTGTTGATCGTATTTAAATTACTATATATTTATAGAGAAGTATTATCTAAATATATGAATTTATATGAATTATTTTTACCATGTTTACAGTCAATGTTAACAACAAAACTGGAGCTATCGGGTTCGTATCAAGAATTATTCCTGCAGTGTATCCTATCGCCATTATTAAAGTGAACGAAGATACAGGAGAGCCTATAAGAGACGCACGAGGCCTCTGTCAGGTAATTTTTCTTTTAAAATTAAAACAAGATTAAAACTCTTCAATTGCTCCTGTTTAATAGGACAAAATTATCGGTCATAATTATAATAGTTATTATGAAGACGCATACTGTTCAATCATCATGTTTATAATTTATACGTCAAAAAAATGAAATAAATGAAACTTTTAATGTTACAGCTGGCACAACCACATGAGCCTGGCGTATTTATTGGTAAAATAAAACCGAATAATCCTTCACGCGCATTCCTCGGCTACGTTGATAAAGAAGCCTCTGAGAAGAAGATCGTAAGAGACGTCTTTAACTTTGGAGACTCAGCTTTTATATCAGGTAATAAAATTATATCAAATGGGTTAATTATTACATATATATGTACATACAGCGTAAAAATATTTGTTTATAAAGAAATTTATCTAATTTAGCAGATATTAAACTATAATATAATATGCATCATTCCCGAAGTTTTATTGGAAATTTAACTCCATAGGTACGGCTTAATTGTGGATAAAATCAAGTTTTGCAATTCCAGGGGATATTTTAGTAGCTGATGAGCTCGGCTATTTGTACTTCCGCGACCGAACTGGGGACACGTTCAGATGGCGCGGAGAGAACGTCAGCACGACTGAAGTGGAGGCTGCAATTTCCAGGGTCGCTGACCAACGAGATGCTGTTGTATATGGGGTGGAAGTATGTAGACTGAAATTATTTCTTATGCCTAAAATAAATACAATAGATAAACAAAACAATATGATATAAAATAAATAAAAATTTTAACAAAACAAAAACCGACTTCATAGGAAAAACAAATTAATATGCACTAAAAAGTAAAAAAATAATTGCGTATTCTTCTATAATTTGATAATTAATTTCCTATTTTCTACTCATCAATATGTAGGTACGAATGTGTTGAGTGGTTGATAATGTATTTACAATTATTGTTACTTTTGGAGTCGATGTCAGCCAAGATGGGTTTATAACTACATACATAGTTAGTTATAGGTGAGATGTGCTTGTGTCACACGCGCAACTTTACGAGGCGAATAAAAGTCGATTTGTAATGTGTATGTTTTTGTTTGTTTTTAAAAGATTCCCGTATTATTATTGCTAGGTATATTATAGTGTTTCCTTAGCTGACATCGACTCCAAAAATAACAATAATTGTAAATACATTATCAACCACTCAACACATTCGTACCTACATATTGATGAGTAGAAAATAGGAAATTAATTATTAAATTATAGAAGAATACGCAATTATTTTTTTACTTTTTAGTGCATATTAATTTGTTTTTCCTATGAAGTCGGTTTTTGTTTTGTTAAAATTTTTATTTATTTTTCGATTTTTAGTGAATCTGAAGTACACTCACTAATTTGGTAGAATATGGGTAGACCTACTAAACGTGCAGCTCATATGAGACAGCGCCGTTTATATTATTATTTAAATATATTAATCTAAAACAGTGAAACGTAAAGAAAAATGCATTTTTGTACTTAATTAATAAATATTAGTTAATATGGTTAAATGTATGAATATAAATTAACATGTTTTGATTAAATAGATTTAGTTGGTAGGGTGTTGGGCAGCCATAACATAATCAAATAATTATTTCTAGTAATAATTAAATAAACTGTATGTTTATAGATGTTGTGTTATACCATTCTTCACCATAAAATATGACGGAATGTCTGTATATTAAATAAAAAAGGGGAAGTATCTATATTGTCCTAACTAATATTATAAATGCGAAAGTAAGGTGTTTATGACGCTTTCACGCCTAAACCACTAAGCCGATTTAAAAAATTCTTTCACCAATGGAAAGCTACATTATCAAGGAGTAACATAGGCTACATTTAGTCCCCATATTCCCACGGGAACGGGAACTACGTGGGTGAAACCGCGGGAAAAATACTAGTAATCAATATATAAATATACATAAATATAACCTGTATATAAGAGTACATATACGATTCTATATATATATATATATATATATATATAATTTTCAAAATTGGTCTCAACTTTTTGGAGATGTTCAAATATGTTTCAATTACATATATACTAATGCTTACATGCATAACTCATATTATAAAGAGGAAAGATTTGATTTTTGTTTGATTTTTTATTATGAATTAAATCAAAAACTACTCGACCGATTTTAAAAATTCTTTCACCCTTAGAAAGCTACGTCTTTACCGAGTAACATAGGCTATATTATATTTTCAAAATCTTATAGATCCCTACTTAAAATGGAGCAACGTAACCCAACGTATCAAACTGTTGCCTATAAAAGTTATTATTTCGCGTGCGCTGCGAAAACTATTGACGGTATATAAAGAAGTGTTTTATACAATAGTATTACAATTACTTGATCATAACGATGTTATGGTAGGTGAATGAAAAATCTAGATAGCCTATAAAAGATTCGGCCGTGTATCGTTAGTTTGCTACTAAGAATTGAAGATTTCCGTTACTTTGTCATGGATCCTATAATCAGAATCTAACCAAACTATCATCAAACAACCCTTGAAGTATACTCTTTCGAATAAAAAAGAAATCATCGAAATCCGTTGAATAGATATCGAGTTATTCGTCCATTTGTCGCGCACATACCTCATGCAAATTTACGACTTATACGGTTTTCTCATGGATTCCACTGTCAAAACTGGACCAAAAAAAAATGGGACCAATGGGAAAGCAAACACTTTCAAATAAAAAAAAAATCATCGAAATCGATTCATCCAGTCGAAAGATATGAGGTAACAACGTCAAAAAAAAAAAAAAAAACATACAGACGAATTGATAACCTCCTCCTTTTTTTGAAGTCGGTTAAAAAAAGTTAGAGTAAAACTCAGATTTTCTCACGATGTTTTTCTGAGCACGAGATGAATTTCAAACACTAATTTGCACATGAAAATTCTTGGCTTGCCTGGATTTGAAACCATAAAAACAGATTATACATATTAAGATTCACGCGTTACACATACTGAACATTAGCTTTAAAAAAAACCTGTCACAAGATATAACTAAATTTTAACATATACTTACAAATTATATCCCTTATTTTCAATTTATTACATTAAGATTATAACGCCTTACTTATTTCAAAATTTATTTTGATTTATAAAACACTTTCATTTCAGATACCTAACATAGAAGGGCGAGCGGGTATGTGCGGTATAGTGGACAAGGATGGCAGTTTAGACTTGGACAAGTTGGCCAAAGACGTAGCCAAAGACCTGCCCAAATATGCTCGACCGGTTTTCATAAGAATTATGTCGGCCATGGATATGACTGGTATGTTGTACATATTTCTTGGCTATTATTAATCATTTAGGATTAGTTTCATCTTTGACTTGAATTTAATAAATAAATATGACCAGAATATAGATAGAACAGAAAAAACTGAAATTAATTTGGATGATATTTGGTTTGGTTGGTAAAACTAGATGATTATTATATAGAATGATACTTGACACGACTTGTGACTCGATTGGTTTTGAATCGATTATTTTGAAAAGAGAACAAATTTATTTTACTTCCGAATTAGAGTATTTAAAAATAGAAATAAATATATAAATAGTAAATTAAAAGAGAGTTTGTATTATTATCACAGTAAGCAAAGCAAAGTATTTATTCCTTATCATAAATATTATAATAAAGATAACTACGGTATCTACTTAAATCGTAACAACCTTTTTTTTTAATTTCAGCTACATTCAAACTTCGCAAGGTCGATTTACAGAAAGAAGGATATGACCCTAATGTTATCAAAGACAAACTTTATTACTTCGATACAAAATTAGACAAATATATTAGTTTAGGTACTGAAGAATATGACAAAATTATATCAGGACAAATAAGACTGTGATTTTATACTTCATTTTTATGACGTATGAAATGCCTTTTGTGTTGTGAAACAATAAAGCTAAATAATAATTTTATTTTACATTAATATCAATGAAAATTACAAATAAAAATTAATTATATTATTCTTAAGAATTGACTGATAATATTGTTTTGGGGTAGATATTTATAAAAGAATCAAATCAACTATTAATTAATAAATAAATGTAAATTATTGTGGTAGGTAATTAGCATTTTTACTGTTGCGTGTATCGTATTTTTTTTTGTTTGGTTGTAGATAAGTTTTAATTAGTTATAAGATAAATATATAAATTATATAAAATTAATGTCTATGATTTGTTTTTTCCGACACCACTTTTTAGTATTGGTTGTTATCCATTATAACGTCCATTATCCATCTTCAACTGCTTGAAGTTAATTCTTGGAACTATGGAGGGTACAGGTAAAGAGGACTATCCGTGTACCAAGTGTCCACCAATTAGGGGGACGCTTCAATTGCATCAGGGTAAATTTTGAAAACAGCGCCCAGTTTTTAGAGTAAGATTGATAAATAAACAATAATGAAAGACTGCTGCTTCGTTGTGAAGCACTTTTTTTAATAAGAAACAATGATACATAATTAAATGTTGTGTATTATTTTTCGACACAGTAGTTATTTTAAGTATTATAGTACAAAATTATTTTAGACTATGTTAATTGTAAATAGTTGAAGTTTTGCATACTTTACTGTTACATTCGACACACTTCAATTTTACAATACCGCTTAGGCTTACAACAGCTTCATTCATACCATACCCTTTATCAACGCTGGCCAGTGAAAAAACAGGGTTGGCTTTAATATCCCGTAGCAAGACTTTGCGAGTTAGTTAGACTTAGATCCTATTCATTAATATGACGCACGTCACAAAACAACAACGTTTTTGAGAACATTAAGAAAACCTTTAAACGTGGAAAACTTCACAATTAGAATGTAATATAACAGAAAAGTAGGAGCAGAAGCTTACCATATACATAATTAAGCAAATCATAATGTGTCAAAACATACAGTGTTATTTACATACAATATTAACATTCAGTGTTATTGTGCTTCAGTTTGAAGGCTGAGTGAGCCAATGTAGCTACATGCAAAAGGAACGTACCTAACATCTTAGTTCCCAAGATTGGTGGCTCATTGGTAGGTAATAATAAGGGATGGTTAATATTTCTTACAGTACTGATGTCTTTTAGCGGTGGTGACCACCGACAAGATTAAGGTGGCCCAATTTCTGCCAGCCCAGTCTTAATTAAAAAGTCTTAGTCAAATCATACTTATTACATTTTTTAAAAGTCCAAAAAATATAGTATTGTTATCAATACCGAGTTATCGATTTTATTAAGAAAGATTTATCGAGTCAAATCTCTAAAAATTATCATAACAAATAACAATCACGATCTTGTATACAGGTCTTGCAACTTCAGTTGTGGGGGTACGTCGAATTAATGACGCTGTTCAGTTCAATTTACGGCCGCCAGAGTCATGACAATTCGTGTAATAATAATCCCCAACCCTTTTTCAAATCTAAACAAAATAAGAATAACAACAAATCCGCAAAACTCAACAAAACGATATAACAATGATTAAATAACACAATACTTGGGAGAGAAAAATATACGCCGCTTGTCACTCAACCAAGTTCGATAACAGCGACGTACAGCGGGCGCCGCTGCGAAATAAAAGTTCTCTCACCACTGAAATTGGACTCGGTTACTAGACTTGTATTATACAAGATCGTGATAATAATTGACAATGACATTTCTTCCATTTTATTTTATGTTTTGACATTGACATTGACAATTATCGAAAGCTCTAAGCGAAGTCTCAAATATTTCTTATTTACTTCAAAAAAATCAAAGCGTTGATGATATTTTGCATAATAAACATTAATAGGATTTGTTTTGACAAGGAAATCAATTAAAGTATACGCCATTAAGTTTTACTTAGTGTTATACCTATTTTTTTTATAAATAAGATACCTACATTAAAATAATTAAAATGTTTTTGTTTTTATTTAGACATTCAATGTATCTTAATTACAAAGAAATAGATGAATTTCATGAAACGGCTTAAATGACATAGAATACTAAACAAATTCAAAAATAGTATATAGTATGAAGTTTCTATAAATCAGTAAAAGTAGGCAGTAATCACGTTGGGTCATCGACGTTTTCGCTTGTCAGTCGGTCGCGTGTCGTGGCGTAGATCAGTCAGGATGATCGCGGCAATCGGCGTAGTCGCAGCGTTTTACGCCGTTTGGCTATACCTTGGCCTCTTGCAAACTATTCTAATATCCTTAATAGTTTGTGGCATTTATATATTATTATTCCACTCGAGATGGTGCTATGTAGCAATCAAAACAGCACCCAGAGACCTCAGGTAAAGTTGTACAATAACTATACCATTCTTACTTAACTAGTTGATTAGGTATAAATTTTAACAATGTCATTGTAGTAAAGTACTTATTTTGGTTTATTTATGAACAGTGATTATTCACTTTCTGGTATTTAAAGAATATATATAAAATTGTTGTATTATTAAATATTTTTAACTTATTTTATATATTTTTTAAATACAGTTATTATAATTTTACTAATTAATAATTAAATTTTATGAAATGGTGAATTTAAAATCATTGTTATTACTTATTTAATACAAATAATAAAAGTATAAATTAAAAAGGTCTGTAGATTGTAAAATTTACCATGTTAGTCTAATCAAAAACTTACATACATACCTAACGTCTGACTACACTAGTCTGTCTGTCCTATTTAGACTCCTAAAACTAATCTACGAAATATATTTAAATATTCTTAGAGCATTATGGTGCTACCTCAAGATATTATGGATTACAAGAACACTATCAAGAAAAAATTGGACCTTACCTGATATATTCCATGAAACAGTCCAAAGGAACCCAAACAAACCATGCTTCTTATTCCAAGATGAAGTTTGGACTTTCAAAGAGGTATGTTAAACATACAAATGTACATAACATTGCTTAAGACTCTATTGTACATGAGATAGCGTTATAATAAGTCAATAAAAAGCAATACAAAGTTATAAGCAGTACATAAAACCTTATCAGTTAGGACATTTTAAAAATTGATATTAAGTTGGGTCTTGTATTTGTGTATACATACCCTGTGATATGTATATGATATACTTATCATCAATTATTTAATATAGAAGAATGATTCGTTACTTTTTAAACAAATTGTTGAGAATTAATATCTTAAAGCAGAACCTTAAGTAATATTAGCTAATATACAAGTTTGACAGAGTAAATATAAACCAAAAAGAAATTCATATTAATAAAAAAAATTAATGGGTTTTCTTAATTCATAATGAAGGTTCACTTAACTAGAAATCTTCCCATATGATTCTTATAATATAATTCTTTATATTTTTTATTTAACATTTTTCTATATCCTATGACATCCCATCCTATGACAAAAATATATATTGCGAGTGGGTCAATTGTATTTGATAATTATACATGACTTTTTAATGTTAAATTGAAGTCAATGACGGTTGAAATTCATATCCTTATATGATTATAATTTTTAATTTTCCATAGATAAATAATTTCATTTCTTTTATTATATATACTAAGAATATGAATGAAAACTTTTTATATAGATTCTGTGGATAATATATTGAGTGTCTATGAAATATACATGTAGCAATTACAGTCAGCACTGCTGACTATATTGACAACTTATGAATAAATCTTAGTTGGAACAAACAATCATTTAACAGATGTATACCAACTGTAAATATTTATATAATTTATCAAAATCTGTCTACTGTATATCCTGTTTGTAACTCAATTTCGTAAATAAATCAAAATCGAAAAGCTTAATTATATTCAATGTTGTTGTCATGATACTTAAGTAATTTTGTTTCATTATAATTATATATCGGTACACTTAGTGGAAGGGTTTTATGCAAACCTGTCTGGAGAGTTACCACCCCTTATATATTCTACTATAGAAATACTTTAGTATTGGTATTTTGTATATCAGGTTGTAGGTTAAGGGAGCCAGTGTAACTAGATCTTACTTCTTCGAGGTTGGTGGTGGATTGATGTTGTATGGAATAGTTAATAATTCTTACAATGCCTAAATGATATAAATAAAGAAAACTTTTATGACGTGACAACGTCTAATAAATCCATGCTGGCTGCATGCACGAAAAAGGATGACTCATTGTCCCGTTACGCTTGTACGCTTGCGCCGCATCTATCTCTCTTTCACTCGATTGGCCTATGAGTGCAAATAAAAGTAAATTTATCAATTCAATTGTAGATTTCATTTCAGTCCTTCTTTGTATCCATACAGAATATTGATAATTCAATAAAAATGATTCAATTTTATTCATAAAAGTATGCAGTAATTTCATCAATGTTTTGTTATGACGTGGTCACGTTAAACTATCGTCCGTAAACCGACTTTACAGACAACCAATTTTTTTTTTCTAAAGGTCGAAGATTATAGTTTACGCGTGACTGCTGTTCTGAAGAAGCACGGAATCAAGAAAGGCAGCATCGTCGGTCTGCTCGTCAACAATTCGCCTCAAATGCCGGCACTGTGGCTGGGCAACGCTAGACTAGGCGGCATTACGCCACTCATTAACACTAACCAAAGAGGCAACGCGCTATTGCACTCAATCAATGTTGCTAAATGCGATGTCCTTATATTTACCGACGAATATCAATCAGGTTGGACGCTATTTTCACAAAAAATATCGTGTTTTTTTTAACTCAGATAAATGTCATAGATACGTGTATTTGTTACAGCAATACAAGATATATCTAGTCAATTGGATCCTGCATTGAAATTATTTAAATTCTCTCATCGACCTTTGAATACGACCGAGGCAGAGAAAAACGCAAGTGGTGACGGTATAAGTGATTTGACTTCACTATTAGAGATCACCCCACCGGCTCCCTGGACCCTAGCTGATGCTGATGGTTTCCAGGGAAGACTCTTGTACATTTACACGTCTGGTACAACCGGGCTACCAAAGGCGGCTGTTATTTCTAATTCAAGGTAAGAATTATTCAACACAAGTATTCGCTATTCACAAGGAATCGGAAGAGAGGTACTTTTTTTAAATACTATATTAGTTTAAAAAAAACCGGACAAGTGCGAGATGGACTCGCCCACCGAGGGTTCCGTACATATTTGAAGTACATATTTAGGATTGTATTCATTTGTTAATTTTCAAAATTTTAAATTAAGTAGCAGGTATGCATAACAGTGCAAACTGTTAGTTTTGGTTAAGTGAGTACATACGCCAAAAAAAGGGAAAAGTTTTTTTTTCATTCTTCGTCATAAATCGAAAACTATACATCATAAGAATAATTAACACACTGTTTAAGCTTGTGCCAATGAAGCCCTTTCATACGATACCCCACATGACACGGTTAACTCAATTCAAAATTTGGACCGCGCGCGCCGTCTCTTGCATAAAGACCAGGGTCTTTTATGATATAATTACAAATGTATAGTTTTCAGATGTTTCCCTATACTTGTAGTATATGACGGTATTACTTGCCAAATTTCATAGTTCTAGGTCAACGGGAAATACCATATGAATTGTGATTTCCTTGAGTGACGAAATATACGTTTTTTGAGGCATTAACGGTCGTGTCTTTTTTTTTTACGTTAACTTAGAAGTTTGATTTTATCACAGCTTCAAGAGACCGTAGACTCGAGTATATCGTTTTAATTTCAACTCAATACCTCCACGTGTTCCCGAGATAAAGGGTCTTGACAGACAGACAGACGGACGGACAACAAAGTGATCCTATATGGGTTCCGTTTTTTCCTTTTGAGGTACGGAACCCTAAAAGTAGCCTGTCTGTTTTTCTGGTTCAAGCTTGCTTCATACCGAATCTTATGAAAATCGGTTCATTGCTTTATCTTCGAAAGCGTAATAGACAGACAGTTATTTATATATAAGTACCAGCTGTGCCCCTCAGTTTCACCCGCGTAAAAATACTTATAATATAGTGAATAAAAATAAGCCTAGAGCCTTTACTCGATAAAAGATATTTTTTTATGATGTAACTAGCTGTAGCCCGCGTTTTCACCCGCGTATAAATAATAAAAATGTGATAGATAATAAAAGGACTAGCCAAAAATAAATTATTTTTTTAAATTCGAACTACTAGTTCCTGAGATTAGTTGGATCAAACAAACAAACTCTTCAGCTTTATATATTAGTATAGATATATAAAATTAGTATGAATTGAATTAAGAAATTTCGCCGATTTTTATTATGTTCGACTAGTTAGATATAGTTAATATTATTTCCTTGGGGCACAAATATAAGTTGTTAAATTCAATTTACATGTTTTTATTTTACTGCAAATATAAAACAAGTTGTTATTATATATATACATTATAATATATATATATATATATATATATATATATATATATATATATATATATATATATTATATACATAGTACACGTGTGTTAATAGTATACAAAATAATTAAAATTTATTGGAAAAATATTCCGTAATCTTAATTGTTAATATATTACGCAGCGTTTTACATGACATTCGATTATATTTAAATTATATAATGATTAAATTGAATAATTCATCATTTTAATTAAAAATATATAATAAAATAACTTTAATAAAATGTAAAAACTATAATTTATTATACATATAAGAAATATTGAAACAAAATAAATATGTTTTAAAATAGGTCACAAATATCTTGTTCCAATAGCAAAGCAATGGAACTTATTATATACATACATACAAAATATATGTTTCTTAAATTATCCTTACTTAAACATTACTCTTTGCGGTCTCAGTTAAACTTTCACTGCCTCGATTCCCACTTTCTCTGACCGGTCGGTATTATTCTAATAATAGTTATAAGACTATAACTATTACCAGTTACTAACTAAAACCAGTATCAAAACCTCGTTAGACATTTTATGTTACTGTATCAATTTAATTGAACTTATGACTTATTCTGCAATAATGTTTTTTTAATCTGTATGCGGTAAGGTTAATGACATAGGCAAAGATAAAATATGAGTTGCATTAAATACATTTGGAGTTATTGATAAAACGCAATCTTTGTCGCAGGTTTTTAAAAAAAAATTTGTTAGAAATGTCGAACTCAAACAATTTTCATTTGATACTACCGTAAGATGAATGGTCTGCGATTTCACTCAAGAATAATGTTATCCTACCAGCGACGTTGTAATCTTTCTTATATACGTCGAAAGTTTTCTTAGAGCTTTCGAAAATATGACGCGTTATTCTCGTACTAAGATTTTTCTTTATAGTGAAATGTTGCTAAACTTAAGCGCTTATTGGTTGATAAAAATCTTTAATACTAATTTATTTTTAAAAGTTACCGTTAAGATCAAGGTCTGATAAAGTAACATATTTTTTCAGAGATTACATATAAAACAATGGGAACAGGTGTATTATTATTCAGGGTTTATTGTTTGTAGTTTTAAAACCGAATTTATTTTGAATTTTCTCACATTATTATATACCTGTATACTGACCTTAAAACTGATTATCTTTATTATAAATTCATAATTAGCTGTTATAGTTAGCTTGGTTCAACTTTAATTAAATCATATTAAGGTACTTAATTTTTTTTACCGAAAATATAAAAGAAAGTACCGTGTTTCCCGTTGCATGAAAATTCTTTCGAGCGTGAATCACAAACATTAAACACACACATTTGCATTTATAGTATCGTAACTAAAGTATACTTTATTCGAGTAAATTTTATTAATTAATTTATTAATAGTAAATGTTGCCTCACTTATAGGTAACCACGACATGATTTTAGCGCGGAGTATTGGCAGACAAAAACCTGCAAATCTTTACAGGTGGCGCGTTACTTAAATTAAATTAAATTCGTTATTTATTTTTATCATATTTATAATCTATTATCGAGTAAACGTCCCATTAATCTTTCTTAACGTGAGTATTTAATTTATTATTTGGCAAAGCTTATAAAGTATTTGCGGAATTTAATTGTAGAAGCGTACACCTCGGTCCTCGACCAAATATGGCCACTTGGCGGAGATGCAAACTTGTTATTATAACAAACTTTTGTTCACTTTTCGTGTTTATACTATGTTTGTCATTGTCACTTGTTTCTATTAATATAATAACGATGAGTGGATTACCACATGTATGCCACAGTAGGTGTTCCAAGGTCTTTTTTTTCATTTTTTTTTAAATTTTTTTCTCGAACGAGTCCTCAAGCTCTGTGATTCTAAATATCGGCAACAGCTCGGTCTGTAGCGTCACTCCAAAATAATATACAATAAGATAAAATGATACTATGAAACTAGATGTACGATCGATGAGTATCAATGTCTGTAAGTTGTCTAGCTTGTCTTAACGTGTATGTTGCGTGGCTGAGTCTATCTGTAAAGGATGACAAATGTGAATTCCAATGAATCTTTGCAGCTATAGTGATTGTTAATCACTATAGATGCAAACCTTTATTATCAGTTACTTAGAGTTCTACGATGAATCGATCGCCTCCAGGCTGTGTCAAATGAAGAATAATATTATTATTGTATTATTGTAAATCTATAATTGTAAGAAATGAGCTGAAAAGAAAATCACTCTGAGTTTCTTTCGCCGGTTCTACTCAGGTCTGAGGTGTTTATTTCCGAACCGGTGGTAGATTTATGACGATCAATAAGCGAGTGTAACACTTCGATATTGAATAAAGAAATTTGAATTTGAATTTATCAACCAATATCTGCTTTTTTAGCGTTCAAAGCCTAACAGTGATAATGAATTGTTTACACCGTCATCTGTCGTTTTATCGTTTCTATGTCAACTTTAAAGACTAATAAACTATCTTTAACTATTAATAGGTACAATAAAGTCAAATATCTTTAAAACAAATGTCTTTAGTTAAATACGTAAATATAATTATACAATTCAATAAGTGTAAAGGTTTTAATTACATTTGAAGAAAGTTCATATGTAATTATTGTTTTTCCCTTACTGTATAAATTAATATTATATTCACAAGAAACATATTTTAACGAGTTTTCACCATGGATTAAGTGATTTCCAAGTTTTCAAATAATACATTCATATTCAATAAAACTATAGCAGTTAAATATTAATATTTGAAATTTCCATTAATGAACTATTAGATCGTAGATTTTCAAAAGGCGCGCATTAAAACCTATTATTATATATCTATACTCGTGTATATTTTACAGTCAATGAACAGCAACCGTTTTTACATTTAAAAATATGGCAAAAAATAAACGATAAAACATTCGTTCGATTTATTTGTCACACATTATTAAAATAAATGCCATATTATTCCTTATCAAAATAAATGCCATATTCATTTTAAACGTTTCCTAATTAAGCGATTAGCACGAAAAATGGCTTGATTTGCTTGAAATGTTTCCTTTGCTCGACTTCGCCGGGTCGCTACATTGAACTCTGATTACTAATTAAAATATTTGAAGTAAATATATATTAATAAATAATGATACGGTTATTTTGTGATGTCTAACTGCAAAAAACTATGAAGATGTAGCGCGTTTTGAAGATTTTAGTACATAATAATAATTACTATATAAATAACTGTGTTTTGACTTTTATTGACGTGACTAGCTTGAAGTTATATGCGTTAATATGAGAATTAGTCTCATCAATTTGAATTTAACAAATTCATATAATCCTTTGATAATTTTAAATGTATGTATGTATACACAAAACTGTTATTGAATTGCGAAAACTGTACGAAGTTTGACCTGCAATGATGTTTCGTTTTTCATTGCATTTTGAACAAAATAATTATTTGGATTTAAATTTGAATAACCTTACATATTAAATGTCATTCCGTTTTCAATATGTCGAACAGTCGTTACGAGTAATGATCATTAATTTAATTGTTCTTTTTTTAAATGTTTGACATTTATTCGATTTACAGTAAAATATAATTTCACTTAGCATTTATTAAGTTAAAAATGTCTGCAACGTGTATTTTTTTTTCACAGATATGTGTTTATGGCATGTGGTCTCCACAATATGAGGCTTAACTCATCTGATATAGTATATTGTCCACTGCCGCTCTACCACACTGCTGGCGGCGTCGTTAGTGTGGGACAAGCATTATTATTCGGCTGCACGGTCGTCCTGAAGTCGAAGTTCTCAGCTTCGCAATATTTCCCAGACTGTGCTAAATACAAGGCGACGGTAAGTTTGTCTGCTTTTTTTTTAAATACTAAGAACAATAGTTTATTATTTATGTTTCGTTCTTGAATTCACACGAGTATTTACAAGCGTTTAAATTCATTTTTAAAGATGTGTTTGTTTTTGTAAAATATATCATGCTGGACAAAAGTATGTTGTCCCGTTATGGTTTTGAGTGTTTATATTGCCACGCTCCACTGCGATACTTAATGCGCAATTACAACAGACACAGGCAGGTTTCCTCTCGATGGTTTCTTTCACCATCGAATACGCGATCGCATCGCATTACAACCATAAACAAAGCACGTGAAATAGTGCTATAAATACAATTGATCTTAGTTTTCGAACAGATCTACGTTTTTTATTTCCACTGGACCACCTCGGCTCTAAAATATGATTTAACATACTGTCATATATATACTATATGTATAAGTATACATTGTTACTACTGGGAAAAGTTATAGAGGACACATAAATAGCATATATAATGAATTATATTACATGAAAAGTTTAAAATTTAATTTTAATGAACATATTATTAGTAGCTTCACTCGTTAACTAAAAATATTTAGAATGACAACTTTGTTTATAAAAAAAATCCGATCTGATGATGAGAAAAATCTGATTCCTGTCAGTAGCGAAGTGCGATATTTGTTCGACTCAAACCGTGTCTTTAAATATAGATTTTAATTTATTTCATATTACTGTATTTTTGTCACACCAAGAAGCACCTCAACTTCCTTATATCGACCTCCTAAATCAATTTTTATCGTCTTAATATATTTATGTAGTGAAAAGATGATTATTCATCTCGTGCTTAACGGTGCATGTGTCAAATTTCACTCAAATTCTGCCACAAGTGTATTCCACCAACCCGCATTGGAGCAGCGTGGTGGAATAAACTCCAACACCTCCTCAAAAAAGGAGAAGAGGCCTTAGCTCAGCAGTGGGACATTCACATGCTGTATTGTCATGACAAATAGACTATTACTATATACGGACAAACGATTTTTATGATTATCTTAATATAGCGAGCGTTGATTTATATTTGTATGAAAAAAACGTATACAAAAAAGACAAATTGCTTCATAATGTTTATAAGTTAATGCTGCGAGTGTAACGAGGTCAGAAAGTCTAAAGTACATTTTAACATTGTCTGATTCACATACACGACGTTTCATTATATTATATCTATTGTATTGTTTTTTTATTTAAAATATAATTGGCCCGATGAAATAAATTTCATTGACTGATTTTAAAAATCATAATTACATTAGCATATTAAACCATTTTTTGTTAGATTTTTTTTTTATCTAAAAATGTTTATTTTATTGTTCGTATAAGTTATTGTATTATCGACCTTAAATTATATGAATATAAGTCTCAAAATTATATAGAAATAGTGCAATTAATGTCCTTTCACTTTAAACGAGCAAGATTATTATAATAATTCATCTCGTGCTCATCGGTCGGGAAAACATTGCGAGGTGAACCGAATGCTGTCAGTGCAATCGTGGTAGTCTTCTTAACATTTTAAAGGTACTATACATTAGAATAGTTAAATAATAGTTATGACGTATTTAGGCGTTGACCAATAAAGTGTTAAGATACTGTTTGTTAACTTTAGGTTGGAAACCGTATGAGCTTACATTTAATGTTGATTGTCTTAAAGAACTGTTTAGTACATAGGACCTTTCATTACTGTGTAGTCATTGGTACTACTAATCAGCTGTTCTAAGGACAAGGAATAATAATTTAAATTACTATCGGAATTGTTATAATGAAACACGTTGACTGTCCCAATAACTTTGCTCCTTCAGATTTTTCACTTTATCATTCTTTTTTTTTTGATAATTTATGGATCAGAATTCACACCTAGAGCCCGAAAGTACCGTGTGTTCGTGCCTCGATAGCGCTTTCGATTTCAATAGTAAAATAATTAAATCAGTGAAATTGTGTTTGCTAGAGGTAGTACAAGCCTTCGAACGTCGCACGTGTCGTACTCACTAGAGTATTACAAAAGGATACATAATACGGCATTCAACGTGATAAATTATAATAAATCTAACATCGTTACATTTGACCTCGTCTCGATTACAAATAATTTTTACACACGTGAACACACACAGAGGTGTAAATCGTTAATTTTATTTTTTTCCTCCAGGCCGCTCATTATATCGGCGAGATGTGTCGCTACGTCCTAGCGACGCCTCCCTCCCCCGCCGATAAGCAACACAACGTCCGCGTCATATATGGCAACGGGCTAAGGCCACAGGTAAAAAAAAAAACTACTATAACATGTATTAATCTATACAGCCATTAATGTAATGCATACGCATCGATATTTACTTCACGCGATTATGATTTTAATTTATTATTAAAATTGTTTTGTATTTTTATGTAGAATTTTAATTTAGTTGTTCTTGTTTTAGATATCGTATATAATAATTATACTTTTAACTATATTACCTTAACTTATCTTCAATGGTAAAGATTGAATATAAATTATTTGGTTTCATAATTTAATATTTAAATGTGATCACCGTACCGTATCAGTTAAGAACTATTTAAAATATAAAATGTAAGTAGGTAGTCATTCATTACAATGTATTATGTTATAATAAGTTGAGGAAATGTTTTTCATATGGAAAAATACTCTTAAGATAATGTTTATGTGTTTACCAATATTTAATGGATCGGTGTGATCAATTGAGTTCTAAAAATAACTTATAAACAGTGTTATACTCCTGACTCACTTCAATCAAGGTGGCCCTTCTAGAAAGGACAATCCATGATATATTATAGCTCTTCAATTGGTACGCAAACACATGTGCACTCGATTCCTCCACTCGTAATCAGACTTGATGATCCGGCAAAGGCTTTACGTGATTAAAAACTAAACAACATAATAAAGAGAGATACGAGTTATTTTGTAGTTATCGTAACTATTTTTTACGATATACGCGACGAGGTTCTGAAAAATCAGCGCATAGCATTTTAATATTATAAAATTGTATAATTTTGAATGATATCCGCAACAAAATGCAGAAACAACGTCACAAGTCTTAATTATTATTAAAATATTCTCAATGTAAATAACTAGTAGGTACTCAAACAGGTGATTAAAACTAACGTATTATCTTGAGGTAATATATTTACATTGAATTATTAAAGTTATCTATTGTAAAGTATATTACAAACTTTTGTACAAAAAATCGATAACTAGGTATACTTTTTTTTACAAGCAAGTGTGTCCGTGCCTTTATATCTTAATTTAATGTCTGATTTTATCGCATACAAGGCTATAATTATGTTAATTATGTAATTAAATAAAATCGGCGTTATTACTTTTGCATACTAACGTCATTTAAAACTATAATATTGTATTAATGCTATATAATTAAATAATGCTTCGTGTAAACCCTTCTCGATCACACAGTCATCTATTACTCTACTTCCAAGTAACTATATTAATATTGGCACTCTAAGTAATATTATCCACTTACATCTTCAATGCGCCACCAACCTTGAGAACTAAGAATGTCCCTTGTGCATGGACTTAGACTCACCGTTCAAACCACAAGTATTACTTGTGTATTGTGGGTGGTACCCATCTTGACGGCGTCCATAATTATGTAGTTGTATTCATTTAATAATAAATAACTTCAACAGATTATATATAGCAAATTAAAAATACAAAATTAAGTTGTCTATTATACATTCTATATTACGATTTATATTCCTGCACGTATTTCAGATCTGGACGGAGTTCGTGACGCGTTTCAACATAAAGTACGTCACAGAGTTCTACGGTGCGACGGAGGGGAATGCTAATATCGGTAATTAATTATTTATTTTTTTGTATGTATATTAAATATTACAGATAAAAAAATTAAGATTATTATTAATAACTTAATCAATCTAATTACTTTCATAAAAACTCAAATTAAAACGAAGTTATTATGAGTAAAGTTAGATCACTGACGTATATTTAAATTCATATCTCACTCGTGAAATGTTCCGGCATTTGGACCACCAGATAGTAAGTGGTCACTAACGCCCATGGACAATGGCATTGTAAGAGACGTTAACCATCGCTTACATCGCCAATGCGCCACCAACTTTGGGAACTAAGATATTATGTATCTTGTGCCTGTAATTGCACTGGTTTATTCGCCTTTCAAACCGGAACACAACAATACGAAGTACTGCTGTTTAGCGGTAGAATATCTGATGAGTGGGGTGGTACCTACCCAGACGAGCTTGCACTAAGTTCTACCACCAAGTATCAATGTATAATTTAAATGTTATAATTATTACAGTTAATATCACTTTCTGACATTTCAATATCGTATTCTGAAGTAAGTATCGATAAAAAACTATGAATACGAATAACTAACGAGTTAGTATTTCGAACTGGTTGTAAATTTTAATCTTGTGAAATGTTTTAAGTTATATTTTGATTTTTATAATATTAGTTAGACTTTTTCTCTCGCTGCAATGTATTTAATGAATGTCTATGTTTACACAATATGTTTAATCGTTTAGTTTTGCTGATTGAGTTGGGTCCTTCTTGGTCTCTCTTGTTATCTTAACTAATACTAGAAATGAGAACGTATATTTTATTAATAATATTATCCCGAGACATTCGCACAAGGCAGACAAGGGACATAACATCTATGTCCCAAGGTTGGTGGCGCATTGTACGGAATGGCTAATATTTTTTAAATCGCTAATGTATATGGGTTGTGTTATCCGATTACTAATAAAGTGGACTGTTGGCCAGTCGGCTTTAATTACCTGTTAAATAAAAAAAAAACAAACACAGACTCGCTAAAATTATAGCGATTAAATATTGCTTCTAATGTTTACAATGTGTGAGTGAGTTTTTACTCTGAAGTAATTACTCTGGAATCTGTTATCAAATTTTGCTTTCCATTTGTTTGAGATCGAGTTGTACAAAGTCCAATGCAAGCTACTCGCGTCAAATGTTAGCGGTTATGTATTATTTAGAATAATATTACAATAAATTATAATTGTAGCGTCTCAATATTCGAATAACCGGCTTAACGAAGCGCGGTATGTTTATTATTATTTATATCTCGTCTTCACAATACATATAAACGAGTAATTTTAGTTCGATGTTATAAATAATGTAAACCGTGTTGGCCTAGTGGTAAGAACGCGTGAATCGTAAACGATAATCATGCGTTCAAACCCTGACAAGCACCACATTTCCACATTCATTTGCTTAATTTTTGTTTATAATTCATCTCGTGCTTGCTAGTAAAGGAAAACGTCGCGAGGTAATCTGCATGTGTCGAAATTCTCTTAAATTCTGTCACAAGTCCAGCAACCTGCAATGGAGTAGCGTGGAGGAATAAGCTCCAAGCCTTTTTAAAAAGAGGAGAAGAGACCGTAGCCCAGAAGTGGGATATTCATAGGCTGTTAGTGTTATAAATAATTATTTCGTTTAGTTGTTTATATTCTTATCGAATTTAGTTTTTATCAGTTTAATTAGGACATGGAAGCGACATAAATATTTGGGATATATTGAATGATAAAGTATAAATTTATGTTTATGTACCAGCTGCCCGTAACGTGATTAGATATAACTTTGTATTCAGGAATTTTAGATACCAAAAATAAAAGACAGCAATTTAAATGTGATTTTTTTTCTAATTTTTTTTTTAATGATTTATTCGGTGGTATAGGTTTTCGCAAGTCTGTAGATGCCATCCACTCATTACTTACTCCACCGCTAAACAGCACTATTTAGTGTTGTCGAAGGTTGAGTAAGTAATTACAGGCACGTATCGGGGGATCCGTGGAAAGTGCCGCCCCCGTGAGGGCAGTTTCCGAACCTTAGGTAGGCGAGATAATATTAAAAAAAAACATTTAGCACTTGGAAAAATAGGATATATTATATACGATTGTTGAGATTAAATAGTATTTAAATGTTATTTAATTTTTAAACTTAATTTGTTTTTTGTTTACAGCCAACACTGACGGCACTCCAGGCGCGATTGGTTTCGTGTCGCGGATCTTCCCAAAAGTCTATCCAATCGCAATTATCAAAGTCGACCAGGAAACTGGAGAGCCCGTTAGAGATGCACGAGGACTTTGTCAGGTAACAGATGACTTTTATAAATTGCCAATTGACTGCCTAGTTCGTCTAGTGGCTAGTTATAAGGCGGCAGACCGGTGGTCCTGGGTTCAATTCCCAGGTGGGGCCAATAAATAAATATTGGGTTTTTCTGTCAGAAAATTCTTAGGAATCTGGAAGTTGAAAGTGTGTACACTCCCGTGCCTCGGAAAGCACGTTAACTCGTTGGTCCTGAGACAGAACTCTTTCCGGTCGTGTCGGATTACCGTCCCATCGGTCGAATATGAGAGCTAGGGAAGACAGAGTACACCTGTGTTTGCGCACACACTTGTGCACTATAATATCTCCTACGCAGTTGGCTAATCTCTCTTTGAGATTGGCCGCCCTGACCGAAATCGGCCAGGAGTACATTATTATTATATAAATTGTTACTATATTATTATTATTATATAAATTGCAACAAAGAATACTACGTTTTTATTAATTAACTTTGGACAATGCATTTGAAAATCAATTGGTTTTTACCTAAATTATGGGAGACTTCGAGATTTGTTAAAAATCAAGTATAGGTCACGATGGGATGATGTAAAAGAAGATGACGTGGTAATCGTATTTGTATTGTTCAGCTATCTTTACGAAAATTATAAAAAGTGTTATATTTTCTGAGTTTTTCACAAGTGTTTGAGAAAAACTTTTACAATACAGATGGACATAGACTATATATAAGGTACATATTATGTATACATATATAAATTAACTAACGTATATGCGTCAAGTAAGTCGAAATGTGTCTGCGAGAATTACTTCTCATGAATTTTTTTCTAAAAGTAGATTCTAAATGGCGCAATAAAAAGGAAATATAATAAAAAAAATATCAAGAGTATCATAAGTAATTCGTGCATTGGCGATGGTTAACATTTCTTACAATGCCATGGCCATTGACGGGCGTTGGTGACCACTTACCATCAGCTGGCTCAAATGTTCGTTTTTTTATTTTTTTTTATTTCATAAGAATTGTTATTGTTCTTAACCATCTCTTACATCGCCAATGCGCCACCAACCTTGGGAATTAAGATGTTATGTCCCTTGTGCCTGTAATTACACTGGTTCACTCACCCTTCAAACCAGAACTCAACAATACCAAGTACTGCTGTTTTTCGGTAGAATATCTGATGAGTGGGTGGTACCTACCCAGACGAACCAACAACCACCCTATACAATAAAAAAAGAAACGAAGTATCAAATAGCCATCCGTCGCAATATTTTAATGCGTAATTCAAACAGCCGATTCTTAGTAAAAAGATTCATCACTAGTTAATTTACATTTTTACATACCTCATCTTACATTTACATACCCAATATGTCTACCGTCACCGATAATAATACTTGTACCTTACAAGTATTATTATCAAACGACGATATCTAAATATTTATTTTATTAATTATAAGAATATGTATATTTGAATAATAACTTTAATGAATATTTATTAGGCAATATCAATTGTTCGATAATAACGGATTATTTACTAAAGAATTTTTATTATCATAAGAGGTGCCATTTTGTTTTCAATGTCGTAATGAAATGACGTCAAGACAAAATGGAATAAATTGTAAAATAGACGTGAACAGAGACTGGACGGCAATTGTGACGAAATCAATGCTAGAAAACTGAATAGAAGTTGTTTTCTTAAATAAGTGAACGTATCCAACAGAATATTTATTTTTCGTACCTTTTTATTTTTCTTGTAAATAATTAAGTTGTAGTCGTGTTTCTATAATATTATAGAAAGAAAGCCGGTGCTTTGGCGTTTTTAAATATATACGTCGAAAGTAACAAAGTACTATACAGCTACTAAATGCCCCACTAATAAAAAAGGACGGAGGTGGTGCGGTGTATCACCAGTCTACCATGTAAGGTCAAATAATTCCGGTGTGCACTAGGAGGAGGTGACTGACATGCACTTTTCTCCTCTTCTATCATCATAACAGAAGTCTCTTTCACATGAGACTCGATGGTATTCACCTATAAATATTTTATTTGACGAACATTAATATAATATTGTTTTCATCAGTTCGCTCAAGCGGACGAGCCGGGCGTGTTCGTTGGCAAGATATCACCTAACAACCCAACGCGCGAGTACCTCGGATACGTGGACAAGACCGCCTCCGATAAGAAGGTAGTGAGGGACGTATTCACGCATGGCGACTCCGCCTTTATATCCGGTAAGTAATAAGGGCATCTTGACCATTTCATTTGCTTAATTAGTGATTATACTTCGTCTCGAGCTTGACAGCGAAGGAAAACATCGTAAGGAGACCTGCATGTGTCAAATTTCACTGAAATTCTGTCACATGTGTTTTCCGCCAACCCACATTAGAGCAGCATGGCGGAATAAGCTCCAAAACCTTCTCCTCAAAAAGGGGACATTCACAGGCTGATACTGACCAGTTTCTGACACGGCCATTCTGATAAGATACGGCACGGCAGACACGGCCAACTGCGCACGAGATTCCTGTAATGCATGATTACACTCGCGAACACTACACACTTTGTTTATTCATTCCTTGTATCGTCGATACGTCACCAACCTTGGAAACTTGAGCTTGTAATTACACTGACTCTTTCACCTTTCAAACCGGAACACAACAACACCAGGTACTGCTGTTATGCGGCAGAATATCTGATGAGTGGGGTGGTAGCTACCCAGACGAGCTTGCACAAAGCCCTAATACCAAGTGAACAAAAAATCTTTTTGTAAACTGCATAACATTTAGATTAATGGAATTTGGCTTTGTCTCGCAGTATCTCACAGGTCTTGAGTCCTTACTGAATATAATAACATAACAAAATATAAATGATAAAATATTTTATATTTAGTTAGTTTATAATTATATTTTTTATTTTTACTAGCTAACCACCCCTTTGACTGACTTCAAACTAATTTAATTAAAATTGGGATTTAATCTATAGCAATATATAAAGCTGAAGTGTTTGTTTGTTTGATCCGGCTAATCTCAGGAACTACTGGTTCGAATTTATAAATTTTAAACGATACTAAGTCGTAATGTTTATCATTAGAATAAGTGATGGGTAAGTGGTATCTACTCATACGGGCTTGCCCTACCATCAAGTGATTATAGATAACTTCGAAACATTATTAAAAGATATTTACTATTGGTCTTCTTTTGATAATTATTCTTCTTTTGATATGTACTCTGTTAATACATATCTTATTGGTTGGCCGTCATCCACAAAACGGCTTGGTTATATTGGCACACATACAATTTGAGGTGTTAAGAATATGCATGCATGTTTATCATAATTTTATATACATAACCGATATAGGTAGAGATTAATCAGCTTGGAGACGTTTTTGCGTTCGTAGTAGTGTAATACACACAGTGACTAAAATCGAAATAAACTAGTATGCGCTAGCTACGTGCATCGATTGCATAAGTAGCCTTAGAAGTCTCATTTTGTTTATTATTCTCCTCTCAATACTGCAATTTTTTTTCCCGTTTGAGTAGTTACCACCAATTGTCACATTCTTCCGTCAAATAACAATATTTATTATTGTTGTGTTCCGGTTTGAGTTAGCCAGTGTAACTGAAAGCACTATACAACATACTCCTCAAAGTTTGTAGTGTGTTGCCTTATGTATGTAAGATTAATTACAGACTACCACTTGTCAACAGGTGGCCTATTTGCCAGTATACCCAAATACTAAATTTAACAAAAATATCTTGTTCACAGGTGACATCTTAGTAGCGGATGAGCTCGGCTACTTGTACTTCCGCGACCGAACCGGGGACACGTTCCGTTGGCGCGGCGAGAACGTCAGCACGAGTGAAGTGGAAGCCGCCATTTCTACAGTAGCCGACCATAGAGACGCTGTTGTTTATGGTGTCATGGTAATTCATATTTCACTTTATTGCTTTATTAATAAGAAACATAACAGATTGAATAGCAATATATTGGCGAGATAGTGTATGGTGTATATTCGGTTATTTTTTTACTATCGTTTGGCCCGCGGTTTCACTCGCGTAGTTCCCGTTCCCATGGGAGTACGGGGATAAAATTTAGCCTATGTTACTCGCTGATAATGCAGCTTTACCATGGGTGAAATAATTTTTCGATTTTAAAAAGCTTGGTGGTTTACGCGCGTAAGCCTAACAAACAAACTCACTTTCGCATCTATAATACTATCATGTAGTTTCTCCCCATGTCAAATCGCAACAACTTTAGTTTTGTTTATTTTTATTGTGTATTACTGTGAGATCTACAGCTTGACAGCGTCACCGGTTGAGAGCCTGGGCGGTAGAACTGAACCACAACGAAAAAAGTATCTGTTAATTGAATCTGTAAAAATATATAGTTTTTTATGCCCACTAGGTGCCAAACACGGAAGGTCGCGCCGGTATGTGCGGGATCGTGGACGGCGACGGGACGCTGGACCTGCAGCGCCTGGCGAAGGACCTGGCGCGAGACCTGCCGCCCTACGCGAGACCTGTCTTCCTTAGGGTCATGCCCAGTATGGATATGACTGGTAAACTTATATTTTTATATTAAATAATTAATTTATTTAATAAATAAGATACGAACAATATGACAATATTAACATAATAACCGAATATAATTACTGTCTTACTAATAAACGATGCTTAGCGGTAGAATGCTTTACACATATATTTCTCCCTTTCGATTTTGTATCTTAACACCCGAATGAAAAAGACAAAGCATTGTGAGAAGACAACTACACAACTTCGATATAACTGTCGCATCGAAAGAGGGTTATATGCATATGATGACCTGATGGTATGTGGTACCACCGCCGAGAGACATTGGCGATGTAAGAAATATCGACCATAACTTACATCGCCAATAGGCCACCAACCTTGAGAACGAAGATGTTATATCCCTAGTGACTGTAGTTGTACATTTAGTTTACTAAGTAATGACTTTTTTTTTATTGTATAGGAAGGCGGACGAGCATATGAGCTACCTGATGGTAAGTGGTCACCAATGCCCATAGACAATGGCATTGTAAGAAATGTTAACCGTCGCTTACATCGCCAATGCGCCACCAACCTTGGGAACTAAGATGTTATGTCCCTTGTGCCTGTAATTACACTGGCTCACTCACCCTTCAAACCGGAACACAACAATACAAAGTACTGCTGTTTTGCGGCAGAATATCTGATGAGTGGGTGGTACACCAGTGGCACCTACCCAGACGAGCCAACAACCACCCTATACAATAAAAAAAGAAACGAAGTATCAAATAGCCATCCGTCGCAATATTTTAATGCGGTAAATAAAGGTACCACCCACCTACCCAGACGAGCTTGCACAAAGCTCTACCACCTAGTAAACTAAAAAACCTTCTAATAGTACTAGTTACTACTAGTAATTACTTACTGAATAAATTATATATTGATTTTGATAACAGGTACATTTAAAATGAAGAAAACTGATTTACAAAAAGACGGCTTCAATCCGAGTCTAGTGAAGGATGATAAGCTTTATTACTTGGACTTGAAA
Source organism: Nymphalis c-album (assembly GCA_963151315.1). NCBI lineage: Eukaryota > Metazoa > Arthropoda > Insecta > Lepidoptera > Nymphalidae > Nymphalis > Nymphalis c-album. The sequence goes on along the minus strand of OY720590.1, from coordinate 9,245,171 downwards.
CAGGGGAAGTATTTGCCGTTAGGACCTGAAGAGTACGAGAAAATATTAAATGGTACCATTCGACTGTGATGTGTTGATCTGATTATCATTTGTTACCTAGAAAAATATTCCATTTAATTGAAAATTAAATTTTACAAAAATTATTGTTAATAATATATTATTAGGTATTGTAAAATATATTGTTGTGTAGATGATGTGAAGAAAAAAAAATGTTCTGCTAAAAGTAAAACCTTTTTGCATCAGAAACGTTACACTCAAACGTTGCACCCCATCAAACTTGTAATTTAACTATCTTCGCGTTCAAAGAAGTTTAACTTTAAAACGCTTTTATTAGTGTTTCTCTGCTATAACTGTTACAGTCATTTATCACACAGATATTGTTCTAGTTTAGAGTGATCGCTATTGCGTGAGTACCTGAACAATAGAATATGTATGTATTTCTAAATAGATCAATAATTTCATCGAGTATGAATACCAATTTGATTGTGTGTTTAACTAATTACCCTAAATGTTCTGTAAATTAGATCTGACATCATATATGTCTTAAAAACAACTGTGTTACTACCTAGATCTGATAAAAAGAAAAAATAAAAACAATTAAATTGTTAAATTATTAAATAAGATAAAAAGTTTGCTACCAAATTTCAATGTTAAACTATAATAATTAATAATTGAACACTAAATTTTTTTTATGTATTTTTTACTTGTGTTACAATAAGTATTACAGTTTTATTTTTGTTATTATGTTCAAAATTGTGTTTTACAGAATGTAATTACATAAAACAAATTTATTTGAAATATAATTGTGTTATTAAAACAAAATGTTGCGTTCTGTCTTTTTCTAAATTTAAAACATAAGTTATTAAAATCATTCTGAAATTCTTAATAACAAATTATAGTCTTTTTTCTACTCAATCTCTTATGTAAATTTCAAAACGAATCGCTCGAATAATACACGAATAAAATTCATATAATGAAATTCTATTTTCATATCAGGCATACAAAATAAAAAACTAAAATTTCACGATTCGATTTTTAAATCGTCTGAATAAATACATGAGTATGATTTTATTTTAGTAATCGTTTTTATTAATATTATATCAATCTTGCTACGCATTTTTTAAATTTACTTTATTATCGACAAATTTTACGTTACATGAATAATTGAATGAGTCCAGTAGGTTACATATACTATCCTATTTGCTCTAAATTTTAGATAATTTACTTGATACTCAAAATATACCCTTATTGTTCAAAGTTTAAAGACGAAATTCGTATTTGAAATGGATTTAATTGTATTTGTATGTAACTATGCTTCGATTTACAATAAAAATACAACACAATCACAATTATATTATTGTTTTATGAACTTTGTACTTAAATAATTATGAAACGGGTTACAAATACGGTATTGGTTCTTGAATATATTTAAATATTATTATGTATATGTGTTTTGTTTTAATTATTGTTTTGGTCGTTTGATGTTATTGTGTAAATAAAATGAATAAATACTATTTTGAAATGTTTTTACTATAAATTGATCTGTTTATGTTATGATTAGTTTAATGTGTTTTCATTATTAATGAATAACTCCATTTACAATTTTGTTTCGTTTATTTAAAGAGGTTTTTATTATTTATTACTTGCCCTTGTTAAAATTCCCTTGTAAAAATGCAATTACAAATAAATATCAGCTTAAAGTTGATTGATGTTATAAACTCTTTATTGTCATTCCAGTCTGAACGTAAAGACTGAAGTGATTTTTTTAAATGTTTTTTTTTTATATTTTAGAATAAGATTTCAAGGTAAAGGGTAATTTTGCGAAATGCCTAACAGTAAATTGAATTTGTAAATACTGTTGTTTTATTTAAATGTCCTGTGTAATAATAAAAGCGGTGTATTTGTAGGTAAGTATTCAAGTAATTATAAAAATAATGTTCTCCAGACCGATTTCGGCCACGGCGGCCAATCTCAAGAGAACTCTTAGCATTAGCCAACTGCGCATTAGATATGATAGCACACAATTGTGTGTCTGGAAGTTCCAGACTCCGAGTCCGGGCTGCTACTAAGAATTTTCAAAATAAAAGACAATAACTATCTATTGGCACGACCTGGGAATTGAACCCAGGACTTCCGGGTCTTCGGACTTACATCTAACCACTAGACCAACGAGGCAGTCAGTATTCAAATATTATATATATATATAATGTACTTAAAGATGAGATACACACTCGTACTACAAGTGAGAATTGATTTACCGGCTAGGCACGTCAAATAGAGCAAGTAAGCAATACCTTTATTAAATTAAAATGCTTAAATATATAAATGGGCTGAGGTTACCGTTTACCATCAACATAAGAATCAGCCTACTCAAAAGAAAAATAAGGTTTTTGTAAGCGCCGACTGTTAAGTGGATCCTGATCCCTTAGCAAAGGGTTGGTAATACATATGTATTTAGCATTATTTAGATAAACCGACTGCTTGACAAACTAGCTGGACGACAATAAAGTAGCGGCCTGTGAATGTCCCACTGCTGAGCTAAGGCCTCTTCTCCTTTTTTGAAGAGAAGGTTTTGGAGCTTATTCTACCACGCTGCTTCAATGCGGGCTGGTGGAATACGCTTGTGGCAGAATTTTGAGTGAAATTTGACACATGGAGGTTTCCTCACGATGTTTTTCTTCACCGTCAAGCAGGAGATGAACTGAAAGCACTTGCAAAAATCAGTAGTGCCCGGGTTTGAACTCACAACCATCGATTAAGATTCGCGGTTTCTAGCCACTGGGCCATCTCGGCTTGTACGTGGACGTGGAAAACTATACCATTATGTATTTTTGGTATTGAATAGATAATTTTAGTTTCACAAAAGCGAGTTACAGTATTGCACTCTAAAACCTATCCTATCAACTTATATACATGGCAGGACCGTGAGTTAAGGGGGCCCTGGGCTCATACTACTTAGGGGCCCACCTAATTACTCAAAGTATAGAAGAAATGAGTCAGTAAGTAGACAGTAGTCTTGAATTAAATGAATTGAATGGGTTTGATTGATCGCAGGATTCGTAGGACTGCAAACCATACGATCTGTTTAATTTAATAAAATTATGGATTATTTTGTATTATCGTGAATTTTTTAGTTTGACTTAGCTGAGGGCCCCTTGAATCCTCGGGGCCCTGGACTGATGCCCAAAAAGCCATATGGTAGATCCGGCCCTGCTTATATATGAGTATCGTTAAACCGTATATACACGGACGGCCAAGTGCTTAATTTAAATCTGTTAACAAAGTTATCAGCTATTCACTTTTTTAGAAAATATATAAGCGTAATTAGTAGGTATAGGCAACTTATTTATCTTGAAATATCAAGCAGCATAGTGTCTTCTCGTGCTAATTATTTTGAAAAAAAAAATAGGTTTGTCATATTTAAATTTTGGAATTAAGCCAAATAACAAAATGTCAGTAAAATTTATCGAATAGATAAATGGTCATACATTTTTGTCATATTTTTTTTGTACGCTCTTTACATGAATTAGGTAACGGTTATTTTATTGTGTATCAAGCGGTCCCTTCGGGGATCAGCTGTTCGCGCATGTGCATCTGGTGCCGAGGGGCGCTCCGCGATTGACGTGTCGAGTAGCGTTAGGCGCACGTCCTTGCTGCTGCGCATTTACAGAAAACTGTTCATTGCCGGTACACGTATCATACGCGCGGCGTTTACGTATTATCAGTGCGTTTGTTTTGTTCTCAGTGTGTAGATAGACATTGGTGCGTCCCACTGGGCTATTCGCCAGCATGGACGCACTTTTGGCAGGGCTCGTCGCCCTCATGGCATTAGCCGCCGCGATGGCCGCCGTGCTGAGTACGCTCTCGAAAGCGGCAATTTTTGCGATCCTCGCAGTCGCGCCTTGCGTCTATCGATACAGGAAACAAATTTATGTGATCGTGAAAACTTTACCTAGGGATTGCAAGTGAGTATTAAAACTACGACTAATAATTATTGTGACATCTGACGTTTGACGTATGTAAATATGTAGTAGACTAGAAAAAATATTTATGTAATTTTCCTAAAAATTGTGATTAACTGGACGAAAACATTTGAAGATAAACATTTTAAATAGCTCTATAACAAAGAACCAAAGTAAGTAGATACTTTTAAACAGGTAAGGTAGTTGTTTTCATTTTTAATTACGAGCTAATACCGTTTTAATTTTTGAATAAATACAGTAGTCACTAGTCAGTCATTCTTTTCGGATTGGTTATTCGAATTAGAATAGTACCTTCATTTGCCATAGTTTAAAGATAAATATATTATATAATGCTTATTGTAGTTTGAAGAGATTTTATACCCGAACTGAAAATATTGAAAATACTTAAATACCGACTAAATATCTGAAAGTTGTATAACACCCGGCATATTTTGTAGAGTAAGTACCTACATTAAAAATTCAAATTGTGCTAGGTTTGTAGACGCCTAATAAATATTAATTGAGTGTTGGTTATTATTACTGTAATTTTAACATCCTCTTACATGTCACAGTATTTAATTTAAAATAAACCTATTTGTGTGTACCGTGCGCTTGTCCATCATTAGACGTAGAAACACAAGTACGAGATTAAATACTCGCGTACCAATATTAAAATTAAATGATGGCTGGTCGGGTTGATATGCTTTTTGCATACTTATGTCTTTAATAGGTTTTGCGGTGATAAAGAAACCTTATAGCTTTTCATTCGTCCGATGTGGAGTCTATACTCTTATCATTACTTTTAACACATGATTATTGTTCTATTTAAATAGGTAGTTAGGTGTAAATGTTATGCATTATTATATAAGTAACATTAATGTGTCGCACTTTATGTAATCAAAACATTAAATCCATAAATCCACTTGAAATAGAATCCCTTGTAGTCGGTAGCTACTAGCCACACAAGTGTTTAAGGACACAAGTAAATATACGACAAACTTAAATACACACGTTATCAATTATTTGCATAATGAGTACTTTATATACCAGTTGCATTAATTAGTATTTTTTTTAAATAATTACTTTTGTGGAAAGATAACTTGTTTTAGTTTGAATAAATGTTTTAAGTACGACGTTAACATTGAGCCAAATTTATATCAATCGCAATACCTATTCACAGTCTTGGGTTCCTACTTCCTATAGATACTTACTTTTATATTATAATTATGTATTTTTGTAGTATTATATATGTATATTTTTGTGTACTGTTGATTACTGCTTATACTGCCTTCAGGCATTAAGTCCGCCCTTCGTTCCCACTACTTACTGAGGTGGTCAACAAAGTTAAAAAAAATAATTAAATAGTAGATCCCTACACAATTTCTTAACAGCCAAATTCAGCCCGTACGACAAACCCTTTTATGAAGTATCGATGCAACACAACAACGATGATTTATTTATTTAGACTTATATGTATATAATATATAACAGCGATTGTATTAACCTATTTTTTTTCGTAATTTTTGCGATCTTCATTGTCAAGAGTCGGCTAAAATATTTAATTAATAATGTAAAAATTATTAATTAATAATAATGAATAAAACTAACGATACCCTAAATAGTGAATAGTAAGCCTGCCACGTTGGTCTAGTGCATGTAAGGCCACAGACTCGATGGTCCTGGGTTCAATTCTCAGGTCGGGCCAATTAAATGTTATTAGATTTTCTGTCGAAAATTCTCAGTAGCTGCCCGGAGTCTGGAAGTTGAAAGTGTGTACACTCCCCTGCCTCGGAAAGCACGTAAAGCCGTTGGTCCTGTGCCTGAACTCTTACCGGTCGTGTCGGATTGCCGTCCCATCGGGTTATGAGAGTAAGGGAATAGAGAGTGCACCTGTGTCTGCGCACACACTTGTGCAGTTTAATATGTTCTGCGCAGTGGCCGAAATCGGTCAAGAGGACCATTATTATTATTATTAGTCAATAGTTTGTTTTAAGGTCTATAAAACCTTTGGTTCTAAATGAGGGTAAGATGAATGATCACTTATTGACATTTATGATGATTAAAAGACTATATAAATAGATATAGACTATATAGAACAGATAATATATAACTAAGTATATAAATGGTTGTCAAGGAAATATCCGCGACACATAAATTTGAAAAAATGTTGACCGCCAATAATATTATATTAACCTCGTAATACTATTTTTTATTTTGTGTTTTAATTTTTATTTATATTAGGCAAAAACAAATATTTGTGACTTGAGTGAACGGTTCCGATTTCTCGTATATTATATACTAGCTGATACCCGCGACTTCGTCCGCATTGCTTGATATTTTAACATAGTTTTCTTATGTACGCAGGAAAAAACATCAAAAAGATCGCAAGCAAAAATATACTTTGCTTAAACATACATCACTGGACACGCAGTGCATATACAAATCGTTGTTTCTTGAAACTTTAATAACTTTTTATTAAATGAAGATATTGCGATCATTTTTTTTGATAAGGGCCAAATGTCTAAGAAATAAAATTTAGAAAATTTCATTGAAATCTATCCAGTAGTTTTTCCGTGATGCGCGCACAACTGCAGACCTCTATCATTTTATTTATATAGATAATATACGTATTTTTATAAATGGTGATTAGGATGTATGTATGGTACGAAATATTACGGGATGACTTTAGATTTTTTTTTTATTTAACGCTAGCATTAACATACTGCTGGCGCCAACATGGTTGGCTTCGATCGATGTTACTTCGCTACAAGTTACTCCATTACCGTTGGCTCCGCGACGTATTTAAAGAATAAACTTCCTTAGTTTAATGCCAAATAACGATGCGGTACCGAAACGTTTTTTTTTTAAATATTATTTGTAAATTAATTTTACCCTAACTACCAAAATACTTTATTAACATTTGTTTAAATAAGAACGGAAGCTTTGTAAAATAACTATATGTGGGTCATGACTTAAATAGTACCAACATCTTATATGAAATTTTAAGCCATTTTGATCTTACATCATTAAAATTTTTTTGTTGCATAGGAAGGGGGACGAGCATATCAGCCACCTGACGGTAAGTGGCCACCAACGCCCATAGACATTGGCATTGTTAGAGATGTTACCATCCCTACATCGCCAATGCGCCACCAACCTTGGGAACTAAGATGTTATGCCCTTGTGAATTTAATTACACTGGCTCACCCACCCTTCATACCGGAACACAACAATACCTACCCAGACGAGCTCACACAAAGCCCTACCACCAAGTAATATCTGATGAGATTATTTTATAGGCGAGTATAGTAAATTCTTATAAAATTAATAATTAGAAAAACAAATATTTTATAAGTGCATTTTATATCTTACTATTTGTACTCTTTATTGAGTTTAAATTATAGGTTATCTCAGAAGTCAATTCGTATTTAGTAGTCTGAAGTATCTAAGCATTTTATTAAACTATTGTTCTTACTAACAGGCTTGGAGATCCAAGGTCCCAAGTCTCTTCGATATTCGAGGCGCCCGCGCCCTTTCCAGAGTAAAATTATATTATTTTTGGCTACTGCTATGAAAACAACCGATTAGTGTATTACGTCTTATTTACACTCAATTGTAAAAGCATTAACGGCCGAATACTGAAACGTCATTCAAATATGAAGTGGAACTTAATTATTTGAGACGCCGTTAATTTAAAATTTCGCATACTAAATTTGAAATTAATGGTGTTCCAAATAATTGAAGTCCCACTTCATATTTGAATGACGTTTCAGTATTCGGCCATTAGCGTCATTGCAAGCATTGAGCATTAAAGGATTTTTAGGATCATTTTATTTTACAAGCTTTTTGCATTCCTAATTGAAGGTATCGCATAAATAAAATCCGACTTTCCCTTGTTATTATTATGTATAAGTAATAAAGAAAATTGACAACATGTAGCCAATTGTATAATTTCTATGAAACCAGAAACAAGCGACAATTGTTTGGACCACCTTGGCATAACAAATAGTTTAGTAAAAATGGTTTAGTTAGGGAAATTGCGCAACATTTTTTACTAAGAATTTTGCCCTCGCTCGTTGTGAAATAAAAAAAAATGTAAAATTTGTATCATATATTTGAAGAAAGAAAGTTGCTTTGTTGTTGCTTGCTTCTGTAGTTTTAAGTTTTTAACACGCATCAACTGAAGACGTTTAGAAGCTAGTAAGTAGGTAGACCACTGATAAGCTATATCAGATGCCCACGGAGCCTGAAATTTCATAACCTAGCACGGCACTTAATATAATAAAATCATAACTTTAATCTTTAGGTTACTTATGTGTATATTTAATAATTATTCAATATGCGAAAATTGCGATTAGTTCAGTGGCAATATACATACATATATTGATTTGTAAATAAGAAGATAGCGGTGTAAATAAGTTGTGATAAGAAGCGGAAACTGGCAAGACAAGTTCGTAAACGATGAATCATTAACGCGCGTGCCGACTGACTTTTGTAGCTTGTTGTGCTGATTTATCAATTCCATATATAAAACATTGTCAAAGGTCATTTAATTAATTTCATATGAGTATAATTAATTGTTTGTTTGTTTTTAATTAAGTTGTAAGTAACTGTAGGTTAGGTATTTCAACGACAAACATTCATCTTCATCATGAATCATGATGGAAAATAAGACATTTTAATAAGTGCACATTTGGTATAAAAATCTATAATGAATTTATCTACTTTTTTATTAAAAAAAGTTAGTAAAGCCAAAAAATACCACGCACATCACGTGATCCACTTAAATAGTTTTTCTATTTAAGTGTTCGTCACAACATCGATTAATTTGGTGCTCGATCAATAAGAGATACACATGAATGAACAAAACTATAATTTGTCCGCGTAATTACTGAATATGATTTATTACTTGTTGTTGTTTTATTAGATTCGTGACACTTTTTTAGAAATATGTGACAGATTAAAGTCGAAGACTATTTCTTAAATTTACGAACACATTTTCATCCTATAATTATAATACAAAACGAAAATCGAATTGTGAATGTAATAATTTCTTTACATTAATATATCGTAACAACTCAAGCTGTAACTGCTACGTATACATTTTTTATATAAAAATATCTCATATTTATAGTACAGAGTACAGACGCACATTCGACGTTTATTTTTTAAAGCTCCCAAGAATCTAGGTAGGTACGCAACACTTGCAGTGGTTATATGTGGCGAGCTAAAATTAAATTTGAACTTTGCCCATTGTGCGTGCGAACTCCAGTTTTTTCCTGTAGTTATCTTATAGTTAAAAACATTTCAATCAACTTTACGTTATAACTATTTTAAACTGTACTTGCCCATGAATAAAATAAACATAATAAGCTTTTTTATTTATATTTTGCTCGAAAATTAATTGATTTGCGTATAGTTGTCATAATTATTGGAAAAAATGGATTCATTTGAATCTGTTTGTTTTATTATTGATTTGTATATATGGTATGTATGTTGGTTGTACACTTCAGTGAAAACCGGCAATTATTTTAATTAAGTATATACTATATACTGACTGAAATCATATAAGATACCCTACATAAATACAATACAACACAACAATAAAACTAATACTTCGGAGCGACACCAAGCAAGCAGTTGTTTACGAAAAATTTAAATGATTAGTCCTTCTCTTATTTGTTTAAGATAACTATAACTTATTTAATATGCAGTAATAGAATGCTACTAACATTTGCCTTACTTTAACTAGGTACTTAAACACAACTAAATTATTTAATAAAAACTTTATATTTTGAAGCATTTTAACAAACATACTTCACACCGATTGTTGCGAAGTTCTACGTCTCTGATTTGTCTTATCTCTTATCTTGACATTATAATCTAAACAGATCTGTAAGTTTCACAATTTTATTTTTCAACATTGATGGACTGGGATTGGTAGTTCTTCTGTAAAAAACATTTGATTATTTTTATTTAATACATTAATAACAAAAGTTAAAATATTAGTTTAAATAGATCATTCAGGAAACGATGTAATTGGTATTTATTATCGGAATATTTTATATTGTATAGTTATATTGTTATATTGTATAGTTTACATAATTCCGAGAATTATAATATTATAAAACTACCACGGAAACTAATGCAATTCAATAAAATCAAGTTTTTATTGCAATTTAAAAAAGTGACCTTATAGTTATTATACTAGCTAGATCACAGATAAAAATATTGTTAGGTAAATAATATACGTAAAAATGTAAGGACAAATATTAATATTAAAAATATTAATAATATTATGATGTGTTTTTAAATCTAATAAAATAAAATCTGTCTCAAAGTGTGTCTTATTATGACACTGCCATATTGTAGTTTTTAGTTAAATCGAACATTTTGTAGTCATATAGTTAAGTCAAAAAATTATTATAATAAATATCAATGTGCTTGGTACTATTGGATAAGAAATTATTTTTTTAAAACGCATGTCGATTATATTGAAGCGGGTCTTTTCTTTGGTCATCCCTAATCTCTGTCATAAAATATCGATCAACACACAACTGTCAAGCGTCAATCACAATGTCAATATTTTGACACTAATAGTCCATTGAAATGTTACAATTTAAGGACCTAATATTACATTTTTTAGAGGACGCAATTTTATTTTTGGGACGTGTGACATTGGCGGTCAATAGAAGCTTAACCCCAAGTTTGAAGAAAAAATTCTATAAATTACATAGACCAATCTTGTAGATGGTCTTTTGAGGAAAATTTTCTCACTTTTTTGCTTATAACTTCTGTAATTTGAAATTTAGGGCAAAAAGTTATATGAACATATTTTTAGGCAAAGCGATTTGCTACAAATTATGTCTTCACGAATTTTTTGTAGGACGCATAGTTTCTGAGATATCGCGAAAAAGTTATTGCACCCCTTTTTCCAAGATGGTGGCCGGGGGACAAGGGCGGTAACCCCACAAACTTGGACTTAAGCTTGCATTGCAAACCACCACACATGTCCCAAAAATAAAATTGCGTCCTCTAAAAAATATAAAGTTCATGTAACATTTCAATGGCCTATAAACCAAGTCATTAAAGTAAGTATAGATACTTAAATGTTTTGATGAATCTCCTATCTAGAAGAGTAGAGTAACATATTATTTGAAAGGCAATATTATACTTTTTCTAAAGTAGGTTAGGTAGGTACTGGAACGATCATATTTTACTAAACATAACTTGGAAATAATAGTTTTTCATTTATATTTCCTCTTAAGTGTCCATCAAGAGGTCTTGTTCTTATAGGTCTATAATTGTAATTTAGAACACAAAAAGTAATCTTCCGTCGCAGTTGGTTCTGGGGTATACAATGTATGGATGCCGAACATTGTCCTTTACTTGGCATTGTGTAAGCCCGTCTGGTGTTGATACCTTATATTCGTGTCCATCGTTTCTAGGTACTGCTAAACATAAATAATTAGTATTTTTGTGTTCCTGTTGGAAGGATGAGTGAGCCAATATCTGCAGGCACACGGGACTTCTTTCTTCCTTTGCGATCTAAGGAATAGTTAATGTTTCTAACGGAGACAATGTCTATGGGTGGTGGTAACCATGTACCATAAGAGGTGGCCCGTTTACCCGTCCGTCTACCTATATTATGAAAAAAAAAGAAATATTTCACGAATCTTAGGGTAGGTACTGAACAAAGTCATTAAAAAAGCTTTTAAATTGGTTGTTAATCGTGCGATTACAGTTTTATAAGTTATGAAACATTTCTCAGCGTTGCAAGTACGCCAAGGCTACGTGGTCTTCATTTAATTATAGGATTACGATCGCGTCGACTTCGCTGGAGCGGACTAGCGCCGCTTGCCGTTTGATCGTGGCCTAAACAGAATATTTTATTGGTCTATGGTATTCATGCATTTGACTATTAAGTGTACGGTTTTTAGCAGATAGATACGGAGTATCTTTGTTAAAACTTTATTTCCACCTTTATTTCTAAAACGGAATGACTTTTTGATTACAGTGATTATGAGCGATTGTAAAATAAAATAAATAGGTATAAGATTATTTATATGTTAAAACACATTTAATTGACACGTGTGCCGAGGTACAAATACTGCATTGAAAAATATACTAAGGCGCCGGCCCCACTGCAGGCGGTCTAGCAGTCAGAGTTCTGCGTTCCGCGTTCACTGTAATGTATGGCGGTGTCTTAGAAACTTACACACACAAGACTGTGTGGGCAACTGTGAACGCTGAACGCAAAACTTGACCGCAGAACGCAGACCGCCGCGCCGGGGCGATGTGTTCGGCGCCTAAAGAACTATGAAGCAGCTTAACCCATTTGACCTATAGTTACTTAATACTTATTTGTACACAGAAACCTACTCCAGTTTTTTTTTTAACACAATATTCTTATTGAAAGACATGGTTACATATTATTTTAAATATTAAGAGTCAATATGCTCATTAGTTTATTTAAAAATATATATTTCGTCACTCATTTCATAATAAACGCGAATCTATTTAAAAGCGTTTTTAACCTACATTACAAATCACGGCCCATTGATAACAAAGAGTATTATATACTGTGACATTAATTTGAATAATAGCTTGCTGTGTCGACTATAAAGTATTTTAATATATAAAATTTCCAAAGTATCTAGGCGAAGGTATGTCATTTTTCCCGTATGAATATTTTATTAGAAAATGGCTGCACAGTCCTTGGAAAAGTTCAATTAATATCGATCGATTTTTCTTTACCTACTTACACATGTATGTATGTAGAGTTAAACAAAACGTTAAACAGATACGGGTTGATATGTAACAGTATAGATGTTGTGTATAAAATTACGTTATTTATTTTTACTGGGTCAACATAATTAACCCTTACAAATTGTGAATACTTCTTATTTAAAAAATGTTTTGTTGATGTCATCCATAAGTCGTTTTAATACCTTAAAATATATTTAAATTAAACGGATATTATGAAGACACTTAGCAAATATATTATATTTTGAAAATTTAGCTAAATAAAAGCACTACATAGAGCGAAATAGTTCAGTAAATTATTATTTTTTAATTTTACAAACAATGCTTTTATACTTATACTATTCATATTTAGTGAATATTGTTCGAATAATGATTTATCTGTGTCAGATTTCTATGGCGGTATGCAAACGCGATGGTGCGCTCGAAGCGGTGGGGGCGCAACAATTGCACCGTGGCGGAGCTGTTCACGAAGCGCGCGTTGAAATATCCCGATGCACCGTGCTTTATTATGGTCGGAGACAGAACTTGGACCTTCAGAGAGGTACCTTATATACAAACGCTCACGCCTTGGATTGAAAACATAGTACATTTAAATACCCACTTTGCCAAAGGTGGGAATAATTAATTGAGTTCTTATGCGTAATTAAAATTTCATACCACTTGTGAGATGGAGAGATTAAGTAAGGCACATTTAAAGTGTTGAACTGATTTACAGATTGCGGATAACTCGAACAGGGTAGCCAGAGTGATGCAAGATCATTTAGGATTGAAGCTAGGCGATGTTGTGTGTGTATTTATGCCTAATTGTGCTGAGTACGTGTACACCTGGCTCGGTATGGCGAAGCTCGGCGCGGTGTCTGCGCTCATCAACAATAACCTACGACACCGTCCGCTGCTCCACTGCATCCAAGTCGCTAAGGCAAAGGCGATTATCTTCTCTGATCCGTTGGCCAGTGGTGAGATCATAACTCTTAACATTATTTATATAACAATATTAACGTAACGTAGCGGGATAATTCAATATAGCATTGGTGAGTGAGCCAGTGTTGTTACTATACGGCGGAAGTAACATGATAAATTCCATATTGGTTGGACCATTGATCATTGGCTTAGTGTTGTGTGTGTGTGACCTTACTCAACCATGTATTTATTACGGAGGTAACGATTTGTATCAGACCGCTCGCTCCCACGTCACGACTGCCTTCGCCGTATAAAATTAGTAATTGTTTAGGAAAATGTAATAATCTCATTAGATAACACGAATTTTAAGTAATATTTTATTAAAAGTTTAAAAATCGTCAATATAAATGATGAAGCCAGTTTAATGGAAAGTATAATAGATTGAACATTAGATACCTACTCACTTAGAGAGTGTATTTATTATGATTGTCGGTGGGTAGACTAGACTTGGTTATTGATTTCTACGTGTTTTCCAACCCACGGTCGCTTTAGCTTTAAACAGTTTTTTATTTATTATACAGACGGCTAAGCATATAGCGTGATTTAGCTTTATATGTTTATAAATAGCTTGATGAAACAACAAATGCATATCACGCAGCTCTTAATCTAATTGCCACTCGCGTCTGTAATATAGTAATAATTGTACGCAGGAACACATTTTGACTCCTTAATAAATTCTTTGACGAACCGTTTTGAATAATTTTTTGCTTTATAATGTAGCTTATTGAAAATCTAAAATTATGCCGTCACCATAGTTTCTCTTATTCGGTTAGAGGTATGTTCTTTACGGCATTTGCATTCATTCGATTTCCTTTATCTTAATAGTTTTTGGTCGATATGATATTGCAATGGGTTTGTCGGACTAACGGGAGATTAATTTCCCACGACTATATGGTTGGTTGAAACGCTTCCATATGTCGCATGCTAGTGTTGCATATATGCAAACTATGGCTAATGCACTTGCAGCGAAATAATTATTTAGTATTAAAATACATTTTTTCCTATCTAGCAATCGCAGAGTTAGGGGATCAGCTTCCACCGGACCTAAAGCTTTTCCAGCTGTACGGGGATTGTGCGCCTGGAATCATTGACCTCCGCGCCGAAATGTACAAACATCCGCCAGAATACCCGATAGTGACGGAAAAACCACAATACAAAGACACTCTTCTGTACATATACACGTCAGGGACTACCGGGATGCCTAAAGCTGCCGTGTTACCAAATTCAAAGTAAGTGTAAGAGGTACTAGAAGTACTAGAACTTTAATAATTCCTAAAATCTAATTACATTACTTTCTAATGTTATCCGTTATCTTTTTTTGATGCCTTACGCTCCGTGCAAACCTGTATCAAAACCACCGATCGATGGCAAAATGAGTCATAGTCATTTCAAATGTTTGATAACAGTTCAGCAGTTTCACCCCGTAATTCATACTATGAAGAGTCTTATACTACAAGAAAAGAAGCATAATTTATACTCGTAATGTAATATACCATTCGACCAGGTACCTGCTGATAGTGGTGGCGACGGTGCACATGCTGGGGCTGCGCTCGTCGGACCGCATGTACAACCCGCTGCCGCTGTACCACACGGCGGGCGGGCTGGTGGGCACGGGCGCCGCGCTCGTGGACGGCATCCCCTCCGTGCTGCGCAGCAAGTTCTCCGTCACACACTACTGGACTGACTGCATCAAATACGACTGCACGGTGAGTCTTGAACTAGCACCCAAAGTTTCATGCGTTCGCTTGGGTTTTTTTATATAAATTTATTCAATAAACGATCGCTTCATAGACAGATATTACATGAACTAAATGGCACGAATGGTTAATTTCTTCATTATATGTTCCTATTACCAGAGGTTGATATGGATTTTGGTGCATTTTTTATGTTTTTCAATTACACTTGATACATTGAAAATATATATCACAGACCAAAAAGTTCCTCAAGTCTCATGTTACCAATGAAATCGTAATTAATATACAGCGTGTAACAAAAACCCTGTCCGACCTGTGAACTGGTTATTAGGTATCGTAAGTCGGTTCTATTTATGAAATTCGTTAGCCTAGAAACTTTCTCGATAAAAGGACTATACAACACAAAAATATTTTTTAAATTCGAACCAGTAGTTCCTGAGATTATTCGGACCAAAACACTGCTGCATATATTAGTATAGATTTTACTGCTTAAATGTACTTTAACTTCAATTCCAAAGTTCCAATAACAAGTTTGCCGACATTCAAGTGTCATCTTTTCACGAATAGGTACCGTAGGTTAATTAGATAGCGAATGATGTCGCGGAAATTGAAGGTTAAAGTTGTTTATTATCGTAAACATGTCTGTCATTAGATCCGGCTGCAGTTTTCTTTGTACATTAATTTATTTAAATATGTTTATCGTCTGATTAGATACCACCCACACATCAGATATTCTACAGCAGTACTTGGTATTGTTGTGTTCCGGTTTGAACGGTGGCACGGAGCCAGTGTAATTACAGGCACAAGGGACGTAACATCTTTGTTCGCAAGGTTGGTGGTGGATTGGCAATGTAAGCGATGGTTTACATAGCCTACAATGCCATTGTCTATAGGCGTTGGTGACCACTTACCATCAGGTGGTCCATATGCGCGTCCGCCTAGCTATGCTATAAAAATGTACTATGTTTGTAACGTATGGTGGTCAGGTGGCGCAGTACATCGGCGAGATGTGCCGCTACCTGGTGTCGGCGCCCGCGCGCGACACGGACACGCAGCACCGCGTGCGCATCCTCGTGGGGAACGGCATGCGGCCCGCCATCTGGCAGCAGCTCGTCGACAGGTGGCCGGCCATACCTTACTACCGCACTAAAACTAACAGCATTTGTAGTAATCATTTTTATTATTATTAATTACCTAATATCGTTTTATGATTTTGGGAACTGATTCAGTGTTCCCAAAATATATCGAAAATGATAGTGATTAGTTCTTAGATTACTAATATCCTATATTATTACGTTAAACACACAAACTAGTCAACAGACTAACGAGGTAATAAATATAATAACTATGATGAATCATTTTAAACTCATCGTTTGTGATCGTAATTAAAATGTAATCCGTACTAGTTATCATAAATATGTAAGTGAGTTTGTTTGATTGTAACGCCTTCGTCTTAATACTCGCCCGATGTATCATGAAATTTTAAAGACACGTTTTTAGAAGTAAAGTAAAGGGCATAGGGTACTTAAGTCCGAATCTTCCCTCCCGCATAATGCGCGGACGGAAATTAGCTACGTTTTACTTTATAAATGTAAATTTCATGTCCGCTTCATACACGGCGAGTCACTGAGCGAATGTTATTTATGGTAATACTCCGCTCCTTAACATAGCGTGATATCTTATAGACTATATTCAAACTTATATACATATCCCATAATCTTACCCAACATTAGCCCGATTGACTATCGCACACGAATTGATCTTCGTTTGTCAAATATCGAACTATTAGCTTTCGATATCCTTTCCTCCTATATGTACATAATATAATAATCTCTGTTTAGGTTCAAAGTGCCGCAGATAAATGAAATATACGGAGCGACGGAGGGAAACGCGAACATTAGTGAGTACATTATTTATTATCTCGATTATTTGATTATTGTTTGATTTAGCATAAAATAAACACATTATATCTTTGTTTAATGATAAGCGTTATAGACTTTGTAATATAACAGTTTATCCTTGAAATTAATTACTTTGTATTTATTATGACAATTCCTAGTTGTATAGAAACAGTTATGATTATGACTAATATAGGATTTTTTTCTTCCAACGTCGAGCTTAATTTAAATTATAAATCAGAAGAGCAGGATAAAGCATATATCATTTAAAAATACGATAATTTACATTTAAAAAAAATGTGCATAATCCTTAATAATATTATAAATACTAAAATAAGTTTGATTGTTACGTTTTCACGTCTTAACTACTCAACCGATACGTCATAGAATTTTGCATACTTACACGTTGTCAGAGTTAAAAAAATCGACATGGAGTAACTAACACTGTTTTTATTATATAAAAACAGTTTCCAATAGAATGATGACTAACCTCTACCTGGTTACTTTACTTGTACATGGTAATATCAAAATTGTATGTAACGTAATTTGGTTCTTTGATTTGTGAAAGTAAAATATAAGTAAGAACCTAAATGCGTCTAGTGTCTACTAAATCTTCACGCGAAACGTTATATAAATAGCCAGTCAATTAAACTGTACGTACATTGTCTAAAATTGTAAAACAAATGTAACAAACAAGAAGCTAATTTTAAATGTCAGCGATATTAAAATAGTTGGCAATTAATTACATCTAATAATAGATTGCATCAAAGTCGTCTGGTACACTGCACTTTCCTATACTACGTGCAATGAAAATGATTGTATGTAATGACGGTTTCGTTATTAAAATAGAATAGGATGGGTACTTAATATTGTATACAATCCACAGACAGACAATTATGGTAGTAAACAATATTAATTAGACTTATGTTATAATTAATTGAACGGAGTAATAAGAAAACAAAACTCTGAAACATCCTTTTGAATTTTGTAGCACTTGGCATTAACAACGGTATTTTATTTAAATAAGATATCCCAAAAATGGATCTGTGTTTCTTTCCACGAAGCGTCACTGAAATGGTTTTTGTGCCGATATCATGTTTTATTCTCAAGAAAATAACGTCGTCGAAATCCAGAACACGTCGAATAATTTAAAGTAAATGTGAGAAGTTTGTTTTTAACGCGATTACGAATAGATTGTTGTTAGACTTTGTCCTTAAAAAGATAATTAATTTATTAATTATAAAATAAAATTTCCGGCACCTACCAAATGTTATATGATTTATAAGTAACCTATTATAAAGTTATTATGTTATTCAATAATAAATGTTACCAGAATAAATAAAAATCATAGGATTTCATTATTTTTCATAATTTTTCATAATAATAATTTTATGTCGTGTTTGACTTGGTAGTTAACGTGGACAACACCGTCGGCGCGGTGGGTTTCCTTCCCAAGCTGGTGCCGACGATCCTGCACCCGATCGCGCTCGTCCGCACAGATGACTCCGGCGAACTCGTGCGCGGACCAGACGGGTTCTGCATTCGATGCCTACCCAGTAAGTGATCAAAGTTTCCGTTTATCATTAACGGCTGTTATGCGTACAACTGAATTTTAAAAGGTAGGTACCACCCACTCATCAGATATTCTACCGCAAAACAGCAGTACTTTGTATTGTTGTGTTCCGGTTAGAAGGGTGAGTGAGCCAAAGTAATTACAGGCACAAGAGACGTAACATCGTAGTTCCCAAGGTTGATGGCGCATTGGAGATGTACGTGATGGTTTACATCTCTTACAATGCCATTGTCTATGGGCGTTGGTGACCAATTACCATCAGGTGGCACACATGCTCGTCCGCCTACCTATGCTTTAAAAAAAATTAAATGGCAGGAGTAGTAAAGACAAATAACATACTTTTGATTGAAAATTTATTACTACAAGCAATATTTAGTGCAGTAATACGTTTTCAATGTATAATACCACACAATACACTTAACAACTGATAATTACATTTATTCACTCACACGTTCCCCTCCGATAACAACTTCGTCATTATTTGCCGAACAGAAGTTACACAGAAAATGACACATTAACCATGGACGTTGTAAAATGAATGCTAATCGAACGCAGAAATATTTATATTTTAACTTTTTAATATATAGCGTTCGATAAAAGTGATGGATATTGCTGGTATGAGTTATGTAATTAAAACAATAAAATTAAATTCAATACAATCTGTTTATATGGGAACACTTAGATAATTTTACAAAAGTCAGACTTAAAACATTCGTTGTCGTATACGTAGTACGTAAGTTTAGACTAATATTAAGATGTTAGTCTAAACTTTTCTGTACAACAGTTATAAACTTATAATATAAATATTTTGTTTAGTATAAATAACGTTAGTGTTATAAAACTTAACTTATTTAATCATGTTATTATTAATGCGAGTGGACGGATACGGTTTTCCGGTTCTACCTCCATAAACTCCGAATATCGGAAGAAGTTGTCACGCGTTCCATGCTTATATAATACTTTTGTACCAATCATTTAAATATATTTATTTATTTATTTATTTAGTGTACAGGAAACAAACAGTGAAATAATTACAATAAAATAAAAAAATATAAAACAATTCTTACACCAAAACAGTTTCCATTTATAAATTAATCATAAGTAATTACAAAACAAGACATTTTTTATATTTAATAGGTGCATGAAATTATATAATTCATTTATATAATTTAATTTAATATAAATTTAATTTTTAAATCAAGAAAACATAATTTAATAATAAATAATCAAATTATAATTAATTAATTAAAAATGCATGAGTAAATTAAGGCTCTTCAGAGTATAAAATTTCTTTTACTTGTAGTTTGAATTTTTTAAGGGAGAGATGAAATATATCACATTCAATAAATGTTTTATTGTACTGTTTAGATGATCTATTAATAAATGCATTTGCTGCATATTTAGTCTTTGTCAATGGAAAATCAAAAATAGATTTGTTGCGACTACCAGGGCGAGGACACTTGATATTTATTTTAGAAAGGAGATAAGGGGAATCATATATGTTGTGGATCAATTTATATAGAAACACCATATCACGTTCAAGTCGTCTCTGTTCAGTTGTCGGTCTATCTATCTTTTCTATTTGATTCAAATTATTTATAGACGAAAATTTTAAATATTTTAAAAACTTTTCCTGAATATTTTCGATGAATTCTATATATTTACTATACTGTGGATTCCAGACAGTGCAAGCGTATTCTAGAATAGGTCTCACAAATGATTTATATAAAAGAGCGAAAGTTGAAACACGCTTAAACTCTCTGGAAATCCTCAGCACAAATCCTAGCATACGAAACGCTTTAGAAGTTATGAAATTTATGTGTTCATCGAAAAGAAGTTTAGAATCGAGTGTTATTCCAAGATCTTTGACCACTGATACACGTTTTATATCATCTTCCTTAAATCGGTAGTTGTAAATGATCACTTTTCTTTTTCTGGTATATGTTATACAATTACATTTCTTTATATTCAAAAACAGCGAATTGGTAGTACAATAATCACTTAGTAAGTTCAAATCTTTTTGCAGACTAATACAATCATCAACACTCTTAATAATTTTATAAATTTTTGTATCATCAGCATATAATAGAAATTTAGATGATGCAAATACCGAAACAACATCATTTATATATATATTAAAAAACAGTGGTCCAAGATGTGAGCCTTGAGGGACTCCAGATGGAACGGGTAGAAAAGATGAGCAATATCCTTTCACAGTCACGGCTTGACTTCTATTCAATAAATATGACTTGATCCATCTAAGGAGGTCACCATGTACACCGATGAACTTCATTTTTGCTATTAAGATAGAATGAGAGATTTTGTCAAACGCTTTGGAGTAATCGGTGTACACAACGTCCACCTGATATCCTTTGTCCATTGCAGTCAAAACATAGTCGGTGAATTCACACAAATTAGTTTCAGTTGATTTCTTGTTAATAAATCCATGCTGCTGGTCAATAATTATGGGACGTATGCTTGGAAAGATTTTGTCATAAATTATACGTTCAAAAAGTTTTGGAATTGAACTTAATTTCGAAATAGGACGATAATTTTTGATATCATGTCTATCTCCATTTTTAAAAATAGGCACAACATAAGACCGTTTCCAAATTGAGGGCATAGTACATGTACGAAGGGAAATACAAAACAATAAATGTAAAGGAATAGATATATATATAATAGTAGATAAGTCGAATAGATAAGTAGAATAGATATATATATAATAGTAGATATATATATAATAATAGATAAGTCGTATAACATTTACTTAGAAAAAGAGGTGGTATACCGTCGGGTCCGCTACCTTTTTTAATATTTAAGGTTTTCAAATACTTACGAACATCAGCAAGTGAAATATCAACAGATGACAAATTAATTGTATTAGCATATCCACTATTATTTTGACTGTTACAGGAAAAATTGTTAAGATGTGTACTATGTTCAAAGGATGTATAGAAATATTCATTAAATAGATTGCTTATTTGCTGACCGTCACTTGTTGAGATATCGTTATAATATAGCCGCTCAGGTATGTCATTTGTATTCTGTTTGGTCTTGACAAATGTCCAAAAACACTTAGTTTCTCAAAATATTATTTTCCGCAAAATCAAGATAGTTATCGTAGCATGTCTTTTCAACCCTTTTTTGTCTATCACGAAGTAATTTAAAAGTACTGTAATCACTGTAATTATCATACATTTTCCATTTTTTGTGATATTTTAGTTTTTCTTTAATGATTTTAATAAGTGCAGGAGAATACCACGCTGGATACTTACTAAGATCAACAACCACTTTAGAAGGAATATTCTTTGTAATTATATCATTGATTATGTAATAGAATTTCTCAACAGATGTGTCAATATCATAGTAATCAAAAATAACCGACCAATCAATGTTAGCCAATAATTCATTAATTATTTTATAGTCAGCTTTATGAAAAAGTTTAACAATACGTGGAGGGCTAAGAAAGCTACTAATGTTAATATCCATTAACATAATATCCAACGTGGGATGGTGTAAATCTTCCTTTACT
Source organism: Nymphalis c-album (assembly GCA_963151315.1). Lineage (NCBI taxonomy): Eukaryota > Metazoa > Arthropoda > Insecta > Lepidoptera > Nymphalidae > Nymphalis > Nymphalis c-album. Next base: position 9,222,783 of record OY720590.1, on the reverse strand, counting down.
AAAGGTGTTTCACAGCGCATAACCCTACAATTTGAGTTACTGAAGACAAGGTCTAATTGGCGATTATTGATGTTTGAGACTAAGTTATATTGGGAAAAGTTATTTAAGGACATGAAGGAAGACATTGCATTGACCATTGAGTTTCCAATATTCTCACAGAGCTCAGCGGATGTGGACGAAGGAGACCAAATAGCACTGGGAACATTAAAATCACCAACTATTAAAAATATATCTTTCGGATTCAATATCACTAATTCAGAGATACGTTCATAAAAGTTCAACTGATCCAGAAATTGTGAACCCGACTGAGGAAAATAACAACAAAAAAGTCTACAATTAACGGGCTTACCTTTTGTCCTTAAAGCTACGCATAATGAAAAAACGTCACAGGAAACAATATCGTTTGACGGCAAAAAGACAGGGTCTTTAACAACGAGTCCGTTACGCACCGCAATCAGGACACCGCCTCCCATTATTCGGCTCATATCAGCTCATTTCAATAAATTAGTTTGTTGGAAAAAAAAGTATTGCCTAGGCAAATATCATTTTAAATACTAATTTTGAATAATATTATTTACAATGTTTATAATAGAATATTATTTTAAGTAATTGAGAGACATAAAACATTCCTTTTTATAATGTCCATTTTTTCTCGCAGTGGAACCCCTCAGAAAGTTTCTTGATGTGGGATTTTTAGACAATAAAACCAATGGCCATTCTCGGCATGGATCAGAGAGACTAAGGGATCGTTTTCATATGCGCATTCGAGTGCTTTGCTCGTGACTTGGCAGAGCTCTACTCGGGAGGCGCAGGTAATCTCACCCCTCTGGCTTGGTGGAGCTATCCTCAGGGGGCGAAGGGGTGAAAGTAATCTCGCGGCCCCTGCACTCCTCGCTAGAGTGTACTGCAGCGCGAAGCCATCTCGGCTGTCGTTCTCCTCAGGGCCATCTGAAATAGGACACGCGAGACTCCCATCTCACGGGCATGGGCCCTGGAAGGCGGGGGCCGCGGCGAGATTAGACCTTCGCCCCTTGAGGATAGCTCTGCCAAGCCACGAACGGAGCATTGCGAGCAAGGGGCCGCGGATGTGTTATATCAACAATTCAACACGATACCGCAGCCTCTCCGATCCGCGCCGAGGACGGCCATTGCAGTTGTTTTAGTGGGTAACAATCCCATAGAAATCGGTCTCCCCTACGCACATAACCTATAACCCTCATCCACAAGAGAGCCGGGTACCTACCTTTCTGAAGGTTTTTATCTGCGAGAAAATAAACCGACAGGGCGCCCCGTAGACGGTCATCGATCGTACGATACCGGCAGTAGGCAGCAGTCTAAAATCAAATTACTTTATTCAACATTAAAAAACTCAGCGAATTTTTTTGTTATGTTCCGTTTACAAAGACTGTAAATGCCTTCACGATCCGAGGGACTTAGTGCTTGAAGTGCTCTTCGAAGCCCCACGTGGTTCCAGCTACCGTCCAGGGTGAGGCTCAGGTATTTCATGTACCTGGCCACCTGGGCTTTTGATTCACCAACGTGGACGTGCGAATCGGGCGATTTCCTGCTCTTTGGCAGCTTATGGAACCATAGCGCCTCCGGAGACCCAACTCGCACATCTAAAATATAATGTAACATTGTCAATTATTGTGTAAGCGATGATAGATATAATAAATTCATAGTTTATAACATACACGCACATGTCTGAATGTATAATGTAGCTTCGTTTAAATAAAATCACACCATCCTACTACTCGTGATGTCTACTACACTTATAAGGACGTTCGTTTGTTCGAGTAATGATATTAATGAGGTGTTCTGTATTCCAGACGAGCCCGGCATGTTCATCGGTCTAATCGCGCAGGGCAACGCGGCCAGGGAGTACTACGGCTACGTCGATAAGGTGAGATTTGAGTTTGATATATTGTATTATTTAACGATGAATTAATTAATTTTAATTAATTATTCCCGGAGTACTGGAAGTAGTACCGTGCCTCGGAAAGCACGGTAAGCCGGTGGTCCTACGCCTAAACTCTTTCTGGTCGTGTTGGATTGCCGTCCCATCGGGGTATGAGTTTAGGGAATAGAGAGTGCACCTGTATTCGCGCCACCCTATTATCCTAATAATATTATACCGGATGTAACAAAAACCCTGTCCGACCCGTGAAGTGTTTATTAAGTATCGTGAGCCGGTTCTATTTATGTAAACAATTTTAAAATACTATGCAATAAAAATTGCCCCAAATGAAATTTAATTTAATAAAATAATGAAAATTACATGGCAACAAAAGCTCGGGCTGCAGCGCTCGATAGCTCTTATCTATCTGATAGTAAACATCATACAAATGTGTGTGTAGAGCGACAGTAACAAAAAGCTGGTCCGCAACGTGTTCCGCGCGGGCGACGCGGCCTTTGTGAGCGGAGACATCCTCGTGGCAGACGAGCTCGGGTACCTGTTCTTCCGCGACCGCACCGGCGACACGTACAAGTGGAAGGGGGAGAACGTCGCCACGGCCGAGGTGGAGGACGCCGTGGGCGCCGCGCTGCAGCAGCGGGACTGCGTCGTGTACGGGGTGTCGGTGCGTACCGCGTAGGCAGACTATCCTCCGCCTGACTAACTATTAAGTTACTGACTTTTGACATCTTCTCTCATAGCGGAACCCACCTTAAGTAATATAAACCGCTTCTAACACCGTCAGTGCTCTCCCAATCACGGAATCCAAGGTATTACTTTTAAGGAGCGTCGAGCGAATTTTATAACGAATCCCCGTCCTGTCGGCTCCAGGTCCCGCAGACGGAGGGGCGCGCCGGCATGGCGGCCGTGGCGCTGCGCGCGGCGGGCGCGGCGTGCGGCGCGGCGGCGGGCGCGGGGGGCGCGGGGGAGGCGGGCGAGGGGTGCGCCGACGCGGCGGCGGACGCGCGCCAGTTGTCGCGCGCGCTCGACCACGCGCTGCCGTCCTACGCGCGACCACTCTTCCTGCGCTTCGTGTCCGATATTGAAATCACCAGTTAGTACTTCCGATTAGTGTAGCAGCCTACCGATATTATTTCATAGGAACCGTTCTGATCGGGACTATATGTTTACTTACTGAAGATTAAGCACCATAGTATCATTGCATGGGGCTGGTTCCTAAGATCGGGGTGGTTGGCGTTCTATGGAGGAGGCTTTCGTCCAGCAGACGACAATAAGCTGAAAAATACATTGCTAAAGTTCTGAGTTTAATTCAAAACTATATTTGGCTATTGCATGATTTGTACATAGAAAGGGTCGTACACAATAATAGATATATAATATTTTCTATTAAAAGTCGTCTCTTTAAATTTTTATTACTTTATTTACGTTATACAAGATAAAATAAACCTGTGACGTTGTAACGACCCAATATAATTAATTTATTTTACAGGTACATTCAAATTAAAGAAGCTGAAATACCAGAAGGAAGGTTTCGATCCAGATGTGATTAAGGATCCACTGTTCTTCAGATCGGGCGCGGAGTTTGTACCGCTCACTACGCAGCTCTTCAACGACATATGCAACGGGCGCGTTAAACTATAAACGGTCCACCAAAAAAACGCTGCCTCGATATATTATAGTAAAGTGCATTTGTTGTTTTAGTTACACGCTTGACAAACCATCGAATACTTCTGCAAATAAATCGATATATATTATGTATGTATATTAACCATGAGGTTGTTACAATTATTTATTTAATTTTATTACTTTATATCGTTTCCAAAGATAAAGTTTTAAGTTTACACAATTACATACTTTCGATATGGCACGATGGCAGTGCGAGCGTTGTAACTACTAGTGCAAATGGACCATTGGCGAGATGTCACCAGACTTTACATAGTAACGTAAAACAGATTAGTCTGTCCGAGTTTAGGCTGAATGTTTATATACTCTCGTCAACGAACCAAAAGTGTAAAAAAATTTAGCGGTGACTAGAAAAGTAAACTGAATGCGTTCAATCGTTGCGCCCAAGGGTGTTAATAAAAGAAAAAAAAAGAAAAAAAACTTATTTAAACAAAATTACATTTTTATATATTTTTGCACTTTGGTCTCATTGGTAGCATTACAGGGAACGGAATTAAAAATAAATATTGGTGATGTGTCACAAGTACACCGTAAGTAACATGCTCGTTAAGGTCTGAGACCTTCAAAGTTTAAAATCCCATTAGGTTTATAAAAAAAAAACGTGAATTTGTTATTAAAATTAGTTAAACCTCTTATATGTATATTATAAGCTTTTTAATATATGTGCTGTGATCTGATGGTTTATGTAAAGACTTGCGACTTTAAATATAATTGTAATTCATTTTATAACGTAAATTATTTCTTGACAATACAAGTGGGAGTCAATTTAGTATCTCATATCGTAGTCATTTTATTAGTCGCAATATAGATTTAAACAAAATCAAAGTTTTTGTACTTATAGTTAGTCTACCATAGACAATCTTTTAAATAATATTCTCTTTTCAATAATAACAATGTAAAACACAATAAAATATCGGATCTCAAAGTAGTCACAGTTTTATTGCTTGCTAAGTTTTCTATTTGCATATGTTTCGCAAGTTTAGTAATCTTTAGTCAGACTCATAGTCTCCAAAGTTGTTATTTTGTATGTTAACAGATTATTGTATAGTCTGATAAATTTGTGTCACTAGTCCAATTTTATAAAATGTATAGTTTGTGAAAATGACCAAAAACTTTGCCTCAATGATTAATGAACATACTTAATGAATGTAATGAATGAAATAATTGAACTTAATTGTATTTTTTCACTTTTGCTATTGTATAAATTTAAAGTTTAATTTAAATAACATGAGTAGGCTGACTTTGGTATTTATTACAAACGTGGTCATTTCAAAAGCAATATTGACATTCAACTTATTTAATTAAATATAGAATTATAGCACCTACTACCTTTTGTAGCTAAATTGTAGATAACATTCCGCAGTCTAGTCTTTTAAGTTGTGTTCTAGGGTTCCTATATTTAATATTCATTTTTGAATACCTACAATATGCATAGCAACGTTTATTAATTTAGATCTTGATTGTGCCTTGTTACAAGGATCGCAATAGTAGGGCTGAACGGACTGCTCGGGGAAAATACTGTAAGTTGTAAATAAAAACCTACAAAAACATGTTTTTGTTTTTATTTTTTTACGATGAACTTGTAGCAGAACACTCGCAAAATAATTTAATTTGTACTGAAACATATAGAAATTGTTTGTAACGGCATCATGCATCAGGCATCATGTACCAAAATACTTGGCAACAGAAATGGAGGACAACCCAGGGGCTTATTTTTTTTTAATGCATGTGAAGTGTTTATACTCGCCATTACTCGCTGACCTGTACACGGCTTACAATATGCGCTCTGAATCCAAATATCTGCACGCGTGCGTCAGAATGACTGCAAAATGACGGATCGGCTTTAAAATACATACCAGACCGGCCGGCTATTTTAATTTTATAAGACCGTGGTGTCTATCAACAAAAGTAGTGGGGGTACGTCGGCTCAATGTAACGTGGTTGCTACTCAGTTCAATTTACGGCCGTCAGAGGCACGACGATAGATCACAAAAAAATATAGTATGTATATGGAAGATAGAATTATGCTATTTCTCCAAAACTATACAAAAGTAAACCAACCGATATAACAATGTTTAAATAGCACAATACTTGTGAGAGAAAGTTGTCATTTAACCTGCACGAGACCGAATATACCGATAGCAACGACGTACAGCGGGTGGTTGTCGCGAACTAAAAGTTATATCACAATCGCACCAATCTCTCACCATTGAAATTGGGCTCCGTTGATAGACCTGTATACAAGACCCTGGTTGGAAGTAGTTATGTGTATTTTTTGTAATTAGGTTTTTAAGGATTATAAATTAAACATCCACCACATAACACGGCGAAAGGTTTTTTTAAGCTAAACTGCGTAAACAGGCAAAGCTTGCAAGGAGAGCCACATACATTACTGTGAAATTACTGTTTGCAAGTGAACTTTATTGTTTATAGATATAAAAAGACAATTAAAAAAACTCGTTTAAATTTAAATTAACGCAATAATTACCTTAGACATAGCTTTTCATTTGTTACTCACATTAGTTAGGTACTTGACTTGATCTAACTGCAATGCTATTTTTAGTGAAAATATATGACAAATAACTTGAATTATTAAATAACTTTATATTGAATTTCAAATGATTTTAAATAAAATATTGGTTTATACAAAATAATAGATTACGCATAATTTGAAAATATCATTTATTTAAATTAAATAAATCTACATTTTCTTTAAAACAACAAACAAAAAATATAATATGAAAAAAAATACTATTATTTGTAATACTATTAAGAAAACAATAAAAGAAGAAAAACCTGGGTTCATTATTAAGCTTTCAAAACATTAAACAATTTTTAATTTTATAAATTTCATACTTAACTTATAATTTCGAGAAGATTAAGACTAGAACAATTTATACAAGATCTTTGAAACAATATCTACATTTGTGTGAGTACTAATAGCTAGAGCTATGTGTATCAGATCATGTTTATGTATAATTATACGTTTGGTATATATTTCATTATATACGATTTTTATAACTATATACTTTTATGAACCGACTTTTGCCTAAAACTTTTTGAATTATGTATGTGGAAAAAACTTTCATATGAAAAATAAACTCCGTTGGTTGCCTGGAAGAGATCGCTATGTAGCAATAAGGTCGCCAAAGTTGTATGCTACTTTTATTAAGGCTATATGCACGTTTTTTTTCTTTGTGGTGTACAATAAAGTAAATAAGAATTGAAATTAATTATTTATAAATTGCCGAGTGTACATTATTAGTGGGCATTTAAATGTTTATCATAATGCTTGTAAACTTAGACGGATGTCATTGGTATGCAAATTGCTATCAATTAAGTAGATCTACAAAATATTACTGTTTTTTACTCAATACCCAAAAATATTTTAAATAACAATTCCAAGTGGATTTAAATCATGATTTCTGACGTTTAGATTAAACAGCCCGTCAATGTATTATTCCACCACGCTGCTCCAATGCGGCTTGGCGGATACAAAATTAAGCAATATTCGGTTGACGTAAACGTGCTTTACACTGTGCCATCTCAGCTCTTGAATGTGCAAGAAATCATGAATTTAATAATAAACCTTCCAAAGCATTGTATGAGTCAACATTATTAGTCATTACATTACATAATTACATTATAGAGCGGCAGTGCTTGCTTTGACATTTTTAGTTTTATTTAGAAACATATTGATGACTTAAAACGAAGCTGTCTCTCGACTTTGTTAACCGTCAACGATTATACTTAATACAATTATTAACTGTACATATTTATTCTGACTAGCAACTATTAAGGCATTATTTTGAAACATTTATAGTTATTTTTTGTATTTAATTATACTACATGATTAAATACAAAAGTAAAAATTTACAAAGTACATGTTACGATTATTATGTATAATATTTAACAAGTTGGTGCTGCAGTCGGGTTTCACTCATGTACATGTTTCAATTTTACAAACGTTACATACGCCAAATATTTAAAACTAAAAAGGAATGTAAAAATAAATATATTTAAACTTAAAATTGTAAATAATTTTTTAACTTTATAAATATCACAAAACTCAAAGCGAACGAGGATAAATAAATCGTTTACAAACAAAAAAAAAAAGGTGTGTGTGCGATTCACACACGATAGAAGTGAAACTTCAGTAAATCGACAAAAGAAATAATATATATATAGAAATAGTATGTATATTTCTGTCTCATTCTTTGCTGGCTTCATCCTACTTTTGTATTTGTGTCTCTTACCTGTCGTTTTTTCCGGTTTGAAATCACAACGATTCTAAAGAAGTTTCACTTCAAAAAAAACTCGAGTCCAAATAACGTTAAAGCTCAATTCGTTTACGTCTCAGCCGTTCACACATTCATCTTCCCCTTTAACATATTATAATATTCGCACGTAAACAACATCTTTAACGAATGTTTCTATACTAATGCTCAATTCCACGAGTCATGTGTAACAATCTTAAATTTGATTGCACTTTTATGCCTCTCCGGCAGGCCGCGGCTCGAGTGCAGTGCAGGGCGTATATCGAATATAGTGAGTTAGTTTGTCTCTTATAGCGCAGGAGCGGGCGGCGGCTCAGGCGCTGAGCGAGGGGAACCAGGCGGCGCGGGCGGAGCGCGCGGGCAGCGCGTCGCGCAGCAGCGCCTCCTCGTGCGCCGACAGCCGCAGCAGCGCCGCCAGCGCGCGCGTCAGCTGCCGCGCCTCCAGCTCGCGAGACGTCAGGAAGCGCAGCACCACGTGCTTCAGGTACCTGCGGACGGCGGGAGATCGACGTTGAATGACCACTCAGGCGAGCGACGTCGGTATCGTTTATTAATATTTATTATTTATTCGTTTAATTAAAATGTTTTGAATCATTAATTTGTCCTGTTCTGACTTGGCACGTGAAACCTTTTATAACAGAATGTCAACATGGTTTTATAAAACATAGATCTACGGCGACTAATTTAGTAGGTTTTGTAGGAGATCAAAATCACTAGATACTAATACGCAAATTGATTGCATCTACACTGATTTAACCAAGACTTTTGATGTTATCGATCACAATTTGTTAATAGCGAAACTTGATAAATATGGAAATATAGCGGAAAGTTACTCAGATTAATAGAAAGTTATTTGCAAGACAGAGAAATGAGCGTAGTATTGGGAGGCTATAAATCAAATGCATTTCTTTTCTATTTCTGGAGTGCCTCAGGGTTCAAGACTAGGTGGTGTTTTATTCGGATTTTGTATAAATGATGTTAAAAATATTCTTTATAGTAATTATCACCTGCTGATGACATCAAATTTTATAGACAAATAAAACCCATAGATGACTCTGAGCTTTTGCCACAAGATTTAATTAGATTTGTAGCATGGTGTTGTGAAAATAATATGAAATTAAATAACTTTTACTCGGTGGTAGAGCTTTGTGCGAGCTCGTCTGGGTAGGTACCACCCACTCATCAGATATTCTACCGCAAAACAGGAGTACTTTGTATTGCTGTGTTCTGGTTTGAAGGGTGAGTGAGCCAGCGTAATCACAGGCACAAGGGACATAACATCTTAGTTCCCAAGGTTGGTAGCGACTTGGCGATGTAAGCGATGGTTAACAGCTCTTACAACGCCAATGTCTATGGGACTTGGTGACCACTTACCATCAGGTGGCCCAAATGATATCTAAATTCATAATTAAAGTAATAATGAATTGATAAATAAGGCTGTATGCACCTGATTAGGTATCGACATATAAAAATAATAACTCACCGTCTACTGATATCTTGTTCTTCTGCGGATGAGAGATCGGACTTACTACTCTGTAATTCTCTCTGTAGAGTTTTCTTCATATCTGATATTCGATTATCTAAAGTCTTTATTTTCTGAAATATGTAAAAACAAATGTTTTAAAATTCGTAATAAAACGTATCCAACGAATGTTTAAGGTAACGTCACGGGCCGAACCTTATTCTTATCACAGATTTCGGTTTGTAAGTCTTGTATGTTTCTCTTAAGAGCGCTCTCACTCTCTGTGAACGCCTCGATGTTTTTTCTCAACTCTTCCATTTCTTTTAATCTAGTCGTCTCGTTCTCTTTTATAATCATACATTCGGCTTGGTTCTAGAAAAAAACAAAAGAAATATTTAGAATTAATTTATTTCATACCTATTAAACATATTTAAAGCTATAAAGCTTCTGATTCTGAAATTATATGGCGCTCTTAACAAAAAAAAAGTATTATCTATATGATATTCGGTCATAACCATTTTATGTATATGTTTTTTATACAATAAATATTTATTTGTTAACTATATTATATATTAAAAACATACATAATATTTGGTAAGCGTACCTCTTTGTGCTGCGCAATAACACCTTCCAGTTCGGCAATTTTATTTTTCAGATCAACTATTTCAGTCTCCAAGTAGCGCACGTTGCACTGGCTCATCTCGATGTTCTGAGACATGTGGGCGTTGCGTAGCAGAGCCTCGTCTTTCTCTCTTTTCTCTCTATAGCATTGCAAGATAAGTCAAGTAACAGCTTTTAAATGTCTCACTACACAAAAGAGGAAATTCGTAGAAGGTGCAGAAGAAGAGGGGTGTTGGAGACCACTAGAAAAGGTTTGGAGTTTCCTTTACTACGCTGATGAAGCATTGATTGAGGGGGACTCATACTTTGAGGTGAAATATATTTTAAGTAATACTACATATACGTAAAATAAGAATCATAATAATTGTGTTTTTTTTTATCATTTACACATAAACATATTGTTGATACTTTTTGAAATATTTAAAAACATATTATAAATTGGAATCGTCTCGTCCTCGTCTGGTCCTATTATTCTTTTATTTTTTTATTGGAACATAAAAAGTTAACATTAAAAAAAATTGTGATTGTTAACATATTTGAAATTTAAATAACAATGTCTAATTTAAATATTCTTACGCCATAATAATTAAGATAATATGTTTTTCCCTTATTGGCTTAACAATGTGTCACGTTGTCGTAATAAAAATAAGGTAAACATGAGTGGTAAACGGCAATGATAAAAAAGTAAATTACTTTTTTATTTTAAAAATATAATTGTAACTGGCAGGATAATAATATTATTATTTTTTTTGTAAAATTTATACGATTATATTTATACGATTGTATTTCGTCTTTTCTTACTACGAATTTGTTTCGCGACTTCGTCCGCTTTGCTTGATAAATTAACAAAGTTTTCTTATGTACGAAGGAAAAAACATCAATAAGATCGCAAGCAAAAATAAACTTTGTTTAAACACGCAGTGCATATACAAATACAGTGAAGATATCTCAATCATTTTGATAAAGGCAAAATTTAGAAAATTGAATTGAAATCTATTCAGTAGTTTTTCCGTGATGCGCACACAACTGCAGACCTCTATCAATTTATTTATATAGATATAGGCAAATCAAGTAAAACGATAATGTTAAACGAACGATCCATTAATTAAAATTATAACGACCTATTGAACATGTAGGTTAAATAGTTTTGAATATAGCTCTTAAATATTTTCAATTCATAAATGTTTGTTTGTGAATACAGCTGTGGCGCATATCGCGTTATCATTCACGTCATAAACGGAGAATTTCGTTTTACTCGAGTTTAAAATTACATTATTGGATTAACTTTTAACTTGTGCAGTAACATATCGTTTTTAATATAATAATATTATCCTTGGGCATTATTCACACAAGGCCATCTGTTCCCCAGCCTAAGCAGAGCTCCTACTATGGAAACCAGGAAACTGATATACTACATATATCATTTTTGTGAATACATACTCACGTAGATAATTACACGCAGACTTTAGACAGACAGACATGTTCATGCATACAAATGTCTGTTCTGGGTCGGAATCGAACCCACGACCTGCGGCGCGAAAGGCACATGTCCTGAGCCAACCGGCTCGTCAAGTCATTAATTAATTGAATAAAAACATAATTAAATTGGCTCACTTGTCGAACTTCCTCTGTATGTCGACATAGTCGTGTTGCATGTCAGTCATCATGGTGTTGAGGTGGTTGACCTCGACCCTCTGTTCGTCGTAGAGCCGGTTCGACTTGTCGACCTTCTCCCGTAGTATCTTGACTAGTGTCCGTTCGTTCTCGAGTGCCTCAGCCAGTTCTCGCTTCTCCTCGGTCAGTTCCGCGATACGGCTCTCGAGCTCCGCTGTCATATCCTGTGGATATATATTATTGATATCATATATACATATTTCCTTGTTAGACATTAAGGTTTATTTACTAAATATATAACAATGATCGTTATGTTACTCCTTGACATGCGCTAATATTAATTGTTTTTTTTTTAATTATTTTAAAATATCCAATTTCTTTAGAAAAAAATATCTTAATTTATATTCATGTACTAAATAAAGCGCTGTTAATAAAATAATAATAACTTAATACTACAAAAAATATTATTAATAATACAAGCTTTTATTTAATTAAGAGAATAAAGAAAGTGTGCAATATTTCAACACAAACCGTTGGCACTTTTGACACACACATACTAACTGCTGAAATAAAATAGAAGCTTGTAAAATAATTTCATCGCTACAATCATACCATGCATTATAAATACATTTAATACTAAATCGAAAAAGCAAAGCTCTATTTAGAATGAACCAAACTAACAATATAACCTTACATAACATTTACATCATTTTTAAATTTCGAACACATATGCAAATAGAAAATATTATAAGAAAGCTTAATGAAAATGCTATCGCTACTGGCTAGAAGGTAAATAAAAATATACAAAAATAATAAAATCAACTTTATTCTGTATAAGTGCTGTGATAAATATAAAATCTATTTACTTGTATAACAAAAATACAGATAAATATAACAATCAAAAAAATAAAAGCTATCGAATTGCTGCTGTGATTGTTTACATATTTTTTAAAAATATAAAATAAGATAAAAATATTCTTAAAACTTACGTGGAATGTATATCAAACAATTTATACAATTAAGTGAATAAGGAAAAATATTGACACGGCGCGTTATCTGTCATCGCTCGAGTCATGTGATGTGTACATTATTATCTATAAGGTATCTTTCTTGATAAAATGACAAATCAAAATACGATCTAAGTGACTACAAAGTTGCACTAGAGAAAGAACACCAAATACAGTAAAAAATAAAGTGCCCCTTTCTATTCTATTTAAAATAAAAAATAGATGCAAAAAATACAATTATATGATGGATATTTAATACCCATATTTAATTAATTCTAATAAAATATTATGATAATGATCTTAAAATATAAAATTGGAATGTTTAAATAAAATAGGAACATAAATATTGAGCTGCCAAAAACAAAAACGATATATCAAGGATGTTGATAAGAGATAAATTCTTGTTACAAAATTTAACTACTTAGTATAAATGATCCTTTTTTTCTCACAAAAAATATTGTAAGAAATGACTAATTTTATTAAGTACATTATTCTAATAAGTACGTAATACATATATGTAAATTTTCACCTTGTTTTACTCATAATTCCTCTCTTTATTTGTACATTTCATATAATAATAGATACATGGATTCAGTGTTGCAACACTAATCGATTAATTCTAAGCTGTAATTATCGATTTTTAAAAATATCGATTTGTAAATTTTTTTTGTAATCGATTAGTTTCCTGTACAGTATAAAATAAATGTAATAATTTTATTATCACTTCTTATTGCACACAAGTGTTGAACTCAATTTTTTTAATAATAATTCGACCCCGTCTCTTGTAACGCTAACGTCCGCACTTTTTCGTTTTCAGTAATTAATAAATTCGCTAAGGAATACATGATTTTCGTTTTAAATGTTGGTTACTATATGTGCGAGTTCTGTTGTGTATCGGGGTCGGGTACGTCTGCGGGGAGCGACTCGAGCAGGCCGGTGGTCGCGTGCAGGCTAAATGCTGTAGAGGCTGGGACTCACGGCTGTGTGCGCGCGCAGGGCCCGCAGCTCGCGCGACTGCGCCTGCGTCTCCGCGCTCAGCCGCCACACCTGGCGCCCACACAACGGTTAGAACTGCCGATACTGACTGACTCGCACATAACACTTAGCCTGTCTAGCTATACATTTAGAGCGACCGAACCTACGCGGATGCACTGATTGCCTCTATGAAGGTCTAAACATCGTGCACTGAATATCTGAAGGTGTAATACAGTTTTTTAGAGGCTTAAAATTTAGATATGTTATATAACCATTTATTGCAATAGTTTTATGATCACGTGGATTCGAGATTGGATATCTTTATTGCCAAACTTAATACTACTTTTAACTGATGCTTCCGCTAGCCTAACATATAAAACGCACTTACGCATATTAAAACTTTTTACTCGGTGTTAGGGCTTTGTGCAAGCTCGTTTGGGTAGGTACCACCCACTCATCAGATATTCTACCACAAAACAGCCTTACTTTGTTGTGTCCCGATTTGAAGGGCGAGTGACCCAGTGTAATTACAGGCACAAGGCACATAACATCTTAGTTCCCAAGGTTGGTGGCGCAAAGCCATGTCTATGGGCGTTGGTGACCACTTGCCATCAGGTGGCCCACATGCTCGTCCGCATACCTATACAATAAAAGTAAATACCTATGTGTCTGTGTGCGAAGCATTCAGTCTAGCTAATTTAAAAGCGGTTTCCAGAAAATTCATCAAAAACAATTCTTCAAATTACAATTCGTCGAGCTCAATTACTCAAAAAATATATTTAATCAACAACGGTTCGCCGAAAATATTTCTGATTATATTAGATCCGTTTTGACCCACCCTACTATTTCCACGTATTATGTATTATGCGATTTCACACACGCACAGACACATACACACACACACACACACACACACACACACATACACTATTACCACGTGTTCAATGCTTCGATCAACAATACTATTAGATAACGCTTCACGAACAAAAACAACACTCAAATGTGGCACCGACTAAAATATAGAAAACGATGTAAAGGTAAGTAGGTAATGAATAAGATAAGAAAGGTACAACAATTTTTGTTCCAAATTTAACCTTATTTCGTTAGAAATAAAGCAGATACAACATTTAACTTACGACATTGCGGTGGTTATTTCAACAAATGTTGACGCCTTAACGTTGGTTAGAACTGAACGATACTAATTTCAAATAAGACCACAATCCAATTTACGCTGTCATTTTTCTTTTGTTGATTTTAAAAATATTAAAATGCGCCAAAAATTCTTCGGAGGACTTGGATTGGAGTCTTTCAAAACGAAGCTCGTGTGTGCTTTATTTCAACTCAAAATTCGGTTATCATCAAATATTATTCGACAAATTGTTTCTCGATTAACTTTATACGACAAAATATATCGACAAATAAGTGTCGATGGAATATTTTTTGACGAATTGTTGTAAACGAATCATTTTACATTAAATTGTAATTCGATGAATTTTCCACAAGTACTTGAAAGCACATTTATCGCTTATATCCTAAGCATATATGTACGATACCCGTCAATGTACTAAATGGTTCCATTTTATCAGTTTCCGGGATTTTGTATAAAATTAAAATAAACGTCGACCGTCAAATATAAACATTATTTGAAATTCTTTCTTGTAATAATAATTATATAATGTTATATCATAAGTTTTATCTCTCTAAATGATGTTTAATCAAAAATAATAACCATAAGTGTATATAATATTAAATATAATAATAATAATATGAAGAATTTTGAATTAAAAATAAAACTTAAAATATTCTCTAAGTGAAATAGAAATTGTATATTAAAATAATATTGTATTGATCGTGACATTTAATCTATAAAGCGATATTTGAAAATAATAAAAATACGAATCATGACTCATACCAGTAAGTCGGATGCTCTGTTGTAATAATACTAACCTTAGCTTCACTGTTGGCAAGGTTTTGCTTTGTTTTTTCCAATTCGACAGACAAGCTATCTAATTTCTCTTGTAGTTCCTTTTTCTCAACTTCGACCCTCCGTCTCTCGGCGCCCTCCTCGCCCGCCTGTCGCGACACGCGCGCCACCTGACGGGGTAAATCTTCAACAATTTATATCACAAATAATACACTTGACATATCATAAATAATGTTAGTTTAATAAATATTTATATACATGTCGTTAAGAATGGAAATTAATCATTTTAGATTTACATGCATTTAAAAGAAAAGTAGTTGAGATTAATTGTGTATGTTAATCAGGCATTTCGTACATAGTATGTGTTTTATGAGATAGGAATGAATATCAATAACGTTGTTAGCTAAACTATTTGAATATTAACTTACCCGTTCAGTATTGTAACTCGTCTTCGTGTTAACACCGAATTTAATACGTGTTCATATAAATAAACTGACTTTGTGTGTTTGCACTAAATGCATAAATACAATAAATGTTATAAAATAAATCGATACAAATATTATTATTTTATATTGTCATAAATAAATGTAACATCATAGGATGGGTTTACGTTATCGTTCGCATAGAGATACAAACTGTACGTCGATGATGCAATACTGACATCAGTATCAGTAGTTTTAGCGTAATACATACAATTAGGTTTTATATTTTGTATAAAATAAAACGTTTTTTTAATATTATATTTGATGTATACGGCTCCGGAGCCGTTCAGACGTGTTGAAGCTAACCTGAGTCTCCAGCGAGGCGATCTGTCCGCTCCACGAGGTCTTGACGTCGGCCAGCGCCATCTTGGCCTCCTGCAGCTGGCGCGACAGCACGGCGCGCTCGCGGAACACGCGGTCGAACTCCTCGCATCCGGTCGGCTTCAGCTCTCGCTTGTCTACGGTTATTGTTGTTATATTATAATTATTATCGTATTCGTTTTTAATTTAAAAAGCAGACCAGGATAATAATTAATCTAATGGTCAGCCGCATACAGTTCTCACATGGTTGAGGATTTCTTTTTAATTATATGCACTTACCTCAACTACCGGAAATCAATTACAATAACATTGAAATTATCATCGATACCAATATTTATTACATCCAATATATGATATAAAAATGAAATCAAATTCATGGTAAACGGGTCAGCGGGCAGGCTCACCGTCGTCGTGCAGGTGGTGGTGCGGGTGCGCGGGCGGCAGCGCGGCGCGCAGCACCTCCAGCTCGTCGGCCGCGTCCCGCGCGCGCGCCTCCGCCGCGCCCAGCGCGCCCGCCAGCTCGCCGCGCTCGCGCGCCCACTCGCGCCGGCACTGCTCCACCTCCTCCTGCGGGGAACGTACCGGTCCGTTATTACATGAAAGTGCCGGCATCGAGGCGAACGTGTACGCAAGGCTATACACAAAATACATAATACTAATTTTAAGTATGAGTGAAAAGGCGAGGCAACTGTGGCCACTGAACATATTAAGACAAACATTTATAACCACTGTTAATTTACTGTATCTTTTTCTAAACTTATTTTCGACCTCAACGGAGTGATACTATATTTTATTACTACAATTGTATCTGTGAGCGTTTACGTGTAAGTTTTTTTGTCTACAAGATTGATTGCATGTACTTTTTCTATGAGAAAATATCTACTCTAATTATTTGATTTCAAATTTTAAACAATTATTTTGTAAACTCTATTACATTGAAATTATATAATTAAATGAAATTTCTTTCGAGCTGATTTTGCTCGATGTCAAAAAGTGGCGCTAGTTGTTGCGTGACAAGGACGCGAGCTGTGCGCGAACAGTTGCTTATACAGCAGGATGCATTTTGCAGAGGTACACCGAGCCGATGTATTTAGTAAAGGAATGAAAGGAATTGGATTCACAGACATCCGCCTATCAGTTATTTGTGTAAACTATAATATTATAAAAATATTCGCCTATCAGCTATTTGTGTAAACCATAATATAATATAAAAGGCCGAAGTCCTTCGGCCTTTTATTTCTTCCTAATGTTTAATGGAATAGTTATGCATTAAAATAAGTGGACGAAGCAATTAATTACTTCATCCACTTTTCAACCAAAGGCTTGGTGAACCGTGAAGGCTTGGTGGCATTTCGAATTGCACAATCTATATATATAACAATATAAATGACAATAAAATAACAAGACCTTTGTCATAATTGTAATATGTATGTGTAAAGTGTCTGCCCTTTTTTGCAAATCCAATTAGTTATTAGTCAGTTTGCGTATGGTCATATTAAAAATAAAAACTTACAGTTAGTGTATCGAGTTTGTCCTGGGCATTCTCTGCAGCTGCAAGTCGCGCTCTCAGTTCACTGAGCTGCTTCTCAGCTGCATCTCGGGCTGTAATTGCTTTGGAGGCCTCAGCTTGAGCTGTACGTGCCACAGCTTGCGCTGCAAGGGCTTCTTCACCTGTTTAATTAAAAAAACAATTACATAGATAATTTGGTCTCATTTATTCTTGATAAAATATATTTACTGGTCATTAAAATTGGTTTGACCCAGGGGGTGAACCCAGGATATCGGAATCTGCAGCCATATAAGGTAGTCACAAGACCAACTGAAGGAATTTCTAAGAGTTGCATATTTAAAATTGCAGAAATTTAACTGTCCCCTCACCCTGTGAGAACACCCCCCAAGGTAGTGCCGTATGTTTATTAGTTTTTTTTACACTATAAGTTATTATTAAAACAAAAATGTATCACCTTGTACAGTAGCCAATGAAAGTTTCAGTTCTTCAATTTTCTGCTCCCAATACAAATCTCTATCTCTTAATTTGATCTCTAACTGTTCAGCATATTGTTGTTGAAGGGCTGCTTGGTCCACTTCCCCACCAGTGCGGTCCGATAAGTAGGTGTGTAGTTGTGGGGATATGGACTGTAACAAAATATATTTATAGTATGTATAATATAAAATACACTGTTTACCTGGTACAGCTAATACACCACAACCATGAGTCATTCTATTGCTGAACAATAAGGTTTTATATTGAGTCAACTCAATAGACTTTACATGGAAATAAGAATGTCATTCAGTTTTCCCTATGATAGAGGAGGAATCACAAGTGAGAAGAGTAAACCACAAAGTCGACTTGTCAAGTATTCACTTCCATTCAAAGACATGGCACTGTAATAACAAAACATTCATCAATCAGCCTAAAGTAACAGCCTGTGAATGTCCCACTGCTGAGCTAAGGCCTCTTCTCCTTTTTTTAAGGAGAAGGTTTGGAGCAGTTTGGTGGAATGCGCATGTGGCAGGACTTTATTGTTGTGGCATTATCGGCCTAACATGGTTAAAAGCAAACTACACACAGTTGCATCTGGCTGGTTTGTCAATTTAAACAAGTTTGACAATTACTTGGTTTATCTTGAGATAGATGATAGCCTAATTGTAAGACATTATGTGAACAAGTAATCACTCTCATTCAACCTCAAACTCCAACTATGTAATTTTATTTTTTTTCACACACGGCCATCTGATCCCAAACTAAGCAGAGCTTGTAATATGGAAACCAGACAACTGATATACTATCCTTCACATATACTACTACCCTTTTGTAAATACACACTTATATAGATAATTACACACAGACTCAGGACAAATTGTTCATGCACACAAATGTCTGTCCTGGGTGGGAATCGAACCCACAACCTGTGGCACGAAAGGCAGATGTCTACCAAACACGCCAACCATCATCAAACTGATGAGTCTGTGATACCTACTAGTACAGGCCCAAAGAGGTCCACTATCAGTGTCCTGAAATCAACAAGCAATTTTATTGGGTTCACCAAAGGAACAATTACTAATTACTATAATAGATTTTTGACAATAAATAAACAAGTGTAATGCTTATATTCTGCGTCAAGATTTTGACTTTGTATGGAAGGGTTAAGAACCATGTAAATCTGTGTCTTTATATTGTAATGCAATGACTTACAATATAAAGACACAACCAACTACCATGTAACAATAAAATTGTAGTGTTTTACAAATTTATATCCTAACTAATAATATTATAAATGCAAATGTGATTTTGTTTGTTATGCCTTCACGCCTAAATCATTAAGCCAAATTTGAAAATTCTTTCACTAACGGCAAGCTACAATAACTGCGAGTAACATAGGATACATTTTGTACCATTAATCTACAGGAAAGGGAACTAAGCGGTTGAAACTGACAAAATGCTAGCTTAAAATATTTAAAAAAAACTACAATCAAGTACTTGTATAATAAATAGTGTATTGATTCAGTCCTGACAATAAAAATATCGCAAAGACCTTGACAAAATAGAAAATATTGTAGTTTATTTTTAACGATTGAACTAACAAGGTCAAGCAAACAATTGGTAGATAAATGAAAAGGTAGTCATGATTTTACACTATAACAAGTAACTTATTAAACTCTGTAAACTATTTTGAAATGAAAACTGGCATCTTTGAAAATCTATTTTCTTCTTTGTAAAATAATTATAAATGAAATCAATATTTGATAATAAATAGAATCAACAGTCATAAAACAGTGTAAATATTGTTTCTCAATTAATTCCAAAAAAAAACGTAATTATATTATTCAAACCAATTAAATTAATTCAATAATTGAAAGACTGATGCTTTTATATAATAATGTTACATCACATTATGTATTATAGGTAGCTACTTAAATATAACACATATAACACTAAAGTATAGTTCTTATTTAATGGAATCTATCTAATAATAGTAGTAAGTTTCTTTAGACATATAACTAACTCAACTCACATCTGATGTTGAATCTCCGGGCCCACCTGAAGTTGATGGACTTGTTGTAGACTGAAATAGCACAAAATATTATTGAATTTTAAACTGAGAAACACACAATGTTTGTTATAAATGCATCACATTTTTCTTGGTTTTGAAACAGCATAGATTGAATAGTTACAAGCAATTGTTTCAATTAAGCTGTTGGTGAGTTTTGATTATTATTAATTAAAGGCATAAGAAACTTTAACTGTTGTTTTCAAGTATATTCTTTGATAATCTATATTATTACTTATTTTATTTTAAGAAATAGTGTTATTAAATTAAAGCAGTTTAATAAAGATCGTACCGAATCATCCCTTAAAGTAATTCGCCCCAAAAAGGCCCCGCTTCGCCAACTACTAGTCAATTTGCTAATATCGCTGCCAGTTTCTTCCTTAATTTTACTTTTTAAGCTCGCGAACATTTTTTCTTTTCAATATTTGTTCTGAAAACACGAAAAGTATAAAATAAAAAGTATCTACACAGATTTTTAGTAAACATGATAACAGTCATTGCTCACATTCGCAAAACTATTTATCTTGTTAAGGTTCACACTTATGGTCATAAAAAATACAACATAATTTGTTACTAAAGCACATTTCTTAAGTTTACAATATTGTAAATTCACTATATAAATAATAACAATTACAACAAAAGTCGAAAGACTTTCTAAAGGACACACAATAGTCAATTAGACGTATAACTTATGACACAATATTGCAGTGTTGCCAGTTTATTTTCCCATGTTGTCAAAAACAGAAAACCTCAAAACTTATAGATACAATCATATTTAAATATGCAGTGATTTTTGTAGTTGTTTTAATTTTTTTTAATGTCATGATTCTGTAGAAATATGTGACTTAATCGCCTTTATCTATAGTTCTATTAAAAATATACGTAATATAATTTATTATTTAAATCACCTGCACCAGAAAAAAACCTTAAAGAAATAATCTCAATTCAATAACTACAAGTAAGTATTAAGTTAAGTTTACTTGGTGGTAGAGCTTTGTGCACTCATCAGATACTCTATCGCAAAATAGCAGTACTTGCTATTGTTGTGTTCCGGTTTGAAGGGTGATGACCCAGTGTAATTCCATGCATGTCCCATGTGCAACATCTTAGTTCCCAAGGTTAGTAGCGCATTGGTGATGTAAGTGATGGTTAACATCTCTTACAATGCCAGTGTCGATGGGCGTTGGTGCCCACTTACCATCAGTGGCCCATAGGCTCGTCAGCCTTCCTATGCAATTATATTGAAATTTAAATTGTATTAGATTAAAGAATAATTTAGACAGTTCACAATAATAAAATAACCAAATTTACGTTTTATACCAGCTTGGGTTTTTAATAAGAAGTGTGTCAAGGTTATCTTCCGGGTTAACTTATTATTGAAGGGGCCTCTAGCCATAGTTATTTAACTTGCATGAATAGTTTATATTATAAAGGGTTAAGTTGGTAATTGTAGCCTCGTCACTGCGTCTCCTCGGTTGTGGATTGCCATGCCGTGCCGTCCAGTTGAATAGAGTACACCTGTCCATTGTATCACAGATAGTAGTTACCAGAAAGAATGACATCATGTTTCTCAAAATGTATTTTTTTTAATTTATTATTAGTAATTGAGGTCTATGCAGTGCTGACCACATATACTGTGGATTATGTGCTGTACATAGATGTGCTGATTATCGTGATCATTCAGACGGCTATCGGCATATAAAATAAATTGTATATCAATAATATCTTCGCAAGTGTATTAAAAGTACACGCTGTATACAAGCCAGCTCTTATGATATCGGCGACAAAATTCGTTTAGTGAAAAATGTATCAATCTGATTTATCTCAAGAGACTACAAATTCGTTCTTTTGAAGAGCATTCAGAACTAGAAGTAGTATGTAATTGATCTATTAGTAATATAATGATTTGAACTATTATATTTAAACAACATAATTCTATTAATGAGAAAATAATTGTTTTGTATTTAATTAATTCTTGTGGTCTGTGGTCTGAATGGTTCTGTAACTTCAACAAACAACATGTATGTAATGGGCAGATGTTGAATAAGGCTATCAAATGTCTATGTTTCAAGTATAAAGCATGTTCCCTGTTGTGTTCTTTTTGATCTACCAGTAATCAAATTAAATTTTACAAAAGATTTATTTTGCTACAACTTAATTTTTAAATTTCACTTCAAGACTTCTATAAATATCTGTTTTATCTATGAACTATGTTTTTTTAACATATAAAATAGAATCATGGCTTGTAGAGTAAATATTCAAAAATCTAATCGTTAGTGATCTAAGCATTATAGACTGGTAGATACTACTAAGGTAGGTAAATAAGGTATTAATTTTAATATACTTTTAGAGTATGTCTATATAAAAAAACAACCATTTTATTATGGCCTTCATTTTACTTCAATCAGCGTGATACTGACATAAATTTTATATGATGCTAGGTAAGTAAGTGCTAATAGTAAGTTAAATATCTTTATTACATATTTTAATGAAACTAATTCTATGTTACACTATGTGCTTTAATTTATATATATATAAAGCAACCATTTGGGTATATATGATTATAACATATTTATTTTAATCGCAAAGTATATTTCGATGATTTTTTCTTTGTATATGACCCAGAATTATAATTTTATATAATACTAGCGGCTGCTTGCGACATCACACATGCGCTTATATTGTTACATTCGATCAATAGTGCAGACTAAGAGGTAAGGAAATAAATAACCACGTGACATATTCAGTTGTTTATTATCTATACTGTACTCAAAATTGATCCGAAGATCACATCACATAGTAATTTCATAAATAATATTACAATGTCATGTACTTTCTGTGATTGCTCGTGAATAAAAAAATGTTCACAATATTATCAATAATTTGTTCACTGGACCGGTTTACCTTTAGTAGACTGTACCTACTACATAATAACATACCATTATTTAGGTATCGAAGAACTTACAGTGTACTTGATGAGAGATATAATTATAATCAATAATTATTGTGTTGCAGTTCATTTTTTTTTTGTTAATATATTTACAGTTTTACATTTTTTTTGTGATTTACAAATAAATTCTTGAATATTTAATTAATTAGGTCTTCATTATTCCATTTGGATTTATAATAACAGTACTTTATAGTTAAAAATATCACAAAATGAAATATATTATGTGTAAGACACACGCAACATTAAAAATACAACAAAAGAAAAATATAAAATCCACTAGAAACCTTGGGCCAGAAGAGTCCCTTCTAAAGAGGAAGGATACTTTCGATGTTCAATATTATAACGGCAATTTGATACCATAATCATTATTATCACACTAATTAATTATAAAAGTAATCGATTGTCTTACAATAAATGCGTCAGATCATAAAATTTTGATAATAAAAATTAAAGGTAACAAATAATCAATGAAACGATAAATTTTAACACAAACAAAAAGACAACTTATGTATTTAAGAGTCATATAGTGCCGTATTGATAAAAGCGAACTGTCCTCCAGCCGGCGCGCGGCGGCTCGGACGATATAACAACCAACGCAAACAAAACGCAACCTCCTCCTGTCGAGTTTAACTCCACCCTCCGCTATTCATCTTTTATCGATATGGCATTTCACTTACGATATACGACAATAAATATAACGCACTTACACATTAATCACTTCTTTAATTCCGACGCTAGGAATTATTTCATAATATATACCTAAAAATATAATCACGGCACAAGTATCCCTCCGACTAAATTACTAATGTAGTGTCACTTTATCAGGATTTAGAATCAAATATGTATTATGTATCTTAAATATTTCATTATTAATATATCATTATCAAAATATCCACTAAATGGGAGGAATAAATCAAATTATTAATATTTTTATTCTAACATTAATCGCATGACTGATCAACAAAAAGGATATGGACTAGGAATAATATCAGGCATCGGGCTTCCTCGCCCCGAGAGAGCGCCGCGCGCGTCGCGACCGGCCGGCGCCGGCGGCCACCGCGCGCGCCGGCGCCGGCCGGGCGGCCCGCGCGGGCCTCCCTTGCCTCTCTATCCGCATATCACCTCTACATACATACGACGAGATAAATTTGATCAAAAGTTAATACTGTTCATGTCGAAAACAATACAGGGGAGCTATTTCTGTTATCTGGACTAGTTGACGGGTCGATCGGACTCGATCGTCGGTCGCTATTTGTGCTTCGATAGACAGGGATCGATCAGGAAAATAATGATTATCTAGCAAAATCTATCTGGAATAAAAGCCAACGTTCTATCCTATAATTTAGGTAAATAGCATGGAAGTATGCCTTCTTCGTTTTAATATTGTCCGACAACGTTCATTGTATTTCGATTTGTTAGTCCACTATCACTCTACGAGTGTCGTGATCTATTCTAAGTGGGGGTGGGGGGGCGCGGCACGGAAACGACAACCGAGCGGACGAGGCGCTCACGGCGCGCATTGTGCTCCGGCGTCGGAGTATCGGTGCCGAGGGAGAGAAGCGGCTACACTATTGGTGTTTCATCATCGATCATCTTAATCTACTCTAATGTAAAACTTGTCATCTATAAAAACATAATTTTACAACATAATAAAAAAATAACATAATTCTCACAAAAATGCTCACAGTAGGAGTGGGGTGGTGCAACTTTTGACTCCGGCCTCGGCCTTCGGCAGAAGCTGAACATTACCTCGCTTATATACAACAAATCTCACACGAGCCGACGGGCGGCCGCGTCGATCTTTACAGGAACTCATATCGTATCTTAAAAAAATAATATACAATAGTAATAAAACATTTGAAACCTCACTAACTACTATTCGACGATCTCGGTACGACCTCGATAAATCATTCAAACGGCTCCGGCGTCTCGAATTCTATTCATATCACAATCGCATGACCGTGCCTGAGAATCATATCCCGCTACTTATGTACACACTCTTTCCCGAAGTCAAATACGAGCGAGCGGCGGAGGAGCGCCGACAACGCGGCTCACCTCCGCCACTCGCAAGTTAACCAAACTCACTAAATATCATCACCTCCGCAGCGGGAGCGACAGTGCCAGCCGATAGAAACCTGCCTTTTCCCGAGTGTGTCAGAGGCGCGATCGATATGGATAACGAGGGGCGCGGACGACGTGCGGTGTGGCAATGGGTGTGGGGTGAGGGCGTGGGAGGGAGAAGGGTGGCGTGCGGGTGGGGGCATGTTAGGGGGGGCGCAGCGCGGGAGGCAGCTGCACGGGGATGTGGTAGTAGCGGCAGGCGGCGCGGCGGCACGTGCCAGCGGCGGCGTCGCGGCACACCACCACGCGGCACCCCACCACCTGCAGCCCGCACCCTGTAGCACCACGTTATTTATTATGAGTACAAGGTACAGAAACCGCGTCTCCTTCGATCGTCCAATTAGTTCAATAACATCATTGTGTGATAACAAAATTAGTTGAATTTTTATTTTGTAATACTGAGACTATGTACATCAACTACTCTTATTATTTGGGAGTAAACGGACATTGTATAGTAAATGTTTAATATACATGAATATAATTTATGAGAATATTGATAAAAACGGGTACAGAATGGATCAATGAATACTAACGGTTTAACTAAGACAGCTACAATTATTCTATTTTTCATTGATACAACAACAGACTAATGATCAGTAGATAGGTATTCTCTACACGTCTACTTTCAAAAAGACTATTCTAGTATAAATTAAATATCTATAAGAACTGGTAACGCTCTTTAAACACTACTAACCTACGTATTAGTGACAGATCATGCAAAAGGAAGGATATCTTCAGGAATTCGGAATATAATATTCATCATGCATGTTCTTTAGAAATATTAAAAAAAAACAACATATTTTACAATACTGTAAGAATTGTGAATAACATAGTAATTAATAATTTGTTTAAAGATATAGAATATAGAGTTATACAATTTTTAACAGACACATTAATAATGTAGAAATATTATATAGGTCGTACCTTCACGAATATGAACGAATCTGCAGGTAGGTCTCGTACATCCTTGTCGATTAAAATCTTGGCACACCGGGAGGGTGTCCAGTAACTGAAAAGCGTAAAAATAATTCATAAGTACTTATTTGTGATAACGTGTACATTCGAACAGCTTTGCGACAATATTCGTACGAATCGACAACGTCATCGTGTTATTATGTTTCCAGTTTGTAAAATTAAGTTCGAACAGCCATTTATCAAACAACCATTTTTGTTACCATTCAGCTTCAATCTTCTAATAATGAGACAATATATTGCAATGTCAGTAATAGTGTATTTACTATTCATAAACTTGAATTTTCATCTCATATGAAACTCCCCTGAAGGCTTTAATTCATATCCCGTTACTCTAATATTGTGCAAAAACTGTTTGAATGACACCAACTAAATCGTCTACTTCATAAACAGTCAAAAATATTTAAAATAATTTGAAGAAGTATATTTGAAAACACTACATTTGTTTGTAGAGTATTATATGTGAATAATCTGACGGTTTATGAATTTTATTTATGTTAATAGTGTTAATGCTAACTCTATCACTTTATGAACATTCATACATCTGACACTGAAAAGTATCCTCATAGCACAGCCGTCTGAAAAAAAACGCCGAAGTAGTTTTTGTAATATCAAAGAGCAAAGGTACCGGTATCTACCTATTGATATTTGATATGTAACTCTACCATATTGTATTCATATTGACCCTCTAGTGAATTAAACAAATGCGTGTGTAGTTTCTCAATCGCTACGGTATTATTTAAATAACGAAAATAAGACACACGGAAGGCGAAATTGCTCGAAATCAAATCTTGTTGCTGCTTTAATATTACAATAACCTTACAAGATTTGTTGCACAATATGATTGTACCTTCCAAGCATTCTTTGATCAAGTGGCGCGTTGACAGTGTGTCACTTTTATATTGTAATATCCGTTATCGTATGGAGCTGTACACAGGTAATACACTACGAGCCCGGAGGCGGCTTGTTGTAAATAAGTTCCGTAACCGTCAGAGTAGTGTTAAAGTACGCTGCACTATGCAAGTAGGTATGAATATATAATATCTAAATGGCATGCAGAACGCTTGAAATATAATCATTATTGCGCAGCCAATCTTATTTAAGCGTGACTATATTTTACAAAAAAGCTAAAGCATGATGCTAGACAATTTGTACCAGGGCGAGGGCGTTCTATAGGTTCGGTAGCGTCCAAAGTGTACCCATAAAAACCAACGGTCGCTATAAAAAAAAGCTTAAATAGGCTGTGTGGGGATATTTGCGAAATGTGTCTGCGTCGGCTGTGGTGAGTCCATCGCAAGTTCTCAGTAGTGGAACCGAGGACGGTCATGCTGATCGGTAACGATAGGTAGGCATGGTTATATGTAAAAAGACAAATTAAATTTATACCTTTAGCTTACATGACAGTTCTGGACGTGACATGTTAGTGGTAGTACAAACTGCAACATAATGACCATTAGAGAGTGCGGTTACTGTACGACAAACAAAAGAAAACCAAGTATATTAATTACGTCTACGGTGAGTACTTCAAGTAAGCATCAGAGAGGCTTCAACAAGTCTTAAGCGAGGAACTGAAGCCGCAACGGCGAAGCACTTTAAGCATTGAATAAGAAAACTCAAAGTGGTTAATTGGCCCGAGCACAAAGAAAAAAATATAGAAAGTTGCGTCTTCAGACGGACGCTCGTTACGTTGATATTAAATAAACCAAGGGCCTCACTTTGACTCCTCTTATCTCACCACCTTCATTTCAATTACCAACTACGCATTAAATAACATTTACTTATAAAGCACTTAGCTTGATATTAGTGAAAAATAACCCCCATTTGTAGTTGATAGTTGACTCTGTCGGAGGTGACCTTCTGCCAATGAGTTGACGTTATTTCGACTTCATCTCAGTCAGGAATCATTATTAGCCAATCAATTGCAATCTAGCAAATACTACATAACATATCTTAATGTCATCAACTCATTGATAGAAAATAAATATCTGGCTTCGTTATGTATTTATTAATAAAATATTACCTTTACTGAAATAACCGCACTTGTGCAAAATTTATTTTTTGTTAATTTGAATTAATTGCTCTTGTTATATAATAAATTTGAATAGGTACATGTCACCGTAGAGCGGTGTTTCAGTATAGGCTACAAACAGGAAATCACTTATATTGAGGATATTAAAGTAAGCTGATTATATCTTACCGGGTGTAAGCAAGGCAATACTGTAGAGTGACTTCTTCCACATTTGAAAGCAAGTATGTTTCACTATACAAAAAACTAAAAATCATCAAGAGGTAAGTTGTAGCATCAACTGTTCAATACAATATAACTGATACGGATACAGTTACAGCACAATGACTAAATGATGGATGTGACGATGACATTCATACGTATATGCTCCGCCTCACAAGCTACGCCATCAGTTCAGACGTCTCGTTATTTATAAGCACAGAAAGTTCCAGATACTCTGTGTCTTAAATTATTAAGAAAAATATGGTGGTTATTTAGAGATAGCTTTCGAAGAATAAAAACACGTTCCCACCGGCCGCGAAGCGATACAGGAAGATTCTTTCAATGTATTTTTGTGTCCATCGCACAGCGAACGTGTTAGGTCGACACGAAGCTTTACCAAGCGTACCTCGTACCTTGTTACGGTGGCCCGAATAACAGGACGGCGTGATGTTTAGTTCGCTATCATTAAGCGCTTAGTCTACTCACCTAAAGCATAACTAAATGTTACTACAGAAGCGAACTTACGAAGCAAGATCATAGAAAATATTGAATATATTTGCAAATTAAATAGAATGATGTTATCGTTAATTGCGATTTTCGATCAATTAGTTCGATATAATTATATATTTCTTTATATAGCTTGTATGAATTTCTTGATTTGAAATGTTTTCGACTGATAAAAGTAAAGGTTATAGGCAAAGGAGCAGGTAGAGGTGATATGCGAGTTTGGTTAGAGCGAACACACTTGAGCCCGTGATCGAAAGAGCAGGAGTGCAGAAAAGCCGCCGAAAAACCTATAGGAGTGCCGACTTTAAAGTTTGAGGAGTAAATTAGGGTTAATAAGCGACATGCTCAAAAATCGCTCGGGTTTACGGGTGGCGTTCTAGCGTAGCGTTTGCGGGGCAAGCGTGCGGCACGCGGCACTCGTTACCTGTCCGCGCTCGTCCGTGTACTCCACATAGGGAGCGTTGGGCGGCGCACAGCCTGTCCGGGTCGAAACAAAAAGCGACAAAAGATTGCAATGCGGACGACAGCCGAAGCGGTCATTCGGAAGGCATGTAAAAGAAAGCGTTAAAAATAAATAGAAAGAAGTGCGACTTAAAAGAAAACGCGAGAGCGACGCTCGTCAGCTCCGCAGCTCTAATGATGAACACGCCGGCACACTTAGCACACACAAGGAGCACTAGAATAATGAGTATAATACCTGATGAGCCAAACGTATATAGGGGTGGTGGGTTCTATCCATGCGAAAATTAGAAGGCGGCTGTGTTAGGTGCGGGCTCGCTGCTGCAAGCCGGTAACCACTAGGTACTGGGTCGACACAATGGCCAAAGCGCACCCGTGCGGAGCTCCTCCGAGAACAAGCGTGTACGTAGCGGGAAACGGGATCGACGGACCAAGCGCTCAACTCTCAGTACGACGATACTCACGATAAACGACGATCGACAAGAGGTAATAAAAAACGTACAGTCATGCATTTCAAGCGTTATTATTACCGGGATCGTAGATACGAGAAATATACACGCATAAGATAAAACGGTAAGTGAGTAGATACATAATAGAATAGATATTATAGCGTAAAACTACCTAGACATCCGCGAGACGGAAACCGTTCGCTTCGTCCTTACAATAATACAATACAAATGTGACAACACGCCTAGCGCTAATACCCCGACAGGCCGGGGCCACACTCGATCGCACACGTACGAGTCTCTACGCGGAGACCCCGCGCCCCGCGCCCCTCCGGCCGCGGCCCGCCCGCGCACTCTCTTAGGTCGTCTTCATTTTTTTGTAGGGATTGACCGCGGCAGCCGCTGCCGCAGCCGCCGCGGCCGCCGACGGCGGCGTGGGCGGCGGCATCGCGTACATGTATGGCTGCTGGTAGAAGGCGGGCATGTGCATGGGCGGCCCGGGCCAGCCCGGCCTCATCATCAATGGAGCGCGCATGAGCCCCGGCATGGCGGCGCGGGCCTTGAACGCCTGCTGCGTGTAGGCTGCAGCGGCGTGCGCCATAGCGGACTGCTGCGCAGCGAGCGCGAGAGCGGCTGCGTAGTTCTTGTGCGCGACCTCCTTCGCCACGGCGGCGGGGTCGGGCGCGGAAGCGTCGCCGCTAGGAGCGGGCGACGACGCGGGCTGCACGGGCGCGGACTGTACTTGTTGCGCGGGCGGTGGCGCGGGCTGCGGGGGCGGCGCGGGCTGGGGAGCACTCGTGGCACCCGACACGGCCGTAACCGCGGCCGGCGGGGCGGACGAGGCGGGCGCGGGGTACTCACATGACACGGGCACGAATGGCTGCTGAAGCTGCATCAGTTGTTGATACGTAGTCGCCGGCTGATACACGGGAACTCCGGCTTTGTCCGCGGCGGGTCGCTTATACGGCACCACTCCGGGAAAGGCCTGAAATGATAGACGAGTGGGTTAGTTATTTCTGTCGATGTGTGATCCGATGTCTCTGATATAGTCGATCTCGTAGCCGTCGTGATACTTACGAAGTTATCGTAATAGAAGGATCCGACGCTTTTCATGTCCATCTGAAAAGAGAAACAAGACGGTTGAGCGGGGTTCTATGGGTTCGAGGTCAGGGGTATGAGGGCGACACGGCACGGGCGGGCGGGGGCGTCCAGCCCGCGCCGCGTCGCCCGGGAGGGGCCGCGGGGAGCGTGCGGGCGGGAGCGGGTGGGGGAGGAGAAGCGTGCAAAGCTGGCGGCTGTACCGGTGGCGGCTCGAGCTCGGCGGGCGCCGGACGTTTCTTGCCCGGCTCCGAAGTCGCGCTCGCTGTCGGCTGCTGCGATGCGGCGGCCGTCTACGTGAAGCCAAGCGTCGCAGGACGGGACAGAAACAATAACGATGTAATAGATGCACAGAATACACCTAAAGCTTGGCATAAGGTGATATTATGCGATAGATAAAAAAATTAAAAGTGAAGCGTGAGTGCGACGGAAGCGTGACGCGGAACGACACCGCGGCAAACTGAACAGAACAAGCTCTGCGAAACATAAGCGGCGTCGCGGCGAGCGAGACCAAGCGGAAGAAGATAAGCGAGCGCGAGCGAGCGAGGCGAGAGCGTGCAGCCTGGTGGCGTACCGCGCCGCGCGCCTGCGCCTTAAGGTGCGCCTGCAGGTGCAGGGGAGGGTGGAAATAGCGGCAGGGGTCGCGGACGCAGCGGCCCTTGACTGCGTCCATGCACACCGTGACACAGCCGTCGTCGTGGGCGACCACGGGCGGCGGCGGGTGTGCGAAGCGACACTCGGACTCGGCGCGCTTGCACGCGCCGCGCTGGAACTCCCGGCACACCTGCACCACCACACACCAGCCATGTCGCCGCTCGCGCCCCGCGCTCCGGTGGGCGTACGCGCGCCTCTCTACCCGTCTACATCGTACCGACTGTCTACCGTTCATAATATGCGAGCCTAATCTACGCGAACTTCTTTTGAAATTTATGTCAATATCTTCCGAACCGTGCTTGTAATGTGTATCGATTACTACACGAACTAATAACACGAGATATTTAAGTTCTCATATTGATGATGTTAAAAGGCAAACTAGTACGTCAAATAAAATATCTACTGATTGTATTTTTGTGAGCTAATGTACCTATTTGAGAGGAGTAAAAATTCACCCGACGCCGCTTTTTATAAATTTCTAAAGTTTACGCTATAAAAAACGCATCCGTCGCATATCTATCGTTTTTTTGTGAAACTAATTCTTTTTAAAGGTTTTGCAATTAAACTGGCACCACTACAATGTAGGCACAAATATATTGTAATAGTTTGTTTACTCAAGCCAAGGAGGCGACAGCTCTGTTTGTGAAATATGACATTCTATATTTTCGGTTCTACCAATGATAGTAACGTATGTGTGTGTTTTTTTTATATTTTAGAGAAAGCGTTGCAATGTTGCCGTCATTGCGCCAACAGTGTAGAGCCTTCACCGGGGAGAGAGTGAAGCGAGTGATGCTCGCAAAGCGAACGCGCAGACGTATTGAGCCAGTGCGCCCACGCACCACAGACACACGGGGACAGGTATAGGCTGCATCGCCTTAACTTTGCTTAGGAAACCGACACATTATTATTTACATAAACAAAATTTACTGCCAAGTTTTTAATAAAATATATATTTTTTGAATTATATTAATGATCATTTGTGTCGGTCCCCGAAATATGTAGCAACATCAGGAAGCGCTACTCAGGGGTTAAGGATATTCAGAGATTCAAACCGGCAACGTAATATTCTTACCTCGAGACGGTCAGTGCGCGGCAATTTCTGCTGCAGCACAGGTTGCTGCATGACGCCCAGCGGCGAGGCCGCTGCGCCCGGGTCATGCCCAAGCACCGTGGGCACCAACTGAGGCGCATAATACTGGGCATATGTCGACCCTACGCCTGGCACACCCGATAAGTACGGCGACGTTGCCTAAGATAAATATATCAAATTAGTCAAAACTTCGATTGTAGCAAAAACACATTTTTTTGTTAGTTCAATTAATCCCCAGAAATAAATACTAATGAAATCCAAAAAGCTCTAGGACCTTAATTAAAGCATAAATAAAATAAATATGTATGTATATATATGCATAGGTAAGTACTATAGTATTAGTTCAAGTAAATAAAGTTAGCAGATTTAAGCTTGGCATGCTTTGTTAAAATATTTAATGTCGAAGAATCAAAAGCATACGGTTTGTCCAGTAAGCTACCTCCACCGGCCAAAGGAGCAGGAGTCAGATTTGGAAATATTATTTTGTTATTGTTAAACAAAAGTGCTAATATTATAAAATATATAAAGTAAGTAAAAAAAGGTTATTGGGACAGCATTGAGGGGGGCTAGGCGAATGGTACGATCGGTGCGAAGGGCCGGCAGCGACGTGGCGTCTGAAGTCTGGTTACCTGCGGAGCGAGCAGGGCGAGACTGATCGGGTCCAGCGCGGCGAGGTGGCTCGCAGCTCCCGCTCCGCTCACGCCGCCCACCTCAACACAAAACATCACAACACGCTACTTATCGTGCGAGGAACAGCCCGCGCCCGTCCTTCGCCCCTCGACGTCACTCCGCGCACTAGTTCAACCAGCTTTTCTACGCAAGCGCAGCCGTTGCATATGAACGAACTAAAAGCTCCTGTAGGAGAACATAGAGGCGGTGGTGCGAGGAGAGACCCCGAGGAGATCGGGCCGTAACGTTAGCAATAGTGTGAATAGTGAGGGAATATATTTCAGTGATTTAATTTGCATTACCGCTTATACCCATTTCATACAAATGTGAGTAAGTTTGGAGAATAGACATGCCACTTAAGGAACGAATAAAATTATACAATACAAACATGCTTAAGCGGTAAGGAGCGATCGGCTATCGGCAAAATTTAAATTGTTCCTGTCATTGTATATATTTATAATAAATAGTATAAACCTTAACAGGAAATCATACATACAACTACATTATAGTTAAAACTACTTAATTGAGAGTAAAACTTTAAATTGAAGCCCAGAACTCCAAGAGTAACTGTACTTCTTCTAAGAAGGTAAATAACTATTAACTTGCAACAAATACTGAGCTGTATCTAATGAATTTTCCTAACAAAATCAGTTGATTTTAATTGAAGTATCAAGACTAAACTTTTGTATACATTATTTATAAGACTTACTAACATAAAACGATTAAGGAACAATTTAAATGCTTATATATTTATGAAAGATCTACGTGTAAATCAACGAATACTTGAAAATTAAACAACAAATTACACCGAAAGCTGCGTGTTGCGTGCACAATGTGCCTACTTACTTCTCGAGGGCCGATCGCTCGAAGCATTCATTTAGTGTTAGCATATGTAAAATTAATTTAACTCACCACGGTTGGAACTTGGCCAGGGAGCACCTGGCCTGGCGTCAATCCCATCTGCTGCATTAAGGCGTTCTTTAGTGCTAGGTGATTCCGACCGTTAATGAGAAGCTGATCTTTGAGATGCTGCGGCGGGTGGAAATACTTGCAGGGTGGCTTCTCGCGGTTACACCGTCCCTGAAAAATATAGGAATTTATATATTACACGTTTGATTCGAGACAAGTTCCTTAGAACAAATCACCGAATATTCCAGAAGTGTTCATTTGTTATTCTTACGTTATTTTCATGTTAATTTCAGCACCAATGAATTACGAGATAATTATTATTTTCGAAATCCACCGCACCCGTCTATGATGATTTATTTACATTCGCGTAATTAACTGTCGCAGGACGTGACAGGAAGAGCTCCGTCGACGTTTTATCTCTAAACGGCGAGCTCCACGCAATATTTTATTCAGTGGAAAAAAAAGGGAAAAGAGCTTATCGCCGTTTTAAAGAAAATACTTAAACAAACAAACTTTAACTGAATACCAAAGCAATTTTAGTTAGAAACTCGAACTGATAATGTTTATGGTGCGATTATATTTCTCTTGGCGTTGTATTTTAAGTGTTTAGTTATATATACATAATGTTTTGAACAATTGTATGTAGTCAAGTTTATATACAATATTTAATGCGCGGTAAATAAGTTTTGCACTGGAAAAAGCAAATAGAGAGATGTAACGAACGGTTACATGTACACTGTCACGTGTTTACTAAAATTTAAACTTTCTTACTGTATGTGACTGTTGACATTACAAAATTGTATTTAATTTCTTGTATAAGATATTTCTAGTACATACATGGATAAAATAAAAGCTTGTTTTTTATTTCATTGAAATCAAACTGTTACTTTCGATTTAAATCAGTTCATACTAGTTTGTTCAGCTAAGCGTGTGCCCAAGGAAAGTAAAATAAATTATGAAATCAAACATGATTTTTTGTATATAGGAAATCGGGTAGTCCAGTATAACTGACTAACAGTAAAAGTCTTAAATAAATAAGAAATGTATACCAGCATATTTTGCAACTTAATAATTTTCTAAATATGATAAATAAACAGTTGGATCGAATGCAGACGTATTCCAAATTTCTCAATTATTAAACTTCGGCGATGCGTGCTACAACTAGCTGGTGGGAGCAGTCGGCTGCATTTAGATTAACTTGTTACTGGCAGGCATAATGTTAGTTGGACGGTCCTCTCGCAGTTAAGCTTGGGATAAAGTTATTATTTCCTGTTACGCCGCGCCGTCTACTTAACCGAGTTTCGATTCCTAGCAAACCGTTTGTGAAACTTGAATGGGTGATCACGTTCCTATCTTAACTACGATAACTCGGTTTGGTCTATCAAACTAGTATTTATTACAAGAGACGACTTTCACAATTATTTAGGAAAATTTTTATAAATTATTTTTAAGTAGTCGTATTATCGTAAAAAGGCTTTTTATTTTAGTACCTCTGCCTATTATATAATTACTACACAAAGGTACATTACAGGTGCTATAAAACTATCTTAATGTTTAATATAAATTATTCAAAGTGTCAGCTTCAATAGTTTGGAATTTGGATGCATGCAGGTGGACTCATCGATTAGTGTGACAGATTCCCGCCGTGACGAATGGCCGCCTCGCCTCAGACGGATGGTCAGCGCTCCAACCCTCGCTACACATTACAATGCATTAATTGCTGCAACTATCTCTGTCTATTAAAATGTTATCGATTTTTAGAAATTTGATAACATTTGCCTTATAAGCATTATTCTGATCTGAACGAATTGTTTTTGTTATATGCCGAAATAACGTATTATATTAATGCAGCGGCTTTTGGTTATTTTATCGAAAAAGTAACAGTTTATTTTTAAATATTGCAGTGATATTGTAGCACTATAGCTTTGTATTGAAAAGTAATTTGACATAATATTATATTTCTGATAAGTTAAAATGTTACAATGACAATATTTCAGACGTCCTAGTCTAGTCAAATTTTACAAATAATACATAAAATGTACTGATCAAATGTGGTAGAAATAAGAAGTAATATCTACTTTTGGAATGATATTGGTTATGTCGGCCTAGCATTGAATGTTCAATGGGTACTTGTTGGGGAGAAGGGTGAAGGGTTAACGGTCGCAGGATGGACAATAACCGTCCAAAACTAATAACATTTTTGTGAAAGTAGAGAAGAGAGAAACGAGAATGCCTCCCTTGCCGGATCCTTTATGACACAATGCTCTCTTGCAATAAGGGGTTGGCTAAGTGTCATTTACTCTGCATCAATCCCAATATTTGACAAGAATAGTCTACGAAAAGGTTAAGTGAAGAAATATAAATAATACATATAAATGTATGTACAATAATATTCTTCTCTATCAATATGATAACTAGTGTTTAGAAAAAATTAACGCATTTTCTATACGAATCTACGAATATACCGCAAAGTGTATATCGTTGAGGAAAAATGACATCAATGAAAAATGAACGAAGGCGTTTTTGTCTCGTGGAGTCGAGTAAAGCCGCCGAGTGCTCTTTAAAGCTGTAACGCGTATAACGAACGGTCCTCGAGTGCAGTGTAGTGCAATGCAGTCGCTGCAGTCGGGCAGGCGGCACGCGCCGGCACCTTCGTTACTGCCGGCGAGCCTCACGTCCGTGACTTCGCCGTGCTAGCGACGACCGACTTCGCGAGACTAACTAATTAATATGTTAAATGACTGTCGTTCTTTATAGAATAAAAAACTACTTTCTGTTTATAAAAGGATCTACGTATAAAATAAAGTTATTGTTCGTTTCCTAAGAAGTTTGTAACATTCTAGCACTTTGCTTTGCTTTTAATTAAATGTAAATTTAATAATAATAGTTTTCATGAATAATTACAACAAATATCATATGACTTATTTTATGACATAAGCGATATATATTTGATGACACAAACTTCAATAATATTTTTTATTACATAACGTCGGAGCTTTTCGAGTGCAATTACATGCCAAACATTAAAGACAATTTCCCCTTTATAATGTTAGTGAGTAAGATGAATCGCGTAGTTACTTTAAAGTATATATTTTTTCAATAATCATTCAATAACGTCGCATTGACGATACAACAAATAAACTTAGATTTTCTATTTAACCAATAAATAAATTAGTAATAGTAAAGTAACAGCCTGTGAATGTCCCACTGCTGGGCTAAGGCCTTTTATCCTCTTTTGAGGAGAAGATTTGGAGCTTATTCCACCACGTTGCTCCAATGCGGGTTAATGGAATTCATATGTGACAGAATTTCACTGAAATTTGACACATGCAGGTTTCCTCACGATGTTTTCCTTCACCGTCAAGCACGAAATGAATTATAATCACAAATTAAGCACATGAAAATTCAGTGCTTGCCCGGGTTTGAACCCACGATCATCGGTTAAGATTCACGCATTCTTACCACTGGGCAATCTCGGCTTTTTTTCTTATTAGTTTTAATTAGTAATAGTATTCAGTAATAGGTTATTTAGTAGAAGCACGTGGTTATCGATTGATCGTACGTAATTGATGATTGGCGACACGCCGGCGAGAGAATATCATCGGCCGTAAGCGCATCGTTGTACAGCGAGCTAGCTTACTATTGGCCGACACGACACGCGCCACTGCAAATCGATACACTAGGAAAACAATGAGCTGACGATTAGATGAATGACACACTCACAGTTAGATTCTAAAGCCCACTTGTACGCACGAAGTGGGTGCCAAAAATGTTCATCATGTCGAACAGGGACGGGAATAGAAACGACCGGCGGCATCTGCCAACTTTTGTACCTGTGTATAAGTGTCCTCCATGTGACGTGCTAGTGTGCGTCGGTATCCATGGCACGTGGCCACGTGCCTATCCCGCTACATTTTGTCTACATGATATGTTGTGATATTTGTGTGAATATATTTCAGGCGCCTACATAGTTGCACAGGTCAAATTAAAAAAATATAAAAACTAGTTTTTGAAGTAAACGATTTCAATAAAATTTAATCAGATAGGTATTTATGTGAAGAAGTTTGAAACCTGACGTCAAAAATATTTTTTCAATCGAAAAAAAAAGAGTAAGGTGAAATATAATTTACAAAATTTTGCGGCTACGAAGGGAATTAGGTAAGCAAAGTCAATTCTGGAAGAAAGTAGAATTTGAATTTAAAATGATTTATAGAGGCGCAGGGGAGTGGCTAATGAGCCGTCACGCGAGAGGGGCGCGTGTTTACGCCTCGCGCTCGTGCTACTTTTTTATTTTCAACTCTGGGCGGCGCCAAGCACCACTACGTTCAAATTGCTCACGAGTCACGTAACGCAAATATACGTATCGAGTGTACGAGCACACATGAAACCAAATCCTTATAATTCTTAACAAAAGCCAACACGCTCCAGTTACAATACTTATTATATTTGCGAACATTTAAAAACTACAAAGAGAAAAAGCTAGTTCTTTCAGGAGAAATCTTAAATCAAGAATTATTCACTCTGGTGAAGTTCCAAACAAGTTTGCATCGCGGTGCCGTAGCTTAACGTTAAAATATGCATTCGTGCGCGGAGTTATCTCGGCCACTTTTGCCGTTGCCGCCGGCGGACGGTCAGCCGTTGTTTATCCCGGCTTTAATATTAGTTGCTTACTTTTAAATGTCTGGATACAATATTAGAGTTATACTATGTAGACGGTACTACTGATGAAACCTTTCATTTATATTTCTTTTATTTCGATGAAAAAATATAATGTTCAAAATGATTAATATTTCTTATATAATAATAATAATACAAATAATCATGGTTTCTAAGTTAGATGGTAATCATTAAATGAGTTGGGTCAACACGGACGATAATACAGATGGTGCGAACGGACAGCCGCGGGGTGCGAACAGCGAGATTAATGCAACGGAAGCAGGCACGACCTCTCCAGGTGTTTCATTAAAACGCGCGCGGCGCCTCGGCCGGCTCGTACGGCCATTATGAACGCTGTAAGCTCGAGGGCCATTCGCTTTAAGAACGCCGCTACTTTGTAACTGCCTTAATGAATCTTGTTACTTATAGGCTCGCGTAAATTGCCTGC
Source organism: Nymphalis c-album (assembly GCA_963151315.1). Classification (NCBI taxonomy): domain Eukaryota; kingdom Metazoa; phylum Arthropoda; class Insecta; order Lepidoptera; family Nymphalidae; genus Nymphalis; species Nymphalis c-album. Next base: position 9,183,244 of record OY720590.1, on the reverse strand, counting down.
TTTACTAACGCATCCCTGAGCTAAAACATCAAATCTGTTAAGATTTTGATGGCGACTTTTATAAACAGCACTTTATTTGTTAGAAAGTTTAATTTGATTGTAGAAATTTCAATTGAATCATATTTATTTTTAATAAAAAATAGGTAATAAGCGATTTAGTGAGTAAATGAACACAGGGAACATGATGTAAAACGTTGCCAAGTTAGGCGGGTCAACACTACCTAACCCGTTTAGCCGCTGCGAGCTGCTGCAGTAATTAGTCTAAGCAGACGAGCGCTGTCACGGCATGCTCGCTTGACACACTTCGATTCGCTCGTTTACTTCAGCCATTGACTTGAGCGACATACCTATACACTTCATTATTAAACTGTGACCTATTAAACAATATTTTTTTGGTTTTGTGTCGTTTGTCTGCTTTCGTTATAAATAACAATAGATTCTCGATGAATGGAGATTTCTGGGTCACTTTGGCAACGGTATATGACTTTTGGTATTTAGCGATGTCAGTTGTCAAGATATTAGTCAGTAGCATGAAACCATTTACTATGTTTTTGTTCTCGTAACGTATAATGTGTAATTTATATTATAATTATGCACGTTTCGATTGTTGTGCGAGAACGATCAACGATGCCGTGTCGACGAAGATAAAAGGCGATAATTGCGAAGCGAACTAACTACAAAATAAAGAGCCTTTAGTAGGTACGATAAGGGAAGTTTAAGGGGAGTTTTCGGGTGCGGGTCGGACCGATAAATTGGGCGGCACTTAATTATGATCTCGGGCGGCATCTTGCAAGCGGCTAATGTCCCGGAGTCGTTTAATGCGCGAACTTGTAGTCTCAGCTCCGGCGGGCGTGATAAATTTCCATCTGCGTCCCGTTCCTGACCCTAGAGGTAACGTCAGCTCCGCGACAGCTCGACACACGCAATCTAATTTGCACACTTCTACTCCTACGTTTAATACAGTGTAATGCTCTTACTGCTTGCTCTGAGACGAAGCTACATTGTTGCTTTATTTGAAGCTACGTTTCAATTGACCTAATGTTCTCTATTCGTCAATCTTAGTATTTAAATAAAATTATAAATTTATATCATAGTATAAAATGTATATACCTATATTATTTATATGCATTTACAACATTTTTTAGAACAAAAGTGACTTTTGTCAAAGTGTCTTATAACATTGGCAGTACAGAATAAACGAATTCCAGTTAGAATACTTCAAAGTCTGCGTTGCACCCGGTGTCGTTCCCACGCTACATCGTATTCCACTCACTAAAATCCGAGAACTTAGTAAACATGTCCGCGTAAATCAACTTTCTTTACACAGTCGACTTATTAACGAAGTGATTTCAGAAAGAAAACCTCATTGTTATGATTATGTCTTCTTAAGCCGCTTTCGCTACCACTCGATTCGATTCAACTTTAATTTTTAATTACCTTGGTTCATTTATATTCATTAAGATAATGTTACTGTATGTAATAAGGACGCGAGTAACCGAGTGTGCACCAAGCTTTACAGCCCCCAAGGAATCTTATATGAGATTTTACTTGATTTATAGCTACATTAAATTATTTGTAATTTTGTTTGCAAAGTCGAAGTGTTATATATCGTAAATTTATCGTACCTAATATATAATGTTGTGTACTATTAAATACATTAGGAGTGAGACTTTTATTGCTCCATGTTAGGTTAATGTGGGGGGCCCGAAATGCGACAAGGGGCTCTAGGCACGGGCGGTGTCTGACGCTATAGTTATAGGAATACCATACAGGCACTCGTAATTACAGCGGCCAAGACGCTGGCGAGACGTTACGCCGTCCTAACGACTTTTATGGCGTATGTAACATTGCCGGCACATAAAATAAATGTGCCGCCTCCAGCGTCTCGATATAGCACAGTGCTGTCAGATTAATAGCGCCAAAATGTTCTCTCACACGCTATACGACTGCCGTTATTCGCAATTTAGACATATTGATGAGGTAAACACATACGAAACATAATGTGATGTTTTCCGCACGAGACAAAACAAAAAATACCTATAATAAAATAGCTTATCGTTGACATTTAGATAAATTTATTTTATTCAACATTAACATAGTGCATAGCGTCCATGTTCTTGTCTAACATGTCATTGAAATCTTCGTACGGCCACATTAACTTTATAGACGGGGAGTTTCCTTCGGACGTCGACGTTAACGGCGCCGAGTGCACTTTTATTGAGGATAAAATATCGTAATTGCCACTCGGCGCCAGTCCGTGACTGAAGAGATTCGTACGCAGCGTGCTAATTGTATAAGCATCCGCCTAAGCAAATCCATCCATTAGATATAAATTAAAAGTTAAAAATACATCAACAGTTTTAGTCCTTCTATAAATATATATGATGATACTAACTGTCTTCTCGGAATTCTTTTCAAAACACATACGAACTGTTTGGAAGTCTTTATTGCGTGATGGGAGAAATAAGGCATGATAAATAGGATACAGCTTTATGGGTTATACATATAATTGTTGGCATCAAAAAACGGGATCCCTATTTGGGTAAGGAAAATATTCTAAACAATAACCGCTTTTCATATCTCAATCCCCAAACAGCCGTAATCTTGACAAATGACGGTCTTTCAAGTGTAGTCGGCACTACGGGCCGCATTGACAAAGCCCCAAATAAACTGACGCGAACATATAAATAAGCATATTCGATACTTTATTGAGTGGAGGAAATGTGAAGGAAATAGTTTCCCGCGTCATTACGCTACGCATCAATCAAAGGTCGACATAAGAGTGTGTGAATAAACACACAACCGACACCGAAACCCAGTCATTTGGATGCCCTTTGATTGTTTGATGCCGGAAACTTTGAAAATATGCTAAACGTTACCCGTTTGCAGGTACCTCGTCGTACATGAATAACTATACATTACGTTTTGTGAGATTATACATAATTATATAGATTACCTTTCGACAATATTATTTTAAAGTCAAAGTTGCCATAACCTCGAACATATTTTGTAGAACTAAGCCGCGTCTTGAGTAACGATTTCCTGGAACCATAAAACTGGGGTTTTGGCAGCGACGCGATGGGGGTCTAGATTCGCGTGGAGGTAAACGGCGAAAACGCAAAGGCTGCGGTGGTGGTGCACGATATCTGCATTGTGGGACGGCGACGCGACGCCGGCGGGTCTGGCGTCGCGGCGGCGGCGCATACATCAGGCACGCGACGACCCTGCGTCCCTCTCTCCTTTCCCCCCGTTTACTTCAGGCCTTCTCTAATTATTATCATCACCGTTTTCAGATTAAATAGTTTTTGATTACGTCTGAACTAATTGCGTCATCTGATTTATACGTTTCTTTTTATTTTCGTTAAGAAACATTTTTAGAAAGATTTTTTTCGAACATATAAAATAAAAAATATGAACTACATTTACACTTTAAATGTTGTCAAATGTAAATAAATTTCAAAGACAGTAATACGAAATAAAATACGATTCAACGAAGAAGCATTCTGTTTCATAATTAATTATTACCTATATCTTTAATAAATACAGAAATCTTGCGTCTAACTATTTCTAGGCGGAACTAAAATAAAACATTCGAGAATAAAAGCTAGTAAAATTTAAATTTTAATACCATTGTAATTATTATAATCGGGCGTGGATAGCACATTGAATAATATCAAATTGCGTCATCATAAAATGTATGCGCTTAAAACAATATAAATTATAATTCATATTACTTTTTGTTTATTCTTCAAAAATACCGAATCGGTATTCAATTTGAAATGTTTGTTAAACATGAAACTCGAACACTACGAAATGAAGACAACCAAAATTTACAATTAGGCTGAACAATATGCAGCTGGTGCTTTGGTCGGGCGGTATCGCGAGCGAGCCGCCACCACCAAACTGCGAATTGCACCGCCACGCTCCCATTATCCTATGCAAATCCGGATTTCCCAAATATCGTGTTATGCCGCGGGCTACCTGCTATCGCGGCTATTAATAACCCGTCGCGTTACAAATACGAGCCTCTGAGCTGAGCCGTTTCGCCCGCCGACGAAATAAACTAGCAATATGTTAACTTACTTTATACGCTCGCGAGATATTATACATTATGCAAAATTGACGTGATAAAGCGGCATATCAAATAGTAAACTGGATATTTTCCTGAACGATACAGAGTGAGCTTGTAACATCGCTATATTTATCGTTGAATACAAATTTTGCATGTTTATCTAAATTGCTTGTATAAAAAATATATACATTCGTTTTATTATTCAAAGTAACACTTTTATATCACAAGGAAATAATTCTTAAGATATTCAAATTATTTGTGCTTATTACCTTTGACCGATTTGAACGATTTCATTAAACGTGAAAATTGCTCGATAAATAAGAAGGTAAACCCATTCACAACACTGATCTAATGTGGGTTGGACGATATATTATTTACAAAAGTCAGGATAACTTGTCACTCATGCGTGTTTTTTCTTGCAATCAGGACAAGAAAATTATAATTTCAGCTTTGAAAAAATCAGCTCTGCTGTGGATTTCAACTACGGTTTAAATTTACCCCTAGTTATTGTGTCCACGGGGCTAACACGGTTTTCGCTACGATTAACACGCAATAATGACGTATTCCGTATCTAGTTAAACAGGTTAATAAAACGAAGGGAAAGGAATCACCTCGAGGTCAAAGTTCCAGGTCGGGCCGAGTGTAGCCGGAAACTAGCGGTAATCCCTTCGTTTAGGGCGCCTTAAGAATAGGTAATAACCACGTCTATAACTCGTCATATACGATACGATATAAGTAATGAAAATGAAGAAACGCAATTATCGTCCGGGGAGAAATGTTATTTCCCCTTATTATAAGGGCGAGCACTTACAAGCGTCGTAGTGAATTAGTAGCGGGCGGACAAGGCCTCTGAATAAAGGGACAGAATGCGGTCATGTATAACTTTTCCCTTTTACGATGAGGTCATAAAACCTAAGAGTACCGATGTTAATAAAATGTATATATTATATAAACAATAAAGTCACGTATTCGTTAACCTCTGGATTTATAAAATTCTCAAGAGTTAAAGTATCAAGTAAAGTTATTGCGCTCGCACCACACTTGGTAATTTTTTGAAGAGCTCACTGGATAATTAGATTAGACGCTGCCGCAGACCGAGGCCACGAGCAAACTGAAGTGAAGTTTTCTTATTAAACATTAATGTCTGGACTATTACCAACTAGTCTAGAAAACTTCGAAATGTAGGAAGAAAGCAGTGATTACTTTTAAATCGGAACGTGGAGAACGTTCGAAAAAACTTTAATATTCCAAGTACATGTTTTATTGTAAATCTAATTAGACTAATTGTGTTAGCACGAAGCTAAGTAATATGGACGAAAACACTTACTAAACAACGCTAGTTACTAATTAAATGCAAATGTAGGGGTTTTCTCACCTAAGGAGTCCGAAATGGTGTTTATTAGTCTGAACACATTTTCTTAATTTAAATTTGAAGAGTTCACAACTTGACGAGTCCGAACTGGGTAGACGACTGAACAAGGAATGACCTGTTCGAGGCACATACGACTACAATTTAATTAGATACGGCTTCAGATTAACTCGGTAGGGCTTCACACGATGTATGCTATTTCATTTTTTTTAGTTCACCGACAAACACACATAGACGTATTGGTACATACACACGTATGTACACACATTGATTTAACATATTGTGATTATTATCCATTTAAATAATATTAAAATTTTCGTTAATACTTGCGGTAAGTTGTATGGAAAAATAATTGTAGCCAGTATGAAATATAGTCGTACCTGTAACAAAAGATATATCAGGATTAGTAATTTTGTTCGTTATCAGACGTAGGTTAAGTTAGACAATAACTTTATTAATAATAAAGTCGGTGGGAGTGACGAATTGTAGTCATTGTGGTGTAAAGTCTTGACTTCGACAATAATAGGTTCCGCGGAAGCGGCATGGGTAGGGGGGACAGCTCGGATGGTTGCGATTGTTTCCGATGATAAACACCGGCCGCCCGGCGCCCACCCAGCCATCCAAGAGTCGGCGCTAATTAAACAACAACGAGGAAAATTAATTTGATTGTTTCGAAACTGCACCTCTTTGTTTCGGCCTTTCGAACGAGTTACCTTGGAAAAATATTTGATTGACGCCTCTTAAAGCCTCCACGCTCTCCTTTATGTTATTTTCAATGCGTCACGATTTATTTTTCAAGCAAAAACATAATGCCCCGAGAACGAGCAGCGGCGATGACAAGCAAGAAAAGACTGAGGAAAGTAATGTTTGACACCTCGACTGAAAGCTTCTAAGTGCAACGAGGTCGATGTTCGGTAAACTAAATGACTTTTATTTTTATGTTTAATTATTTAATTAATTTAAAAGACAATGAAAACTGAGAAATTAATATACAACACCAATAATATGCATGGATTCTATTGTATAGTCGTATATTATTTTAGTAACATAAATAAAACGTCAGAAAGTTCAGTTGAGTAGTTGTTTTCAACAGCTCTGAGTTTCGATGATGATAATATAGTTAATCGTTGTTTACTGCTTAATACTCGACAGTAATAGCAAATATGGAGATTATGACAAATTGTTATTGCATGACGTTGCGAGCTAAGTCGCGTTCTTACCTACCACAAATTGGCTTATTGGGCGACTGGGTAAATAAACGACACCCTATAATTAATTACTACCAGCTAATGAATCGTTATACCGAAATTAATTTAGTGTTTAGAAAATATAACATGATTTATCACGTTTAAAATGCAATTATTTTGATATTATAAATCTCACAATATTATGTTAATAATATGTACCTATATAGAATATTTATTTATGCTATAGATATATATTATATAGATATAGTTCTTTTTATAGATAACACACTTTTTTATCAAAAAATATTTTTTATTGATAACAGTTATGCTATAACGAGGACTACTAATTAAACTCTGACGTCACTATATGAAGTCATCATTTGATACGATGTAGAAGGGCGAGGAGACTTTGCAATTAAATAAGTATTGTTTACGTCATCTTTCTGAGTCTTAAATCCATTTCATGTCAACAAATAACAAAAAGTTCAAGTGACTAATATAAGATGACACAACCGATAATAACAGCTTTATCATAATTGGTTATTTTGTTTATTTCGATTTCATGAAAGAAATAAATGTAGAAAATTAAGTTTATAATTGCAATTAAAAGTTTGCAACAATAATTGGTAAACTACATATGCTACGATAATTAAAATCAATTTAAGTTGTGAAACAAAAAAAATTGACCCGATTAAGTTAAACATCTAAAACCCTACGCTTTCGGTTCTAATTAAATAAAGTATTTTCGCAACGTTCTCTAAGTGAATGGGTTGTAAAATTGAATTCGGAAAATTAACCGTGAATAGAGGCACGGGTCGCGGGCAAAAACTTAAATGCGTGCTCGGGAGGCTGTCGGTGCGAAAATGTGGAATTACATGCGGCATCCGATCCGGGCAACTCATTCCGGGAGCGTGAATTATTCACGCGGTGCCGAATGCGGGCGGAACCGAGATAGATCGGAGGCAAAGTTTTGCGTATGTACCGTGAGTGCTGAATTAGCACGCACAATAGAATCTCAATATGAATTATGATATAACTAAACAGTGCACTGATCATCGACAATACATGTATTATATAAGGCATTTTATTTGTATAATATAATAATTTAATTATAATTTAATCAATTTTAATATCATTATATTTCGATAAACAATTGAATATTGATACTTAAGTAATGGATTAACAAAAGCAATTAATAGGAAAGCTTTATAATGTAGTTAGCGACATAACGACTGTATGCACACGTCTATTAGAAATAGAAGGGTGAAGGTTTACTAAGAGAGGGGTGGGGGGAGTCATTAAAGGATGCGAGGCTCGTCTCATTGGGGTTGGACAAAAACGGGCCGCTGTCCGTTACGGTTTGGGCTGCAATTAAACAAGAGAACGAGCGACCGTTCATTGGAAAAGCGCTGAACAAGTGAACAGTACAACAGCTATCTAATTACTTTGTGCCTCCGCGGTGCCAGTTGTCTCTACAATGTAACGTCGCTGCAAACTTGCTTGCGGTTTTTACAAACAGCTTTACTTTCTGTAAACTTTATCCAATCGAATTTTGGGGGGACTTCATTGTTTTCGGTAATTTATTGCTACTATTGGTTTCAATGTAAATGAAGAGATAGGAACAATTTAGTTTTCGATACCTTGTATTTGTTCTACTTATTTTTCATCTTAAGTTATCTTATACATTAATTTTTTTAAGACAGTTATCATTTAAAACAGTTTACAGCGTAGTATAAACTGTAAAAATAAAACTAATTAAAACCCAAAAATGTTTGAGATAGCATGTCTGTTTTATTTTAAAAGGAACACGCTGATGCATTCGTATTTTATTTCAAAATGTAAATTAATTGAACCTCCATTTAGTGACAAATTCACTATAAAACAAAAGCAATGAAAATGAGCAAAGGTAGAACAAAGGTTTTGATTTAAATTTAGACCGGTAGCTATAAAAAAAGGATTACTCTGTTCTTTTCGGTCATTAGGTGGGAACGTGGGTGGGGCTAAATACAATCGAAATCAAATTAAGTTCATTCAGTTGCGGAGAGGCAGCGGCGGTCGGGTTAAGTTGATTCAGCAGCGGAGCGGACACGTGCGCCGCCCTAGCGTTCGCAATAAGAATAAGAAATGAACCGATAAATTCTATATAGAACTCTCTTATAAGGCGATGGAATTTATAACTGTTATAGTGGACGTTCACTGATTTAATCAAATCAATATTTATCGTTTATTTTATAGACCAATAACGACGACGATTTGAATTTAATTTTTATTTAATTGAAAGGAATTACTAATGAGGTCGCCCAGACCTATTTTTAGTCATTATACTATTTAAAATGTGTAAACAATCCTTTAATAAAACCTTTGTTTTATTTAATATGTACAGCCATAGTAAATGCACGAAAAACACCCTAAAGTCTAACACGACAAATGAACTCCAAGGCGCTAATGATTATTCGATTCGTGTTTATTCAACTAAAGCAATTATTGACGACCAGCACTATAAAAACATTGATCGAGTAAATAATAAATTTGAACGAAAAACATATTGGTTTTGATTTTGATCACGATACACATATACGAATAATGTCAACCAGAAAATTCGATGCGCCCTGACGTCATGTCAAGTGGTCGCTGGACAGCAAGTGGGTTCGAGCTAAGCGATGTGAGGTTTCACGTCGTTATGGACGGTCGAATTAATTGAAATATAGCGTCGCGTCGATGCGCGGTCGTGCGTTGTCGGATCGGAGATTAAAGTTGCAGTACGTGGCGCGGCGCGAGAGCAGGTGCAGTGGGGAGATAGCAGCGGCTGCACTGCGGTTGCTCTATCGACTTCCCAAACACGAAATTGAAGCGTTGAAAAATTGCGCTGAACGTCTCGGATCCGCCCTCTGAGCGAGGCTGAGCTACATACAAATAAGCCGAATCGTACTGCGTCGTCATCATAGATTCACAACTCGTTCGGATTCCGTTAAGCTTGCTTTCCAAATTACCGATCCGAAAAAGTTACTTTCATGATATTTTCACAAAATATATATTATTGAAGTCGAATCGTATAAGAAATACTCTTTATCAATTGAAACATTTATAAAATGTATTGGACTCATAAATAAACTATATAAATCATATTTTGATCAATCGGGTCTTACTCGTATAACGACATTAAAATAATTTATATAGTTTTCATCAAAAGATCCAATATGAAAACCCACGAAAGTTACAACTTCATTCCTTTAAGAGATACAAAATGAAAATAAATATGTTCGTAGCAATGCAAGTTGGCGTTTTGCTAAATATGAAAAGTCTTCGAGAGCAGATAGGACGCCGAGGAAAATATTACAGCAAAACTAAGCGCAACTTTTGCCTTAACTCAGCGATCCTACGTGGATGTAAGACATTGGATTTATATTCTCTAAACGTCAAAATAAGATTGAACTGCTATATTTATTTCAGTATATATAAAAACTGATAATTTATTATTTGAAAATTTCACCGTTAGTTCAATGAAATAAATTTCAATCCGACATTTATGTTTATAAAGCCATCGAGGGACGAGGAAGTGGGGACCCATGAAGCAAAGTTTATGACAAACAATAACATTTATTCCATAGTTGGTTATTAATGCGCACCTCATTTACAGCTGGGCGGGCGCCACATCGCCGGCTTTCTGCATTGTTAGTACCGCAACAAACATCTTTTGAAGTGAATAAATTACTCTGGCTTTTAGATTGCACTAGATTATTCTAGTTATAATATTTCATTTCATAGACGCTATGAACATTTACGTAACTTTTAAATAGAAATATACGCTTACGTTATTAGCTGGTTTGGTTTAAGCTGGCTTTAGGAACATTATAATGAGTTTCAACAAATCTAATATCATTATATAAATTAGTTAATATAACGTACGTGAATGTATTTCAAAGTAAAGTTAATAATCCATTTAAGCTATAAAATAATTTGTATTTGAATAATACTAAAGATGTGAAAAGGCATCTCCTATCGTAATTGTTACGACATAAGTTTATTCATAATCAATATCATATGATTCGGAATATATAAACGATCTTGAAATTATTAAGAAATAAACGTGTAAATATTTGCATTTAAATAAGAGATAATCCAATGCGAAAATAATGTGTTATAATTTAATACATATATTTTGTAATCGAGGGTCGAGGGTTTATGTAATCCCTAATGAAATGGGTCATAGAACTGTAATATACAATACTTTGTTTTTACTACGATTCACCCGCTAGTAATAAGAAAATTATACAAGTAAAAACTATAACTTAGTTTGGGTTTGGAGTTTCTCCGTAAGCCTAAATTTGGGTTGACAAGGATTTTCGTTGACGTTAAGCGGAGCTACGAATTAATTTTGCTTGAAATACGATAACAGTATAAAATTTTGGATATTACAAAAATATAATTATCATTTAATAACTGAAACAGAAAAAAAGAAAATTAACCTAAGTTAAAAACACTTTTATAAAAGGAGCGTTTGAATTGTTACCACGGAAGTAAAAAATCTTTCTATGAAAAATAGATTTTTGCGAGAAACGTTCATACTTTCACACAAATAGTGGGAGGCAGGTTGAGGGGGACGATTCTTCTATAGCTCCCCAATAATCGACAGTTCAAGCATTCGTATATTTGTTGCGACCGCGCAAATGCCTGGCGGGATTCAGCCACAAGTCGACTACTCATGGCCTGTCATGATTGCAGCTCGGATAATACTATGTAAATTGAGAACAGAGATATATACATATTACATATGTACATGATTTGCAATTAAAATGTTTATCAGACTTTTTGTATAATATAATTCTATATTGATATAATATGTTTTCTTTAAATTTATTCATTTACGAATATAATATCTATTGATAAATATTATCTTTATTATAATCAATGTAATCGCAAGAATCAAGAGATATCGAAAATTAAAGAAGTCTATGTCGGTATAATATTCATTTTATTATTTCGTGTTAAATTATAAAAAATAAAGTGACACTTCTCAAATCATACGAGGTATCATAATTGTTTCCTCGTTTTTTAAAATGATATATGTAAATTATTTCCGATGTAATTCTAAAAAATCTGGAATTAGTAAATATAATTCACAGTATACGTTCAAGTGCATATTTCAATTTTGCCCCTTCATGATTTACATCATATGAAAATATAATTCTGAATTTCTTTATATTTTAAAATTGTCATTTTATGGACCAGTGACCACTTTCACTTCACATCGCCTTTATATTGGGGGTTTGAAGTGTTGGTGACATTGCGCATAGCCTAATTGGACGAGCAGCTTGGAAGAGCAACACGATATAATAACATGAAGAATTTTTATTTACTCATTTTTATGTAAGGTTACTAAAAGTTCGATTAAGTGTTTAGAAGTGTCGTTATTAGAGAACAAATGGTGATTTCGACTTCAAATCAATTGCATCGAACGCGTAATAGCATTATGAACACGCGATTAGATTTTCATTGAATTCAATTTACAACTTTTGCATAGTAAACATACGTTGCATAACAAGTAATTTTTGCCTTTAAAGTCGTCAGCTTTATTTTATATAAAAGAAAAAACATCAAAACAAATTTTCGAAATAAACTTGTACCAAAATTTAATTAAGTACCTATTTTAAAAACGGTGTCAACTAAATTACAGTACATTAAAATAGGAATCACTGCACACAATTTACACTTTGGTTGGTAATGTGTAATCGTGATGGCTTTTCAATGCTCATTTGCGTATCTAAGTGCTACCGCGGAGGCCATTAGCCAGCCATCGAAGACGTCATTACTCGTAGCGTATGCGATAAGGGGCTCTGCCCGGAGACACCGAGCTCCTAACGATGGACTCCCCATGGAAGTGGACAGCATTAAGGGTTAAACACACTCGATGACAACTAGAAGGACTTTCGAGAGTGTCACGCATAATCATAGTTTACTTTAAATAAATAAAAATTGATACGTTAAAAAAAATATAAACAAAATATCAACACATTCTTCGTTTTTTTATAGTTGTTTCGTATACAATCTTGTAAGTAGGGAATGCGCCATCTATACAGGATGGCAGGAAAACGCCATTGCAGAGTTTCGTCGTAGATTTTAACGAGATTGCTAGTCGCCGGTTCTGTAGCATCGAACTCTTGGCAAGCACCCTCCACAACAACTTAACGACTTATAAAAGGAGATCTTTCCTATTTTATTATAGGTGCTTTGTTGATATTTTCGCTTAATTAAAATTAGAGTGAATAAATAATTAAATACATTTTAAATATATGTATGTTATTTAAATTACAAATATTTACGCACGTAACTCATTAATTAGTTTTGATAAATATGCAACAAAATAATAACCTTGAATCCAAAGAGGATATAAATTATTAAAGAATTTAGAATCTAGTTTGAAGTCGAACACGAAGCTGGCACGGGTATCAAAGATTCGCTACGTTTTTTTATAAGAGTATTAAAAATAATTGCGAGTGAAAGTAATGCGTGTATATTTCACTTTCAAAATGATTATTGCATTGTGATAACAGTTTAGCTCAAATGCATATTTTAGGTTACTATGATTAATAACTGAATTTGATTTTATATACCTATGCTTCAATTTAGGAATACTGAAGTTCTAGAGAGATCATCAACAAAAATTCAATCCACCTAGGGTATAATTTGGGGTTCATAAAAAGTATAACACCGACCTAAAATCGATTCTAGAGATATATACACGATGTCGAGAATTGATCAGCAATCAATTTTCAGTGGAGTTCACCTGCGATTCACTGGGCTCAGGCACTTCGGCGTATGTTTTATTCAGGTGTATCCCACGCCGCGTGTCGGCCGAGTCCGCTCATTACAATACGAGTAAACGCCGGCGCCGGCTCGGCGGCCAACTTCTGCGATGGCAGACAACGCGGCCGATTAAAATTTCATCTCTCTTTGTTCGGTAACGGAGATCGGATCGATGTGCGCCGCTATATTCTGCTACATTCACTCGGACCCGAACAGAATCGAATTTATTGAGATAAATTAGTTTTATGGTGATTAACCTAGGATTTAAATAAAATAAATCTGACGCGTCTATTGTTGCTAAGTATGTTTGTATACTCAAAGCTTAACAAAATCACTGAATGATACTTGAAATTAACTGAATTAAGGAAAGTTGGACGTAAAACGAGATCATGTTTACAGAGCTCAGTCTGCGCCAATTAAAAGGACCCTGATTGGAAGCGATTCTCTAGTGAATAGAGAGACGAATAAAACGAACTTGCGAAAAGTGCAACCGTCTCGTGAAACTTATCTCAGCACAGCTGCTTCGTACTATGCATTCAGAAAACATAAAACAAAGACATTTCATATCAGTATCAGGTGCCATATGTATATATACATATCATTCTATCTTATGGACATAACTCATCGAAAAATAAGGGCGACAAAGAAGGCCATTTGTTTTGGTATTACGCTATCGCGTGTGCTGGCGACGCCCGTAAAGGAGGCGGCGGTTTCGAAGTCCGGATTCTTTCAATTTTTCATCTCGCGAATCTTGGGTCGTCTCATAGAAATTGTAAAAAATATGTAGTCATTCTTTAGTAAATATTTTATCTGCTTGATACATTTTCCTCAACTTCCTTTCATTGCATCGAGCTGACTCTATGTGAGTCAGCTCTAGTTGAGGAGCTAGTGTACAGACTTGGCTTCTATTGTTCGTCTTACTCCCAAACTGTACAATGATGCGGTTAATTTGGAGGAATAAATCAGGCTTGCTTTATATTCCCGTCACAGCCGACAGCGGAGCCTTGGAAGCTATTACAGTAGCCGTAATGAGATTTAGAGCGTTCATATAAAGTTATTTATGTGCAGAACGAGACTTCTACGCGAATCTGAAGCAACATCGAGATATACTGTATAGATTACATATGTGCTTGTGTATATACAATTAATTGGGAAAAGTTTTGATCATACCTAAGAAATTATAGTGTGTATATGTGTTATATCGGCTTTACTGAAGACGTCAGACTACACTTCGACTTATTGACGAATCTCTATCAAAAATATACGCGAAAGTGTGAGCCCGCATAAAGTTTTACTACTCGACCAAGATCTGTTTTCCTGTTAACGACAAGGGCGACGAAAACTTAACCCTCCTAATCAAATCCACAGGAGATTACTGGATAAGTGTAAATATTTTAGATTTTTTCCTATATCACTACGACGTTTTTCTACTGCTCATTAACACATAAATTGTAATTGCGAATTCACAGTACATAAAATTTACACTTTGATTAAAATTGAAATTATGTGAGAAATGTCTAAGACGCGACGTAACTCGTAAAAGTGAAATAGCACATCGAGATTCAGTTTAGTTATTTAAAATAAAAGCATATTAAAACTAAAAGTACTAAATGAAAAAAAAAAAACTTTCTATTAAAGCATATCTACTAAAAACTATAACCGACACGCGAGCATTGTTTGAACAATAGACCCGGCACCCTATTATTTATTATTATTTTTATTCCTGGAGGTGGATGATCGATCATGTGGAGGGCCTTTACAGTCGGAGTCCTTTGTTAGGGGCGAGATTAATCACACGCCTCTATGTATGACGGGCTAGAGATATTCATTAGCAGGAAACGATCGGTACACTTGCCCTACTACACTTTCACTAACTTTATACCATAAGTCAACAACACAGGAACACTGCAACTAACTTCCCGTACTTTCGATTACTAAATGCAGTGAATAACTAGTCTGGACAGTTCGTTGCGTAATACATAGCGGGATATATCATTCTGCATACTTTTAGCGGTAATTGCCTCTTAAATGAAACTGATAACATAATTAATTCCTGATATATATTAAAACAGGAATTTATTTTGAAAATAACGACTCACTGAATAAACCCTTGTATTGTCACGTCAAAAGTTTTCTAATTTAGTTATGCGTAAATATAACTCAGGAGTCGGAAGATTTGTCCCCCGAGTGGTTTTGGGATGCAATTTTAAAAATGAATTTTCGTTAAATTGTATTGTATTGTATTTTTATTGGATGCTCAAGTAATTTTTTCAACGTTTTTATTTTTATAATTAAAAAACATTTTTGTTACGTAGCTTAATTTTATATACCTAATCAACATAATTCTACGTGTATAAATTGCTAGTTCTATGAATTAAGAAGTCAAAAGATGTTTCGTGATAAAATAAAACGTAATTTATTTGATATTATCACGTGGGTGGCGGAAGGGCGAACTCAGGACGTCTGTACAAGTACAACGAATTGTGAGCAGTGCCGTATGGCGCTATATTGAGTCAGCGTTTAATCAAATCCCTACGGGGTTATACGCAATACGAAAGGTTTTAGGTAAAACATTTGTTCAAATATAATATATATATTTTTACATTTAAGCTAAAAAAAATTCAACAAATACATGTCATTATCAAATCATCATGTCACGTAGTTATTATGTTGTATACGACCGTACAGTTATAATGTCGTTTGTCACTGTCATGTATACATGATCACTTATTAAGATTGAGATAAACCGCGTAATACATTGTTCCCCGTTACGTAATGAGAAATTAATTAATTATTACATAGGTCTGATGGTTTCACGTCAAAGACAAATTTTAGACATTAGACGACACAGCTTTATTAACAACATCGTCAACGACGTAGTTCGCCGGCGGACCCGGTAACACAATAGTGCAAACAAACGCTCGGACACCGCGCCGCGCGATGTCAATTAAGCTAATTAAACACACAGAGGGGGAGAGTGGACGTTGTCGTTCTGCCCATACATAACCACCCTTAGTGGTTCGTAACTGACGCACCATATTATCTACTACAAAGCCGTAGCTCATAAAACCGGAAAACAATGGTCAAACTGTCGCTCGAGTCTATATTTGTGAAGGCGAACTACTCCTCCGAATATAAATTCTAATTTCAAGTCTCGTTTCAAACTCATTAAAAGGAGAACGAAATGTTTAAAGTTTAAAATTTGAGTAATGTAAATATTTTAATGTTATAAATTCGAACAGTGTCAAAATATGCAAACTAAATGAGAAATTCGCAGTTTAGTGGTAAGTAATTACTCGATGAAATTATGGAAATGAGCGGCGAAAAGACAAATAATAGAATGAGTGCTAACAAGAGATAAGACAGGGCTTAATTAATAAAGTTTTGCGCGCTTGTCTTGGGGCGATGCGCGGAAATCGTCCATGATTCTGGATACAGATCGGATAATCGCATTGCCCTAATTGAGCGTTAGATTGACGCTATCGGGACACTGAGTCTGTCTTCGATCGCTCTCTTCTCCGTGCTAAGTAGCTCTTGCAAATATAACCGAGCTCAATACCAATTCTCAGTTAGGCTCATTTACCAAACATAGACTTGGATCAAAAATAAACTTACAAAGAATGAAACGTAGAAAGTATAAACCAATGAAGGGTTGTGTCGTGCGTCAAATTTCAAAAAGTTTTAACGAGAAGGGACTACGTTTTCGTAGTCACGTAAAATTTTACATAACTCTGTTTTTATTGTAACAAATAAATATTAACTTCAGTAAAACTTACATAAAACACATACTAAAAAAGGACGTAAAAAGGACGCATTAATTGAAGATAAATATTTTTATATGACTTAAATAAAAATACAGTTACAACAAATCACATCGTTATCCCGAACTAAAATTGCAGTTTGAAATAGTTTAAGAATAATTTACTTTAAGCAATTTAATTAAAAAAGAAAAAACCACAAAATACTGCTCGTGTTTTCGCGGATTTCACTCACAGACTCATTGTAAACATTGCTGTTGCGTATGTTTGTTTATCTAACTGCTTCTTCCGACGGAGCAGGCAGTCGTGAAACAGAAATGACTAAGTGTATTATGTTACAGCACGTAATAAGGATAAATTATGGTTATAAATATTTAAAGTCCGCTTTCCTGTTTGCATGATTTAAATTAATTTCGAACGCAAAAGCTTCGGTAATAAAAATAAATATGTCAACATGGTAATTATTTTGGAAACGATTCATCATATGGTTAAGATAATATTTTGACATATAAGCAGGCGGAAAAGCGAAGAATACATTTAATTATATTTAATGTATATAAATTTGGAGTAGTTTGTTTTATTTTTTTAAGATTCTTGTCTATATCCACATATCTTATGTTATTGCCATTATTTTTCATAGTGTTACGTGGGCTATGTATATTTCTCTATTTTTTATTTGAGAGGAAAGGTTCATTAGAAACTTATCAATCGCATCAGGCTTAATCATCTAAGCCTGATATGATAAAACTTTGTATGGGGAGTTGAAGAAACAACATACTATGTTATTTTTGAGAGAACATTTTTATACATATTCGGAGAGTAGCTTATATTTTTTGAAACATGTTTGTAATTCATTTAAGAAATACTTGGGATCGGAACACGTGGAAGACTACTTGGTAATTAGTAGAATTATTTATTACTTATTATTAACCGGCAGAAAAACCACACAAATCCATTATTTTCTTTAAAAAGTAGCTAGTAACTTTGAAATTTATGTCTAAACATTGGGATAATGTTTAACACTACAATCTATTTAAATGAATTAATATAATTAATTATGTGATAAGTAACAAATACTTGCAGATTTAGAAATAAATGTATCATATATATTATATAAATATGTATGTAACAAATTATTCTTCTATTCGAAATAATGTTGAAAAAATAAAGTCTACTATAATATAAAATAATTCAATATTTTTACTCTTGAAAAGATTTCGAAACTCAAATTTTTAAGGTTTATTTATGACGTAAATTTCTGAAAAAGTACAAAAGTAACGAGCGTCTTATTAAAGAAGTCCTGTTTCGGAGGGCGACAGAGTGACTAAGTACATTATAAAAACTGTATTTACACTCGACCTCACGAGGCGGACGGAAAAACTTTCGTTTTGGGCGTTTTATGGGCGAAAAAATTGAGAAAAGTTGGAGCGTAACGGCCGGTGGCGACGAGGAATTGAGGCTACGACGAAGGCGAGTTTAATATAATATGTAAATGGAACGGCAACGCCACGACCTAACGCTCCTCATCGGTAACTCATATCGGGTCCTGGACATATTACACGGGCAGTCGTAAATTATTTTGCAAAAGGCAAGGCAGCAGTTTTACGCTCGTGGCTGGCAGATGAGCCTGCAACAGCGTACGGGCACGGGTTACGAGCCTATGAATGCAAATGAGCCACGCACGAACGAAGGTTTGTTTTATCGGCTGCAATTTACATAAAACCCTGGAAGACAGACTGTCGAACGCACTCACCGTTTCTTTACTAACATTTTACGTTGATAACAAATGTTCTTAATTACCTGAAACGGACAAATATTACATAAATTAGTTTCTTATCGTCAATTCAAAATATTCATATAGCTGCTAATTTTATTATTTATTAATACCTACATACTCGATATAGCAATAAATACATTTAAATATACAAACAAAATAATAAAAAGAACTACATGTTTGGTTTATATCAGAATACAAATTATCCTCAGTATGCTAACAAACAATGTCTTACTGCTACTTGTTTTAAAGTTCAACTAAGTGTACAATTTCAAGCTTATCTAGGCGGTTCATGAGGTATGTTGTTATCATATGAGCGAGTTAGTGAAAACTTTAGACGTTGTATATACTAATATCAAGCTTGTAAAGCAGTGGACCCAAAAGTTTTCCGAACGTGATGCTTCAACGTTTCTAACTACTGAAAAACAACGATACATCAAAAGTGAGTTACAAGTTAACTGACGTTGTCCGCGACGGCGACGGTAAAATTTCGATTTGCGCTGACACGGGTATTACCCGGTGGGATTTCTTTTGTTGACTTCTTCATTTTCTTACTCGCGATCTGCATCAATATTTAAAATCTTTACGTATAATCAGACGACTCTAAGTTGTTCGTACAAGTCACACAAATGGTCAAGCTTACGGGCTTTGTGTGCGCATCAGTGACATACAAAGATGAACAGCGAATCGTAAAACGTATAATTCAAACAAAACTATACATCCTATTCAAAAGAACGACAGAGTAAAAAGCAAAGGGAGGAGCGTTGAGAGGACTGTTAAAGGGCGGAGCTACAAAGAAATACCAGTAGTTATATCTTCACACATAGGACGTTGTTAACGGTCGCGAGGTGACGTTAGTTGCTAAGAGATGCTTTGGTTTGGCAAAAGATTGCTATTTTATACAACGATATTTTACGAATTTGCAATACGTTTTATTCACGTCGAATAAAAAGTATAAAAACTTAATGTAGAAAGACATTTCCCGTGAAGACAATAAAGAACCTAAAGCGCACAGTTTTAAACTTTTCACGAGACGAAACACGGTGAAGCGACGCGGACGCCTTGAAAGTTGGGAGGCGAAGACGACGGCGCGGTGCGGGCTGCCACGATCTTACTGTCAAAGTAAGAAATATTGCTTACATTCGCAATATCGGAAGTAACATACACAATTTCTATAGATTACTATACGATGGAAACAAATCTCAAGTCTGAGCTATCTGAAATTGTACAGCTTTTAGTAATATTCAATGGTACCTAATATTGTTTACTGGTCATTGTAAAGTTTTATGTATCATTATTATCATCGTATAACAATTCACATGTCTTGAAGAATTTTTTGAATGACTTTGTATGAATTCTGTTTTATTGCATAACTAAGAAGTGCAGTTAAGAACGTTTATTTCTTACACTTCTTAAGCACTGGTTAAAAATGTTAAACCTGCCTGCAATTGTGTATATGATGTACCTGCATACTTTTGTAACAGTACTGCGTGTTTTGTAACAGTATTAAATAAAAGATAATTAATAACGCAACATAAAGGTACATTTAATATAAATTGTGTAGAACACAATTTTTATATTCAAGTTATTAAGTATTATTATAAATTATAAATCGTGAAATAAGAACTTATCTAAACTTTACTGGTAATCACATAAATTTTAGTTTAAATCAAAGGAAATTCTGTAAGCCGCTATCAGCTTTTGGTTTCATTTCACCCAAAAAATAACAGTAGATCACTTAAATTAGTTTTTAAATGGAAATTCTTTCAAAGTGATTTATATTTTATCTTTGTCATCGCTTGTTTGAATTTGCTAGTATTGTTTTAAGCTGAAGTGCGGCACACTTAGAACGTTAAATTCCGTTCGTTGTTGTTTTAATCCTATTCCCGCGACAAATTAATATGCTCATCGTCAGCCGCATCAGTAGATTACGACGCATCCGCAGCGCGATTGTATTTTAAGTGTATTATCCAATTTGTTGGATATTGTGCGTGTGATAATCAGCAGTTGTGGAATATAACCGAATGGTTAGTCGTAAGCTGTGGCGGTGCTGCACAATGCCTGCATTATCGTACGCAGCTATGGAGAGAGCTAGCGCACTTAATAGATTTTGTTGGCGTGGTATCCGAAGCGGTCAGCCTATTGCGAACTAACGGGATTACTGTCCGAATTTGCGTTTCGTATACGATACCGGTATGTTGTTTTGAGCGAGTAGCCTATCATGTAACATGATACGTAGCAGTTCATCCTTGAAATTTAATGTCGATAGCTTAGTGGCACGCTAAACAAAAAAACTCTGAATGTCTTCGTTAGAGAAAGGAACTCGGGAGCATTTCCACTCAGCGATGAACGAGTACGCGTTAAGAGGTTCGGAGCGTCTCGTTACCTTGACGCGAAAATAGAGCGGTAGATTTTAAGATTTAAAAAGTATTAATTAATAATGAGTCAATAAGCGACGTTCGCATAGTGTTCGTAAAAAATAAAAATTAAATGTGCATTCGCTACACAGTCGGATGTGGAGTGTGTACCTTGATGTTAAAACAAACTTGAAATAAAATTAGGGAAAATAATTAAAATCGGCGCAAACCATTAAAAGAGCAGTTTATAATAGGAGAGTGCACCGTCGAGTGTCCTTCATGTAGGCAGTTAAAGAGTTGGAGGAGCGCACTCGAGCACGAGTACTGTAGCGGCGCCACCTCGTGCCGACTAACGAACCCGCCGACAAAAACTCTCCTGCGCTCGGCACCACGCGCCTCAGCGATAATAATCGCACCACCTTCTCTTTGTACTCATGAATAGAACCTCATTGACTTAATAAACTGTACATACTTACTAAGCTAAATAATTAACTTCCGCCAACTTATTCTATTTCTCCACTCCTAGTCTTTAAGCCAAGCCGTCATATAAAAACAAAAACCACTTCTACAAGAGTACTTGATCACGGAGTAGAAAAATGTTTTAGTGTTCTTATAATAACATCCGACAAAACTGGTAAAGGGAAACGAATAAGAACAGTGATTCATTTTATGTTCGATCCGAGAGAACCAATAAAGACAAATGATCGATATTAGGTCAGCGTCCCCTAAAGTTCCTAGTTTAATCTTGCGATGCAGCCTCCTCGTAATCTGTTTAATAAACTTCTTATGATCAATCTGGCAAGTTCTGGCTTATCACCATCGTATAACCACGGTATGTTTTTTTTTAAAAATGTGATTAAATTAATATTTATTTAGTGAATATTTGGTGCCAACTAGTGCAGTACAAGAAGCTGTTATATGTAGTACGTCAGACTGCTTTTAGCGTGGAGTCGTCAATTGCTTCCACATGATCACACCTTATACGTCGTCAGAGAATTGCATGGCTAACGAGCAAACGACGAGTTAATGAGTTGCACTTTTTTGCATACATAATACTATGCTAATGCTAATGTCTTAAATAGTGTCATTTTGTTTCATAGTTATTATTATACACATTTGATTTTTATGCATTCCATTTTCATCATCAGTTCTTATTTAAATATATATTATTAAGATGTATTTAATTGCATTTTTCAAGTTTTTAAATTGAATTTAAATTTTCAGAGATAAAAGTTAGTATGCTTTATTTTATCACTAAGCTATTAAATTTTTTGATGGATTTTTGAAAGAGCTTTTAAGAATTACATATTATTTTACAGAAAAAATATCATTACATATAAAAATATTGTATAAAAAAACCTTAACTTAATCTTCTTATTCGGTTTGTAATTATAATTTTTATATCACACAAATAAGTACCCGTTAATCAAAGGTATGCAAATACGAAATCAAAATTATTTGCATGTTCACAAGTTGCGATGGTCGTTGAATAGAACATGTGGACTCTAACTATAGCGGGTTTATCTTTTGTAAGCATCTCTGTGATTTTAACGTAAAACAAAACAACGTAAATTGTAATGTAGTCTCCCTGCATGCACTTGGAGTTTTGGAGAGATTCTTGAATATATATTAATTCGAATGGTGAAGTTTAACTCCCTACTTGGTGGGTAGAGCTTTGTGCATACCCGTTTGGGTAGGTGACACCCACTCATCACGTATTCTACCGTCAAAGAGCAATACTTAATGCCGGTATTCAAATAGTGTATCGCCTGCATCGTATTTCCCGGGTGCCTTAAAAGTTGTAATACATTTTCAACTATGTCCTTTTAATAATTACTAAAAAACGTGCAATAAAAATGAGTTCTGATTAAGTTTATTAATCGTTCTACTCTTACTACCAAATATGTTTTAGAAACTTTTGCAGTGATGTAAATTAATTATTAAAATTTTCTAGGTAACACAACCAAAGCTTCGTAGTTAGATAGTTCGAATACATCTTTTACAAATAATTTTGTATAAATATTTCATATCACAACCGCTTCTGTCACATATTTTATTATCGTTAATAATCGGCTATAACGACATAGAAAGCTTGTAGTGGGTTTTGATAGGCGGCAATAGATCACGTGGCCGTCACAAGATATATGGGCGTAGCCGACTATCGTTCGTTGCAACGTAACATCGTCCGCATCCAAACCACAACCTTTTTGCAACTCTAAAATATTATCGGTAAAGTTACAATAAACGCGAAAAAGTTTAGGATTAAATCGATTATATTTACATCTTTCATTTATATAAATTAACTTTAATATGATATCGTAATGTTTCAATATATTTGCGATATTATAATCTGATATCGCAAGTACCGACGGCAGGCGAATATTAAATCAATAACTTCGGATAAGATACGTCATACGATGTGTGTCGTATGACTGGCGTTCTTGTGGTTTTCTTGCAAGGATGACGGGATTGTGATATGCTAATGCGGTAAGAGCCAACTCTGCAAGTGCGAGAGGGACGAGGCTATGGCTATGTCTGCTTTCGAGTGGACAAAGCGCATGATGCGCAAGGAAACCGGTTATACTTGTTTATTTTGCACGCATTCCTGTTGAGCAGTCGGGAATGAGCGAGCCATTCCCGGACAGATCAGGAACTCGCTTTCTACACTGTACGAATGGCCTTGAATTCTAAGCAATTTGTGGGGCCAAGTTGAATTTTGAATCATCGTTGTCACGGCACGGCATCGCATATTTTACATTCGTATCACTTAAAGTATTACGTACATATATTGAAATTAAAGTTAATTATTTTAATTTATACTACTCGTAAACCAAAATTTGCTGTTGGAAATTTAAAATAATTGCAAAATAATTTAACACCTGTATTTATAGAGCTGCACGATACAAATATTTGCTTAATTATGATGAGATTACGAATCTAACAATTACACGAAATAACCGCATACATTCGCAAGTTTGTTATACGTTTATTTGCATACATAAAATGACTTTCTAGGGTGAAAATCTCTTAGCTGCGATATTATACTGGTTTCGTGTCACGTCCACGATGAGAATTTACTTTAATTGGCAAATAATACGTAGGGCAATTAAGGATGCTAAGTCGGGTAGAGGCGCGCGTGACGCGACTAGTGAACGTAGAAATTCAATTATGCAAACACAGTCGCGAAAGAACACCCGAAGCTCCCCAACTAACTCGCTTTGAAAAATGTATTTGTTGACCCTTTAGAATACTCAAATGAAATTTTCGTTTATAATGAAATTACATTTTAATATTTAATTTGATTCGCATTGAGCATATCTTCTTATGTACACTTTCCGCCTTTCACTAGTGTATATAACTGTAAATTTTGGAGTATTAATATCGCACTATACACTTTCACCTCATATACTAACAACCTATAACTACACAACATTTTGCAACATCGTTTCAGTTATAATATTCTAAAGATAAATGAGATTTATTTAGGATTGTGCTGTTTATTAAAATGTCAAAGAAATAAATGTGGCGAATATTTATTGTATACGCATGTCGTGAGTATATTCCATTAAAAGTACTTTAAGTGCATAACTACGTAAAGTAGTGACGTGTCGAGATAGCTCTGCGAAAGCTCTCGAGTTACGCGATACTCGCCTGGGGGACACAGGAATTGTCATGTAAAACGTCCTACGAGTGCGCCATGAAGCGGGATTTACCCTGAGGCTTGAAATGCACTTTCGCGAAACGATTTATGTTATTTAGAATCTTAGGCCGGCGAACTTGAGAGGAATTTTTTATTACTCACCACGAGATACGGTATGAGAACGCGTTTCCGTTGATTAGAAATAATGTCCAAAATACGTATGAACGGTGAGAACAATTATTACCAGTGCGAGTGAATGAGTTCTCTAAAAATGTGGAAGTCACGGTGTACATACGACTATTGATATCATACAGCCGCTGTCCCGCAAAAAGCGTTTTCATATCCTGACAAGAATCCAATACTTTCAAGTGTTTCAATTTGTGTTTAATTTCGTGATTGGTATTGAAGGTAAAGAATGAAGACATTATCCTTAAGAAAAGAAGTACTAACGTCATGTGTATAACAGGTTGCTTTTGCATGTCTTTTTATTTTCGAATGAGTAAACAAGCGCGTCAAACGCCACAAACACGTCCGGATACGAGTCTGTTTGCACAGAGTAAAAAATTCTAGCTCGCGTTGCAGACGACCTGCTAAGTCTGTGACTTAATTCGTGATGACGATGGATATGCAGATAGAGTTTATAAATAATTTACTTGGAATTCACGAAGCTGGTTTTTTATAATGGTCAGACTTCATCCGTGATAAATTTTTTTAATAATATAAAGAGTTTAATAATAATAAAGGTAGTAGTTTCCAGTTTGACAATCAAAAAGTACGTGTAATACTTCAATATTTAATAAAGTATTTTGAATTTTTGAATTTTTTTTAGAGATTCAGGCAATTGTGTTAATATATTAGACTAGTTATCAATATGCGTGAATTTATATGTATAATGCATATATATCTTAAGATTTTAGTCGTTCATGCCTTGTAATACACATATGTTTACTTGGTGGTAGAGCTTTGTGCAAGCTCGTCTGGGTAGGTACCACCCACTCATCAGATATTCTGCCGCAAAACAGCAGTACTTTGTATTGCTGTGTTCCGGTTTGAAGGGTGAGTGAGCCAGTGTAATTACAGGCACAAGGGACATAACATCTTAGTTCCCAAGGTTGGTGGCGCATTGGCGATGTAAGCGATGGTTAACATTTCTTACAATGCCATTGTCTATGGGCGTTGGTGACCACTTACCATCAGGTGGCCCATATGCTCGTCCGCCTTCCTATACAATAAAAAAAAATGTTTACACGACTCAAAATAAATAGTTTGGTTTGTAAAGCTGAATTTTTATTCACAATTCTCATTTTTTTCTAACTCAACGTTGTTAATATGACATGTTTATTTGTTATAATTTTCGCAGCAATAAAGAAAAGCATCCGGACTCATATCACTCTATCTGGACTACGTTCACACAAAAAATAAAACTTATAAACATACTATATAGCCTACATCCGTCTATATGCTAGTATTTATTGATATTAATGTTATTACTAAGCAGAGGGGAATTCCCCGATAATTTTATCAGCCTTTTTCCCCTTTATGCATATACTAAGTTGATCTAATGCATATGGAATCAAGACATTGAAATATATATATAAACAAACGGTCCCCTATATTTAAAAATGTTCATAAATAAAAAAGCTTCGTTACGAATAAACAGATAAAATAATATATTAACATACAAAGATAATGTATTTTTTGTGTCTTTACTGCTAAAAGTCTCCCACGCACGGTGTTTGTAGACTTTAAAGAACTGTAAATCGGTATAAGAAATTAATTAATATTATTATAGTCTTTAATTCTATTGTAGTTCCACAAAAAGTTGATATTAAAGTTGCAATTTAAAAATATAAAAGAAAAATATAACAATTAATCATAGCAATCCTCTGGCGACCGATTCCGAACTCCTCGCCTGTGGCTATATGCAGACAGCTATCACCGCGTCGGTTCATACATTGTACCTACTATTGTTCTTATCTTTTATTATCTATAAAGCAACGAGATAAGGATTAACACAGTTCTACAAATTAATCGAGCTTAACAGTTTCTGTTACCATTATTTTTTCCTAAATATATAAATAACGATAAATATTTCAGTGATTTATAAAATATCGATAAATACCATTAAGAATTTTTTTTCTAAATATAATTAAATGTACTTAAATTTAAAGTATAGACTGCAGTTAAAGTATAAACTATAGCAACAAACATGCATACTATTAATTTTATTTGTTGCTTTTTTTTTCACACAATATTTATTTCTATATATTCTATGTCAGACCAGATAATTTTTTTCTTCGACTACCTTTGACAAAAACTGCTGTCTATTCTGTTAAACAGTGTACAAATCAAAAATCCTCTTTTGTACCATCTCCTTTGATATTATTAAGTAGTGACTTAAGATCGATTTGTTGAAAATGTATAGATACGAAAAAAATGAAAACTTATTATTAAATACTGAAATATATCTTTACTCATTAATACTTAATTTTTATAAAACGTTTTCTTAATATGATTCATAAGCTAGCTCGGATTTACAGTCATGACACTCATTCTATTTTTACGATTGATGTCACAAGTATGCGAACGTTTCACAATTTCGACATTCATGCAGTTTGCACAACTAGCGAGAAATATGCAAACGTATAATACGTAATGGATATTAAACAAAAATGAAATATATTTATTTTAATTATATGCCATAATATACATTCAACTAAAAAACAGTGTAAAATTATCTTACTTGTAAGATAAGTATGAATCTGAAGATGGAGCTTACTCGCGTATGTCCCACATCAGACGTAACTAAGATGCGGGAACCAACTCCGAAGTTTTAACTAAAGATAGTACTTTCATATACGATTCCATAATTTTATCTATGTTGAGACGTACATCCCGTTCATAATGCAATCAAAGCAAATGTTGACGACCAAACTTTGACGAGTTTTTAAAACAATCTATGATTTATGTTTTTCGAATATCGTCCATTTTTATTCATGCATATCTGCATAGCGACAGGTTCAATTGACATTTGCGGCACATTTACATAGTCTTATCTTAATCTGGTAATATAAAACAATATTTATTTAAATGATCGAGCAGGTAAAAAAAATACAACAATGACGTTTCAAGCCATAATTATTATTGTTAATTCTTATTACTATGTAATAACACGTAAGCGAATATTATAATTAGACCAGAGAAGCTTGCGCAGTTGCTCATACAGGACGTTCATTTTTTCAAACATATCGACGGAAGAGCGTAGTGACGTAAAACTCGCGGTCGGCATCGAATTCAGTGCGTGTAGCATGATGCAAGGTGCCAAGGTCGAGGCTGATACACTTTGCATGCAAATGGCCACAGATAAAGTCGCGCTCATTACGCCCGACACCCACCGACGAGGCCTACTGCTATTACGGACCCTGTTCGAGACGCTTTTATTTTATTACGGATGTGCTGAGAAAGGAGGTTAATGCTGTTAAATTACACGCATTGTTTCACCTTGTCGTCGCCATGGTAACGGCGCTGCAGACATATATCTTCCTTAAATTAAATGAAACGCGATTCGATCTCATAAATCAGTCCATACATGTTATTGGATAAGAAGATCGTAGAGAACTTAGTATATTTCGGCACCTTTGGATGTAGTGTCAGTGGACTGAGTGAGCGCGCGTTAACTTTGTGAGCTATTTATGTGATTTTCCACGTTGCTAGAGACGTGTCTCTCGAGCCTCACCGTTTAATTAAAGGGCGAGGGGGTTGGTTGCGCGGGGCCCGAGGAGCAGGGTATAATGGCGGCGCAATATCGGATGGAAATGCGCGGCATGTAGGAATGCGCCGCACGCCGCCCCTCCCTATCGCGAACGATTCGTGGTATTTTTTATTGACGACTCTGGAAATGCTAGTGAGAATAGTCGATGTGGTTTCCATTAAACGAGGAAGCATAACACAAGTTCATTACGAAAAAATAATAACTTATATTCCTTTATAACAAGGGCGTATTGTCCTTTTCTTGGTTGCATCTTAGCACGACGACGAGATATCAATTATCAAGTGAACGTAAATATAATTTTGTAAATCCGAGCATTATCCAAAAATAGACTTTGCCTAATGGACACGGCACGACGTTATATTTCATCCACGATCAGCTCTGTGGAAAGATTAAATTTAGAGACCAACGTTTTTAGAAAGCGAGAATTCAGCTCGCGCGTCACATCTCTCGACGAAACATTTTTATAGTGTAAAAGGAATTTACATACGTAGATAGAGTACGTCAATATATTTATATTTGCAAGATAATTATTATTATCCGGTAAGAAAAGTCTATAGAAAAAAGTTAAATAAACACAAAAAAATTACAATAATTTGATATAACAATGAAGAAAAGAACAGTTTTTTTTTTCAAGTTTTAATAGCAAATTATCGGTCAGTGCAAGGAGCGTACGATTCCAATCGGAGGGCAATTTGAACGGAGAGCGGGGAAACGAGCGAGCGAACGAAACGTGACACCCTACTTATCACGACATGTGAAAGTAAGAACTAGTATTAACTTCATATATTTACTTCGTTTTATTGTTTGAAAAAAGAATAAAACGATAACAGACAAAAACAGTTAAATTATATGATAGATCGTTTCAATCGCTAGACTCAGCAAACATACCTAATTACCTACTCGTGTCCATTTCTATTAGTCTCCGAATATTCAAGCGAAACCATACGCTCGCACAATTAGAATTGAACGTCAATTTATACAGCAATTATTTGAAGCAGGTTGGCGTTCAATCCAGGTCAGATTGAGTGATTTTAAAATCTAATACGAGCGACAGCATGCTACCTGAATGTACAGAATCGTGCAATGTTAATGAATGCTTGCCGGCAAAACAGTGGGTTTTGATCAGTCGTGTTAATTATGCTAATTGGTTTTAGAATACGGAATAAAATGATCAAATACATACACAGGGCCTACATTTACTGGGTTATTCCAAAAGCGAGCGTTGGTTTAGTAAAATGGACAATTTTAATCAATACCCTAGGAGTATACCATCATATTTGTTTCACCTATTTATATATTGTCATTCTGTACAATATTCTAAAGTTGATAAATAGGAATACGTATAGCGCGTAGTAAAAAACTAACGAGCTTCTTGTCGGTTTTATGTAATCGAGCGTATTTAATCATGAAATAACGATTGAAAAGAGCTTGTACTGCATACTTAAATTATTAAAATATTTTTTTATTTGATATTACATGTTTATTTCGTAATTTAACATATTGATTATAATTTTTTAAGAATTTTAAACTAATAATAATAATCAGTGAGTAATAATAATAATTGCACTAAGATATTATGTATCGATAGATTGAATCTGCGTCGTAGTAATTACCTTTTATACGATTACTAAGCTATAGACATCTTTCAATACTTTATTTTTCAAACGTTCCTTTGATGTCATGACGACATTGTCTTACCTAACTCGATCTTATGTTTAGATATTGAAAAATTATTAATTATAAGCGATCCTACGGTTGGATATATAAGACGGGTTATCGAGACCGACACTTTAAAAAAAAATACGATTAATAATTACAAAATGTACACAATGCACATGTTATAATTATTTATGTAAGCATAACCGCTTCGTTGCTACTCAATTTCATTTTAAACCGGGTTTGAAAACAGCGACCTTGATATATATACTAATATGTATTAACAATCACACTTCGTTATAAAATTATTTTGGCATCTGATCTTTAAACAACAAAGAAATAATAATCGAATAAAATATTTTAGAAAACCTACATTGAAATAAAGAATTAATTTCGTACCTACTTGTAATTTAGTTAACGTCTCATTACGCTCATTCTATAAACATAAGATTGTCTTTGAATGGGTTGTCGGTAATGTTTTGTATATTGTTTGTCCACGTGACTCTGAACACGGCAGCGATGAATAGGCGGGTAGAGAGAGCCATCAATCGGCGCGGGAGGGCAGGCACGCGGTCGGCCGCAAAGTTCGCAACCTGTGAAACAACTCTGGCATACCGGACAAAGCGCAAGTCGAGATTACTGGCAGCTTTTAAACGCTCCAAATGTTCTATAACGGAACATTTGGCGAGCGTGTTCTAAAAATAGTAAAAAGGACTATATAAAGCCCAGCGTATCGATTCGCAAAGCGCACTCTGTTCCGTTTTCCTCTTTTGATAACAATGGCAGTGATCCATTTTAATGGTTCGGTAATCGTCAGGTGTCGTTTTGATGTTCGCTTTTGAAATAATAAAACAGATAAGTTAGAAAAAGTATTTCTTTTAAAAACAATGTAATATGCGTTAGGGCAATTCAACGTTATTGTTAGAAATAAAATATTTATTCCTCAGTTCTAAATGAAACTAGCAGGTCCCATTATTACTAAAGCGACTATTTATTGTAAGAATTGTACTGTTTTTATACCTTCAGAATGATAAAAGTTTTATTCTCCGCGTTAATAATAATAAATAACAAAATAGAATAATCATCGATGTTCAAGTATGAAAAGTGTGATGTGTCATAAGTTGAAATAAAATACCTACGTTTCGGCATAGACGGTCATATTAAGATTTTGTTTTTAATTACAAAACAGTACAAATACAAAAGTTTTCTATGCATTTTCCAATATGTTTGTATTTTGTTGTAGCGTCATCGATTATATTAGACGAGTACTATTTAAAAGCGTATTGCGGCGTGATGAAAGTGGACGCGTGGGCGGACCTGTACACAATAATATATTTTTGACTCGTCGTCATGTCGAAAAACATAGGTTATCGCTGCAACTGTCACAACTCGCCCCAACCCACGTACGTAGGCAATTGTAGTTTTGAAATAAAACAATATAAAAATAACATACAGCGCTTTTATATGTATATTTTAACTTTTTTATTTTGAAATACATATTTCTAAAATATCATGACATTTAGCCTATGTTAAACGCAGTAGTGATTACGGTTGACATTTGACAAGGACGAAAAATTTCCTATTCTCTTATAATAAATAGTAAATTATCTCTTTAAAAAATATATTTTTCAGACAGCAAAATATGCTTGACAAGTCGACATAGATATCAGTTTTTAGTTTATTATTAGATAGGCAACTGAAATTGCCTGTCAGTAATAATTGTTAATAAAAAATTACACGTAGAAGACAATAATTATTGATTGCAAAGTTTGGTATATAAAGCTAAATCGTTGCGTCATTTACTAGACACGATTTAGTTGATGAGGAAAGAGGTAAACAAAACGAACAAGTGTTGAACCGCGATGATGTCAGTATCTGGTTGACTTAGCAAGTAGTCGAGACCGTATCCGATTCGTGACACAATCGATGATCAACGCTTTTGTCAATTATGTAATTTAATTTTATTAAACTTTAGCTTACGTGACTTTTTTATTTGATAATTGGAAAAAAATCTTGTATTGGCTCAATGTGTTGCCGATATAGCTAACATTTTTAATTAAAAAAAATTGTTTCGTAATGTATTTCAGTGTGAACTTGAACCGGAACAGCCACAGCACGGTGGGGAAAAAGAAGTGTAATTATTCAAAATTTACGTTTATGTTATATGTGCAATGCGCCCGTGGCGTTGTCTGCGTACAACGGTTTTTAATGTCCCTCGCGGGAACCCAAATATCTGGATGCTTTATTGTCGCTATCTGTTTTGAATGCACAAGAGCAGACACAATATACATACATACTAAGCAATATGATCACATGTCAATAGATACAACGCGGTAATACTAACACATTTTTATATTTAACATGTCGTAATTAGCGTTGATACAGGTAGGCGGTTAGACCATCCTCACGAACGCGCTCGTTCTGCCCATAATCTTCTCACACATGGTCAATGATTCATGGCCATTTTAATGTCAGGTGACGACACGAGTCACGACGTTTTCAGATGCGAAGTGATATTCCGAAATCCGGTTTGATACGCTGACTTTGGCGCGAGTGGGTTAGATTAAGTGAATAAGTCAATAAGCTCGTTTTAATCAACACAACACGTAGCCTAATCAAATATGACCCCCTCGTCATATCGCGTAATTGAAGGCTTAATCACGGGAGACGTTTTCGCGGTGCGGCGGGATGCGGGCGAGGGCGGGCTTGTTTGATCAGTTCTCGATTGCGCTTGGAACATGTGACAATTTACACTAAGATGGCGGACTTAATCGCAAATGTATCGGGTTTATTTCCTAGAACTCTGGGTCGATACACGAGTGTAGCATGAGTAATAATTAAATTACAGCCAAATATGGTTTCGTTAGCAGTAAATTTCGTAAACGTTATTGTCTATTACGAAGTGTAAGTATTTATTTTTAATTTCATTTGAGTAGGTAGAAAGGCTTGAATTATGTCTTTGTTCTTTTGGTTTATTGACGTAGCAATACTGCCGTTACGAGTTCAATGGGTCACTCTATATAAGACTATTTAATTGTGTATCGGTAGTCATCTGAATTTTAAACGTAATTCGATATGGTAATCAGCAAAATAAATGACATACTTGCATGTATATTCAATGTAGAGTTTATTCTCAGGGATAATGTAAAAGTTTTTACAAATTTCGGATAAGGAAATGAGATTGCACCAAAATCGAAGATAAGCATTGGCTGCACTAGGAGTACGGGCGTCAACGTCGGCATCCCCATTGTTGCACGCCGATACCACGATGCACAAAAGCCCGTACAATGCACGACGCTTGCCTATTGTTTAACGTCTCGGGATAAACATAACCGCTTTAAACGTATTAGCTTGCGATTTCTGCGTATCTATACATCAATTATATTTTAAAATTTCGTAGTAATTAAATAACTTGTTTTTTCTATTATTGTCTTATACAATTTTCTAATCAGAAATATTAATCAGTTACATTTAAGTTGAATCTTTAGTGAAAGGCAAAATCATAATGTGACGAAAGTTATTTAGCATTATGATTATAACCTTATGGCTTTTACCGCCCACGAATAATGCGGAGGAGATGAGAATGGGGCTATGACAGCGACTTTTAAAGGTTTACGCACCGAACGAGTTATTGAAACAAAGCTCGGACATTCGAGGCGACAACCGTGGAAATCTTTCCCGAGTGAACGGACACG
Source organism: Nymphalis c-album (assembly GCA_963151315.1). Classification (NCBI taxonomy): domain Eukaryota; kingdom Metazoa; phylum Arthropoda; class Insecta; order Lepidoptera; family Nymphalidae; genus Nymphalis; species Nymphalis c-album. The sequence continues at coordinate 9,149,160 of OY720590.1, read as the reverse complement.
CTTCCAACTACCGATCCTTGTTTCTTTTGATCACATTACCCAACAAACCATCAAAGAGAAATACTAAATAAACCATAATATATAGCGAATGGCACTTGATTAATATTTGAGTACCTTTTGTATGATTTATACGTGAATTTCATTATAATTTAATATATAATTATTAACATTACACTGACAGGTGCAATTATATAAATAATAAATATCATTGATTTTATCGTTTAATGCATTAGTAGGCTTATCTAATGTAATAAAACATACCGGAATATTTTTATCGCGGCACATTCGCCAAAATACATACACATTATCACGTCATTCAACTGAGCTGATAACACGGTATCACGTTATGCCCCTACAAACTGGACGATAAACTGTTATTTCGTGCGGTTTAAATATTTTTTTAAAAATATTCCATATAAGAACCTCATATATTGATAAATAATAATATGACAACCGTTATAGCGAGTAATATATAGCCACGAGGACGTGGATACAGACATTAAGGATAATTATAATGTTATAAATAGCAAAGTACTCCCGATACGGAATAATTACATAACTTCGTAACATATCGACTGGAATGACTACAATAAGCTAAGGCGCCGTCGAGTCATCGTTCTGTTCATTATGTTAGCACGATGCCAATTCCCATACAATGGTAGACGGCTTCGGTGGGGCGGCTGACGTCACTTCAGGCTAGCCTTGGTATTGAGGTCGGTGCTCGAAATGGCGGCGGTGAAAATGTTGTCTCAAGCTTTGTCTAATTCAAGTAGAAAATCACTGTAACGTTTTAAGGACATATTCGGTTTCTAGAAATTATGTAGTTGTTTATGTGCAAACAATTTATAATCTTAAGCGCTAGTTAATTAAAATACGGATATGGCTCACACGTAACTATAAAGGCAAGTGTCGCGAGCATCATTATACATTATTATTACATTATATTATTTTCATTAATATTAAATATTATTAAGTAAACCCGATGTACTTTTATATATTATGCTATTATATCCATTTAACTATTTAGGAGTCTGCACAATTCTTTTCTTTTCTTTGAAAATCTATTCTCCGCTCAATATTTTAACCGATACATACATCACTGGAAAGTATGTAATATTTTTATTGGTATGTATTGATTAATAAAAGGTTACTTCTTTTATTGACTTGTATTAACAAATAATTATGTACCTAACTTTTTACGTTTAACTTCATAAGGAAAACTTGTATTGTGCTATTTAAAAACAAATAACATAAGTTTCAATTTGATTAAAAACGTATGCACCGCAATTTAAGTGCTTACTTTGTCAAGTATTTAAAACAAGAACGACATAACTAAAGATTACATTTTATTTACTTACATATTCATTAATGTTTTCTGGATATTGTAATTACAACCAAATAAGTATATAATTGTTAGTATTAATTGAACTAACTAAGCTTCATAGTGATGGTTTTAGTGTCATATTTATTATTCATGGAATAAAAAATAAAAAAGACGTAATAGCTAACTAGTTATTTTCTTTTCCAAACCAAATGGTAATCAAACCATTAAACCTACACACAATTATACGCAAATTTTATGTACGTCTTTGTAAGACTACTCATCTTCTCTTTAAGATGCAAATTAATATAATAGGGAAACGATTGCGTTAATAAAATTGTATGAAAAATGGTATATGTGTTTCCGTAAGTTAACATTTCTATATGGACATATTTGCCGCAGACATTTGCCAGTAAAATATAAACTTACCTTGATACTGTCGTAACAAGCGGTGACCCTTCCATTCTGTACTTCAACGGTTGCCGGAGGATGTGCGAACTTGCACTCGGTGTCGGGACGCGAGCACTTATTACGTTGGAACTCGCGGCACACTTCGAGTTGCAGCCAACGTGAGTCTTTTCCATTCAGGAGGCTATTCATGTTCACCATGGTTGCCATCGTTGCCACTGTGTTGGGGGGAGTAGGAGTAGCGCGCACAATTACTTAGAGCGAGTGCGGCGCATATGCAGAGGGGAGCGAGCGCGCCCGCGCGCTCCGAGCATGCACTTCTCACTTTCGCGCGGCGAGTTGTTTCTGTGAGCACTTCGGCGCTGGCGCACCCTTCACTACAAACACTACTACACACGCGAAGGGACACGGAACACCACGGCGATATTCCGAGGTTCAACGATAATTAATTACTAAATATTAATCTTAGAATTATGTTAGAATTAAAGACACCGACGTTGCAAGCTTATTTAGGCAAGTATTAAAATATTATTATCACACGCGTTCGTATCGATGTTGACGGTTGATTTAGTAGAGGGCGAGCGGTGCTTGATGTGCGAGCATGACGGCGGCGGCCGGTGTGGGTCTGGGCAGGCGACGGTAGGGCGCGAAAAAAGCTAGATTAGCGGCTCGGCGGTCAGCGAACAAGCCGGTGCGGTGCGGGGCTCAACTCTGCGAACAACAAAACACAATGGTTACTCTCCGGGCGGTCAGCCCCGGAGCCAAGCACAAGCGGCTACCGGGTTAGAAAGCGTGCGCGACGGCCGTTCCCAGGCCCGCGCTATTTACGTCAAAATCCTTGCTAGTGATATATTATTCGAGGCAATCATCACGACAACTAGCTCCGTCATGTATTGTTAGTTGGCAATAAAGTCATTTAAACTAAAAGACTTGGTTAATCGTTTACAGTTACCAAATGTTGCTTATGAAGATAATACCTCGAATAACATCATTCCAAAAAGGGAAATGATTGAAAGGTATTTATTAGTCTATTTTGAATAAAAAAATAATAAATTAAATCATTTTTTATTTTTGATAACGAAACAACAAAGTATTGTTTCTTTTTCTATTTAAATTTAATAGACAAAACCAAACGTAATATCAATATATATATTGTTAGACTTCGTGAAGATGATTAGAGACGAAACAATGTTAGATTATAATAATTTTACCACCGAAGTGTTAATAATTTCCATAATCATCAATGTGATATATTAACTACACAATAACGATTATGTAGATGTTTTATATAAATAACTCAGATATCTTTACGGTTCAGTGTGTTGCGATTCGTCTTTTGTGGTGGTAATATGTGTTATATATAATGAAATATGAGATATATGAATACATTGATTGTTTTATGTGACGGACAGTGGTGGATGAGGTGTATTTACGGGAACATGATGTGCGCGATTTAAACAGGTGTCGTACCAATAATAACGCCAGCCAGACGCGGACGTAAATACTGGCGACATCGTTACTTGCAGCCAAAAATTAATAGTCACATAAAATATAAAACTGGATACTAAAAATCGAGACACGGGCTATTGCGAGAGAATTATGAAACTCACGAGATGAGCGAACAGACCGATGAGTTTTAAGAGGTGGAACATTCACTATGTGGGCGCCGTGAAGAGGAACGTAGCTGTCTGGGGCCGGTAACAGGGAAAAACTCGTGAAACCAAATCCTATCGTAATGCGCTATTTAAAGCATAACCCAGTTGAAAATAGCTCAGTGTGCGGCAACGCATCGTCGCGCTCCTCACCGTGCACAATCTTCAAATTTTATGTTGGATATAGCGTTATTATGACGGCGAGCACGCCTTCTTATTGAACAAGTCAATTAAAATGCCAGCCATGTTTGCACTACAGTGATGTCATACCAAATATATGTAAATTTATATATGAATACACATAATATGTACTTATGTGAAGTCTCTTCGTAACATCAACATTTTTTCTTCGATTAATATTCTTTTAAAATTTCAAAAAAATAAGTCAACAATTATTATAATATTTCAATGTATAAAACATAATTGCAAACGAGTGTAATTCAATCTCTTCAAAAAGTAACTCAATATACATATAAAAAAAAGTATTATTACGTATAAAATAGATAGTGTGAATCGTTTAAGTTTAATTCCAATAAATAAATATACATTCAATGAAACGTGAGCGTCCCGTGTAGTAATAAGCTTTGTAAGTTTGCATCTCTTATTCAGCATCTTGTATCATAAGCGCATTGCGCTGGCATTCGTAAAGAAAGATACGAAACGAATCGTATCGGAAATGTATTCGCATTGAGCACACATAATACGTATAAGTAAAACTCAAAGCAAATGGACATCGTTTTATTTCGAGCATTAAACAAGCAACTGAGAATGGTGGCGTCAAAGGATAACGTCTGATTCCTTTCACGGGTGAGGCGCCGCCGGGTGGGTTTCTTAGATGCTCGACACGCACGGGGAAGACATTCAATAACCCAGTGAAAAGATTACCAAGAGCAATCAGACGGAAGCGAATCTAAATAAGAATCTCGTGAAAGCGGTCGGGCGCGAGGGTGGTGTGAAGGGGGGAGAAAAACAGTTGGGCTGGGCCTTTGTGATCGACGATTCGATCAAATTGCAATACAGAAAATTTCCACGATAGGGTTGCGGATAATGCGGTTAAATGCAATAACACTATGATCGGTCATGTCGCTGCTTTGCATCCATGGTCTTGACCGGGATTCGAACCTGGGTCTCCCACCATTTCGGTGGACGCTCTCACCGCTGAGCTATCAAGACAATCGGAATACAAAGAGCGAGCATGGAGCAACATTATCTTAAAGTAATTGTTACAATTTTTCTTATGACAGCTTATTACAAAACGTATTAAGTATGCTAGTAAATGAATGCCTAGTATTACCACATTCAGCCGCACCTTTCCCTCGCTGCCGTTGCCCACACACGATTGAACTTTATAACGTGACATTTGTATCGACGTTGATTATGACTGTCCCACTTATTCAATTTATCTACTGACTTGTATTTCGTTTTTATGCTAGAACTAAATACTAATATTTATAATTCTATTCGAATTATATACAAAACAGGGCAACCATAAAGTAACCATTTTTACTACTTGAAATTATTATTCTTTGTTTTCCCGTGTTTGAGAAAAAATAGAAGTTGAAAATTTAGTGGTTGCAACATGCATTGGTAATAAGTTTCCTAAGTATTTTAAATTGCCAGCATAAAATTATTAGATTAGTTTTTCATGACTTTTTAAGAATTGCTAATGTTGCAAACATAAAAACTACCAATTATTCCGCACCATTTAGAAAATAAATTCTTAACAAGTGCTAAATTTAGCACATATATATACCTTGTTGTTACTAAAGTAAGTTAAATGACAGTTTTGTTTTTATTGCAGTATCTTTAAAATATAATCTTTTACTCAAAACTACACACTATTTGAGCGCCTAACTTTTTATTATTGAACAAAAAAGAATCAAGTTGTTATTAAAACGTTTATATGACTGGCATCAGAAGATTACTAAAGCTACAAGGAAGTATTAAATTTAAAATCTCATTTACGTCGTAAACCGTAACACAATCGATTATAAAATAGTTTATTTTCTGAGCACAAAAACTAAATTGGTTATCGTTGGTCCTCTTTGTTGTCGCTGTTCGAGCTTATACTTAGTAACGGCAGCGACCAGAAACGAAATGGGACAACAAATAGTCCAGGAGACAAAAAGTGTTTCGGCGACGAGGCCATCAAATAATAAAGCGGAAAACGAAGTAGACAAGAGCGGGAGATGACCTTGGGCTGTGGTGTCGCGCTCCGCCGCGCTCGCGCCGGCCACAGACGCCCGCGCCGCGCCGGCCACGCAAAAACTATCAATACGGTCGCCTTCGACACGCTTCATTTCAGACGTGACACGCTCCAAATAATAATTATTACAATAAATCATTTTATTTTCACTATTACAAGCTATTACCAGCTCAAATTCAAATAGGACATGTCCAATGTAAAAGCGATGCGCGTCTACATCATTTCACAACTTTAATAATGTTTGTTTACGCTTACTTCCGCAACTTTTAGTAGCTCCAATTATTGGAAAGATTTATACTCTCTATTAAGAAGTTTGATGAAATTTAAGCTATTACACCAAATTTATTATTCCATAATTTAATTACGGCATTTATTCGAAGCATTGGTGTATATTATTCTTACGTTTTACCTTTCTTTCTTAACATATGTCTTTCTTAATGTTTACTATTTATATAACATGACTTTAGCTCATCTGTTTTTTTTGTTAAATAATTATGTTGACTGCTAACTGACCTCTGTGACACATGGACGAGAAATCAACAATAATACTAATTTAAATTCAGAATTTCCATCTTATTATTACGGTTATACAAATCTGATAAAACTAAATATTTTGAATGAGACAAAACGAAGTTATAATTATAATTAGTTCTATACAATGTGTTCAAAATTTATTTTAACAAATAAACGCTTATTTGTGTTTTATTTGTTGTCTCATTAAACTTTAGCTGCAATCATAAAACTAATGTGCCCGACGCCTCACCTTTTATTCTTGTTTACTAAATAGCTGTAATTGTATTCGAATAACTTATATGAGTATTGAATATTATTTGGTACAATACAAACATCGGGGAGGAGAATTAAGTCTAGATTCATAAGATGTCGTCGGCGAAGTTTATCGTCATTGGTTATTCTGCGCACGGCTCTACATTCGTTGGCCACGCGTTTGCTGACTCATAAGCTTAAAGACCTTTTTAAAATCATAATTTCACTGAGTCGAAAGATTTCTACAAAATGAAATAAGATAATTCGAAGACGTTGTGATTTAAAGGAATTTAGTTTCATATTAGGTATTTGAATAATAAATGTCTCCTATAAAAGTGACAATGACTGATTCAAATATGACTTACCTAGACCGAACAAATTGATGCAAATAGTGTGCAAAGCAAACCAAATTTTAGTCGAGCACGTAGGTCAGTTCCGGCAGTCAAAACAAAGGCCATTGTTACCTGTGCGGAGCAGATTGCAACCAGTACTGCTCTCGCATTCGGGACATGTACGAAGCACATTAAGCAGCCTCAGGGGACGCTGCCAGACTAGTAATTAGCAAGAGAGACGAAAAATTTGCGACGGTTTAAAATTTACGAGGCGCAAATTACACGATTCCGGCGCTATCGCTGCAGCACGGTCGTTAATGTGCACGCCTTATCGAACATGGTACGAGGACTGCTTGAGAAGTCGGGAGCCCTCGTATAGCATTACATTAAACTGATATCATCGAATACGATACAAAAACACATCAACAACAAAAATATCTGTAAAGTTTATCTCGAGTCACTTTACTCACAAATACGCATAAATGTATGTATTTTGTTTAATGTCTCACGGATACGGTTAGATAATGAAATTAAATAATTTTGTTTGCGAAATTTATAATTTGTCCGTATCTTTAGCGTAACAGTTTCTTATCAGTGATTAATTTAGCCGAGTAATCTGCAGCTTGGATCCTTGTCTCATATCCGTTTATATTTTACAGAGATAAGATAAAAAATCTTTATGATAACAACTATAAGTGGCCACTTGGATTTTAGTATATTTTTATAAAACAATCACAACTACACCAATTTCAACTATCTCAGGGAAACGACATCGGGGACGACACTTTTATTCATTTTCATACGGGCTTGACATTTTTGTAACATCGGAACAGTGTTTTATTTGAGGAACTATTTTTTAAAAGCTTGAATATAAAAGAGTTTCATAGCCACTCATGCTTTTTTGCGGTTTTAGAATTTTAAAATAATAAAATAAAACAAAAATATTGTAGTAGAGCGAGCTCTATTGACAGAGGTTTCATTGTTGTGAGCAGGTAGCGGAGCCAGCTGTTACCCTCGTAGACGAAACGGTGCAAACAGACCATTGTGGAGTTTAGCTGATCCAATATACCGAGAATTTTCAAAATTAACACATGTACAAATCGCAACGTTAATTGTTAATCCTTTCCAATTTCGAAATTACTAAATGGTTTATTATTTTATATGGAAAAACTGAATATCGCATAACGTATATGGCTTTTTATAGATTTAAAAACTAATTTTGTGTTTAAGATTTTATTTGGGGAATGTGATAAGATTAAATATGTTTCACTTCTTCTTTTTTTTTCTTTTTTTTACATCGGGACGCAAAGGGAATAAAAATGTAATTGTGATTGTAATAAATATCGCTGAAACCTGTTTACCACAAAGCTTCTTAGAAGAGATATATATCTCTGCAGACGGTAGAGATTTATCTCGAAATTATCATATTCGATAACCGCTATCTTTGCATTAGTAAGATTTGTGGAGGTTTTCACAACTTTAACGTTTTTTACAGATTAGATATGAATTATTTATAAAAAAAAATTTAAATTATTCATTTGGAATTGTGACCAGACGTCATCAGAGTGAATAAACTACGAACGTCTTTTAGGATATATTTTTTAGCTTATAAAATAAGCAATTAATAATGTTTTATATATAACGTTTAAAAATGATAAGTTAATAGATTATTTTACTAAATTAAACAAATATATGTACATACCCCTTTCGGACACAGTTCTTAACAACTGACAAAAATACGAAAAATATAGTTTCCGAATGACATAATTTATTTTCATTTTTTCACCAAAGGACAAGACGGTGGTGGGTTATGCCGTACTTTACTTTGTATCGGTGGCTTATTAAAGTAAGTAATACGGGAGCTTTTTAACTTTGGGAGTTCGTGCAAAAGCGCTGGCAGCGCATTCGTCAATGCACTGAGTGGGTCCAGTTACCCAATGCGAAAGCTCTCATGCGGGGACGCAGACAACTTCGAGCGACCGTTGAACTAACGCAAATCACTCGGACACTGATCGCTATAATTGCTAATTTTCCTTCGAATTTCATAAAACGCCATCAATAGAATTCCGATTTCACAAAATATGAGAACACTAGCAATATAAAAGAACACGATAATAACGTAGGATACCATAGAAACACTAGTTTTATTCACAAACTTTCACGATGCTCACTTTAACGCAAGTTACGAATTTAATAATTACGAACGTTTCTAATATAATGAGCGGTAACACTTACATGATGAGGGGTAAACAAGCCGGGTAAGGGAGCGCAAATGTCCAAAAGTCAAATCATAGCAAGTCGCACGTAAGTTAGGAAAAACGATTCGCCGGTAGCGTAGAGGTCGCGTTCGCGGCCACGGTAGGGCGGCACGCGTCGTGTTCGGAGCACGAGTGCGGTGCACAGAGCAGCGCGAGTCACACAAGCACAAGCGGAGTCGGCAGGCGACTGACGGGTGGCAAGTGGCGCGGCGCGGGGCGTCGCTGCGCGCGCACCCCTCACCCCGCACCGGACCCCTCGGCTGCGCCGCTCCCGCGTCCCCTCCCATACCCCGACGCGCGACGCCAGCCGGCTGCCTTATCACGCCGCGCGGCGCGCCGCTTCCTTTCTCCTCATGCAGTTGCGAGCTTTTCGCCACTGCCACACTTCCGCCCGCCCCGTTGATTGTGTATAGTTTAAGCCGGTCAATGTGTTTTATATGACGACTTATTATAATCGCAGTAACTTTAAAGAAGGGCAATCAATAAATAAGACGTCATAATAAATGTAACTTATTAGAAAAATATTGTTATCAAAACATTTCCTACGAATATAAAAAACGGATATTTTTACGTAAATGCGGAACCCATTTTTTTATACAAGTAGTCACATTATTATATATATTTACATAAGGATTATAATAAAAATAATTAAAAAGACGCATGAAAGAATAGGACATTATTCGGATGTGTAAGCGAGTGCGCAAGATTGGTGCTGGCGAAGCACGGTGAAAGTGCGCTGGAACAAGTTTGCGTACTGCGCGTGACCTGCCCGAGGACACGCAAACCGTCCACAATATCGCGCTGGATACGAATGCGTACAATTCCATGAGATTCGTATTATTATAATGTAGAATTCATAAATTTAATTATATTGCTTACAATACGGCTAGCGTGTGGTCGGTCTATAAAAAATAATATATATTTTTTAATTTTGTATTTATATACATTAGTCTTACGCCTCAAAGAGACAAAATTAGTCTTAACAAGTTTCGAAAAAGTCTGCAATATTAAATAGATTACAAAATGAATCGTTTAGAGATGCTAAAGTAATCGTAAAAATTACATAAGTCAAAAGGCGTAGGAAATCCTTTTTTATGTGCCGCAAATGCTAACTGACGATAGTCGTTACATTATAACATCAAAGTAGAGTGCAGTCAGCACATAGGGATATGGAAAAGACGGCACAGACAGAATAGAAAACGAAGAGATTATAAAATCGGACAGAATCGGAGAGGGCATTACATAAGGTAAACCGTATTGACTAGAAGTTCCAATCTCGAATCTGCAACGTAAAAGTCAAGCAGACCGCAATATTCTTTTATATTTGTACATTGAATTTCAGACAAATTTGGAATGATTTGTTAGCCGTGTAGTCGAGTATGCAACAAGACAGTGCAGGCCGCGCCGCAGTCACGATGCGATGACGACGTGAGCTCGTTTTTGCGTCGCGCGCCTTCGAGCGTGACATCTAAACTCTAAAGGCTCATTTATACACTTCTTGCGGCCGTCTCGTCTCGAAACGTTTATTTTTTAAACATTTTAATAGCGTAATACATTCTATAAGATTACATTTTACGCGCCACGTGGCTCTGTGTCGCACGAAAAGAGAGTTTATTAACCTTTTTAGGCAAATCATATTAACATAGCTAATTTGTTCTACGAACACCTCATTTTAAGTCAGGGTATAAATTACTTTACAGTGAAGTATTGGCAACATTTCTTATAAAACGTATAAAAAATAATTCTGATTCCTTAAACTTGCAATGTTTTAATCATACATATATTGCATTTACAGAATAGTACTCACATATTAATAAAAAAAAAACTCAATCGGCAATAAATAAATTATTTGGCAATCGTTTTTAGTTAAGTGTCGTGTAATTACACTCTATTTTATGCGTGTTAACGGATTTCATGTTTAACATTTAAAGTATCCAAATATACAGACAAAAAACCGTATTTTAATTAATATCATAATTAAAATTAATTCATTAATGATTAACAAATTGATAAATATAAGCATTCAGTACTGTCTTCTATTAAATTAATATAATAAGAGAAGTAATTAGCAACAATTCATATTTTTGGCAAATGTTTAATTAATTGTAATTTAAGGAAGATGCGCTTCGTTGGCGAATTCGTTGTCCTCGAGACGATGAAGTTCAATGAACTGCCGTTCATCTTATGCCCGCAAAAAATGCACTGTTCCGTCCCACGCCAAACGCAGCACTCACACAATCTTACAATCAATACAACCAAACACACATTGAAAATTCGTTTACCATTCGCGAACAAGCGATAATCTTACACCACATTTCACGCCTCCATTGAAACTATCATTACTTCGCCTTCACGTAACACAAAAATGCCATCTAAGATTGATTAATTATGACATCCGACCTATATATTTTATTTAGAGCAAGTCGCATCTTATCTAAACATTAAATAGCCAATTGTTGAACAATAAATAAGCCCGCGGGGGTGCACCCACGCATCTCATCACCACATCAACTCACTGCGCACGCGCCGAGTTTCCTGTATCATTCATTAAGATTGAGCATACGCAAAGTGTGACATACAATTGTTTAATTATATACTTTAATAAAAAAAAAATGAGGTCCGAAAGAAAATAGAACATAATATTAAATCTTTCAAATTGGTGATGATAAACTTGCTATTTGCGTTTTCAACAAAGAGGCTAAAATTCTCGGTCCACCGCTGCCATATACCAATTAAGTTAAATTAAATGTACGAAGAATTTAGAAATTGGTTAGCTTCCTTGAAGCGCATCGCTGTAATTGACGTACTTGAGTTAGGAGCATGAAGGCATAATTCGCGATTTATTTTATACATTTTTATATTATTAACATTTAATAATAACAAAAAAAACTTAAGCAAAAAAAAACAAATTATCTTCATTAAAGTGATACTATTTAAATAAATGATGAGAGACTTATCTCACTGTAAAAAATATTAAAGATACGAAAACCATTTATTTATTACAATTATGCAAAGTATTCTGTTTAACATATCAAAATTTGAAGCTTAATAAATTCAATAAACATTTATTCGCTTAGTACAGAAGTTTCGACAAAATAACCCTTTAAAATTGAGTATTTTATTATAGCTATTCCCGTGTTTAATTAAAAATGGTAAAGGGAAATCGCTCTCGCAGGCCGCAACGCAGGTGAAACCGCGGGCCGTACCTGCTGGATGACGGTGCATAAACGTTAATTAACTCGCCTCATCTGATTCCTTGTTGCTTAATGGCACTTATCTCGTAGGATTTCAAAGTGCACGTAAATTAACCACGTTGGAAATATTGAACGTGTGTAGGTGAATGTATTTTTACGAAACTCGAGTTTCTAACAAATCTAAAGTTTATTCTGTAATGCTAGAGATGATCGTCAAGGTCATGTATTATATAGAAAATCTAAGAAATTGGAAAAATATTGTGGAATCATTGAATTTGATTTCCGACCTTTGGTCAGAACTGAACGTTCGCTCTTCTTTGAATGATACACGTACAGAATTGAGTTCCGGATCCGTGATGTGGGCACGGAAATGAAAGACTTCTATTGGCATATACCGATATTTGCTGTTGTTATTGAACAACCCATAACGGCCGTAAGACTTCGCTCTTAGTAAATTTATTTTATATCATGTATTTTAAATTGATACTCTTACGGCTAATTTACGGCTATTGTTATTAGGTTTGTTAATACATATTAAGTACTAAATTAAACTCGACCATCAAAATGACATAACATTTTAATCGAGTAGTAATTATTTTGAAAAGGTAATCATAATTTCAAATATTGCACGATAGTTACAAGTATGCTCTAGTTGCGTAGTAGTAGTAAGGCAAATTATTTATTTCAACAATGTATCGAAGTGTCGCGCTGACACTGACGTTATAAGCCGAAATATTATCAAAGTAATAAGAGACGCAGCAAGCGGCACTAAGAGCACTGTGTGCTAAGTGGCTTTTAAGGTCGCTTACCTCATCCCGCCTGCTAGTCCGACAATCTTACTGTTTATGCACGAATTTAGTACGATGCTTGCGATGTTTATTTGATCCATTTCTGTTGTAACGTGAAATACCACTTCATGATTGGCACTTTTTATTTCAATATAGGAGCGGTTAAACTGAATCCTCTCAGCTTATAAAACGTGTTAAAGAATGGTTTTAATGTAGGTACGTAATAATAGAAAAACATGCGCCCAATTGAGATATTTAATAAAAATAGTGAGTCATAATAAATTCATTCCAGGTACAAAGAACATCGCGTACACAAATAAATTGCGAATCATCATATGTTAGTAGATAATGCTAGATGATTCAAAAATATGGTATGCAAATCTACTTCTTCTTATTATAAATGTACCTAAATATGATACTCGAATAAAGAATTCTGCATTTTCATGTGTTTACTTTTCTACTTTTGCATATTAGTGTATCCTAAATTATATTATTGTTGTATAGTTGTGCAGATGGTTTCAATGATCAATTATACGGTTTCCATTCCACCCTATTGTATTGGCTTTACCTTATTCGTACAACGAATGAATCAAATCAATCGCTTGTCCATTTGACGGCTATTAAGCCTGTATGGCATCAGCCAAATAAGTAACTGGACAAGATACGTAAAACACGATTATCGGATTAGTTCATGTCAATGATTTCACATATCAAATACGTACGAAAACGAATCAAACGAAACGTAATAAACATTTGTGTCGTGATGTTTTTGTTATCTTGTGTTACTTTAGAGTTAATGTTTAAATTTTCGGTATTAGCTACGCCTCGCCAGCGCGGCGCATAGGATCGCGTGCATGTGGTTCGGCCAAGTCGCCGCAGGTCGTAAATAAGAGCGTCTCTTTGCGGGCCATTATTAATGAATGCGCTGTAACCCCGCCTCCCCTCGTACCTTCAGCCTGAAAGCTAAATAACAGGTGCGTGTAACCCCATTCGCAGAATCTATTTTCGATGTTCTTATAACTGTATGGAGTGTTGTCTCACTCTAAATATTCATTCCATATGCCAGATATTGAGATTTGTTTGGGCGTCATCTGCTCGACATCGTCGTTTCTAAATAAGCGCGGTCTCGTGTTGGCTTTGCAAAGTTTCATTAGCCGTGTGGGAACACTTATTTAGAGTATCATGTTGCTGCAATTGCGTATAAAGTTTGCACCTCACAAAAATATACCCTGATAAGTTTGCATTATGTACGTATACTTAAAATTAAAAGTCCCTATATAACATAAATACATTTTAAAACATACGAGTAAAACTAAAAGTCAGGATAATGAATGAAAAATAGTAAAGAGTATATATGCGTTATTTTACGACTGTAAAAGGTTAATTTAAATAAAAAATTACCAAATAAACATAATATTAAAAAAAAGATAATAATTACGCAATCAACATTAAAACTCCGCAGTTAATATATTATGTTTTATCTACGTAGGGTAAATAACATAGGAAAGAAACATTAGTTTTTATGTTAGCTTCAGACTGACATTCTATTATTTATTCCTCGGAAAACTGCTTTTCACATCAGAAACAGGCCCCTACCGAGGTACACAAAGATGGCGCCACCGCTGCCAACATTAATGCACTTACTCTATGAATGACGTAATCGTAATATTGTTCCGAGCTCGGATTCCTGTTCATGTTACACCGTAATCAGCATTTTGAAATTGTTACAGTAATATACTACCGTATTTAGCTATCACACTCTGCATATAGAATCAACGTGGCGACGCATTCATTTAATAATTTCTCTCAAGAATTCGACAGTATGCAGTTAATTATACAGCAATAGGTTACACAGTGTTTTTTATAAATAAATATCTTTGTGAGTCGTGTCATACAATTCCAAATGAGTGTCGAGGTCAGAGTCAAATTCAAACCGAAGTGAGTCTACGAAGCTGTGGCTAATGAAACCGACTGTCTGAATCATAACAAAATGACGTAATATAGGAAGTTACCATTTGCGTGAACTCTCCTACGCTCGTCCACGAAATGGACAGAGTTATTGTTTCATATTAAAGTTAATATGTTATCAAAATAAAAATAGTTAGAAACTCCGTAATTTATATAATAACGAGAAATATTATAATAAGGGAATACGAGTTAATTGTTATCGCGTATGTATCATTAACACAGCTTTATATAGCATCCTCATACAAATATCGTAAAATGTAATGATGACACTTATTGTATCTAAGCGACGATAGTTGGCGTTGCAGTGATACGATTCCTCGTCTCCAGCGATGTTATGATTGGAGTTCGCGTTAATTAGCGTGAGGTAATATGAGTCATCTAATTTGATTACACCGGCCGAGGTCGCAACGCTTAGCACGGAGCAAATCAATCGTGCTTCATCTCATGTCTCGCACGTGCTATGAACTGGTCTGCCCTTGGTAACTCAGGTCGTTGTATCGATTGCGTTTATGATAATATGATGATGATGATGATGTATTCCAGCGGCTACGGCGAGCGAAATTCCAAACTGCTATTTACAATTTCTTGACCGAAAAACTTATTTTGTCGGCTGATTTAGTATTTGACACCAGGATCGGGACTGGCAGACTAGATTAATAAGGCATGTGAAGATAGTGAAATAGTAACTTGGAAGTTAAATCGATACGGTTTTGAGCAACACAATAGACAAGCCAATTGCCTATCCAATGTTAAGTAAAAAGTAAAAACCTTCAACGATAAACATGGGCGCCCCTAAAGGTGATACAATACAGCCAAAGCCAATGAACAAACGAAACACTCGCCAGAGAGTTCCAAAGCATTTGTCATACAATTATAGATTGCTATTAATAGCTAATCTATTAACAACATCGAAATACAAGGACAACTTTTGCAAAGCGAGCTAGATTAATGATGATTTCCAACTTGCGTGATGAAAATCTATATTTGGTCCAGATAAATTCATATGTAATCACAAACATGAACAGAGAACAAACCGTATATTAAAATGGCAATAAAATTAATTAACAACTGGTTTACAATGAATTGTATCGGTAAAAACACTTTGCATATTGTAAATGTATTTTATATTTTTGTGTGAAATAATTAAAGAAACAATTTATAAGGTTGAATATAAACTTCGATTTTCGGTACGGGAAATATCTTTAAATACATAGATCCGAACAAAATTCGGGGATGAAATGTTCATAATACCAAACGGATTATACTTTAGATACAACAGGGTAAAGATTGTAAGGTGCACCTTACACTCACAACATCACTTGTTTTTATTACTTCATAGCAATCGGAAAAAGAATCGTCATCGCAGGCGCTTTCTGATGAAGCTCTGGCTGATTTTTAATATACATATAATATACGTATGGAATATGTACATCAAATTATTTCCCGAAATCGCCTCGTCAACATTTAATAATTTAGCTTTATTGAATACAGATGAATGTGTACATAAAAACGGCTGCTATATTAAACTCAACTTTATTGAAACAGTGCTAATTAAAATAACTTCAATGAATTAAAATTGTATTGAATACCTATGTTTGTATTATTTTTGTCTAAAAAAGGTAATCTCATATAAATTCCAAATGTACTGTTTTATGGCAACAAATTCCACAATTATATAATATAAAACAGATGATATTAATATGTATTCGAATGGTATCACATTTTCTAAGATAAAGAGTGTAGAGTCGTTAAAAATTCCGTTACAATTTCTCACATTTCCTCAAATCCACCCCGGGATCGCGTGAATCATTTGAATTATAAAGTGAGATGCGAGTGCATACAAAGTGCATAGGATTCCTTGGCTATGTAAATGAAGTGTAGAAACTGGGGTTTATAAGCGACTTACATCTGGAGGTCACGTTTTCTACGGGTTATCAAATCGAAGGGTCAAAATGGTACAACGACGTTTATTAGCGAAAAAAATAAAATAATTTTAAATATTGTTAAAAAAATATAAAATTGCCATCCTAATTAGAGTAAGCTTCGTTGACATATTTTAGAGAAAAATCTGTCAGTAATATTCTATTTAAATTATTTCAAATTAATATTATGGTGTTAACTTGCCAACATATCATAATATATTACGATAATATTAAGCATCAGCTAAAATAGAACAATTTCAACTCTCACAAAGACCATACTATAACCGTTATTCGGATCTAAGACCGGCTTTGTTCCCTAACATGAAACTAATTTATTCGTAGCATGCCATTCCACAGTTTAAATAATCGAAGACCAAATTATATATGCGTATTAACGGTCAAGTCATAGTTCAAAGATTAGGGCAACGGGCAACCCTTTAGGATCGAGAGGTGAAGAAGTTTCGAATTAAATCTGATCACCCCGCGGCGCGGGCTCACTGCACGCTTACTCTATTTGATATTTAATAATAGTATTCATTAAAAGCATGACCAGTTTGTGCGTCTATAATACCTGTTTCTATTCATAAGAGTATGACATAAATGCATTATTTGAAAAGAAATTTAAACGAATCTTCTAAATATTAAACAAAGTAATATGGTACTGTAATAGAATGTTTGTACACTACAACCCCTATTTATTCTAGAAAGTGCAAATCTCTATCGCATCGTGATAGAGTGTCGGTAATCGTCACAAGCACCGGCGGCCAGTCGGCGAGGCGACGGCGGCGGCGCGACGCGGCCGGTCAGCGTCGCGTGTGGCGCCGTTAATGGATATTGATGGCGATGGCGCAACTAATTAGACGCCTGCTGTACTATTGCCTTTATGTCTACGTTTTTGCGGGTACATTTTTGCAGGTACCCCTGTATTTGGATGCATATAATTATCAAGCTTTTTGTCCCTGCAGTTAATTCGTACCTTTTCGAATAGAGAAGGCGATAAGGATATATGGCTGTATATGTAGCCATTTGACAGGACACAGTACAGACGCCACGTACGTCTGTACAGTGGCAGTTATTAGAAGCCGCACGGGCTGGCAGCCAGGCGGCCGGGCGGTATCAATCACCGTGGGCGGGCTGCGCGACATTGGACTTCAATTAGGCGGGTGGCGCGTGTGATTGCTCACTCCTCTACACACCAAAGGGTTACTTGACCTACTTATTATGATCGTCGCACGAGTCCTCGTTAGTAGGGAAGCTTGGAAATGAACTAATAATTTAATTTTTAACGTCAACTTTATTTTTAACATCATTGTTAGCCATAACTTCTTTAGCTAAAGAATAATGCTGAGCTTATTTTACATGTAAACATTTTGATACGAATGCTGCGTGGAGATACAATCACTATGATATTATACATATTATGTATATTAAAGAAACGTTTAAAGACGACCCGGTATATCAGGCAACATAAAACAAATAAACTGTTCAACATTATCGTTGTTTTGTACAGTAGCGCATTACGGCCGAAGATCGGTAAACTTATTAAAACATAAACATAATTACAAAGGAGCCTAAGTTAATCCAAGCACTCTTTGAATGTAGCTCGAGTACTGGATATGGTTTCATTATGAAAATAATACATAAGCGAAAGCGGTAACCATGACGAGAAGAGCGATTAAATTTATGATCGCAAATTAAAATATGTAATTAAGTTGAAGATACTGTTTTACAGACAAACAATAAATACATTTTTTGGTCCGAGTCCGGTTTAATTAAAACCGTAATGTTCGGATAACAATATGTATCAACAGATATAATGAGGGGAGTTGAACAGAATGGCCACTGAAAGTTTCTATGCTCTTAACCGAGCGGATACGGCTTGTTCTTATTATTCACCAAATCTTGAACCACGAATTCGTCGTTCATTCTTTATGTACTCTAAGTTGATAGAGACACGAGCGTATCATTCGAATGAGTGCACCAGTTTAGATTTGCAATGTAAAGTAACCTTAAAACAGGTTTAGGATTACTAGCCAGCGAGGTGGTTGGAGCGTCTAGCATGCTTGACCACAAATAGGTCGTGTATTAAATAACACTGCACCGAACCGACCTGCGCAGGTTTCTAAATATGTTCAAAGCGACACTATCATAACCGCAGGTGATATTTCGTAATTCGCACATGAATTCAATGTTGCAACATTCATATGTCAGCTTGGATATGAACGACTTGAATATCTACAACACCCATATGTGGAATGGTAACGTTTTAAATTAAACATTCTTGAAAATCTAAAGTTATTTATTGACATATTGTCATATAAATTTTTACACTTCGTTTCATAGTATTATTTTTACACTTATTTTCATAGTAGTATCGTCTAGAAATGTCATAACGTAAATCAAGTGTGTATGAAATTATATATTATAATACAGTAAAACGCTGTTCCAGTGCTAATGTGCTAGGCAAGAGTACCTTCTGATTAATTCTGTGCTCCACATTATGTGCAGTTTTCCTTACGATGTTTACCTTCAGAGTCGAACCGAATAATTATCGAGTCGAATAATTATTATGAACACGCTTCTAACAAGTCAAAGTTCTTTGTTCGGGTGTGATATATATTAATCTCCGGTATGAATCCACGTGGCTATCTCGGCTCATAAATTAATTGAGATTAGTTAATTGGTCGGATAGTGAAACGTCATTAAACAACCGAAGTTCGGTAGAAGATAGCAATAGTATCGATAAACTTATTGCGGATTAAGAAGTTAACACTCCTGAAGGAGTTGAGTTTTAAGAATCAGCGAAATAAGTATTTTTATAAGATTTTTTTTTCTTCATAAAAGGCTATATTAAATTTTTCACAATTGCATTGAATTGCAACCATCAAATTTGACAAACACTAAGCTTTTATTAAAAATGATGAGTTTAACCTTGCCAATGTCATAAAAATAGCTAATGTGGTTTCAGACGAAAGGTCAGACACAGATCTTGTTATATTAATTTCAACGAATCTTAAACTTTCCTACTATCAAATATTTAAATAAAAATAATTGAAATACAACGTACAGATTGCTGCAACCCCACCAGCGTTGCGAGGCAGTTATCGAGTAATATTGATCTATTAAGGACTTCTAAATAATTTTACCGAATCGTAATTTACTATTTAAGAAAACTATATATGTTTAAGGATAACTACGGTTCTTTCGTTCGTGGAGAAGACGCGTCAAAATCACGTCACTGGCGATGGAACGGAAGCGACTGCCAATGTCACTTAAATAAACATTACGAGAAACTACAAGAATCTGCACCAGTTGAAATGAATAGTTAGGCGTTCATGAATAGGTAAATCTGTCAGTCTTGTAATTTTTTCAAACATAGAGATGAATGGATTATAAAATAATTATTATAATATTAAACATACGGCACATAACTCGAAAATTAACGGACCATTAACAAGAGATCTCGTAATTAAATCTAGGAATTTAATTAAAGCATTAGATCACACAGGCATTTTTGAGTTAACGACCCAAACAATTTTGCCACTCTTTAGCACTACATGGGGATGTAGAGTAAAGGCATATTTTACGTTACACAAAATTTGTTGATGAATTAAACAATATTTCAGCTCTAAATTTCGAACGCTGTTCCATAAAATATTTGGTGTAAGCGGCCGATATTGAAACCAACCTTGTTCTAATTTGAGTAATTAATGCAGCCACTTCGTTAGTTCCCGAACTAAGTTAGCCTCTCGTAAGCTCGCGTGAAGAGTAAGTCCCTGCCGGCTGTTCTAAGACTATGATTATAGTTAACATTAAATAACTGCACTGATATTGGCACATGTAAAAGATTGATTGATTTATTCAATGTTCGAGGAGGTTATTATTAAATTGATAAAAAGGTATTATCACCTATTACAACAGAATTTATTTATCCTCATGACAGTACACAGCATATTATTTCACGGAAATACGATAGTAAATACTAAACAATGCTTATGTCATCGTGAATGAAAATATTATAATTAGCAGGAAAACATGAAGACTACTTAATAACTTTAAAATGATAGGTATGAATGAAAAAAATCTTGGAATATTATTTATTACGCCGCTGACGTTTTATAATATACCTACTCTTAGATTCTTGTAATTGTTTACAATACAATATGGCTTATAAAGGGCTACCGCAAAATAGGATTCATGTACAAAGTATTCCGTACCTACATAAGAAATTAACTGCCTCGTTGGTCTAGTGGCTCGATATAAGGCCGCAGACTCGGTGGTCCTGGGTTCAATTCCCAGGTCGGGCCAATAAATAGTTATTGAAGTTTTCTGTCAGAAAACTCTCAGTAGCAGCCCGGAGTCTGGAAGTTTGAAGTGTGTACACTCCCGTGCCTCGGAAAGCACGTTAAGCCGTTGGTCCTGCGCCTGAACTCTTTCTGGTCGTGTCGGATTGCCGTCCCATCGGATTATGAGAGCTAAGGAAAAGAGAGTGCACCTGTGTTTGCGCACACACTTGTGCACTATAATATCTCCTGCGCAGTTGGCTAATCTCTCTTGAGATTGGCCGCCGTGGCCGAAATCGGTCTGGAGGACCTTCGTTACCTTACTTACTTAAGAAATTAAATATTTATATGACGCATAAAGTAACAAATTAATGAATTAAATCTTCTATCGACTCGTATAAGTTTTTTTGCTATGTTTAGAAATTGTAACCAAAATAGGAAATATATTGTAGTATGTGTATTTTGTGTTGTGAAGCATGTGTTATTTGATTAATTACGTGGTTGTTGACAGAATCGAATTCTTGCTTTAAGCTCTTTTTTATGAATAGAGTTGTGACGTATTTATTTAGATAAAATACGATGATCAACGAATTACATAATTCTGATATAACGACATAATTTAATATAACAAAATCTGTTTGTTACCTGAAACACTTCAATACAATACGCACAACAAAATACGCTAAAATGGACATATGTTTGTAGAATAAAAAACATTTACCATGTTATTTAATGAGACTAAATAAATACACTCATTATTTCAGTAAATATTGAATACGGCACGTATTCCTTATGTGTATTTTAAGCACTTGCTACACTTACTATGTTGCGAATCGATGTATTTATCTACGGAACCAGGTCTAAGCTATCAAATCATATTGTAATTATCTAGAATTAATTACGACGAGAACGTGCCACCGAGTGATCATAGTGTCCGCGTCGCTAAACGCCACGTAACCTATGATACCGTCCTGCCGTTATTGGATGTCCATGGCAAATATTGAATTTCATTTATACTGGAACGAGTTTATGGCTTGTTATTCAATTTCTCCTATAGTGGACAAGTGACCGTTTTATCTGTACGTGAGTACGACGGGGTTGGTGCAATTCATATTGATAGCGACTTACTAAGTATTACTCACATTTATTCTTTGAAAACTTTCATCATCACAAGCGAATAGACCAAGTGATATATATTTGTATAAATAAATGTCATTTAGTCATTTTCCTTGTTTATTTGTCAAAAAAATTGTTTCACTCTTGATTTGTCCTTGTATTAATTTAAAAATATATGTAATATAGGTATGTATGTAATGTTTCCCTTGAACGTATACATAGCATCCCATTATTCATAATTGACGCTATCGAGTAATGGATTATTCAGAAACTACGAGACAAACAGAAGTTACTCCCAATTTTCATGTTGCCCTAGCATTTAATGTTAATTGACGTTTAAGAGAAAGCCAATGGAGTTTACGTGTTAATTTATACATCTTGACAGCTTAACCAGAGACACAAATTGTCTTAGAACCTAACGTTCTATAAGGTTCTCCGTTTTCCGTCCAGACTAGAATTTACAATATTTATGAAATAAACACACAAAGTTACAAACTTAGTTCGACGGAAACGATTTCGATCAAAACTAAATGCACACTAAGATTAAAGCAGTTTTTAATCAGTTGAGAACACAACTCCAGTTTACGAGCACCGTCTTAACAGTTCTTTTTTAATTGCCTCTCGACGGGCCCGGGCCGTGTAATGCGCAATTTAATGATCCTTCAAAATGTAAAATGCATTACTGCGCCATCTTTATTTTACTGCTCGCCAAGATTAAATGCACAAAAAGTAGGTGGCGTTATCGTGATGTCATTGAAAAGTAAATAGAACGCCGTTTGCTCTTAATATTAATGAGACATGATAAAACATTTTTGGAGCTTATTTTTATGTTCTGATGGCATTATCTTAACATTTATTATATCAAATGAAATGGTTTATAAAATGTTTGCTATAATATAAATAAAGAATAATTATCTTTGCTTTCATATGTTATTTTATTTAGTTCATAATTCTTATTTATTTTCATCGCAATATTATCTTTGTTAAATTAATGTCACAATGTTTCGTGGTGAGAATGAAAAAAATAAAGTCTCGTATTACGCATGCACCCTCACGGACGACTGTCGCTGGCACCTAATTATAATATAAATATCTACCGGCGTTTAACAACTGACCCGGCTATTATAATCTTAATAACCCGCTGCCTCGGAATAAAATTGGAAATGATGTAAATTTGCTAAAACATTTAAACAATTGTATGACTATAATACGCATAGAACACGTCTGTTGTTTCATGTATGAAATATTATTATTATTATATCATACGAAACAACAGACAAATAAAGACAAGTATGAATTATCAATATCATAAATTTTATATGAAAATTTAAGATAAATAAACAATTTCATATCGGAAATGTAAATTTAAAAAGAAGCCCTTGACACGGATTCAAGATAACATAACATAATTGAGAAGAAATTCAGAAAATAAACAACTTGTGTAAAACTAAAAGTGACGGAACCGGTTAATCAGCTCTATTAGCGTACGTCCGACTAATTTTATATAAAAAACAAACGAAATTGAGTGAAACAGTGCAAGAGGCGCCACCGGCAGTATTCGCTTCTCGTGTCTCGGTCTTAGCCATATGGACGGATACATGCAACAATGAGCCATACAACCGGTCGTAGGACCGTTACAGATGAACCGCCGCGCCGTCCGTGAATATACATGAGCTGTGACTTGACCTCGTGATATTAGACCGCGGGTGCGGAGCGTGGGACCTCTAGGAACAATCGACATCTGACATTTTGCTGATGACCAAACACGCTTTCCTCTTTCTATATTATGGTTCTTTGTAATAAACTTAAATTACGATAAGTAATCTTAATTTACGATTAGTAGTAAGTATTAATATGCAAGTTTGATTTACAAGTCATCAATCAGAACGCGGCCGTGGGTCAGGCACCCTTTACACCCGACTACCTGTCGCATCCGCCAGTTCGCAGCAGGCGCTAATCAGTCACTAAGTCAAGCTAAATCTCGGTCCGACAGGGAGACCGCGCTACGCGGCTAATGGTATTTTGACGAACGGGGGATGTTAGCTTTCGCGACGTGTAAATCGTAGTAAAATAACCTAGGTCATTATTTTCTTGGTGAAAGTCAAATTTATTAAAGTATATATTGACTTAATGTACTTTTAAAAACAGTTTACCAAATAAGAATTTTTCGAACAAATAAAACTAGTTTTTAATAATAGTCAATGTTGGGTGTTGACCATATTATAGGGGCAATAAGAGTTAATAATAGTCTTCTTATATGATTGATCGACAAAAGAGAACGTAAGCATTAACGTTTCCGGAATCGCTCAAAATTGAGCAGATGAATCGTGGAACAAAAGAATTATTATTGCGCACGGAGCAAGAGAGAATTTTCGCATAAAATAGCAGACATTTATGAAATAGCGGTAGCTTGTCATTCGGAGCGTCGGTATCGGTCTAGCGGGCGGCGAGCCGCGGCGATTGCTGTAAAATTTCATCGCAATAGTGAATGTACACGCGAGTCTAAAAATAAACACGGCGGTCACAGCGGGCGTAGCCATGCGATACTGAGATAACTGCTCCAGAGTATTTGCCGCATCGGCGCCACTCTGTGTTGTGACATGAGAATGTGCGTCACATGCGTACACTTAATTAGTCGCGTTAATTTTATCCGACACAATCGCTTTTAAGTGGGCGCTGTATTTTCATCGAATATTGACTCATTTCAAGTCATCATTTTCATTTGAGCTTTACTGTTAAGCCTAGTCCTGCCAAATCCAGCTACGAAATATATTTTCAACGTCGGAATATTTCTGGCATTGTTTCTTAAAAGTATTTTAAAACTAAAGATACAAATGATAAACCAGTAGTCAATATTAAGAAGTAATTTGTGAACGTGAATATCGTGCTCAGGTTATGTGGCGTTATAAAGATATTCTCACAATTCTGTTTTTGCAATATTTATGTCACATTTGACTAGAAACCGTTAGTCACTTCGGGGCGTTATATTGGAAGCGAAGCCTTATGGAGCGATGAGATATGGCGGCAAAGCGAATGGCATAAAATGTAATGCATCTTATACGTCAGGGAAACAAATGGGAGTAGAAATTTTTCAGTCGTCGGGGGAAAATCGAGTACATTGAAACATGAAATCATTTCAGCGATGATAATACGCAAAGCTGCAAAGTGTGACGCGCAGAAACAAACTAGATTTAAGCGAGGAACGGAGCAATAACGTCAGTGGGCTTCATCTCGGCCAGATCACGTTCCTAGAACAAAAGAAGCGCGGCGAGCAGGCAACGCCAGGCCTAACGAAATAAAAAAAATCACGTTCAAATGTAGCTTTTCATATTTAACAAACTCTATGCAATGCGAAACGTTCGCGAATGATTCTATCTAGAGCTTAGTTTAATATAAAACCTTTGTATAAAGTATTCTAGTAGATATAAATTTCATTTAATTAATTAGCGTTGCTCTATGTTATAGACCTTGAGCGTCGAATGATGTACCTTAAATTATCTACACTACAGACTACAGAATAGATATATGCTCTACAATATATCTATGTAATTAATTATTGATTATTTAATATAAATTAGAATTTTGAGCAATCAATAAAGATAGTAAAGTATTCTATGTATTTAGCTTACAAGTTAATATACGAACGTTATATTTCATTTCGAGCAGTATGTGAAGTAATAGCGATTGCTCGTACTGTAGAATTTGATACATTAAAATGAAAACGCCAACAACAGCCGCGTATGCGCCACGTGACAACTCCATGCATTCGTGCGGCATTAAGAAGACATTAGGACACATGGCGAAGCTGTATTATTTCGCGATGTATTTAAATTTAAAACTTTACACTTATCATTCTAATAGACCGGCATTGGGCAGTTAATAGATATTTCTTTTTATTACGTCCACGA
Source organism: Nymphalis c-album (assembly GCA_963151315.1). Classification (NCBI taxonomy): domain Eukaryota; kingdom Metazoa; phylum Arthropoda; class Insecta; order Lepidoptera; family Nymphalidae; genus Nymphalis; species Nymphalis c-album. Next base: position 9,123,039 of record OY720590.1, on the reverse strand, counting down.
TCGTGGTTTTGATTTCTTGAAAAGATAACCATGATGGTCTTTTAAATATAATATGTAGGTCTGTCTTCTAAACATCTTAGAGTCTCTCAAGTCGATCACGATTATCGATTATAATCACTAATATATCTAGACGAGAAATAAGGTTATTTTTTATTTTTAGGTGTTGTTGAATCGGACCTTGTATAAAGTAATAAATAGACGACGAAATTCGATATATTAAAAAGATTTTTAAGCAACTCTTTAACTCTGCGTTAATCGGAATTTTTTATTTGCATTCCGTTTTCATTGGTGTGAAGGTGAAAAATTGTTTAAAAGGCAATTCTACATATTTTTTAAAATAAATTGAAACATAGGTACATTCAAGTGATCAAACGCGTTAGTCTGAAATCTAGAAATCGCATGAACGTTTCATCACACGTAGTTGCGAGCTTTCAAAAAGCTTTCAGTGCTTGATCGTGCTCGATATGATTACTGCGAACAAAATAGTGCTTATTTTTATATTCTTGCTCGCATTTTGGTTATCGTTAAATTCGTTCTCTTTTAATTTAAACTGTTAATTAGTTCTTTATTAATCACAATTCTAATTTCTATGTGAAATCATAAAATTGTTATTTGGCTTACAATTTTTCTTTTATTTATAATTAAATAAACAATCAGTGTAATAATTGATATTTTCCATGTGTATTTGACGATTAAAAAAGTTCGGTGCTTAAGCGGCCACAGCGGTGCGATTGGCGGAGGCTGATGGACACCGCAGAGGAGAACTATGCATTTTAAGTTACATCAATCGATACGCGGTTGGTCGCGCACGTGTGCTAGTTGTTTATGTGCCGCAAAAGCCGCGAAGTTTTGCACGACTGCCAAATGTGGAACTTTACTTCATATAAAGTGCCTTTTAGGACTTCCCACGAGAGATGTTAGGATAGACTAGTGCACGTATGGGGATGAATCCGCTCCGTCATCATCGTTACAGCTCGGTGGGCGGCGCCAATTTGACCGAGCCTAATGAGTAATGTGTCCGTCGCGGTCTCTGGACTCTATTATTGAGCCTGTCAGTGTGGAAATATAATTATACTTAAATAATATCATTCACTTTTCTTATCAAAATATGTAATTATAAAAATAAGATTAAGATTACTAGCTTTTTTTTATGAAATTACCCTTTGTAATTTAAAGAAGCGGCGTCGTAAATTAGTTACGTCAGTCGCTTCGTGTTTACTTTCATGGCGTGGTGGCTACCAAATACTTTTCGACTCATAAATATTTTACTGAGGAATTATTTATGGTATTGCGATCAGATAGTAACAATGGTAAGGCAGGGATCGATGTCGCATCAATATTTCAATGAATGCTTGAAACATGTAAGTAGATATTGTAACGAAATGTGTTATTTTTTTAAATAATAAATTGTTTCCAGCCAGTTAAAAGAAAGTGCTGCAAAAGAATGTTCTCTGCAGATAAAAGGATAAATTTTACGAATAAAACTTTAATGCAATCAAACGGGGTCATGTTGAATGCCGCATTCCGAGAGTGTTCGTGATTTTTTTTTAATTTTAACCGTGCCAGTGGAATGTACCAGTGGTATATTCGACGTTGTAAGTGATGAAAGCGAACATGACGTGAACACGGCATCAGAGAAGGGGACGTGGTGAGGTCGCGTTACGCCGTTTGAAAGTGAGATGCGAGGCGCCAGGAGAGCAACAAATTAAGTCCCCGCGGGGAAGGCCCGCCCACGCCCGCTCGCACCCGCGTTGAGAGCCCACCCGCGATAACGTCTCGCCGAAGGGAAAACTTGAATATTTCCAAGGAATTACATAACCAAATTCGTTGAATAAAAGTTCACGTACGTGCCGTGACAACTGCCAAACGGTTCCTGAGCTTCGACTCTAATTGGAGATACAAAGATAACATATATATTGATTAACATATTTTATATTTAAGCCTGTCGACGTTAAAAATTAAGAAGTTTCTGACTGATGACTGAAAATATAAATTTAAGTGCCTATTTAAATTTATTAAAAATAATTTATTACTTCTAAAACGCTTGTATAACAAAAAATGATTAATGCACTAATTAAACTAGAGTAACTAACTCTATATATATATATGATTATTCAATAAATAATATCGAATCTTTCTCATTTTTCTCAAAATTCATTTGAACATATAAATACAAAGAAATATTTTGAAGATTTTGCATTTAAGCTATTAAGTGATTATTGACGGATTTTGCTTACAGAAACAGGGGCGAAATAATAAACGATACAGTTAATGACGGACCTATAAAAGAAGGAAGAAATCTGCCAATAGCAATACTTAAGCGAGGATATAAAATTAAATGGGTAGAAGGCGTTTTTACAAGTTTATCGAGCGTTCCACATCGGGCAGACGTCTAATGGGCTAGCAGGCGCCGAGCACGCTGCCTGTCTGTCTCGGCGGCTAGTGACGTTGGCTCTTGCCATGGCGTACCAACCCGACACCAAACCTTAACGAATTTACGATCGATAAGTTTTGTGTGGCTGGTCTTATAATCATACACTAATGTAGCGCGCTTAATTAAGTATAAAATAAAAACATTAGTCAGAACAGTGTAATTAGGTCTACAAGCTACAACTCGCGCGGGCCAAAGCGAACAAAGAACTCGGAATAGTTAGAGAGCGGCGCGGTTGGCTGCCCCTGAACTGACTTTTTATGCGGATTTATCGACTCAAATTAATCGTATAAGTAGAGAACCAACGGAGGTAACTTGCGTGAAATCCGATATATAGGTACTATTTCGAAACGCCGCTCATTGTGAAGTAAAATGTATATAATAGCTTTTTATAAGTTTCCTGCTTACAGATTAAAGAGTTTTTTTTTCTGTAAACTTTACTCGAGTGTGTAACGTATAAGAACGTCGATAATGCAAGTTTTAAAAAATTCTAATATTTGGTCATCGATGCTCGTGTTTTGGGAGCACCTACGCGGCTGGGTCTCTGGAGCGACACGTCAACCCACAAACTCATTTACCGCTTCCCACTACAGCGAGCGACACGTAGGAAATGAGATGCGATTAGTTATCCACTCAACGAACGTTTACAATTCCTCTACCTATATAGATAGTTCACTCTGCAACGGCGGATTTTATCTTACTTTTATTAGGATGAATCGAGATGTATATTATGTCATTTACACTTTTTAACAGTATTCGACTTCGGTGTATTTATGTAATCTCAACGCATTATTTCTATAGATAGACTATTAAACATGTCCGACGAATGTCCACAGCATCCACATTAGTCTATTAGACTTCGGGAGCTTTGGAAACGCAAAAAAAACTGTATATATTATTGTATTATGTTATCTTATCACATTATTTATCTAGACTATTTAATACATATATGTCTCACGAGTGTCCACTTTCATTTGTTATATTTCGGAAGCTTTGAAAACAGTCAATAAGGTCAGTACTAAGAACAGTGAGGATTTTACTTTAACTTTAAAATTAGTTTTTTTTTTATTGCATAGGAAGGTGGACTAGCATATGGGCCACCTGATCTTAAGTGGTCACCTACGCCCATAGACATTAGCATTGTAAGAGATGTTAACCATCGTTTACATTGCCAATGCGCCACCAACCTTGGGAACTAAGATCTTATGTCCCTTGTGCCTGTAATTACACTGGCTCACTCACCCTTCAAACCGGAACACAACAATAGCAAGTATTGCTGCTTTGCGGTAGAATATCTGATGGTGGTGATTGGTGGTACCTACCAGGACGAGCTTGCACAAAGCTCTACCACCAAGTTAGATAGTTTTAGCTTATATTTTAGTTGTATTGTTATCTAGCCAGAACAAGTACATATGTTTATGGAGATTTGTATGAGAGAATAAATTGAATGCAAATTTGCAAATGATAACGTTACTTATTAAATAGTTTAATTGAAGTTTATTGCGTTTAGTTTATTGATAAAATAAATAAGTTAAATTAAAGATATGTATATTCTATGCAATGCAGTTATCCTTGAACTTTTAGAATGGAACATTTTCTTGGAACAGCAGTGTTCTTTGGGAAGTAGAGTGATTCCGAGCCGCTTACTCCAGCGCCCGCTCTGGGACTGCATAATACATTGCAGCGAATGCACCGCAGTTTGATCCCTTTCTAGACAAGGTAAGTACGACTGGAAACTTCTTATGATGTTACCTCCACTTTTATACCAAGTACGGACATGAACGACTAAGTCTTTACGGTCTCAACGTAAATTGACAAAGTTTTAGGGATGTCATCTCTTTGTCTTCTTATACGGGAATATCGGCTGCGTTCAATTATTTATGACTAATCGCTTCGAAAACTTTGCGAGACCAAAGTTTGTAGAAAGTATAAATGGCTACGATCCCACATCGGAACTTAGATTCGAGTAGCATTCAGTTATGAGTATATATTATAAGAAATAAAAACAAAAAAGCCTTTAAATATTGTGTTTTGCATTAAATATACGAACATTAAAACAATAACGATGTCGATGTCCTTCGTCTTTATTGGCATATTAATAAAAATAAAAAAAACGAATAATTATTATTAAAGTATTTTATGTTAAAATATTCAATCGATTATAAATGTATGCAAAAATCAAGGTCATCCAGTTATAAGATGTTTCGGACGGATGTTACTAATAGATTAATAACATACTAATGACCAAGTTAAAAACGACAAACTCGTTTGATGGTAATATTTATTGCATAGTACAAATAAAACATAATTTGTTATATCAAAACAATTCAAATGTTTTAAAGTATGTTTCCACATTTAAAACACGAAAGATATTTTTGTAGTCTGTTTTTCGATTATAAAGATGAGATAATAATAATTGTATAATGGTGGGATTAAATTTTTTATTAAATTGTTTTATAAGACTAATTACCTAAATAAGATCGAGGAGATTGTATGAAGTATTAGCGTGTAAGGATTAGTGTTAGTGAGTTGGCGAACATTCCAGAAGGTATATGATTTGTTCATGTTTCATCATTGCCAAAATAATTCAATTTGGTTTGTAATCTAAATTAAGTTTCTACGACACTGCATTTTTGCATTAAAGTTTTTTAAAATTGTAAATAAAAACTAAAGGCGCTAAATCATTAGCTCGCGTCAGCTTTAATTTTTTTTTTTTTTAATAAAACCTCTATAGACGCCTGAGTGGTTTACAGTGTTTCTTTGAGCATGTTAGTTATTAATAATTTCCTAATAACATAACATTAGTAAACAACAAGTTATATTTAAATATGCGTAATGGTAGACTAGTATGGGGGCTATTCAACATTTATTAATGCGAATTGGTTCGGTAACTCCAGACAATAGCTTATATTTCTTCGGATTGTAGAGCTCTGTGAATCTGGGCGTGCACACAAGGCAGGTAAATGACTATCTGCATTAGCAATTCAGACAGGACCAGCAAACAAAAGAACTACTTTCCCTTTCATAAACGTCTGAACAAGAACAATATCACTTGGATACAGCGTTGTAGATATAGTTCGATATGTTGAGTGAATGTTTCAAACAAAAACAGATGTCTTAATCATTGTGAAACGGCCATTAACGACTTGTAAAAAAAATAATTTGTATAAAATACAAGTGAAAGAAATTATGTTTTTTTTTCTTCAGATAGAAATAATTTTATAGCGTGACATTTCTGTTGAAGTGGTAAAAGTGAAGATATAGAAAGACTACTAGGTAGGTTTATCGTCTGGAGGGCAATCATGAAAACTATGTCACATCGACGCTGTTTCAAAGATGTAAAAAATAACTCAAGTGGGTATATAACAACAACAACAACGTAGCGGTGAAATGTTAGAAAATGTTATTTTTCGTGTGTACATTTTTGTGTTATTTCTGTATGTACGTAGTAAAATAGCAAAACTTACTTTTTGGGCGAACTCGTTGAAATTATTGTATGACTCCGAGCCAAAATCTGAAAAGAAAAATATATATATTAGATTTTGAAGCAATGTTAAATTTGAAAGGTAATCATTATTTATGATAAATTATAACTAAGCACGTTATTAGAGGTGAAGATCAATTCTTAAGTGATATCATTTAAGTTTGCTCAGCACACATTGCCGATCGCGAATATAAAACTAAACCAATTACAAGTTTTCCAATATGCCCGGCAAATTATACCAATGTTAAGCTCGCAATAGCCTCTCAACGCGGCTTCTTGCCGAGTTCTGCTTAAATTGAAGTTTGGAACGCGTATAGGAGGCACCCCAGTTCTCATTTACGCACACACTGTTGATACAAACATTACGACGACGTATCATTCATCACTGACATAAATCCTTAGAAAATAATTAACGTTTTATGGTCAATTAGCCTATTAACAACTTATATTTTAAGCAAGTAAAATTAGTTATGGTGTCAGTATAATATAAATTAAATTTAATCTATATTTGTAGGTAACGAAATACGTTTCACTTATTAATCTCAATAATGTAATAAATCGTGACATGCTGTAAAACAATATATGAGGCTCCTGTAATATTTACTGCGCAATCACGTAACCATTCTAGTTACATAAACACGTTTTGCAATACGAAGCGAAAAAGCTGCGCTTAAAAACTCCATTACGGGGCGGCATTCGTTTCGCCGTGTCACAATACGCGTTAACCGACAAAATGAGAGCGTCGTAGCTAGTTACGGAAATAAAAGGCGTTATTATGAATCGCGATGACTGCGGCGCGGCGACGGGCGGAGTCAGGTAAACATAGCTATTTGCTTACCCGGCCCTTGGCTAGGATTTGTGACATCCGCCGGTAAGCTGAACGCTGCGAGGTGAGCATTTCAGCTTTAACTCTAATTAGTTAAAGTTGCATTAAAACGTTAACACAAAGTAGCGATTTCATAACACGTTTACTATATACATATGTATATATAAATACTACTTTCATATTCAATTTCAAATCTGAACAATGGATGCTCGAACAAAGGGTAACATATATATACTGTACTATGTTAAGCCGCAGAATATTTTGTAAATCAATTTAACAAAGTAAATTAACTAACATGTCTCTTAGCACGACTCTGATAATACCTCTAGCGCACGCTAATCATTTTGAAGAGTGAAGGCTGAAATATGCTTTTACGTAAGCGTCAAATGTGAATATTGTGAAATGTTTTTGCTCGCGGCGGCAAAACGGTTCGTCTTTTTACAGTAAAATCATAACTGACAGAATTGAAAAGCCAACTTTTGGAGTTTATGCTTAGATAAAAAATAAACTAAAAGTGTATGTCGCTACACCATATTGAATGGATTCATTTTTGTATTCGGTATAAAGGACAGGCGTAGGGTTGAAAAAAGATGACATTTTTAAAAATGTTTACGTTTTTACTAACCACGGCAACCACTATGTTTTATAAAAACGTTGAACTTTTTATATATACTGCGATATATATTATATATATATGCGAATATTTCTTGTTTTTTAGACAACAGATAGATGTTAGTCTTTACCTACTCTATAAGAAACTGAAACTTGAAGTCTTTCCAAAACTTTAAACGAGAATTAGGAAAGGACACTCTTTAAAGACTCGATCGAAGTGCGTAGCGCGTCTGAAGTAAAAGTCGACTAAAGTATGACAAAAGCACGTGCGCGCCCGAACCTTGCAAACTTCCCGGAGGACACACCAATGTCATTTTTAGGGGCGCCACTGAAAGGTAAGGTGTGTCGTTTTGAGGCCCAAGGGAATTTACTACGCTTTAAAGCTGGTAATTTGATGTGAGTCTTCCGAGATTTTTCCATCTTCTCGGGGTCGTTCGGGGGACGGGCGGATTAGACTACGTGAACTTTAAACATCGGCGTCAACGCGCTAGATTAGTGATGTAAGTTTTGCTCGGTGTTTGGAATTTTAGAATTACAAATTCTCATTTATCCCTTCAGATTTTTTTATATTTTTTATATTTGACTTGTATATATTTTTCATTTTGAAACAAATATTTTTTACTTTAATACGAAACGTATTATTAATCTAATCATTCAATAATTGTAGACGTAGTCATAAAAAAGTACGTCGTCTTTTAGATACGGTATAAAAAATACAAATGAACATATCTTATGAAAAGTATAGTCAACATTGAAACAGGGCGTAGGAAAAAGGCAAAGTCGTAAAACTGGTGCCCACCAATCACCAAATAAGGTCGGCGTGGCACCGACGAGCCGCGCGTCGTCGTCCTTGACTCCCGGCCAAATGACATAAGTTGGCCCATGGGCGCGGATTCTTGACTAATCGATAAACAAGACGAAATGGATGAACAAACCAAATCAACGAATAGGCCATCCCACGCTATACAATTAATTCGTCCATTTAATATGTCTATACAAAGTATTATATAAAAAGCACGCCGACTAACTGCTAGTCACGTTTAAAGGCATCGCGTATGTTTTAAATACAAAATACATTCAACGTACATTCATAAAAGAGAAGTAACGCAAAGTAAAAAAATAACTTTGGTATTTATTGTCCCACAGACTTTCAACTTAATACATATAAAATATCTGATTACCTTATTTTTTTAATACTAGACGTGCGAGGCTTAAGTCAAGAGCGAAAACAACTATCAGTTCACAACAATAATATTATGTATGTTTGCTCGAGTCTTATTTCAGTACTTCCAATCATTCAAGGTCTTCCATTATAATGTAAAATAGTATAATTTCACTCTGACTTTCTATTGAACTTAATACCCTCAAGCGTCTTCGGACTAATTTAATTTAAAATTAAAAAAAAATATTAATTTAAAATAAATAAATTTCGAAAATATTGTCGTACACGTATTGTAACCGAGGCAAGGTGGCCCAATAGCTAGAATACGTGGACCTGAAATGAAGATTGCGAATTCAAATCTAGGCAAGCACAACTTTAAAATTGTGCTTAATTTGTATTTATAATAAATGTTCTGTGAAGTGATGAAATAAAAAATCGTAAGCAAACCTATATCGGATTAAATTCTATCATATGAGTGGACGGTGTATATACAGGTTTTCAAACGGTTTTCGCCAATGGACGGAGTGATTAGGTGAATAAAATCAATTAAGATTTTGTGAAAAATGGCTGAACTATAACGATAAATATTGAAGATGTCGTTCATCGCGTAAACCATAAGAGCTATACCTTATATAAGCGTTTTTCTGTTCGTGTTAAGCCAAGAAGGAAGGAAGGAAGGGTTGCTAGTATTAAATAAGAAAAAATAACGAATTGCAATTTATTATTAAAATATCCGAACAAGAAACTATTTTTAATTTTTTTTATCTTTTATATTTTTACTTGTCTTGTACGATATAATATATTGAACGTAGTGCGTGTGATAATTTTTTTAGTAATGTGCGTGATGTGGAATCGATGTGGGGCTAAATTAAATTAATATTTAGGTTATTAGGAATTCAGCCCTATTGTAGGTGTGACTGAGTATAATAAACTTTCAACACGATTGTACCGTAACAATGTTTTAATTAAATTTTTGTAAAAGTTATAGGAACGCTATTTTGTGTATTCGGAACAATATAAAATATTATTCTCGAAAGAACTATAAGCCAAATACTACTCCAATTTTTTTTAATATAAAAACTAACACACCGATTTTACGAATAATTTATGTTAGTTAACTTTAAGAAAACCCAATTAATTTTCAAAATTACATCATATTTTGACAAAGATATGAAATAAATTTCCAATCATAAGAAAAGCAAAATAACACTAATTCCACATTTGCATCTACTTTTTTTCTTATGGCGAATCATATTCGAGATATAATAAAGATATATACACGATAGCTATAGTGAAATCAAACTGCGTGGATAGTTAAGGGCTTTTGAACCAAACAAAAAAACTGTAATCGTCATTGCTAATTCTTTTTTAAGTCTAATCCAATGTGAGCGTTTATTTGTTTAATACCTTGGCTGTTTAATGAGGCTGCTGTTGTTGAATATTATACGTATATTTCAGCAATAAAATATTATTGTTTACCAAAGCAATTGATTACATTCTTTTGGCGATTGGTACACACAAGATTAGCATGCGGCGCGGCAGTCGTCGCTCTCAAGTTCATTGGCAAGAGCCCACGTGCTCGCCCCCACCGCTGCAGCGAGGTGATTGACTCTTACAAAGCCTACATAACATATATGGACGTAGGTAATCAGTCCTTATGTCTACTTATTTTTTCCTATAATCATTATGACGTTGCGTGTCATTGCGACACGCTTTGCCCTTTTAAGAGTATTGTTATCTAATTAATCAATGCGAATCTTGAACGATCAATATTATTTCTAATACTAATAACATTACTCTGTATTAAGCTTTATCTTTACAAGGTTATTAAGACATATGAAAGTAATAAGATACTTCGTTCCAATAGTTACATTTCAAAACATATAGAATATTGTCATTGAAAGAATACACGAAGGAAAAAATATATGCAGTAAAATAGTAGTAAATATCGAAGCCATGACAGTTAGAGAAGTGTTCCAAAGACAGATGAGTTTTGGGGTTTCGTAGTATATCATTAACGATTCAGAGATCAATAAGCGAACAGTAGGCATTAGCGAGGTGATCGCTAAACGTCCACTTCGGCGGTGAGCAAACACGAAGGCGTAATCCGTTGGGCGGCACTTAGCGTGCGCCGCAAGCACCGCACTCTAATTGCACACCAACTAATCTGTTTGTGAAAGCGTCACATTACTGATTTGAGCTTTCAGACCGACTGGACGATTCGGGTGTTCACAGTTCATTAGGAGCTATAAGTTCCTAATGAACGCCGAACAATGCCTTTGAACATGTTTTAAAACTAGTCAAACTTCTATTGAAGTGCCCCAGCTCACTTAACCGTTCGACTAGTGCATGCATAACTTGTTCACAAGTGTATCTCGCATAGCGAAAGGACAATGGGATTATTTTACTATTAAAATATGTTGTATTATAGACAGACGATGCGGATGTTTGCATGACATTAGTGAATGAAGGTTATGATTAATATCAGTTGAATTTAATACAAATGGGCACCATTAATTACGATCTTATAAAGTTAAGCGCCTCATTTGAATAATCTCCGTCTCTTTTCCTTGTTTGATTTTCGATAATAAAATAAACAAGCATTAATATACTCCACTGTACTTAAGACAGATTTAAGTATTTAGCCGATGAGTAATCCGCCAGCAATATTTTACCGAGGCATTGTGTTCATCAAAGCGAATCGTCTGACAATGTTCCTGTAAATATTTATTGATAGATTTATTCCCTAAGCTAATTCCTGTTTACTCGTGAGGACAAAATTATACGCTGAGTAATCGAATGACTGTGCAGCGTCGCCGCGGTTAAATATTGTTTTTTTTATTATTTTCGTTAATGACTCGGATTTCGTTCTAAAAACTATTTCTAACTCATTTGAAGCGCATTAGTGGTACTGGATCTCTTTACATATAAAACTCGTATCTTATTCTGTATTCTATAAGACATAACTAAGGCATCTAAATTTTAGGTATTACATAAAAAATATTAGAGCACATATTTAAGATAACTTTCTTGAATCTTGATACGAAATCATTATTTTCAATACAATTGTGTATTTACTCAGCTTATTGACTAAAATAAGAGTAACACTAAAGGTTAATAAGAAGGCCGGAAATACAGAGGCGTTAGTGACCACTTACCATCAGGTGGTATAAAAAAATAGCTTTTTAAGTAAAACCGATACAGTAAACTTTGTAATAATTATAAGCACACTTACCTATTTTTCACTCAAAATTAATTTAAGCATAATATCAATTCTTTATACTAAGGAAACTAACATAAATGAGATAAAATATAAGAAAATGTTGACAACAAAGAATTACATTATAATTTATTTTTAACCAATACAACAAATTGGATTTCAAAAAAGTTCGCTAAAAGTATGAATCAGAGTGGACAATGCAATATTTAAAACCGATTGCGCGTATATATTTCTCAATAAGTTATTAGATAATAGGTAAATTGTTAAATGAATTATCAATCACTTTTTAGTCATTCGAAGAATAAAGCAAATAAAGGTCGAAACGACTTTTACATTAGATAAATTAGACTCGGCTAACAATGGCAGCCTCTTGCGCTAACTAGAAAGTGAATCGTGCTGGTGCCGCGAATGGTCGTTCTGATTGTATCAAACTTCGAGTTCGTTACTCCTTTCATTATTCTTTCAATCACAATAAAATAGCTGTATGATCTCAACCAGAACGAAAACCTTTTAAGATAAATTAAACTATTTGTTATGTGCAACGTGTCATCTATGTATTATTTTCATATTACTTTTATTACATTTGAATTGTACTTTTATATGAGTTATTTAAGTACTTGGTATTTATTTACTTGGTGGTAGAGCTTTGTGCAAGCTCGTCTGGGTAGGTACCACCCACTCATCAGATATTCTACCGCAAAACAGCAGTACTTGTTATTGCTGTGTTCCGGTTTGAAGGGTGAGTGAGCCAGTGTAATTACAGGCACAAGGGACATAACATCTTAGTTCCCAAGGTTGGTGGCGCATTGGAGATGTAAGAGATGGTTAACAGCTCTTACAACGCCAATGTCTATGGGCGTTGGTGACCACTTACCATCAGGTGGCCCATATGCTCGTCCGCCTTCCTATGCAATAAAAAAAAAAAAAGTAAGGGGCAAGATTCTTATTTTCAAAAATGAGATTAACAACGAAATTAACATTTACATTCGGGATATCCTTTAATTTTAACTTCTTTTACGAACACTGCCGCAACTTGCAATAAATTAACCTTTTACGGAAAAATGGACATCTGCTCCTCTGGAAAAAAAGCCCTCCTGGAACTTAGAAGTAAAAGGACAAAATTTACGATCCGTGTAACCGTGGGTAGGCGGTGCCCGCCCACGACTCGCATGCAAATGGCTCGATTGGAGGAGATTGCTGCTGTTAGGCATCAAGGAAGATTAGAGTTGAAACACCTTGAGAGCCTTGATCAGTTGTCGATAGTAATTGACAGATAAATAAGATAATTTGTAATACAATCACGCTTAGATTAAAAAAAAACAATTTCGCTTTGTATTGAATGTTTTAATTAAATTACGAATTAAACTTAAACAAAATTATATTTCAAGTAACAGCAACACCGAGAAGTGCCCGTGAACTAGACGTGACTTTGTTTTATGGTAACGATAACGGTGAGGCTTGAAAGCTTAGGAAGTTATAAGTTAAATCAAAACAGGTAACTAGTAAGTTGAGGTAAAAAAAAAATTGATCACGAGAAAATACAAAGACTGGTTTTTAACACAGCATTCGTTTTGCATTTATTAATAAATTTAAAAACGTTTTTATAAATATCATGTATAAAATATGAAAATGTTAACATAACCAACAAGAAGAAAACTACATTAAAAATATTCAGAGCATTATCATATCATAAGGCTACACGCATAAATTTATGAGTTAACATACAAAGGAATTGCATAGGAGCAATAAAACAAGTAAATTCAGGCTCGTATCGCCTACGCGGACGACTTCAGGCGCCATACGCCCACGATTGTACAGACTATTCTAGCGCAATAATCCCATCTAAGTTCATCTTGTTCTACTTGTAATGAAACTAACTCGCGTCTCGATGTTATCAGGCGTGATAATCGATTCTACTACCTAAATTAATTTCTTAAATATATTGCTACACAATTTACAAATGATAGATAATGTAGAATATTATTTGAAAGTCACATTATTGTTTTAATATTAACATATGCACAGTTATAATCTCATATTGCAACGTCATGTTCGCCTTAAGTGGAAAGTAGAGCATTGGTTGTGCACTTTCTCTCGCCAGAAGGCCGGCGACTGCGCATAATCCGTGCAAATTACGAAGAAAATATCAATAATGAGTCCGTCTTAAATTAAAAATATATAAGCTTCGAACGTAAATAACAATAATAGGTATTTTGTAAGGTCATTAGAAACGTAAGTGGAATTTGATGAAACGTATCGAATCGTGTTTAAATTAATATATCGACACAAGATTATTTTTTACTTGAATAAACAAAATATAATATAAAAACTATCTCGATAAAGTTTAGTTTTATAATTTCAATAATGATTTAAGTGTATAAGAAATGAAGAAAAATTTAATAATTTAATCTCTTGATCAAAATCAGACGCAGAAAACGAGAGGGGGGTGTAGGGGGGAACAGCAATAATGGCGTGCACTCAAAAACCAGTTTGTGAAAGAGCCCTCATACCAAAGTCGGTCGCTAAGCAGCACCGTCGGCCCCGCGACCGGTCCATTAGCCAGGTCATCTGCCTGTACACTGCAGTTAAACCTATCCTCTTAAAATAATAACAACAATATCACAGTTTAAGTATAACATAATCATATATCTATTAAAATTTTATACTTTAACCTATCTTGCGTATAAGTATATGTACATTTATGTATGGCAAAAATATTTGTTAACATATATTTAAAGTTAGGCGAATGAAATAGATTTCCTTAATAATAGTATTTACTTTTTACAGATTGCGTTTCGGATTTAGTCTTTACTTAAGTCTAAATAGAAATTTATAGGTTCATTAGGTGTATTGAAAGGTATCGTATTACAGTTACAATGTAATGAACGCCAAGCTGTATCCAACGGCTCGATTCAAAAACTTGTTTGCTGACATTAAAGAATAATTTTATATTATTTCGAATGTTGGATAATATTTTTAATTTCCATTGTAACTCTCTTTTTCTTTTAAGATTTTATAGTTTTATTAAGTGAGACTTGCACAATGGTATTACGCAAGCATATTCGCACAATGTAAGATGCTTTTCGAGACGTTTCCGTGCAAATTATTCAAAATCGACTACAATCGACTAAGTTTATAAAATGAATTGTTACCATTTATGCGTATTCGCACCACTAGGCTGAGTTACAGCTCGCACGGGGAGTGCTTTTGTTCCTAAAAACTATATTTGCGCAGCGCATTCAGTGTTTTATTTTGGACCAGAAAATTTAGATCGAGCGTATTGGACATGTGCAGTTAGTTCTACTGTTTACTCGCATGTTTTAATATCAAAGCTTACAATATTTTTGATCAAAGTTAATACCTAAATAAAAAAGTAAAAAATGGTATTGCAATTTTCGCTGTTCTTTACGAATATTGTAAATGGGAAAATGAATTTGTTTGTTTGTTCTGCTTTTACGTCTCAACTGCTAAACGGATCGGTTATGATAATGGTTGTCAGAGACACAAAAAAGAACATTGGGTGTCTAAGTTCCCCCCTCAAACGCGGGCAGAGCCGCGCGCGGAAACTAATTATTGAGATAAATTGAAAACTTAACCTCGACTGTAGTAGTAATACACACATAACCAAAAGTAGTCTTGAGGAAGTTCGTCTTATGCTAACACAGGAAATTAGGTACATATTCAAGATATTAAATTTTAAATGTCAAATGAGCTCATTCTGTTTTTACACCAAAGGAAACAATACGTATGCATATTAAAACGCTGATCATCTGCAATGGATGGATACAGCAAACTTAGGATTTGGGTTATTTACATTTTATGTTTTTTTTAAATTGGAACCTGTATAAAAAATATTGCGTTTGGCACTTGAAGTCGAACCGGATTTGCTTGAATAAGTACTAGGTACTTTCGAAGGCGTCATTGGTGGATAGAACGTTATAATATCACTGAATTACCTTGCGTGGGCCAAGGTAGCTTGCAAAGTGAATGTACCTAAAATGCCTGTCATTTGACTTCATCGAATGTATTTTTGTAGAAGGTCAGAGAGCTAACAAAGACATCGACAGTGTTTGACATTATTTAAAACTCTGATAAAAATATCGGCAAATTTTTACACTTTGTTTTTATATTGAAGTCGTTTTCTATGATGTGTTTTTAATATGTACTTACAGTACAACATACATTAACAGGAATATGATGTAAAATAACTATGAGTTGGCTTAATGAGTTGAAGCACGATTTAAGATTCATCTTAAACAATGATTACGGGTTCGAAACGAGTCAGGATTTGAAGGACACCATATGAAGGAAAAACATGTAAGGAAACCTGCATGTGTCTTACGAAAACGTGCATGTGTTCACCTACCCGCACATGAATTGCCTGATTAAATAAGCTGCAACCATTGAAAAAGCATAGAAACCAAACCAACCCTTATTAAATTAAATGTAGATAATAACTGTTATTTGTAATTTAAAGTTGTATTAGAATTCTCAATAAAAAGATAAATCATCAAATAACGTCAATTACGCTGATTTCCAAGTAAAAAATAAATAATAAATTGTTGTATACATTGCATAATAAAAATACAATCAAACCAGTAATTACTAGCAGTAAATGTTTAAATAGCGAAAATCCAATTCCATTAATTGATACAATAAATACTATAATCCAATTCAACTAATTCTCTATCAATTAACTACTGTTTGTTGATCTTTGCGTAAGTAAAAAATATATACACAGTATATTTTGTTTAAACTGGTATAGGTATTGATATAAATGACTTTGGTACAAAAACATTGTGTAATAATAATTATTGTACGCGAACCCTACATGTTTATTTTTAGTTCCCAAAATATATGAAATTGAAGATTTAGTGTAGCGATATCGCAAAAAAATTAACCCTTCGGCGGATATGACTCATTACGCGGACTGCCAGGAAATGATATTAAATTTTCACGATGGCGTTTTATGTTACCCGCGCAGCCGGTTTCGCTAGTTCATGCATATTTATCAAAATAACAGTGCCGATTGAAAGGCTGCATATAAACACGCACTGAATTGCAAAATGGCGCTAGGGACTAAGGAATTAAGAGTTTAAATGTAATAGTTTTGAGGGTGTAATTTCGCACGCTGCTCTGATTGCATTCGGACGGTGCGTCGATGGCGGAGGCGGCGGCGGCGGCGGCGGCGGCGCGGCGACGTTGTCCGACAGTCATTAGCGAAGGCACCCCCTCTGTTGTGTAGAGGGTTAGCGAATTCCGCGAACCGCGCCTCGATCGACTATGACTCAGTGTGATGGCGCCGGGAAAACGCCGATTGTCCACTCTATACTTTAATTATGCTTTCTGTTTAACGCACTTGTGTCTGTATTCAATTAATTTAATGAATAACAGCAAAATGTACTGTATTTATTTTCGTGATTTCGAAATAAGCTATATTTGTACAACAAATATAATTAAAAAAATCTATGTTTATATAAAAATGTTTACTTTAATTCTATCGTTATTCTAATTATATAATATAGGTTAAATTTATAATAAGCGATTCTTAATAGTCACTTGTTTGTTGAAAGCTATATTTAGTATTTATGAATACAAGTACCTAAATATAAAATCGAAATGAACCTATTCACCCAAGGAGGTTTGTGTGTGTGTACGAATTTCGAAATATCCAAAAAAAAACAACGCCACATAACATTTTTTTCATTATACCGGATTCCCAAGCGCCTGAATAAAACAGAGGTCGGGGACGAAGCAAGTTGGCGCTAATTTCACTGGGAAACATATCGCTGGGCGGGTGATGACTAAGTTGTTTATGTTAGCCCTCGGGCGAATGACATTTGGGATAAATTGTTATTTACGTCAAATAGCTCGCTGTACTTTATATATAAATTGAGTTTACTTGGTAAAATTATGTTTGTTATTCCAAGTTTGGGAACTTTATCCGATTGAACGAAACATCCCTTATAACTTTCGTAGAACGACACATAAGGTTCTTTAATTGCGTACTTATGTTACGCTTTCGTGATTACGAATACATGGATGTATGTATACCTAAGCCCTGAGAGAATAAGAAAATTAATATTATAAATCAAATTCCAACGAAATGTATAATATTGAGATACATGTCATATCTAAGATGTTTTTATCTCTTTCAATTTCCGCAAGTTCTTCAACTGGAAATCAATATTTACCAAATCAAATTATATTAGAAATGAATGTATCAGATTCGATTGTAAGATATCTGATTAGGAGTGGTCCTGCGACGAGTGAATATAAAACTAAGTCATGATATAATAAAATAACGAACCCTAGCCCTCGAAGACACCTCGCTCGCAATAACTTCTCGTTAAATAAATGAAACTGAGGCGATAGATACAATAATAAAGTTTCTCATCCAATTTGTCTCACCTCACGTTTTATTCGCTATCCTTCTGACTTATTACTACGCAATACAGACCGAACAGTATGAAATTGCTTGATCCGTAGCATTGTAAAAGTCCCACTCTCATAAAACTCCCACATATTTCACGACAAATAAACTTCTCATCCTATGAAATTTTCTTCTCGAGAAGCAGTTCACTGCAGGTAATATTTCAAAACATGTGTCATTCATAACTTTCGCCTTCGCAATGTCTGTCGATGGAGCCCGGGCGAAAAGGTCTCAATAATAAATTTTTCGTGAGCCCGCTCCGTTATCCCCGCGAGCGAGCCCAG
Organism: Nymphalis c-album; assembly: GCA_963151315.1. NCBI lineage: Eukaryota > Metazoa > Arthropoda > Insecta > Lepidoptera > Nymphalidae > Nymphalis > Nymphalis c-album. The sequence goes on along the minus strand of OY720590.1, from coordinate 9,104,587 downwards.
GTACGTTTTACGGCCGCGCAAGGGAAAATAAACGAAAAATAAAATAAAAGTCGAAATGGCTGACATAAAACTATTTGCCCAAATATAACGCGTGAAAAATGTTTTCCAAAACATCAAATGAACAAGTACGTATTACAATTGTATGAGAAAATGAAAAACGAATATAAATTTACATAAACAAACATTTCGATGTATTTGCCTGAAAAAAAACTCGTAATTGTTTAAAAAATATATATGTATGAGTATTATTGTTTATGTAATTAATTATTATTAGCTACCCGATTCGACTTAGCATTGGAGTATTGTCTATACGTTTTAATAATAATTTATAACAGTATAACTAAATATAATATCCCAAGCAGTATCAAAAAAGCGATCTATCCGCCCGTAACAACTGTGTTAACACATCTTGTAATATCTCTTGTAAATTATGTAACTTTCTATTATAAATTTGTTGCTCATTATTGGAATCTTTATATAGCATGAATACGTATGATTGCAATATATCTTATGTTTTTCACCGACTCATGCTTCACATATAATTCTACATTGATAGATACTTTCAATAAAAAAATGACGCAAGCCTCAACAACAACGGTACAAAATTTTAACTAAATCGTATTAACGATGCGTGAACGCATAGAATACGGGACGGACGAAATAAGCATTAATATTTATAAAAGTATAATAATTTGAATGTAGAGATAAGTTTGGCATATTAATAATCGTATTATGATGATGATTATAAAATTACGGTACTTGTTAAATAAAGTTTTTAGATTGTTCTTTTCGTAAATAGTTATATAAAATTAATTAGCAGTATTGTTTATGTGTATAGACTAGATATATCTTTGGACGCCAATCTGAGTTTTAAACGTAGTTTGAAATTTGTCAAATGCCGTGTCGGTGTCGCGTGATGAGGCGCATTAAGTCTCGGGGCAAGTCACCGAGCTCCGCCGGTCGACCTGCTTCACAAGTGATAAACTACCCTCTATAACTACATTTTTTTCTCGCGATAAATACCATGTCAAATAAAGTAAATAAATTATACAGTTACAAAAAAAAAAAAACAAATTATAACATATTTATACCGATTCGATCCGACCTGACATTGGGATACATGTACTTAAATAGATAATGTAAAAACAATTTTTTTTTTATTAGTTTTGGTAAGCCAATTCACGAACGTTTAATAATGTTTAATTATATTTTTCTAAACAAGTAAACATATTTTATACACCCTTGTACGTAATAGCAATCCATACTAATATTATATATGGGAAAGCTTTTACCCTTCGCCATTGGTTTTAACGATAAACTGGCTGAATCGATTATGATAAATTGAAATTTGTATCGAGTTATCGTGAGCGCCATATTGGAATATATTAATTAAATTTACCCTTGAATGATAAATCAGTATAAAAATCGAGTTACTTACATTTTGATACTTAACATTGCTATGTAAATAGTATAATAATTACACTAATTAGCATAGGTAATATAACTTCTCGAAATACTATCTATTCGTAGAATAAAACTAAAAACGGTGTATTTAAACTCTTCTTATTATTGATAATATACTATTTAACTGTTCTTTTATTCCTTCCTGTCTTACTGTGTTCCTTTTAGATATGTAGATTTAGTGATCTTAATGTATTGTCATTCATATTTAAAATACGAATCTTACAATATGAAATAAAGTCCGTCTTGTATGATAATAATACAAATTGAATACAATCGTTTTTTATTTGCTCAGCTTATATATATATGCGTTTGCGTTTGTTATTTGCGTTTTATTCGTTATTATCACAAATAAAACCAAATTAATCCTTTTATGGGGAAACAAAACGGTATATTGGATATAAAACAAACGAACGGTCGCAATCGAACTCCTCGTAACCCAGGTAAATATTTTACTGCAGTGTAATCAGGGAGCCTTATTTCTCACGTTACTTTCTACATTCGTTTTATATTTATTACGTTTACATTTTAAGTAAAGTATTGTTAAGCAAGTTTTTATGTAATTTTATACGAAATTGTAAAACATTTTCATTCGATTTCAGAATTTGTACGGTATATTGTCGATACGAAATGGAGTCTGTGACGAGGGCAGTTCGGAAGCTCATAGCGTTCTGCTAAAAGCAGACAGACAGCAGAGTCCTGAGTGATATGTCCTTCCGTAGCAAACGCTTTAGGAAATATAGCCATCGGTCTATCTACTAATATTCCAACTAAAATATAATAACAAAAATTCAATACTTATAATAACATATTCTGTAATCGAATAAAACTGAAATGCAATATTTTTATATTTCTTACGTCGCATACGTAACCGTGCTTTATCCGTATAAAATGAAAGTCGTGTCGTACGCTCTAATAAATATGTAGCTTAAATGCGACCCTAATCGGAAAGGCAAAACGGCAACAATACAAACAGGCGTGGTATCAAATTGTCGAGCATGCAAACACATTAAAGAGCGCCGGGTAAACGACGCCTAATGATTATCTATACATTGGCTCTGCAGTAAAAGAAAAGCAATGTACGTAAATAAAAAAAAGGTATATTTTATTGGGCTTTGTTTCAGAAGAGTCGGACGGCAGCTGGTTGACGGGATACGTCGCTTATCTGACGCCACACCTTTTGTATTGTCGTTGACCCAATTCGTAGGTACTCGACCGCGACCGTGCGCACCTAACCTTCAGACATATCATTTTTATGACTAATCCTTTAGGCCAAAATTTCTATCGGATCGACATTTGACATGTTATTTAAATTAACTGATTGATTTTATATTGAAAATTAGTTTAATTTTCTATTGTTTCCTGCTAATATTGTTTACGTTTATAGCAGTTATAACTTTGATATACGGCCATATAAACATAACATGTAACTATTGCGTTATTTCAATGTACATAAAATAAAAAGCTTTGTTTAAAAGTCCGTAACAAATTACCTTTTTCTTTGTAACCGAATGTAACTGCATCATTGCGGCACACTATATACGATTAAAACAGTAAGTTGTGCAAGGCCGATCGCCAGCGCGATAGTTCGCGGGGTCAAAAATAGCAGGCGAGGGCCGTACCTGGCACCACCCCGCGCTCAATGTCAACTTTCAATCATGGGCGGGCGGGTAGGAATCGGCCAGGATTAGGGTTATCGCTCTTTAATTTAAAAAATAAGATCTCTTCAAATGTCTTCAAAAGGTCATATCTATAGGTACTAATATATAAAGCTGAAGAGTTTGTTTGTTTGATCCGGCTAAAATTTAAAAATTATTTTTGTGTTGTAGAGTCCTTTTGCCGAGGAAGGTTCTAGGATGATATTTATTTATTATATTTTTATTAATTATACGCGGGTGAAACCGCGGCGCACAGGTAGTGTAGAATAAAATCGATCAATTTGTATACATGTGGTAATTAGTACATTTCATGGATAATACTAGAGTTTAGTTACTTTATATGTATATGCAATATGCATATAATATTTTCCCGTTGATAAAGGTTAAATGTTAAAATAAATTCTAATATTGTGCTCTTTAGCTGCAAGCCCTACGAGCTTTATGCGACGTTAGCTTCGTATTCTTAGTCCTGCCGTGGTCGCATTGTAGACTTGCCATTTTTTACGATGCCGCTCTTGCCTCATCGGCGATTACAATTTGTCAAGAAAGGCTCTTCGTGTCGAGAGGAGAGATTAAAAAGTTTAAAAAAAAATCCTAGCATTGACATTTTTAAATAGTTATCGTATAGCCTTTTATTTCGTTTATAATTAGAATTGTATAGGATAATACTTTAAGTGCTCAGGATAGAACCTGCGACTTTCACATAGCTATGCAGTCTGTATGTTGTTGTGTGTGCGTATTATAGCTTCGTTGACTCAATTGCAAATGAGATAACTCTAAATATAATATTTTACTATGGACAGTTTAGTAAAAAGAAATGACAGTTTCTTATTTATTTATGTTTATGTATGTATGTGTTAGATTGAGATAATATAATAATGTTATTTAACGTTGATGTTTATCAACATAAGGCCTCGTCAAAAAATATTACAGTAATTTAATAAAATATATAACTAACTAAATTATTATTTAATTGATACAATGACTGTTGCGCACTTATTGAAATTTATTTAGCAGAATCTCCATTATTCTAAATGATTAAGCTATGTGACCGTCCCTTCTGCTCGCCTCGTACTGTTCTAACATATCCTTGCAAACAGTTCTAGTGCGAATTTTATACTGTAAAGCAAATTAAATAAAACTTTTATGACTTTTTGCTGGAACCTTTTTGTCCTCTTTGTTTACATAGCAACTCGCAAAGCCTCCCCGTGCCAACAGTCGCTTTGTCAAGCGTCGGGTGACATTAGCTCGACCCGCTGTCAGATAATTTGGAAGCCAAATAAAATTATTTCCAACTCTATTTCCGGAATTGTTAATATCATTTGAAATGTTAATAACAACTGTCTTATAAGACAGTTTATAAATATTAATATTTATTTGTTATCTATAAAATACAGCTTCATTTTAGATTTTTTAATTCATATTAAAAAAAAATCGAATATCTATCTTTTGTATAATAATAAGAAACTTCAGAACTAAGAAGTATGACGAAAAAGACTTAGGAGATTATATTGTTAATAAAAAAAAAAAATCATCTATAAAGCGATTGTTTCTTGGTACTGAGTGTATAACACTAATAGTATAAACGCATCTCAACCTCTTTCTTATATTATCTGTTTCCGGAATGAAGCAAAAACTACTTATCCGTTTGATATCTCATATAACCTTGATATCATATTTTCAGGGCGAACATAAGCTCGTTTATATGGTGAAGACTTTTGAGGTATAACTTGTGTGTTAACGTAGTTGGAGAGAAAATCGTGCTTCCGGCCGAGGGCTACCATAACTAAAACGGATACACAAAATCATTGTATGTGAGATTTGTAGATCTCCAAATTGTTTACATAAAGAACTGAACGAAAAGAGCTTAGAAATATTTTTTACAAATGCCACATTAACAATCTTTCTTATATTTTTTTATGCAAACGAGCAAGAGGCCCACCTGATGGAAAGTGAATATCACCGCCCATGAACATCTGCAATACCCGAGAGCAAGTGCGTTGCCGGCCTTCAAGGGATGAGAACGCTCATTGCTTGAAGGTTGCTATGTCATATCCGTTCGGAAAAGTCGCCGGCGAAAGCTAGTTTCACACAGTGGTTGTGCGAAGCAGGAAAAGCCTTAAAAATCACGCTGCTGTGGATTTACAGACATCGAGATGGTGAGGATGGAATTTAGAATTCTGGCGCGATCCAGTGGTGAAATTCAACAAAGTTGACAATTCGAACTGCTCTATGTATATAAATTTATATTATCTTTTTTATAATATATTTAAATTAATTTTAGTACTTATATATTTTTATTAATAAATGCTAAATTTGAAGCTAGAGATAGTATGACTTATAGTGTACAGACAGTCACCCGTGCTGAATTCTAGTCGGATAAACTTTATACGTCATTGTCAATCTCAGCAATAATAATAATAACAGCCGGTTCTCCTTTTTTTAAGGAGAATTTCAGTGAAATTTGACACATGCAGGTTTCCTCACGATGTTTTCCTTCACCGTTAAGCACGAGATGAATTATAATCACAAATTAAGCACATGAAATTCAGCGGTGCTTGCCCGGGTTTGAACCCACGATCATCGGTTAAGATTCACGTGGTCTTACCACTAGGCCATCTCGGCTTATCTCAGCAATAAAGTAAATAAAATGTAACGAGAGCAAAGCATCAACACTTACATTCAAGCTAAAAAATCATAACTAGAAGTCCTGTTAAACCGGCCCGAAGCATTTGCCAATCCATTAAGGATAACGAATCCGCAGGATCAACTTGAGGGTAGTAAAGTTTATTAATGGCTCGATTACAAGCTCGACCCGTGGTGTAAAGAAGTGCTATCAATCAGTCAGGTGTGCGACGGGAACGGTATCTATTCTCTCAGTAACGCTAATAACAAAATTCCGACGCCCCTGTTTGTTCTACAGAAAGGGGTGAAGATGAATATCCTTAAACGCTTTATTTCGGTAGTTATTCGCATTGTGAAACTAATATTTTGAATCAAAAAGTTTTGTATTGCCCTATGTTCAGTTTCAATTTACTTAATGATTAAATTGTTAATTATAACAACATTCAAAATGTACTAAATACATTCCTGGTGAAGGATAAATGAAAGTAATTTGCTTGCGAGTTAGGTAATCTTGAAATTTAATATTGAAAATAATCATACTTAGGAGATGAGCAGAAGGTAAATAGGCAAGCTATGGAGGCACCAGAGCGACGGACGCCACTGTCCGAATAGCTCAATTACAGTTAATTCGCAACGCACACACATTCAACGCGAGGTGCATGCATGTGCGACGTCCACATTAATGTATGTAAATGCATGCGACCGGCCGCGGCCGGCCGCCGACGCTCACAATATTGCGACATTAAACGGAATATGGCTGACGAGACGGACATTTTGGACAAAAGTCGACATTTGCTAATGTTATGCAGCCACTCATGTACATTTAATGTTTCGAATAACCATTAACGACGATTGTTCGTAGAGCTTTTAAAAGTCATTTAAAAACAATATTTCAGACTCTCTAAGCCTCATATTGTATCTTGAAATAGTCGTAGATCGATATGCTTAGTACAGTGAAATGAAACCTGTTTTGATTTGCAAAAAACATTTCTACAATAGACAAAAATGTATTTTCTCATACACCAAGAGCCGAATAATACCGTACCCATAGAAGCGGACGTATCACAGTGAAACTCGAGGTATACATGGGTATGGCGATATGGCTATGTTTACGTCTAGGCGGCTGTCGAAGCTACGTTATCCTATAAGTATTTAAGTAACCTTCCAAGAGATCGATCTATGTTAAAAAGCGTCCTCTTCTAAACTTTTCAAGAATTTTCTTTGGATAGATAATAAATATTTACTTAAACTATGAAGATGTAGATTTGAATTTATGATAGAATTGTTGAAATATAGTTATTGTTGAGTCTTACAATTGAAAAAAAATTTAAAGAAACTTTTAATTAGATTTTCCCACGGTGTTTAGTATTATTCCCCCTCTTATTATTCATTATCTTAAAAGCTTTTATTTAAATGGTAGGACAGCCTACAGTATATGGTGGTAGGGATTAGTGCCTAGCAAAATATCGTATGTACATTTGAAATAAAGTAGCACTGCGTTAGTTTTCAAAGAAGTACATTTATTCTATGATCGAACTTCAATTTTATGAAACGTATGTACATAGTACCTATGTAAAGGATATCACATTTTTTACAAATTCAATATTTTTATGCTCTTTCAATTGCCCAAATTTGAATTGGAATCAGACATATATTTCTGGATACTAAGATTATGGTCAGGATTGATCGCTCCATCGCATATGAAATACATACGAACACATGCACATGTTATATACATTCACATCACATCATCATCCATATCGCCTTGATTCGATATGTATTTCAATAAAAAAAAAAACAAAGCCTTAGATCTCTGACCTTGGTCATATTAAACAAGAACTGACTCATATTCAGAAATTAATAACACACAATGGATATTGTTTGAAGGTAAAACAGCGCAAAGGTAAAAACAATCAATGTGAGAAGAATAAACACCCGAAGAACAAATAGATTAAACAGCGTTTCTGCCATAAAAAAAATGATCACACCTTTGACCAAGTTTGCGAAGTATTAAGAAACATAGAGTTGATTGAATTCCGTCAACAATGTGAAAACTGTTCGACACAAATTTCATAAAATTAAAGTGCCTCGTACAACGTTCTCTCGATCCGATTGTGTTAATGTAGTGTGCTCGCGTAATTACTATCGAAATAAAGACAATAAATGTGAAATGGATATAGACGAAGAAAACACGCAGTCGACGTCAGAGGGCGCACGACTTCCTGTCAACTCATGACCATGATAGAAACAACTATGTCGTAACGTCGAGCATAATTAAAAAATGATCACGAATAATACCTTAAAATACAATACAAAAGAATATGGGACAAGATATATACTTTATAACATCCAGGAAATCAATTAACAATTAATAAATTTTAGAAATTAAAAAAATCCCTATTTGACAAATCATTTTAATGAATATGTCGCTTAAATCAATAATAATTTGCAATATGTACTGTGTGACACATAAATTAAATTGAATTTTCGTATTTATTGCGGCGCGGGGACGCTCTCTTATGACGTCATAAGAGCCCCTGCCTCCGCTCTTTCATACCCAGCTCAATATTTTTATTTATTTTATTCCAGATTTATTTATCGGTTAACTTTATTTTTTTGAAATAAACATCAATTTCGATGTTTTACATCTGCCGCGTTTACCGGAAGGCCACATTTTTTCATATCGGGAACTGGGACTTATGTATAAAATATAGATTTATGCTGTTGCGGACTTTTCTGCAGACATAGAACTATACAAATTTTACATACAAAATTTTCACGGACCGACAAATTCTCTCTCGGACCATGTCGACAAAATAACTGTAACTTAAAAAGAAATACGCAACAAATAAACAAACAATATAGCCCGCGCCTCTCCTGAAAATAGTCAACCATAATTTAAAATTTCCATATAAAGTTTTATCGAAAGCAAAAGTTTTGTTTAAATTCGAAATAGATATTTTGAAAATCAGTGCAAGCAAAGCAACGGTATTATTTTTTTAATTTAAATAAACTAACGTTCGCCAAATTAGCACCTGGATAAGATTTACGTCAACATTGAAATCCAAGTTTAATCTAAAACTATACAGATACAACATATTATAATTAACGTATAACAAACCGTTGTGTCCGTGCTAAAACTATAAGTTAACTAATGAAAATGTTCCGTATCAGTAGTATTATTTGTTAGAATTCGCAACATAATTACATACTTCGTTATAATTATATTATTTATTTATTCGCTTTTACAGGTTTGACATAATCGAGCAGAAAAAGAAACATAACTTTCGATATTTTTTGACCATCATTGTCGGCAACTCGTTCTTTAATTAATTATTTTATCTTCATCATATTATATGGATCATGTTATTTATCCAATAGCGTATTTTAGCCAATAGTTTTAAATTGTTTATATGAAAATTAAAACAAACTAAGTTAAATTTTCCTGCCGCCTAAACATTTCAATGCTCACTAACGCCCCCTACGGGACTTTCAGACAACGTCATTGTTTTATCAAGCTGGCATTGTCATGGTGATTCACTTCATGTCAACATTTGCACCACATTATGTTAATATTCCGCTACCACAAATTATCCTACGCGAATGTGAATTCACTGCAGGTCCTGCTATTAATATAAAACAAAGCAGTTATATCTGATTTACAATCTTGTATGTCACAATACCATTAAGATTTCCTAATTCTTTTATCTTACTGAACGCAGTAAATGGTTTTAAAAGTATGAAATTAATCTTTGAATCATAGTATAGAGTATTATTAACCTGTAACAGATCCCATTAAAACCCAAATGGCTGTAAATGAACATCGTATGGGATGTCGAAGAGGTTATGTTCACGACAAACAAAAATATTAAGGCGTTTACCTTGTTTTATTTGAAGTCTGTCTGCTAGCACCACTATTATACGGCACAATATATTTCACATTAACGAAATACAAGAATTTTAGTTAAAAAATTGGTTTACATCACAGAAATAACAAAATAAAACAGAAAACATTGAAAGCGGGCAAGAAGCGCGATACGAAACAGCAAGCTAAGCAGCAGCTGACTACAAGCGCATGCCCGATGTGACCTTGTATGGGCGACCAGCCGTGCAATATTCTCAGTTTTTAAACGCAGTTTGAGTAATGTAAATGTAAAATGACATTATACATTCCAAATAAACGTTACATACTTAAAATAAAAATATTAATTATATTTTCTTACAATATAATATCTTAATTGATGTTGCATTATATCATTTTATAATTAAGATGGTAGCAATAAAATTTACAATATGAAAGTAATTTTATGAAGGTGACAAAAGTATATTTTTATTTTTAGTTAAATTTGCCGTGAAAAGCATTTATGTGATATATTAAAACGAATAGAATTTTTTGACGTCCGTACAAAGTTGTATGTGTGGATGCGCAACGTGGAGGAGTAGTGTGGGCGCGCACCGGCGGCGATGGTGTTGCACTCTAGCGGGCATATTGTGAATTATCGATTCTCCTTGTGCCGCCGCCCGCTATTGGCTCTGCTTCGTAATTGGTTTATGTAGCCCGTTCGTAACATGAATTCAAATTTAGCGCGCGCTGGGGCTCTCGAATGAACAGAGCCGAGTATTTGTACAGGGAAAATTACCCGTTCCAGATAATAAAATCTAGTAAAATACTATGGAAACTTTGTTTCACTCTCAGTGCGATGTTTCGACTATATAATATACTCGCTCGCCTTTGGAGATCGTTAATTTAAATAATGCGGTCTGAATTGAAGGTTTATTAATAAGACATAAGAATATTAAGATGCTATAAGTATCCTTTTTATTCTATCATAAAAATGTAAAGAATAATTAATTATCGTTATAAAAATAATCTTCTAAAGTTATTCAAATAATTAAGTAAATATCGTAGTTTGTAAGTTTGTCATAGAGACTGAATTACGCTGTCGTTGTTATTAAAATAAGATATTAAGAATTCTAAATAACAACTACTACTAAATAACAGTAAGTATAGCATTTAAATAAAGCTAAATACTTGTCAATAAATTTATATTTATTATAAAGTAAAACTAAAGGCGTATTATACTGAGCAGGTTGTTTGAACATCGTCTTGCTTCAGCACTAAATTTAAGAGGAGGGGAGGAACTGATATTTATGCACGTTAATAAGAAGCCGAGCTGCAGACAAAGCCTACCTTACGAACAATCTGCTACAAGAGTAGCTCATAAGTTTAATTTTCCTTTGAAATATTTCACCGTAGTAAAACCAATATTATAGTGATATATATTTAGTGAAAACTAAAAAAAAATTATGTTAATTTGTTTCTAATAATATTATAAATTGATATGAAAAATATAAGGGTTTTAGCAGTCCAATCGTTACATTATATTGAATGCTTAATGAAATTTAAATAATTTTGGTCATATAATCAATACTTTACCGCACGAGTGACATCTTTCTTTCTAGGTTTTGTTTCTAGTGTAGACATTTGTAGAAATTACATTGGTGTATGGTTCAGTAGAATATTCATTCGATGTATATGTATTTTAAAGTTACAGGACATAAGTGCCCAGCGTGAATTCGTGTTTTTCAACGACTTGATTAGCGAACTTTGTTTCGTCTCTGCTACTTTTTTTATACTCGGTGGTAGAGCTTTGTGAAAGCTCGTCTGGGTAGATACCACCCACTCATCAGATATCCTACCGCAAAACAGCAGTACTTGCTATTGTTGTGTTCCGGTTTGAAGGGTGAGTGAGCCAGTGTAATTACAGGCACAAGGGACATAATATCTTAGTTTCCAAGGTTGGTGGCGCATTGGCGATGTAAGCGATCGTTAACATTTCTAACAAAGCCAATATCTATGGGCTTTGGTGACCACTTACCATCAGGTGGTCCATATGCTCGTCTGCCTACCAATACAATAAAACAAGATAAGAATTTATAATACATATAAAGCTTACAGAAAATAATCTTTCAATATAAAGAGGAAATCTAATTAGAATCTTGATGGTTGGATTAAGTAGAGAAACAACCAGAAGACTCGAATATAATTGCGACTTCTTTAAAAAAAAATTGGTTGCCTGTAAAGTCGGTATACGGGCGAAAGTTTTACGTGACAACGACTTTGAGTGGTAAAATAATTTTAATGTGAATATTCATTCGTATAGTAGGAAGAAGGATGAAATAATAGTAACAATTTAAAACATTTATTTATACAAAGAATTATATTTAAAACATTAATTTATACAAAGAATCTCGCACTGAATTTCACTTTTTATGTCTGTCTCTCTCGCTCTTAGGCGGGCTAACCATGCCCGAGTGGAAGGGACGCGTGCCTCTCACTCGCTCTCATTGTGAGCGCATAACGTGAGCGGAGCGTAACGCAGTTTCTTGAAGTGTCACCCGGCAAACCAATTTATAAGACGTTGTCACGTCAAAATATTTTAAATTGTACTACATGTATTTTAAAGATATTAGTAATTACGATATAGATTAGCTATTCAATTGTAGTGTATTTATAATACACATCATATACAAATATGAATTAATCCTGATAACTGCTGACTGTTATGTACAAACATATGTAACATAGCAGTGAGTTGGGAACTGAACAGCGCGAGTAAGTAAACACAAAGTGTATTCCACGCTGCAAGAAAATAATTTAAAGATGCAAATACGGCATCGCGAGGAACACAAGTCGTATGCTGAATAGGATTTAGCCTATATATTTATATAATATTCAATGAAAGTATATATACTATTGCATTTGATTAGCTATTGCGAACCTTTATTTTTGTAATAAACATAGTTTAAAATGAACAGATAAACTTGTAACTAAATCTTAATGGTAATACATATGCCGTTGTCCTATAATTCGATAATATATTTTAGTTTCAAATATATTGTTAATATAGTTTGGGTAAACATTGTGGAGGCGTTCGTTTTATTTGTTTGGTATATATTGCGGTCAAATTACTTTACAATGACTAGAGTGAAACCTTGAAACTGAAACTTGAAAGTGGTACTTAAGCTGAGACATTATGAAATAAGATTGGCAAGAATGATGTGATTTTTTTTTTTTTTATTTACTACTCACAGGATAAGTGTCGGTCTTTGTTTAATTGATATGTACTTTATATTACTTAGTAATAATACTGAATCTACCACTCATCGTAATACTAAAATTGTATATTTGGCCGTGATATGACAGTGGCGGTATAAATGTGTGGTCCTCCCGGATCTACACTGAGCGACGATAGAAAATGTTTTATTATTGTTTTGCTATTTAACGAAATCTAATTAATAATAATTTAATAACCCCTCGAGGGGCGACTACATTAGAATATTTTACTTCAAATAGTTCATTTTACAAACATTTAAAAATATCGCATTGATGTTGAAGCTAATCTTCTTTAGATATGTCGGTATAGAAAACATAAAAATTTAATTAAAAAGTAAATCATTTATATTTGTATATATTTACATTCAAATTGTAATATTTAATTAAAGAGACAACTTCATATCCAACCACAAGCGCAACGTCTGTTTTATGTTATAGATCGGTGGACGGGTAATGTAGAGACGAAAGGACCACCTGACCGTAAGTGTCACCATCTTGACGATGTAAAAATAGAGTGATTTCTTTGTGATTGTAGTTACACTGGCTCACTTACCGTTCAAACCAGAATGCTATAATACTGCAAGTATTGCTGTAGAATATCTGATGAGTGAGCCAACCTACCCAGACGGTCTTGTGCAAAAATGTACCACCTAGTAAAGTAGTGTATTTATGTCTTTACTTGTTAAAAAACAAGCTGTAAAAAATATTCCATTGTCGAAATTTTAATTCGACTAAAGAAAAATCTGTTAGATAAAAATAGCATGATATTTGACTAAGCGCGTTTTAAATTATACGCGACTGAAAATGTTGTGTTAGATTAAAATATACTCACAAAACTGTTTGTGTAAAACTCTATTTACATTTATAATTGCTTGTTTGGTCGTATGCATAACATTTGACACATAATTTTAAATCATATTGATATAAGTATTTATGATATTTTCATGACACATTGTAATTATTGTATGTTTTAGTAACAGAACAAACGTGGAAAATTAATGTTATTAGCACGTATTTGGAAAACATAAATGGAAACAAGAGCAAATGAGATGTGCGCTAGTAAAATTTACTGGGTAGATGTGAATTTTGCACGGGGCGGTGCATTATGCTGCGCACGTAGCGCGCTGTCTGCACGCGGGCGGCGCGGGCGAGGTAGAGCCATATTCCGCTGGCTGTGGCCGACGCTTGCGTGCTCTTCTATCACCGAATCTCATTTATTATTTAAAGCTCTCTGTATTGAAATGTACTTATTGCTGTACGTGATACCGACTTTACTATGTGATCCTTTTATGACGAACCAATTCAATACATCGATAAAACTTCGCCTATAAATCTCCAATCAAAATCTGATAGAGTAAATCTACGATAAATTCAAAAAGTTTAACTGAAAATATTTAATCCAAAAAAGTAATCTTCAAAGAGACAGCGCGAAGAGGATTCCGTGCATATTTATTGCCGGTCTCTAAACCGTTTCTCGGGTAATTCGGTACAAGCAAAGCGACATTATTTTTGTAGTAATTTCAACGAATGTCCTTTAAAATATTCAGAGCGCTATAGCTGGGCCCATTAACGTGCTTGGGCGCAATTCGGAACGGGGACTCGTCCGCAAATGGCGGTGATATCATTAACTTGACCCCCACAACTATACGTCGCTCCGCAAGTTTTTCCCGATATTACACAGGAGAGATATTTGTGATACGATACTAACAGTCCCCTATAACATTTGCTTAAAAATAACATCAATTCGAACAATAACCACAACACAAATTATTAACATAGGTGCTCAAACAGCCAGTTGCTGGAATATTGAGTAAAGCCACCTAGCTTTGTTTGTCTTTCTTAGTACAGCTGTACTAATCTGAACTTAAAAAACAATTTGTACTCGAAACTATGAACCATTAGTAAAATCACTCAGAACGCATAATTGTTTTAGTTTAATTATAAAAAGGAATAGAAGTAAAAAGTGTAATAATATAAGCTAAAAATATACATTTCAGTTATGTTTGTGACTTTTGAAACATCGTTCAAAAAAAATAGATAACGAATTTCGCAAGAAAAAGGAAACTTCCCCTATCTTCAGACACAAAATATGTGGCGCGATACGAAGATAGGTACGGAATTCCTAACTAAACTTGTGCGAGGGGATTTCTCAGCTAAAGAAATAACGGCGAAAACTCACTAGCTCTGAACAAACGCATACCCGAGTGCCGCTGTTCTTTCAGATATGCAGAACAAATTATAAGGCGCTCCGTGAGCCACTGTACAAATTTGAATTTATGAACTTTTAAAACGACTTTATACTCTCTGACTGTTACAGGGCTCCACCGTTGGAAGATATACTCCGCCAAATTGGTTTTTAATCTTAACAACAAAGATCCTTTGCATACGATAATTTTAATTAAATCCGTATACTTAGTTTCACTTTAAATACGATTTTATAGAAAATTATAATGTCATTTGCAAAATGTCGTAAATTTGACGTGCGCGCTACGACTTGAAATTGCTATTCGATAGGTGAGAATAAAAAAAAAGAAACAACGTTGTACGGCGCCCTAGAAGAAATTCTTCTTGCTTCCAAGAAATTGTTTTTGCCAGCGGGGTATCAAGCTCTTAATTGAAAATTATGGTTCGCTATGAGAAACATATATTTAATTTATATACGGTAACTTCGCAAACTAGTAACAATTTATTTCTTATTTCCATAGAAGCTAGTGTCATGCCTTTTATAAAAGTTATGCGATAGTAATATTTTACATCTTGTATACGCTATAAAACCTTTAATAATTTTAAGTTTGTGTATCTCCTACCGTTGGCTGATTCGCAATCCTGATTTATGACTAGAATTCCATAACTATAATATATTTCTATTGTAATTGTCTTTGCGAATGTTACTGTGCCATTAGAAAATCGTCGGGGCGGGTCACAAACTAAGAACTGTGATGTCGAGCACGTTATATATTAGTCCGAGTAATTTAAAGTTAGTTGTGGGCTTGCAAATAAGCGAGGGGTTCGGACCGCAACTTGCTCCGCCCGCGCCAAATTACAGACTGTCAACTCGACTCAAGTAACCTGTTGACACTATGTTAACTTGTGATATTTCTCAGAGGCTTTGTTTATCGTGGACACAACGACTTCCATCGAAGTTACCATAACAAAATTACCCGAAAGAGTCAAATGTCCTAATCATTCCAATACAAATTTCAAGTTATTTGTGTCGAAATATTTTTTTTAATCTATTAATTGTAATTTGTATTTGCGGTTTGTATGTATTTGTTATGAAAATGATCTTTGTAAATATCTTTTGAAGCCATATCGCGGATCTTTAAGTTACACATGGCAAATAGTACCTATATTAGGTAGATTTTACATAGAAGTCTTGAAGTCGTTTTCCCGGCAGCCAACTGAGAGGATACAGTCCCTGAGCCGCCGGTTCAGTTTGAAATTTCATTCTTTCGAACACATATCTCGACTTCGTCCGGAAATCTACTTTACATTTTTCATCCTAATGGCCATTGGGAGAAAATTGGAAAAGAAGTTTCGAATTCCCATTCCAATCCTAAGACAGTTTACATTAAAGAACGTTTTAAGTTATGTTTACTTACTTATATAAGTATATGAATGGTCTATATCATGACTACGTAACTCAAACACTCATTTTTTAACAGATAAATAAAAAATAGATAGATAAAAATATGCACTAACTTTAAAACCGCTAATATATATGTAATAAAAAATTGTTATAGAAAAGCATAAAAATATTATGAAACTTATTATGAAGCGATTAAAAACGTTAGTAGTAAAGTTATACTGTGAACTAAAATCTGCCTTAAATATAACACTCATACATAAAGTTGAAGATCAGTAAGCTGGTTTTAATGATAAAATAAAAAGTATATAGCCATCTAGCGCTCTCGTACTTTGGAATAAAATGTATGGAACTAAAAATAAACAAATAATTGGTAGAAATATATCGCAAATTACAATCAAATTTAGATTATATTTTAACCAGCTGTTACAAAAACTTCATTATTAATTAGCAAATGTAGTGCATGTTATTTTTAAAACTAACCGCAACCCCTTGCGAAATTAAAAAAATGTGTATGCACTGTTTTCCTGGAACTCGAAAGGGGTGAGAAAGGGGGCATAATGTGTGGCAGCCCTTGCTTAGGGTTCGACCACTGATGATGCCTATAGTGCCAATGACCCCTTATCGATTCGTCGAATTCTATGAACTGACTTAATTGCATATTGTGTTCGACTCACGATTCTTATCAGTCATGAGAATTTGTAATGTAGAAAGTGCATTAGTTACGAACTCGATTGTATACAAATACATACAAGTTTATTATGATATGCTTACGTTCAGCATTATCATTATTCTAAATACTTACTAGAATAAAAAAAAATGAACTAGTCGGTTTATAAGTGTTTTGTTTTGCAAATATAGGATACTAGGATTATGTGCCATTTCTAAATATGAAAATAGATTATGTCTACATGTCATTAGAATTAAATTATCAATACATAAAGAACATTAATATATTGAGACGTGAATGATTTCAGAAACTAAAATTACGTTTAGTTAGAATATACAAAACACACAATATACCTATAGATAGTATTTTCCGACTTAGATCCAAGTAGCAACTATAAAGACAAAGTTCGATTCAGAAATCCACCGTAT
This sequence comes from Nymphalis c-album, assembly GCA_963151315.1. Classification (NCBI taxonomy): domain Eukaryota; kingdom Metazoa; phylum Arthropoda; class Insecta; order Lepidoptera; family Nymphalidae; genus Nymphalis; species Nymphalis c-album. The sequence continues at coordinate 9,087,042 of OY720590.1, read as the reverse complement.
AGTCCTTTAGCCGAGATGGAATCGAATGCAATACAAATACAACTAGATAGACTAACAACTAACTACACACTGACTTAAAAGTTTTTCTTAACACAAAAACATTCAAACAATAAGATAAAAAAATCTAATAATAACAAAAAAGCGATAGCATTACAATACGTCCCAAGTTATTATAATATACGGAGCTCTTGTTTCTAGAAAACGAGAGTTTCGTTGTTTATTAGGGTAGGTTATGTATAGGTTGATTGTTTCAAGTTTCAAGAACGGTCCGCAAGGGAGCGGGCGTGGCTCCTTGCGTCCGCGCCAGAGGTTCCGACTCTTGGTCCGCTTGTCTTAATTTACGGCGGAGTTAACCGCGGCCCGCAGTTTGTATTCATTACCCACCTGGCCACCCCGTTGCAGAATTTAATTCCTCGCAGAATCACTGCTCTAATTTACCACTAATCAAATATTTATTTCATCGTTGAGATATGGAATCCCTGGATTTAATTTACAACGTAAGTATTCATACACCACGGAGCATTGCTTAGGAATTCACAGAACAATTTAGTTACGTATATATTGTTGTAAATTTGTGTGTTCTAGATAGGGACCCTGGTATTTTGTAGTTATTTTATTATGTTGTAGAAATATTATAAAAGATAAATTTTAATAATATTATTCACAAACACTTTTACTCGTACTTGAAGAGAATTTAAATATATTTGTCTACGCTGTTCCCAACTTTTTGACACCCAGCGGGCAATGAATTAATTTAATTAGGAATCCACTGACAACTTTCTCTAGAAATAAGAAAAACTTAATTAAATAGTTAATTTTCTTTAGTATTTAATGGCTTTACTTTAAGACAATTTAAATTTATGTATGTAAAAAAAAAGTCACAACTTGTCATATCAACTATTAAAACTTGATTAAAACCACTTCTATATCTTTGTTTTATAATCGCTAAGCGCTAGGGTGTTTTGTATTGTTTATTCGGAACATATATGATGAAGCAATTATCCTTGGCCGCTGTAAGTTATTTTATTACGGACCGGGTCTGGGCGGCGGCATATTTACGGGGTACGGGACACTTAAACACCACGTTTGTTTGCATGTGATGCAAAGTTAGTCTTACAAACTATTTACACAAACGTAAAACACACAGACCTGGAATTCATTTCTAGCTAAGGAACCGTTTAACAGGCATTAGAAACTATTTAAAGTACTATTTAATTCATATAATGTGTGTATCTGAATAGTCGTATAGTTGATTAAACAAAAATATAAACGACTGGTTTTTTTTAAATAAGAACATGTGGGGTAAACAGAAAAATGTAAATGTTCTTGATTAGAATACGGAACTAAAGAATACATAAATCTTTATATAAAAATAAAAATGTTAACATACAAAAAATATTCTTTAAATTTCGGAAAACAAATTTAACTTTATTAATTATGATTTTTTTCAAATGGTTTCATAACATAATCTAAAAACGTTTAGTGCCTATTAGAACACTAAATAATATAAGCTATACGGAATAACAGTACATGAAATACTACACTCCCGTGCCTCGGAAAGCACGTTAAGCCGTTGGTCCTGCGCCTGAACTCTTTCCGGTCGTGTCGGATTGCCGTCCCATCGGATTATGAGAGCTAAGGAAAAGAGAGTGCACCTGCTAGCTAGCTATGTTTTTGTTCTTGTTATAGGTGACTGACCAGTACAGTGTCAGTACAGTACATTGAAACAGTATCTATGGAACCATGACACCACGTCCATCGTGTCTCCAGTTACACTGGCTCACTCACCGTTTAAACGGGAACGTAACAGTAACAATATATTATATAAATGTGATCAGAGTTCAAGATCATTGGTTTATTACCTATCTACTGAACCCTTTAACTATGTGAGAGCCTTTAATACAATTATTTTTAGTAAAGTCGTGTTGCATTTCTTGAAATTGAGTTCCAAATTCACTACTTTATAGTTTAAGTAAGCCTATGTACTAACCTTATTATGTATATTCTCCATAGGTACCAACTCTCATAGTGTTGCTTGTTCACCAACTCTTTGTATGACTTCCATAAACGTCTCATAAAAGTCTTCAAAAGTGAGCTGAGGAAATCCTAAAGCAACAAGTATTCTTTTGAGATCTTCGCTTTTTATCGGTTGTTTTAGTTGTTGCTTTTTATCAGCGAGAAGGTGCTCTAAATAAGCATACAAAAATACGCGTAAAGAAGCAATTGCCTCCGTTTTTCTTCTCATATTTTTGTACAATATACACAACAACTATGCTATTATATTTAATATGTGTATTAAATAAAGACTACATTTATTTTATGCCTGTTTACAGTAATAAAGCTGATTTCCAATAATTTAGATTAAATTTGTAGTAGATATAAAATGCCATCCAGTTTTATTTCGAATGAACTATTTACATTCATGAGTATGATATTTTTATGATAATGATAGTTAAGTGCAAATAAATGTTGAATAAAATTATATTTATTTGAAACTTTTCAAATAAATTAATCCCATCATTATACCGATTATTTATTGAAGCAAATAATCGAAATAAATATATACAACTATATACTTTTTTTTTATTGTATTAGAAGGCGGACGAGCATATGGGCTACCTGATGGTAAGTGGTCACCAACACCCATAGACAATGGCATTGTAAGAAATGTTAACCATCGCTCACATCGCCAATGCGCCACCAACCTCGGGAACCAAGATGTTATGTCCCTTGTGCCTATAATTACACTGGCTCACTCACCCTTCAAACCGGAACAAAGCAATACAAATTACTGCTGTTTTGCGGCAGAATATCTGATGTGTGGGTAATACCTACCAAGACGAGCTTGCACAAAGCTCTACCACCAATTAAATACAAATGTAGTAGTTATAGTACCTACTCTTACATTTCTGCACCATTACATTTAGTTTTATTAGATGAAATAAAACAAATGGTTAAAATATATAAGCTCTGGAATATATGTACTAGTTAAATGAATTTTTATTCTTCTTCATCTTCATTATATGTCCCGACTCTAAAGTCATCCAAACTCTGAACTGCATTGCATGTCATTTGTCAACGAAAGGAACTATTAGTTGATGAAAAGATTGAGCAAATTAGACAAATTAAAAGAAAAAATATTGTCGACGTGCGACCGTTGCAGTAACAGCTTTTCTCGTTCATATTTAATCCATATAGATAAATATTTTGTGAGTAAAAGATCTTCTGTACTCTAGTTTTAATATTGTAATATATATATGTACTCAACCTCGTATATTACAGCTGAAGAGTTTGTTTGTTTTATGTTTGAACGCGCTTATCTCTGGAACTACTAGACACATTTGAAAAAAACTTTTTGTATATGATATTCCCTTTAATATAGGTTATTTAACAGCGCTACGATCCACGTAAGCTGTAATGTTTAATGTATGTAAAATTAGTTATACATAAAAAGAACGTATATATGTTTGAAATTAATAGACTTCAAACCAATCGACATAAAACACATAGATGTATTCTTTCATTATATAATCAATTTTGTAGTTACCCTTAAAATATGCAAAAAGCTCATGATAAACTAGCACGGGCTTACCTATTATCGAACATTATCTCCGTCAACAACAGTTTTAATAATTTTAATATCTCTTACAATTACCGGTTCTACTTCTATAGTTTAAGCGACATTTTATGCAACATAAAACTTATATATATATAAAAAAATATATCCGATATTTTTAAAAGGATAAATACTGTGTGACCAATAAAAGCAGAAATAATCTTTTATGTTTTTAAACTTATAATTAGTTACTGTGAATTTTCTATAAGCGGCCACGCAACGCGCTTTTCCAACATATTTAAGCCATACTACATGAGACATTACGTTGGATGTATAACTTATTATTTAGTTGCTATCTTAGAGTATGTACGAGAACTCCATGAGCCGATCGCGTCATCAACATTTTAAAATCGAAGAACTAGACGCATTGCAAGATTCCACATATGGTGTAAATACCGTCTAGAACGCTTTATGATATGCATAGCTAAGTTATGGAATCCACTACCGGCTGTATTTCTGGGCACCAACAACCTAAACGCCTTTGAAGCTGGAATGAATCGGCATTTAATAGATTTGCTGACTGCCTCGCCGACCACATCTTGACATACCAGGCCAGATTACGGTCAAGATAAAATCTATGCAAAAGATAAATATAAAAAGAGAGAAAATATCATTTTTTAATATTATTTGATTAAATTTAATATTTTACCGTCCTGCGACCGGTTACCGTGGGTGGTTACCATCCATTCATCATACATTCTACCACCAAATACTAATACTTAATAGTGTTTTGTTCTAGTTTGAAGGCTGAGTAAATGTAAGCACATGTACAAGGGATCATGTTCCTTAGTTCCCAAGGCGATGTCAGGAATTATTAATATCTCTGACAGCGCCAATGTCTAAAGCTGGTTGTGACCACTTATCATCAAAGGTGATCCCTCGTTTCTGCGTCTACCTGCGTATTTTACAAAACTGTACCATTTCACATAAAAAAATGATATTAAAAATTATTGAAACATTACATTATTATTATTACGTTCAATTCTGACGAATTAAATGTGATATTAAAATGTAATAATAAACACAAAAGTTGGTTAAGCTAAATAAAAGTTTCGACCGCTAATTTTCTATGACGAGACATTAGTGACTATTTGTGGTAGGTATATATTGTAATGTTTATTTAGGACTGAGCAATAAATTACTGACAAATTGACCGCGTGCAGGAAAGGTAAATTAGATAGTTCGAACTAAACGAGTTATGGCAAAGTTGCGATACCGCAAGCCAAGAGAAGTTCGCGACGTTTGGAGAACGTTCCAGAATGTTCAACGAATTTACTAGTAATATGAAGATGAGAAGTAAAGTCGACTCGATTACACTATTGCGAATTTGTGGAATGAAAAATGGATACGAATGGAAGGACAGTCCTGAAAAATACGTATTAAATATAAACATATTTTTTAAGTAAATAGGAAAACAAATATTGTACACAAATGAGAAGAAGATTTAGATCTTAGTCCATCCATCACGTTGCTGCAATACGGGAAGTGGATGAACATAAGTTGATGAAAATTGTAATTTGACGCCAGATGCATGATATCTCTGCGGTACTTAACCTGGGCTTGAATCCGTAATATTCGGTTAACATTCAAGTCTTCTAGTCACTGGACCTCAGTTATAAATTTTATAAATGACATTCCTCATCGTAATAATTATTGGTTAGTAGTTTCTATTTTTTTTGGCTCGGCAGTCTGTATGTATTATTATGTGTCTGCTGTTAATACATAATATTGTGGTGTATATGTACATATGTATAGTTTGTTCGACATCCTCATTGTAAGTAAATATATCTATTATTTTTAAAGAAAAAACCGAATAACGAAACAGCGGGAACAATATTTTATCAACAATACATATTAATAGAATTCGACAATTATTTTATTAACATTTTTACGGAGCAGTGAGACGTCGAATTGTGCAGATATTCGCCCTCTGGCGTGCCGCTAACACTCCTTATAAATACTGGTAAGCCTCCGGCTTTTGTGGCTAATCTTTCGCGTGAAGATCGCTATTATGCCGCTATTTATTATTTCTACCGTTATTTTTCTTTCCTTAAGTCAAGTGCTTCATATCCTTAAAGAAAATTTTTAAGCTCCAATTCCTTAGCAGGTCTCACTAAAAGATTTCAACTTGGTTATATCCTGAAGCGCAATCAATGATTTTAAATCTTAATGGTTTGTAAACAGTTTAAAAAATCGATTTCCCTTGATATTATTCTTATTGCAGATTAGAAGAAATTGCGCTGAGAATTTAGAAAAAAATATTATTTAAAGAAAAAAATCTTATTTATATTGTAGTCTATAGACGACTTAAGCTTTTAAGTTTTTAAATTTAAACAGCGTATTCTGTAAAATTATCCTCAACGGAAAAACACAACGAAGATGAAATTATCTGTTGAACAATATAATTTAAAGTTTTATATTAAATGTATTTAAAAAAAAAGTTTAAGGAAAAGTCAAGCACGCCATTCGATGTATAAGCAAGATATAATTAAAAATGTCTCCGTCATCATTGTTTCAGCGTTTGTATCCTTGCGTGCTAGGCCTAGGTCTCTTGTCTCGCACACAAACATCTCTTTCTACTTAGTTATTGTGATTGTTTATCAACAATTATTTCTTATATAAGTCACTAGTGAAGTGACAGTTCGTACATAGTAATTAATGTAACCAACAAAAAGATTAAACGAATCTACATACAATGTGTTAATTGAAACGAAAAAAGAAAGTACTACAAAATTCGACACTTATAAGAATAATAAATTTGTTTCAACAATAAATTAATCATTAATAGTTCATATTAATATGTATAATAAGAAACGCTAAACGCGTACGAACATTTCAACGTTAAATAGCTTACTCGTTATAAGGGTAAAAAGTTTCATTATGAAATATTTTTAGGATAATAAAGCTAGGTTGGTATGCGTTGCGGAGCCTCTTTCAATTTTTTGTAAGCAATTATTCGTTACAATTTGCGCGCCACATATTCTACGTTGAGCTTAGAAAAAGAACGCGTTTCTGTTTTAAAATTGATGTTTATCTATTTGTTATAAATATATCACCACGAAAGCTGGCATATATGTATTTGGTTCACAGATAACATTTTTATATTATGTTTTTATGCTGCAGCATCAAAACTTCAAATGAAGATTGCTGCTACAAATCCGGTCAAACATCACTAACTTTTCTATGACGAAATTTGTGAAATATATGTCAATAAATTTTAAAACTTAAAAGAGGTAACATATGTGGCTGAAATATTATTGGAGCCCCGATATCGCATTATGACATTAATTTCATTTCGCATCCAGCTGAGTACCAATAAAATTGTTATGAAGTATGTATTATCTTTCGTATACACTTTGCATATAAGCGTAATATATAAACAACAATATGTAGTATCGAATTGGTATTGCAGTCTGAAAAAAAATGGTTATCTGTAAAGTCGTTTTACGGACGATAGTTTAATGTGACAACGTCATAACAAAACATTGAAGAAATGACTGCAATCGAGTGAAAGAGAGATAGATGCGGCGCAAGCGTACAATCAGCATAACGGGACAATGAGCGCAACGGGACAATGAGTCATCCTTTTTCGTGCATGCAGCCAGCGTTCACCGATTTATTAGACGTTGTCACGTCAAAATGTTTCTTTGTATCAGATAAACTAATACTTAAATTATTTTGATCGTATTTGTACGCATAAATATTATTGTATGTAAGCATAATCGTATTTATGAATTGTTTAAATAAAAATTATATATATGTAAAATATAAGAAGTTAAAGTATAGAAAAGTAGAATACGGCAGGAACGTAGAATATAAATTAATAAATAATAACAACTTGCTAAGTATCAGTTAATGAAAGAGAATCGTGAAATAAGATGCTATTTTACAAATTTCTTGAATGAAATGAGGGATTGCGAACGTCTTTCTTTTAGAAAGAAAATCACAAACAAAAGATGAGGAATGGGAAGGCAAAATCTTCTGCAGAACGATGAAAACTTTTGACTTTTGTATTCTTAACTTTCATACGCTATTCTATGATAATTGTGATCAATTTAAGTAATTATACAATATAGCAATATTCATATATTTCATATAGACCCATTTATTTCGGTTAATCAGGGAAACAAAGGTTTTTAGCTCTAGCTAAATTAGTAATCTTCCTTAAAAGGTTGTTTCATCTATATACTATTTAATAATAATATACCTCGTATTAGAACATGAGGCGTATAATAAAGGAGTAAATATTTAATAGATTATTGTAAGCGGTGGAAAAGTCGTACCGTGTAGTCGCTTAATCGATTTTCAACAATATGTTATAAGCAAAAATTTGTATTGGTGTACGCGTATGCTATAGCCGAAAGTCGAAGCCGAGTAAGTTATGACAAAGTGTGGTGGTTTGGGGCGCTAGCTTGCGACGCACTCCGCCTGCCTCGACGCTGAACTCTTAAATTAGCGCTAACTTACAACACTTAGCTTCTTCAAGTTTTGTTTGTAGACACCGTAAATATTCGATGTTGCGAGCGTGCAGTATGCTCGTTCGTTTTGTAAACGAATTAAAGCTCTCTTTCTATAAATTCTATAATTTTATTTTATTTTTAACTTATTTGCGAATTGTTTATACGCAATTACAACAAAAAAGAAAACACATTTATCATGATAAAATAATAGAAATTACCGTAATTATAATAATACCGATTTTTTTATGTTAAAATTGTTTAAACATTTAATGTCATATTTATGGCATTAATAAATATTTTATTTAAATAAATGTTATTTATTGTTACCGATTACAATTGATCCAGTAACTTTAAACTGTATTTGTGAAGCCAACTGGAACTGCAATTGGAGTGCGTAGAGATATTGAATAGTAGCGGACGGGCCAATAATTCGATTTCGCGGTTATTTTAGCTCATGTAGGCTGTGTGGGCTGTTGTGGGACGCAGGTGCTTCCTCCAATAGTAATAATCAAACGGAACAGTGCAATGTGAGCACTAACTGTTCATTCCATACAACTGTAATTAGAAATAAGTTTATAACGTTCCGTCGGTTACATTATAAAATTATATTTACTTGTAATAGCCTAAGCTTAAGATAAAGAAAATCGTATATAACTTTAATTGAATTATCTTTTAAGCAAAAAATTCTTTGGTACTACATCAATAACGCGTAAATACTTTTTGAAGGTAGTTTTTAAAAAAAGAGGTATAATATAAATAATAATAAATTTTATCAATTATTTTTTTGCTTTGTTTTGCAAATGCACAAAAAAAATATCACTGAAGTTTGGTTAATCAGTCATTGTTGCGGAGAGCATATTTTAGTTAGACGGTGCAGGTGCGCTTTTCGCTGCAACTTCGATTAATTCCCATAACGAGGCAGGTCCATCACGCGCGCGCTCGTTTGTCTCCGGACCAGCTATAAATACATCAGCGCACTTGCAATTTAATCCGTTTTGTTCCGGTCCCATGATGCCGTATTCAAACGACGCGAATGCTTCCGAAAGAGAACGGACAAAGGATATCATGGAAGACACTGCTCGCCCTTTTCTAAAGTGCTTATAATTTTTTTTGGATCATATTTATAAGGAAAATTTTAATTCTATTAAATTTATATTACGTTTATTAATATTTGGTTGTCTGGGAATTGAAATTATATTAAGTCAGCAATGACAAAAATATGTCATCAAAAAGAAATTAATACTCTTTTATGTATTTTCTTTCGCTACTTGAAACTTTCAAAGTATAATACAAATGTACCAAAATGCACGTTTCTATTGCTTATGAAAGTTTTGATGACACGAAGTGTACGTTTTGAGCACAAAAGTTTGTAGTGAATATGAAATGTATGCATTAAATGTGCAGATTCATTAAAAAAGTGAAAAGTTTTAAGAAATTCACTAATTAATTGGTCGTCTATATTCTTAAGAAATTATAACAGTTCTTTATAATTAACAAAGCGCTTAAACGCAAGATGTCTAGATCGTCTTTGTATGCTAATATTGCTAGAGCACTATTGTAGGACCGAACTGAATTTGCCTATTGAGCCAAAATATCTCCTCTAGTTATTCCAGCGCTGTAATAAGAGACAGCGATCGGAACCTTTGACATTAAGTATGTAAAATTTTTCAAGAAAAGGTTTTCCCTTGAGAATCTACCGGAAAATCGAAAGATGAGCACACAAGAGAGCTTAAGCTATGTACACATAACGGCTATATAAAGTTGCGGTTTCAAATTATTCGGCTTAATTTGGAAGCGATAGTTCATCATTGTTGAAGTCTATTGAGCAGAAACTCAAGCAAATTGCAGAGATGGCAATTCATAGGCAAATCTGCTCTAAGCGTGTTAACATGGCTACGGGGTTATTGCGGCGTACCGATCCATGTGTCAGTATATACATATGTATATAGTACGTTTTATGCATGTAACTTAGGCTATTTACTATTGTATTGCTGCATTTATGGAATGGATTCAGTCAGCCAAAAGCTAGTGAATGGCCCAATGCTGGGCTATGGCCTCCTCTCCTCTTAAGAGGAAAAGGTTTGGAGCTTAATCCACCACGCTGCTCCAATGATTTTCTGTGAAATTAGACACATGCACGTTTACTCACGATGTTTTCCATCACTGTCAAGCACGAGATGAAATATAATCACAAATTCTTAAAATCCTATTATTTTCTTTATTTAGCTTCACATTTCTGTGTCACAAATTAAATACATAACATTCCGACTTGCTTGGGTTTGAACCCAGGCTTATCAATTACTAATCACGCGTTCTTACCACTGGGCCATCTCCGCTTACAATAGATTTGTATTAATGTAGTTTGAAATCATACAATTATAATATATAGAATTATTTCTATATAAATTATTTTATGTTAATTGTTTTTATATCGCATATTATTGCATTGCGAATACAATGTAATTCTATTCTCTAATAATTATAATTACATTTGAATTCCACAATGATTGGTTTAATTTGGGGAATTTAAATTTCAGAAGTGAATCATATCGTTATAATAGAACGTACGTTTGGCTTCAGGTTGTCAGATAGATTAGTAAATTACGCGCGCAATTAGAAGTGACGATGTTTGGCGGATGTAATGAGGCGCAGGTCGGCAATGGCATGCGACACAGACGTCGCTGCCGTTACTGACAACATTCAATCACTTCGAGCGGTATATATAACACTTGTATCTCTCAAAATCAACCCTAATACATTGGTATACGACACACATTGAAAAGGGGAAATATTAACATCAAGCATTAATCTTTGTTTAGGAAAGTTAATGTACCCATAGAGATAGAAACAGTTCTCAGTTGTGTATTTGTTTATAAGATAAAAATAACGTTCTTAATTACGTAGGTTCGTTTATTGTAAGCTCTGATTGGTAATGAATCCGAGCCATTATCATGTAACATAAACATTTCTGAATTTCATATCACGACCGGAGCCTGCCTCGCTTATTACCTCCGCGCTGAAAAAGAATAACATCGTTTTGGTACTTTTGACGCGGATTCCGGATGCCTCCGTTCATATTGTGAGCCGTTAATATTCTGCACGAAGCATCCGACCTTTTTTATTTGTATCTAAAATTGAACATTTTGTCGCGACAACGAGCACGCGCGTTGCTCCCCTTCGGCGAAGAAGCGATAAAAATACGAAGATGTGAGAGTGCGACAATCCCGCGCACTAACGACCTCGTGGCCGTTTAATTCACACATCTGCTGCAAATTGACATCACTCGCTCTCCCGTAGCTTGCGAGTGAGTATATTTGATACGAAGCATACCGTTGTGCATTGCAAGATGGTGGTAACGTGGTTGTTGAAGAAGTATGGTATTGTGCACTAGTCGAAATGTTTTAAATATACCAAACATGAAAAACCTGACGTAAAATCCATCAGGCATTCTGTTTAATAAAGAAGGCGAAAAAAAAGGAATTGTGAAAACAGTGTGCAGAGTGAAAAGCCTCATCAAACAACCAGCGGCGAGCGATGAAAAAGTTAGCAAAACAACAAACAGGCAACTTCTCAGCAGCATTTGGTGGCCACCTCTACAATTTACGGCTTTGTCATTATTCAAAGTTTTGAAAAAGTCTCGGTTGCTGCGAAAATTAGAAAAAAGAGGATTTCCTCCTCAATATCTTGTGAATTTGCTGAAGTCGGGTGCCTTTATGCTGAAGTGGCAAACTCGCTAAGATAAGGGGAGGAACGGACAAATTGTAATAATTGCGAGACGAGATAAGAAGTGACACCAGAAAACAAATGAAGGCGGGTGGAGTTGGGACGGGGGTGGCGACGCGCGTGACGTCATCGTGCCTAGAGCCCATAAACTTCTTAGCCATACTATTAGACCACGCTTTGCCTGATACTACATCCAGACACATAACAATAAAGTGAAAAAATTATTGCTGTGTTTGTCTGAATAATATCTACTATGTAAGATAAACAAACTTCTATTCTTCTTAAGAACACGGCTGCCGATAAAAAGTTTACTGACTTATCTAATATATTTGTGTTAGTATGTTATAATTAATTGTCTAGGTTTAATAACATATTGTATTGAAACAAGTGAAATTTCGTATACTAGATTGTATTATCACTTTCGAAATTTCAACTCAGCTTTTGGTGTGTGTTTATTAAGAGCCTAAATCAATAAATATATATCTTTTTCTTTACTACTTATAACAAAAATATAATTAACGCGTCAATAATAAAACCTTATTTTTTATATCTTTAGTATTATGAAAGGATTATAGAAAAGTAAAATTATTGCAATACTAATTTCTTAAAGGATCGCGATAATTAAAATGCACTTTGCAGTGACGCGAGTGATATTATATAAGGAATTTAAATTTGAAGCAGAGGTCGCAAGTCGCAGCCGATCCCACGGGACTGGTACTTCGGCTGTCTCCGCCACTCGCCAAATTAAAATGATAAATCAAAATCTGTCAGCGACCGCACGCAGATAATTATGTCGAGCAAATTCATATTTGCCGATTGCTTTTACATTTACAAACCGAGATTGCAAACAAATGCACAGTTTTTAGTATGAGACCAAACATTAGAATTAGCAAAAGGCAAAATTATTCACCGAAACAAAAAGAATAACATAAACCTTGAAATGGCGCGATTTAATCATTTCATTCCTTTGCCTTTAGGTTAGATAATGTCGAAATTATACTGAAACAATGGAAAAGATAAAAACGAATATCATCATATTTTGGTTCGCAATAAGCCAGATCATCCTCTGAGTATAATTTGTGGTAATGTTTGTAATTTTATACATCTTTGTCAAACTAGTGTATTAAAAAATAATATCTATATTAATATAATTTTATATGTTATAAAAGATGTAAGTATATAAATATCAAAATAAAATTTTTGTTCACCGTTGAATCGCAATTCCGATTTACTGGACGGAAAAACCAACCAAAATCTCACCAGAGGCTTATTGATTCTGGTTTGTAAAGTCAAGCGTTAGTATTAAGTAACTCCAACCTAGATGAAGGAAATACTCCACACGAGGAGCAGAGTTTTGTAGAGCAAAAGTCTTGCTGTATTTAGTATCCTGAGTCCCGACCTATTCTTAGCCAATTTGACTTTGCTCTGCAGATGATCCAAGTATTTAATTCTCGTTCTATGTAAGCGTATATAAGCCTAATACTTTTTTTGCTGATGTTAATGAAACCTGCCTGGATTTCAACGCCAATATTTAAACAATAATAATAATAATAAAAACTTGAAATAATTATTTTTATTTTAATTGAAGACCTTTTTATTGAGAAATTTAATCTAAGTTTAAATTAGATACAACCTAATTTTGATTTGTGACTTGTAAATAGCGTTAAACAGAAATAATATAGCCAAAATAAAAGTAATATAATTGCAACAACTAACAACGAAAACCGACACCAAATTAATATGTGGTAATGACGAGCTGGAACGATCAATGTTATTGATAAAATAGATATCAATTTGTACATTTGTAAACATTAAATATATGTACGATATAAATGCGGTATTGAAACGCGTAAAAACAATCGTGTGGTCTAACAAAATGAACTTCAATTTGTCAACAATTCAAAATTACACTGCATAAGTAGTAGTATCTATACTACACTGTTTTTAGTAACAACACAACAAGTACACAACTGCACACCATAAGATAATTTTAAATGAACAAACATTGAGGTATTCTTTATAATTAAAACTTCAGCTTTATTAAACAATTAGTTTTCGTTTGTGTTTGTGTGTGAAACTTGTATGAAAAGTATCATGTTGATCGGTTGATCAGTTAAGACGTAAAAGCGTATCGAACATACAAACAGACAATGTCACTATCAAATTTTTAACATCAGCAAAGATAAGATTATGCCAGCCAGTCGACTATGTAGTGTATTGCGCAATCTTCATTTCGTATCTATTGGGTAGCTTTCGTAAGAAATTTCCCCAGTAAATATATCTTCGGCTCTCAATATCGTAGCGAAACATAATATACGTGAGTTTTGAATTTTTAATCAAGAGATTTCTATGTAATATTTGCATGTTCAATCGCACAAATAATTTGTAGTTTTTTATTAGTATCGATGATATTATTTTTTTGATTAATAGATAAATATGATTTTGTGCCTTAAAAGTTACATATCCTTATTTGTATGATAGATCTTTACTAATATAATAAATTAACTCTCTGTATTACGCTTTCACTGACAAACTGCTATACGGATTTTGATGGAATTTGGTATGAAGTAAGCTTGAACAGCGCGGAAGGATGCACATAGGCCACTTTTTACTACAGCGCAGCGAAAACTAGTTTAAAATAAAAACAGAAATAGAATAATAGTTCTTCAAGGTTGGGCTACGTTGGTACCTGATTTTAGAGAATTCCATGCAAATGAAATTAAATTGTACAGTTTTGTTTTTTTTTAATTTATAGGCTCAGAAAATCTTTGCTTTTCCACTACATTAAATACTCTTAATTTGCGTATAGTCATTCAGTTTAATTAATGTGATTATATCACAATAATCTGAAGCAAAAGGCAGGTTAATATTATCATAGACAAAACTACTCATACGTACGAAAAATAAACAAGATTTAAAAAATATAACAAAGGCTGGTTTCCTTCATACTTTTAAATTGAAAAGCCAACACTCGCGGCACGTTCAACGAAAATCGTTTCTCAGATAACCATAATGTTTTATTAAATGTCATCCGCAATATAATGAGGTGCGAGGGATCTAACATTTGCGAGAGAGGCGCTACAGAAATATGTGCGAAGTATTATGGAGTGCCGTTGTAAGTCAATGAAGCGGCAAATGGGGTGTTCTCGCCGCTTCGATGAGGGCACACTCTAATAAATAAAATTATGCCGCAGAAATTACAAGAATACGCGGGCTGCCAGCGATCCCCGCGAGATTGGATGCTGGAGATTTTCATCGATATCCTCCAATAATGAAGGTAATACGTAGTGAGCTTTGAGGACACTATGATTGCCTTGGCGATAAATAAGATACGAGTACGTGTAGTATCAGATGTTATTTTATAAACATTTAGCTTGTTAAAAACTCAATATATTTTATAGCTATTTATATGGACGTTGGGTTAAAATGATACATGCTTGGGTGTACTGATTTGATACTGACACATATGCTAAATCAACTACTTATTTACCATCTATAATAACATATTAATAATGAATTGATATATATTGAATTTATATATATTTACGAAATTTATCTTTATTTAAATAAAAACTACTAGTATATTCAACGTTGATATTGATGTGCATTTTGTAAGTATAATTTGTTTCCACAAAAGTTTAACGTTTTCAGACTATGGAATAAAACACCGATTGAGTTTTGTAGAACGCTTGGACGGGTCCAACAAAAGTTTTGCTTCGGCGAAATTTACGATAAAGTAGCGTAATTTGTCCCATCTATTGTGTTCTCCTGAATGCACCGCCGTCGATTCGCTAATGATCCATCCCAAATGTTACTTCATGATCAAATGCCCGTTATTATTTCATATTTTATAACGGACTAGCAAAGCCCGGCATATATATAATTCAAAATTAATTTCAAATATAACTTTTAGTTATATTAGTATTTTTTTTTAACTTGTGAATAAATCGTAACACACAGATATATTCGTGTGTCGTATGTCACGTACGTTATTCGCTCGACCGTTTTTTCGTTGCAAATTTAGTTTCCACGACAAACCCTTATTTTAACGTAATAATATATAGCATGTGTCCATCTTGAGGTTACATTCTATATATAAGTGAAAGAATAATCATATATTAAGAATTTTATAAATCATTCGTCGATTTATCAAGTTTCGGTGATTAATGTATGAGACATTCAGATTTACAAACTATACCTGTCTGTCATATAGAAGACTAGCTGTGCCCCGCGGTTTCACCAGCGCATAATTAATAAAAATAAGCTTAGAGCCTTCCTCGATAGACGGACTACACAACGCAAAAATAATTTTTAAATTATAATACAAAAAAGGTAGCTTGACATTTTGTTCTATGTCAGTAAATATATTACTTTAATGTTAGGAAGTGGACGTATTCCCAGGGCATTATCAAATCATATATTATCACGCTCAAAGTGATGATGATCGACTTCGGGCACAGCGGCCATTCCCTACGGAGACTAGCCAACTTTTGCAGGACGTGTAATGCACCAGTGTTCGATCCTACTATTATTATGTTGTTATTATTTGAATATTTGAATATTGACGATCCGGTTGGTGTGTTTTGTGAGACATTTGCCTTACACGCCGCAGGTCGTGGGTTCGATTACCACCCAGGACAGACATTTGTGTGCATGAACATGTCTGTTTGTACTGAGCTTGGGTGTAATTATATATATACGTGTGTATTTACAAAAAAAAGTAGTATATGTAGTATATCAGTTGTCTGGTTTCCATAGTACAAGCTCTGCTTAGTTTGGGATCAAGTGGCCGTGTGTGAATAATGTCCCAGGATATTTATTTATTTATTATTATATTGAAAAGAACTGATATGTATATATATTACAAGAAAGATTAAATCAAATAGGAGTGTCAGTATACATTTGTAAAAGGAAATTAACCTAGAAACACAGCTCATAAACGTAAAGAGATCTAAAAATAAAAACTCTCACTTTTGCTTTGAAAGCCACGTAAAAGTGGAAAAAATATTTTTACATTTTACTAGCTTAGTCGCTCATAAATAAGTAACTGTGCAAAATAATTATAAAGGATTTTACTTAAATGTCGTGATTTGCTTATACCATATATCATTTTAAAAACCATATTTCATGACATATTATTTATAATTTTTTTTTTAAATATAATTTAGGTAGGTAGGATAGCAAGTGAGTTACCTAATGGTAAGCATTCACCATCGTCCATATACATATTAACCATTTCTAAGATCACTAATGCGCCACCAACCTTGAGAACTAAAATGGTATTGGTTAATGGTACTGGCTCACTCATACTTCAAACCGGAACCCAACAATACTACGTATTACTGTTAGGCGGTAGAATATCTAATGGGTGATCCTTGCCCAGACGGACTTCCACAAAGTCCTACTACCTAGATTATTTCATACATATATTTGATTGCATCGCATCACATAGTATATGAAAATACATATTATGAATTTACAATTAAGTTTAATTTATAGATCAATTCTGTAGTCATAGGATATAAGCGTACTGTTAACGCATTTTGAACATATTAAATTCCTGGCGACGATTAGCATATTACGCAGAATGTCATATTGAAATTCATTATGTGAAAATATAACGTCTATACAATGAAACATTAATTATTATAGTTTGTTGATTATATAGTTTTTGATTATTTAATAATTATATCTGCAATTATTCCCTCTTTGCTTTAATCCTTAGCTTACAAGGATCAATTTTCTGAGGACGGTTCAAGCCTTGAGTAGAGCCAATAGAAGTTTAACATTTTTGGAGTCAGAAGTTCGCATCGTTTCTTTTGGTTCTTCATTTAATCTCTCTCTAGCCGTGATGAAGTCGGTATCGGATTGCGAGAGTGAAGATAGAGAATGCATCTTTATTTAACATATGGATGATCTATGAGATTAGACGGCGCTGACTAGGGTGAAATTCTATTAGGAGGAAATTATTATTTCATTGTTTCGGATGAGATAACTAGGTATCTTATTTTTGTTTTTTTTTTTGGCGGTAGGCAAAGAAAATGTTAAAATTTTTACTATATTTTAAAAATTGATTTTTACTTACAAGTTTTATATTTTCAATTCATTTTTGTTAACATTTAATATAATATCGTATTTGTTTTATAAATTATTTTAAATACATCCACTCCTTTAATTTTAATTACAATTTAATAACTTTAAAAGTATGCAATGATAAAAGCATTAATTAAAATTCAACCAATCGTCCACATTTATTATCCCGAAAATAAGTAGTTCAAAGAAAATAAATATGAAGTATTAACGGAGAAAGAAATCGGTTCGTTTTGAGTAGTTGTATAAAAAGAACAATTTTTTAATAAGACCTATCCATTCCGCAGCAGCGCAAGACGTCGAGATTAAAACGCTCGATAAAATAGCTAATAAAGGTTGGATCTCTTGAGCTTTGATAAGAAAGAAAGTTTTTAACTTTTAAGCGTGGTTTTGTTCACTTTTTATTTTAAATAATTGCATCAATCGCTTAGTTCTCAATAGTCTTTTAAAGTATTTCACAAAGCAATATCAGTAGATGTGTTCGTACTTTGTTAATGATTTTGAACAATTAATGAATTTTAATAATTGTTTTCGTCTTCCCTTGCCATATATTGCTTATGGTTATCATTAAAGCGATACATTTCAAGTAAATTAAGATCAATTTGCGGAGGATTTACAGCGAAATGTGGAAAATTAATTTATGAACAGCGTGACGGAAATAATGTGAGTGAACGCTTAATGAATGATTTTAATTTAATTTAACAGAATGCGATTGATGTGGACGTGTTAACGTTTTGCCGAATAAACAAATTTAATTAAAAATAGTTACACATCATAAAGAACTATATTTATTTAATGATGTTATACGCTTTTTATTAAGTTCCCAATTAAATGATGAGCAGACAACTGCATCGCATATTTATCTTGTTGTTAAATGTTTATTTTGAATACGATTGCGATATTTTATATCCGGGTTGAAATAAACCGATAGTAGCCCCGATAGAATGATCGGCGATGATCTCGTGCCCGCACACACTCCCGCATCACTCACGATAATAGCAGGCTCCGTGTCGCGACGCTAAATGTAAATCGCTCTAATTTATATGCGCGATAACGTCGCCGTACTGCTGTTAACTGTAATTATATTACCGAGCGAGGACGTGTTGATCAAAATGTCTGATTAAAAGCCCGTGATGCAAACCGAGAAAAAATTTGCCAGTCCGTCACGAACTGCGAAATTAAGGCTAACTATGTTGCATCTGACCACGTTCGGTATAAGTGCAAAAAAACACCTATCTTGGTTGTGGTAGAGTGACATTTACACGTTATGTGCAAATAATTTTGTATTCTGTTAAATTAAAATATCACTAGAAGTTTTATACAGAAAAATATTTAACAAGAAACACTATTAAGAAAATTGGTTTAAATTTAAAGACGTTATTAAAGTGAGTGGGTAGTTAGTAGAACAATTTATTTTTCAAAGACAGAGAACATATCGCAAGGATGAACGAGTTTTGTACGAAAATTTAGTATGCACGTCAGTAACCTTCCTATATTATGTTAGAGGCACATAGAGACAATGCCCCAATGGGCAATCTATTTGAGTAATTATCCGCTAAGGGCCATTGTCCGCCATCTTGTGTGCGTGGAATGAGCCTTGTTCACTCAATACCTTGTTATGTGTATGTACATGTGTTTGGTGATAGCAGAATTAGCACACTCAAATCTCTCTCATTAAACTGTATTATTCTTGCTTGTTTATCAACGTGTGAAACTTTTAATGTTGACATATTGAAAATGTCTTAATGACTGCCTCTTAATCGTGTAGACATTCAATAGAAATCGGCGAGAAATGGAACATGAAACACTGTTTAATTATAACACCAGATAAGTTAACAATCTCGAGAGCGAGTCTGACTGCGGCTTATCTGGCGCCAAATGTTTCAAAGGAACTTTTAACGAGTTTAAAGTTGGCCAAGTGTAGTGCACCCGCAGCGAGTGTGGCGCTCAACGCCTCTGTAGCTTAAGATTAATTAAACAATTGCACGATGGCTCCTTGAAAACACTCCGACATGTCTCGGCCCGTCGTCGCCAACCTTGCCAAATTAAAGCCATAAATCAAATCCGCCGACCGGAAACTGTGAAACGTAATAATGAAGACTAACCTGAAAGTTAAGAACAAGACTACAATCTTAGCGTAAGATTAATTTCTTTAGGATTTTAGAGCCACTGAAAATCAAATTCCGAATGAAATATAAATCTTTATTAATTTCGTCGTAAAATGAAAGTTTATTTTCAAGAGTGTTATATAAGTGCTAAATAAGCATCGTAAAAATATACAGTAGGGAGAAAGGAGGTAAGTTTTTAACATCGAGTTCATTCGAAGCGGCTCGTAATTCAACCACAATTTATGTGCGTGCGCCTGTGACGCGTTAAAAGATTAGTCGCTACCAAAGAGCAAAATAACTCAGCACTCTACGCCATTGTCGGCTAAATGTGCTTACTTTGCTAGTCTCGAATAAAAAATCATGGTTCAAAATGAACGCAGTATTTGGCTCTACCATTCGAAACTTTTTCTTTACGATTTGCAGTAGAACACTGAAGAGTCGGGACGGGGTATTTAAAGCGTACTTAAACCGCTTCGATACTAAGTCGAAGCACTCGCTAAGTCAAAAGCAAAATGGCGAAACTTTATAGTGTCTAAATCACTTGTTTAAAAATGAACGTCTAGAACAACGGACGAGGAAAGTCAGGCCGAAGTTTAGGAGTATGAAGCAACCCGGACGGACGAACTCGTAGCATTGAATTTGTTTTCCAACTGAATCAATCAGCTTTTGCATAGTTCACGAGTGTCGGAATACGAAATCAATTCAAGTCACATCGATGTTAAACTGAATAGTTTAAATATCAACTTATTACTTCAGGGAAGTATTTATGTCCATTGATAATTGGATTTTAAAATATCTGTATCGCTAGTAATTAAATTGTCGATATATTTGTTGCATAGCATAGATGAGTGGGACCAATCACGTGCGACATTTTAGTGGCCCCTCAGAGAATCGTGAACAACAGCCTTTGAAAACAAACATAGTTGTGTACTTCATAAATATATGATGCACTAAATATTTACAATAGTGTAAATTATTTGTACATTACGTCATATTATTTATAAATCATACAATATAAGTAAGTTATTTCACGAAACAAGCAAATACACTTTATGCATATTTTAGCACATATTTATAATAGAAAGATAAGCTTAGAATGTAAATTATTGCGTTATTATGCTTGGAACATTATTCTCGCGCAAGTTTCAACACTACCTCAATTTAATTAACAATAATACCTACTACAACATTAACGTAACATAGTTCTGAACAACGGCAATTGAAAATTATATTCAATAAAGTTCGAGTTTTGATGACTAATTTAACTTAAATATCAGTTTTAGTAGCTGTATCTATAACCTATACTAGTTAGTATTATATGATCTGTGCTATAATATAATAATATAATGACTGAGACCTTTATGTTTTAATTTGTTATAGTCATTAATTTGGTGTTATTGTAACAGACTATATGATTTTTGATCAATTATCTTCTCAAATAATAATCGCATTAAACAAATATATTATCTGCTCGTCTGTCTGTATAAAATACACGATTAATTGTGTGAATGTTAATTAAGCCCGTTCATGTTATAACTATTAAATGGTTTATAGGCTAAAAAGTGACAAAGTATATTCATTATCAAGTTACAGTATTCGCTAGACTATTTTACTTTCTCCATTGTTTTTCCCTACAGAGAAAATGCTCCATTGGTAACTAAAGTGTAATATATATTTTTTATATTTTTATGCCTACGAGTAATAGAATATACATTGTATTGAATGGTATTCGTTTCTATAATAATGTAACGTTATTTTAAAGTTTGCTTATTAATAAACTTAAATCTTATGCCAAGATAAAAACTTTGATAAATCAAACATTATTCAGGATTAAAAAATATTTTAAAGAATATTAAAGATAAAAAGCGTGGAATAAGTATTTGTTGATTTCCCGTAGCATATGCAAAAAAATAATTGTATTTGATTGACTCTAATTAAGGGTTTGAAAAAGAATAAATCCTGAGTTTCTCGCCGGTTCTTTTCGGTTCTGTAACCGTTGCTAGTTTTACATTTAATTCAATACTGTTTATTGTATAGTATTTATTTTATAGTATCTATAAAAAATGCAGATATAATTTCCGCCATTCTTCATACGTCATTCCTTTAAGGAGATTTTATTTCTACGTAGTGGAGCTGTGTCTTCACGAAGTTCAAACTTATTCAATGCATTACGGATCTTGAAAGACGTTCAATAAGGTCACATTAGGTTGGTAAGACATTTTGTAGCTATAACCGACGAGGCGGGCGTTTAACCTCATTTCACGTTGCATGGTGTTCTAACAAAAATTAAATATTCACTAAATTTATTCAAGTATAAGATTATAATGTAATCTTTTCAAACAATCTTTTTTCTTTCGTGTTAAAGAAAAACAAAATAGAAAAAACGTTTTCTTTCGGTCTAATAAGTCGTTTTATAAACAGGCCTATGATACCAATAATTGCGTCCTAAATTTTTATAGGTCACATGGATAGGCCGTGGTCGAATTCATTACCTTATGGGATTGTAGTATGGTGGGCGAGTGGCTAGGGAGGGGGCGGCCTACATGGCGACAGCGCTCCGCCGCCGGGGACGGGAATGTAATATCAGTAGAGTAGTGATATTGCGGTTTCTAACTTTTATGATCAAACGTGGAGCTGTTATTCACTAAAAACATATTGAAAATTCAATTGGCTTCGTAAATATAAAATAACCTCAAAATGATAATAGCCTTAACCAAATTAGATATTGGAGTCAATTTGAGGTTTGGCGCCGCGTTTATAATTTGTAATTTGTGATTTTATCACGTTTGCGTTCACGATATAAAAACATAAACTCATGAATATGTCTCATAAAACAATAGCAATTAATTTAATTGATTATAATAAATTTTAAAAACTGTAATATTTCAGTGAAATGTTTTATTCGACTTGTATTTTTTTAAAAGTTAACTCCGATAAAATCACGTTAAAATAAGAATCGAATTATCCAAAAATAACATGCACTTTGGTAATACAAACAATGCGAGGGACAGTTTTATTGTGTGCATCGGGCCCCAAAAACGTCGAGGGCCACGGCGGCGCGACTTAATTGCAACGTGCTTGTTATCAACAACCCGTGGCTACCTGAACTTTCAAACCGAAACGTTCATATCTATTTTTTACACGGGTTCGTTAAGGAAATAACTAAATTTTCTTCCAATTCCGAATTTCTTTCTCTCAAATTCAATAGTTAATAGTTTAACTGAATTCACCCTATTAACCTATAAAACTCGAAATTACAACGTCCAATAAAATTGAATGAGGAAAGCATTTTTGCCTGCGTTTTTTAATCGTTAAAGAATAACTAACGTAATCAAGTAGAGCGTTTCTCGCTGGTATTTGTAATCAGGCGTTACTCAGGTGATTACGGTCTAATTTAATAGGGCAAATGCAATATTAGAAAAACTATAAAATTATAAATATATGTATATATTATTCTACACGTGGAAAGCCGGGACGGGAAGCTAGTATGGAATTAAACAATAATTAGACTGTACATCAAATAATAGACTTTGTACCATATTAATAAGCGGTTACAACCACATAATAAAATAATATGTAAAGATAATTCATTTGCTTTATTTGTAAAACTCGGCTGATGTATTCGTGCATCCAGACAACAATTGTAAAAAAAGAGCTAAGATAACAAATAAAGTTACAAATTTAAATATAGAATGAATTTTCAAATATTGAAATAACAGCAGTGTTCTGTTACGTTTTAATATTCATAAATGTCAGAGGCGAAATGAAAGGATTTCGGAACTGGATATTCCCGGTTTAAGCGATAAACGTTGCGTACAATTGCCTTAATTCTGGTCCTCCTTTATTGTAAGTTTTATTATTTTGAAGTACTTTAATTAAAAATAACAATGTTTTGAAGAAAGATGATTATGACAAGCCAACGGACTTGACGTAGACAAAAAGGTCTCAAGGAATCCCTTTCTTAAAAAATTAGGGCTGTGAATATATAAGGAAATGGAAATTATTATTAGAAGTTCCTTAAACCTCTCTAATTTTTAACAACTCTTAACCGCCTCGAAGTTTAAAGAGGTTTTATGTCAACTCTTTTGTTTGATGAATGAATTGAGATTTTAAATTTGCATCGCTGAAAAAAGTTTTTAACACAATGACGGAAATT
Organism: Nymphalis c-album; assembly: GCA_963151315.1. NCBI lineage: Eukaryota > Metazoa > Arthropoda > Insecta > Lepidoptera > Nymphalidae > Nymphalis > Nymphalis c-album. Next base: position 9,062,889 of record OY720590.1, on the reverse strand, counting down.
TTGTGTTGTAAAATTTGAGAAAGGTAAAGCTGAAGTACGATGTTTTAAAAGAAAAATATGTTTAATCGATTTTGGTTGCGAGACTTTTAAAAGAAACTAAGCCGGAAACTTCCATTGTTTTAGAAAAACATTGTAGTATTAAAAATTGAGGTGCACGTTTTTGGATTTTTTGACGTGTCAACGTCTAATAAATGGATGAACGCTGGCTGCATGCACGAAAAATTGTCCCGTTACGCTCACTGTCATTACAGATATTTTTTTTATTTACCTACTTTTAAGATGAAATGTATAGGCATGTGTCTTAAAGATGTTTTGCAAAACAATATAATGTTTAGCGTTTTCGAGTTGCAATAAAAAACGTGCTGCTCTTCTTTATTACGAAATTCGAATCTCAAGCAAATAGCGACAGCTAAAAAATGTATTTTGCATTCTAGACTAAAAAAATTGTTAACTCGCATTTTCCAGACCAAATGTAATCACAGTATAAAAACCGTTAAATCGAAATATAGTACAGAACCTTTGGTTAACAAATTCGACTTACACTTGACCGTTTTTAAATATGTACAGTGTGTTCGTTTCGAAAACAGCTTACGTAAAGATGTCAGCCCTGAAACATTGGTTACTTCCGGCGCTGTGAAGCGCTGGATATTGTTTCTTGCGTTCAACCGAGCCGGAGCTCTTTTATCTATTTAGTTTCACTAAGGTTCAAACTATTTTTGTTATAACTATACAACTAGGTTAATGAGATGTTCAATTTGAATTTGTTTTAAAGAAAATGAATAAGTATAATAATGTATAATAATGTCCGGTTATGAGCGCGGTCATTCTAATTTTATTACAATACGTATTGATTACGAGTTAGGGGGCATTCCGTTGGACATATTATGGAAAATTTGATAGGGCTGTCCGCTTTCCTTTGAGTGGGGTACCATCAAGTAACTTACATACTTTGTATTGATTGAAATTATTATCTATCAAACTGTTTCTGTGCATGAGTCCAATAACTACTCTGTCTTTATAAAGAAAAATAAGTATGATAATTTCGGGTAAGTGGAGTCTGTCCTGCCTTTATAATATGTATTACATACCGAGAGATAGAGAGAGAGTGAGAGAATAGTCATTTACGAGCTGGATGACAGATGGTTTGATTGCAATTGGCTTATATAAACCGAATGATAGTAATTAAGTTAATGTTTTAATTACATTTGTGAGTTTGATACTTTTATAGAAAAAAAAAATATGACAGTAATGGTAAATTCAACAATTAAGTTGTTAATTTTAAAAATATGTCGTCGAAATTTTATTTAAATCAAAAGATAAATTATCAGTAGCCGACAGCCGTATCGTCGATGTTAAAGTAATTCTTATATATTGTAAAGGTCTAGAATATAATCTAATCGTAGACTGGTAAAGAGTAGACTAGTGATATATTTGAGACTTTAGTATCTATAGTAAGTAAAAAAGTAGTTACATCCCCCCCAGGCTCGGTGACTCGTCCCACCAGATCATTGTTATTTATCTCGTTGCCACCCCGCTTTTATTTCGTTCGTGTCCGCTTAGGTTTATTTGTCTTCGCGATCTGAGGGTACATTAACGTATTTTTCTTCTCTATTAGGGAGACGGTCGACGGCTCACCTTCAAACTTTGCGTCCCACGAAATTCGAACCTTTGCCAATTGTTTGCCTGTTTTTTTTTTATTTCGAAGATAAGTCAAATAAAAGTTGACGATTGATTGCATCGTCCCAAAGCCCCGAATTACGGGAGCGGGAGAGTTAAAATGCGTTAAGTCGTCTGTGTTTATTTACACATCGTTGAGAAAAGTTCACAAATTTGATAGAACAGGTCAAGTATGTTTGTCTGAATTGTGTTGTATTTTGTGTTTAATAAAATTGTGAAGACACTAATGACTTTACTTATAAACTTAGCGAATGTTAGATTAGATACTGATTTTGAGATAAATCATTAATTAACATTTGGAAGTAAAACTGTTAATATTATATTAATGTATTAGTAATTTTATTGAACGCACATCTGGTACATACCCGTACTTGTACATATTTATGTACGTTTCATCCAAATCTAATGATATAAACAACAATATAAGATTGTAAATACAAAACTATTTTTAATATAATGGTAAAAATAAAATAATATTATGGTAGTAGTAAAACAAAAATTAAATATTTTTATCAAATATAATTGTTGAAAAGTATATTAAAACGATTAATTGAAAACAGATATGACTGTTAAACTTAGTATCGCTATGTCTGATGACGTCATAGTTGAGCGAAGTACTGACTTTTACTTCTTAATGAAAACAAAATCTTAGAATATCAGTTATGTTTTGTTTTTTCAAACCCAATAATTTATTATATGTATGACAAATGAGTCTAATGTGTTAAATTATATAAAAGTATCTCAGTTCTCGCGATTTATAACATCATCTGTCGAAAATATGTTTTCACTTTCGTAATAAACACAAGATCGAAACGGGCTTTGGGTAAAACGGTGTGAGTCATACGGCGATAAATAGTTACACTATTTTAAGACGTCCTTCGCACAATTTCAGAGCGTTTAACATAGTTTCATACATGTGCGGCCGATTTTAGCCGCAACCGCTTTATTTTCTATGCATATTGGGAAAACGTTGCGCTTGAATAAGATGGTGGAATATTATTATTAACGAATTATTGCTGTTTTAATACTGTTCATTTAGTTAAAATATACATGCAAAAAAACAAATTCGAGATAGTCCCAACGAAAAACACCAACTATGGTTGATTTTTAAATCTGATAAATTAATTAATTAATTCGCCCATAGATACAAAATAACAACAGACGCCAGGGTGTCAATTTAAGGTTATTTAATTTTTATATCAGTCCTTATAATGTAAATGCCTTTTGTACATTTATTCTATCCAAGTGTAAATAATCGAGAGATTTGAACGCAAATTACGTTACACTGAAAAGCTTCAAAAGGTCTATTAGCTCTTTAAATTAAATAAGTCGAACAATACGTAAGAAAGTTAGGAGCAAATTGCTAGAAAGAATAAATCCATTCTTGCGGATCGCTTGCATGAAAATTGCAACAGCGGGCAATAGCGGCGCGCCAGCGAAGCGAACAATTATAACGAGAGAGTATAAATCAGAATGAGTTGTGGCATGTTATTAGGACTATTCCAGCAAAATAGGAAGACGGAGGCGCGCCCGATGAGAATCGTAAACTCCACTCAAAATATTCATATTTTTAATATAACAATTCATTGTACGATTTCGTAAATATCTTGACGTTCGCGGAATACTTTTTACTTTTTATATATTTTCGTCGAAACTAGTATGATGACATTTAACGAAAGGAAACTTTTAAGAGAGTTTTATTATTTAAAATATACCCGCTGTGACCGTTATCCGAGTTCTTTGTAAATAATTATATGTTTTGTATGATATTAATCTATTTTATTAAAATTTTCTTTGTTAATTGCACGTCAAACATTGTATAAATATGTAATTAATAAATGTATTTTATACATATCCGTTTGGTATGATTGAAATAAAAATATCAGCTTTTAAACTTATTAAAATTTGTGTCCTGTTATTATGGTGACAAAATTGACTTTAAAGGCGAATTTATCGATTTACTTATAATTGTACTTAGTTCTGACTTTGCCTTTTAGAAAGAGAAAAGAATTACAATAGTTATACGCTAGAACTATTGCCATTGTAATGAAACCGCCAGAATCCAAGCTAATTATTTTATGAAAAAAAAAAAAAAAAAGCAACTCTGAATACTTTTTTAAATTAAGAACCTATTCTCTAAATACGTTTACACAAAGTACTCTGATATTATGCGCACTTACTCCTGAGGATTATCTGGGTCGGTATCGGATAAAAACGATAAAATGCCGAGGACCTATATAGTTTGGTACCTAGCCTCACGCTCGTGAATACAAATTGACGTTTAGGGCTCGTTCATAAAGCACTATACTTCAGAATTGTTGCGGCCTAAATACTTAACATAAAAAACCCAGAAGCATGTATTCTTATATGTGAGTATGAAATTTATATTGAAACTAACATGTTTTCATTTTGTATTTAGAATCGTGAGGTTATGTTTTTATAAAATTGAAGATCATTTGAAAGTGTAATGTGTATGAAACCTTACCTTTTTGCAAATTATCTCTTGGTCGTAAGGCGGCAACGTAACCTGCAAATAAGATTTTACGGCTTAGTTATGAAACGAAAATCTCAACCTTTCTTTGTTAGAAAGACCATTTATTGTATGTACATTGTTATATTATTGATTAAATCGCTTCTACTCTAAATATTTACGAATATATTGCAAAATACAAGACATCTGTTAAAAAATATTAACTGCCTAATGATCATCGTGAATATATATTAATAGGTTTTATAATCTGTACAGTTTCTCATTTGTTTTATTTTATTTAATATAGTTAGAATCTGACTTGATTTAAGAATAATCTTTATTAATTTACTTTTGTTTTCAATAATACTGTATATTGCTTTATATTTAATAAATATGTATTTTACCAGAATAAAATGTTTGTTTTACCAGAGATATTAGAAATAAATAATCTAATACAATAGTCAAATGAGATCGTTTCTCCCTATTGTGCTTATACCATCTTATCGCACGCCCCTTGTATTATTTTTCTTGCGTATATTCAAATATCTTGTAATATATCTAAAACTTTTACAGAAGACGTATAAACTTATTATTTTATTTATTTGTATAATATATACTACTTGAATAATAAAATTTTCGTTTATCTTTTTTCCATTTTTGACATGAGATTACTTAGACTAATCTATAAAAGACAGACAGTGTATGTTGTCTTGAATCTTCCTATAGATATTTTAGAGATATATACAATAAATCTTACATACAACGCTTTTGATATAGGTAGCTTTAGCTCGGAGAGCGCTCGATCGTCAATTTTCCCTTCGACTACGTTGACACAATAAGCTACATAAATCTAAAACAATACATAACTATATAGCTTATGTCAAGTCTGAGAATATTCATCAAATGTGAAAATTCCATTTTCCAATACCATACAAAAACAAACAATAAGTATATAGTATGTTCTGTATAATATATAAATATAAGCTTATAATGTCTATGTAAAAGCTTAATTTCAGGAATATAAATTGTGATAATGAATCGTAGAAAAACCCCGGAAAATGAATTACCAGCTTTGTATTTTATTAAGAATATAAAAGACTGTAAAAATATATTATATGTATAATTCTTTATTACAAAATTTTGCAATTTGTATTAATAAAGTTGGTTCTGTAGCTACAGAGCTATTATAAAAAATGTATAAGCGTGCCGTTCGAATTGGTTGACTGTAGCTAGCGTACAATAAATCTGGCGAATTACATTCTGTTGAGGCTTCAGGGGTAATGAATTCGACATCAAAACAAATGCCCCAATTATAGCGACATTTGCCCCTAGTTTACGAAACCATAAAATATGATAAGCATCGGGCAATGAGATACAGACGGAATCCTATTTATTTGTATTTACGAGCAAATTGAGCCTTGACCTGGGCCGAGGCAAGACGTACGCCTACTCACAGAGCTCGGTAAATAAATTTACGTAAATACGTCGACGGGTGATTTGTCAATAGAGCATTCGGATTAAATAGACGATTGCACAAGTTAATTCAACGGGCTTGCAATCACCGAGTGCGTTGGTGTGTCAGCGCATCGCGTTCGATGCGGGCTGGTATTGCCGGTCGCCGGTCGCCGGTAAACAACGTTCGGCGGCAGCTGCGCGCCTGCACCCGACGCGCAATATCCCTCTTACAAAATAAAGGAATTCTACGCGACGACAATTGTTCGCCTTCTTTACCCTCTTACCCTTACCCGAGAAATACAAACGCACGCCTTCGAATGACTTTACAAAAATTTGCATAGCTTGTTTTTTTTTCTCTCTCTATATTTTCACGTTCAGAAAAGCAATTTTTGTACGTCGCTCGCGATACGGAACGCGGGAAATTGCACTCGTTCTTCGGTGAACGGAGAGAACAGTGCGAATGGAGTCGCACGGAGTATTGTGCGGAGTACGGCCGAGCTATTGCTTAGCGCTTTATTGCCATTTCTTCTTTCCATTATGGACGTTTGAATATGTTTCGTTTTGCATCGCACGTGCATGTTCTTAATCCTTCTCTGGTTTTACGTTTGTTTTAATGTAGTTTTAAATTTTTGCACGTGATTGTCGTCTTATTCCCGAAATGGTAGTTAATAATTCGGAGTAATACAAGACGACAGCGCAATTAAGCAACCCTCCAGTGTTCACGATTTACAGAAAGAGTTTCACTGCAGTCGCAGTTATTTTCCGATGTTGTGAAATTCAATTAGCCAGAGACATCCCGCCCGCTGCGTCTCTGTATACTAGCAAATTATCTTCATTACGCGCCGGAGGATAACAAAATAATTGTTAATTACTTTAAGATACTCGCCTCTTCTCGATCGTAATCTTAAAAATACCGTTAAAAAGCGAGATGGTACGTTGAACTACCGAACAAAGTCACGATAGATCAGACGATATTATCACTTTCGAGATCTCTTTGAGCTTGATAAGGGAATTAGAAATATTTTCAGAAATTTGGTGCAAATTAATTTGATTGCAGTTGTCTACATTTTTTTACTGCATGTAATATTTATTTCTATAATTAACAACTAATTGCTTCGAATGATGTATTATATTTAGTTTACCTTGATATTGTTTCAAGGTTTTGATGATTTAAGAAAGCAGGTGTTGCATGAATTATCGCTTTCTTGAGATTATTTCGAGGATTTCGTATCAAGATCGTAATTTAGAGCGACAGTGTCAAATGGTTCGTTATATTTTGTTTACCTTTAGCGAGTAATTATAACAAATAGGTCGGCGTGCAAATCTCGCCGGTGTTTATAATGGTGACGAGGTCCTTCGACGGCGATAGAAATGATTTACGAGGTGCCGGTATTTCGTCAGGCCGATGGTAATGATGCCGTCGAAGTGCACTTAAATTTATTTATTGACTTTATCATATACATCGTTTTATAAATTACATCCGTGCTTAATCAAAGGTAAAGATTATTGCAGTTTTTCATTAACCACTATGAATGGTTTATTTATAATATAAATTTATAAGAAAATAAAAGTTCATGTAATATTTATAAGTAAACAACCAAGTACAGTTATAATATCAATTGATAATAACTTTATTTGGTGCTTTATTTACGTATCAGATATTTTACCACCAAACAGCAATACTCAGTATGGTTGTGTTCCGATTTGAAGAGTAAGTGAGCTGATATAACCACGAGCGCGAGGGACATAATATGTTAGTTATCATGGTTGATGGCGAATTGGTGATAAAAGAAACAAATATAATATTTCTTATAACACCAAGTGTATGCGTTGGTTAACCATCAGTTGGCCTAATTTATCCGTCTACCGATTTTCTATTACAATATACTACTAACTTAGTATTTAAAAATACTAAAAAAAGTAAAAGTAGTATATTATGACGAAAAGGAAATATAAATCTAAGGTCTTTATTGAAATTAATTACATTTTTTACACTGAAAATATATATTTACGTACACAGTACTTATATACATATATTTAAAAATCATAAATTTAAATCGCGAATCCTGCTTTAAGCTAATAAAGTATAAAATAGTCGTAAATCTTATTAAACAATACACATTTCTAGTATATTTAAAATAATTATTGTCAGAGAAGAGCTACAAATCATAATAAATTCGGCAAACTTATTAAGTCAGCGGCCAACAAACAATGGGGGCAAGTTATTGGCGATATATCCTCATTCTATCCTGCTATACTCCTCCCCCATTCCTCTTTCCATTCGTGCCAAAAGATAGAGCAATAAAAAAAAATTGGAGAGGCCAGAACCAATTAACACGACGGGTTAAGAAGTAGATGATATGATCGAGTCTCGTTGAGAGGTTTTGACGCTTCCTTTGTACGTAACTTATAACTTATTTGAATTTATTATCTTTACATAGTGATATCATTTTTTGTAGATTTTGTCAATATTTCTGTTTTTATGCCAATCTCATAAAATGATAGGTATTTGCTGGAATTGGAATTCATGATTGATTGGTTTCGTCTTTATCCATTAGACCATGTGTGTCTTTGCTTTCACCTTATCGACTTTGAAGATTTAATTAATCGGATAATAACTGTCTTTTTTTATTAAAAATTTTGACACAGTAGTCAATTTTCGCATAATTGAGATTCAAGTTTTTTTCTAACAAGCAACTGTTATAATAGGATAACTAACTAGTATTAAAAATACTACACACAGAGCCGAATATGTCTAGCCAACTTGTCCAGATCAAGAGCTTTTAAATCTTACCGCATGCCTCTACAACTCTTATATCAACTTTCTTACAAGTATTTCTTTAAAGTACTGAGATTATTGAACCAAATTAAAGTTTTACTTGCTTTTTCTATTTACCCAAGGTACTGAAAAGTACTAGCAATTGTTTTATTTTGATGAAGATTGCGCTATATACTATGATATATCGTATAGTGTTTTATTTGTTTACCAGTTATAAAACAAGCCCTCGCTTTTGTAAAATAAACAATAAAGTTAATAGCTAATAAGTTAAAAGTGAGTGATGTTAATAGTGACTAGAAATCTCTGCTAGTATTTCTGCACTCATTCGAGTCTATTGGATGACTTTTTAAACATTGGTTCCGGAGTATCCCGGCGTTGCATACTCAATATTGGAACCGATAAGTGTGAAATGTAATAAAATGATAACATGAGTGCTAATCAAATCATATCACGTTATTTTAACAAAACCTACAAGGTTCCAGGATTTCCTAATAACATTATCTATATGCTTCAAACATTTAATATGAAATCACTTCCAAATCACGTAGCGCTTGGATAATATTTGATTTCCAAGAAAATAACTAGATTGTACAAAGTTTTGGTTTTTGGTAAATTTAATTGGTCGACATTTATTAATATTCATAACGATATTGCTTTCGTTAGACCATTGTTGTAGTGTTAACATCGTGTTGTGTTAATAAAATATCGTTCACGCTTCAAATATATCTAAATAATTAAGTTGATTAACAAAAATGAGCTGTCATCATGTTTAATGTAGTTTGTAATATCATTTATGAAAAACTGGAACAGTATGGGACCAAGATGAAAACCCTGTGGTACCCCAGGATGAGCCAAGTATTAGATTTTAAACTATTATCTATTAAGGCCTATGTTTGAGAATGGTACCATCCATTGTGGACTCTGTTACTGAATCGATATAATTTAATAGACATAATATAATTTTTCGACAGTTATCTCTCCGACCACGTTGACACAATTAGCTATATCCCGTCAAATATTTATGACAATATCGATGTTTTAAAGCTATCTCGTTGAACGTTTCATTTTAATCGGATTATATTTGTAATCCAAACAAACAAATTTTACCTCTTTATAATATAAACATGATAATTATGCTGAATTTAAATTATACTGAATTTATTTTATGGTTTCGTTTTATTTTGACTATCTATCTAAAGAAGATGAAATTGTTATATATTTTCAATTGTAACATTGGAAACAGATTATATACTTGTAATTGTTACGAAAACTGTAAGTTAAACTTACAGCTACGTCTGTAATTAGTAATTTCGTATATCATAAACACAATAATATAATTTTAATTTGCTTGGAACATGCTTTAAGACATCAATATCTATTATGATGTATTTTTAATAATATAACTTGATTAATTGTCGATAAAGATAATCAAACGCAATGGTCAAAAGACGATTATGTGTTGGAATCTGGGAAGGCACCTTTGAGTGCTAACAAAATCTGCATTGGAGCAGTATGGTGGAATATCCAAACATTCTCCTTCATAAAATAGGAGAACCTTACCAATCAATGGAGAATTCATCTAATGGGTATGATTTTATTTTATTTTATAGGAAGGCGGACGAGCATATGTGCCACCTGATGGTAAGTGGTAACCAACACCAATAGACATTGGCATTGTAAGAGACACTGACTCAATCACCCTTCAAACCGGAACACAACAATACCAAGTACTGCTGTTTTGCGGTAGAATATCTGATTAGTGGGTGGTACCTACACAGACGAGCTTACACAAAGCCTTACCACCAAGTAATCATAATTGTTCAAATCAATTGAATGTCCACTGATCGACAGATAACGGGTAACATGCACACGTTACATAATCCTATTTACTGTAATCTCAAAGAGTCAAAGACTTAAATCTTATTTACACGGTATTACGGCATTAGCGCACCGATCTCTCGTAATCCACTTTACGAAAACACGCTTACCTATCGCATAACAATGGACAAGAAAATTGATTGTACTCTGTATACGGTTTGTAAAGAATAATAATTTATCCTTAAGCCGTACAACGAAATAAAATTAAGGAAAAACATTGAGTCGAGTTTATTTTAGTATTTTATTTATTTATTTATCAAATTGAGTTATCTATAATAAATAAGTCAAATCGATCGAGTTGATGTAACGATTAGACGAAAATATACTGTTTTTTTTATTAATGACGAGGAAAATAGCAGCTAAATGTTCTTTAACGTAATAATACTTTTTATATATTTATTTGTTGTATATATAGTATATAGTTGAAATGTATGTATAAGCTTATGTTATTGTTAAAAGTAAATAATTATGATACATATACAATACGGTATTTTGAGTAACCATACAGAACTAAAGGCGTATCTCTTTAACAAAATACCTACCAAGATGTACATAAATCGAAAGAGGATGAATATGGCGAATTTCGTCAATCTGACAAGTATACTGTATACTAAACATAAAATATATCCCATTCCTAAATCAAATATTAAATTGTCCAACTATTTTCATTATTATTCGATATTTTTATTAATGTAAGTTTTTTTTTATTTGTTATTGAAAAAAAAACAAATTCTTTAATTAATGATACGCATTAATTAAAGATCATTAATATAACCTCATACATAAAGATGAAACCGTTAAATAATTAAATAAAATAGCCTCTTCAAGATTATTAATTAATCTTCACGAAAGTTAAAAAAATAATTGTGCTTGAAGAATTTGCGCGCGCGCAATCCGGAACGGGTGTCCGCTTTTATAATTCATTTTTATACAAGCATACACTGTATACGTAATGAAATAGACAAATCACACAAGTGCTAAAGTACATACATTTTCTTGGATTCGGTCCAGAACAAGCTATTCGAATGAACGAATACGGATCCAATCTAACAAAATAGCGGCAATTACAATCCCAAACTAGACGCCATCGAACGTAATGGCCGGCCTTCGACAACATAAATAAGAGAAGCCTCCATACGACTTTTCCAGTAATAGTCTAAATATCGCTCAATAATGGAACTGAGCGGAGGAAAGTGTGGAACAAACAATAATGGGCGAAGCGAAGTGGGCACGTACGAAGTCGCAGAATTAATCAGTTAGTCACACTTGTGCCAAACTAAGGAAGAGTCGATTAGGAGGGTACCTTGAGGATTATTGAGACATCGGCGGCGGCTCGCCAGCTGTGGCCGGCGAAGTTGCCGATATTGCCGTCGCGGACAGGACTGCCCTCAACTTGTTACAACTGCCCAAGAATTTCTAGTTCCACTCAAACTCCACCGTTCGATCACACTTATTGGAAAAAGTGAAATACTTTCTCTTTCTCGTCGGAAAAATATCTCATAGATTTTCGCATTTTTAATGAAAGCGAAAGAACAAATTTACTTTCATTATAGGTTTTTATATTACAATTACTAAAATTGGAATTGGTTTATTTACTTTTAAAATTTATTTTTCCAATTAAAATATCAAATATTAGGTGCGTGTCACGCTACTTGTTAAATACAATTTGCCATTTCATCGTTTTTATTATACTGTACTTTTAATATTTAAATTAATTATAAATACCAAATATTTAATAATCCAAGTACCTCCTGAGAGTCCAGGTCTGTACACAATATTCATAACAGATATGCACATTATAAACTAATTAATTCTCCTCAATATTAGAATAGATTACTGAATAACATGCATATTAATTATAGAGCTTGAATGTGTTTATTATTAGTTAATCACATTATGAATTCATGCGACCGTGTGGTATCTACAGAAATATTAAAAAATGTATGATTTCAAATAAACTAATTAACACAAATTTGTTGTCCATTGGCGTTTGGCGTCTATAATATAACTTGGATATATGTTATTTAGTTGTATTTACAATGTGTCTCCATGCTTTTATAACAAGTAGCTTAAAAGTTTAAATTTTGGCATAATTGATGTCTACAAGTTTTTAATGAACTGCGACGACTTCGTTTAAAAGGTTTATCTGTATGAACTTTTGTATTGAAAAATGTATTTACACAAACTACTACACACATAAGCAAGCGCTCACACACAAACAAACATTCACATAGTATGCGTAATGTGCAGCATTTATTACATTACATGCATACTACCAGTAAAAATATTTGTCATCAAAAATATCTTGTGGGAGAGCGGACGGAATTCAAAAAGAGGGTAATTTAATTTTCGCGTGTATACAAGCTAATTGATAGTTCGTTATATATCTCGATACGACATTATTTAGTTATAAGCCGAATCGAGCTCTGCATATGAGCCGACGCCGACGCGGGGCTCTTCACGTATCGGTAAATTTTATTTCAATCCTGCGTGCCGTCGCCGAGGGTCGCTCGCAACTTTATGATGACCATTATACTTGTATTCGTGTAATAAATTTTAAATTGACTTAGGAAACAGTCATAATACTTTAGAGTTATTTTCATTGTCTGTTCCGTTTAATGTTACGTAAAATATGAAGGTTCCTATTACGGTTTATGAAATTATATGTATATGAAATGTTGACTATTATATTATCTATGAGAGAGTTTTTCTCTTAGAATGCAATAAGTCCAATTATATAATATATTATGTATGTGATACAATTTGATTGTTTTATTTATTGTTAATGAAATTGCTTTTACGAGAACAATTTAAAACTTAATACCAGTTACGTTAGCTACTTTTTCTTTTTTAATACGAAAAAAACTTATTTTAATAAAATATAAATTTATAATATTATTAATTTCTAAAAGTTTTTTAATAAAGAAAAACCTAAAGACTTTCTATTATACTAAATAATAAGACTTACTAATAAGTAATATTCATAAAATTTCTTTGATAGAAGATAGAATAGGAGCATTCAACCCGTAGATAGGTAGCTGGTGGGCAAAAACCAATGATCACTTAAAAACGATTACTTATGTGTGTTTATATTTTGTTTTGTGGTAGTTTTTTTTAAATGTAAAAATAAACCTGAAACTTCCCCCTTAAGAGGAAATTTGGGCAAAGAGTTGCTCACTACTAGGAAAATTCTAAGTTATTGTGTACTATAATTTTACACATTTCTCGTTCACACAAAAAAAGTCGAAAATCTTTCAATTATTGTCGTATTTTGTTTATGAGACGATTCAGGATCAATAACTCTTACGTCGATAGACAGAGGAGCCTAGCCCTGCAGTGTTGATTGGTGAAAACAGATGGCAGATTAAGGCAACTATACTTACATTTTCGTACATAAAGTGGAATGTTTTGTTTGTTTATTTGTCATATATATGTGATAGTCCATAGTTTCCGTATGAATATAGACTGCACAGCATGCTTATGTCTTGCATACATAATGAGATTGTATCGATATATTTAGACTTTTTTCAAGAAAACGATACCATATGAAACATACTAGAAAAAATAATGTCAAAATATCTTATTATTATAATCGTGGGTATATATGGGTACTTCGAAAAAAATTACGAACCCTAAAACGCCTCAAAAGAAAAGACTTCTTTTTCAGACAAAATCTGAAAAATATGCGAAAAAACCTTGAGAAAACTTCATTTCTCCCATAAACAAGTCTTATTAACTAATAATAACAGTAATAATGATTTCAAATTGCGCCTGATATATCCGGAGCAGAATGCTTCACAATTCAAAATAGTAATAAGTTAGTATAACTTCAACAATTATTTTCACTCCAACTGGATTCATACTAGAAAGAAACAGTTTATATTGAAAACAATTGCAATCTATATGACAAACAAACGAAAACGGATCAGCCTTAAAATATCCCGTGACAGTTGAAACAATAGGAAGTACAATCGACATAACACTAAACCGGTCTAGGCGTATGAAAATAAAATAACCTTCGGAGTGTGGACCGAATGTGTACATGTCGCATCGTTTAAAGGCTTTTGTTAAGCCAAGACCTCAACTACGTTCGTCCATTTCACATGATATACCGTCAAGTGAATACAACGGATATATGCTCGGATGCCAGAACCGACTGTCAATCACAGAACACTGATTGGATTTCGATATAGCACCAACGCTGACGTCACGCGCTATCCAACCCTCCACAGAGACATATACAAACTCACACAAACTTTATTCGAGTCATCACTCGCAAATGGAATTGAAATAAATACTTTATCGGTCTTTATAGTCTTAGTTACGGCTGCGGCCGATCATAAAATGATCTCATACGCGTTTGATAAAAAACACTCGAATGGAATATTAGTAGGTAGTCAATTATTCATTTTATTAGTATTTTTCGTTCGTAGTAATTTAAGTTTCATTTTAATAACGTCATTAATGAATTATATTTAAATATATTTAAAATATATTTAGCATTTATTTAAATATTTATTTCAACAAGATGATAAATAGATGCTTGAAAACGATGTTGATAAGTAATTAGTAAATTTATTGCTCATATAGCGCTTCATAATATTATTACAATATTATATCAAATGAAGGTAAATTTCATGTTCGTATTTTACATAGATTAAAAAAGAGGTTTTATGTATTTTGCTAAAAAAATATATTTTAATTAAGACTTTTTTTTAAAAATGGAACTAACGAGGATGAATAAAGCGGCACATGCATGCTAAGTACCTCCGAAAGTTCATCATATTCTCGTCGCACGGCCTGTGCTCACTATCATACACTCTATCAATGACGTGCTCTCGCTACTAAGTACTTTACGAGCTTACTGCTTAGTGCTAATATATTGATCAGCTCGTTTGCAGATAATGCCGCCCCGACAAGAATTACTAACCATCTAGGGATTTCGTTCTCATACATTTTAGAGTGTTAGACAGCTTTCAAAGAAACTTATATCAATAGAATGTATGGCTGGAAAAGTTTTATTTTGTTAATAGAGAATAAAATAATTTCTCGCAATCATATAATTTACACATGTAGACATATGTTTATAACTATTAAAATTTAATTTATATTTTTTTTACTTATTACTTTTGGATTCTAAATGACACACAAATGCGGGCGGTAAGTGTGTAGCTTTTTTTTTATATTTGAAGAAATAGAAATGTAAGTGAAGTGGATATTTTCTCAAGTCCAGACTTGGTTACAATTACGGTTATATTATTTATTTATCGCACGGGAACGGGGCTTCGTCCGTGTAAAGGAATTGATTTCTGAATAATTTAGTAGCGAAAACACCTCCTTGGGATCACTGCGTTGTAATAAAAACAAAACATTCGTTTGTATTTTACTACTTTTCCCCTGAATAAATGAATGCATCTTTTATGCTTTTTACCCTGCTTACGTAATCAAGAACTAAATAACTTTTCTAATTTACGCCTCCTCTGAATTCCGTCGCGAAATAATGAACACTTGATTCTCTTTGACAGTTCATGTCTAATATTTTATTCAAAAGAAGGTTTCGTTAACATAATAATTAAATGCGCTTTATGAATATCAAGTCTCGACCGACGCCTCGTAAATAACCTAACTTTTCCTACTATTCAGCTCGATACACATTGCGCATATTAATTACTTACTTTTCGGTAGAAACAAAGTAGCTTAATTAAATTTTAACAATGTACAAGGGCCAGCATGGAAATTATACCTTTGAATATATACATAAGTAAATACTTTTACCGTAGCCTTATCAAAAAATAATGCTAATTACTCGAATCTCGAGTTTAATTCAAAAGTTATTTAAAGTTTCAGTTTAATATTTATAACAAAAGATAAAATAATTGTGGCTATCGGAGGACGTACGACAGTGAAATATTATAATTAATGGTTATTTAAACAATTTATATCGGCGAAAACCAATAAATATATAGCAAACTAAATAAATAGTTTACATATTTATATATATGTTAGAAACATTACTAATTAGCAATAATTTACATTAAACTAAATAACTAAATGAAAATTAAAAATTAAATAAAATTATATATTGTTATTACAATAATATTAAGCAACGATGTATGATTACTTTTATTCGCGGCACATACGAGTGAATTGAAAATGGCGGCGGAAAATGGTATACGTTTTCAGTAAGCGTCGCCGTTTGCCGTTACGGCCATACGAGTCGGTCTTAGTCTAAATCGCGCCAATGTTTCACAAAAAAATATATACAATAAAAGTATTATAATAATATTTTTCTAATCGTTTGTTGCGTAAGCCACTATCAACACTATAAAACTACTATAACAAAATACAAAAAAAAAGCCACTAAAGAGGCTTTATTAATTTACATATATGGTTTTGATACAGTAAGCTTCAAAACTAAAGTGAGAGTAAGAAAGGAAAATTGTATTAAAATAATATTATAAAAGAAACTCGCTTTAAATAATCCTCATTGAATAATCAATAAATTCGAAACTTTTGCGTCTATATATTTTAAGGATATTCTAAATATCAATTTTCCTTCTCATATGAAAACTTTTCCCTACTCGTTTCACCCATTTAAAGTTGGAATTTCAAATGTTCTTGTCGTTCGCGAGAGTTGTAAAATACTGCACAATTTCCAGGTTACCGCTTCCTACATCTGTTTGATCTCGCCGGTGATTTACTCAACTTATCCCCCTAATCATGTAAATAGAAAATACAACTTAAGAAATTATTATATGTAAGTGATAGTCATTGCGTTTTGTTACTTTAAATTCGTAATAAGTAAATTCTTGTTGGTAATTAACTGCTGCTATAAATTAGACTGTCGGTTGGTGTCCAGGCTCATTGTGGATGCACGGCACGACGGTCCAAGGATGCGACGCCCAAACATTGTCGCTGCACCGCAACTCCAGCTGTGTTCGCTAGTTAGTGCCTACACGACATATACGTGTTGAAATATCGTTGCCAGAGCTGCGTAGGTGGTAGAATTTCTTCAATAAATACGGGAAAGGTCAAACCAATTTTACAGAACAGAATGGTATTTATATTTTGTTCAAAATAACTAAGACTTTTATGAGCGAGGCTTGTTACTCGTAAATCTTTGCTTTTAAGATAAGAATAGTTCTACTGAGAATCAAGAGTTAAATAAGTAAACAGCGTTGCTAGCGTATACTTCCTCAGTAAAGCGAACAACATTAAACGAGTTAGTCCAACACTCGTAAGCACCTAATTTCAAAACAGCAGCAAGGCACTCTGAT
This sequence comes from Nymphalis c-album, assembly GCA_963151315.1. Classification (NCBI taxonomy): domain Eukaryota; kingdom Metazoa; phylum Arthropoda; class Insecta; order Lepidoptera; family Nymphalidae; genus Nymphalis; species Nymphalis c-album. Next base: position 9,045,353 of record OY720590.1, on the reverse strand, counting down.
ACATGTCAACTCGCTCCGTCTACGAGCTCCAGGTAATCGCTCGCTCACGTATCTGATGGAGTTTCCAAGCTTCTAAACTAGTTGGGCTGTTGTCGGAAACTTTAGACGCTCGGTGCAAGGTGCATGTACGGACTTGTTCCGATAAGGAGTCGGATTCGGTTCTAAATCCTCACGCGCTTGAATCTGTACTGGGAGGTTAAACTTATAGGTTAAATGATTAAGTTTCATTCTTTTATTTTATTTATTAAAGTATTGCATTCACAGTTCACATTCAAAGTTTTTCTCTCTTAAGTCATTTTCTTTATAAATTGCTGGACACGCTAAAGTGTTTAGACATATTATAGATATGTCGGTATCACGTGTGGGTGACAAAGCGTTATTGTTAACTATGATATTGGAGAAAACTTCGGCACTTTAAATGGCGATCACGACACGGCACATACCAAATGACGGGGAGGAAGGGGAACCGCGTGTCAGCTTCGAACATCCTGAACGACGCTGAAGCTATGAGACTTATGAGGATTACAAGAAAATGCGTATTCGATGACATTTTTCGGGACGGTAGAAAAAGATGAAATATAAGGAATTGTAAACGTGACTTGAATATAGAGTAAGGCGCCACCTATTACCGGTCTGTGTGCGTTCTTTTCGCGGTCGGATGGACGAGCGTCGATGAAACCGAGCGTGACATTCCATTCCTGATATAAAATGTAAGTATGAAAAAGCTTTGTTAAACGGGACTTGGCTTCGCTGAAGTGGCGAAGTTTCAAGTGGAAAACTTTACACGGAAACATCTTTTCGAAAAAAACTATTGAACAAGACGTTTTTTTCAGTTTTGAATCGTTTGTTTGATCGAATATTTAGCATTCGTCTCCAACACTAGAAGATTAAAAATACAATATGCATATCATAAAGGAAAATAATAATAATAGACAAGCAAAATCTAGACATACAGTCACTCGTCATGTGCTATCAAAAATGTTAGAGTTAGGTATGTTAAAATAAATATCTATCCGTATAAGTATGTCTTCGTTTTGTTACAAAATATATAAAATTGCATTGTCTTGTATTCTGAAAATGACTGGAAATAATGCATTAAGACTGTTTGAGACAAGTACATTGTTAATCGAAGCTATTATTGAATTGATAGAAATAAGTGATGTATTTTTTCTTCTTTGAATAAAATAATAATAGTCTGAATTGTCACTAAAACAAACGTACTTATTTATACCTTTTCTCCATTGGCGCGCGCAATCATTTAATACCGATATGATTCTAATGTCACATATTATATTTAATATATATTTTCGAGAGCAAAATGTTAAATTTCGGTCTTAATTTTTGTTTCAACAAATCGCCCGTTTGTTCGGCGAGATTACGTAATTAAATAATTAAATTTGAGAAAGTGCAATGGGCAGCAAACGTAAGCTGAATCTAGAATGTGAAACTGTAATTTAATTTGCAACCCTTCTTCATTTTGTACGTGACCTTAAATAATTTTATTAATACACTACTTAAGTGTTTTCTTTACTTCGTAATTTGTACGTATTGTAATTATTTTATCAAACGTAAGGCAAATAAATCATTTTAAAAAGTCAATTCAAATTATATATTGCACTAAAGTGGTTTTACAGATAAAACCAATGATCAAATATCGAGTTTCTTACAAAGATAGGATCAGAGAGACGTGCTGCTGTAAGCTTCCCCAAAAACATTAAGAACCTATTCCGAATTCGGACCCTCGTTACAATCATCCTTGAATTATTTACAAACCATGTTGTAAGTGGGCCGAGCAAATTGTGCATAATTAATTGAAGTGATTGCCTACGGGATTTTAACATTTCCGGTATAAACTGGAAACTTTGGGAAGATTACTTATATTGCTAAATGTGAATTGAATCGTATAAAATGTGCCAGCCACTATTAGATAGTTGAATCAAGAATGAGGGAGGCAAAAATAAAATCAGTACAGATATTAGAATTCAGTGCACGTGCCGTATCGGAGGTTTTGGTGGAGGATGCGGCGTCGGCTACCGCAGTGCGCTCGTCCGTCCGACCGGGAGATAGCCACTATTCGTACCTGTTCTAAGACAATTACCGCAACGTAAACGGAAAATTGTTCGAGAGCTCTTCGAAACGTGTTTTCTAATCTTCGGTGAGCCGGATTGAGAAGAAAAGAAACCGCAATTTACTCTTGGAATTACTAAACTAGAATTAAGATGAAAGTCACTAGACGACTGTATATTCCAACTCTTATATTGTAAAAAACGTATCAACATGCGGATTATGAGTTGTGAATAAAATTAACAAAAGATAATATCACACGAAAATCATATACTGCATGCAAAAGAATGAAAACAGCGTAGGTATGAGTGTCACGTACAGTTTAATATCCAACACAATATTTTCACAAAGTTTCGTTTTCCGAGCAACATGCGCCGTCTGAAACAAAGTGAGCCTTCTCTAACGAGTGTTTTGCGTTTGTTGAAATTTTGGAAAATAGTTTGACAAGAATATATTTCGAAATATTTAACACTATAATACATTTGATCAAAATTGAACAAGCTGATACGAAATCTTGTAGAAGTAGTGTAACGTATCATGTTGACGTTTCGTCTAGAAAGTTAGCCGGTACGATATACTTAACATGATGCAGCTTTGTTACTGCGGAACACCCGTGCTTCGTTAGAGCTTAATTCGAGAACCAGCAAACATATGGAGTAGGTAAAGTTGAGTGTGACTTTAAGATTATCCAATTTACATGTTGACAAAAGTCTAAAAATCTCAATATTTTCTTTAGAATATATTTGCTTAGTACTACTACTATTACGTATATATATTTTCGTTATATTTATTCTTATTGTTATAATTTAAGTTTATATAACAAACATACAGATGTATAACTGATGTGACGTAATGCTAACGTAATTGCGTTTATTGTCTGGGTAAGGGCCGTTACCAATAAATCCTGCTGTTCGCTACCCCTCCTTTCCAGTTCCTCCACACCCGACTGACGTTAATCAGCTTCCTACTGGTCTAGATTATATAAGTCCGTCTAGATAGTCTTGTTTCTTTTGTTTCCCCGCCACTCGGGTCAGCAGGAATACAATCGCTTTTACTTACAACAGTTCATGGCTGTTATTGGATTTACTTGAAAACTTATCTTGGGAATGTTGCTTGGAAATATTAGTTGATATTAAATGTTCTCTGTCACATTACTGAGTAAATTGGTTTAGACCATCCCTTGTGCAGTTGAATAAAAACTAAGGTTTGTCATGAATAAGTTATATCATTCCTTATATGTCAACTATATATACACATAATGTATTTGTTTGTAATAAATTGATTTTTATTATAAATATAAAAACGGGTAAGATTATTATGTTTTTTACGTTATTTATAATAAACAAATATCGATGATAATAATTGTAATTAATTTGTTAGCGAATCATCAATGGCTCAACGGTATACTGCTGCTAGGTAATTCGCAGGTTCGAATTCGATGAGATGTTGTCATCGCTTTGTACATATTTATCATTTATGTGTTTAACGTAAAATGTATTCGAGCAATGAAATATGCACAAATACGTGCGTACGCGTATCTTTTAATAGCCAAAAACAGCATGACTTTCTTATTATTGTAGAAGATTAGGTTTAGTTTTTTAGTTTTTAATGAAAAAGGTAAACAGACAAAGTTAATTTTAAAAAATTGCATAAAATGTAAACTTAATTTTGTAGCTGGATGTCTCTGGAGAGACCTGTTTTTAAGCTGCGCGTAACATAAATTTTACAGCTCGTTTAAGTTTAGCTCATTACTTCATTGCCCCCGTTACTCGTTTAAAGTGCCTACTTGTTAGTTTAATTTGTATTTATTAGAACAGTTAAACACGTAAATAATTATATTTCTATGAATATCATATATCTATAACTAATTCACTTTGTAAACTTAAATTATTCGAAAACAATACGAATAAATGAAACAAAATTTTATAAACCCGTCCGACCAATTGACATAGTTTATATTGTCAATTGTCAATTCAATATTCCACGTTTCGTATTTATATTATGAAAATTGAATCAAGCATTGCTGTTATATTCATAGAAATTAATCGATTCGTAAATAATGACCGGTAAGGTTAAATATTTCAACAACTTTTACCAAGAAGATAATAGTAATTCTTCCAATGTTTCGCATTTATTTTTGATTAATGAACTTAAACAACATTGATAAATATTTCATGTCCAGTCGTGACCTTTAGACCTGAAGAGGACGAACCGATAACACTAAGTTAGATTAATCAGCTAAGGTGGTACAGATAAGCACCAGATAACGATCAGGACCGGCGGGAGTAAGTGTTCTCTCAACCTTATAAAATAAGGTATTTAGGGCCCTTGAAATTTATTGCGAAATAAAATATATTTACCATACTTAAAATAAAAATAGTATGGTGATTTTTCAACGGCAACACCACATAAATAAAATTCTGAAAATGATTCTTATTAGTCGGCCGAGCTTAATTGCAATACTCATAATTTTTATCTTTCCCTTCGTAAGATAACAAGGCTTCATAAATACCACTTTGGCTTTAAAAATGACTCAAGAGATGCATTTTTTTTATTAAGTAACTTAAGGTATACACAATAGTAGTCGGGCAATTGTTACGGAGTTATTACTATCTAGTACAGTACGGAGCAGACGTTAAGGATTTTGAAAGATTGAAATATACATCTCAGAATAATAAATATTGCAATAAAATTTAATACAAGAACAATGCAACAGCAACGCTACTTACAAATCCCCCGGATCACGGTATCTCTTTTTATATTATAATAACTAGTATTACCATAAAAGTACAATGGTTTACATAAACTCAACGTGAGATGGTAGAATCTCGTATCATGTATGGAGAACGTCTTGATATTCGAGTCACGTTTAATATTTCTTATTTCCTTCCTCTCATTTGTCCCCTAGTCGGATTGGCATGAGCCTGTTTCAATGTTTTTTGTTCCAATTTGGAAAATAACTCATCTTAATATTTTATTATTCCATTTGCAATCAAATATTAATAATAAATCTTCAATATTTATTTTAATAATTATTTGGCTACATTTTTTAATTAGGTTATAATAATGCTTAGCCTAAGTTGATGAAATTAACTTTATAACAAATGATGCTAGCAATATTACAATTGTCCAATACGCCTGTACTATTCTTTAAATTGTGATCATCTTAAGATATTGCTTTAATAATTCAGTGAAGTCGTAAGATCCGTTGAATCTAGGTTTAGTTCGAGAATAATACAATGACGGTCCATGAATAGCAAACGTCTGAACTGTCTGTAGAATACCCTTTAGGCATAATGCGCTCAATGAGTTACGGTTAGGTACAAGCGATCTATTAGAACTCTCCCAGCCTTGTTGCAATATTATTTACAAGGTGTATTGTGTCTGTTATTCAATCTTAGGTGAATAAGCTGAAGGTTACGTTAATAAAAAGTATCCCTATTATAAGTTATAAACATAGTACATATGACATAGGAATAAATATAGTATATATGATATAGAGGCTGAGATGGCCCAGTAGCTAGAACGCGTGAATTTTAACCGATGAACGTGGGTTCGAACCCGGGCAGGCACCAATGAATTTTCAAGTGTTTAATTTGAGTTTATAATTCATTTCGTGCTTGACGGTGAAGGAAAACATCGTGAGGAAACCTGCATGTGTCAAAGTTCCCTCAAATTCTGCCACATGTGTATTCTGCCAACCCGCATTGGATCAGCGTAGTAGAATAAACTCTAAACCTTCTCCTCAAAAAAGGAGAAGAGATCTTAGCTCAGAAGTGGGACATTCACAGGCTGTTACTTTACTTTACTTTTATATATGACATTAGCGGATATAACGTTTTAATATTCGGTTTTGTTAGTGATACCAACAATAGTATGGTTTGATGTATGTCGACTGGCTCTATAAAGTAAAATGATTGTATTGATTGACCTAAATGTTTAATTTTCGGTGCATTCTGAAAGCAGTCTTGATATTTGTGTTTATATAAATTGTTCGGTAAACCAATTTCAAATATTATAAATTTTATAAATATTTCAATGCAAATCTTTCAGCAGATATTTGTATATAAAGATGGTCGTCGAAAGTATTTTTCTCATTTCGAAACAAACAGAGCGCACATAATGTGTTACATGCATCTCTAAAAAGATCGAATCAAAAGCGCGTATCTTACCTGCATAATAAGATTGCTTTGATGCATTCTTGATATTTCGCTTGGGGATATTATATACATTTATCGCATTTTAATGTTTTCACTAAATATTTTTTAAGCTGTTTCAATTTTAAACTGTAAATTGAACAAGTTAGTAAGACTTGTGTCGAATCTATCATACAATTTACTTGATGGTAGAGCTTTGTGCACGCTCGTCTTGGTTGGTACCACCCACTCATCAGATATTCTACCGCAAAACATCAATACTTAGTATTGATTGTTCCCGTTTGAAGGGTAAGTGAGCCAGGGTCATTACAGGTACAAGGCACATAACATCTTAGTTTTCAAGGGTGGTGGCGCATTGGCGATGTTAAGCGATGGTTAACATCGCTTACAATACCCATGTCTATGGGCGTTGGTGACCACTTAACAAAAAAAAAACCATGAGTTGATTTGCCGTTTTACGACAAACTTATTTTAAGGCAAAAGGTCTTCCAGACCGATTTCGGCCACGGCGGCCATTCTCAAGAGAGATTAGCCAACTGCGCAGGAGATATTATAGCGCACAAGTGTGTGCGCAAACATAGGTGCACTCTCTTTTCCTTAGCTCTCATAATTCGATGGGACGGCAATCGGACACGACCGGAAAGAGTTCCGGCGCAGGACCAACGGCTTAACGTGCTTTCCGAGGCACGGGAGTGTACACACTTCCAACTTCCAGACTCCGGGCTGCTACTGAGAATTTCCTGACCCCAATAACTATATATTGGCCCGACCTGGGAATTGAACCCAGAACCACCGAGTCTGCGGCCTTATAACAAGCCACTAGACCAACGAGGCAGTCAATTTTTACATGGCATATACGTAATAGCAATTTACGTTTTGTACATTTCACCGGTATCGCTACCATTTGATATTGGATAGCAATTTATTTATCATACATATTGCGGGCGCGGGCACCGAAACTCGCTGTGGACGCGTCTTTCCTCCTCAACGGAATCAAGAAACGGATACGTGTTGCGAATTCTTACTACTCTTCGTGTCTCGTTGAAATGTATCCATTAGTATTAGACTTCTCTTTGAAATTTATATACTCGTTATTATTTAACGTGTCTCATAATATTTTTCCTGTTATGATATCAATATGAAATTGAATTTTTATTATAATTATGTAACCTGCTTTCGGCTTGTTAAGGAGTCAACGCATACTTTTGAATATATATAATAATCAAATTTCAATTACTGATCTTATATTTATGATAAAAAGAGTGAGGAGGTAATATTTGTTTATTTTGTTTTCGGTCTGATAAGGTACTAACCGGATTTACATACAACTTTCAAGTCATCTAGCCAGTAAATATGTTATGATTGAAACATATTGCTAGCTTTTCTTCACGGATTCACCAGCGTAGTTACGCCAATCGTTTTCACCAATGTAGGTATATCTACAGTAGAATGATTTTTTAAACCGGTTTAGTGGTTAAGACGTGAAGGCGTAACAAAGAAACAAACTCACATTCGCATTTATAATATTAGTTAGTCCAAAACAATTACATCAAAAAATAAAAAAACTTACATTCATTCTATTGACATTCATTGTTTTTTATGAAAAACTTATTTATAGTCTATTTATAATAGCTTCGTCAAGTTTTCTTAATAAAAGTCAAAATAACGTATTAAATATCTCATATGGTTATAACAAACACGCTATATTCAGAAAACAAGGCCACTATATAATGTAAGAAGTTTATTTTGGCTGAAATAAGAAAACATCTCGATCAAATGGGATTGCAGACGAAATCAAAATAACTGGTGGCTGTGTAAACGTTTCGAGTCGCGGTGCAGTATCGATAACACGGTTTCATTTAGAAGGATGCAAATGTCTTGCCGGCCACGCTCCACCGATCCCGATATTGCGCCTTCGCGGTACCACCCTTCGATTTCACCCTCTCCTCACCTATCTCCACTTTTAATCGTTCTCTTGGGAATTTATTAAAAAACTCGTTTTTTTTTTGTTAAATCGAAACCAGGCAAGAACTTATTTATTTTGTGTTTATTTTTCCACAAGTACGTATTCTGTGGGTAAAGTTGTATATTTATTTATCATTATTTTTATATAGCTAAGTACACTCAGTTTCTAGGTTTATATAAAATAATTTCTTAGGTCTTCATATTTTTTCTAGAAACAGCCATTGCTGATAAAAAAATAATACTTTGCAATACCCTGAGGGTTGGGACGATAACAAACTGTGACACTCTATAGACTAAGTGACACGCTATTATGATCGAAGAGGATTATATTGTCATGATCGACTTACTGAATGATGGAAACAATTTCAACTTAATAAAATTAATAGTTTGTAATTAATATAGATATTTTAGTTTCATTTTTATTTTATGCTTTAATTTATTTTTATACGTATTATTTTACTTTAATGCATGCGTCTTGTTACACATTTTTTTGTTGATGTGATTAAAAAATGTTAAATTGTAACTACAAAACAAAACTTGTATTGTTGAATGATGCATTGTATTGTTGATTATTGCAATGTCGAGTGTAAGCGAATTCCATTATTTTAAATTGCTATTTTTTTAGGATAGATATACATATATATATATTGTGTTGGCTTCCTATAAAATAAATAAATATAACTTTATAATGGTGATTAAAGAAGAGCCGATATGACTCAATCATTAAAACGTGGATCTTAATGGGATCGTGGCTTCAAATCCGCACTGCTGTGATTTAATATTGTTTATATGTGTTGATAATGTATCTAGTGTGTCACTGTGAAGGAATACGTCACGAGGATGTAGCAGAGGAAATTCTATCAAGTGTAGTGAGACTAACAGTTTGTTACTTAATTACCATGTTTTATATAAATTTATGATATTGGTTACAACTAAAAAGAAAACGCTTAAATAAAATATGATCTCGTAAAATTTGATTTGTTTGATTACATTGAAAATACGATTGGACGAACAGCTCTTTATTTCTAATGAGGTCACAAGGCGTTGGCTTTTTTCACAGACATATAACAACAGTTCATTATGTACAGGCCTTTTGTTTGATTGGTCCCTAGGGTGTAGTTTTAATTTCTCACTATGAATTTAATTTTACTCTCACCTAAGGTAAACCTAATTCGAAATTTTATATAAATTAGTGTATTTTATAATGTATATTAAAGCAGAAATAGATACATTTGCAATGAATAGCATAAAGTAAAAAAAAATGCACTCAATCATCAAAACCATGTTCGTTGAAAGCGTATGTTCCTTAAGTAGTAACTAAATGTAATAATTTAGGGAGTTAGCGAGTGAAAACGTTGGCGAAGTTGTAAAAACTTCATTCTGAGAATGCCGTACATATCTAAACCAAAGTTGTGGGTTTAAGTTGAAATTTATGCTGTGCGATTCACGGTGGTGCAAAGGAGGAGAACATGTGAGCTGGCGTCGCATTCATCACGGGACGTGGCATATCGCGACGCTGCATATGCAAGCCACAGGCAGCCCCGAGCAAACACAGCTAGCACATTATAATGCTAAGTAAATGGACTACACTACCCTTACCCACGCTATTTACTTATTGAACGCAACCACGACCGATACAAGAAAACCCCTTTCATTACTTTGATGTTATGTTCTCTATGAAGTTTCTTTTACAAAACGAGATCGGTGTTAGTGTTATAGTGATTGGTAACTTTATCATTTCTACTACGGTTATGAAACTCTAGTTGACCGAACATGTTACTGTTCAATATATTTATAAGAAATTAATGTTCTACAGTCGGGTCAAGCTAATTTGCAAAAGAGGTGATGTGTAATAAATTACGTTACTTCTTGAGCACATACTGTCTGCCTGACTGACGGAAACAGATCAGTGTACCAAGCTAAGTGCAAATCATTGTTATCTATATAAATAAAATGATAGAGGTCTACAGTTGTGCGCGCATCACGGAAAAACTACTGAATAGATTTCAATGAAATTTTCTAAATTTTATTTCTTAGACACTTGGCCCTTATCAAAAACAAAAATGATTGCGATATCTTCATTTAATAAAAAGTTATTAAAGTTTCAAGAAACAACGATTTGTATATGCCCTCCGTGTTCAGTGATGTATGATTAAACAAAGTATATTTTTGCTTGCGATCTTTTTGATGTTTTTTCCTTCGTACATAAGAAAACTTTGTTAATATATCAAGCAACGCGGACGAAGTCGCGAGTATCAGCTACTTCATGGATTTTATCATAGGTGATCAGTTTAATATTTCGGAATAGAGTATCCAGGGGATTGTTAACTTTGTACGTATATTTTAATTAGCAACTTTAACGATACAGCATATTTCAACAGAACGGGTCATAAATAATATTGTACGTTTGTAAGTAGCAATCTAAAAAATCGTTAAATTAAGAACATAATAATAAACATTAGACATGATTAAGACCGGACAGTGATTTTGATAAGTCGTTATTAATTGAAACAGTTGTTAAACAAAGACAACAGCAAACAACGTTGATTTCATTATTTTCAACAGTGCGTAAGAGATTTCCTAACTTCACGTGATTTTCCTTTTATTTCTCGTTCGCTTTTCTCCCATTCTCGGCCCGAATCACTCCCGGGCTTCGTTAAGGAACTAATCGGCTCATTGTGCAGGAACTGCACTCTGACCTCGTTCGACCTACGCCGATAGATAAATGAAAATTCAAACTCTATTTTTAACAAATACCCTGCATTTTATTTTTTACTATTTCCTTTTAACATTACATTGACTATAAAATGAATAAATCATAAAAGACATCGGCATAGCCTCCATGGCGCCGAAATAGTCGAATACGGCTAACAGAAGGCGGTTTTGGCGCGCAGTTAGTAATAAAAACTTTTGTAATTACACTCATTTAGGGCAAAGAACCGACGTTGACGCGGTGTCGTGCCAAAAACGGCAATTATTTTTATAACGCTAGCTTAACAAGTTCTTCGAAACTGCAACGACGTCCTTATATATCTATCTGTCTCAGACTTTCTCCAAATTAACAAAGTTAAATAGTTTAAAAATATAGTATGAGAAGAACCGTAATGTGATGATAATTTAAACGAATGCGTTTAAGACAAGGCTATTACATGATTTGTAATGAAATTGTGATATATTAAAGCGATTTTGGCGCTGTAAGAGACGAGGATTGATGACTTTTTTACCTTGACATACAACGTTCTGAATTCGAATTACCTTGACAAGATTGTATTTATAATATTCTGAAATATATTAATAAAGAGCTCATATTGGATAAATAGCTGTACTTATAAAATATGAGCAGTATTAATTACGAAGCGAAGCGCGCTGAGTTATAATTTTCGTGTTAATACTCTCGAAGGTTTATATAAAATAGAAGGTTAATATATTATAAAAAATGGCGGATTGTCGAACATTAATAACAATTTGTAAATAATTTGTTGGGTGAAATTATAATCCGCATCCGGACATGAGGGAGCCGTGTCAGGCGGTGACAAGCGAAGACTCGGCTGAGCCCGGCTCGTAAAAACTTTTCTAATTATGTACATTTTGTAGCTAAGAAGCGTGGGCACTCGCACCGTATTATATTTCTAGTTAATTTTGCGGATCTGATGTCAACACGCCTCGCATTTCGTTTCACGGAACATGCTTCTGACGTAATACATGGCATCTCGGTGTTATGCGTGCAACGAGAAAACAGAGAAATATGGATGAAATGTTATTACGCTGCAGCTTTGTTCGTATTCAATATGTTTCGGTTTAGTTTTTATATAAAATACGAAAAATATAAATTGGTTCCGTCTCGTACTATATGTTGGAAATATATACTTATGTCCAAGTTTTATCGTTGTCTATATTGTCTCTGAAGCTCTTGCCATACGATACACCTACGTAAGGTGTCGTAAAGGTATCGTCCACCGTAAACGAGAGTGGTCTTACTTTTTACGCGATGCTTGTTTCGTTTGCCTCACATTCTCTGGGAATATTTTACAGCGGACGAACCCATTCGTCTCAACGATGCTGTGTCTGCATGAAATAGAGAACTTTTACGTGTTTTCACACAAAATTTTTAAAAGTGTTCACTTATATTTCTACACATCTGCAACAAAGTTTAAAACTTTACTGTTATAGACTTTGTCTAAAATAAATATCCGACTTGCAAGAATATTTATTAGCATATATAGAATAATTTTGACAATTACCTAATTATTGAAATGTTAGATACGTTAAGGAAAGTACACCTTTGCGTCATACTACCCTGTCCAAAAATGTACATTCATAAACTATAATTCTGTTATATAAATAGAACACTGAAGCACTTTGTGTACAACATACAAGTCGTGTGCGAGTTCGTATTAATGATATAAACCATTACAGAAAACCTAACGCGAAACTTTTGCAATTATTGTAATTATTAGTCGACCGAGAAGCAACCGACCTCGTCATATTTTCTACTTAATCGAGCAGAGTTTGCAACAGTGTTATAAATACATCTATTTGTAAACTTCGTCATGAGTTATAAGTACAATATGTCGGGCGTAAAGTTTACGTATACACATGTGATTTATTAATTCAGTGTGAATATTAGCTACCCGTTTCATGTGATCAATCCTGTCGAAATTTAAAATGGGTGCACTTAACGTATTAAATTCGCAAACAATGACTCATAGGGGGAAGGCCAGCCGTAAATTATTTATCTTAAAAAAGCGACATTTAAATCTCCCCCGGTAATATGAGTAACGGCTTATTTGGGTATAAATCGCAGCACGCTCATTCGTCAAACGACTTCAATGAACGATGCAATCAGTTAGAGTATGTTCTCCAGCTAACAGCCCTGTAACTCTGTTTACAAACGAATGCCGTTCTGATATGATTGCAGTCATTAAGTCGAACTGAAACCGAGGTGCCGTAACAAACTTGTAACTTTCGAGTTTATATTACATCTTACTAATTAATTTATGTATTACGTTCGTTGAGGGAGAGCTTATTTTTAGTAATGTATAATATGATACTTCGTCAAAACTTCGAGTGAAAAAGTATCTTCAAAAACAAAGTTACAAATGTTTTAGTTAATTTAATATTATTCTAGTAGTATAACAATAATATTATTCTAGTGTATGCATCACTTTGTATTATTAAAAGAGCAATGTCGGTTTTGTACATTGTTTTGTAACAGTCCTCACGAATATCTGTACAAGTAAAACATTTATAATTCACAAATGAAACAAGGATAATGAACAAGAGACGAGACAAAATACAATGCGCTAACAAAATGATCATTTAAATCCGATAGTATCTGCGTTATACGCTTTTGTTTTGAATCTGTAGTCATACTGTTCTGTTAGGGGGAATACAAACTAGCGGGACTTGCGAGTATTTTTCACATTTACTAATTAATCACCGAGCGATGATTAATCAACGCAGCCGCGGGCACATTTAAAACAGACTTTAATGATCCGTTCGTCGGACGGTACTAGTCATCCGACAGGCACGTGCCGGGGAGGGGTTTAAACTTCTTGTAAAACGACAGTTCAAGTCTTTGATAGATTTTCTGAGGTGGTATTTATTATTTTTATTTATTTAATTAAAAATAAAATTTGTATTCATCAAGTTATCAATTAAATTTCGCTTATTTTAAAGAAACTTCCGTATTTTTATTATCTACTAGCTGTACCCGCGACTTCGTCAGCGTAGAACTTAACAAAAAAGTTAATCATTTTTATTTTTATTTTTTTCTAAAATAAAAGTAGCCTAAGTTGCTCCTTATTACATCAGCTACCTGCCAATAAAAGTCCCGTCAAAATCGGTCCAGCCATTTCAGAGATTAGCCGGAACAAACAGACAGACATACAGACAAAAATTTTAAAAAATGTTATTTTGGTGTATGTACCGTATATATATTCATTTGCATGTAGTAAAAAGCGGTTATTTCAATATTAAAAACAGACACTCCAATTTTATTTATATGTATGTATAGATGTATAGATTATCATTTTTTTTCTAAAATAAAAGTAGCCTAAGTTACTCCTTATTACATTAGCTACCTGCCAATAAAAGTCCCATCAAAATCGGTCCAGCCATTTCAGAGATTAGCCGGAATAAACAGACAGACAGACAGACAGACAGACAGACAAAAATTGTAAAAAATGTTATTTTGGTGTATGTACCGTATATATATTCATTGGCATGTAGTAAAAAGCGGTTATTTCAATAATAAAAACAGACACTCCAATTTTATTTATATGTATAGATGTATAGATTATCATTTTTTTTTAAATAAAAGTAGCCTAAGTTACTCCTTATTACATCAGCTACCTGCCAATAAAAGTCCCGTCAAAATCGGTCCAGCCATTTAAGAGATTAGCCGGAACAAACAGACAGACAGACAGACGGACAGACAGACAAAAATTGTAAAAAATGTTATTTTGGTGTATGTACCGTATATATATTCATTTGCATGTAGTAAAAAGCGGTTATTTTAATATTAAAAACAGACACTCCAATTTTATTTATATGTATAGATGGTTGAGTTTAGCTGATGAACGAAGAACTAATATGTCTGGAACTGCTATGTATACCACATACACCGGTCAAATGTAGAGTTAGCGATATATTCCAAGAAAGCGTAATAACTGTTTCTAAAGACTAAGTAATAACACTGCGCCTATTGAATAACACCATTCAAAGTTGAATGATGAAAGAAAAACATGGGGAGGGATTGCGCTTTTATTGAAACCAATCTCACCACTTGCCTCGACTGACTGCGCTCCAGGCTGAATGCACGTAATTGCTTCGTCATTCAGATGATCGCAGCTTTGCCCGCTTGTCTTGTTGACTGTACTCGGAGGCACTCGCTTTGTACACGCGGCCTTACGTCGGCTGACATGTGCCATTGTCTAGGGAGTTTCGTCGCTCGCTTTTATGACGGCAACAAGTTTCTGTTCGCGTTTTCAACAAAACACTTTTTTTATATTTTTATTTTGAGCCAAATAAAAACCGCACTCAAAAATATCCCTAATTCCTATTGACTAGACCAGTTTTCCGTCTATGAAAAATGTTTCAAACGCCACCGTTGTACAAAAACTGTATCCAAAATACGGTCATTATTTTTAAAACCTTCCGCCATGTTTTTTGATGAAAGAATTAAAATGGGTGAATAATATTAATACCTTAATTAACTGGCGACGGCGCTTGGAATTTCTTATTTTGAGAGAACTTCGACATCTACTTTTGTTCTTCAAGAATTTTCATTTGAGATACAATTTTTCTTTGATGTTATTATCTTAATCGTGATTTTATTCGAGCATGGTATTAATGAAATTAATACAGTTCAGGAGAGATTAATATTTTATAAAAATAAAAGAAACATCATACCGTTTTATTCTTAATATGAACGTTCAGGAAATTTTTAATAAGAAAAGTCAAAAATTCGACAAAGGTCGAAGCTCGTGTTTAAAATACTTGAAGAGACAAACACAGAGAGTCGAATTTTTTTTAGAGCTACATTCGTCGGTATTTTCATTTTCATTTCGGAAATCGTAAGAAAGTGAACGTTGGGGAAAAAAGATAAAATGTAAGAGTCTGTGTTTTAATGGGTTAATTAGCCGACGATCCTACGGTCGGAGCTTTAATTAAAATGAAAAATTTTCGTGACTAGACTGAGGGAATTAATTGCTTCCTTTCATGAACTATTCAGGTGAGAACAGAGAGTAAATAATGCGACAATTAGATATATTTTGTATAATTATTCATAAAATACTCTTACTTACATATTTTGATGTCAAACGACAATCCTTAAAACTGAATTATACTATAAAACAGCGTGATATTTTTTTAAATGTTTAAATTGTTTTATTATATGAAATATGCAGAACAATAATATCATTATATTGATTGGTATTCAAATTATGAACTTCTTTAAATATAAAATCATAGTGCCCTTACAGTTAATAATTTTCACTTATAATATAAGTATTTAAATGAATCAGAAATGAACCATTTATTTCAAATAAACGGCTGCGGACCAGGGAGTTGCTTACACATTAATATTGCGGGCCAAATCCGAAACAGGACATAAATTAAACGACTCCTTACACAAATTGCATTCTTAACTTGCAATAAACTATGTAAATTACGAAATTTAAATTACAAACAACGGGATGTCATGGGGCAGGAATGGCTGTCCAGCGTAGGTTGTTAAGAGTGACGTTTTCAGCAACAGTGGGACCAAAAGGTAGGCGTGAATTATGGTCAAAGTGTCGTTTGTCACTCTGTGATGGTAAAGTCAACATTTGTGTTCTCAATATTAACATAATTTGCGTATGTTATATTTTTCTATAATATTTGTACAATGTGTTTGTTATTTAATACCATAAATATAAAACATAAAAGTGTTTTAAGGAATAAAATATTAAAATGCATGCGCTATGGTCCGAGTGACTGCGTTGAAAATTGCGAATGCATTTCATGCTTCTTGATTGTTATTTCAATTAGTTCCTCTTGGGTAATAATGAAGATGTGATCGTAAGCTGATCCAGAAGTAGCGGGTATTATTATTCTGCCTATTGAAAGGTATATGTAAAATGTTAATTATTAAAACTTTTAAACTTCCTTTTTGAGCGCAGAGACATTATACATTATTTTTTTGGTCCCAACTAGAACCAACTTCATATATAATAAATTAAAATTTAGTGGTGATTAAAATCGATAAGAACATAATAGAAATCATTTATTTATTTTCTTCCTTCATATAGCTACATATTAAATACGTTAAAATCTTGAATTTCAAATCTGAATTGATATATAATTAAATATAAAATGAAGATTGGATTTATTTCGAAGCACAAAACTGGATTACGTTCGATGATAAATGTACTTTATTAACATTCCTTTGTTAATATTACCAGAAATACACGAACGCGAACACACGTCGCGGAACATCCACTTGGAAATTATTATCCAACCAAATAAAAATGCATGGTTTTTCTTTCTGAATACAGTATAATGCTCGTTGGAAACCATTTTACTCAACGTACATCATGTAGTAAAATTCATGGATTTTAATTTAATGCGTCTACGTGTTCATTTCTGTATTTTATAACAATACGGTGTAAACGTTTACCCTTTAATGAACTCCGGAACGAATATTTAAACATCGTAATGTAAATAAATTGGTATTTGCGTTCGAAAGTACTTTATCAATAATGAATATTCGTTTACAGAATATAATAACTGTTAACTTTACAGGATAATAGCGACTATTGTTATGCATATAAGTAATTTGAGATTCCTTTAGTGTTTACTGAAGGAGATAGTGTTTTATTCCATTGAGTTGTTTATGAATTTTATCTACGAGTACCTATATAGTAAAAGGTTCTAGAATAATTAATAATGTAATATAGAATACAATATATAAAACGAAATACTTAATATATTATACAAAATTGACACGTCACGGGAATGAGTACTTACATGCCGCATTAAAAAAAACCTTTCGAAATTATATATTAAAATTATTTCGAAACAGCACTAAGTTAAAATTGTGTAAGATTAAATTTGTAATACGTCTCTTTATAGTACCAAAGGCTGCAGACTTGTAGAAAATTGTGAAAATAAATATTTGATTAGCAGATTGTAGAAAATTAGGTGCGGAGCAAGCACAAACTTCATTTAGCAAGTATCACCGTGTTCGTTGTGTTGTTTTGGAAGCATTAACTAAGTAGAGAGAAGGCCAAAAACGGAAACATTTATGTTCTCCGCCCGCCGTATTGCCGTTCCGACGGTTATTATTTACCAAAAATAGGATCATTACGCTACATTAACGTTATTAACTTTTAAATTATTTCGAGTGTCGGGTTTTTTTTATATTCTTCTTTAATTAATACTATTATCAGAATATTTTAACACTTTTAAACTGTCTGTCTGCTACAATTTAAATTATTCCACATAAAACAAATTGCTGTTAATCTATCTGCTATTTTTATATTTTATATAATGTATTCTTTATATTTTATATAATGTATTACGAATAAGGTAAACAAATCATATTTTAAATATAAGAAATAAAATATAAGCTTCACCCATGACTCCGTACTTTTATCTTCGAAATGTTACCATTTTATAAAATGTGGATATCCACAGCGGTTCAGGCTTGCAACATTAGTTCGATGGCTATCTTGTTTGCTTTTATCCTTATAGAAAATTTTGTGCAGCCCAGTGAATGCAACGAGCCTTCCAATATCATACGGATTATCCACTGTAAAACGATGTAAAATTGTACAAGGTTTTCATGAAAATAAACCTAGTGTGTTAGGACACAATGTTTAAAATTGAATGTAAGAGGTAAAGAATTTGTATTTTGCCTAAATATTGGTAACAGATTGGCGTGGCTCTAGTCGGTAAGATAAGAACGGGGGTGCACAGTGATACATTGAATGGATTACGAACTGTGGTCTGTTTTATACACACTCACGTAAACACGAAATCTTAGTATTTATATTTATTGCAGTTTAGTATCATTGTTGAATTTTAAACAATCGAATTTATAGAACAGTCTTAGTTATAAATTATATACCCGCCGTTTCTCCAAGACGCAGTGGATAGAAAAGGTTTTTCTATAGCACGTAAATGTCGTATATATAAAATAAACTAGATGTACCTCTCGACTTTGTATGGATGAAATAAAATAATTATTAATTTGATTGTTAAAAAAAAACAGGGAATAAAACACACAAAAAGTCATAAATATTGTCCAGTCGATTAGAAAGAAATTAATGACATACATGCGTACATAGGAATTATTAAATAAAGATAAAAAAAAATTGTGAGCTGAACACCAAACGCTAGAAATTCCTTTGATCCTGATATTTTTGTGTACATATACGGAACACGAATACTTCTTTTTGTCTTAATATACGAAAAGTTAACACAAAAAATGATTGCAGATATATGATACTTATTATAGAAAACTATTACTTGGAGCTTTTTGCAAGACCGTTTGGATAGGTACCACTCGTTCATCAGATATTTTATCACTAAACAGCAACAATTAGTACTCTTGTGTTTTGGTTTGATGGGTGAGTGAGTCATGGCGATATATGAAATAGTTTATATTTCTTAAATCTGCAATGTCTATGGGTGGTGACTACTTACCACCAGACCTTAATTTTTACCATTAATTCAATTTAAAAAATATTAATGTGCTAAATTTTTTTATTTGAGATATTACGTTGTGATTTGCTAAATAAATTGATAGCAGTTTTAATTGTTTTATTAACAAAAAAGTATATGTTATCGATATGTTTGTGTGAAAAAGTCAATACTAGTCAATATTGGTATTATGGAACAGCGAACTGGTCTAAATTTCTGTGTTTGCTCACCCATATTGAAGCGCTATATGCATGAGCCAGCCGGTACTAAGCTGTGTTCACACTGTCTTATAAAGTTTTAGCGTTTGTCGTTGGGACTAGCGTCTATTACAATACTTTCAGTTTAAAAAGTAATTTTATGTAATAAATTTTAAATAGTGTACAGAGGCCAATGACTGCAGCTAAACGATATTAACCTACTACAATAATACATTTAACTATGTTTTCGTAAATTAATGGCATATTTAAACCCTTTAAAAATGGTAGTTCGTTTAATAGACATACAAGTACAATCTCTTTATGAAAAACAAAAAAATTTGCTTATCGGGTAAAAAAAAGTTTAGTACCGTACCTATTTCATTAAGGAGTGTCATATTTTTTATTTTGCTAATTAAATACAATAGCAATCAAGGATTATGAAATTCAAAATCTCAAATGTCAACAAACTATTTTTTTCTTTGGGCTGAGTTGGCTCAGTGGTTTAAACGCGAACCACTGCATTTTATTATTATTCATTCGCGAAATAGGTATTTATAATTCGACTCGTGCTCGGCGGTGAAGGAAAACAATGTGAGAAAATCTGTGCCACATGTGTATCCGACCAGTGTTGGAATAGCATGATGGAATACGCTCCAAGCCTTCTCCTCAAAGTGAGACGAGGCTTAGTTCAGCTTTGAGACATGCACTTTTTTTTTATCGTATAAATAAAATTTAAATGTCTAATATGAAAAAATAGTTTTTTTGAAAAGGAAAACGAGCATAATAAAAGTTGTTAAAACAGTCGCAGCTAATCGCAGCTTTACCAGCATTGACTTGACAGCCCTGTAATGGATTGTTTACCTCCACGCGGACGTCCGCCGCCACCGTCGATCACTGACACCGACCTAATTACATGTAAATAAATACAGGGCCAATCGCCTGAACCGAGTTCTAGTCAACCCTCTCGCCACGGGCCCACTGACTCTCGTACGATCTATCTTGCTCTCAACGATGAATTTTTAATTTTTTTAATCTGTTTCGTTATTTTCTTGCAGTTTAATTAAGATATTTTATGAAAACATTTTAACTCAAAATATACGTGATAACTGTTTGATTGTAAATGTTCGTAAAATTGATTCATTTTGAATTATATTTTATTCATTACTGATAATGATTTCAATCTATTAGCTTTTGTGCCTGATTGATCTTGGTTCAAAATAATTCGATTATTTTACTCGGTATGGTCAGCCATGTAATGTCCAAGTGTTAGATACAGACCTCCCCTATTTATAAAAGAAGGATTCGGAGCTTATTCCACGACGTTGCTCCACTGCGGATTGGTGAATGTCTTAAAACCTTCCGACAGATGTAGGATTCCTCACGATATTTTACTGCGTAGTACGAAATCGATTGTATTGGTACACAATTTTAGCAGTCGAATAACTTTACAGCTTTTACTCAAATTGCAACTCCTACCCTTCGATTAATATTAACTTGTCCTATAACTTAGATTTTACATACTATGGTATAATGAGAAAAAAAAATGGTTGTCTGTAAAGTCGGTTTACGGACGATAGTTTAACGCGACAACGTCATAACAAAACATTGATGAAATGACTGCATACTTTTATGAATAAAATTGAATCATTTTTATTGAATTATCATTATTCTGTATGGATACAAAGAAGGAGTGAAATGAAATCTACAATTTAATTGATAAATTGATAAATTTACTTTTATTTGCACTCATAGGCCAATCGAGTGAAAGAGAGATAGATGCGGCGCAAGCGTACAATCAGCGTAACGGGACAATGAGTCATCCTTTTTCGTGCATGCAGCCAGCGATCATCGATTTATTAGACGTTGTCACGTCAAAACACTTTAACTATAGTAGTAGCTACCAATGATTAAACAAATGTATCTAACCTAGTACTAACAATAGAATAATATTCCTAAAAACTTATTTCATTATAGTAATTTGCATATACACAGATTTTTAAGTCCTTATTTTAAGGTAATCAGTGAAATACTTAGTAGACCATGTTTATTTAAATAATAATTAGTTCTAATAACTTCATCTTTGTTTCAGAATTTAAACTGTAATATTAAATTGATAGATACACTATTTTATCGGTATTTTATGCGTGTTGATAACATTCCCAAAACCTTTGTAAAATAGTCATTGTCAATATTAAATTCCCTTAATAATATTGAACAATAATGGAATCTTTTAACTTTTAACGGTGACCCCATCGCTTGATCCCGACTTCAGTCAACCCTTTCGCTACATTGGAGCTGTATTGACCTTACGTAATCGATTTGATTGTTAGCAAGTTACGGGAATTTAACGAAATTATAAAAGAGAACATTTTTGTACCTAAAAATATATGAAAACGGTGACACTAAAAATCCGATTTATGAGTTGTGACGTAATTTTAAGGGTTACCTGAGCGAACATGAGCTCATAATACATTTTGTATGTTACAAGTTCAGTTTTACAGTTTCAAATCAACCTTCATATAAAAGTTTCAGTTAATTTGAAGTGCGCTATATCTATGTGAATAATTAGGTACTTAAAAAAAACATTTGTAAATATCTACATAGTATTTAAATGGTGGTCTCTTATTAAAACACGAATCCATGGCTACTAATTTAAAAAAATATAAAATGAGGTTATTATTATTTTTTAATTTAACTATTTTTAACAAAACAATAATTTACATAAAAAAATTGACAGTTTGATTTAACGTTTAACGTTAAAATATGAAAATGGCATATAAGGTTGTAGTGGCACAGATAATAATTAACAAAAGAACGAAACCGGTTCGTGTTACAGTTTTAAAAGAATCAACAAACATCACAGATTATATAATTTTATGATATACAATACAACGTTGATACAGTTGATCGATAATAAATGATAAATTTTCGACGACCAAACGACCTCAATTTGCATGTAATAATTTTAAAAAGTGAGCTTTATTTTACGTTGATTTTTTCCTTGTTTTGTAAACTTAAATTTTATAGGTTACTTTTATATATTTTAAATATTGTATGTGAAAATTTGTAGTGCTAATTTGTTAGTTTGTAAGCGGAAGAACACTCGAAAACATTTAGAAAATTGATATAGATAAAATTAATTAATATTCTAACTAAAGTAGTTATAATATATAGTCTTTAATATATTATAATCGTCAGATAAAATTTTCATTCGCTTCAGTTTCCAATTTTACAAAAAAGACGCCATATTTTTTTACATCATTCACTCTCTCTCTGCTGTAATAAAATATTTATTTTTGTTTTCAATTATATCAGTACAGACGAAAAAAAAATTAAATTGATGTCGACTGAAGTTAATAAAATTGCCAATAGTATTAAAATTATTTTTAACTGTTACAACTCGCTTTTGTTATTTCATTCAATTTTAAACATTTCGTTGTTTCGAAACAGTTTCGATTTATTGTACAATTTGCGAAGATAAATAAATTTGTATTTAATACATACGAGTACATAGCTTGTTTCAATAAATGAGATATTCGTAAATACAGACATACTGATAGTAAGGATTCTTATGATATCTTGGGTATTGCGAATTATGATGGACATGGACGTTATTATATTTACTACGATTTTGTTTAATTTTTATACATCTATTTTACTGCTAAAAAGTTATTTGTGCATATCATTCCATTTGATTTAGTTAGGTATGCTTTCTTATCAGCAATAACCGGGCTTTTTTGTTTTTAAAACGCGTATACGACTCTGAATAACGCTTAGAAGAAATAAATAAATATTTCCTAGATAACGTCAAAGTCAGAATTTAGTATAATATTGCTATTAAAAAATACCGACCGTGCTATTGACAATTACGCATATGTTTATTATATCAATATTCATAATTACATTGGTAGCTGCACTATTCCCTCGGGTGCATTAAACTGACTGGTTCGTTGGAAGCTGCGATATCGACCCCGGGCCTCGCGCTCGAATTCTCTTGTGACAGGTGAATTGAGCCGCCATTATATGAGACCCCGCTATTTGACCTCTCGAACAGAGTATATCAAGCATTTTTAAAATAGGAATTAAAAAATGAATCACTGTAAATGAAAAATATTAAAGAAGCATTCGCTTGTATTAAATAAATATAGAAAAACTGTTTTCGCGTACTTTCGTACTTTTAATATAAATGTAATTCAGATGGCAGTGTAATAATTTGGTATAATTAAGCTTACCCTGCAAATGGAGGTGGATAGTGGAATTAATCAGTGGCTACTAGTAAGCCCTTCGAGTTTGGGCTCATTTACGTTTTGAATACTTATAATCAGTGATAATATGTAATTATGATGACTTGTTTATTATAGCTTTTATAATTACCAGGCTTTCGGAGAGGTGACTGAAATAGTTTTGTTATTTTAATTTAAGTTAACCTTATTTCGCGAAAAAAAAACATATTTTTGAGTGTACAATAAAGAGAACATACAGTACAATTATATTTATATTTTATTATAATCGAAAACTAACAAGTTGAGTAAAAAATACATGCAGTGTATTTTAAAAAATTTACTATCAGCATTGACCAATTACTTTTGTTCCAAAATATTGTAATAATAAAACTATAAATGCTGTCTTGAATCAATGAAATGTGTATTTCGAAGTATATTTATGCTAAATATTTATGCAATTTACATTTAAAAATCTTTGTAACCAAGACAATGTTAAAGTCAAAGTAATTTAAAAAATCTTTGTTTTGCAATAAGTTTTTGAACGCGGCTTTCGCGTATTTGGCAGTTGAGCTGGTGTAGGTACAAAGTATGTCGCCTATGTCCTTGGGATTCAAGCTTATACCAAAATTAATCAAAATCAGTTTACTAGCTTAGCTGTGAAAGCGTAACAGACAGACAGAGTTACTTTAACATTTATAATATTAGCATCGATTAATTTATTTATTCACTGATTTATTGGTAATATTCACTAACGTTACAGAGAAAAAAAAACTAAACCCGAAATGAAACGGCAAATAAAACCCACCTCCATTTTACTACAATTTTTGAGTACATACATACATTTTATTACTTAAAACGTCCTGAGGGCTTGTGAACATCGATAAAGTCGTTAGTTTTATAATAACCTTTAGCGGCCAAATGTACGCAATAGGTTTTTGAACTTTCCTATACATGTTATTGAACTTTAAATTGTATTTTCTTATGTTTACAAAGCGTAAACATAAGAAGAATAACCTATTAATAATAACAGAGTTAAGAAATTTATATTTATTCCACAATTTCTACATGTTGGCTTAAATTTTAAGACTAACTTAACAGTTGTTTGGATTTTTGAAATATTGAGAGAATTATATTTTTAAAAAAGAGTTATTTTATGTTAAACAAGTAACATGTGAGTAATACTTATGATAAATTTTTTCAGGCCGGGTTTGATTTTGATTTCTTATTAACGTACGTTTCGTTTAAGACGTTGTTTATACATATATTATTAATTGATATTAATAATAATTACGTAATAAGTTACGTTATGTGTTTGTAAGTTACAATTGTCAATATTCTTCAAAAAGTAGATGCATATTAGAACTAAAAAAATATATAAATAAAATATTAATAGTACGCTATTTCAATTATTAAAAAAATATATATAGGAAAATATATAAAAGCGACGACAATTCGATTTAATGTTGCCATATGGAATTGTTTTAAAATTTTCCAGCGTTGCAGAATATGTAATCAACCAGCAAAATATAAATGTTTTCCAACAGTGAAAATGTATTTTCAATTCTAAACTTTTTTAAACTGATCCATGTCACGTTTAAATTATATATATATTTAATCCACATACATATACATATCATAGAAGTCTTTATTAACAAATTATTTTAGTACGTTCCATTTTATTCTTCTATTAAAAATGATATGCTAGCGGTTTACCGGCGGCTTTGTTTGCATCATAATTGAAGTATGTGTTTAATTTTCATAGCTCTTTCTTCAAAAACAAAAGATTTTCATAGAAACTTGCATTTCCTTCAATAATACCTTAGTGAATACATTTTCAGGAATCCTTTCTTGGTTTCATCTTCTGTTTTAAAGGAACCCGTAGGTACCTATATACATTTTCATAGTGCTACCGAGTAGTTTGGGCTTTGCGTTGATATGTCAGTGAGTTATTCATTTATATACATATACATTTTATGTATTTTGTATATATACAGATAAATTACTTTAATACAAGATGTGGCTCGTTCTTGAAATATATATTCTTTGGCTATTAATCAAGCTTTATAGAACACAACATATTAAAAATCAAGTATTGAACGTTTAACTTTGTATCGAAGGTAAAGTTTCAAAGTTTAAAAGATTCGTTCAAAGGTTGAACAAATTTCAAATATAATATATTAAACGTAACCTCGTTCGAACGTAGTCGGGTTAAGTAGAGCAACGGCTTTCTTTTCTAATGAAGGGGCATCTTGAATCTTCCACTAATTAACAACAAAAAACGTCTAGTCATGGATACAAAACGTTAGTTATCGTTTTATTACTTAGAGTTTTTAAGGATAATGTATGAATAAGTGGTTTCTTAAGGTTTGAAATTATATCAAAACTATAATGAAATTTATGATTTGAAAGTCTTCCTTATGATCAATTATAATTATATTTATTCTTATATTATACAATATAATGATTTATATTATACAATATAATGATCTTATATTATACAATTTAATGAAACTAAAAACAGAGATATTCCATTATTGTGCGGTTAGCACTAATGCGTTAACAATTTAAAAGTTTTCTTCATGGGGAAACTCGGATAGAGGTCGTGTAACTGTATAAGTTTCATCGACTCGTAAAGTTCTCTAATCGTTTAACAAAGCGCAATAGTACACGGGAATTTCACTTATGCTTATTAAATTTCCCCGGCGACGAGACAAGAAAATGTAAAACTAGTTTTCACAGAGGGCACACAACAAGGCTCAGCCGCGCGGCACATTGGCCCGACACAAAATATTGTGCACCCCGGGTAAACGCGCTCTAACTTCCAATACAATATAAATTGCACTTCGAAAATGCCCTGTAATTCATAGTCTGTATACAATTCACAACTTTAGCGCCTAACGCGAAAGCACATTTCGGAGGAGCGCGACGGAGCGCGGAGCAGCGCCGTAATACCGGTAATGTGGTGTCGCCTTTCTGTGGCGAGATAAGGGTACGCGACATTGACTATTCAAAGGGTTGCGGTCTTCAAAATTTACGCTCAATAAGTCTAAAATACCTACGCTCCACCTATGAGCCGGAGTCAAGTTTTTATCTCGTATACCAGAATTATTTAAATATCTCATGTTATAATATTTTAGTCACGTGTCGGCGGATACGTGGAACATTGAAATACTCGTTTTTTGTATGTGTCGATCGGCATTGGGAGAAGATCAGCTACAATTAATTAAAGTTTATTCAGAGGTTTTATTAAATATACTAAATAGACTACGAAATATATTTTATGTGTCTCTGAAGTTTTAAATAATTCAAAAAATATTTAATATTTTTTTTCAACTATAATATAATAATAAATAAAATTTTACGAATTTAAATAAACTGCGTGGAGGTAATCTATATAGATCATTGCGTATTAAGATGCCCTTGCTTATTACTAAACCTAACCTTTTTATATAATAGGTAGGCGGATGCGTAAATGGACCATCTGATGACAAGTAATGTTAAGCCATATGTTAAGCCATAACATAGGTGCTTAAAGAAATATTAACCAGTCCTTTGCGCCAATGCGCCGCCAACGTTGGGAACTAATCTTAAGTTGTTACGTTCCATGTGCACGGTCACCGTCCACAAAACCCTACCACCAAGTAAAGAAGTAAACACATACCAGTATCTTTGTCACAGGTCCTATATATGCGATGACTAGCTTGTTGGTATGTTCACAATACGTGTAATATGGCCGCTATCCGATACAAAATTAAATATCAAAATAACAATAAAATATTCAAACCCATTTAACTAAACGCTTATTCTCGAGTCCGACTCACACTTGACTGGCTTATTGCAAGTTTGAATGTCAAATTATAATGAATAATTGTAACTGTTATCATTAATATGTTTAAATATGATACATCGACATAATATTGGCTAACTGAAATAAGAGAAAATAATATTTCACAACAATATTCTACTCGGTTACACTCTAAAATGATTTGTAGCAAATTTTAATAGGGGCTTTAATGGAACGTGAATTACGACACAACACAGAAAACATTTTTATTATTTAAAAATAAATCCCTGGGCTCATTTCTGTAACCGCAACTGTATAAAATATCCATTAGTGAGCAATCAAAATGTCCGTCACGTCTTTTTACAAAATATTTTAAAGCTTCAAATGTAAGCCTCCCGAAAAAAAAATATAGAAGTCTTCGAATGAGATTTATCATGTAGTCCATGCATCTATCAACTTTTCATTATTTCGAATCCCTAGTTCGTATAAAAGCGTCCGAAGCTGTATCAATAAGCCTTGTCTCATTTTATAAGCATCCACAACTGATCTTATTCTACCCGTCTTCAGTTCAGTATTTTATTGTTTTATTATAATTAAATGTGAACGGTTTGTTCACTTAATAATGTCAGATTGACAAAGTAACTCGAACTATATTTAAATAAAATAAATCGAACCCACGACCAGCGGCGTGAAAGGCAAGCATTTTACCAACCACGCCAACCGGCTCGTCATATCAAATATAATCCACATGTAATTATCTGAAAACGAATGCAAACTATGATTAAATATATTTTTGTTGTTATTTAGACAAAGAAATAACATTAGGTTAGTATAATATAGAGTAATATTACAAATGGTATTTATTACTTATTTAAGCTATTTGCAACTTAGTTTACAGAACAAAAGAG
This sequence comes from Nymphalis c-album, assembly GCA_963151315.1. Lineage (NCBI taxonomy): Eukaryota > Metazoa > Arthropoda > Insecta > Lepidoptera > Nymphalidae > Nymphalis > Nymphalis c-album. The sequence continues at coordinate 9,016,868 of OY720590.1, read as the reverse complement.
GTAAAAAGGTAGCCTCCATACACAAACGTAATAATATAAAAATATATAAAACAATATTTGAATGAGAATTATTATTATCAATATAATTAAAAATATAGTCATTTATTTTTGAATCGATATTTTGTAAAAGTTTATTGCAATTAATCAATCTAAACATTGTCAATGAATTGCTAAGCATGGTATCTTATCTATATATAAATAAAATGATAGAGGTCTGCAGTTGTGCGCGCATCACGGAAAAACTACTCGATAGATTTCAATGAAATTTTCTAAATTTTATTTCTTAGACACTTGGCCCTTATCAAAAAAAAAAAAAATGATTGCGATATCTTCATTTAGTAAAAAGTTTCAAGAAACAACGATTTGTATATGCACTGCGTGTTCAGTGATATATGTTTAAACAAAGTTATTGCTTGCGATCTTTTTGATGTTTTTTCCTTCGTACATAAGAAAACTTTGTTAATATATCAAGCAACGCGGACGAAGTCGCGGGTATCAGCTAGTTAATTATATTTTGCATCTATAATTATATATATTTTATCACCTTTCATACATAAGAATGCAGAGGGTCAATGCATGGTGATAAATTGAAGTAGGTATGAGTGGATAATATGTACAAAGTTCGTAACCGACCCTAGCAGGTAACTTTGATTCAGACAAAAACAAGTTTCTTATCCTTAAAACTGAAGCATCTAAATAATTCGTTTTAACGTTACTACGAATACAACTTAGTTTATTTATTTGCAATTTGTAGGATATCGTTTGCAAGGTACCTTAATGAGGCAATAACAATAAATAAAGACCCAAAAGTTTTCTAACCGCTTCACCCTCATGTCGGTGCGGACCCTTGCAAGGAACGCCGCGTTAAACTGGAATATATTATTACTCAGAATATTCGTTTTCATTCATTACTATGTTATATAAATTTGCATTACGCCATTGCATTAATTTTATTAACTTCAAAGTAAACTTCGACAAACATTCGCTTATTATTTATTTCAATAGTTGTATTTGTATAATGAATGTCTGGCAATATTTACAGTACCACCTTGTACCGTATTCAGATTTTATATAAAATGTCATTCAAATAATAATTTCGGTGGCAGGGCTTGGTGCAAACTCGTCTGGGTAGGTACCATTTATCATTTGTTTTATGCTTCAAAATCGTCAATCCTTTTCAAGTTCAAAGAATCATTGAGCCGGTGTAAATACAGACAAGATACATCATTTCATAACCTTAGTTAGCATAATTAGAGTGGATGTACCGGTTATCGTTATCATCGGATGACCACATATCATCTGGTGGTTCCTTTGGCCTACTGGATAAAAAAATTATCCTAAAATTTATGGTCTGCCAAACTTGCCAAAGCTGCTACTGAGATTTTCTCCATAGAAATACTTAATAAAATTTTATTAGCCCGACCCATTTGAACCTTGGACCTTGAGATCTGCAGCGTTCTGCACTAGACCAACGAAGCAGTCGTATAAATAAAAGTAAAACAATTCGTTTTCGAAATTTTTCACTTGACAAAAACTCTTCATAAAATCTTGCAATGTAAAGAAATTTATAGAGAATTCATGACTTAATTATTAAACCAAGAGCTTTATGTAAACACTAGATGTATATGTACGCTACATAAAACAAATATACAGGTTCATGTAGAATCAATGTACTCAGGTGCTCTCTTCGTCCCTGGAGGACAGTAAAGTCACCCGCCTTGCGGTGCCCTCACTCTGTAACCAGAGAGTATAATATATACTTTTAGTCGGTACATGTACTCAGACTAGATTGTATGTATAACTTATGTGATTAGATTCACTAGTAATAGACGTAATCTCCTTACTAATAATTTATAAATTATAATTGGAATATAATATATATTATTATTAATGGAATTTTAACAAATTCAAATTTCGTTCAACACGTTGTGAGGTTTTAAATTGAATCAGTAATAATTATCTAAAATTATTACATTATAGGTTCATTCGTCTTGTCACCAGCTTTAATACACGTGACACAACAACATTATTTGTAATTTTAGTCTAATATTCCTTGGGGTCTGGAATGAATTGTAGGCTTTTAACCCTTTTAACCTCATCTAATGCATTTGAACACAGACACGCACGTCGCTGGCAACAACTACTATAAAATAATATTGACATCTATCAAAATGAAAACGTGACAGTAAAATACAATTTAAAAATTTCTCGTGTAAAATATTGTTACAATAAATGTTTAAACACTTGGCACATGTGTAAAAGAATGTATTCACCGAAGTGAAAAAGCCGATTATTTATTTATGATCAATACACATTCGCAAAGCGTATGAGTGCAACGATCGTAAAAGTAATGGCGGCCACAAATATAGTACCTGTATGCGAACCAATCGCATGCTTCGGTATATTAGTGCTCGATATAATAAAACACGCCATTGCTCCATAAAACGATTCGACAGTGTTGTAAAAAAATCAAAAATGTTGATCTCGGCAATAGCTCGCAGCCAGAGCAATTTGTTTGTTTTAACATTCTATTTTTAAACAGCTTCATTGGTGTTTGTTTCCATTTTGCGTACTCAATTGTTTTTTTTTTTTTTATATATCGTTTAAATTGCATTAAGGCAATTGTTCATATAGTGTTACAATCAACGTTTTCAATCCATAAATTAATTTAAATAGATACTTAAATCGGATGAAATAAATGCTGTTAAATTTTATAGAATCATAGCAGTTATTTAAGTAATTTTAATTAAGAGCCGATTGGCACAATAAATGCAGTGCTGGAGTTAATTACAGTAACATACGGATATTCTATTGCTATATAACTGTTTTTGTTGTCGGGGCGTTGCATCGCAGACCGCAGAATGCGCTCAGCATTTCATTACGAACACATTGACAAGTAATGTTCTGCCATTTAATATTTCACAATAATATATATTGGAATTTTACAATTTTCGCGAAATTGCTGATTTTACTTTGCTAATTGCAAACCTGGATATATTAATTGCGGAAAATACTTTTCAAATATTTCACATAGAGACCAAAATTATGGTCTATTACGCATAGTAAAAATGTTATAAAAAATTGAATGGTTAACCCATTAAATTTTTTATATTTATATAAGCCTTCTGAGTGAATTATAGCAATGAGTGAAATCCTTCTAAATGCAACATTAAAACGGCACGGATCGAGTGCATACGTTTTAAGTTCTGATTAAGTTTCAGGCGTTTCAGGAGTGGTAATTAGAATAGGAGACTAAGTCGTGAAAGGTAACAAATTAGCTTGTTTTGCGATCTTAATGCGTAGCGAGTACAAAGGAGCGGAGTATATAGAGAGAGATAGAGGCGGCAATGATATAGTGTCGGGCTGGCGGCCGCTCCCTCAGGAACGATAAACCCTTCCCGCCGCTTCCCGTCTACTCTTCTTTATGGGAAGGCCGGAATGGGCAGCCCAGGTGAACAGGTAGCTAGATTGCGAAAGTATTTTTAGAACATCTTGTCGGTCGTTCGGTGTTTTTCCTTTGTTATCAAATGTTTTTGCTACCTTCGATGCGGTTATAGGTGTCCTTAATATGTCGACGGGCTTTAGTAGCTAAGAGTTACCCACTCTCGGCTAGAGATAAGAAAATGTTTTCGCCTTTAAGAAAATTCGTTTTGCCGTGACGTATAAGATTCTTAACGTGTAATATTTGACGTAAAATTCTTCCCAACTTATTGGCTACATTGAATAAACAATTTGTGATTAATAAAAGAGACTTCGTTTCTTTGCGCGCTGAATGGGACATTTATGGTTTAAGTCAGGTCAGTAAAGCTAGAACAGAAAAAATTAGACATTCATTTGTTATTTCCATTTCGAATGGCGCAGGTCTTTTATCGCATGTTGTAGGGAACGTTCGTTGTTTGATATCTTCCTAGGTTTATTTGCAAATCGCGTGCCGAGCGTACACGTTTACACTCGTAATACTTACTTGTTGAATTACCTTTGTTAAAGTAGAATTTGGTTTGAAATGTACTTTTTATTTTAAACTCGGATAAACGTAGTAATTTATTCTTCGTTTTCTGGCATAATGCTATTAACTTTTGTTTGGACGTGAGGAAATGGGATTAATTTTTGATATAATGAAATGTAAAAGTCAAAATGTTTTAGAATAAAAACTTAAAGGAGTTTGCATGAGACGGGCGGCGTATAGTGGACTCGAGGGTACATCCGCATGAGGTATGAATTGGTAATGAGGAGGAGGTGCATTTTGGAGCCGCAGTTTGCGCGCGATTGCCATTCCGAGCCACGTTTGTGTTGCATTAACAACTACGTACATATTATTTCTCGAGGAACAATAAATAACTTTGGTTAGATTTAATTCCCTAAGCAACACAATATTTATAAACTTGATTATAATTTTTTTGTAATATGAAAATAATTTGATGACAAAATTATGTTATAATTATTTACATTATAAATGATTTATGTTTACCTAAAACTAGCCATAGCTATTATAAATGTACTTATTATTTTCTTGTATTTACATAAATTTCTTTATTATAATTCAGTAGATAAAATACAGTGTTAAAACAAATGACTTACAATGATCAATAAATCGAAAAGTTACATAATATGACATTGACAAAATGACCTTTATGTTGCACATAATTCGAATCAAGTTTGCTTAACATCTATGCGGTTGATGCAAGTTAATTAGTTTTAAAAAGCAAACTCCTAATTACTATGCAAATTGATAGTTCGGGTATTAGCCGCAATTATACACTAGTTCTCTTTAAATTTAGTGCGCCGCTACACCTCATGTTGTTTTACATTTAATGCGCTCGACGCAAGTATTAAGGATTATTTGATGCATATTTGCGGTTTATTTCCATAATTATAGATTAGCTCAAATTAGAAATTCTATCACCTGATATTTTGATATTAATAATGAAATATTATTATTTATTTTGCCTGTCCTGTTTAGCTTAGAGGCTGGCTGTGGATCATGAGTTCCTGTATTTAAGACCCAGGTCAGAACTATATAAAGATATTAAGTTTTTTTGTGTTAAGTAATACGCAATCATCATTATTTATGGTTGTTTTGTGAACTTTAATCCTATATCACAAAATTTAAAAGATTTTATTTAAACTAAAATAATATTTTACTCTAAATATAATCAATCTCCGAACACGGATTTTTGATTGTAGGTACTCCTCGATAAATCGCGTAAAGCAAATGGAAATTCGCTTCTATTTTAAAACAATTCAGACACACGGAGTTCGAACATCAAACATAAATGTCTTTATTCAGTTTTATTATTTGAAAAAAGAATTATAAAACTCAATAAAAATAGTTTTCATGTTAACAATTCTCTCATATTTTTTTAACAATTGACTCAAATCAAATTTCCCACGAACGTGGTCGCTCATCAATAAGCAATTAGTAAGGTTCGGCTATACAATGTACTGAATGTACGTGTTGGCATATATACCTACAAGCTATAATCGTTTCTTGTTCAACATACATAGTAGAACGCCAATCAATATCCAAGAAGCAAACGGAATATGAGTCGACTGCAGCCGGATGTCAACATTTACCCTGGCGATTTTCCTCTAGGGACGGCATGAAATGACATGCGCTTTTCATCCTACTTTTCTCGCTCCACGGTGCAATTGCATACGAATTTCTGTGAGACATCTTTGAGGTGGAGCTTATGTTTTTTTAAATTGTCGACTTCATTTGCAAGTCATTCCACTTGAGATGCTTTTTTCGTATTATTTTAAATTTCGCTATGAACGTACAAAAATATTTGGTTTGGAATATTACTTAGATACTGAAGTTTAAAGATGTTTTAGTTAAATTATTGTTTTTATTTCTCGAATACGCATGTAATAAACAGTATCAATAGACTTAGGAGTTATTCTTTACTTATTTCAAATAGAATTATTTTATTTTATTTGTATTTGTATAAAATTTTGTAATTCTATATAAAATATTTGCTTTAATGAACTTAAAGTATAAATGATAAGGTCGTCGTGTCTATACAATAGTAGCATTGAAGAAGGGTGCGTCACCAAAGTCACCAACTCCCGCCGGTCGAGGAAGCAGAAATCACGGGTGCAAACATTGACTTTAGACTTTTCCTCTTTTACTCACTTAGTCTAACTCCCGCTGCACTGCAAATCACTTCACGAGAGAGAGAAAGTTTTATATATTCTAAATGTTTTAAAAAGGTCGCCCGTGATTCAGTCTCAGGAGTCGATTGACAGAAACACGATCCATTATTGCATTTCCAGTCTCTTCCTACTTTCTTTTATATTGTAAGTTTAAATTTATTCTCTTACTGTGACTATTTTGTCGTTTTATGTATTTTATTAAAGTTACAATTTACATAGTATTTCAATATCGAATGAAAGATTTTGTTTATTTGTTAGGTACACTTTTCGATTGTTTTCATGTTATTATTATTATTGCTTTGAAATATTTTGGTAATGAACAATTTAAGCTTGTTTCTAATTGTTTGAAACAAGCTTAAATTGTTCATTACCAAAATATTGCAATTATAAACTTTAATTTTTTATAAGTCTAGATGACTCCGTGGTTAGAATACCTGATACTTAACCGAATACTGTTACTTCTTGCCCGGAGCAAGCACCACTGAATTTTCATGTACTTTATTTTTGTTTATAATTACCTAGTGATCTGTGGTAAAGGAAAACATTGCGGGAAAATCTGAATCTGTTGGATGAAATTCTGCCGCGTATGAATCCACCAGTGCGCATTGGAGATAAAATATTTGTGCTCCTAACCTACTCCATTCCTATGGGAAAGGAGGCCTTAGCTTCATACAATAAACTATGGCTTTCATATACCATGGCCGCCTAAGTACAACGAGAATAATAAATGAAATATACGGAAACTAAAATGCTTATTTTTTTAAAAGAAACATAAATCTGAATAGGACAGAACCCTTTTACAATCTAAATAAATGTTTAAAACGTTCCATAAAAAGATAATAAATCCTTTTTTTGTTGAACAAAAGCCTAAATTGTAACATTAAAAAAGTAAACAAAATTATGGCGACAATTTATATGTAAAAAAAGATTTTATCATAATAGCATAATGTTTGTGATGCATTTAACTGTATTCGCTTTAAACTTCAATATAACTGCATATTAATTTCGATAAGTAAAGCAATTACAATAATCGGAATCAGCACAAACGGTAGTCCTTTTAAGCAGCACTCAGCGATCTAATAGCCTAAGACCGCTGAGCTTCATACCTGACCGGCTGAGAAACGGTTTGCATTTAATCTTTCAGACTTCGGCAAATATCCCCTCATTAACTTGTGTACCTACTTCAGACATCGGCAATTTGTTACTTTAAACCGTGCCGATAGGATAAAGGAGCGTTCAGATTTTCGGGAACAGGTATTTTGAACAACGTTTTTCACCCTCGGGGTCTTTCAAACGCAGCTCAAAATATTTTCTTATTAAAGCCTCAATCAACTTGATGTGCAAGATCATAGCTAATGAATCAGCTTTCATAACTTGTAAACGTCAGTCTGAGAGATGTTATTGAAAATGTTTCCATTTTTAAATCAATTCCCTTTGAAGTTCTTTCAATCCTTACTTAATTCCTATAATTATGCGTGGTTTCCCTCTTATTTTACTGTGAAATTGATTTGCTTAACCAATATTCTAAGACAGGTAGACATCGATTTTAATCGTTACGTAATACTAATTCATGTTAAGCCAAATTAAAAGTTATAAAAATAAATATTGAAAAATGGTTGTCTGTAAAGTCGGTTTACGGACGATAGTTTAATGTGACAACGTCATAACAAAACATTGATGAAATGACTACAATCGAATAAAAGAGAGATAGATGCGGCGCAAGCATACAATCAGCGTAACGGGACAATGAGCGAAACGGGACAATTATTCGTGCATGCAGCCAGCGTTCATCGATTTATTAGACGTTGTCACGTCAATAAAATCATACCTACCTTCAGTTGTAACTTATACCATCGAATCCTAGTCTATGGAAACATTTATGTGGAAGAAATGCATGCACTCTAAGAATATTTTAAGCATTAATCATGAATCTGGAACACATTTAAAGCTTATGAAAAGGTAATGATGTATTTTCTCTTCAATTTTAGAATTTTATCTTCAGATTTAATTATATTTATTCAAGTACATTTTTAAACCTGTTTATTAATATTAAAAGTCAAAGATGATTAAATAATTACTTCTTTTCAACTTCTTATACTTGTTTGAATTGTTATTTGGTGCCTATTCAACGAGCATGAACATTATTTAAATTAAGAAATTAATAAACATTATTTAAGTTGTAAGCAGATTAAATAATGAATATTAAGACAAACATTTAATTATAATTTTGATATGAATAAACGCTTAAGGCCATGTTGTATAACGTTTAATAATAATGTTATGTAGGACATAGGAAAAAAGGTTTTCCTTATTTGAATTCTACTCAAAATTATTTATTAGTATCGATTTAACATTCTCAAATGAATATTAGACATATTCCAATAAAAAGGAACGATTGACGAATTAATATTAATAAATAATCCAAATAATAACTTTATTATATTATGATCTTACAAACGACAATTTATACCATTATGTAACTCCATTCCAGTATCTTATAAAGGTGTCTATTCTCCTAACAAACGATAAATATTTGAATATTTTATCGCCGAATTCTGATAAAGGGATGTAAATGACTACTCGTCCAATTTGCATTGAACAGATTAACGTCATAATCGGAGCGATTCAATCAGCGATCCCGAGAACTCTGGACAAAAGGGGGAGGGGGTGGGGGGGTGACGATGGCATTCACCGGGATACTAATATCTTTAGATAAAATGTTAATTTTGTGTTCATTCGATTTAAGGAAAGAAGATAGGCTGGCAACTAAGAACGGAACTGCTTTGAAGTAACATTAGCTAACAAAAAACATTATGAAAACATCGGCGAATGTCATTTTAACTTTGTTATTTTTTGTATAGAAGAAAAAGCTAGTACAAACTAAATACACTTGGTGGTAGAGCTTTGTGCAAGCTCGTCTGGGTAGCTACCACCCACTCATCAGATATTCTACCGCAAAACAGCAGTACTTTGTATTGCTGTGTTCCGGTTTGAAGGGTGAGTGAGCTAGTGTAATTCCAGGCACAAGGGACATAACATCTTAGTTCCCAAGGTTGTTGGCGCATTGACGATGTAAGCGATGGTTAACATTTTTTACAATGCCATTGTCTATGGGCGTTGGTGACCACTTACCATCAGGTGGCCCATATGCTCGTCCGCCTTCCTATACAATAAAAAAAATATAAACAAACACTATGACTATATCATAATACACAGGGTAATATATCTTAAAATATTTTTCATCTCAAAATCTTTATATAATATATTTGAATAGATTCAGACTTCTGAAATATCTTGACTTCGATTGCTCTCAATACAAGTCTCACGCAATCTAAGTGTTCTCTTGTTGTATTGGTTCAGTGTTCAGAGCAAGTGTTTTTAGAGGTACGATAAGACGGTACGTGACTGATGCTGCCACCGGCGGACCGGTTTTGTTGACCTTAGCACTTTAGAAACTGTTTTAGTAAGACCATACTTGCCTACTCGTTGAGATATTAACTCAATTCTTTGGCAAAACAAATCAAAGCTAACACAATAATTACACTACATCGATATGATTAATTTCTGTGTGTGTGTTTGTGGGTGTGTGTGTGTGTGAGATTTTATGTCAAATCAGTTGAATCGTGATATAAAAATTTACTATCGGAAGAAACATTGCTACGTTACTGCTAGTGAAAAATCGATGCTGTCCCCGAAATAGACAGTGCATTTGTGTGGGTGGTTTTGGCGAGAAGCGGTCTAAAATAAACGTTAATAAATTTCAAATGAAGCGTTATCAATACAATTTTTGAAACGAAATCTGTTACAAATAATTTATTTGTTATATAAAGTAGGATGAATTGAAATCTAATGTCAAATACAATTACTATTTTTATGTTTCTTACTTTTTTATGGTAACAAAATCTGACAGAAATCAATGACAAGAAATAATTATAAATATATACTTAATTAAACATAAATTAGATGTTAACATATCAAAACACTGCTCCAAGTAAATAGCTATAAAATACCTTTTTTTCATCAAAATATTGCTTAGAAAATATACGATGGAATTAAAATAAAAACTCAGTAAAATAATCTGAAATTTATGCATTTTTTTTCGTTTCTACTCGCATTAAAACTAACGCCCGCATTTACTTTGTTAATTGGATTTAATAAATATTTAACAAGCTAAAGAAATATTCTAACTAATAAGAACAGGTGGAGTAAAATATATTAACTGTTACAACACGAGATTAATGTTCGGTAAGCAAAACTACGAGTTTGAAACTTAGCGGAATATGAGTTTTGTATTATTTTTAACGAACTGGATGGAACATTCAGAATTCATTAGCTTTGAAAGTAGTGACTAACGGTCGACATCAAATATGTGCTTTAAAACGAGAACTTCCCCCTGATTTGTTACACATAACGGCTTATAACTTCGCAGTTTCAAAGTCCGCTTATAATTAATTATTATGTTAAACGAAGAGTTGTTACAATTAGATTTATTAAAAAATAAAAGTTAAAAATTGTATACGTTCGATTCTTGGACGTGGAGATTATTCCACCATGCTGCTGCATAGCGGGTTAGGTTAGGGTTTGAAGGGTGAGTGAGCCAGTGTAATTACAGGCACAAGGGACATAACATCTTAGTTCCCAAGGTTGGTGGCGCATTGGCAATGTAAGCGATGGTTAACATCTCTTACAATGCCAATGTCTATGGGCATTGGTGACCACTTACCATCAGGTGGCCCACATGCTCGTCCGCCTTCCTTTGCAATAAAAAAAAAAAAAAGATTTATATAACTTGTGACAAGGCTTTTGCATTTGTTATTGAAATAATAATATTTTCTCATTCGGTATGAATAATGACACAGATGAGATAAGTGGGTCACAGGAATAATTGCTTTTCTTCTATTGGATACAGATTAATGTGACCGTCACAATAAAGATGAGCATTAATTGCTTTGTTCTTTTATTATTTTGTAATCAATTATTTTTGTATAAAAACATGATTCTATTTTGTAATTAGTTATATATTGTAATTTGTTATATGGATGATATATTTTATTACTGCAGATCCGTAGGTTCCAGGTTCGAATCCCGGCGTCGAAATAAAAATAAGTATTTGTTACGTTCAAGAAATTATTATTAAGAAACACGTTTTTATTAATTGTACTTCGGTCGCGGCCATTCTCAAGAGAGGTTAGCCAACTGTGCAGGAGATATTATTGTGCACAAGTGTGTGCGCTTTCCCTAGCTCTCATAAAGAGTTGAGGCGCAGAACCAACGGCCTTACGTGCTTTCCGAGGCACGGGTGTGTACACACTTCCAACTTCCAGACTCCTGGCTACTACAGAGAATTTTCTGACAGAAGAACCCAATAACTTTTTAGTGGCCCGATCTGGGGATTGAACCCAGTCCCACCGGGTCTGCGGCCTTATATCAAGCCACTAGACCAACGAGGCAGTCAATTTTTTGCCATCCGTAATTATTGGCATACCAAAACGTTTAATAACTTAGCTTATCGTATTTGAGTGTATAGTTAGTGGTACCAGAAATCTGGTTACGGGAATATCATATCTCGAGTCTATTGTATCAGTGATTAAGAAAGCGAGGGAACTAATGTAGAAGTCAAACACAATTTTGCATAATGTCCTTGCGGAGTCAGCCAGAAGAGAATCGTTTCTCATTAGGCAAATCGGATAATGTTAGCGTATTCAATTAGTATAGTCAATGTTTGGTTACTCAATCAACCGAGATCAGCCCGTCACTCAATTTAAGTCCGCGATAAGCGATCAATTATTTATTTATTATTAAACGAAGAAGTTCAATTAAATTTGAAGTTCATCTACAAAATTAACTCAATCATTCCAAAATTTTTGGCGAAGATTTTAATTCATTGTTGTCTAAATTGAATTATGTATTAACGAATTATTACAAATGTTTGAATTAGATAATGTTGTATTTTATAGTGTTCTCATAAAATCATTTATGTAAATTTATTTTTATAGCCCCATAATAAACGCAGATCGAAGAGAACACCGGTAATTAGGGTGAAATACAAAGTTCCGAAGAATATTCCAAAACGCTATTACCCTAAAAGGCACATTTTTTCGTAACTTTATGAAAACGTTTCTGTAGATTTATGAATAAAACCTTTCAGGGGAGATGTGAAGCCGCAATGTAATTTAAGGCGTATGGAGGAGAACCGCAGCCTCCGAAATGAGACCGTTATCATTCCGCCGCTGTCGCCGCTCAGATCACCAGTTATGTGAGCCAATACACCGAACGAACAGAATAAATTTGCTTTATATCAGACAGTTGACCTTCATATCCAATATTGTTGCTTTTATACAGGAAAATATTTCGGGAATTTCTCGCGTCCGCCCTCTTCGTATTCCGGCCTTTTCCCCTGCATTTACTTTTAAAGTTATTTTTCCTATTGAGCGTAATAATATAAGGAAATTGGAAGTGCTTAAAGCCGATACAATTGTAGAAATAAAGGATAATGTTATTTAACATAAAATGTGATTTTACGACAATCCCAATTTATATTATTTTGACAATATCTTACGGTGTTTTTTTGTGCTTTGAATAATAAAAAGAAAATGTTTCAGATTAAGTATAATGGCCTTTAGAACTATAGACTTGTTTTTATATATGAAGTTACCTTTTCTGAATGTAATCACTACAACTATATTTATTTATTTATTTATTTATTTCATAGGAAGCCAACGTTATATATTAAGAAAAACATTTGTCAAATTACATGTATAAAAATATTGTAACAAAATATATAAACAATTAAAGGCTAACATAAAATTTAAAAAATTTAAAAAAAAAACCTAAATAGGTATATTATATACATAATTGATAAGGCATACAAAGACAATTAGCAAGCGTGAAACGGTTATTAATCGTCTTAATTAATTAAAAATAAATATTTATAAGTCTGTAATGTGATAGCGTATTGAAAAAAGGGCACTTGAAAATGCTTTGTTTGTATTTAAGTAGGTTTGTTTAATTAATATGCATTTTATTATGATGTTAATTACAATAATATGTGCATAAGTTATTGTGAATGGAAATGACATGACAGAGGAAAACATTTTTATAACACTTACCGCATAAATGACACATTCACTTTAACACAAATCACTAATGTACATAAATTGTACGGCTAAAATATAAAAAAAAACATTATCTAAATAGTAAATAAAACTTTGTCACATTCATAAAAGAAAACAGTCAAAATTGTATAATTATGCACGCATAACATTTTATCGCTACGATCGCGACATCTTGACTTTATAGTTTTTTTCACACTTACCCACGTTAAGGCTACAATCTAATTTTTATACTTTAAAAAAATCTCGTAATGTTATCATAAATAAAATTAAACGCATATTCTATATTTAAAAATTATACGTTAAATAAATAGTTTAATATTATTATTCAGAATATGTTTTCCTTTATTACCAAGCTACGTGGATTTTAAATTTTTCTTTTTAGAAAAGTCAAAGATATTGTATTGGACAGCCTAAACTTTTGCTTATACTATAAAATGTATAATAAATTTACAATTTCCACTTCGTATGCCAAATAAGATTGTACATGACATGTTCAATCTTATTTGGCATTTATGTAAAATAAAATAATATCTTTGTTATAATTTATTCAGAATGATAATGCTGACATATTGTAACTATAATAAAGAAAGAGATCTATATCATAGACAATATACAGTTGAAATATTTTTCATGAAATAGTCTCTATTTTGTCCTTACAATCTAGCGACATGTCATAAACTTCTTTCTTAAGACTTCTTAAGTCATAAAAGATAGATACGTCTGAAACAGTTGCTTTTGAGATCAGATAAATAAAAAAGTGTATATGAAAAATAAAAATATGTTATATTAAAACAGTCACAATATTAAAAGAACAAACCTTTTTTTAACAAATATTAATTTAAAGAATATATTATGATTGAAAATTACCGCGGTTTTTTGTACGTATAGCTTCAATATCTCATCAAGTCTCAAGAAGAAAAAAAATATGTATCATCAATGATTGCTTTGTGAAATTACTATTTTAATGGCTTGCTTATGTTTCAATAGATATGGCGATACAGTAACTTAAGACAAAACAGAAGCGTCGTATTATAGCTTAATTGGCAGAGTATCATGGACGAAATACCCGGGGATCTGGTTACAAGTCGTGCTATATCATAACTTTTGATATGATTTTCGTGGATTAATTGAATACAATGCTGAACGAGATGAGGTCAAAGCTGCTGTTCAAAAAATATAGATAAAAATCATTCGCACACGAAGATGGTACGATACCGCATGTCACACACACCGAGTGAAGAGTTGAACATGCCCGCGGGCGGTCTTTGTCTTTAACTACCGTTTTGTCAACATTTTCAATTAATACGTCATAGTTTCGACTACAGCAAAAACCGTATCGATCCATTTGAAAATGGAACGATGCCATATCATCTGTTATACATCGAATGTACATTTGCAAGTATTGTATTTATAATATTCTGTTTATACCTATCCATATTATAAGAATATCTCATGTTATTGAAGTGATTAATTTAATTAGTTTTGTAGATTAAACAATTTTAATAGTTCTATATATAGTATAGTTGAGCGAATTACGCTTTACGCTTTACTATAAAATAAATGTTTTAGGATAGTACTACCTCCATTAGGTTAACATGGCCCACAGGCATGAGGTATTTCTTTTCTACTGTCTGTGCTCGCCCTTACACTACATTGCACGCTCATCGTCCGCTTTCATGTGTAATTCATAGCAGCTGCGCGACGCATTCCAAATGTAATTCAGAGGCGAACATCTAAACAATGTTCTCTCATATTAGGGACTAAGCTTAAATGATTAAAAACAATTACATTAAAGTGGATCGGCTAGTTCTTTTACGAGAACTGCAAACCGAGGTCGGTGTAAAATATGAAATCAATTGGAACGGACTTTCCATTAATAAAGGAACTCGAGATGGTACGGCGTGTCTTTTCTAATTAGAAGTCGCGAGTCGAATTTTCAATGCCTCTCCCGTCGCTTCACTAATGGTGGACTGAAATAAAAGTTTATATTTACTGTGCGTGGGTTTCTTTTCTGATGAATATTTATACATTCTCTCTTCACGTTATTCACCTCAAAGCGAACACTGGCTAAAGTTTTTAAGGATATACATTTTGTAAATTAAATTTCTTCGACATTTCTTCGTGTTCTTAAAGTTAAATGATATTGTGATAATTTCTAAATCACATTGTCGCGTTACCGGCTAATTGAAAAACGACCTCAATTATAAGCTTATAACTTTACTTTTGTATGAGAGTTAAACAATAATTTGTTTCGTGAATATCGCGCTTAACTTTTTAAAAGATCTTTTAAATATATTGAACAAGTCTAAGAACACGTAACCCTCTGACGACGACGTTCGTCGCGGTAAGAAATCATTTGTTAAGGGACTAATAAGACAGAGGATTAGCAGGCGTCAAGGGGCGTCCGCGACAAACTTCCAATAAGCCGTCGCCTTCCGGTACATCGAGACTCACTTTACAAGAGTAATGATGCTTAATTTTAATGACGCGTCGCGACCACAGACACCCGCGACGACGCCCGCCCACCGCCGAGAGCCGGCCCGCGCGCGTGACTCGCCTCACCAAGTACCTTTCATATTAGAAGACTCTGCCTCGACCGAAAGTCTGACGATAAATTTAGTTATTACTTGTGAAAATAGACGGAAGGAGATCGCTAACTTGTCCTCGTGAGAAGATAATGGATCATTCGGGGGGATGTTTTAGTCGCTTTACGAAAAAGGTCTCGTTAAAAGCCCCTTTATGTGAGGAGTTTTCAGACTGTGTGGAATATGTTCCGGAGTAATTTTTCGTTTAGGAACTCTCGTTAGGACCCTAAGACATTGAAGCCCACAAAAAGTTAGATCCATTTATATAATCTTATAACTTAAAAAGTTTTAACCAATGTATTTTATAGATAGGGTACGTGTCGTAAGTGCAAAGGGTCGTATGAAAATAATTGGCTCTTTAAACCTCATTATATACAATATTGCTTATTTTTCGTCTGATGTTAAATTACATTCATATTACTTCGCGTTACTCATAAAATTGGTGAAGCGAACGTTTGTCGATTCCATTTTCACCGCCACATGGATTCACCTTTAACAAACACGGTCTCATTTTTCATTAATTGTAACAATATATCAAATGAGGCAATATCGAAATTTGGGGAAAAATATTTACATGCCATCGGTTGTATGTAAAATTAAAGATGTCCTCGGGCGAGCGTAGCCGTTGATCCATCTAGCCATCGGCTATAATGCCGGAATGTATATTGTTTACAAATTCACCACATCCATCATCAAACAGTTTGTTGACACGACTGAATGGATACGCCATTCTGTTTACTTTTTATTTTTAATTTGTCACGCTATCAGCACTATAATATTTTATAGGCGCGACATTCGTTTGAATAGATGAAAACTTTAAAGGAAGGAGCAAATTAAAAACAAAGGGATAAAAATAATGACATACCTACTTAGGATTATATACATTAGATATCTTACCAGCAATACTTAATATCGCTGTGTACACATTTGATATCATCCGTTGGAAAATATTTCTTACAGCGCCCGTGTCTATCGGCGGAGGTTACCATCAGTTGGCCTAAGTACCAGTCCACTTACTTTTATGTTAAAAGAATAAAATAATAATGTTTAATCTGTATTCTATTAAATTGTTTTAATAACCATCAATTTCATTGTTTCATATCTGCAAGGCGTCCCGTGTCAGCCATTTTGAATTTATAATTGACAAATCAAAATATTAAAATGGACAATAACGATGTTAATTTAATAAGTAATATAATATATCAATGGAAAGACACATCTAAGCAAATATACTCAAAAAATAGAAGGTTCAATATCAATTTGAGTATTGGCAAAGATGTCGATGTCGGAGTTCAGATGAATATTGGATTTTCCCTGTTCCACATGAAAACAAAAATAACCAAATTTAGTGGATTTGTTATTCCATGACGCTGGTAAATATTTTTATTACCAAGTAGTCAGTTTGTGTGCGATTATATCAACAGCTAAACTATTCTATTTTCAAACTTTGTTTCATATAATCGACTGACTCCTTTGCGCGGTTCACCCGCGTTATACGTTACTGCTCCTTGCCCGTGAGTCATAACATGATGATATCATATAGTTTTTTCTCAATTAAAAATAGGCTAACTAATTCCATTATTTTAATTCGGACAAACAAACAAACACTTGAGCTTCAAATATTAGTACTTTAGTAGTAGATAGATTGTACCTCGACTGCTTTTCGTTGTATGCTTTGTTTACTATACATGTAATTAACCGCATCCATCCCTTACATTTTAAATGCGCCACCTACTTAGGGAACTAAGACGTTATGCTATACTACTTTACACCCGTGGCTATGTCCACCCGTTAGGAGATGGGCCAGTGTTCAGTAGTCTATGTGTTAAGTCAGAGTATAATCTATTCATGTTCATAATTTCGTCCAAATACGTTCAGTAGTTTTTGCGCGAAAATATAACAAACATCCATCCTCACGAAATTTCGGGTTAATATAAATAAGATATCGCTGCTCACCGACGAATGCCCGTTCAAATTAAAGCCAAATTAGTATATTTGGATTTAATTACTGTTTCAGAAAATGGAGTTGAGCATAATATGCTTTAGTACCTAGTATTAATTAGAAAAACTGAATCGACGATTTTCTCGAACGAACTCGATTTTGAAAAATATTTAATGTAGGTAATTACTTGTATTATTTCTAAAGATTCTATATTGTAGATACTGTATAATTTTTTAAATGTAGGTAGATACTCGATTACAGTGAAAACTCGTAGGTATCTAATACCTACGCATAATCAATTTATTAAAGAGTAGCTGTATTCTAATTATTTATTTCTACGTGTTTGGAATTTTGTGTAATTTATTTTAAGAATAATATCAATTTATATTAAAACTATATTAACATACGATATAAGTTATTGTAAAGAAAGCGTCGAGGACGCAGCAATAAACGAGCAACACGGCGGCAGGTAACAATATTTCCCACGCCAACAAATTGAATAAACACATCAGCATGCGCCTTAAACGACGAAAAGACAAGTCCAATAACGTTGGGCTCCGAACGATAAATATTCTCCTATACGGCGTCGACTTACACGAGCTACGTGTTTATCCTATCTAAGTTCCCTCACTAGGTTGCCTGTTTAATGTGTTATTTTTGCGGTATTACAATATTCGTTACATTTACCATGTTACGCAACAACTGTACAATGAATTATCGACCTTATTTATATAACACGTGCTTATTATATTCAAAATAATTCGTTAACAAAAATAAATTATTCGGTATGTACCGCGCGCCATCTATTGTACGCTGAGGTGTGATTAACTGTAGAAAGATTCAGTTCAATCAGACGAATAGGAGTGCTTACAGGACAAACAAACATGTATTTTAATACATGTACAAAGATATCATGGTTACAATGCGTACAATGCAGCACTAATTACTAATAATTGTAGAAAATATTTGTACGATCGTTTTTCGTAATTAATATTTGTGTTCTGTTCATACAGGCACATTTATTCGGTATACAGGCATATTATTTATTTATCTTTGAATGATTATAAAATTATATTAGATTAATTGTTAATAACCGAGTTTTTAGCTTGCTAAATATTTTTTTTATAAACAATTAGGTTTGTGTACCTTAAAACTGAATATTTCCTGATTAATTCTAACATATTACGAGTAAATAAACTAAACAGTATATAAGGACGTCTCTGATATTTTAAGTTATTATTTTAAAGTACTTTGCTAAGTAGCTCTTAAATAGTCAATATATAGGTTATTTGTCGTTTTATATTATGTATGAAGGAGAACGTATTATTTAGCGTTATTTATTAGATAAAAAAATGTTAAAGTATATTGAATTACTCACCGCTTCGTTGAAATATCGCATAATTTGACGTAGAAAGTCTGACAAAGACGAAGTAACGTTAAATTTTTCACATTGGTAGTCGCTGTCGTCGTACATATGTCGATGCGTGAATTCCTCTTAAGGTCACGTATGGCTCCCTCTAATACAATTTGTTCGGAGACGCGCGTCCTCAGCGGAATGCAAAGCAAGCGCCACTTCATAACACGAGACGATTATAGGCAATTTCTTGTCTAAACGTGTGAGACGTTAAAATTATTTACGTGCCATGTATTTCGTAAAATGCTGTACTGTAATTTAAAAAACGAACCCAAGATCTTGGTATAAATAAAGTTAGGAGTCTTACAATTTCAGATTCTAAAATTGAAGTGAAAAAATCCCTTAACTATATAAGAACAAGTTAAAATTAAACGTACATTTATATGCGACTACACTGTAATTAAAATTAAATAGAACATAAATTTAGATGAAACGACATTAACAACAAATTAAGATACAAAGAAAACATCGTCGTTAACCCATTATCGATAACAAATTCCATGAAGATATAGAACTAAAACCAAGCTACGTAAAAGCGAAAAATTAATTTGACGTGGTAGAATATGTTTGCACAACGTATGCTCGCCTGATGTTTACATTGATATTACACTCGAATTATTAAGTCTTGGCGGCGTTTACCCGCAAAGCAAACACATGAATAATAACCGTGAATATAGTAAACTACAAACACGATATGCACAGTCCAGGGATTATCGGAATTTATGTGGCACGTATGTGACGCACCTCCGCTTGTTTCAAATAGGGGCCGTCGGCTCGAAGAAAAATATTGTGGTCGGAGAGCTTAAATATTGATGGATTTATGAACGCTCTTAAAATTATGACAGGCTGAGCCACCGGCAACTTTATTGAATCTTATCCTGCGGCTGAATTTATTGGGGACTGTATCAAGTTTGGGGGAGAATCATTTTGTTCGCCGTAATAGGTACACCTTGTTTTCGGAATGTTGCTTGTTATTTTTTATACATAAGAAATGTTACACTCGTGGCCCGTTACGAGACATGTTTTATTTTATTATCTTCCATCTTTAAGTTTGTTTATCAATAAAATATATACACGTGCGTACGACATATTGCGATTTATACAGATTGGATGCAGATAGCCGGTCATTTCACGCGTGAAAATCAGAGGTGACGTATTGTGTTCGATACGCTGCATATTGCTTTTATTTTCAAAGGCTTTTGGTAATGTTTTCATAGGAAATATTTTATGAAAATATTGTATAAAAATAACAAATAAAAATTTAAATAGCTATACAGTTTAAGGCTATAAGTTAATTCTAGTTTGTGATACTTGCAGCAGTTTAATAATATAATTTACTTTGACAGGGCCAGTACAACAATTATTTATTTTTTATAATACGATAGAAGTCTTCGCCCATCAGACCTTGGCTGGGCTGTTACTTTTTTACACTTTATAGAATGGTATATAGTAAGGACATACTAAGGGCAAATTTCAGACTTGTAAAAAGATAATTCAAAATCGATGCAAGAGTCCTGATATACAATTTCAAGATAATATGTTTTGTTTGCTGGATTGTTTAGTTTCTAGTTTCTGTACTAGTTAGCAAATTGCTGACTATCATGTTTTTTTTGTCATTTCAAATGTTTATCTTTCATACTTTGGACCATTAAACCGATTTATTATTAACTGAGAAGATTATTTCAAAGAAGGATATTAAGAGGTAGTAATTAATTGGTCAACCCTAATTAAAATGTGGTAATGACGATAGTAAATTTGTTTAATTACGCTTGAAAGACCATTACCTGTATCGATTTATCGCAGTAATATTAACGCATTTAACAATACATGCCAACGCGTAGCTGACCATAGCTAAGCCCCCGACAAATTTATGGCTGTCCTGATGCGATAACGGCCCTCAATGATAAAACAAAATTTACAAATACAAAGTAAGCGACACTCCAATACATTTAAAAGCCTCTTTCGAGTCGAAGCTATTGAAATCACACCAACAACGTCTCGAGGCAGCCATTGTACATTCATACGTCTTACCAAGTTGAAAAGAAAATATTTTCTGAAGGAGTACATCCAAACTAAATCATTTGAAGCAAGAATATAAGTTGCGAGTATCAGACAGATGGCGCAAGTTGAGGTGCAAATAAAGTTTGAGTGGAAAAACTTATTCCTATTCCGCAAATCCTGAGTGTGCCCCGAGTCTGTGCCCCCGGGATACCTTTAACAATTTGTAAGTTATTTATTGCTGCCGAGAAATATCATTAACCCCTTTAAAATTTACCTCTTTTGCAAAACAGGTAATAGGTTTTGCTCAAAGATTGTTCAAAGTCAGAGTTTTGTATTTCAATGTGATTTTGTTTTAACGCCGGGATTTTGTTTTAAATTCAGAAATATTCATCGTAATATCTTGTCTGCTACATTTTTTTACATAATGATTACAAAATGCTTGCATGTTATTCTCGATTATTAACAACATATTATAAATAATAGTATTATAAATGCGAAAGTGAGTTTGTTTGTTTGTTTGTTTGTTACGCTTTTAGACCTAAACCAATAAGCTGATTTTAAGATCGCGGGCAAAACACTAGACATTAATAAATATATTATCGCGTATCGGTTTCTTAAGGAAATAGTTTCAATATGTCATATTATAATCATCATTTATATGTTTATATATATTTTTAATGTTATAAATTAAAAAAAATATGTCGACGGATTCCTCGAAATTGTTTGATCTTGAAGATTTTTATAAAAAAATCAAATCAATAAATGGATTTGAAGAAAATAAAAAAAAAGAAATTTAGTTTCGTTAATAAAATAAATATATTTTTCTTCTTATTATATTTTAAAATAGTATAAAATATGGGTGTCATACACACACAAGTATGTAAAGAGCGGCCGCCGTTAGCCGGCGCGTTTCACGGCATACGGGTCGGTTTTTAACCGACTTAAAAAAAAGGAGGAGGTTATCAATTCGTCTGTATGTTTTTTTTTATATACCTATGCCACGCAAATAGATCTTTTAAAAACCAGTTGTGAAAACTTTACAACCGGATAAACGATCATAAAAGAAACCGTTTATTAAATGTATTAATGTCTACTTTAGAAATACTCGTTGAAAGTTTTGAAATAATTTATTGCAAATCTTAATAATTTCATAGTCATCGTCAAGTTCGCTCGTTTCAAAGAAAGTTTGTCGGGTTATAATGGCTAAGCTAAACTATTAGTTATGGAAACTGAGTTGACATGCAAATCCTCCTCCATTCCGCAGCGCGGATTGTCTGCTTATCGGTGCTAGGAACTATCACTTACCAAAGGTACACACTGCAATGAATTTTTATTTAACTATTAACTACTACCAAAATTAGCTAAATCCCAATTGAAATGTGACATCAATTTATATGAATAACTATACTGACAATAATAATGGTTTATCGTTACACTAGTTACTGTTCGTGGCTTCACCATTGTGTCTGAAGTTGAGATGTTAGGTACCTCTGTCCCCTTCTAACACTTGGTGGTAGGGCATTGTGCAAGCTCGTCTGGGTACCACCCACTCATCAGATATTCTACCGCAAAACAGCAATACTTGCTATTTTTGTGTTCCGGTTTGAAGGGTGAGCCAGTGTAATTACAGGCACAAGGGACATAAGATCTTAGTTCCCAAGGTTGGTGGCGCATTGGCGATGTAAGCGATGTATAATATCTCTTACAATGCCAATGTCTATGGGCGTTGGTGACCACTTACCCTCAGGTGGCCCATATGCTCGTCCGCCTTCCAATACAATAAAAAAATAAACACGGACACCTAACAACATGTATGCAAAATCTCATGATGATCTGTCGAACCCTTAAAACGTGATATTTTAACGAACAAACTCACTTTCTCATATATAATATTAGTTAGGATAGATGATAGTCTATTATTTATAAACATTATTATCATTATTTAAAACGAAATCAACCCCACTTAATTGTATCCGATATCTTCCTCAAGTTCGAGATAAGCGTTTGATTGATCTTACATTAATTAACCAGCCAAGAATGCTTAACGTAAATTGTTCGCTGTTGTTCAATTAGTTAGGAACTAATAACTTAGTTAGAAAGGTGAAAGTCTGTTAAGAAAACATATTTCGCCGGGACCACGAAAATCTTATTAAGTAAAATTTCTGTAACTTTTGAGCGGTGCTTGTTAAGAAATTAAATTCTCAGTTTTAAATTTAAACGAATAGACTTAACTCAGTTATGACACTGTCCAAGGAGTCCTCCTGCGGCTAATTTATTATGAGAACACTAGACAGATTCTTTGTTGATGCTATATATTTGGATATGTACAATAAATTATAATTACCTCCCGGAAACGGTGAAGTTCAATATTAAATAATTACCTGAAACAAAAAATAATATAGCGATTAATAAAATACACATTCAATGTTTGCCATTGTACTTCCAAGGGTATGTTTTCTAAAAGATCAACCTCACGACGAATGATAGGAAATTCTATACACAGTACATTCCAAGAAAAAGTTCCGTCTCATTGCCAACTATTAAGAGCCCGGTTCTACTATTGAGATATTTGTCCAAGTCACTAAGGTCAAATGTCAATTACGACAGCCTTTGCAGGAATTATATAAGTTAACGTGGCTTATTGTCGAACTCAGTCACAATATGACTCTTACTATCAATGCCTTTATAGTCTGTTCGACTGCAAATCTTGTGGTTACGGGTTCGAATCTTGAAAAGACCAATGAAAATATGTTGAGTTTTTCTAACAAGTAATTTTTAGTAGAGATAGGTTACACTTACACGTCTCGGAATAACAAAGTCTGAAGACTTCGCGGTTATTTACTTTATGTGTATGATTTCCTTCTAGCCGTGTCGGATTGGCATGCCATACGACTGAGTCGGGCAGTAAAGAACACTTTTGCACCGTATAATCTCTTGCATAACTACCTTGCCCACTGAGGTTTGGGCCCACTGTTGGTAACGCTGTGTCTAAAATTGGTCAAATTATTTCTCAATCATCATGATGCTTAATATCGTAATGGAAACATATAGTACGTTGTATTCGTTTAAAAACGAATCCGACGGCACTTGCGAATTCTAATAAATATTTAATACCTATGTTATGTATCATAATACCTATGTTATGTATCATTATTTTTTAGAAATAAGTACGCATTTTTATCGTCAGTGTAACGGGAATCTGTCACAGAATTCTATTATAATAAAGAAGGTCATTGGTAAGGCTGACAGATCGCGAAAATCCCTGACTGAGATGACGGATGGATGTGAGTTTTGAGTACAAAGAAGACGTGTTGGCTTATTACGCCAAGTAACATTACCCAAACAAAAATCGGCCCCGTATATCTGACGTTCCATTATTTTAGAAGATAAATGTTGATATAGAATTTCGGTTTCCAGAAATATTATGTCATGATATAATGTTCTTTATTCGCTATGTAATTAGGACGACTTTGTTATGATAATTTTGTGTAAAAATAATATGCTGGCAACTGGCAAGTGAAAATGAAGTCGGTTATTTATTGAACTTATCTTGAGGATTCGATGGAATACTTATGTTTATTTTAAAATAAATTTTTGAAATGAGAAACATTTAGAATTTGTTCGAAGACTATTTTGTAGTCTGGAAAAATTATTGGTTCAAAACATGTATATCCCATTAATTCGCCCTCTTGACTACATCATCTGTCCGTCAGTATATATGTTACAGAATCCTATTACACCTTGTGATTCGCGATATAGTATGTTTGTTCGTTTCTTTAATAATGCATAACCAGTATAATATTCTTCGTAATATCATTACTTTCATGCTAAAGCTAAAATAAATTTTCGAAACTATTTTACCAAAAGATCCGAATTTATAATGGTTTGCTTTTGCAATATAGAAAACTAAAACCATAAAACTAGACTCCGAGTTTGGAAAATAGAATGATAAAAGTATCTGAGCTAGGACATTAAAAGTATTGGTGAAGTGTAAAAGTTTGTGAAAGTGGGCAAGTTTTAGGCCGATGGCGGTGGCCCGAGACGCGATAATGGCGCGTCACTCATCCGTTCTGGATGCTACAGATTTACATTCGCATGATTTATGACTTCTTCATAGAGAGGGGAAAATATACAGGAAAATACAAGGGGCGGTGCGTACAACGCGTACTACGAGCGTCATTCTGTTAGCGAGATTGTTACAGAGTGCATTAAATGCATCAATAATGTGAATAGCGTGCCTTGAAAATACAGTATAAAAGCGTTTTTTTTTATTCTCGTTTATCTTAGAAAACAATAATGGAGATACTTTTAGCTTACACATTTTTATTTATATCCTACAATTATTAAATAAAACACGAATGGATTTGTAGTACAAACAAATATATTTACGTTATTACTTTAACAAAAGCCCACCAATTTTGTAGTTCAGTTATAAACAACCAAGTCACCGTGAAAATCGTGTGTATACAAAAGGTAAGAACATTATGTGATATGCCTCAGACGAACAAAATAGAAAAAGGATATTGAATCGGCAAGAAAATGCCGTAACTTAAGAAAATGTCACCCTCTATCAACCTTCTACGTGTTGCTTTGTATTGAACCCATGTAGATACTGTTACGGAAGATTATGAAATTTTCCCTGAGAGAATATGACTTTTTATATTTCGTTACAAATTAAAATATCACCGTCACTAATTCCTGTATTTTATATAATTTAGGAACTGGGCTAAAATGTATAAAAAAAGGTCATCCTTTTATCTCACAATTTGCAATTTGAATACGCAGACAAATTAATCCAGCAAAAAATTAAGCAAAAGAATACAAAGCCGCAACGCGCTAACAACGCTCGCCTCCAAAATATGCGACTGAGGATAACATTACCACCCTTCTGTATATATGAGTACGAACAGAGGGATATTGCCAACTCAACTTTGTAACATTTTTATGTTTGTTATTGCATGTAGTTCAGGCATATTCAGTCTGTGCTTTAACGGGCAATGCAAAATCTGGTAGGGGTTTTATTAAATTCACAGTTCCATTCGAGAGTTTCGAGTAAGTTTGCTGGCAATATAAACTTTGACCCAGGATTGTCAAACACTATCGCGATTGTCACCGGCGAAACCGAGAGTGCAAGCTCCTTGATATTCACAGCGCGTAGTTCAATTCCGAAGGTGGTTTGTTATTCCGTAACAATGAAAATCACGCAATGTATTCTGACAAAAACAAGAAATCTTCAGTAACTAATTTTCGTTTCTAGTCTCCTCTGAATAGCCGTGAACGTGTGGAAAATATCAGAGGATTCACATCGTCTTCGGGGCTCGTTGGGAAATAATAACCTGTCTTGTTTTCAGTTGTGTTCGTCAAGCGTCACCCGTCCTTATTTTCACCCCGGGGACGAAAAGGGACGGGGTTAAGTCGTTTTGTCACTAACGCATCATTTGTACTGTTTGCCAGACCGTTATTGAGCTTGTTTTTGGCAAACTGACTGGCGTATTGCTACGCCCTCCGCCTTCTAGCCTGAAATGAAAGACCGTTTCGGTTCAGGCCGGAGAATTGGTTGCCTTCATTACAATTAACTCTCTCTGTTTGTACGTCTGGCGAAACAATGGTATTACGACTAATTAACCGAGTGTAGCGATAGCTTCAATGGAAGGAAAATAATGAAAAGATTAAAATTTAGAGCTGTAAAAGAATATTTTAAACGGTATATAAACCTAAGAATTAAGCGTCTTTTTTATGTTATTATAGCGTATTTAGTAATCACTAAAGTTTATTTTAAGAATAACAAAGATTATATGAAAAAAAATGGAAAAGTTTTTTTTTCTTTTACCAGTTTTTTTTATTTTTTTATTTGTCGCATGTAGCACTTTACAAGCGTAAAGGCTCGGCCTTTATTACTTTTTTAATGTTGGTACATTCGCCTCTCATATTAAGGAGAGTCGGATAAATGAATTAAATAAGTAGATCTCAATTTATTTCGCAACTGAATTTGCGATGAAAATGCGACCCTCCGCTCAGCAGCCAAATGTATATTAATGTGTATCCCGAACCACAACAGTAATATTGTTTTCTTTTTATACCCGGCGACCTCGAAAGCTTTTAGTAATGTCAACTATTACAATGACATTTTATGGTTAAAGAAATGATATTGCAATAAGATGTCTGACGTCACAAATAAATGACGATGAAAAAGTAAAGCTTAAACATAAAAATCTTGAATCCATTGAATGATTTAATCTATCTCAGGTTCTGTACGAAGATACATCCCAAAGTTAGCGAATGAAAGTGCTTTGGCTGACTAGTATTAGAATTTTCAGCTACTTAACTTAATTGAAGTCAATACCTAGAGATCTATCTTATGTATTTTGCTCGTTATAAGAGTTTTGGTGATTAATGATAAAGTAGCTTTGAAACAAGAAGGGGTTAAAACATATCTATCACTTTCTTGCTTATCGGAGGCAGTATAATGGGATGTTAAACGGAAGAGGATATTGATATGACCTCAAATGCATTGTCATTTGTCTTTAAATCATGCATTTGCTTTTATTATACCTTATTAAATTTTACCAATTCAACATAAAATAATTGAAATTAAAATGAATTTCCATTATGGGTAAACTTTTCAAAATCATTAGGTTTTCAATTATAGCTTGAATGTGATAACTATCTGGTTTGTATTTCAATCACAAAGTTAATATAATATTTTGATTTGATTTTTATATTCTTCATTCAGTTTTCACTACAAATCAAATATAATTAGACAAACTCCCAAGGTTGGTCGCGCATTGGCGATGTAAGCGATGGTTAACATTTCTTACACTGCTTATGTCTAAGGGCATTGGTGACCACATAGCATCAGGTGGTTCATATGCTCGTCCGCCTACCTATCTTATAAAAAAACCAGTCGCAATCTGATATATGCTTTACTGAAAAATCTGAGAAAAAGGTGTAATTCATACTTTATCGTAACACCCATACGTTTGCTACGGTGTATCCTGTTCGAAATTTAAATTTACGGCATATTTCCACAATTTCCTTTCTTCAATGTCGCACTGTCACTCGTATGACGAGTTTGATCAAACATGTCATCTAATTACTTTAGTAACACACATATCAATGCCTATGCTACGTCAATTTTAATTATTCAATTGGCTGTCATGTTTGATAACATACTTGATGTGCTTAAGAAAAATAATTGAAAATTAAAAGATTTTTAAAATTGATTCTATAATTTTTAGTTAAATTGAAAAGTATTTCACATTCAATATTATAGTTTAGCACTGAATAATCGGTGAAAATATCAATCGTTGAAAGCTTAGTGATTTTACTTGCAGTTTTTTTTATTCTTTAAATATTTATTAAGCCTGCAGGAAACTGTATTCCAAGGTTTGTAAGTCAGGTGATATACTCTTCATATAACTTTGATAAACTTACAACTAACAACCCGCACTTTCTGAAACTTCTCGACGACAAAGTATAACTGATGACGCTCTTAACCGACTTGGCAGTTCTTATTGATACAATTCATTCAAGTAAGAAACTTACTGCTTCGAGCAAAAACTAATTCTGGATACACAGCTTTAGCGGCAATGCGGGATTTTATATAGTAAGTACATTTTCCCTAATTATTTGGTTATCACTGATTAGTAGCCCCCAGGTTTTAGATCTCCTTAACATCCTGAAGGCAGCAGTTTATAAAATGAATTTTAATTCTCATTTGCATCCTTATTACAAAAACTTATACAATAAGTTTGTTTATGATTAAAATTCAATAATGAAATTTGTATAAGACAAAATTATAATATAATTTCTTATACAAATAAAATTAAACTTGCTTTCGAACAAGTAATTAAAGGCATTCTCTCAGCTAGAAGTCCATGGTCCACCATTACATAATTCATTATGACTGCACTCTTTATTTTCACTGGTATTTTGTCCATTTGAGTAATCATTAAAAATGAAAATAATGTGTGTTAAAAATAGTTTAATCTAAAATATGTAAATTCAAAATAAAGTGTGTGAAAATTGATGAAACAAAAAGTTAAAATTTGCAGATCACGTCTTGATTATGCAATTTTTATTCAGCTCCAAGAAACGTATGTCCCGATTTGATCAAATAATGTAACCGTTATTTATACTATAGTTATTCTAAGGAATTATGTAATTTTAAAATTTTATGTGCGGATTGAATAACGCTTTTGAGTTTTTATGTTAATATTCATTTGAAACAATATTTTGTTAAAATAATGCTATAAAAGACAAACATCCAGACAAACAAATTAAGACAAAACACACTAAAGTACAAAACGAGTCATAATAAAGTCAGTTAAATGCCTATATAGTTTTAAAGACTCCATCGCTTTTTTAATATAATCAGTATAACAATATAATAATATCAGTATGTGTAATTATATTACGGTAAATAAATTGATGGCCCTTAAAATTCAGAAATATATTAATCAAATATACATGTATTAATAAACATTAATTATTACCAAAATAGCAAAATGTAATGATGCTTTAGACTGTATACAGGAACACGCAATAATTGGATTGTTTCAAAATGAACATTGATATTGTTACATCCAACGCTGAATTTTGCGATTTACATTTATTTATTGAACAATCTACAAAAAAACATAATATTTATTTTGAATGCCTTTCCGTCTATGAATTTACATCTTCAATTTTTTGCTTAATATTCTTATTGTTTTTTTTTTATCTTCTTCTGTTATTTTTCTTATCTTATTATTTCATTTATTGTTAGCTCAAATTGTTATATTATTTTATTATATATTTTGTTATATATTTTATTAGTTAATGATGTATGCATAGGTGTTATATGTACTACTTAAACAAAAACCGTTAGTAATATTTTAGCAATATATAATTGGAAACATATAGTTTCTAGTTTTTGTAAAACTAAAAAAATAACTTAAAATAGGTCAATCGAATGTATTGTGCGACTGTAACTGGCCACATTGTTCACTAGCTATACTTTAAAAGGTGAATAAATACAGCCGTAGCATTGTTGCCTGAACAATTGGGACAGTTACTCTTGCGCGGAACATACGTATGCCTCTATTAAGCTTAAATTGATTGAATATATATATTTCAATAGGGATGCGCTGCGATGCGCTGGGTACATAACTTAACCCAGACACGTCCGTACCAATTAATAAACTCATACAATGTGAGATGATTGTTGTTGAGTCTATTTATTAGGAAAATATGTATATATCTTTTTAAGCTTGACAATGTCTATGGACAAAGCACATTATATTAAATTATTAGGATTTAAAAGTTAGAATTTAATTTAAAATAAATTATAATTGTTTTAATGGATTAACCTTTATGAAAATCTTAATGAAAAATATTTTAAAAATTTATTTAAATAAAATTGAAAACAATACTTTGCGGTATCAGGTTCTAACTGTTACATGAATTATGTTACTTAAATTAGGTATTTAAAAACGTTTTTATTTCTAAATATATCTATAGTGCTATAGTGCTATCCGAGGCATGAAAGTGAACGCGCTTACACTTTCCAGACTCGGGATTTTATTGACCCGACTTGGGGATATATATATATTCTAACTTTTCTGTTTTCAATTAACTACTTTTGAAAAAAATAATTAAGTTATTCATATAATTAAATTAAATATAATAAAAAAACGGATATTATTGTTTTAATAAATTGCAATCTATTATATTTTCTTTTTTAAATCTAGACAATACTGGCAGGTTTCCAATTTTTAGGTCAGCCGTCTTCCCTGCATCAACTCCACTTTCGCAAGCTATTTCGGAACAAATCGTATTAAAATTGAATTGCCTTGTATCAGCTTAAGCTAATGAGCGGAATGGTACAAATGCTGAAGTTCACACACAAGCATTTTCAAGCTCGACTGGATGACCATCCACAAATAATATGATTTATAACTAAAAGTCATAGTTAATGTTAAGTGAGTTCAGTTTTTAATATTTTATTTTATCTTTAATATTCAATTCAATTATTCAATGAATTACAATATAAATATTGAATAACAATTTATAATGTGATGCTTTAACGAATGATGTGATAACCTATAATTAGTCCTTTTCAACCTCTATTTACTACTATTTTGTAAACACCCTAATGTATCTATTGTTGGTTGACCAAAATAAATAATAAATTATCTGTTTTTCTGTACTATCACATAACAGTTTCTTATTGCAGTATTTTACATTTTAATCAGTAAATTTTGCTTACAATTTAAAAATAGAACCTATAATATATCGTATTCGGAATCTTTACTAATATTATAAGAACGAAAGTGAGTTTGTTATAATTAACTACTCGACCGATCATTGTGGAATTTTCCATACCTGTTGTTATGGATACAGAAAGCGAAATAGCGCGTATAACACCGGTGTTAGGTAAACACCTCGGCGGACGAATCAGAGGGCGGAAATTATAAAGAAGTAATAAATATGTATTAACAATAACATATTTTATTTATATTTCAGTATTTGTTATATAATATGTTCATATATATTAAACCAATAACTGCGTATGGATTTACTATTTATATCACAATAATAAGTAATTAACATCTTAAACCATGGCAATTATTTAATAATCTCGAAAGTTAAAAAGCAAAGCAAACGTAGACGGTCTCATAATACGTTGAGCCGTCCACCTGTGTGGTCCAGCGTTGACGTAAGAATTTTATTACCAGTTGAAAACTCCCTCCCGGCCCTCGCTTCCCTTTCGAGAGGATTAACTTGTAATCTCACAGGAGGACCAATATCATTCATTAGAATGCTATTTTCAGCTTTATTATTCCTGACATAATGTTTTTGCCGGCCTCCGAAAACGTTTTAAATGAATTTTTAAACTGATTTATCTGTATGACGACGCGCTAGCAGATTTGATCCCGGCGAATTTATAATGATTCAATGAATATGCTAGCGATTAAAAGTTTCGATTTATGTCGGCGATACGTACTTTATAAACAGCAACACCTCCTACGTCATTCTCACGTCACATATACTAATAGAAAATCGATTCACGTGATATTTAAACTGTGACGATTTTATTAGATTCATATTATAATTGTTAAAATAACTGTATATGTATGTTTGTTATCGCATCATGACTGAAACAATAAACGGATTACGTAATTATATAAGTAAATGTTATTGCAATAAAGTACACGCGAATGTAGTAGTTGGCAACGGCTATTGATTCTTAAGTTATTTTTTATTATAAGTAAAGTGAGCTAACGAGACTAACTTAACTAAAATGTATCTCTTTTAAACACAAATAAAAAAAGTATAAATGAGAAAGGTATATTAGTATAGTATATATTAGTATTAGTCACCTAACAAAGATTTACTAATTTCAATTTAAATAGTATCATTGGCTGTTAGTAGTTGATGACGCAGAAGCGACGAATGAGTATTCAGTTTTCGGAGTCGGATTAGTTAAGCTGACTTTGCACATCATTCTAGAAACTGGCGGTGTGCAGCATTATCGTAACCATAATCTTCTAGTCTATGTATATATATCAGGAGAGCAATGGATGAATTTAAATGGAATTATGTTTAGGTATGCTGCTAATTGCTTCCTCTTAGATCAACATACTATGTGTTTCATACAATTTCATATTCATATTAAAGGTTTTATTAGAATAAAACTAATTTTATTGATTTCATAAGTAATCTGTTTTATAATTACTTTTTATTAACGTTTGGTTTTAATAATTAAGATATTATGTTTATAGTATAATAAGTACAACCTGTACACGAAGTTGAACCTTCTGCGTCATGCTATGTAACAACAATATTAATTTTAAACTTAATTTATTCGAAACTATTTTTGGTAATGATTTTCTTGTAAGCTTATTACGCTTGTTAAATACATATTATAATTAATGCAAGTGGTAGGGCGAGCCGCGATGAGCCGTGGTATTAAATCTAGCTTACCGTTTGGCATTTCCGCTTCGCTTGATAATCAACGGGACTATATTAAAGCTATCAGTCACGTGACGCATGACAAGCCCCGTGACGTCAGGGCACACTCGCAAATCAAACGTAAATTGTACGCCATTGCCGCCCGACAATTAGGAATTTATGTGACTTATGGAACGAACCTCTCTGGTATTACAATGACTACGTACGCATGTGATATTGCCTTGAAACATTTACCATTTCGACGGATTTGTCAAACGTCTTTAAGGGTACAATAATTTTAAAATGAATCACATGTTTAGAAGACCTGAATCTTAAACGTCGATTTCACGGTTTCAAACCCAGACAAGTACCGTGATTATGTTCTTTCATGTGATTATGCTCGTGTTCGGTGGTAAAGGAAACCATCAAGAGAAATTCTGCATGAAAGTCTGTCATGTGTATCCACTAATCGAGATTTTAGCAGCGTGGTGGATTATGCATCAAATATCAAAATAATAGGAGGCCATAGTCTAGCAGAGGATTATAAAGTTACGGATATAATTTTAATTTTGTTTATAATCGTCCTAAAATGGTAAGAACATATGTTAATTCATATTATAATACTATTAAATCGCTCGAAAATAATAGCGAAGTAGGTACATCGTTAGCGTGATAAAAAATATTACCTACTTTGGACAGGAATTGTAAATTAAACTGGACCTAGGTGGAGCTATTAAAATTTTAAGCGTGCAATTTTTCCGTAAGCAGCTTAATCCAAATCGAATGGGGAACTTAAGCGGCCACCATAAAATATGATTAGTGGTTGAGCGGGGGCGTCAACGGCCGGCGCCGGCGACGCCTAGCGCAAATATTGCCAGCCTACACAAACAAGCTCGCTACAGGGAAAAACGAACCAACGATTAACAAATATTGTTTGAGCAAATCTTCATGAATACCAGCTCAGTTTGAGTTGCGACTAGATCAATCATTACCTCTTAATCACGAGTTGTTTTTTAACTAACCAATTGATTTGCATTATTAATTATGGTTCAACCAAAAAACTAAAACGCATAACTACTGGTTATGACTGAAAAACAAATAGCATAACTAATGTCGATGGCAAAGTTTTTATTATCAAAGTTTTAAATATAGACGTGAACAATAGACAATAATTTTTATCATAAATTTATAACTTTTACGATGAAACTCCATTTATGAAGTTAACTTTTCTCGATTTTGAATACGATTAAATTTTTATTGTTATTTGTTATCGGTTGTAATATTAGTGTTTACGTAAAAAAAAAGGTTTATTAAGTAAGTAAGGTCAATTAATTCGTTCGAATCATAATTCCGTTTGTTTTATTTTAAAACAAATTTCTGGCCGTGGTTTCGCCCGCGTTGAGGGGGGTAGTTAGATGTTAGGTACCCTGACCTACCTATCCTTGACTATGTGTATAAAAAAAAAACATGATGATCGGTTTAGTAGATTAGACGTGATAACACAACAAACACACATTCGCATATATAATATTAGTAAACTTAGTTCTAAATGTATAACACATTGTTGTAATATTTCTTTATTATCTACGATACTGTAGCCGTAAATTTAGGATATGATGCGAAAACCAATCGCTTCAGCCCACGATAAACATATGCCGCGGTTTGTAATCCATGGCTTGAGCTGAAAGCTGTTTCAAGCGGAATAATTAGTCTAGCTTGAATTAACTCTGCTCGGAGAGGCGTGTATGAGCGACATTATTCTTTTGAAATAGTTATCATTCCGCTTTTAAAATTAAATTCATAGGATATTACGACTATAAAATTCTTTCTACATTATTTTTTTTTATCATTATGAATGATATCTCTACTTATTCATATAATAACATTTTATATAATACTTTAAAGCTAAAGTTATATTATTTTTGTTTAATTATATAATTGATAAAATTGACTTGAATGCGATTTGTTTTGCTTACACTAACTAATATTTTTGGTGTTTTTAAAGACAATATTTATTTTAACACCAAATTGTATACATTTCTGATGTTTCGATTGAAGGAGAAGTGAGGTAGGATATGTTTTAAAAATTATAAGCTCTTTACTGTGTCCAGCTCTTTTGCTGTCTTTAATTTTTTTTAATGCGGTGCGCTGTGAGTAGTATAGTTTTCTAATTTGTT
This sequence comes from Nymphalis c-album, assembly GCA_963151315.1. Lineage (NCBI taxonomy): Eukaryota > Metazoa > Arthropoda > Insecta > Lepidoptera > Nymphalidae > Nymphalis > Nymphalis c-album. Next base: position 8,981,547 of record OY720590.1, on the reverse strand, counting down.
TTTTTTTTCCACGGGAGAATAATTCGAGTTTGACATCAGAATTATCTCACAATGTGTTTTGTGTATTGCTCGTAACAAGCCACATATCAGACGTCGTTTAAATTCGTAGTAATAACTTATTCATAGAATTTATTATTCATCGATTTTCTTTTCATTTTATACATTTATGTCACTCGGTGAGCTTTGTGGAAGCCCGTCTGGGTAGGTACCACCTATTCACCAGATATTCTACCGCCAAACAGCAATACTTAGTATTGTTGTTTTCCGGTTTAAAAGGAAAGTGAGCCAGTGTTGGTGGAACCTTGGAATTTTAAGGGATGGTAATATTTGTTATAGTTCCCATGTCTTTGGGATTGACCTCTTAATGTCAGGCCCATTTTGACCATCCGCCAATCTATTTTACAATAGAATGGGGCTTTTTAAAAAGCTGTTTAAGAGTTAAGTTTGTTAAGAGCAGCCTTTATAAATAACAAAAATTACAATTTTAATTTTGACTTAAGTCACTAGATAAATGAGTGCACATCAATCGGTATGAACGAACAAAGATCGAAGAGCGAGTCGGAAGGTATGGACTTCCTTGGCTTCTGCCTTGCAATACTAATTAATCTCCCTGTTAATTAGAGAATCTACCATGTCTGTTAATTCGGGTCCCGTAAAAAAGTCTAGACCGGCTCCCATAAAAAAATGCATATATCCAATATTTATGTCATATGTGTTGAAATATTATAAAAATATGTAACTTTGCACCTGTCCTAAATAAAGTTTAAATTGGTAAGAAGATATAATACCTCTGTATTTCTAATTTGTGGTGTAATGTATTTTTATATAATAGGTACTTTGAAGTGCTTAATTTCTGTTTTATTTAATTTTTGTTTGTCTTGGTTATGCAACATCCGAGAATGGACGGGAATCGCGAGTGCCGCTGTACTTTTCCACCTCGCGAAGAACAAAAAAGAGTGTGCGAAGCTGACTGCCAACCTTCGCTAGTCGGAGAGGCACTTGAAGAAGAAGAAGAAGAATTTCTGTTTATAATTCATCTCGTGCTTGAAGGTGAAGGAAAACATCGTGAGGAAACCTGCATGTGTCAAATTTCACTCAAAATTCTGCCACATGTGAATTCCAACAATCCGCATTAGAGCAGCGTGGTGGGATAAGCTCCAAGCCTTCTCCTCAAAAAGGAGAAGAGGCCTTCGCTCAGCAGTGGGACATTTACAGGCTGTTACTATACTACTATATTACTATATATAATGGGTAGGTAGACGAGCTCATGGGCCACCTGATGATAAGCGGTCTTCGACATCCATAGACATTGAGATTGTAAGAAATGTTAACCATCGCTCAGGTACATCGCCAATACACCACCAACCTTGGGAACTAAAATGGTATGCATAAGCATAACATAACATAAGGGACATAAGTCCCTTGTGCCTGTAATTACCCTGGCTCACTTACCTTTCAAACCGAAATACAAAAATACAAAGTGCTGCTGTTTTGCGGTAGAACATCTGATGAGTGGGTGGTACCTACACAGACGACCTTTTTGTTTTATTGTATAGGAAGGCGGGCGACAATATGGGCCACCTGATGGTAACCATCGCTTACATCGCCAATGCGCCACCAACCTTGGGAACTAAGATGTTATATCTTTTGTGCCTGTAATTACACTGGCTCACTCACCCTTCAAACCGGAACACAAAACTAACAAGTACTGCTGTTTTGCGGTAGAATATCTGATGAGTGGGTGGTACCTACCCAGACGACCTTGCACAAAGCCCTAGAACCAAGTAAAAATATCCAGGTATATATATACTATATATCAATAAATAATATTGATTGAAATATACGCAATGAAATGATCCACAGCATTCTACAGGTGCTAAATTTTGCATGTAAGTATGCATACCTCTAGTTTAATTTAATAAACATTTATTCCAAATATTGTAACAACTCAGCAATACAGGTGTGCTAATATCGAGATTAACTGCGAATTTCAGACCTGAGATTCCATATGGACATTGCAAGTGAGATACACATGCCTTCCGATTGTCACATATGATATGGCTTTAATATTATCGGTATTCATATAAATAAAAATTTTAACAAAACAAAGGTAAAAACAAAATTAATACACATTAAAAAGTAAAAAAATAATTGCGTATTCTTCTATAATTTGATAATTAACTTATTGTTATTTTTGGATCGATGTCAGCCAAGGTGGGTTTATAACTACATATGTACATCGTTATAGGTGAGATGTGCTTGTGTCGCACGCGCAACTTAACGAGGCGAATAAAAGTCAATTTGTAATGTGTAAGTTTTTGGTTTTTTTTTAAAGGATTCCCGTATTATTATTGCTAGGTATATTAAAGTGTTTAAAAAATTTTTTGAATTCGGTTAACATAGTATGTATGGTGACGGCTGAGAGTGATCAAAATAGCATTTATTTTAAGACGTCACTGCCTCACTCGTGGAAAGTTAATATTATTGAGTGTTTTTAGCGTTTGTATATCTTAATTCTGAAAACCTTTATAACTTTAACCTTCTTACCCCTTTCTTCTTCTTAGCCCAGCAGTGGGACATTCACGGGCTGTTATTACTTTATGTACATTTGTCTTAGTCTCTTTTTACTCGGGCGTTAGTTGTACTGAATAAACATAAAATATAACCCGTAATCATACATTCGATAGAGCACTGTGTCTCATGTGCTACTGCTACCTGAACCAAAACTATGTAAAGTTTTCCCCTCGCAATGATGTGAATTTAACCAAAATACTAAACTGAAATGGAATACATATAAAATGTTATTTAGTTTTCATAAATATATAATATTTTGTAGCGATTTTAATCGTAATAATTTCATAAATTTGAAAGTGAGTTTGTATATTTGTTTTGCTTTTACCTCTTAACTGCTTAACCTGAAATTTCGCATACACGTTGTTGAGGGTACAGAAAAGGACATGGGGTAACAAACACCTTCCCTCGATACACGCGAGTGAAGCGTGGGCGTTAACTAGTGAATACACTGAATTTATATATGTATTTAATGATTACGTAACGCACATGTTGTTACATCAAAAATATCGTATTTACCACATGTAAATAAGAATAAGGTCCACCAGACCGATTTCGGCCACGGCGGCCATTCTCAAGAGAGAGCACAAGCGTGTGCGCAAACACAGGTGCACTCTCTATTCCTTAGCTCTCGTAATCCGATGGGACGGCAATCCGACACGACCGGAAAGAGTTCAGGCGCAGGACCAACGAGGCAGTCAAACCACATGTATGACGTATTTGAAAATTATACATTGTGCAAGCAGTGTTAAGTTACACAATAATAACAAAAACAGCAGTACTTGATATTGTTTTGTTCCGGTTTAAAGGGTGAGTGAGCCAGTGTAATTATAGGCACAAAGGACATGACATAACCAAAGTTCCCAAGGATGGTGGCGCATTGGCGATGTTAGCTATGGTTAACATATCTTACAATGCCAATGTCTATGGGCGTTGGTGACCACACCGTCAGGTGGCCTATATCTTCATCCGCCTTCCTATGCCATAAAAAAAGCTTGTAAATATCTCATTGCTAGGTAAAAGTCTCTTGAAGAAAAATGCTTGTAGCTTATTCAATCACGCTGCTAAAATGCGCATTGGTGGACGCAGATATAGCAGATCCAACAATAGCACATTTCCTCTCAGGGTTTTCGTTCACCGCCGAGAAATTAAAAACATAAATTAAGAACGTTAAACCAGGGGTGCCGGTCCGGGTTTGAAAATGTAATCTTCATTGATATTCAAGCGTACACTGTGCTATCTTGACTTGACTTTAGTCCAAACAATTGTCACGAACTTGGAAATTAATATGACTACGAATACCTAAATTATTTCTTCAGTGTCAATATTATGTGATTTTGTGAGACATCAGACGACTCCGCATTGATTGACAGAGATTAGCGAACATAGTCTTGCTAAGTGTATTTTAATAAAAAAAATATGAAATTTGCTTTGTGTTTTGGGCAAATATATAAACTTTTTATCCGATAGTATTAAGGACTCCAAGGGGATTATCAAAGTACAAGTAGTGTATCCAAGTCTTGTACTTTGTCAATATTCTGGGAATTATTAAGATACTTTGTTCAATATTACTGAGTCCCCAAAGTAATACTGAAAAAAAAGTGAGTGCTCATTTAATATGTGTAAATGTAAACAGCTTTGCTATGTATCAGGTTATTATGATAATCAAAAGAAGAGAAAGCCTAATATAATTGAGATTATAGCTTTTACTACAAGCACAAAATATATACATGTAAATTATTTTTCAGATATTGTCTGAAGACGTTAAATTTAATCACCAACTATCAAAACTAAGCGGACACATGGAAGATCTTCCATGTGTCGAACGAATTATAAACAAATTAAGCATATCAAAGTTCATTGGTGACACTAAGTTAACCTATTCTAACGAGTTACAGATAAATTTAGTTATATTTTACCATAACAAAAAAAAAGTTTATCAAAATGAGTACAAAAAAAACATTGTTTGGGCAAAAATCTCAAGATTACAATTCTGACTTCATTATTTTTGCGTTATATATGCTCTTTTTCGTTAGGAAGCTATATAAGGTAAAGCTTATATTATGTTATGATCTGGGATATGAGAAGTTCTACAACAATACTAATACCTACTTATACTGGTTGGTATTAATTATTGTCACACCGAAAACATCGTATATACCACATGCATGACGTATTTGAAAATACAAATAATATTTATGTAATTTTAATAACCATATTAAAATTACGCATGTCTAATTTAAATATAATGCGTTTGAAATCGTGGGATACAATTTCACATATAATAAATTAAACTGTCTAATTAATAATATCAGAAGCAGAATTTTATGTCGTAAGATTTAAGATCTTTTTTTTTTTATAGCATAGGAAGGTGGACGAGCATCTGGGCCACCTGATGGTAAGTGGTCACCAATGCCCATAGACATTGGCGTTGTAAGAGATGTTAACCATCGCTCACATTGCCAATGCGCCACCAACCTTGGGAACTAAGATATTATGCCCCTGTGCCTGTAATTACACTGGCTCACTCACCCTTCAAACCGGAACACAACAGTACCAAGTACTGCTGTTTTGCGGTAGAATATCTGATGAGTGGGTGGTACCTACCCAGACGAGCTTGCACAAAGCTCTACCACCAAGTAGATCTTCAAAAAAGAACATACTGGACAAAATAAATATTCCTGATTTATTATTTTAATGACATTAACGTCTCAGTTGTTTGCCATTTCAACGATAGCTTTGCTATTTTTATGAAAACGTTTCTAAAAATATACTGATACGAAGAAATATTTAAAAAACTATTATATATTCTATATTCCTAGCAACAATCCCTTCGGAACGAATAAGATTTATACGATCTTGCATGAAAAAATATTAACGTTGTCACGTTTGATTCGAGGAGCTACTCCGTTGAAGATTTTCTAATCAACATTCAAGGAGCGGCGGTCGTGGCGCTGTCTCCATAAATTACGTATCAAGTGTATGTAGAGGCTTTATGAAAAATGTTTTCGCTATGAGCTTTTCCGGATACTTGTGGAAACTCCGCCGTCCCACGGTCTTTGTACACGCTTAGGCAAACAAAATATTATGTACATCGAGCCTTTGATACGCTTACCTATTTATTAAGTATTTTTCTTACTGATATATTGTGTTATCGCTCCATTGAATACATTCTTCGTATCATAAAGTCTTTTAATGTGTAACTGAGTACGAAATTTAATGTAGAAAATAACACTTGCTTCACAAAAAATTTGCATTAAAAGTTGGAACTTTTTTTGTTTAAATGTGTTTCAATTCATGAAATAGCAAAGAGACATTCCATGTAGTTAAGTTTAGTCTTCGATTCTAAAACTTACAACGCTTTAAACTTACGTGAGCCGAACGGAAAGATTTCCAATATCCAACATCTTACTGCAAAGATTTTCCGATGCATATATTATTGTGCTGATATGTTTATTCAAAAATAATATAATCCTCAAATATGAAGTGTCTGCATCTAATAAAATCACGAAAACTAAGTCCAATAAAGTAGAACATGCCAGATACAGAGACATAAGACCTCAATCCGCTTTCAATTCAGAGACAAAGGGAAAGTTTGATAGAATTGGATCATTAAGCTTGAGACTCGGACACGGTTGACGATATTCGGATATCTCTTAGAGGAGTTATCCCAACCGGTTATAATGTATCATTGTACAAAGTTACGAATTAGATATTGGGTTCGAATTAAATTGGCTTATTAGTCTTAGTTGCGATGCTTAATGGTCGGTGCTTAATGCGTTTGTTGGGAATCAGTAGGCGTGAATTTATTCCATCGATTTGCGCATATATAGCTGGGCCCTAATCCTCACTGGACGGGTACAAACGACATCGTCAGGTGATATCAGTTGCAGCTGCGACGTGCTCGCTAGAGATTCACTTACGGATTGATGGTATTGCAACTCGATATAAACTCGGCGCTACAAATCAAAAAGCAGCCATTAACTTTCATAGAAAATATCTTTGTAAGAAGCACCTGACAGATTTTTCAGAAAAAAATAAATACAAGATATAGTTTTATAAATGTAATTCTTACGAAAATGTACTTAATGATTTTAGATTGAAAATAAAACACATAAGATCTAGAAATAAGAAATATTCTAAGCCTTTTTTGCTTATTTTTTAAGGTATCAAACCTTTACATTAAAGTTTAATATTGTATCAGTTTAAAATAAATGCTTTTTATTTTAACATTTATATAAATTTAATATAAATTTCGCCGTTTAAATATCCATCTATTAATTAAGTAAAACGAGTAAACGCTGCACGTTAAATAAATAATTCACACACTGACAGATAATAAGTATAGGTCATAAAGATATAGTGAGCGGTGCAGTGGCATGGCAGGCAACACTCATCAAGCTCTCGATATTTCAACGTGCATTACAAACGTTGCGGCGGACAACTGAAGTTAATTGGATGCGCTGGCCACAGCAGGGCACAGCTATGAAATATAAAACAGACTGAACGCGATGCCAGGTGAGTGCAGACCCATTATCTCGCAGGCAACGTTACATGTCGCGTCTCGTTATCGTGGCGTTTGCTAAACGGAGTCACAGATTCCGGTATGCAGAAATTTTGTTAAAGTGACAGTTGATGAGCTGAACACGTCAAGCCAGCGGCGTAGTTACGAGAAGATGCATATGCGCTCCGTTAAAGCTAGGGACTGACTTATATATATATAAGCAACGTTACATTCGCAACGAACTTGATACGTTGTGACGTCTGCAAAAAATTGCGTTACAGCTTTCAACCCTGCTTCTTTTTAGTCGCAATGAAAATGTCGGACGATAATAAAGATTAGATTGAAATTCAAAGCAAAACGTGAGAAGCTTGCAACGTTACGTCGTCTAGTAACGTAACACTCAAAGGGAATCTTCGAAAGACCGACAACGGTGAATGTGAAACTCGCGGCGACACTCGACTAGCTTTCTTGACCACTCGAGTGCTCACATTGCAACATGTTTCAATACACTAAAATGACACAGGTTTGTCGCCATTTTTACACGTACACGTACACAAGTTTACGTGAAACCTCTACACGTGTCTGCTCGTGGATATTTACAACGAATATGGCACACAGTACGGTTCAAGCGGACTGTGTAATAATGGCCCATCAAAATTTCCACGCTAGAGTTGTCGAGCCGATCGGAAAAATTCACTCTACTCGTCTCGGAAGCGGTGTCGTAATCCGCGTGCGCCACTGTGTGTGAAATTGAAATTAAAATTCTATTAATGTGGAAAGATTGAAATAGATCGCCGACACGTGGGAATTGTGTCCGTTATAACAGTTATGAAATCTTTTGGTACGAAACTTTCTTAATTAAGATTTTGTTTTAATTTTAAAATAAATCGAATTATGGAAACTAGTTGCGTCTTATTAAATATAGCTTATTAAACAGATTTAACCTAATACACTATCATACATAATTTGACGATCTTGCTCAATATTAAAAATAAATGTTATTATAAAAAATGCATAAACTTTTAAAATCCTATGCAGCGTAATGGCAGAATCATTCTCGTTATTGTCTACAGACTCAGTATCAAAATTGCCGAGTGTAAGAACAGGGCGTGTTCGCTTAAGCCCCGATTTATTGTGATCGTGATAAACCGGTCTGCAGAGCACCATTCGTCCATTAGCTGACGTACCGGCTTGGCTTGTAAATGAAAATGCTTTTTGTCCCTGTCAATCGCTGCAAGAAAACAAATAGTGAATTTTTCACTCCTCGCCCGGGAATGAATGTCAGGTTTTTGACACGTACTAAAATATAACATCAGTTAAAGAGCGAATAGATAAAACTAGAAAAATTGATTTTAAAATGTATTGGTTTTAAAAAACACAATTAATACTAGACACGAAGGTATTTTGCGCTTGTTTTTTTTTATTTGTTCGATTAAATAAATATCCTATGATTAAATTTTATCAGTTTTGCAAGGAATTGAACCAACGATCTTAAGATCTGTAATCTTATATGCCACCCATTAAAGTAAAGCGCCTGTAAAACCCACGCTCAGTGGTCAAAACTTACTAAGTAGATTTAAAGCTCAGTCCATCACCTTCTCAAGTTTTCTCCGTCCAACTACATGCATATTTCTTCACGATGTTTTCCTTAACCACCAAACATGATATTATAAGTCCAAATTAAGGACAAGTATTTGATACTTCGGTAAATGTAACCCGTGACCTTGGATTAAAACTCACGTGTCTATCCACTGGGTGAATTCGACTCATTTAATGTGAATAGCGATTAGGTAAATTAGAATTATCGAACCAATTATCCTAATACTAGATAAGATGGGTTAGGTGAGCCAGGCGAAACTAATAACAAACTTAAACGATACAATATGCCGTCAAAGAATCCTCTCTCTGTATTTCTACTCAATTTAACCAAACATTTTTGTTTGCTTATAACAGATTTTCCTCGAAGTAATTTGCGGATCAAAGAATTTTATAGGCGACTTTTTGTTTACCGTTATTTACGATATTGCATTTATTGAAACAATGTAATCTGTTATGGCTTTTGATATGCTTTAGTGACTTTATGTCATTAACAATGTTAGATATATGAGAGTAATTTTAAGAAAATAATTTTGTACTTTTCTTAACTTTCGTGTCGATTTGAGGCGTTGCAACTATATTAATAGATAATATAATACTTAATAATAAAATCAATAGCGGAAAACATATTTCTTGGCCAAGCTTTTTGTTCAATGTATTTCACATTTGCTTAATTGTATTGTATATTGGTCAAACCTATGTGCATTGAGGTCAAATTTTTGTGTTCTTTTACAATACATTAGTTTATAAAATTTGTATTTCAATAAATTTGATTTAAATATATAATTCGGATGATAAAACAATCATCGGTACGAAACAATAAAGTCTATCTGATGACTTTATTGTTATAGATGATAGAACTAAAAGGTGCATGATAAAAACCATTGATGGCTACCAATAAGCCATTCCAGTACAAACAAGTCTATACATTTCACTATAATAACTTTAATTCATAGTTAATTGTCAGTTGTTGAATTTAATAATAATTGTTGGCAGTCTTCATTTAATGCTGGCATATCAAATATTTTCCACCCAATTGAATTAAATAAAAATCCTCATTTAAGCGCTTCAGTAATAAAATGTAGAAGTTGAAAAGAATCACTTACACAGTCACAAAGGAAACTGGAAGCGAGCTATTCTAGCAATATCGAGAAAGCCTTTATATTATCGTGAATAAAAGATAATTCATGAATGATCAAACAAAACGTACCATAAAGGCTATCGACTCCATATTTCACTGAAATTAGCTTATTTGCCAGATATGTAGATTAGGTAGACCGACTGGCGCCGTCCTAGATCTATCGAGCGGAAAATTTAGGTTTCATAAGTATTTCGAATAAACATTGCCTATCAATCATTTTGTATGGACAACTTTCGTCTAAGCGTATACTTAAATATTTCTGGATCAAGTTAATTAGCAAACTGTTGTTATGCGATTGCCAAGAGAACATAACAATGCTCTCTGTTTTTATTGTCTTCATATCAATGATATTATACTACAATATTATATTATCTAGACAATCAAGAAAAAACTACATATTTCAATTGAATTTTCTCGAAACGCTTATTTTAAGATAAACTAATAGATAATTGGTTACGCATTATTCTAAACCATAGTAACACCATATAGAGACATCAGAGTTCAAAAATAAATGTATTGTTCCCGCACCGATGCAGGCTATGCCAAAATTTTCCGAAAGGGTTACTTACGGCCGGATACTGAAACGTCCCTCAAAGTTAAACGCTACTTAACATTCGAAATTTGAATTTACGGAGTCTCAAATAATTAAGTTGCATTTAATATTTAAGTGACGTTTTAGTATTCGGCCGTTAGAATCTCAAAGATATCAGTCAAAGCAGAATGAACACAAAACGAAGCCGTTCTTTACAATATAAATATAATACATATATATCTAAACTTTAAATCTTTTTCCTTTAAACGATAAATACCGTATTTAAAAGAAAACAAATTTTTAAACGTCAACCATGTTATACATTGCATCATGTTATGTGTCAAAATAAATAAATAAATTAGAAAAAGGAATAAAAGGTATTATAATCTAAAAATAAAATAAATAAAAAGAAAAAATAAATCACATTCTGAATATCTCTGAAAAGGCAAAAATATAACATACTCATATATAATTTTTTTTTATACAGGACATTATTTAAAGTCGACTGAAGTGAAAGTACAATTTGCAAACAAATAAATCTCCCTGTCAGACGCACCACCTAATCCGCTCGTAGAGTTTATTAAGAAAGATAACAAAGTTTTTCTTATTAGGTATCAAAGAAACTGTCGTAAATACAGAAATTAGTGAGAGTATCATCGTCAGAGCAATGTGTAAACATCTAAAGTTTGAAAGTGGCGTTGCGTCGCCGTCCTGTCGAGCAAACTCGTCGGCCCGCAACGTGTAACTTGCTTCCTTAATATTAGTCTACTACACAAACTTGTACTTTATTAATATTACTTCAAAATGAAAACATAATGTTTATATATATCTATAACCAAACCTTCCTTCCATGTTTGCTTATTTCACGAATAAATAACAAAATAAATATTTAAAATATTTGATTTTTTTTCCAAAAGTTGAAACATCGAAATCAATAAGCACAAACAAATATATGTAATACTGATATAACATGAAAAGGATTTTCCCTTTTTTATAGAATACCTCCCATGGACATAGGTATTTATAAAAAAACATTATCCATCCCTTACAACGCTTTTAGTACAGTACAGTAAAGTACTGCTCTTTTGCGGTAGAATTTCCGATGAGTGGGCGGTACCTACCCGGAAGAGCTTGCACAAATCCCTGTCACCAAGTCTTAGTCGTATACTTTAAAGTATATTTTGATTAATATCAGATTTTTGTCATTTAGCTCACCATAAATTTGATACTAGTTCAAATTCAAATTCAAAACACTTTCTTATTGATATTCAATCTAGAAACTACCACCGGTTCGGAAAAGAAACACCCAGCCCTGAGAAGAACCGGCGAAAGAAACTAAGCTCTGCTCAGTAAATACTGTGTTCCGTTTTATCTTCAGTAATTGAGCTAGTTATAAAAGTGTATACATGTTTGTTTGGCATAACAAAATACTCAAGGTGATGTCCCAGGGTTACTTCAACTTGTTGAATCAATAAAGGTATAACAATCCCTTTATTCAAGGGCACCTCTATCTGTCTGTCAGCCATTAAATAACCATTTAGTCAAAATACCCACGGACAAACTTCTACTTTCATGACGTTTGTTGTCCACTATATTGAATAGTGATTCTACTTCTAATTGGCTCACAGATTTGAACCAAATTTTTAACATTGTTCTTTTATTTAAAACGAATTAAGTTTATTGTCTTTTTTAGATTTATTTAAACTACGTAGTTCGTAATTCCTGAATGCCCTATATTAGATGGTTGTATGTTTACTTTGTTAATTTAATATTTTAAAAACTTACAGAACTGATTATCGTTAGTGACTGTGTAAATCTTTTAAGCCACCATTAGGATTCCTTATAAATATCATAATTATTATTATAGATTATGAAAAAATAATAACGTAACTTTCGAGAGTATTAAGGAATTTGAATTTGTTGAGAGAAAAGGAACTGATAAAATATTTTATGACTATAATCCTGTAAATTCAATATTTTATGGTTCGACTTACATGCACCTATAAGTCAAACCAAATAAGGTTTGATTGAGCTCAAATGAAACAGTGGAGCATCAATTTTTGTGTGGTTAAGTGCTGCCACATTTGTAACCTACCCACATCAGAGTAAGGTGATGATCTAAACTCCAAACCTTTTCCTCAACAATAGAGCAGATTTTTGCCCAGTGTTACATTTACTGGATGGCATGTACATTATGTATAAATATATTCCATTTTTTAGTATTTGATATTGTGTTTGATCTCATTCAATTATTGTATTACGAGTACGAGGCACAGGAAGCTCTTTCAAGTCACTCGTATTGACGGAGATTCTAAATTCATTCTTCTATAAGTCGTCCATACCTATAATTCATAACATATGAGACTTATGTATTCGATCTAAAATACATCTTATATATGTATTTACAATTTATGTAATATATATCTTTATAAATAAAATGATAGAGGTCTGCAGTTGTGCGCGCATCACGAAAAAAATACTGGATAGATCTCAATAAATTTTTCTAAATTGTATTTCTTAGACACTTGGCCCTTATCAAAAAAATTATTGCGATATCTTCATTTAATAAAAAGTTATTAAAGTTTCAAGAAACAACGATTTGTATATGCACTGAGTGTTCAGTTATGTATGTTTAAACAAAGTATATTTTTGCTTGCGATTTTTTTGAAGATTTTTTTCCTTCGTACAAAAGAAAACTTTGTAAATATATCAAGCAACGCGGATGAAATCGCGGGTATCAGCTAGTGATTTATAAAATAATTAAATAAAAAAGGGTTCCACGAAACGGTTAATGAAGCATTATAAATCGTATTCTATGTCAAAATGGCATGACGATTGTTCGCTGTGAATTATTTATTTAACAACGCTGGATTCAAATTCGTTAAAAGTTAATGAGTTAATTTTATTAACTTTAACATATAACATATGGTAATGAAGAATAACATTATGGTTTCAACATTGATTGACTATTGTTATTATGACAATCTAAAATTAATAGCAATAAATCAGTTGAAGAATTGATCAATTTAAGGCTAAGTAAAAAAAAATACATATGTTATAAAATTATTTAAATAAGTATCAATATGTTTAAAAAAAAGACGCAATACATTTTATAGTTGTTTGATTAACAACTGATTGCATCGACTTACTAATTGTTAGACTATTCTTGTTTTCTTACAATTAGAGATTATTGGAACTTCTCGTCTCATGTACAGCAATGCCAGGGCAGGATATTGAAATCAATTCGCGCGCTTGATTGCGAAACGCAAATTAAAAATAAAAGATATAAAATTGATCTAATCTGATTTACAATTTTCTAGCGTCGGATTTTAAATGCAATTATCATTGATTTTAATCTATGGTCATGACGTTCATAACTTTCAACTAAAAATGATACCTTATTTTATATCTAATTCAATTAGCCCGTCTCGGTATGTTATATCATCAGATATCCCGCCACCATATAGAAATACTTATCGTTAGTAGTGTTAGTTTCCAAGATCTAATATTTCTTGAGTATCCTTCTTCCAATATTTGTTTATTATTTACAGCAATCTTATTAAATGATTTTATGAAAATGTTTACGTCTATTTTATTGTAATACTGAGTTTTTGAGTTTTTTATTTCTAGCAATTTAATTTGCCATAATTGGCCATGTCCTTTGACTTTCTGGGTTGATGAATAATAAATATCGATCAATAGACGTATTAATTCTACATAAGATGGCCTCGGCTTGTCTGCAATTATATTTAAAAATCTGAAACGATATCTGTGTCATGTTTATTAGCTGAATATTTATAATTTTGTTATAGGGAACGTTTTGCAATTGTTTGAATAGCTATAGAGAAGTTTGGAATTATGTCAAGTATTCAACGTTACTTCCCAATTTGTTAAAAACCCTTTTTCAAGTGTCTTTTGCGTATTTGACTGAGCATATCCATACTCCATACTCCTTTTAAATTAATACATTTCAATTATCGCCTTTTAATATATTTTTTTTTAAAGTTTCAAATATAGAAGCAAGTAACGAATGCAGCTGCGTAGTAAATTAAATTTAAATGATCAGCTGAAGGTTCGAAATTCAAATTTATTTGGATTTTGACGTTGAAGTTACTTTAATAAAGTATACATTGTTATATCAAAACATAACAGTATATCTTATCTTGTATAATAATAAAAACATTTATTATATTTTATTTGAATGTATTTAAGTATAATTATTTACTTCATAGATTATAATAGGATTGCGTGAATGTTGAGTTATAAGGGAATATCCACTCAACAATATGAGCGCGGTGTGGATATACGAGTATATCCCTAGTGGCTTAAGGGTAGACCTCATTGAGTCACTAATACTCATACGGGAAGGATGTATAACATCCATCAATTAATATTTAGCGTACTAACAATAAAAAAAACTTTTAATTTATCCTGTTTTTTTATTTAAACCCACGAATTAAAAACTACACGCTTAAAAAATATTGTAATAATTAAGTCAATTTCTAAGAATTTGTCATTATAATATTTTACTTTTAAATATAATAGACACTTCATTTACTTTAAGTTCTCGAACAGTTGAAGCTATTCTTAATAGCTAATATTTGAGTAATTACGTAAAACACTGTGACTACATTTTAATAAGAATTTACAGGTTTTCCCGACAAGGGAAACTTACGTCATGTAAAATAATCCTTAGAAGTTCGCATTTTATAGAGATATAAAAAAGTGTAAACGACAAATTAGAAAATGACCGGCGCGGTCGAATGGCTGGTGTAGTGGTGTCCGTTTATACATAATTTTATTTACTGTTCCGCAGAGGACAACTTTTTAATGGTGCGATAACAGTCCATCCGAGAGCGAGGCTGGCGTTAAATCTCAAGCTCATAAATACGTTATGTAAACCCACCCTAATAATTAGTCGCGGTTACGGCGTGTAGTTAAGTTTTATGGGGCCCGCGGAGGCTCTAAGTGGGAGTGAGAGCTCGGAAAAATGTTCTTTAATTTGTCTGTCTGCGTTCGGAGGCGATGAAACGGAAATTGTTATGTTTATTCGGAGAGTCTTGTATCTCCAGCTACCCTTTTATTTTTTTTCCACCGTTTTAATGCGATTGGATTTCCGTAGATACTTCGCAGCGAGATCACATTGAATATGTATAATTTAGTCTGATTCCGAGCAAACCTTCGCTTTCGTTGCCCTTAGCTTTTAGAATATTGGGTAAATCAATTTGTGATACGAGAACTCGCTTCACGTGTATCGTGAGTACTTAACAACAGCTAATAATACGGGTGTATTTAAATTGCGTATTTGTTATTTTAGTCTATTTGTATGGAAGATATTTGCAGAATAAAATAATATTTTTTTATATCTATAAAATTTATCATGGTGCGCTTATATAACTAATGAATAATGATAAAAGTGCTGTATTTGACTTAACGCTAAGTTGGTAAAAGTTTCAATATGCATTCAGGTTCATACAATTCTTGTTTGTTATTAAGTTGATTACATATTGTAACTTGTGCGATTATGGATGGTAGACAGTGGGAATAAGGGTGATTTTAGGCAAACGATATGAGTCATTGATAAGGAGCGCGTGTCGGTCGCCTTGGAGGCGGCGACGCGGCCGACGACGAGTGTGCGCGGGAAGGGCGCGGGGAGGCAGCATGGACACAGTACCTGGCACTGTCGCTGCAACAGCACTCCTCACAGCGCACGCAACTTAGTTTCGCAACTAGTTCACAACTCCCGCTCGAAGCGACCGGCGTAAGCTCGTGAAGCGCGTGCTGCTCAAGTTACAACGAGTACGGCAACGAAGCGAGATACGGAGTCATGCGGTCAGCCAAAAGGACACAAACCTACTGGCGAGCTGGGTGTTAGTACACGGGCGGGGCGGCGGGCGGGGGCGCGCCATTGGCCCGCCGGGGCACGCCTCCGACGACGTCGCTGCCGCCGCCGACGCCGCGTCGTCGCTCCGCATCACGCCGCACGGCGCCCGCCGCACCACTTCTTACACTTACTTCAAGAAGCACCCATAAACAAGCTAACGAGAGATAACACACAAACAACGAAAACTTTAGACTCGACCATTTATATTATATTATCCTAGAATAGCTTTAAATAAATTCTATATCTATGTCGAAATGTTATTTTGATTGTCTAAACAATATCATATCTTCAGATGAAACTTGGGATAGCTCTAATATAGTTTCATTTCCAAACTACTTCTGATATCATGCATTACTGTGTCATAGCTATTTCGTTTTATTATACATATTTATATATTTTTAATTAAATTAAAACGAAACTGAATATAATATTCAAAAAGCAAACACAGCAAAACGAAAACATGTCATCAATACACATTCAGCTGGCATCATCATGGTACAAAGGTCTATTAACGTCGGAAATAAGGCTACGGCTCGGGAATCCGAACGAGTGCACGAGCGTACAGGGTTTAAGCAATTCGCTCACGTGCAGATACAAAGTAACTTTAGCCTAGCTCAGGCCTGCATCAGCGTTGAACCCAAATTGTTCGGCGTTCTAACAAATATAATCAGATTATCTAGCCAACTTTGCGCAGTTTTATCTCGCGTGTTGGAAATTGTGTTACACATTATACGCCTAATATACTCGATGTTAGATTTTCTCTGCGGTCTGGCCTGTATTTTGCACGGACAATTAAATACTCGCTTTATCTTTCAGACTGGCTTAGCAAATTAAATTAAATTTGTATACTTTAACCATGACATCACATCCTATCACATCTTACAATATTTAATAATTGAATCGTTTAACAACACTTATGTTGGATTAATTTTTACATATAGCTAGACGCTTTAACCGCGGCTTTGCTCACGTCATCATTTAGAATTACTAAATACCAATTTGCCAAATTTCATTTTCTGCAAATATAAAGCATTTTCATACTTACTTTAATCCTTTATTATAAATATGTATTCTATCTTAGGGGTAAGACTTTCAACAAAACTTTCTAAGTACTGACCTTCTGTGCAAATTTTAATGGTTGTTAGCTCCAGTAGTCAGTCAGTTAGTCAGCTATTTTCATATATATATAAAGAAAAAAGTAAAGTAAAAGATTGTAAACATAGCGTTGAATTGAAAATCGGTTCAATTATTTTGGGGTTATCATATCTCAAGGATCATCACATCTTTTGCGTCGGGAATTAAAAAAGTAACATATCCGTCTTACCATATATATATTTCTTTTAATGCATAGGAAGGCGGACGGGCATATGGGCCACCTGATAGTAAGTGGTCACCAACGCCCATAGACAATGGCATTGTAAGGGATGTTAACCAACACTTACATCACCAATGCACCACCAACCTTGGGAACAAAGATGTTATGTCCCTTGTGCCTGAAATTACACTGGCTCACTCACCATTCAAACCAGAACACAACAGTACCAAGTACTGCTGTTTTGCGGTAGAATATCTGATGAGTGGGTGGTACCTACCCAGACGAGATTGCACAAAGCTCTGCCACCAAGTAAAATTTATTAAAATGTTCAAATTACTCATATTTTCACAACAAATTATAGCGAAGTAATGGCCCATTTAGTTACAGCGATATTAACAGTCGTCGCCTGGGCGAATATTTTCATGAGGGTACCTGATTAAAGCTAATTTCGTGATGTCATTGTTATACTTGTACTCGTATATCCCAAGGTTTTGGGTTTAAATTTCGGATGCCAATAAAATGTGGAGTTTTAATGATAGGAACATTCTGGAACTACAACGTTACTCTCGTAGTCTCTTGCCTGAGAGATATGTAAAGCCGTCGGTTCCTGTGTTTGAAATATTTTTAGTCGTGACAGTTTGTCTTTCCATTGGATTATGGTTAGCACTTGTTCATTTTAATATTCGATGCGCAGTTGCTTAGTCCACAAAAATTTGGCGCTATAACAGAAATTCCTGAGGTGTCTTCGATTCTTGTTCATGTAATACGGTAAATATTCTTTTCATTAATTCATAATTTTTAGTATTATATTATAACGAAAACGTCTCTCGGTCGATTTGAGCTCAAATTCATTAAATATTGCATTAAAGGATGTGCATTTAATTTGTTATATTGATTATAAGGATTTTAATTTCAATTTAAGAATTATTTTAGAAAATACAAAAGATTGAGACAAATTGTTTTGCCTTTACAAATAAATAACTAACATTTGAAAATAAATATATGAGATATTTCGATCGTTTGATTAAAAATACACTCGAACTCAACGTTTTAGAAATGAAAAGGTACTTTTAAGGTACTTAACTACCTACATATAGAAGTACTCATTTTCGTTTTTGTAGTTAACGGTACGTTTTGAAATCGATGTCCATAAATATTTACAAGAACAAGTTTTTGAACTAAAAATGTAACTGAGAGATGTTGGAAGAACTCTTCGAAATTTCATTCGGTGTAAATTTAAAAGTTTTCAAAGTGCTATCATACTTCAAACTGTTTTACGTAGTTTTGTACTTTCTACTTCGATGATATATCGTACGTACTGTTAAGTGGCATGCAAAATGTATTTATACTTTGTACTTCCTTACGTCGTTATGGCAGGCTTCCAAGTAAAACAATCTTCCGCCGGCCAGCGATAACAGAAGTTACTGTGATTTTATGAAGTGACACCCTCATAAAATGTTTTAAAGTAAAAACATATTAACTACGTATTTAAAGTAATAAATAAACACCAATCGATAACAGTTCATTTTCGATTTTATAATAAAACTCATATATAATAATTGAACCAGCTCGCGGCTACGATAATAATATTTATAGTTGATTGTAATTAGTTTGAATTTTAAATATCATTTATATTTTATAGCGTGATGCGCTTAAACGGTAAACAGTTTACGTTAATTTTGTTACAGCTTTATGGATTTTATATGAGTATATAGTGAGCTAGTGTAAAATTAATTCAAGTGTAAATGTGCCACAATTAGGAAAAAGAATCGGCGGTAGAGCTCTGTGCAAGCTCGTGTGGGTAGGTACCACTCAGTCAACAGATATTCTACCCAAAGCTGAAGTACTTTGTATTGTTGTGTTCCCGTTTGCAGAGTGAGTGTGCCAGTGTAATTACAGGCACAAGGGACATAACATCTTAGTTCTCAAGGTTGACGGCGCATTGGCGATGTAAGCGATAGTTAACATTTCTTACAATACCATTGTCTATAGGCGTTGGTGACAACTTACCATCAAGTGGCCCATAATATGGTCGTCCGCCTACTTATACAATAATAAGAAAAAGGAGTGAATATATTACAATAATTCAAATCACACGATATTTAGTAAAGTTTATTAGCTAACATTATCATAAGACAAAAATTGGCAATGAACTAACATCAATAAGCTTACTTCTTGACAGCATCATGCGATCCAAGATTCATATGAAATAAATTGCCTCTCAGTCGATATTCGGTAAGGGTCAATGAGGCGTGACTTTGACGAGGGTAGCACAGTCTGGCAACAATGAACGATATGCAAGAAAACTGTCTAGGAGCATGTTTAACAAGAAACGATTCAGGTGAATTTCCGTACAATCGATCTCTTAGGAGATCACTTGTACAAACGAAAAGATAAACCATGAGGTTAATGCGCTCAGTGACCTGATCGAAGTTTGACGAGATATAATATAAAGCAGTATTTTGTTTTGAACGTTCAACATATTTCGTATAACGGAGTTTTATAAGTAAGTCCTTATGTAAATTTGTCTGTGATTTTGTATGTTACGGTTTTCGATTTGAAAATATGGATCTTTTATAAATAATGTTTTACCTAATGATAAGTTATATAATTTTTACTTTCACAATTACAAGTTTTGTTAAGTATTTGTCTCCACCCGCGGCTTCAGCCGCGTGGCGTGTAAGATGGAGGGCCAGGTTTTTAGGTACCCTCTGTACTTCTCTGTACCGCTGACAAACTGCATTCATATATTTCGCAATGATCGGATAAGTATTTAAGAGGTGACAGTGTAACAAACACATTAACTTATTTTCGCTTTTATAATATTAGTAAATAGGTATATCTACCAGTAGCAGCCCGGAATCTGGAAGTTGGAAGTGAGTACACTACGGTGCCTCGGAAAGCACAATAAGCCGTTGGTCCTGGACCAGAACTCTTTCCGGTCGTGTCGGATTTCCGTCCCATCGGATTATGAGAGCTAAGGAAAAGAGAATGAACTTGTGTTTGCGCACACACTTGTGCATTATAATATCTCCTGCGCAGTTGGCTAATCTCTTTTGAGATTGGCCGCTGTGGCCGAAATCGGGCTGGAGGGCCTTAAATATATAGTGATGATGTGCCTAGTGATGTCGAAAAAAGTTTCAAATTTAATGTTTCCTTGACAACTTATCCTTACAACGTTGTCTTCAAGCTCAACCTTGTCTAAATCAATCATTAAGGCAAATTTAGTGGACTTAGTTCGTAACAAAAAGTATAAAACGCATATATTTGTGTAAATAATATATGCGTATATATTTGTAGTCTCTCTCATATACCTACTCAAGTTAAAATATAATATTTGTTTCCTTTTCGCTGAATGTTAATATAAAATACTTGCTGATACCCGCGATTTCGCCCGCGTTGCTTGATATATCAACAAAGTTTTCTTATGTACGAAGGAAAAAACATCAAAAAGATCGCAAGCAAAAATATACTTTGTTTAAACATACATCACTGAACACGCAGTGCATATACAAATCGTTGTTTCTTGAAACGTTAATAACTTTTTATTAAATGAAGATATCACAATATATTTTTTTATAAGGGCCAACTGTCTCAGAAATAAAATTTAGAAAATTTCATTGAGATCTATCCAGTAGTTTTTCCGTGATGCGCGCACAACTGCAGACCTCTATCATTTTATTTATATAGATTAATAACTAGATAATGTTTATGGGACGAACCGGTTGGCGTGGTTGGTAAGATATTTGCACGCCTCAGGTCGTGGGTTCGATTCCCACCCAGGAGAGACATCTGTGTCCATGAACATGTCTGTTTGTCCTGAGTCTAGGTGTAATTATCTATATAAGTATTTTTTTACAAAATAAAAGTAGTATATCTAAGTACATCGGTTGTCTGGTTTCCATGGTACAAGCTCTGCTTAGTTTGATATCAGATGGGCATTGGGCGTGTGTGAATAATGTCCCAGGATATTATTATTATAATATAATTTTCGAGTATCTAATAAAGAGATTCAATTTTATGGGTAGTCCTAAATGTCTGTTATAAATAAGCATCCTCTTATATATGATTAAAATAATCTCAACTCTTTGTAAATGTCGTCACGTAATATGTATCCACAAAGCTAAACGCACCAGAAAGTACTAGTAATGTACTTAAAAAAAAGATAAAAGAACAATAACTTTATATTGAAATTACTGGAGCAAATGAATGAGATAACTTCTCAATATTATGATAACTGATAAAAATAGATGCAACTTATATTTTCATGGATGGGCGAACAGCTTTCAACCCTTGTCACTGTCGCGGAGTATTATCCGTTTTCACATTGAACTGCGATGCATTCAGCAAACCGCATTCTTTGTATAACAAAGATAAGCCTTGTCGTACTTTGAATTAAAACTAACAAAAAAAATTGTTTTCTTTTAAAGAAAAACTATGTATTAATATACCAACTTATTGTTATTCATTTAAGAAGTTTGCATGTATATGTATTTGTGATTTATAATATTTTCATGGTCATTATTAAGGCTTTAAAAGGATTTATGAGTGCTTCGTCAATGATTGATCGGTTGGAAAATTCCACACTCCAGATTGGAACACGGCAGAATTTTTTTTTAGATGGATAATTAATTAGTTATGATTGGAAGCTCAAACGGATATAAAAATATTCCTGCCAGCGGTTAGGCTATTTCAATAATTGTGTGTATGTTGCATTACTTCTAGAG
The DNA here is from genome assembly GCA_963151315.1 of Nymphalis c-album. Classification (NCBI taxonomy): domain Eukaryota; kingdom Metazoa; phylum Arthropoda; class Insecta; order Lepidoptera; family Nymphalidae; genus Nymphalis; species Nymphalis c-album. Next base: position 8,959,277 of record OY720590.1, on the reverse strand, counting down.
TATGACTTTGAGTTTTTAGATAAGATGATGATATTTATTTATATGTATTTGTATGAATGTATATATAATATATCTTTTACATATCTATTTATTTAAAAAAAAATTGATCTGTGCTCCAGGCACTTACTTACCGACTTATTTGTCTCATGTCCTCAAAGGTTGTCTGGAAGAGATCGCTCTTTTAGCGATAAGACCGCCTTTTGTTTGTGTTTATAACTGTATATTTCTGTTATTCTTTTGGTGTACAATAAAGCGTATTATATTCTATGTTTAGGCTAATATATGTGTATGATGTGTATCAGATAAGTAATACTGAATTGTTATTTTGTCTTAGTATTTAAAATATTACAAACAAAATTTAATTTGAAATTATCACGACACAAGTCATTTTATTTCTTCACTTGACTTGCCAGCTAAAATTATGGACAAAAAAGTTTAAGTAATAGTAACAAAAATACTTTAGTTAGTATTAGTTTTACTTGGTGGTAGAGTTTTGATCAGATATTCTACCGCAAAACAGCAGTACTCGGTATTGTTGTGTTCCGGTTTGAAGGATGAGTGAGCCAGTGTAATTAAAGACATAATTAAGGGACATAACATCTTAGTTCCTAAGAATGCCATTGTCTATGGGCGTTGGTGACCACTTACCATCAGGTGGCCCATATGCTCGTCCGCCTACCTATACAATAAAAAATATATTAATATGTCTGTGTTTTGGGAATCAAGTCGGTCCTGTGCCTGAACTCCCTTTGGACGTGTCAAAATGTCATCATTTCAGATTATGCGAGTGATGGAAAAGATAATGCACCTGGTTTTGCGCACAATTTGAGAATTATAATAAATCCTTCGACATTTTCTGTTGAAAACAACCGCCATAACTAATATCGATTAGAAGTATTATATCATAACTCTTTTTATAGTCTATATTTTTAATTTGAATCAAAATCACTATCCATTTGTTTGAAAGAAAATGGTATCTGTTAAATTTTACAGCTTGTCTTAAAAAATTAAGTATATTTTAAACACAAATTCATTTTTCAAGAAATAAAATAACTCTAAAGGTATTTTCAAGAAACTGTTCCATAAATAAGAAATCTCAGGTGTACTATTCTAAATCAAACCTAGCTTTTATATCTAAAGGTGACCCAAAGAAGGTCTTCTACAAACGATACTTGCACGTTATTTTTAATGAATAAACTGTGATCGTATTACAAAGAAAATGTTTGAATCACCGATACAGTATCTTAAGACTTCAAGATTGAATGAATATGTTGGCGGTTATAGCCTTTTAATAAACAAGTTAGTTTAAGTAGAAAGTACGTTAGTACGTCCACGGTTGAGCTCAGAATTTTCATTAAACCTTCCTTACAGCAACCTCACATAAAAGAGCAATTTTTCCCCAGTTGGAAAATCTCGATGCAGCCGCATTAACGCTTTTATTTGCTTTGTTACTCGAAAAAACTTATTATTCCACTTCTCTCACTCGGCGAATTACATTATTCTCTAGCACTTCTATTTAAAAGAAACCATTTAAAGGTTACCTTCCATATTGGTATCCCCGTCGGCTACGTCATTTCCTCGGGATTATATTTGAAATTCTTTATTTAAATTTTTAAATAAGGCACCGTGCTCAAATTTGTTACGAAACTTGAAAATAATTTTAATTTAAAACCGTGTGCAAATATGGAAGGAATTTTGATAGAACTTCGAAATTACTTCACTCAAACTAATAACGCGTACACGTAGCTAGATGTTTCTTATATATCATGAATCGTTATTTGATTGACATGGTCTAGTTTTATTATTTTTAATTTACTAATCTTGTTTTAATCGTAATAAGTAGGTACTTCTAAACCAACTTAAAGGTTCTTGGTCATTGTCTGTATAATATATATCTATAATATATATCTCTACCGCAAAACAGCAGTACTTGGTACTGTTGTGTTCCGGTTTGAAGGGTGAGTGAGCCAGTGTAATTACAGGCACAAGGGACATAACATCTTAGTTCCCAAGGTTGGTGGCGAATTGGCGATGAAAGCGATGTTTAACATCTCTTACAATGCCAATGTCTATAGGCGTTTGTGACCACTTACCATCAGGTGGCCCATATACTCGCCCGCCTACTTATGTAATGAAAAAAAGATATACATATATATATATATATATATAATACCAGCTTTGCCCCAGTGGTTTCACCCAGGTATAATTAATAAATATCAGCCTAGAACTTTCCTCGAAAAAAAGACTACACCACAAAAATAATTTTTTAAATTCGAACCAGTAGTTCCTGAGATTGGCCGAATCAAACAAACAAACTCTTCAGCTTTATATATTAGTATAGATTAACTATGTTATAATTGATGCTAAGTTTTAGACTGGTTTCTATAATTATGTCTTATTCCCATTATAGTTTTGGATTGTTGCCTATTTTCAAAAGTAAAAGTATCTTTAATTTTTTTGGAGATAAGGATAGTCTATGATTATCCAATAAAGTACCATTTACTTATCAGTAATCCTCTCCTAACTGAATGCCTCGTTGGCAGAAGCTAGCTAGTGGTCCCGGATGCGAATCCTGGATCAACCCGGAAGAAAGTTGTCACTTTTATACTCCCATGCCTTTGGAAGCTCATAAGTCTCCCGCGCAGTTGGCGATCGTCCGTTGCGAGTGGATATCACTGCTGAAATTTGTCAGGAGGATCATTCATGTCATATAACTTGCTAATTCTGTAATGTATAGTATATATCATAAACATTTGTGTCTTAAGTTCAAAGTAATATAACGATTATATTATTTATATAATCTGTGCTTCTAACAGAAACTAATTACACCTACTGGCTTTATCTGTTCCACAATTCCCAGCCACGCAATAAATTTCCTCCAACCCAACTTCAATACAAGTCCGCAAATGTAAATTGCAATTGTAAAGTACAATAGAGTCATCCATCTTTCCGGATGGCTCTTTAACATTTGTCCCGTAAACACAGTGCCATTATAATAATATGAAAACATACGGAACATAAAAAGCTACTAGATACCCAGATTTATTACCAGAATAAAAAGAGGAGGCGAAATGGTCTAAATTAAAAAGCAATGCCTTGTCGAGACAGAGCGAGCGGAAACAAAGCGCTGGGAATTCATCAAGCTCTTTTGAACCCCGAGCATTGTGGTGCCGTATTCAGAGACCATCGGCGGAAAGAAAAATCTTCAAGTAGATCGCCACTCTTTGACGCCCCGATGCAAAAAAGTAATCTCTTTTCCCAGGAAAATCCCTCTTCATTACTTTGTACGTCGGTCCCACATAAAAGTATCGAGGAATTTGAAACTGAGAGCTACTTGTTGAACGCGGCCGCTTTTGAATAGATTTAACGAACTTAATTAAATGATTTATCCTTGAATCCCGATTTATTCATAGTCAGGCTTTAATTTGTCATTCATTAAGAGTGGGCAATTATTATTTTCTTATTCTGTTTGTCTTTAAACATAAAGTATATTATAACTCAGTAAAATAGTAACTCAAGCTTTGATTCCTAATATCCATTTAGGGTTATGTTATTTTATTGGAGAACACGTGTCTGTTCTTCTCGGTTAAATCTACTTTCTTTATAACAAGTGGCTTAAATTTAATACAATCACATAGGATGAAGATGGTCACAGCTTCTCTCCATGGAAATGCTTTTCTGTTGGAATGGTTCCTAGTCACTATTTTACTTTAGGGCCTTTTGCAAGCCTATCTCGGCCCACCATCCATTCATTAGACTTGTCAAACAGCAATACTTAATATTGTTGAGTTCCGCTTTAAATGCTAGTGGCGCATTGGAGGAGTGGTTATTATTTCTTACGGCCATAGTATTTATTGGCGGTGATGAACACTTAAAGGTGGTCCATTGACCAGACTGTCTACGGACTATAATAAAAAAAATATGTTAAAACGCCAACGATATGAAATGGGAGTTAAAACATTAATTAAATGCAAAAAAAATTGTCTGTGACACCTGTAGGTCATATAAATGTCGAATATATACATATATGTATAATGTATATCGAATCCAACCATCGACACGGATTTAGGAAAAAAAAGAGAAACAGAAATAATAACCAGCGTTGTACAACTGTAAAACCTGTCAGGTTTTCAAACAGATTAAACATTTATTGAGGAATATCTTGCCGAGCTAAGCCTCGTCAATACACGATTTATATACGAAGATATGTACATATGTATATCTAAGTAAATCGTAAGTAAATAAGTACTATATAAATATCCAAATATCAAGTCTAATAACATACAATATTTTCTTGGCATTTTATTGCTTTAAAAGACATTAAAGTACTAGAATTTGTAATCCAGATTAATAGTAGCGTTTTTATATTCTTATTATAATTAAAAAAGCAATTAATTTTGATGGAAACATGGAGCTTAAGAGTAGGCTTTCGATCAATAGAGAGGCTATATGTTAAGCCAGTGTTAGGTAAGTGGGCTTAGTAATACGAGGTCGTGGCCTGCTTGTATTTGCAGTAATAACTATGAAATTTATTACATTTTGTTTTAAAAAATCTAAATGACAAAATCATGAAACGCAAAAAAAGCATTGCACCGATACCACATAACCGATGATAAAATTCCCTTCCATGTAAATAAATGGAAGACCAACATACTTTTTCTTTTTATCTTACATTTTTACCAATATCAAAACCTGTCCGGCGATTTTCACGTACATAGATAGACATGCCATTAAACAAATAGACAATATATGCATTTCGTTTTTGACGTTTATTTTTTTTGTAAATATTCTACGCTGAAAACACCGCAGCTACAGTTTTATCGTATATGTATTATGGATAAATTCTCTATCACCATTTCATATTTTTATATTATAATATTTAACATATTAGCATAGTAATATTATAATAGTAATATGATTAAGATTTTTGTAAATATTTTTTATGTTATTTCAAGAGATATATTTACCTAAGTAAATTATTTTTGTCTTAATATTTTTACTAGTTTCCGCCGGTGACTTCACCCGCTTTGACGCTAGGCAGTTTTTAGGTACCCTATTTTTCTTCGGTACCTCTATCACCTTGTATTCAAAACATAATGATGATCGGTCGAGTAGTTAAGACGTTAAAGAGTAGCAAATAAACAAAACCAATCTCTCATAATATGTAATATAATTTAATTATAAAATAAATCGAAATTGGAAAAATATTTTAAAAATTGTTATAACGTTCATATAACTAAGCCGTTGGTCTGTTTATTAAATGTATTTATCAAAAAGCGATTAAAAACTTACTTGGTGGTAGGGTTTTGTGCGAGCTCGACTGGGTATATACATACCACCTACTATCATCAGATATTCTACCGCAAAAGAGCAGTACTTGCTATTATTGTGTACCGGTATGAATCGTGAGTGAGCCAGTGTAATTACAGGCACATGGGACAAAAAATCTTAGTTCCCAAGGTTGGTGGCGCATTGGCGATGTAAGCATTGTTAACATATCTTACAACAGCAATGTCTATGGGCGTTGGTGACCACTTACCATCAGGTTGCCCACATGCTCGTCCGCAAAAAACTAGTAACAGAATATAAACATATTTTTCTTAATTATTTGCCACCATTCCACGCGGTCACGACTTGTATTATAATTATTTTTAAATGTTATTATTTGTATTATTTGTATTTAGTTAAGGTTTTAATGTAAATATATATGATATTATATGTAAATAGATTTTATTTTTTCTTAATATATCGTAATAAAACCACTTTCACGCGGACGAAATAGCTGTGACCGGATAGTAATAAATAAAAGAATCGTACGCCAAAGTGAAAAGCTGCAAGTAGATTTTATTTAATGTAACATCGTATTGAAATTCTGTTTGCACAGTGTTTGTATTGTCAAAGGTGAAATCCCACGCGATTTCTGATTAAGATTGATGCATTCACGGAATTGAAACGAGTTCGTATAAGTATAGTAATGGACGCCCGGAGTCACTGTGACAACCAGGGCGTATGTTTTCAGAGACAAATCAGATAGGCGATAAAAAATTCATAGTGTATATTGATTTTAGTGAGAATTATTGCGTTCGAATTGTAGGTCAAAAGAAAAACCTGATATAAGTAACAGTTTAACTTTGATTGAGTTGATGGATTATTCTAACCTTTTTCTTAAACAGTAACGCTATGTTATGTTGATATATGTATAACACGAGTATGTATTACAAAACATATAAACATATACTTTACCGAAGATTTTATATTCAACTAGCTGATACCCGCGACTTCGTCCGCGTTGCTTGATATATTAACAAAGTTTTCTTATGTATGAAGGAAAAAACATCAAAAAGATCGCAAGCAAAAATATACTTCATTTAAACATACATCACTGAACACGTTTCTTGAAACTTTAATAACTTTCATTAAATGTAGATATCGCAATATATTTTTTTTATAAGGGCCAAGTGTCTAAAAAATAAAATTTAGAAAATTTCATTGAAATCTATCCAGTAGTTTTTTCCGTGACGCGCGCACAACTGCAGACCTCTATCATTTTATTTATATAGATTGGAGCTTCAGATTGATTCATTCTCGGTAAAGAATTCTTTACTTTATTTCCATTCTACTAAAGGTCATGGAATGGCTTTAGCTGTTTATCGTCATAACAAAAGCATTCGATAATATAAAATGTATCCAGTTCATTTGAAACATGAAATCCATCATTAACTATTAATCGAAATTCAGACAAAACTCACACATAGAAACATTACTAGAAAAAGAATCAAAACATCGTATTATATTATAAACACATCCATAATGGAACCGTATTTCGAGAAATATATTTAGTCATACAGTGTAGTTTCGATTCCCACCGACCGGAAGTTCCTCTCGTGTCACGTCACTTCCTTTGTCTCCTGCCACTCTCGGATTATGTTAATGCTGTCTCAAAGACATTTGTCTTTGCGTAATGCTCAGCTTTTCTTGTGCAGGAACCGTGTTACTTTCCGATGTAATTCAACTACGTTATTTATTATTTATGATCATTTGATTTTGGTGGATCTAGAAAATGAAATGTAGGTACATTTTTTGGGGAAAAATGTCGTGGCGGTTTTCTCACAAAGTATATTATTATCTTTGAAATGATAGTGTAATCATTTTAAGACCACAAAAACACGTGAAAACAATCCACGTGTTTTTGTGGTCTTAAAATTTATATTTATAGTGCACAAGTCTCAGTGCAGAAACTGGTGGACTCGCTTTTTCTCGGTTAACACGGCCGGAAAGAGTTCAGGCAGAAGGCCTCTTACGTGCGGCGCTTTACGTGTATTCCGAGGCCTTGTAGTATATAAATATTTTAACTTTTGGACTCCAAGCTGCTAACGATAATTATTCGACAAAGAAAATATCTCTTTAGTGGCCAGTACCAGGGCTTGGGCCTAGGACACTCCGTAAATCAATGAGGAATCATCATCACGAGACGATGCACTCTCGTAAATATATTCGTCTTTTTTTCACTCGTGATACTTAAGTGACGAATCGTAATGTAGTGTGTATATTGCAATATAAAGTTATTTATGTTGCAATATAAAGTCATTTTCGTAGATTGAATGCTATGTATGTAACCTATCTACGCCTTTTTACTTATAATATAATTGTATACAAATCACCATTACATAATTCTAAATATAAAATGGAATGACATTTATTACCGTTACAATACGTTAAAAGAACAAAACAGTTCATCGTTAAGGTTTGAAATATAAATGGAACCTAATGTGTGTATTAAAAAATAAAAATGAGGTTTTAATGGTTGGAAAAACCGTATTTTATTTATTAATAGAATCGACGTTGGCACCGTATGCAGTTCGTCGACACACAGTTCCTAGAAGTAGCGTGCTGTCCAGCTACACAGCGACCACTTAGACCCTGCCTATATTCAAACGATATATAATTAATATACCAAGTTGGGATTTACTAATGTAAACTGAAAAGCATTTTCAAACATATTTGAAAAAATATATACCTTCATAATTAACTTAATTTTTCATCATTCATTGAAATTCTGATGTCCGCAATATAATTTAATAAATAAAACTTATTTAAAATGTTACCATTTTTATTTTCTAACCTGGCGATTTTACCTTTAACTTAAACCTATAATTTTATTTAAAAGTTCGTTTTAATATTCGAATAAATAATATTTTTTATCTTATAATGAATAATGAATCTTGCAATAGAATTTACTTTGTGCTCGCCTGGGAAAATACCATCCACTGATTATTTTATCGCTATGCAGCGAAGCGTACTGGTATTTTGTCGCGGTTTGAAAGGTGATTGAGCCAGTGTAACAATAGACACAATGGACATAGGACATAACATATTAGATGCTAAGGATGGTAGCGCATTGGAGATGCAAACGTTGGTTTATATATTGCAGCGTCTGTACGCGGTGGTGAGCACTTACCATCAGGTAATATGTCTACCTAATACAATAATAATTAAAAAAAAAAGAATTAGATAAGACAATAAGGATGGGCGCGCATTGGAGATGCAAACGTTGGTTTATATATTGCAGCGTCTGTAGGCGGTGGTGAGCACTTACCATCAGGCTATATGTCTACCTAATACAATAATAAAATTAGATAAGACAATAATCTACTATTTCTCGAAGCTAAACGCGGAAGCGCAAATATAAACATATTTCCATGTTTGATTTTTTTTTTTGTAATTAATTGAAACGTTGTATACGCCTTTATAATACATAATATAATAATATTATCCCAAACATTTTTAACAATAATGAATCGATGAACTACAAATAAATAATAATTTGAGTCTAAAACGTTCGTAACAGCGCGAGCTTGTATCATAACACAGAACGTATAAGCTAATAACCGTTGTACAGTTTACGTCCACCAAAAATAATAAAAACTACAGTATGGAATGTGCAATATATCAGTCAAAATGGGGAATATCCAATTGCGTGAACGAGCTAGAGCGGGGATTGTTTGCTGAATTGAAATGGTCGCCAGGTAAACGATTATCGTTGTAATAATAGTGCACCGAATTCGTTCGTTATAACACGTACTCGGTACTCCGACACTACAATTACAGGCCGTTAAGCGAGCGTGCGCCCGAACGCCAATCCGCGCCGCTCGACGCCCACTGAAACATTTCGAAAACAAAACTTTTGTTATTGCATAAAACTTCCAACACCAATTTCCCTTTTAACTCGCAACACAGAAAAACTTCTCCATTATTTTAAATAGAATATCCACACGCGGCTCGTAAATGGCGCACTGAATATAGTTATCGTTTAAAGCGAACATCTGAACGAAGCATGAAGTGATACAATAAAGTTCTCCTTTAAAAGTTACAGTGCATCATTTACTAGCAGTGTTACTGATACGTACGACCCATTAAAAGCCTATATAAGCAAATAAAACTCGTATGCACGGATATAAACTGGCGATCGTAAAATTCACTGCATTCACTTTGTGGCACCCGATAAATTTATTTAAAAGCTTTGACAAACCGTTTCGATGAGACAATGTCGTTTAAAAGAAACATATCAAACATGTGTTAATAACACATACACACACACACACACGCGCACACCACACACACACACACACACACCCACACCACACACACACACGTAAAACAGTACACATAAAAAGATTTAATTAATTATGTTTTAAATAAAGAGAAACTTTCGAGTGTTTACTCGATTGTATATTATATGTGACTGTATGCGTTGTATCAACAATTTAAGAATGCAAGACTGATATAGGACTGCTATATTATGGCGTTAGTTTGATACACGTTTAAAATTTTTACGGTCATAAATATTATAGTGCTTTTTTATATTTTCTATCTACTCATAGTAAAATAATAATTCCGTTTAATAGCAATGTTGTGGAGCACACAAGACTGCACGGCTCCAATGATCCTAGGTTTAAACACAGATCCACCTAATAGAGAACTTTTATCCCCAGAAACCTACTTTGTGTAAACACTTTTGTGCATAGTTATGCAGAAGATATAAAAGTGCACAACCTGCCAACTGGCAGGTCAGGTCGGAAGATCATCATCATTAATGTTTTAAATGCATTAGAAAATACAAATATATTTTCCATTTATATTTTCACTAAATTATTTAAATTAAATAACGAAAAATTCTTTGAAATAATTAAAGTAACAATCGTCCGTGACAATTCAAATATGAACAAGTAACTCTCAAATTTGGCACCGGCTTACATCGTCTCGACTCGAGTCCGTAAGTTCTGGACACTCGGCCTCTTAATGAAGGTGTGGAAGAGCTCGCATACTCATAGTGCAGCGACAAATGAGGCCATTACTATTATTAGTCACTTGCAAACTTAGTTAAAGCGACCTGCAAATACCTTTGGCATTGCATATAAATGTACTTTAAGTTCCGTTATTTGAATGGTTACTATGCTATTTCAAAATATGATTGTTAGCTAAATTTATAAGTCACAAAAATATATTATATCACTGAATCTGTAAACATATTCTGGTTAAAATTTAGTAATTTGATCATTAGTTATTCCGCTTATATTAATATTGCTGTCCATACCCATCCACTACATAAATATACCACAATACACCATTCAGAATCTAATAAAAAATCCTAACTTTTATTGTAAATGCGATCTTGAGTTTGTTTGTTTGTTATGCTTTTACGGGTAAACCACTAAACCAATTTTAAATATCTCCGTATTCTCACGGGAAGAGGAACCACGAAGAAAAGTTAATATTATATAAACGAGCGTCATGCCGTCTACTGTCACGGCATACGAAGCGTTCTTATCCCGAAGTCGCTACTAACTAATACATTATCTTCTCGCTCTATAAATAATATCTGATATTTATATATATATATTATAGAGTTTATATTATAACTAGCGTTTTGCGGTTTCACCCGCGTCGTTCCCGTTTCTGGGGAAATACGGGGACAAAATGTAGCCTATGCTACTCGCTGATAATGTAGCTTTCTGTTGTTGAAATAATTTTTAAAATTGCCTTAGTTGTTTAGGCGTGAAAGCGTAACAAACAAACTCACTCACTGTCGCGTTTATAATGTTAGTTAGGATTACAAAACGGTTCAAAAACAATATTTAAATATCAAGTTCAACATAATACGTTATAATTGTAAGATGTGCTTATCGTTTATAATTAATAGCTTATTGAATAGTAGGTGTATTAGATATTTACATAATTAAGGAGCCGTTTTGATTTTGAATGGCAATATAAGCCTTTGATCCCGATCGTAACAACATGCACCGTTTGGTCGTCAGCAGGTACATAGTTAATTAACTGTAGACCGATGTTTTAGCTCGGCTTTAACAGTTCTATTTAATATGCAAATATGAGACACATTTAAGTTGAGTATGTGCTTACGAAACATGTTAAACGATATTACTTCTAAATTTTACCAACTGATAAAATAATGTTATACTGTTATTGACATATTATTAACCAAAGCCTTAGACTTTCTAGTTCCATTTAAATAATAATTAGCTCCACGATATACAATATAAGATAGCCAGTCAAACTTTCATTAATTTGTTTTTGGTTTCTGCCTTAACAAAAATATACAACTTATTATAAATAGCTTATTATATTATAAATATACAGCATATATAGCTTATTATAAGTACAATCTAATATGGTTTGCATGATGTTGGAAACAGTAAATAATAACGATAATCAACTATTTGTATGTTACTCTTAACCACGAAATGGGTTTACACATCTAGATCTGCTAAAAGGATAGATCATTAAATTATATCTTTTACAGAATGGGATCAATATAGATATATATAATGTTTGTATATTTTATTTTAATATTACTTTTAGTAATGAAAATATTGAAAATAATTTTACAGTATTGATTTTTATTATACTAACATAAAACACAATATTACAATCATGACGAAAATTATTATAATTATAAATAAGTTAGTTTATCAGAATATGTGTTCGAGAAAATACGAAATTGCGATTTTCTTAAAACTACATCTATTTACCGAAATACAAAATATTTTTCATTTGAAACGTATATAAAAAATAAAAGCGTATATAAAAACAGCTTGTTCGAACATACTGTGTTATTTTATTTCGTCACTGAATAATTTAAAGATACTCTTCCCCGCTTTAGATGCATTGGATCATTCGAGACATAGGATTTAAGGTCAATCCGGGATACCAACAGAAGTAAATGTGGCAATTCGCAGGCGACTCGTCCCTCAACAGACATTAGCACTAAACGATGTCTACAAAAAAATCTTCTCGATTCAGATGAGGGAGTAAAGGGATTTTCACTTCTTTGCGAGCATTTTTACATATGTCATAATAAAACCAACCACACAAATATTATGTATGAAAACATAGAAATGCTTATTTTTATAACGAGCAATGTTTTGTCAAAAATGGTCGTACTCTTTATATTTGCGTACTTTATGAAATATAATAAGGCGTACCACCAAAGATAACGCTTTTGGAACGAAGAACTTTTACGCGGCTTACGGTATAGTGAAAAGGTAGGATGTGTCGCGGATGAAATAGCGTTATACCTACTAAATGCTACAAAATACGCGAGCGCTTTTGAAGGTAGAAACTATGCCGAATTTTTGAGCGCCAAACGATAGAGCCTGGACTGTATAGCGCGCCTACCTATTGTAGATCTTTAACCGACTTCAAAAAAAGGAGGAGGTTATCAATTCGTCTGTATGTTTTTTTTTTTTTTTTTTTTTGGTGTTGTTACCTCATAACTTTCGACTGGGTGAATCGATTTTGATGATTTTTTTTTTATTTGAAAGGGGTTGCTCCGAAATTGGTCCCATTTTTTTTTAGTCCAGTTTCGACACTGGCATCCATGACAAAACCGTATAAGTCGTAAATTTGCATAAATATGTGCGCGACAAATGGACGAATAACTCGATATCTATTCAACCTATTTCGATGATTTTTTTTTTATTAGAAAGAGTGTACTTCAAGGGTTGTTTGATAACAGTTTGGTTAAATTCTGATTATAGGATCCATGACAAAGTAACGGAAATCTTCAATTCTTAGTAGCAAATTAACGATACACGGCCGAATCTTTTATAGGCTATCTAGATTTTTCATTCACCTACCATAACATCGTTATGATCAATTAATTGTAGTACTATTGTAAAAATCACTTCTTTATATACCGTCAATAGTTTTCGCAGCGCTCGCGAAATAATAACTTTTATAGGCAACAGTTTGATACGTTGGGTTACATTGCTCCATTTTAAGTAGGGATCTATAAGATTTTAAAAATATAATATAGCCTATGTTACTCGGTAAAAACGTAGCTTTCTAAGGGTGAAAGAATTTTTAAAATCGGTCGAGTAGTTTTTGATTTAAATCGTAATAAAAAATCAAACAAAAATCAAATCCAATCAATCCTCTTTATAATATGAGTTATACATGTAAGCATTAGTATATATGTATATGTTTGTAATTGAAACATAATATTTGAACATCTTCTAAAAGTTGAGACCAATTTTCAAAGTATATATATATATATATATACAGGGTGTAACAAAATTCGTGTCCGACCCGTGAAGTGGTTATTAGGTATCGTTAGTCGGTTCTATTTTTGTAATAAATTTTAAAATATTAAGCAAAATTTTACCCCGAAAAAAAATTAATTTGACTAAATAACGACAATTATATTGCAACACAGGCGCGGGCGTCAGCGCTCGATAGTTTTTACCTATCGGGTAGGTCGGAGACGAGGTTATTAGCTCAGTTGTCAATGAAATTTTCGTCATTTACAATTGAAAATGAAAAAAAAAAAAAAATTATGAGTAATTTTTTTGCATAATATTTTAATTTTTTTTACATAAATAGAACCTACTCACGATACCTAATAACCACTTCACGGGTCGGACACGAATTTTGTTACACTCTGTATATATATATATATATATATATATATATAATCGTATAAGTACTCTTATATACATGTTATATTTATGTATATTTATATATTGATTACTAGTGTTTTTCCCGCGGTTTCACCCGCGTAGTTCCTGTTCCCGTGGGAATATAGGGACAAAATGTAGCCTATGTTACTCCCTGATAATGTAGCTTTCCATTGGTGAAAGAGTTTTTTAAATCGGCTTAGTGGTTTAGGCGTGAAAGCGTCACGAACAAACTTACTTTCGCATTTATAATATTAGTTAGGATAATATAGATACTTCCCCCTTTTTATTTATATACAGACATTCCGTCATATTTTATGGTGAAGAATGGTATAACACAACATCTTTAAACATACAGTTTATTTAATTATTACTAGAAATAATTATTTGATTATGTTATGGCTGCCCAACATCCCACCAACTAAATCTATTTAACCAAAACATGTTAATTTATATTCATACATTTAACCATATTAACTAATAGTACCTGGATGACCGAGCTTTGCTCGGTATTTTTTTATTGGTAAATTGTGTTTTTTCGAAATTATACAACGCCATCTACTGGAGTAGCTTTAGTGTTGTTGCGTCGTTGCTCTCAATTAAAAAAATACTCGCCAATAGATGTCAGGACGAGTTATTGATTATTATCGATAAAGTTGATTATTGAAAATACGAAGAAAATGACATTTTCTAAAAATGAAACTTAGCTAGATCGATTTATCGCAACCGAAACCGCCAGCATACTAAATTTAATGAAAATCGTTGGGGCCGTTTCCGAGAATCAGGTTATATATATATATATACAAGAATTGCTCATTTAAAGATATAAGATTTATTAAGTAAGTACCAAAATGCATTTTTCTTTACGTTTCACTATTTTATTTAAATAATAATATAAACGGCGCTGTCTCATATGAGCTGCACGTCTAGTGGGTCTACCCATATTCTACAAATTAGTGAGTGTACTTCAGATTCACTAAAAATCGAAAAATAAATAAAAATTTTAACAAAACAAAAACCGACTTCATAGGAAAAACAAATTAATATGCACTAAAAAGTAAAAAAATAATTGCGTATTCTTCTATAATTTGTTAATTAACTTACTATTTTCTACTCATCAATATGTAGGTACGAATGTGTTGTGTGGTTGATAATTTATTTACAATTATTGTTATTTTTGGAGTCGATGTCAGCTAAGGAAACACATAATATACCTAGCAATAATAATATGGGAATCTTTTAAAAACATACACATTACAAATTGACTTTTATTCGCTTCGTTAAGTTGCGCGTGCGACACAAGCACATCTCACCTATAACTAACTATGTACATATGTAGTTATAAACCCACCTTGGCTGACATCGACTCCAAACGTAACAATAATTGTAAATAAATTATCAACCACACAACACATTCGTACCTACATATTGATGAGTAGAAAATAGTAAGTTAATTAACAAATTATAGAAGAATACGCAATTATTTTTTTACTTTTTAGTGCATATTAATTTGTTTTTCCTATGAAGTCGGTTTTTGTTTTGTTAAAATTTTTATTTATTTTATTTAAATTAAATTAAATAATTAATATAAGAAAATTTGTTTAATTGGAAGGGTAAATTACTAAAATTAATTATAGTAAATTTTTTGATTGCTATTATTAATATTATTATTCTTTAATTTTTTTTATATCCCGGGAGGGCAAATGACTCTACTCCACCTGATGGTAAGTGGTAGTAGAGTCTAGTCCAAAGCATAATAAAAATACATAATCGAAATTGAAAATTTAAATCGTTTCTTATTTTTTTAATTAGATTGAGATGCTTTTTGGTCGCTTTTTGGTGTGACGACAGCACATACACACAACTCATACAGCAATATAATCAATTGTAATCTAAATTTTGAAAAAATGTTTTGTGTCGAAAAACCTTCGCTCCTGCGGGGCTCCCCTGATCGCACAATTTTTATTATAAATAGGAATAATATAAAATATTAGACGTATTAGAGGTGTTTAGCACACACTCACATGGGAGCAGAACGAGGCAGTGAAGAGGGAATTGGACTATACCGCTCGCCGTGACGCTCTACGAGACGGTCTTAGCCGCAATGCACGCTAATATTTTTTTCACATGTGTATATTTTTATATATCTGGAATGTTAATGCAAAATACGTTTGACAATCCGCTAAAAAATAATTTGTAAATTCCGTCCGTATAAGACTCGATTTAAACTGAATTACTTTTAAAAGAATAAAAAAAAGACAAAGCCATTGTTTCTAACAAAATGTTTGTCAAGAAATTAGTTCCATTGAAAAAAATAAAATATTCCCCTACTACGTGTTTTGCCTGATCATTATAGAGTTGTGTAGTTGAAAGTTAAATTGCCCATATTTCTAGACAGAATGTGAGTCAATGTCTGGCGCCATGCACTGGAAAGCCATGTAGACGTTATTCGTGGAAAAGGCCTTCTACCCTAACTAATGGAAATAACAGACAATTATTGTACAGTGACTTCGAGTCGACGCATTAAAATTGTAACAAAGAGCTAAAACAGACTATATATCAAGCGGTTTAAAGCTATTAATAAAATTTAGACTTGTTTTCGCCGAAATGCATTATAGTAATCAGGTTGTTTGCACATTGCTAGCGCAGTATCTCAGGCTTAGAATAGAATGAGTAGCTGCTGGCAGGAGCCCAGATTCGAAATTTATTAGAAGGTCTTGTCTAATAGGCCTTAAGTGCTACGTGTTAGCTATGAGAACGTTACAACAACCTGCACTTAAGATTCTTTTGTATTGCTGAATGAATTAATCTATATTTCTTTTTATTCTCTAGTAAATATTATCTAGTAATTATTTTAAAACGTTAATTTTATTAATGCGTGAATAATTAATGTATAAAAATGACTTGTTTATGTGAATTAGCTGTTATAACATGACACGTTAGCAATAAAATAACTAACATAATATACCATTAAGTGTTTATTTAATAAAATAGTTACATTTGTAAAAATAATAACTTAATTGATATAGTTAATTTAACTAATTAATTAATATAAATACATAATTGTTAATAGTCATTTTCTTTGTTCACTTAAATTTTTACTCTGGTGAAGCTTTATCAAATAAAATATTTGAATTAATGAATCAATGTCATGGACAAGTATACATACATAAACATCAAAGTAATGAGCACAAAATAATCTGGTAGCAATGCATCGTAGTTTTCGTAGCTGAGAAAATGATGGAAATTACGTAAGTACGTCGTTAACTATAATATTTTATTATAATACATTCGAACATGGAAAATTAATGTGAACTATGAAGGAAAAAACGACATCGGAATGATTACGATCGCGGAGAGTTTATCATCATTAAGTGCCGACCGCCCGTGAATTATTTGAGCCGTATTCTTTTAACCATATTTTGTGTCAATATATTTTATCTCTATTTATAAAAATATAATATTAATAAATCAAATTATATCGAAGATTCAAATGGTACAAAGCGTTCTCAATCGATTTGAAATTGGCAGTATTATTGGTATAGGCAATAATGTAGTTAAGGTCCGTAGCTGGATGTAGTCGGTTCGGAGGGGGCACCTGAGACTAGGCGCTAATTCCAGCCCCACATCTCGTCTCGACCTATAACTGCACGTTCGAACACGTCCGCTAGATAATTGCTGCATACGCAATTAGGGAAACGCTATTAGCCAAATTAAATTTTGTGCACGAAAGAGTTATAGCTAGGTTGACTGATTAAACTAACAAAAGGTTAATAAACATGACTCATTGCATCATTAACGCATTTGTTCGACTATAAATTGTAGTCATTTTCAACTGTATGTATATTACGATTGTGAATTAGGAAAACATTATTACATTGTTCACGAGCTGACATTTAAAATATCGGTATTTAATCATTTAATCCAGCCGTTTGTTTATTCGGAGCTTATTAATTGAATATTCGATATCTGTGTGATAATGACAGTTCTGAAATATAAAAGGTCGCATTCGTTTTTAAATTTCGAACGCCGACTTTCCGTTTTCACGAATCACGTTCCTCGCGGTGTCCATGACCGATAACAATTAGGTAAACCTCCATCGGTGCAAGTCGCGGATATAAAACTTTATGTACGCATATAAATTCGGTTGTCGAGACATATTTTATTGTAGAATCGTAAAATGTGGGGTCGGAAAAGACCGACATATTTATTAAATACGAACAAGGTCGTAAAGTTGAATGCACGCGCCTTCGTGCCATCGATAACGTTACGATCAAGCTATATCCGATATTCACTTGTCGATTATTGATTAAAATACAAAGTATACTAACATTTACTGCTATAAATTATTACAGAAACTGGTATCCGTCGCGTATCTTTGAATATCGTTTTAACGACTGGCGAAATCGTATAGGTAGCAATATAGGTACGCACTTAAGTTAGGTCGTGTGCAAATATTTACCAAATAAATCGATATAATAATCGAAGAATATTTAAATCTATAGCAAACTCTTATTGAAAACAATTTAAATACGCTCCAGGCTATTTTTTTCTAATTCTAATTACTTTTCTTTTTATCGTGCAACTGCAAGGATTCATTTACGTCTGTCTACCCATTGATACTTGTAATGTCAGTGACATTCTCGAGCTTTTATTAATAAAAGGCTATCATCTGCAGTGGCTCATTTATTGTAAACTACGCAATCACAGACCAATCATTGAGTATTTAACTGTATTTTTTTTTTGCAAAACCATCAAAGTTAATATCGTTTATTTATATTCAAATTGTATAAAGACATGCAATGAAAAATAGTCGACTTAATTAGTTTTGAGGATAAAATACAATATCTTCGTTACTTTGTTTATGTATTATTTAATTATATATTTTCTATTTAAACATACCCCCGAATTATTCATACGAACGATCGAATCAAAAGACAGCGTCATAAAGGCACATATAAAATGAGTGCAACAATAACGGGAATCGGCTTAACGTTTCGCGTAGGTACCTGGGGAGGGAGCGGGTTTCCCGCTGACGTGGCAACGTACACCAATAGCTTATTTACCCCACACTCGTATAAATTGAATAAACTCCAACCATACGACAACTAAGGATGAACGAAAAACCATTAAACCTTTTCGAAAGTTAACCGCAAACGTTTTCTTGTTACACTACAGAATTTATAGTTACGTTACCAAGTCGAAAATAAATTCACCCAACAAAACCTTACTGAAAGAGCGTCCACAGGTTGTTGGCAAGTATCCAGTCCTTACCTGCGAAGACAGATATGTTTCACATTAAACTCTACACTGCAGACAACAAAAAGTCTAATGAGGCTCGTACACTTTCCCGTTTAAAACTCGAATGAAACGTGCGATCGAGCTATGAATGCAGCTTTTATATGACACAATGTCCATGTACCTCTGTGAGCTGAAAAATGTATCGAGTGAGTTGGCAGGGAGATACAGGAGTAATCCGGCCGCCGCCAGGTAATGATGGACGGATTAAAACACCATTCCTGCTGACATTTGTGTCTGTGGCTTGCGTCATTTGTGTTTTCATTACTATAAATTTCATTGGTTTAAAGTTTATTTTGTACTAAATTAGGTATGTATATTATTATAGATATTATTTATGTAACTCCACCTATTTTAAGGGTTTCTTTGTGACTTCTTCTTAATTACTTTAAAAAATGGATTCTGCAACTAAAACAACTTATTACTTAATGTTACACTAGCTGCGTCGCGCGGTTATTGTTACTACTCTTATTGTGGATATATTAGTGGATCGTTGCATGATGTTATAAAGGTTTTTTAATAAATTAACCTACACATAATTTATTTGAAATCGAACTCTGATGGGACCGAAAATCCTGACATTTTAAAACTAAATAAAAGCTTTTCGATTTTATATAATAGTGTACAGATAAAATATATAAATATTTTAAAGATACATGTAATATTCAGAATTCAAACAACACATTCGAAAATTGTAACATATTCAGCATGATACAATATAGATTTCGATGTCGTACTATAAAACTATAAATAATAAATATTCACGGTCATAAAATTTTATGCTGTTAGGAGCGTTCGAGCTTCATGGTGTACATCATTGTTCGCAGAGCACGCCCACGACCCACGGCCCACAGATTGTACGAAATGTAATTTTATCATTTCATTTCAAAAATCAATACTCTATTTAAAAACATAATCCGGATAGTTTATTTTTGAACGAAATACCAAAGTGTCAAATAGTAATTCTAGTATTTATTTTAATGTATTTTTATATTTGAAATCATGATTTCATATTGGACTTTAGACGGATTATATATTATATAAAAAGTATTTAAATAATAGTAAAGTATTTATTTAAATAACTTTAAATTAAACCTTCATGTGCAAGAGAAATTAAAGTTGTTTTTATTTGTACGCCATAACAATTTTATTTTAAACTTCGAACGTGAAAATTAGGATCGTTATCGTAAGGTATTTTGTTTAATGAAGCGATATTGCTAATAAAGTTTTTTTTCACACATTTAAAAATAATTTGCACAACTGACAAGTAGTGTAAATTATAAAGTTTATATTGATTTTGTTTATTAAATATACAATTTAGTGCGATAGACGCTGAATTCTGATAGTATATCGTCAATAGGTGTGGATTGGACTCCACCGTCTTTCTGACAAAAGATGATGCTGGTCTAACAGTGGAATACTTACAAGCTGTTATTCAAAGATGGAATTGATTAGATTACATTTTAATCCCAGAAAGCAAAATCAAAATAAATTAATTTCACTTATATTATAAATGCGAAAGTGTAATTGTACCATGACTTTGTTTAACATGTTATTATCTACATGCAACAACGGAGCAACGGATCGTCATTTTTTGTATCAAAGAGGTGATATATCGTGGGGTTGAACTAGATAACATTTCTGTTTTCTTTTAAAAAAGGAACAAATTCTTCTTTTGTATTTATGGATGAAAAGAGGTTACAAATAAAATAGTATTATAAATGATTGGGCATCCCTCCAATTTATCTCATTTGTCTCCCATAAAACGCTGAATCTAGAAATTGGTTTTATAATAGAAACACATTCAGAGATTCCTTGGTCTGTCCATTGACATTTAGGACAATACCTGGCGTTGCTTTACGACCGTCGCGCGCCTCTACAGAATCGCTACAACCCGAATCCATAGATTATTGAATTTAAGAAATCCAAGGTACACGGATAACACAATAACCAATATTGCTTTGTTTTATCTGAATTCGAGCAATAAACGTGTACATTTTTATACGATCCCCTTATTCGACAAAAAAACAATATAACCTTCATAAAAGTTTTCTTACTCATTGTTCTATATTAATGGGATTATAAAAAATAAATGCCGGAAAAAAGAAGAAATTTCTAGAAAATAATATATTGAAGTTTTTCTACCTCTCTAAATATTTAACACTAATACTGAAATCAGCTGGAAGTAGAATATAATTTCACCTCTAATGTGGGTGAGTTGTTCGCAGAGCCCGTTCCGTTGCCGTGGATTCTTTTAAAATATTCAACATCCTCCGAGCCTTAGAGGTCAAAAGCATTTTCATCTTTTCAGCGAGTTTTCATTCCGCTGCTCGAGTTTAGTAAAACCATATATTACCTATTGCCTCGAATTTCTCTTGAAATTTTTATTACTTGATAACGCTTCTAAAATAAATTTAATTTAACTTATACGCCATTATTATATTTTATGCGATTACATTAAGGATTTATTAATATATTTACTCAATTTATATAATAGGATATAATAGGATTTATTAAAAAAATATTAATACAAATATTAATCGAAAACGTTATATTTAAAACTATAAACACAGGAGAACGTAAAATTTTAAGTCGATTAGCTTTATGCATCTGGCTTAAGATTGGATTAAAAGACTTGTCCCACCCACACTGGCAGGTGAAATTAAATGAAAGTTAGTAAAAAAAACAGATAATTTATTGTTTTAATAATAATAAAAAGGATTATATTATCTTCATACCTCTCAGTTTGTTTCCTACTATATCTCAATATGATTGAATTAAAATAACACTATAAATATGAAATTAATTAAGAGGTAGAGATAGTTGAAGTATAACTTCATTGACGGCTTTAATACAGTATAATATACTCAAAGTATTTTTTTCCTATTTTGATTGCTACAATGATTGATTTAAAACATGCAAAATCACATTATTTTGAATACATTGACAACAAATGGCAAATAACGTTACAAATACAAATTTCCTTTACCAAATATCCGTTTCCGCTCTTATTTATTTAACTAATACAACAAATGTATGATTAACAATTAATGTACATTTATACACTGTTATATCGTGGCCGCTTTTTTAAGGTTTAATTGTATTTATATTTTTATATAATCAGATACAATTTTATTTCAATTTCATTATATCAATTTATTACGAATTACACAGACATATATTAAACTTTAAAATGTTAATCAATATTATAACATCACCAAACGTGAGTTACGTATCATTTTGATTGTATCACGGCGAGTGCTCTGAGGAATTATTCTCCCTCGTTTCTGCATCCCCTTTCCTTCACTAGTCTACGCGTGCTGGCTCTCGATTGCACCGCCAAACTGTGACATCAATTCCATCGGGCACGAAGAAATATGGCAACTCTCGTCTTTGTCGCACCTCCAAAACATGGAATTCCTCTTATGACCTGGACTCCTTCAAACGAGGCGTGAAGAGGCATCTTGTGGGCCGGCAGGGCGGGGGCGGCTAGTGCAGTTCATTCTTCCTATCTGTACCAGCCGTTGCCGCGTTAGGACTCTACTACCACTTACCAGCAGGGGGAGTAGAGTCATTTGCCCGCCCGGGAACTATAAAAAAAAAGTTTCTTATATTCTATATTAAGCTAGACAACGATATTGTTATTGAGTTATTTAAGCATTTTATCAGAATTACCAAGAAAATTCGAAAAGGTTCGGTGAAAGGTCATTAATAAATTTGGAGTAAATAAAGTAATGTAAAATGTTCTTAGTCAAAATAAATAAAGTATCAAAAGGGGCACTTACAGAAAGCACTTAGCACGAAGTGATAAAGTTTAATTTAAAATTGCTACCGCACTAAATTAAACCTACAAAAACTGCTATAACTAGGTGAAAACTCGTTTGCGCTTGAACTCGCATGGGATTCGAATCATAAATTTGGAAAAAACTGGAAAACAGGAAGTTACAATGCAGATGTACCATCAACGAATATAGAATACTCTTGTTATCATACTTCCTATTAATATTAACTCATATGACTATTGTGAATATGAAAGTGTATGTTTGACTGTTTGTTATTCAATAGCACAAAAACGGCTTGATAGATTTTGATGAAATTAGAAATAGAGATATATACCCCTGACTTGAACACATATACTACATAATACCTGTCACATGCAGGCAAAGCCGGGTCAGCAACTAGTTACACTGTAAGAAAACATTTAGGAATAGGGGGATAAGAAAATTGATTTCTTATTGTTGATTTCTTATTTTAAATTAGTAATGAATTTATTTTATTCATAGTAATAATCTCGTGTGTGATAATGTACTTTTTGTACTTGTTATGGCACGATTGAAACATTCTCTATATTTGCATCTTTATTCTCATACTCATGCATCATGCAATTACTCATAAAGTCGCGAATCGCAATAACAAAATATTTTTAATTTACATACTTTTTATCACCAACAGATATTGACAATTGACATTTTTAGTTTGATTTGGTTGAGACGGAGGTTTATAATAACTACGTTGAAATAAACGTGTTATATTAGAATCACTTATAAATAGTTTATTCCTTATGTTTAGTCCCAAATGAAAATATATATTTTATTTAATAGTTGAAAAACACAACAAAAGCAGTTCATGCAGTATCGAAAACTAAAAATGTAAAAAGTCTAAATGGATGGGCGAGTAAATTGTGAAGCGACACGGCGGCGCCGCTAAAACTCTGACTAATTAAATGAATGAAAACGAAACTCGAATGTTTTCGTTCCATTTAGCCGCCATGTCTATACTCTGTGGTCTCATTTGTTTAACGAACACTCAAATGCAAATTGTACATTACTCATATGCAAAAATTAACGTTAGCTTTGGCTACGAGAGTAGTAATTATAATATCTTTTGAATATATATTTATTTATTTGTCAGCAATGTTTTTTTTTATTTATTAGCTTAAATTTTCGATAAGCATGGTATACCCAATTTTGAACGATCTATTAAGAACGTAATCACAATCAAATAATTTGAAATTTGCTTTCTGTAATTAACGATTTACGTATTTAAAATTTACGTACGGATTTCAATAGTGCATACGGCGCCTATAAGCGTGTTAAAAGATATTAAGAAAAGAAACACTGTTTCAATATTTGAATAAGGAAGGACGAACAAAATTGTTACGGACGTAAATGGCAATAACATCGATCGAACAGAATAAAGCCATCGAGCGTGTTCGAAAAGTCATTTAGTACGATTATCTGTCTCGCGGAGCACATCAGAGCGCGGCGTCGTACGTTAATTAAATTAATGACTGCGCTCGAGCCGATGTGAACAACGGTTTATACTTTGATATTATCCATTAATATCTTCATTATACTATTGGATTATAAGGATTGAAACGTCAATTGCGGGTGTAACAAATAAATTGATATAGATACCGGCATTTGTCCGTTATAAGCGGAAAACTTGCAAATAGATGAATTTTATATGTAAATTTTTTCAATTATAGTCTTGTACTCAATTATAAAAAATAATATAAATGAAAATATGTTCTTTATATAAGCTCTTATTTATAAAATTTCGTGTCTAATTTATTGACAGTTGAGGAGTTTCTCTCTTAGTTTCATTGGTGGTCGGGCTTTGTGCAATCTCGTCTGGGTAGGTACCATCTACTCATCAGATATTCTACCGCAAAACAGTAGTTCTTGGTATTGTTGTGTTCTGGTTTTAAGGTGAGTGAGACAGTGTATTTACCGACACAAGGGACAAACCATCTTAGTTCACAAGGTTGGCATTGGCGATGTAAGCGATGGTTAACATTCCTTACGATGCCTAATGCCACTGTCTATGGGCGATGATGATCACTTACCATCAGATGGCCTATATGCTCGTCCGTCTACCTATTATATATAAAAGAAAAGTCTCAAGGTGTTTCTACTATATAAACTATAAACTGAAGCATCATGTAAAAAGACCGTAGAATGTAAGTAGATGGTTCTAATGTTTGCAAGATTTGATATAAACAAACTAACAAACATTGCAAATGAAACAAAATCTTATAAAAAAGTTAATGTTATAAATTCATATACAGTCAACTTTCAAATTCAAATGCAATCCTAGCTAATATTATAAATGCGAAATCGATTTTGTTTGTTACGTTTTCAAGCCTAAATCACTAAGCCGATTATAAAATTTCTTTCACCAATGGAAAGCTACATTATCAGCGAGTACGGGAACTACGCGGGTGAAATCGCGGGAAAAACACTACTTGTATATAAAATAACTTCAGCAAAGTATAATAATATACAAAATATTAATTTCTCAAAACATTAAAAAGAACAAGTTTATAATTTAACCAATAACTTTTATATAAAGATTAGCGTCTGCCTTTCATTGGAGTCGTGAACTGGTGATATGATTACTGGTAGGTTATACAAGCTTCAATTAAGCCTTTAAATATGTAAATAATAAATGCTTCATTTGGTAAACGAGTTGATAAATAAACGCGCGAAAAATATGCTAAAAATAAATAAAAATTTTAACAAAACAAAAACCGACTTCATAAGAAAAACAAATTAATATGCACTAAAAAGTAAAAAAATAATTGCGTATTCTTCTATAATTTGATAATTAACTTACTATTTTCTACTCAACAATATGTAGGTACGAATGTGTTGTGTGGTTGATAATTTATTTACAATTATTGTTACTTTTGGAGTCGATGTCAGCCAAGATGGGTTTATAACTACATACATAGTTAGTTATAGGTGAGATGTGCTTGTGTCGCACGCGCAAATTAACGAGGCGAATAAAAGTCAATTTGTAATGTGTATGTTTTTGTTTGTTTTTAAAAGATTCCCGTATTATTATTGCTAGGTATATTATACTGTTTCCTTAGCTGACATCGACTCCAAAAATAACAATAATTGTAAATAAATTATCAACCACACAACACATTCGTACCTACATATTGTTGAGTAGAAAATAGTAAGTTAATTATCAAATTATAGAAGAATACGCAATTATTTTTTTACTTTTTAGTGCATATTAATTTGTTTTTCTTATGAAGTCGGTTTTTGTTTTGTTAAAATTTTTATTTATTTTTCGATTTTTAGTGAATCTGAAGTACACTCACTAATTTGTAGAATATGGGTAGACATACTAAACGTGCAGCTCATATGAGACAGTGCCATTTATATTATTATTTAAATATATTAATCTAAAACAGTGAAACGTAAAGAAAAATGCATTTTCGTATTGAATTAATAAATATTAGTTAATATGGTTAAATGTATGAATAATAAATTAACATGTTTTGATTAAATAGATTTAGTTGGTGGGGTAATTTAGTTGGGCAGCCATAACATAATCAAATAGTTATTTCTAGTAATAATTAAATAAACTGTATGTTTATAGATGTTGTGTTATACCATTCGTCACCATAAAATATGACGGAATGTCTGTATATTAAAAAAAGGGGAAGTATCTATATTATCCTAACTAATATTATAAATGCGAAAGTAAGTTTGCTTGTGACGCTTTCACGCCTAAACCACTAAGCCGATTTAAAAAATTCTTTCACCAATGGAAAGCTACATTATCAGGGAGTAACATAGGCTACATTTTGTCCCCATATTCCCACGGAAACGGGAACTACGCGGGTGAAACCGCGGGAAAAATACTAGTAATCAATATATAAATATACATAAATATAACATGTATATAAGAGTACTTATACGATATATTATATAATTTTCAAAATTGGTCTCAACTTTTAGGAGATGTTCAAATATGTTTCAATTACAAACATAACATAATATATACTAATGCTTACATGCATAACTCATATTATAAAGAGGAAAGATTTGATTTTTGTTTGAATTTTTATTACGATTTAAATCAAAAACTACTCGACCGATTTTAAAAATTCTTTCACCCTTAGAAAGCTACGTCTTTACCTAGTAACATAGGCTATATTATATTTTCAAAAACTTATAGATCCCTTCTTAAAATGGAGCAATGTAACCCAACGTATTTAACTGTTGCCTATAAAAGTTATTATTTCGCGTGCGCTGCGAAAACTATTGACGGTATATAAAGAAGTGTTTTATACAATAGTACTACAATTACTTGATCATAACGATGTTATGGTAGGTGAATGATAAATCTAGATAGCCTATAAAAGATTCGGCCGTGTATCGTTAGTTTGCTACTAAGAATTGAAGATTTCCGTTACTTTGTCATGGATTCTATGATCAGAATCTAACCAAACTGTCATCAAACAACCCTTGAAGTACACTCTTTCCAATTAAAAAAAATTCATCGAAATCGGTTGAATAGATATCGAGTTATTCGTCCATTTGTCGCGCACATATTTATGCAAATTTATGACTTATACGGTTTTGTCATTGATGTCAGTGTCAAAACTGGACTAAAAAAAAATGGGACCAATTTCGGAGCAACCCCTTTCAAATAAAAAAAAAATTATCAAAATCGATTCACCCAGTCGAAAGTTATGAGGTAACAACACCAAAAAAAAAAAAAAAAACATACAGACGAATTGATAACCTCCTCCTTTTTTTGAAGTCGGTTAATAATAAATAAAAATTTTACCAAAACAAAAACCGACTTCATAAAAAAACATATTAATATGCACTAAAAAGTAAAAAAATAATTGCGTATTCTTCTATAATTTGATAATAAACTTACTATTTTTAACCGACTTCAAAAAAAGGAGGAGGTTATCAATTCGTCTGTATGTTTTTTTTTTTTTTTTTTTTTTGTGTTTGTTACCTCATATCTTTTGACTGGGTGAATCGATTTTGATGATTTTTTTTTTATTTGAAAGGAGTTGCTTCCCATGGGGTCCCATTTTTTTTTGGTCCAGGTTTGACAGTGGAATCCATGAGAAAACCATATAAGTCGTAAATTTGCCTGAGGTATGTGCGCGACAAATGGACGAATAACTCGATATCTATTCAACCGATTTCGATGATTTTTTTTTATTGGAAAGAGTATACTTCAAGGGTTGTTTGATGATAGTTTGGTTAGATTCTGATTATAGGATCCATGACAAAGTAACGGAAATCTTCAATTCTTAGTAGCAAATTAACGATACACGGCCGAATCTTTTATAGGCTATCTAGATTTATCATTCACCTACCATAACATCGTTATGATCAAGTAATTATAGTACTATTGTAAAAAACACTTCTTTATATACCGTCAATAGTTGTTGCAGTTTCCGCAGCGCACGCGAAATAATAACTTTTATAGGCAACAGTTTAATACGTTGGGTTACATTGCACCATTTTAAGTAGAGATCTATAAGTTTTTGAAAATATAATAAAGCCTATATTACTCGGTAAAGACGTAGCTTTCTAAGGGTGAAAGAATTTTTAAAATCGGTCGAGTAGTTTTTGATTTAAATCGTAATAAAAAATCAAACAAAAATCAAATCTTTCCTCTTTATAATATGAGTTATGCATGTAAGCATTGTATATATGTATATGTTTGTAATTGAAACATATTTGAAACATCTCCTAAAAGTTGAGACCAATTTTGAAAATTTTATATATATAGAATCGTATAAGTACTCTTATATACATGTTATATTTATGTATATTTATATATTGATTACTAGTGTTTTTCCTGCGATTTCACCCACGTAGTTCCCGTTCCCGTGGGAATATGGGGACAAAATGTAGCCTATGTTACTCCCTGATAATGTTGCTTTCCATTGGTGAAAGAATTTTTTAAATCGGCTTAGTGGTTTAAGCGTGAAAGCGTCCAGACAAAATTACTTTCGCATTTATAATATTAGTTAGGATAATATAGATACTTCCCCTTTTTTTTAATATACAGACATTCCGTCATATTTTATGGTGAAGAATGGTATAACACAACATCTTTAAATATACAGTTTATTTAATTATTACTAGAAATAATTATTTGATTATGTTATGGCTGCCCAACACCCCACCAACTAAATCTATTTAATCAAAACATGTTAATTTATGTTCATACATTTAACCATATTAATTAATATTTATTAATTAAGTACCAAAATGCATTTTTATTTACGTTTCACTGTTATAGATTAATATATTTAAATAATAATATAAACGGCGCTGTCTCATATGAGCTGCACGTTTAGTAGGTCTACCTATATTCTACGAAATTAGTGAGTGTACTTCAGATTCACTAAAAATCGAAAAATAAATAAAAATTTTAACAAAACAAAAACCGACTTCATATGAAAAACAAATTAATATCTACTCATCAGTAGAAAATAGTAAGTTAATTATCAAATTATAGAAGAATACGCAATTATTTTTTTACT
Organism: Nymphalis c-album; assembly: GCA_963151315.1. Classification (NCBI taxonomy): domain Eukaryota; kingdom Metazoa; phylum Arthropoda; class Insecta; order Lepidoptera; family Nymphalidae; genus Nymphalis; species Nymphalis c-album. The sequence continues at coordinate 8,929,685 of OY720590.1, read as the reverse complement.
TTTTAGTGCATATTAATTTGTTTTTCATATGAAGTCGGTTTTTGTTTTGTTAAAATTTTTATTTATCTACTCATCAATCACACAACACATTCGTACCTACATATTGATGAGTAGAAAATAGTAAGTTTATTATCAAATTATAGAAGAATACGCAATTATTTTTTTACTTTTTAGTGCATATTAATATGTTTTTTTATGAAGTCGGTTTTTGTTTTGGTAAAATTTTTATTTATTTTTCGATTTTTAGTGAATCTGAAGTACACTCACTAATTTGTAGAATATGGGTAGACCTACTAAACGTGCAGCTCATATGAGACAGCGCCGTTTATATTATTATTTAAATATATTAATCTAAAACAGTGAAACGTAAAGAAAAATGCATTTTGGTACTTAATTAATAAATATTAGTTAATATGGTTAAATGTATGAATATAAATTAACATGTTTTGATTAAATAGATTTAGTTGGTGGGGTGTTGGGCAGCCATAACATAACCAAATAGTTATTTCTAGTAATAATTAAATAAACTGTATGTTTATAGATGTTGTGTTATACCATTCTTCACCATAAAATATGACGGAATGTCTGTATATTAAAAAAAAAAGGGGAAGTATCTATATTATCCTAACTAATATTATGAATGCGAAAGTAACTTTGCTTGTGACGCTTTCACGCCTAAACCACTAAGCCGATTTAAAAAATTCTTTCACCAATGGAAAGCAACATTATCAGGGAGTAATATAGGCTACATTTTGTCCCCATATTCCCACGGGAACAGGATCTACGCGGGTGAAACCGCGGGAAAAACAATAGTAATCAATATATAAATATACATAAATATAACATGTATATAAGAGTACTTATACGATTCTATATATATAATTTTCAAAATTGGTCTCAACTTTTAGGAGATGTTCAAATATGTTTCAATTACAAACATATACATATATACTAATGCTTACATGCATAACTCATATTATAAAGAGGAAAGATTTGATTTTTGTTTGATTTTTTATTACGATTTAAATCAAAAACTACTCGACCGATTTTAAAAATTCTTTCACCCTTAGAAAGCTACGTCTTTACCGAGTAACATAGGCTATATTATATTTTCAAAAACTTATAGATCCCTACTTAAAATGGAGCAATGTAACCCAACGTATCAAACTGTTGCCTATAAAAGTTATTATTTCGCGTGCGCTGCGAAAACTATTGACGGTCTATAAAGAAGTGTTTTTTACAATAGTACTATAATTACTTGATCATAACGATGTTATGGTAGGTGAATGATAAATCTAGATAGCCTATAAAAGATTCGGCCGTGTATCGTTAATTTGCTACTAAGAATTGAAGATTTCCGTTACTTTGTCATGGATCCTATAATCAGAATCTAACCAAACTATCATCAAACAACCCTTGAAGTATACTCTTTCTAATAAAAAAAAAAATCATCGAAATCGGTTGGCGTGATATAGAGTTATTCGTCCATTTGTCGCGCACATACCTCATGCAAATTTACGACTTATATGGTTTTCTCATGGATTCCATTGTCAAACCTGGACTAAAAAAAAATGGGACCCCATGGGAAGCAACCCCTTTCAAATAAAAAAAAAATTATCAAAATCGATTCACCCAGTCGAAAGTTATGAGGTAACAAACACAAAAAAAAAAAAAAAAGAAACATACAGACGAATTGATAACCTCCTCCTTTTTTTGAAGTCGGTTAAAAACGATGTTATGTTTTGATCTCAGAAAGAAAATATTTTAAACGTAATAATGTTTGTTCTTGCTTGGCTTCACATCTCAAAATAATTATTAACTTTGTAAAATTTTGTAAGTTAACTAAAGGTAACATATTAATTGTGTGTGTGTGTGTAGGCTAAAGGAACTGATTTCGCTGGGAATTAAATAATTTTATATAAGCTACCTTTTTACATACTGTTTGTATGTATAACGCGAGGAATGTTATATACGCTTTAGCAGAATCGCTTATCCCATTAGGAAGATTATTACAAATCATTATACTAAGCGTATACCATTTACTGACAACTAAGTTGAAACGGTCAAAAGCTATTTAGGCATCATTGGGTCTATCATTTCCCGCTGCTCAGAAGATGTAAGGATATGGTCAGCTAAGTGTTTGCCCTCGGGGGAGGGAGGCCCTAAACTCCTCCAATTTACGCGGCGAGCCGGTCGTTAAGATTATGAAATTATGTTACCCCGTACCAAGATTTGTTTGTGGGGGCCACCGTAAATTGACTAAGCCTGACTAATGCTTTCTTACTGTATGAAAATGCAATTCAGGTTATTATCTATTTCACGATTAAGCGAGCAGCATTATAGCGTAGGTAGAGTTACCGGTATTTTCAGAAGATTTAAATTTAGAACATTGTGTTCTTTTTTCTTAGATAATCGCTATTACAAAATTGATGGAATTGAATTATATGAGTACAGACATATAATAAATAGGAAAGGTTTAAAAAACATATTAGTTATTTTTATTACAAACAAAATTTTATTATAAATGACGTGAATGTAGTTCTCAAGTTTGATGGCGTTTTTTTTTATAGTGTAGGTAGGTGAACGAGCATATGGGCCACCTGATGGTAAGTGGTTATCAACGCCCATGGCCAGTGGAGTTGTACATTTGTTAAAAAATAACATCTCCAATGCGCCACCAACCTTGGGAACTAAGATGTTATGTCTCTTGTGCCTGTACCACTTACCACAAGGTCAGTATACCGATTATTACCGATCCAATTCAATTCGATAGAATTTTACATTCAGTCACAAGTACAATAACATCTTAGTTCCCAAAAGTGGTGGCACAGTAGCGATGTAAGATGCAATGGTAACTTACAATTAGGTGACTTACATACTTACCAGTCCGCCAACCTAATACACTAAAATAAAAAAGGTTTGATGATAAATGGTAAATTTGGTTAATACATAATGACTGTAACTATATTTTGTAGAGCAACATAATATAACATAAGTGATCTTATTGTTTTTTATCAACATACAAAATTCACTGATAATTATATTTTTTTTGATATGTAATAGTTACATTTTTATAAATTATGATTACTTTCATTTATATTGAGAGACATTTTCAAGTTAATTTTAAAGAACTGTTTAAATTAAAAAATATATTTAAAATATTAAATGCGTGCAGCGACGCTATGGCGTATCGTATCGGCTATGATAATGAGAGACCCCTTAATTTGCTATAACGCGCCACACCCCCATTAACGGGCTAATTACTGTGGGGGTACATCGATATTTGCTCCCAGAATTTAATGTAAATGACATGCGTTACATATGTTCCATGTGAACGCCTCTTTAGCTTTAAAAGATTGCTTTTCATTTGCGTATTAATATTTTTACATTTTAATATGAAAATAGCCTTATTTCACATTATATAATACAGCAAATTCCAATGGTATCGTTTAATTTGTGTTTACAATTTATCTCACTCGATGATAAAGGAAACCATCGTGAGAAAACCTTTCTGAACCTTGACAATTTTGTTACATGTTTATCAACCAACACAGAGCGGAGGAGTGTGGTTGAATATAGATTCCATTATCTTAACCGTTTTTTTTGACGAATCTATTAACTTTACAGTGAACATACAAAATATTTTCATAGATATTTTCTATATTTTTCATAAAAAAACATATCCCAGGGATTTACGAGCTCCAAAACTTTCATTCTCCTAAACAATTATCGTTTTTTGAGTATGAAATTTATAAATATCTGCAGTTTTACGCTAAATTCACATGGTGTAAATGGTCATGATGAGTGAACGGACTGAACGGGTATAGGTTTTGTGATCGTTCGCGCATTTAAGTACAGTGTAAAAAGTGTTTTTATAATAATCATTACTTTATCTACAGATCTCGGCTTTATATGTGATGAAAAAGGCGGGATGGCTCAGTGGTTAGAACGCGTGAATCTTAACCACTCTGATCGTGGGCTCTTACCCGAGCAAGCACCACTGAATTTTTATGAGCTCAATTTGTATTTAAGGTGAAGGAAAACATCGTAAGGTCTAATTTCATTGAAATTCTGTCACATGTGAGTCAACCCGCATTGGAGCAGGGTGGTGGAATAAGCTCCAAACCTTCTCCGCAAAAAAGGAGAAGCCTTAGCCCAGCAGTGGGACATTCACATACTTTACTGTTTGCTACTTATCTAAATATAGGATGGACACCACATGAGGGAACTTCTTACGGTCAACTACACAAACACGAAGTTTTGTATACGCGTTTAATTTTGAAGCTCGTTCAGTATTATCTTTTTAGAACAATAAATTATTTTATAGCGCCAGTGTCTATAAAGGACAACTTAAAATCATCAGCCCATTCGCTCGTCTTCTCGTTTTGAACTGCCATATACATCTCATGGTTCCTATAAGATGTCAGATTTAAATAGAAGCACCGCGGCTTCCGCTCCAATCCCTTTTTACAAGAGAAGAAGTTAGCTTAATCGTGTAACCTTTTATGGGTGTTACTTAATAAATATTTTTTAGAGTAACAGGGACTGGGAGAACATGGTCAATAAAAAGCGTGCCGAAGTCTGTGGTATCTTATTACCATTGAATACAATTAAATTATAAATTACAAAATGAAATTAAATGTAAAGCTGGTTCCGAAATACATTATATAATATATATATATATATATATATATATATATATATATATATATATATATATATATATATATATATATTATTTCTTCACCGATAAGCACGAGAATCAACAATACATTCTGTAATATTTGATTGATGCCCTTCTTCCTTTCAATATGCCATCTAAAATCTTGTTATTATGATTATGACGTATTGTCTAATCGTACGAATAAAACTATAAACGTTAAATTAACTTATGTTTTTGTTAAATTTTGGTGTATCTCCTGCGAACAACTCAATGCAAACAAATACCAGGCCATTAGCTTAGACAATTTTATTGCGCATGCCGCGAGCTGTGAGGAGACTATTTCTTGTATTCTTAATAAGTTATACACGTTATGAACAAAATTGTTTTCCCATTCTTTCATAAGCCAGATAAAAAACTCTTTGAAGTTGAATCAGGTACCCCGAAAGTATTTTTTTGTGTTATATCTCGAATTTCGTCTTTGTATCATTTTGTGCATTAGTAATTTCTTCAGTCCACTTAACGGGGTCGGGGCTACGGATAAGCTTGGGAATAGATATTATTTTTTACGCAAGGTAAATAAATATAGTATGTGATATGATCGCATATTATAGTCGATCTGTTGATCCGGGAAATTTCTGGTTTGAATCTGTATATATCTTTTTTTACCCCTTACAAGGGGTAAAACCATTAATAAACACGTGTTTAAATACTAACGTGAAACACATTTTGAGTGAAGATTACTGAATGAATAAAATATCGGTCAAAATGATGTTTGGATTTTAAATTAAAACAGCTTATAATACAGAAAACCGTCAACATTAAGGCAATCATGATTATTCTGTAATGTGCTAAATTATAGCGACTGTTATCATCTTTTCTCAAATGAAGTACTCGTTTTCACTCTTGTCATTGCTTCATTTTTACAATTTTATATAAACTATGTTCTACGTTAATCTTCTTCACATAAAAAAATCTTTAGAGATGTAGCCGTTCGTTGCTATGTGCAAGAACAAACCAATACACATCACAGCCAAGCAATTTCTCATTAACGATACTAGTAGAAGTAGTAGAAGTAGGAATGAGGTATCGCAAGAATTCCCCATTAAACTGTATTGTCGTTCGAAATCTTTAACAAGTGATACAAAGGCTAACGTTCAAATAGTACCGCAGTGCGCCTCATGCAATGCCGTTGACACCGTACCGGCGCCGCGGGGTCGGCACGCGACCAATTATTTAATACTCGCATATTTCCTACCCAGCCCGCTCCACTGGCCCAGTGCAGCGGAATTTTAACTACACTTAAGTTTATTGATGAACACCATGGCGTGCCAAAATGTATCTGAATGACAGCAGCGGTGCTTATTCTTTATTTTTTAATCCAAATTGTTAAGTGTTCACCGGTTGTAATAGTTTTCAATAAATACAAAACTAATATAAATTTTTGCAACTGATTACGATTCTCATTAAAGATCTTCAATAAAGATTTGATAATGATATTTGTTTCATAAAATTCGATATGCGAGCGCGTGTGCAATCCAGGAATGATTTTGTTTTCTTTTCTTTATATTTCATTCATCACTATATTTAAAGAATTAACAAGATTAATAATTAAAAAATAAGTCTACGTACAAAAAAAAATGTAATTATAAGTATACCAAATATATTAAATAAATTTTACCCCCAATTATAAATGCTTGCACTTATGAATTACTTACTCTCATTGCAATTCATAAGCTATTAATAGAATGTAAGTTTTGGTTCCGTTTATTAAAATCATATTATAGTATGTTTGTGTGTCATAGATTCCTGAGCGCGCTATCCGCAAACAAGGTTTTTATTAACAATGTGCTCATGAAAAATAATTTGCACATTTTTAATAAGACATTGTTTACGAAGGCGTACTTAAAGAAAACTTAACCGTATTTAAGAAAGCACAATTTAGGCTTATATAAAAACAATAGATAAATAATTAGATTCGAAACTTCAACGACATCCTAATTTATCGTACCAAAAAGGAAGACATAGCTACGCGGTATACGTGGTTAAAAAACTAACCGATATTAATACTACTTACTTAGTACATTACGATCATTGCCTGTGTAACTTACGACATATAACTTTGGAGTAACTCTTTTTAATATTGAAACTCGAAATTCCCTTCATGATTTCAACAAGTTAGAAATGCTCTCAGTTATGAACTGCTTACAATGCTTTTTATGTATATTCACAAAAAATAGGTAATTTTGATATAATAACGAATGAAAATACAATAATCATTGTATAAACATGACAAGTAAAAGTAAAGTTATACTTATACTTATAACTCAAAGTTTTCGAATCCGCAAAGTCAATACATCCTTCTTGGAGCAAAGAATTCGTTTGTAGTAAAATTTCGCAGACATTTTAAGTTTATTATTAAATTTTTCATTTTATTTTGAAAAAAGTTAGATAAGGTTTATTACAAAAATTGTATGAGAATGACCACGTGACTTCTCGTTGAGAGATGTCATTCTCATACATTTGTTTAGTTTTCTATTAGCGTTTACGATTGTAGAATGTCAACTTGGCTAGGGGCTCAGGACATATACATTTAATTATATTTATGGAACTCTGTATTTCATTTGAGAAAAAAGTATATACTGATTTCTTGTCAGTTCTCAAAACTTCTACGTTCTAAAACAGCAGTATCCTTACATTTCACTTAATCGTGTAAAATGATTATTCAAATATGTTCATAAAAGATTATATTCAAATCAAGGAATCTTTAACTAAGTAGATAAAAAACTCCCGAATCCGATCATAGGAAGTATACTATTGGAGTGATACTTGATAATATTATTTATGCGTTTACAAATTTACATGTAATCAAGTAAATGTACAAGGCTGAAATCATATTTTTATGTTAGACTATAATATTACTAATCAAATCACTAGAAATTACTATAACATACGAAAGTATAGTAAGTCTATAGTGAATCTACGAGTTACGAAATTATTTCAAAAACATATCTCGCTAAATCAACATTAAAAAAACATTGTTATAAACTGAAACGAATATTGCAAAGAGGAAATTAGATGCTTGAGAATAGTTAAGATGTTCGCTTTTAATAACATGAAGTAAAGGTACGTATTAAAGGAAGCATTATCGAAAAAAGATTACATTTAAATAATATCGCCCCAGCGATCACTTTCGCCTACGCGTGAATGGCAATTGGTTTCATGAAATCTGGCCTCTAGGGCACTTAGTAATCAACCCGGAGAATGTTCTATTGCAACGCAGGTTCCCTTCTGAAGGGATAAAAGATTCTTATCGGAACTGAGAGGGCGAAGAGATTGTAATTTGTGATGATGCCACTTTAGAATTAGTGAGGTGCTAACATTGGATTTTATAGTTTTAGATCTTACTATCTTCTAAGCTGGAGACTTAGAGACTTGTATCAAAGCATGCGATATGTTTGTAAATGTTATGAGTCGTATTCTCCTTGTATGTTCGTACAAGGTATCAACATTTGAGAAAAAAAAAACTATTTTTTAATAAAGTGTTAGTGTTTTTATATATTATAACTGCCTTGCACTCATCAGACATTTTGCCGTATTGTTGCGTTTCGGTTTGAAGAGTGAGTGAGCTAGTGTAACATAACATCTCAGTTCCCAAAGTTGGTAGCGCATCGACGATTTAAGGTATTGTTATTATTTCTTACATCGACAATGTCTACGGGCGGTAATGACCATTTACAATCAGGTGTCCCATGCTCGTCCGCCTGCCTATAAAATAAGATATAAATAAATAAAACCCGCATTTAGTATGCCATATTACCTGTACATGGCTCATCTAGCAATGTAAAATCACATATATGTCGAAAGGGTCCTTTAAAATATCATTTACGATATACATATTTTTGTGTTTATACGATTGGCTTTAAATAATTAATTTTAGTCATACCTCAAATTATTTTACATTCACGGAAAAAATCCAAAAATGTAGATTAAATAGGTAAATATTCGAGAACTTTACTAAATGTTTCTATCCAAATTGGACAAAAATCATAAAGGCTTTGTGAGTTAAAGATTCATTGCAACCTTAACGCGATAACCTGAGTTAAACGTTTTCCATCTCAAACGTCTTAGCAGAGGGACGGACGGTGTGAAGTAAAAAAATGGAACGCTATTTCGCGTGCCGCAGAAAATATCCAAATTTATATTTTTCACCGCTGCTTTAATACCCGTTTTCGTTGCGTTCACATAAAATCACATTACCGTAATAATTTCTACAACAGTAGCCAAAAGAGCAAAATAATTTTATTTCAAATAAGGTTTCACATTTTTTTTTAAACATCTCATTAAAGGTCGAGGAGTCGGAATATTACAAGTAGTCTCGCTGGGGAGATGCATTAACTACTTAAAAGGCTAATTTGGGTAAGTACGCAATTGAGTAATTTTACTTTCACGGAGCGAAGGTAACAGCTCTGAGTTTTACATAATAATTGCCAATAGGAATAAGAGTTTTCACAAATGTTTTTTAACTACGAAGGATCTCATTAAGATTTCTATTTAATTCACTTAAACTTGCAAAATAATGGTACACGAAATCGATATAATAATTTTAAGCCAACTGACTAATAATAATTTTAAATATGTCGTATATTTTTATAGTATAAATACTTTAATTATATAATTAACTGTTATTATTTAGGTACAATTTAAAAATCTAATAGTTATTTACCATACGTATTCTCCATCAAACTGAGAAGTTATGTCTATAGGTAGTTTATAAGGACTTAGACCTTGAAGTCCTGGGATCAAACCCCGGATCAAGCTAATAATAACTTAAAAACTTAACTTAAAGTTTATTGAGTCAGTATTATCATTCTCGTGTGTAGTGAGCCATGAAGCCGTTGGTCCTTCACACGAACTGTCACTTGTGCACAATTGCCGTCACTTGTATTGACTGTCATAATTCGAGTTATGAGTGTAAATACAGACACATTAGCACTTAAATATCAATAGGCCTATTATCCGATAAAAATAACCACCGCAACTGAATTTGTTCAAGAAGCCATCATCATCACGTATTTATATGGTATAATATATTTTACGACATCTTTCCTAATTACACGTCGTCTACCTGAGTGTTTTTCTGGCGAACGCTAGGATAATTAAATACAACCTAAATGAAGCGGTACGCATATATAAGTAATAGACATTGAATTGTATTGAAAGCTAATTAAAATCAAAATACACTTTCATTTAGCCGCTCACAGGCACTTTTAATCATAATCATACAAGATTATATTAAATGTAACACCACCACAGATATACTTTTAATCCAAATATTGGTTTAAAAACTTTTAAAACAAAATATTTCATATTTTATATGAAATGTATTTCATACATTTCAAACTGAGTTATAATTCGAATACGTACACAGAATACAGTAAAACAGTAGAACAAAAACATAAAGAAATACATCTTTAATTTCATGTACTTATATATTATAGAAAGGGCGTCTCGACGACAGTAATATTTTACGAAAACCCATCAGGTATCCGTTTCTCATAAAGCCTGCTCTCATTTTCGTTACAATGTTAATAAAAAGAAATGGAAAAGTTGTTCGTATACGCGTCAAATGAAAAAGTTATGGGACGTGATGATACTGCAAAGACAGAGGTGCCACCTGCCGACTGCGAACTAATTACGAACTCCCTAACTTCCTCAAACACTAAAATATTCTCCTAAAAACGTCACCTAGTAACGACCCACGCGGAATGTTAATGACAAGTCCTTATTAACTGATATAGACGACTATATCGTAAATAGCCTCTGATAGTTTCCGCTCCTATACAGATTCTTAAATATTGGGTATTGTTATCCCATTCTTCCTAGTACCTTTAAGATTGCCTTGAAAATGACTAGTAGTATTTATTTAAAAGCGTTGAAAATGATATTATTACTCTCTAAGAGTTTCTTTATTTTTATGAAAATTTCGCTTACAATAAGCATATTTAAACATTATATGTATAATACACCGAAATGTATGTACATAAGTTACATAAGTAACAACTTTCAAGTAACGTAAACAAATAAATATTTTAAAATAATATAAATAATACGTATATCTTATAATATATACATATGTAATGTATGTTTACATGAATATTATAGGTAAAATAAACAAATATCAACATTAACATTAATATTTCGCCTTTATGACAGTTTCAGAAAGTAATGCGAAAAATAGTTAAGCAAATTTTTCATTCGTTTCGAACAACGTAACTATACTCATTTCAGTTCCACGGCATTAGTTTGGGCGTTGATGAGTCAGTCTAAAGTTCGGTTTAAAAAAAATCCCATCTCGTCTACATTTTTCATCTAAATGCAGTTTCTACATGCTCGAAACTAATAATTACAATTTAATTCTGTCCACTTGATGACATTTTAGATGGGAGAGAAAAATACATTGTAAATTTTAACAACAGCTAGCCGTAATTATTATTTCATACAACGCTGTGGAATCGATCGAAAATTGTTACGAGGAAAATTGTAACGATATTGCGTTATCATAAATTGTACACAATATGTCTACATTCAACGTATATTTTAAAACGTATTAGGTTTGATCAATGTTAATATTGGACATGAGTCATGAAAGTTTCACAAGATATGTTACATTTGAACTTGTTATATTATTCATTCGCCGAGTATCAAGCGACGAGTTCTGAGAAAACTCCCAGCGGTCGTGATCCTTGGAAGTATGACGCGGGGCCGCCCAAGAGAGCTATGATTCACGGCCAAGATCTCATTACGCAGCGTTATCTGAAGCCGCTTTCTGAAACATCGCTGTGTTTAATTAAAAACACTATTCGCTATAAAGTATTTTTTTTTATAAAACCATAGGAATCCTCGGTCGGGAGCGAAGGACAAAATGAACCCTTCTCCTCTATTTCGCCAGTTATTGCCCACTTGTATCCTGAATTGCTCGTAAAACGCAATATCCTGTGTGAAAAATGAAAATAATACTTTAGTGTATTCGAAATTGTATCAGTACTAATATATATGACTAGATTTATTAAGTAATAGTTAATAATAAATATAATCATCTTAAATAATATTTAATATATTACATGCTATTGAAATATTAGCGATAGAATATGAAACTTAAGATCGACGCGTCATTTATTTTGCATTAGCAATCAAGTAAGTATCAGGATGTTTCATATAGTTGGACATCCAGCAAGGAGTCACTAATGTTTGCCGGCCGAATGACTCCGCTCATAAAACGATATTGCAGTTTGATAGGCCGTCGGGAGACCGAATGTGCGGCGGTCTGGCACTTAACTGCATTATTACTTATCTAGCGCCGCCCGCCTACCGCCGCCCGCCGGCCATCCTGCCCGGACACTGGAGTACTGCGACCGAACGACGCAATTATTGCACTTCATCTCTCAATCACTGTATTCAATCGCAAACATAATTAGACAATGGTATAGTTCATTGTTCTAGTTGTTGTGATAATTCTTTCGTTCATGTTAGGAACTAATTTAATGTAATTATAATAGTAATATTTATATATACTATATTATTAATAATATATTATTTCCCCGAGGTCCACTCAACGTCAGTCCGTCGGCCAATGGTTAAGCGACGCTGCGTTTTTTAAAAGTTTTAACAGTAGTTAATTTTAACTTTAATTATGTCTGATATATTGATTCTACAAATCTTAATTTTTTATAATTATACCATTAATTTTTATATAAAACCGTAGGCAGCTTACCTGCCAGCTTACGCTGCTACATAAGAATATCCAATACATATTTTTTATTGTCAATGTTCAACACGATATTAATAAATATGTTGCAAATCAATCAATCTCTAATTGTTGATTTACAATCGAAAATTTTATCTATTGCATTAAATGGTATGAGAGTTCGAGGTGTAATGCAATCGATGATAATAAGATTATTGGAACCGTAATTTCGTTAATATGTGTTATTTGAATCCAGGTCAACATAACATTGTTTTGTAGTTAATTTGCGAAATAACAGTTTAGAGGGAATTTCGACAGTCGCTAATAGAATTTGTAATTAGCATATCAATTGACACGGGCTCAGAGCACGGCACGAGCGAGTTAGAGCGAGTAACATCCTAAACATTTTATTACATTCCTTGCACGTAAAATATAATATCCCTACCCACACTCAGTGTACGCGTCGCGAGCAAATATCTAAATGTAATTTCCATGCGTTGTCCCCGCAATGTTTTCCCAGAAAATATTAACATAGAAGGCAAGGGGCTGAATCTCTTCTAAGTAAGTTGCAAAAAATATACGTGATTTTACTTCAAAGTCCCTTTTGTCTTTATGGAACGAAGGCATAAAAGTACTGGCACGGGAATGGCACATACGAAAAAAATTACGCAACGTAATGATGATGTACCCGCACTTTCCTCGAAAACAAAATATTTTCTTTTTACAGTGTCTGAAATGTATTCAAGGTGTTACAGCGGGGTTTACCGCTTTTTAATAATCCTCAGCGAGATGTATGCCACCATTTACGCGCTCATTACGAAACTATTTATTTTTCTTTGTGGAAAATTTTTGTTGAATATAAGCACGCTCGTGCTTTTTCGGGTAACTTTTAATGAAAGCAGCGATTTGAACTAGCTTTTAAAAACTTTTAAGTAGAAGACGTAAAAGTAACTCAGTTAAGTTTACCTGGCCTTATCCAAGCTTAGAATATATAAACTTTATTTATTTACTTCTAACTTAACTTCTAACGATAAACATTCATCAAATGAAAACTTTAATACAACTTATAATATGAATAATACATTTGTACAATTACAAGCCCGTCCATTCTGATTTCACACGATTATAACAAGGGTTTGACCCTAATATATTCATACATCTATTCTTATTTAATAAATATTAATAATACTTCGATATATGTATGTATGTACCAAACTAATCTAGTTTACCAAGAAAAATTACAGGAGTCGCTAGATTTATAAGTATTTTTTTAGTCATTCTTTAATATCGCCAAACGTTTAGTATTTTTTTTTATGTAAGAGGGGGCAAACGAGCATGAGGCTCACCTGATGGAATATGACTACCACCGCCCATGGACATCTGCAACATCCGAGGACTTGCAGGTGCGTTGCCGGCCTTTGAGGAAAGAGTAAGCTCTCTTCTTGAAGGTTTTTATGTCGGTACGTAAAAGTCGCCGGCGAAAGCTGGTTCCACAGAGTGATTGTACGAGGCAGGAAATGCCTTAGGAAACGGGCTGTTGTGGACTTCCAGACACCGAGGTGGTGAGGATGGAATCTTGAGTTCTGGCGCTATGTCCGGTGGTGAAACTCAGCGGCCGGGACTAAACCAAACAACTCCTCAGAACACTCCCCGTGATATATGCGATAGAGGATGCAGAGTGACCCAACATCTCTACGCAAATCCAGGGAATCAAGCCGGTCGGTAATAGCTTGATCGTTGGTAGTAGCAATATGTATGTATATGTAAGTGTGGAAGTGGTAAGCGATATTGAAATTTATAATTATAAAATTACGCATCAAAATAGTATATCACATAAGTCGGTTATATAAATATATAATCGGTTACAGTATCGCATAGAACACGATGTGAAAGTAAAAGTTTATAATATTAATATCATTTCTTTTTTACTAATTTATGTCTTTATTGTATAAGAATGACGAAATAATATAAGTTACAAATACGCAAAGACGACCTTATTACTCATAGTGATAATATATTACTATTGAATATTAAGTTAGAACGAAAATTCGGTGTATTTATTTAGATGATCAAATATTAATATTGTATTTAAATTATTCTAATGAAAATATACAAATAACAAAAAGATCTTTTTTAAAGCTAATATTTGAAATATATTAATATGTAACATATATTGTATGATTATTAAGATATTGATGTCACTATTTACATAAACTTTGTGCAAGCTCGTCAGGGTAGATACCACCCACTCATCAGATATTCTACCGCAAAAAAGTACTTGGTATTGTTGTGTTCTGGTTTGAAGGGTGAGTGAGCCGGTGTAATTAGGCGCACAAGGGACATAACATCTAAGTTCGCAAGGTTAGTGGTGCAGTGGCAATGTTGTTTTTCTATATAAGAAATGTACAAACCACTGTCTATCGGCGTTGTTGACAACTTACCATCAGGTGGTCCATAAGCTCGTCCACTTATCTATACTATAAAAAAACCTTTAGTATTTAGGGCATATTCCTAATTCAAACTATAATTTAAAGGAGATGAAAAATAACTCTATACGGTTAATAATACTGTTAGTCAAATTCCAGTATTTTATAGCAGTTCAGCTTGGATTTGATAAATTACAAGTTTAACAAAGAGCGATTGCCGTTATGAGCGAACCCGTAACATATCGGTATAGAATGATCTCCCTATCAACAGTTAACGATTATTGCAGCGACATGCACTATAGCGGAAAACCTACATACAAAAAGCTACATGCACATAACGAAAACACGGAAAATGTCACACAGGTCGAATCAAATAAATGTGAGGCTACTAAAAAGATGCAAGGTGGAAATTTGAGTAAGGGGACCATTTTCGTTAAACAATTTCACTTTTTAGAATAAATAGTACCAGAAATGATCAATAATTTTTTTTTACAATTTTTTGTAATATAAAATTTACATTATAAGATTTACAAATAAATCGCAGTAAACTTATTTGTAACACGAAATTACGTAATATGTAATAATATTAATTACATGTAAGACCTCCGGAACGCGCAACATCTTCTAACATAAGTTATGTATACACATTAGTAGTTTCACTTGGAAACAATAGAAAGCTTATCTTATTTCATTAATATACATAGATTTAAATAAACTATACTTTAATTTTGTAAGACTGTTCCCGTCAAATAATAATTTGTCGAATACACATTTTGGTTTATAACTTAATGTCCCGTGCTGAGTTCAGAGTCCTAAGTTAATAAACAGACAGACAAACTTTCGTATGTATATTATAAGACTGATAGCACTTTATGAACAAACAGATAATGGCAGGGGACGAAACTCAATGCAATAATCCAAAAGCAGCTTGATATAGAGAGATATCAGCGGGACATATATTTGTATCAACGATGAACAGGATATTGCTTAATTATTTAAACTTATTAGTTTATATTGATGTAAGACATAATGAAAGTTTATGTATGTAAACATATACTTATCTATTAATTATATAACCTAATAGCTACTCGTTTCTGATCCGTACGGGGAGAAGAACAAATTTTATATATAGATAAAAATGGTTGTATTTTTTTTGTTACTAGGAACATTCGCGAGCGTATGCAGAACTCTCTAATATTTTATGACATTCGGAAGAATGGTATAGGAACGCGTAAAGGACAATCATACAAACGTTCATTTTTATATACAGTACAGTATCAGCCTATGAATGTCGTACTGTTGGGCTAAGGCCTCCTCTCCCCTTTTGAGAAGTTATGGAGCTTATTCCACCACGCTGCTCCAATGCGGGTTGGTGGAATACACATGTGGTAGAACTTTAGTGAAAATAGTCACATGCAGGTTTCCTCACGATGTTTTCCTCCACGGTTCATTTTTATATAATAAAGTAAAAGTCTTATTTAGTACTTTTTGTGTATTTCTGTTTTTAGTGTTGCTATTATAACAATTTTTCATTTTATATAACTGACAAAGTCATATCATTTTTGTATTTATAATTATAACATTCTGTTAAAATAAAATATATAAATTAATATTATATTATACTGAATAACATAAAAAAAACTATCCGAAAAATAATTTCAAATATAATAAGTGATTAATTTTAAAAAAACTAAGTAAATAAATAATAGTTAAAACAGATAAAGAAATTATCAAATAAATTGACAAAAGCAATATCACAACTAAAATTAAAATAAAATACCAAACTTCATATAGCATGAAACTACAAAGCCCGCACTAGTGCACACAATATGGTTTTGCTAACAATGTGTATCACGCAGTAGTTAGACAGACAGGGTCAACTGTATACCAGACGCTGCAGTAAGCCTTGTATAAGTTTACGACCGCCTCTCTGACTTTACGACACTCACTCCTTGAGCCACGGATATCCAACACACTAAGACTTTTTAATATTTATATATATAAACAAGCAGGTTTTTTTATTTCTTTCCTTTTCAATATTTCATAAGAGTGACGTCATAAATGTGAATAAGATGATTTGTTTCATAAATCTCCTCTAGAGTTACAAGAGCCTTAAAGCCAAAAGAAACACTGAGGAAACTTACTTTGTTTTTTTTAAATGGTTAAACAACTCGGTTTATCCTTGGCACGGCTTACTTTAGCAAAGAAGTACGTGCTACGAGAGTATGATTAATGACTCCTCGAAATTTTTGAAGAAAATATTTTTATTTTCATTATATTTTTTTCAAATAATTACACATAATTTGAAAGCGTAATTGCCTTATTGGTACTTTAATGATGGCGAAAGTTTGTTCTCTTACAGAGCCAGCTAGAGCTTCGTTAAAAGATGTAATTATAGCGAGAGGCAAGTTCGGGTGATTGTACGACGACTTCATTAGTATGCGTGGCGCGTGATGCCGGCAGTGGCGATAACGCAAATTCGTTTTGCCGAACATCTTGCTAATAGAGTTTCACTAATTTATAAGACCGTTAAGCCGCAGCTAGACCGGTCCTGCGTAAACTGTCCGCGGCGAACGTAAAAAGGATTTCATCGTAGACCGTCTTACATATTTGATGGAACGCAATCTCTCTCGCAATTCACGGCCGACTCGAAGAATGCTTAATTATGAAAGGACGTCTGTGGAATTTTACAAATTGCTATTTGCTACTCATAAATATTAAAGCCATACATACATTACAAAAGACTATTGTCTTTATACATATCTTATGCTTATATTATACGTATAAAAAGTGCATTAAGAAAGATATTACTAATTAAATTCCCGATGTACTTTTAAGCCGTATACCGACGACGGCGCACCTGGGGAGCGTTAAATTAATTCGAAAAAATGTTCATACAAACCCAGCACAGTTATCTTAGGCTACTTCCACACTGGAATGTACATGATACATGTGCGCAAAATAAAATTGTTTCCGCTTCGTGACGTGGAACTAACAATCAAGTTTAAGTGCAGTAATAAATTTGGACGGACAAAACACGACTGAAAATACGCATTGTGCTTCATTCAGTGCAAATGTGATTAACGAAATACTCGCGCAATGTGAGATACAATCATGTTATGGAATGCGATTGTGCATGAATATTGTTATTTTGTGTCAAAAAAAAAAAACAAAAATCGCTCACACTGATTATTTGATTATATATAAAATTGGTATTATTAATGTTGTTAATCATAATATTCTATTTTTAGGTGAGCAGGTTTACTGTTTAGCTAATAAAGCACACAGGCTTCTTCACAAAGTCCTTATAAAAGAATTATAAGAAGGATCACTCTTGACATCAATTTCGTGAAATTGCGGTCTCGGAGTCAGATTAAAATAATTACGTTTCAGTAAAGCGTAACGTGATGGTAAATATTCATAATTTATTTAGAAACATGAGGGCGAGCAGATCCCGCGCAGTTTAGTGAGCCCCAGTGTCATTATATCGTCTCAGCCACTTTATGTCACGAAAATTTCATTTTAGAGGGCTTGTTCTCCCTCAAAGCGTAGCTAATTTGCTTAAACAACAACCAGTATTTTATTTAAATACATTAAAAAAATATACAGAGAAAGGCAGACTCCCTAACGGATCATATGTTGATGAATGGACAATACAGCCCATACACACTGACAATGTTAGAAACATTGATCAAAACATATACCGACATTGCGCCGCCGTCAGCGTTTAAATGCTACTCGTATGACATCATTTTGCCTGTAATTATGCTGGCGCGCTTATCCTTTAAACTGGGACATTACGAATAAAATTAGTGTTTGCCAGTAAAATGATTGATACGTAGGTTGTACTGAAGAAATGGATGGTTTTGCACAAAGCCCTAAATATTATTAGTCTACGATAAAAAATGTAGTAAACTTAAAATTAATTTCGCAACAAAACAAATTATACAAGAAGATCGAACAACTCCTTTATTTCATAACTCTCTTAACGCAAGCTGGTTTTAAAAGTGAGGAGAGGTTTATTGGATTAATTTTGCACGAGTACATGCTCACGAGCTACGAAGGCGAGAGAATTTTATTCAGTAGTTTGTTCTATAAAATTGACGACCTTCGGACGCCGGCATCCGGAGAGCCGTGTTCTAACTCGGATTTATATCGTACAGGAAGCGTCGTTAAAAGTGGTCCGGAAATCGCATCAAGGCGCTTTGCGACTCTCTTTTTCGCACGCAAAGACTATATTTTAACCACATAAGTGAGTATGTAGTACCGACTATGTAAAGTAACAAAGTATTAAGAACAATGTTACGTTCTTTTTAATAAATAAAAAATCATTCGCGAAAATAGTTTTACTTATTTTGTTTAATATGTGAACCGATAACAACTATAATAAAATATTTTATAATGTCGTTTTACACTTTAAAAATTTCATATCTTCGATCTTTATTGTCATATATTTTTGGTGAAATATTCATCTAAAAATATAATATGAAATAAATTTTTCAACTTCCAAAAATGTTTTCGTTAAATTATTTATTAACCGTAAAACACAAGACGCTCGGAAGTAATAATATGCGGCATGAATTATTTAAAGACAGCGCAGCTCATTCCCAACAAAGAGAAACTTAAAAAGGTCGGATAGTATTCTCTATTTTGTTGTTTAAATGGACCTGTATTGTCCCGAGTGACATTACCGTGCTGTGGTACCGCGTGCACGCAACGGGCGCATTCCGCTTCGGTGCCCGACCCAACATTGCCTTCACCCTTTATCCCAATAGTTCGATTCACCTGTCTCCCGGTGCCTTTGCTTCCCTCTAATACGAAGGCCGATCTAAATTCATATGGAAAACATTTGTGTCCGGAACGCTTTTGCCTCCAAAATGCTTGAACGCCAGCCTCTGTTTGTATGAGACACAATTGCGCGTGTTTGCATTTTTATCTACTTGTTTTCGTGGAGGGAATGTGAATGCAGTCTTTGTCTGTACTCTGCACAGGTGAATTATTAATAACGAACTGAAAATAAAGACCAATATGTTTTATCAAAAGGAATTTAAAAATAAATGAAATAAAATTTAATATAAAACTATACGACTTAGTCTATCAATTTTCTTTAGGGGTGATAAATTAAGCAATATTTCTTCTTTTGAATAACAAAGTCTATCTATTATGACATATCATAAAAACTACTGAAGTAACACTGGATAGAGGGAGTATTTTCTAGGTTAATTGGGTATTTTCAGCACCGGGCAATGATAGAGTTACTAGGATAATCAAGAAACTGTATATCCATTCGGGGCTACCCAAATAAACCTGCAATCACGGCAGCTCATAGGCAAATGACCTACTTTACTTTCTTTGCAAGCAATATTAATGGAGTTAAGATTAATATACGCAAATTTTCAAACATTCTAAGCTTATCGCTATTTCTATACTTGCATTATAAGCCGATAAGTATGCCCAATACTAAAATTTATAAAATTAAATTTATTGGATCCCTAAATAGGAAGGAATATAATTAAAGCAAAAATAAAAATTGATATTGCGATAAGCGAGAAGCTCACCATTAATACAAAAAATTCATAAGTTCGTTATATGAATATCTAATATATTTTTATTAACGCGTCAAATCGTTCGGAAAACTTACATCGTCATACGATTTGTTCCGTGGCTCGTGGGTCGCACTGCCGTACTGATCAGACAATTGTTCGCCTGCTTTGCATTTCTTTTCCAATCTCTTCGGATTCATTTTCCACAATCGAGATCTAGAAATTCTTTTATAAAATACGAATAGTTTTTAAAATGGAATTGTTGTCTATTTGCCGTCTTGTTTTTCTTTAACCGTAAATCAGATGAGGATTTTCTATTCGCAATTTATATATTCATTATGTATTAATAATTATGTCACGAACAAATAACATTTTGAAAAAACGATATGCATCGTCTGGTAACTTAAAACTTAATTAAAACTACATAAGTATTATTTTTTTTATTGCATAGGAAGGCGGATGAGCATATGGGCCACCTGATGGAAAGTGGTCACCAACGCCCATAGACATTAGCGTTGTAAGAGCTGTAAACCATCTCTTACATCGCCAATGCGCCACCAACCTTGGGAACTAAGATGTTATGTCCCTTGTGCCTGTAATTACACTGGCTCACTCACCCTTCAAACCGGAACACAGCAATAACAAGTACTGCTGTTTTGCGGTAGAATATCTGATGAGTGGGTGGTACCTACCACACGAGCTTGCACAAAGCTCTACCACCAAGTAATGAAGTGTGTGTTGTCAAGTTTATCTAAAACTAATCTTAAAGTCAAGATAGAGTGCATATATTATAATTGTCAGACTGAATTAAGGGAGATGTCACGTTCGCGACTCGACTTATGCAAGTAATCATAACATAATAAAACTTTCGCACTTCGCTGAGATTTCTTCCATCTTCCAGTAATATGGCTCAGAACTCTCGTCAGGTAATCATAACTTAATGAAAAGTGCTCGACCGTCACGCGGGTTTTGCCGAAATTTTAGAGGTCACGTAAAATATTAAGACGAGATGAAATAGCCAGAGATTCATTGCTCTTCCGTGTTTTTATTATTCGTAAATAAGATGCCCCACCACACCACGGGAACGTTCATAACATAAAACTGAGCTGCAGTAAAGTTCTTCAACGACTGCGTGTAGCTATAATAAATGTTTAGCGTCTAAGTACGCACGTCTTTGGGTACGGTTTATTTGTTGAAATGATAGGTGTATTAAGCTGAGGGCCGTATGTTAGTAAATTATTTTACCATTTGTAACGTTTAGTATCTTTATTTTTCAAATGTTACACGATCAATGAATTCTTATTTAGTTGACAAAATTGTTCTTCATTATAAAATATTTTCAAAAATGAATAATATAATACATACGTTTTTTTATATATACGAAATAATCTAAATATTATATTGTGATGGTACCTTCCACTTATATATTACACTTCCACAATATTATATAGATATATAATATTGTATGGAGGAAGGTATAAACAATTTGATATTATGTGAAACATCGAAGTATGTGAAGTGTATTTTGCAACAACTAACGCCATCTACTTGAAACAATCGTAACATTGTTTTAGTGAACTGTGTTTTTAGGACGAATTTGATTAGTAATGTGCTTTGTGATACAAACATGTTATTTTTTTAACGTTGACAACTGCCCGTAGCTAGCCAACCAGAGATAATTCATCTAACCGCTCGACCCAAGTCGTTTTCTTGTGTTCTTTCAAATACATTTTGAAGAACGATATATCTTTGAAGTTATGGTCCTACTATCTATTTTATTACGTAATAGTATATTTACGATTTTGAATAAAATAAAATAATGAAAAAAAAAGTAAACATTACTATTAAGTTTTTTTTTTTTAATTTAAATTAGGGAAACATTATTTTTTTTGTAATAAATTTATATAATACTTTATTGCAATCCACATCAGCTAAATTTCCACATAAAACTTCATAACTATGTGAGCATTTCCAAATCTTAATATTATAATATGTTAACTTATTGATATTTAATTTTTCGAATAAAAAGGCTGTTGATGTTTTTTCTAGAATTTCCTTATCAGCAAACATTTTCTCATTTACTTGACTCTGAGGGTATCTTATAAAATATATGTAACTATAAAATAGTTATTCGAGTATATACATCTTGAATAAATTAAGTTCTTTGAGTATATTTGAACAACAAACCAAACTTACAGTTTTGTTTGAAATACATAAATTTGATAACGTCTTTTGTTCTCATGTTAAAGCTAAAAAACATTTATAGCAACATAATAAATTTAAATTCGTAGACGCTCGTAGCTTTAACGCTACACATAAAGGTTTTCGTAGAATAACATGTAGCAGTTTTGTTTTAATTATTTGTAGCAATAACGTAAACAGACAAATTGCTATGGTATTGGTTCAGCCCGCTCATGGTCATAGGTAATATTAAATATATAGGCCATACCTACCGCCATCAAAACCTGGGTTCTATGGTACCTTTATCCGACGTGCTTAGAAGTAACTAAACATTTTAACTTAATTTCAGTATAATCATTTCGAGATTTTCATTAATTTTATAATTGCATCGATAATATTGAATACTGTGTATTTATACTACTACTCATATATTCGCCTTTTTACCTCGTTTAATTGGATTTTTGTACGACGCGGTCGAATCCATCGATGAATCGCTAGTGTGTTAATATTGTCTCTTGTTTCTTTAGTAATATGATGTTAATAAAACATTAGGCAGAAAGTACTAACAAGCCAAAAATTACAAGCCATTTCCCCTAAAATTCTTATCGTCATGCCAAAAAGCAAGCAACTAACTCGTTTTCGTAGACATTCTAAAGAACAATAAACAATGTGTAATACTGATGGCCTTGTATCCTTATTCTAGTTTTTCAATTGCAGCTTCGTCCAGTTTCTAGTTGTACAAACGCCAAATCGTTTCATGTTATTTTCACAACCTTCCGTTTTTGGGTTACGTCCAACATATGACAAATGTTTCGAGAAAAATTATAAGCTTAGTTGATCATATATTAGTAATGGAAGCTCGAATCACTGTATTCTTTTTTTTAGATGATACGATACCAGTAGTTCAACTTAATCTAGCACATGACGTTTTTTCTGTATTTCGGTTTGTGTGATTAACATAAAAAGTACTCACCTGATAATAAGAGATAAGTTAATTTTTAATTGCATGAGTAGGCGGACGAGCTTATGGGCCACCTGATGGTAAGTGGTCACCAACGCCCATAGACATTGGTATTGTAAGAGATGTTAACCATCGCTTCCATCGCCAATATGCCACCAACCTTGGGAAGTAAGTTGTTATGTCCCTTGTGCCTATAATTCCACTGGCTCACTCACCCATCAAACCAGAAGAGAACAATAGCAAGTACAGCTGTTTTGCGGTAGAATATCTGATGAGTTGGTGGTACCTACCCAGACGAGCTTATACAAAGCTCTACCACTAAGTACAATTGACAATTTACGTCACTCATGGATACTAACACTGTGAGTAAAAATTTCTCCTTCGATGGTCGATGCGACCTATAGTCTCATTAATACACCACACGAAACAGTAAGCTTCAAACCTGAGCCCCTAGCCAAGTTGACATTCTACAATTGTAAACGCTAATAGAAAACTAAACAAATGTATGAGAATGACCACGTGACTTATCGTTGAAAGATTTCTTATACATTTTGTTTAGTTTTCTATTAGCGTTTACAATTGTAGAATGTCAACTTGACTAGGGCCTCAGAGATATAAAACTAAGTATTGATTTTTAACGGTAAAATATACAAGTGGTAAGTTGGTAAAACTCAAATGATAATGGCGGTAGCTTGATAAAAACCTGTCAAGTAAACGTGACATTATCAATGAGCATGATCGTAGAAATTAATGAAATTTGCGCGATAGTACTCGAGAGAAACAGCTAGTAATAAAACAAATAAAAGTAAAAATGTTAAGTAATTTCCTTTTATTTAATAACAATCTTATTTAAACAGCATTAAAAGAAAGTATTATATCAGTGTAGTAAATAATAAATAGGAATTCAGTTAATTTATACAAGCTGAGCATTCTTTTGTTTGTGGTATTTGCGTGAATAATATTTCGTGTGTATTAATGGTTTAGTTTTCAGTAGTGCTTAAAACGAAGTTTCTGTGAACTGTGTATTACTGAATCATATTTTATAATTCTCAGATGGAATTGAAAATTATGTAAACTTTTAACTTTAAAATAAGTGAAAATGCGATTAAAAATTTTAACCTCATCACAATTAATCATTGCTATCTGAGATGATTTTAACGATTAAATATTATGTTAACAGAAAACTGTGTTGTAACCCCGGCAAGCACTAATATGGTTTGGGCACTTTACTGGTGAATATGTTTTTAAAAACTTTTATTTAACTTACAATGTTAGTTTGTTTAGGCTAAATCTTACAAGGCAAATTAGAATAACTATCCGTTATAATTGGAGTGAAAATTTTACATGCTGTTTCAGTTTCTATGACTACTGACTATCCAGTGTTGGCTTTGGAAGAGAACTATTTAGCGGCCAATAGGCGTGAAGACATTTTAATTGGAAATAAGTCGTACTTCTAAATTTCCGTATAAAAATTCACAACAAAACTAATAATTAGTTCAAACTTAGAGCTGTAATGAATGACAATTAAAATCAATCCATAATCCTAACTAATATAATAAATGCGAATTTTAGTCTTTCACCAATGGAAAGCTACATTATCAGCGAGTAACATAGGCTGAATTTTGTCCCCGTAATTCCACGGGAACGGGAACTACGCAGGTGAAACCGCGGGTAAAATGCTACTATAATATTTTTGAATTTTAATGGAACTAGATAGTATTACATTTTTTTATTATTTTTATATATTTATATTTTTTTCAGTAATGTAAAGCAATCCTATTAATAAAAACGTAAGCATCATATAATAATATTAAGTTCGTACACATATTAATAACATAATACCCTGACTCAGTTTTAATCTTAATCTTAAAGTACCTCCCCCGAAGATTTAAGCAATGCATTGCGTGAGCGTAGAGATGAATTCTCACAAAGCCATTACTACCGTTGCCCGTATTTCATCGTTGAAATATGTGTACAAATGGCTACCATTAAGACAACGCAGAAAGCTATCGGCGAAATTTTATCGGAAAGGCACATAATTCTTAATACTATTATAATTTTATTATAGCATTGCAATGAAAAAGCGTTCCGCTGGAACGTAATAAAGCGGCCCTTACCCCGAAAATAATTTAAAGTAAGTTATTTCTGCCGCCATAAGTCCGGGCCTTACATGGCGTATAATGGTATGACACGACAAACAGCTTTAAGTGTGTAAAATATGGAACGTGACGTCAGCCAAGCGCGGCTAGACTAGTCATTATTGTGGAGCCTGGGTTATACCGGATGCGAAGACTCAGCCGACTTGAATACCGCTATGCTGGGCGCGCGCTCTTGCAACTCTTACCGTTGCTTTTAGTACGAAATAAGAAACGAATGAATATTAGAACCATTTTAATAATATAAGAGGTTAAAATTAAGTTTCGTGTCTATAATGCTGCAAAATTATGGAGTCACTTTTAGTTATTAAGAGGATAACTTTAGAGATCATTTAGGAATTTTATTCTGATCTTTGCATATTTAAAGAAAATTCTCTCTTGGATTTATAAAATTAAAATATTCTTAGTTGTATCGCGTGCAATTTTAATTACAATTAAAATGGCGAATGACTAGGAAAACGGCAAAACTTTAAAAATGGCTATTAAAAAGTAGATCCACATAATTGCGATGCGAGTGAACGATAAGGCGCGGGCGGTGATGGAAAACGGTTAAATCAGCGACGGAGGAAATTAATGCGCCACACGATTTCTTTTAAAAAACGAACACTTATTGGCTTATTGGTTTTATTATTACTCGAGTTAAAAAGTAATTTCGTAAAAGACATAAATTATTTTTCTGAAAACTTCCTAGTGTTGTACTTAATTTACACGAAATAACATACAACGAAGGCTCATTCTAATTTCAAAAATGTACAAAAACACTTTTTTTGGAAAATTAAATTACCTTTTTGTAGCAATTAGGTTTTCTCTTGACAGTATAACCAAATGAATTACAAATGATCTAAGTTCTTAAAAATATTCGGTCTTTTTATTAACTGTTAAACACTATTTTGCTCTTTCTGTCATTTTTAATTTTCCATTCAAAAGAAGAATACAAAGCTTTGTTTCAATAATCACTCGCTAACCAACTTTTATAAGCAATAAGGCCAATTTTATGCTACATAAAATTTATTTCATAAAGATTTAGACAAACATTATCATAATGTATTACGTAAGAAAACTTGTTGATTACAATATTTAGATAGAACAAAAATAGTTGTTTATTGTACATCTAGTAGCTCTGGCAGATTTAAGTAAGCAACCTTATGAAGCAGAAGCCGACGTCTTGGATGCGACCCCCGGGTCGGCCCAGTAAAAAGTTATTTTATTTTATCTTCATTTTATAATGCAACCATCTTTCATCGGTGAACGTAGTTCCATTTATAGATTTTCGATTTTTCAAATATTTTTCATCCATTACGTGACTGTACTACCTATATTCTGAATTACGACAGTCATAAAAATTCCTTAAGAAATTTAGGAGATGTTTCAAAATATTCAATTTCACCAAAGGCGCACCAAACGTATTTACCGCTAAAGCTGTCATAATAAGAAATTTGACTTAATAAATTTTATTATGCAAAAAACAGTTATTATTGAACATTTCCTGAAAAACTTATCATTCCTTACTAAATTGTATTACAACAATATAATTTTTAATAAAATAGGTAGGCAGACTGGTTACTTGGCTGGGCTGGCTACTTTGTGGTAAATGCTCACCCTCGCCCATAGACATTGGCGCTGTTAAATATATCAACTATGCCTTACATTGCCAAAGTATCACTTACCTTGGGAACTAAGAAATTATGACCCTTGTGCTGGTTACTCAAACTAGAATAACAATATTAAGTATTACTATGAGCCAGTAGATATTCTACTGCCTGATGAGTATTGAGACGGGATTTCATAAAGCCCTACCACCAAAAGTGGTAGTAGAATATGTTCGTTATTATGGCCTTAGTAGATAATGCTGACTAATCTTATAATCGCTTAATATCTTAGATAACAGAACAAGAAGAGAAATAACTAATAAGAATGTTAAATATAAATTGAATATGTTTCATTTAAACAATTATAGCTTATATTGTATGTAAATCCATAGACGGAAAGGCACTCAAGATAAACATTCGTCGCCCTATGGAGAAGAGGCCTTAGCCCAGCAGTTGGATATTTACAGGCTGTTACTAAAAAACTACTAATAAAAATGATTTAACTCTCATGTAGTTCTCCTCTTTCTGCATGCACGCATGCGATGGAGAAGAAAGGCATTTTACACAGGTTTACCGTATAGTTTTTTCGATTAATTCTAAAACAAAATATTCTTTATTAGCATCTGGCAGCCTGTAACTTCAGCTTACAAATAATTTTGCTTTGCAATTGCTTTTCTTGGTACTGGACGTTTGTGTCCAATTGCAGATCGTATTTTTAATTTATTTTTATTCCAAAGCTACAAAACACGTAAAGCTGTGCCGTAGAAATGTTTCCACGAAAATTTATAATAGGTACATATTTTTCAGAACTTTGATGCTTAGTTAAAGATTCAAAGTGCACACTGCATCGACCCCAAATAAATGGGTCAATCAGTGCCATACTGATGAATGCGCTTAAAATAAAATTGTACTAACGTTCTATCCATTCTCATATTAAGTCAGCCGAAAATCACACGGTAAAAAAACTATTTACAACCAATATTTTTAATAACTTTATATATAATTGTAAATTGTAATAATTGACTGCCTCATTGGTCTAGTGGCTAGATATAAGGCCGCAGACCGTGACCGACAGTGGTCGTGGGTTCAATTCCCAGATCGGGCCAATAAATAGTTATTGGGTTTTTCTGTCAGAAAATTCTCAGTAGCAGCCCGAAGTCTGGAAATTGGAAGTATGTACACTCCCGTGCCTCGGAATGCACGTTAAGCCGTTGGTCCTGCGCCTGAACTCTTTCTGGTCGAGTCGGATTGCCGTCCCATTGGATTATGAGAGCTAATGAAAAGAAGAGCACCTGTGCTTGCAGAGGGCTAATCTCTCTTGAGATTGGCCGCCGTGGCCGAAATCAGTCAGGATAAATTAACAATAGAAATCAATATACAAATATAAATTTTAGTAGAATAATGAAGCAGATAAACGCTAACAACTGCTTCGACGAGAAATGAAGACACAGAACTATTCTTAAAAAACCTTTTTATATACAGTTATACATATATTATATTTCAAAAGAAACCATTTCAAATACATATGGCATATATATTTGAAATCTTGACAGCATACCAGCTATATTACATATATCAAATCTGTTTCTTGCTTTTTTTTATTGCATAGGATGGCGGACGAGCGTATGGGCCACCTGATGGCAAGTGGTCACCAACGCTCTTAGACATTGGCATTGTAAAATATGTTCAACCATCACTTACATCACCAATGCGCCACCAATCTTGGGAACTAAGATGTTATGTCCCTTGTGCCTGGCTCACTCACCCTTCAAACCGGAATACAACAATAGCAAGTACTGCTGTTTTGCGGTAGAATATCGGACGAGTGGGTGATACCTACCCAGACGAGCTTGCACAAAGCTCTACCACCAAGTAAAAGTTTACCTTCCCTATACTTTTTAAAGCAAGTTATACCGATAAGCCAGCTGTTGACCATGTTAGGAAACCAGTTCATTTATTAAGGTCCTCCAGACCGATTTCGGCCACGGCGACCAATCTCCAGAGAGATTAGACAACTGAGCAAGAGATATTATAGTGCACAATAGCGTGCGCAAACACAGGTGCACTCTCTATTCCTTAGCTCTCATAATCCGATGGGACGGCAATCCGACACGACCGGAAAGAGTTCAGGCGCAGGACGAATGGCTTAACTAGTTCATTTAACTAACCTTTCAAATCTATAACAACAATTCAACCATGAACCTCATGATATTATATGAACGAAGATACTATTTTATTAACCTTAAGATATTATCTGTGAATATTAAGATATACATACAAAACATCTATTCATATTATACATTTTTTAATAACTAGGATACAAATCACTACATAAGATGATCGCTATCCAAGTCTTGCTTGTTATTTATTCCTGAAAGATATTGAAGTGTTAGTTAAATAAACACCTTCCACACGACACAGCATATACCTACAATAATAAATTATTTCTACTGACCTTGCGAGTTTTAATATATTTAAGTCATTTTATTGGCGCAAATATTGAGTATACCGACGCCAATTCTGTATATTTTTGGATATTTTCCAATAAACGAATGCTTACTAGACGAATGAGTTCCTGGTAATAAACAATATTCATCATTTAAAGGGGATGCAAATTGCACTTGGTGAGTACCAGAACGATTCGCATTTAATGTAATAGCTCAGAAATGAGTAATAAAGAGGACACTCACCAAGAGCATTCGCGTGTAACAAAATAATAATTCGATTCGCCTACATCTCCCTAAGAAGCGTTACGTTACACGCGCTTGTTACTTTATCTAAAGCTTGTCTACGTTGCCAGTATTCATAGATATGTGTTACACATTTATAAGGTTTCTATGACAATGACCAGCTGTATGTTTGAAGTTACTTGGTGGTAGAGCTTTGTGCAGGCTCGTCTGGGTAGGTACCACCCAGTCATCAGATATTCTACCGCAAAACAGCTGTACTTGGTATTGTTGTATTCCGGTTTGAAGGGTGAGTGAGCCAGTGTAATTACAGGCACATAACATCTTAGTTCCCAAGGTTGGTGGCGCATTGGCGATGTAAGCGATGGTTAACATTTCCTACAATGTCATTGTCTATGGACATTGGTGGTCACTTACCATCAGGTGGCCCATATGCTCGTCCGCCAAAAAAAATCAAAAGACTTCTACCGTGCTATGAAAAACACTGTATCTTCAGATATCTTCTTATCGGTTTGATCATGGTTATGTCTCATGTCATGTCTAATGGTATACTTATAAGTTCCAGATCCTGATATCGCAGGGTTATATTCTGGTTCTATAAAATGAAGTAAAGTATTGTGTTTTCTGCCAAGAATTTCTATAGCAGTCGAAGTTTGGAAATCTGCAGTGTTTGCACTAACTTGAAGAGTACGTGATGCCGTTGCGCTTTCGCGCCTACACTCTCCGGCCGTGTTTGCCTTCTAATCAGATTATGAAAGTTAATATTAGGCAATAAAGAGAGCGTCTGTGTTTTTGAATACTCTATGCACAATAAAAACTTCTCCACACTTAGCGAGTCTCTGCCAAGAATGGCCGATTTGGTCAATGTCGGTCAGAAGGATCTTCATTATGAGGATCATAGTAATTATTTTAATGAAAACTTAAACACTATTCAAAACAATTTTAACCTTCGAATACATGATTAAGGGCAACCTTTGTTTCGGTTCAAATATTATATGTTTTTCATTCGCGATATATTGTTTAAAGATTAATTAAACGCATATTTTGTATGAAGTAATTTTATAAGGGAAAATTATAATTGTGATTATTATTATTTATAATATTATTTGTTCTGGTAATGTTATTAAAATATAATTAAGAAAACAAAGTTAAATCTTGTTTGCCTTTGATCTACAAGCATTTATAAATAGAGTTGTTTATTGCAAAATTAACTTTGATTTATTGACATACGTACATATTCAGCTTTAATAAATAATTAATGTATAAAAAACAACGGTTTGCACTCCGGGAGTGCCGGCAGAAGTGAAAACTTGACTATTACCGGTGTGCATTTTTGATATTTTGGAATGGTTAGGGAAATTTTTTGCACGAATCAGTACTATCATTTATGTGATAAAATACA
Source organism: Nymphalis c-album (assembly GCA_963151315.1). Classification (NCBI taxonomy): domain Eukaryota; kingdom Metazoa; phylum Arthropoda; class Insecta; order Lepidoptera; family Nymphalidae; genus Nymphalis; species Nymphalis c-album. The sequence continues at coordinate 8,898,333 of OY720590.1, read as the reverse complement.
ATATTCATTTATTGCGCTATCGTACGCAAACATGACAATTTACATTACATTAAAAATTTAACACTTCGGAATCCGTCTTACGAATTTTCAATCAGGGTTAAGTGACCTGACGCGATATTAACAGTTTTTACCCATCACAAAAAAGTGCACAACGCCGCTGGTCGGAGGTTCCTCCCTTTTCAACGGTGAATGAGGACCTGCCTGTTCCTCACACCTGCAAAGATCTATAAAATGATTTATATTTTTCAACTTTACTTAAATTTTTTTGCCATTATCAAATTAATAAAAACATATATTTGTTCAGTTTTTACTTTAAAACATTATCTACTATCACGATTATTATGTAAGAGAATTCGCTAACATGGCATGGTTTTAGTACAATTCGAAGCACGATTTCGATTTATGGACCCTTCCTCGTACATTGAAGTACACTTAAACATTATGTGAACATATCTACACATAATGTGCGTGTAAAAAGATACGGCAATCGTAAAGTCCCACTAGAAATAATTTAAGGTATGTTTCTCGTTTTTCGCGAGACATTCAGCGGTTGAAACATAAAAGTAGTACGACAGAGAACCTAATGGATTAGATGAATTTTCTCTAATCGTAAATCTTATTCGAATACTGTATTACATGTTTATTGTCACATTTGACGTCAACGTATCCAGTCATTATTTTGTGTGAATATTTCGTTAAATCTTACACCTTTGTCTCAATTACAATTCGATACCTACAAATTATATTGAGGAACTTTCCGAATATATTCTAACGAGGCGTGAATAACTTGATACATCGGCATCAGGATTATCCAATATATATGTTAAACAAATTACTAAGTATACGTCTTACCTGTTAAGGAAATCTTCTACAAATGAGTACAATAGGACATCCGGACAGATCTGAAAGCAGCGTTATATTTTATTGAAATAACTCAACTTGTCAAGTTATAACCAATTCAGGTTCTTATTTTACACATTACTATTTATATTTGCATATCATATCAATGATGTTATGTATGTAATTGTTACTATATGGAAATATTTGAGACTGTTATTTATTTTTATAATTGAAACAGTGACAACTAGAATGAAATATACACATATTTTTTTAGTAAAATAGGGCAAAATTGCCACCTGATGGTAAATGGTAACCTCCCATAGACATCAGCATACAGATCAGCAATGAACGAAAATCTTAACCATCCCTTAGATCGCCAATACGTCACCAACCTAGGAAATAACTCTTCCTTGTGCCTACTGTTACACTGGCTCACTTAACCGGAACACAACAACATTCAACAATACACAACAACACTCGGTGATGCTTTGTGCAAGCTCGTAGCTCGTAGCTTGTGATTCAAGGGGAAAACGAAACATTATATCAACAATTCTTCGTGGTCATTGTTTTTATACAGCAATTATTTTTAATTTTGATTAACGAAATCCTGAAGTTGACAAAGATTTTATTTTTATATATTGCTTAATAAGTTAATATACTTTTCATAATATTATCAATTAAAATTAATGTATTAAGTAAGTAAGTAACAGCCTGTGAATGTCCCACAGCTGGGTTAAGGCCTCTTCTCCTCTTTGTGAGGAGTAGGTTTGGAGCTTATTCCACCACGCTGCACCAATGCGGGTTGGCGGAATACACATGTGACAGAATTTCAATGAAATTTGACACATGTAGGTTTCCCCACGATGTTTTCCTTCGCCGTCAAGCACGAGATGAATTATAAACACAAATTAAGCACATGAAATTCTGTGGTGCTTGCCCGGGTTCCTACCACTGGGCTATATCGGCTTAATTAATGTAGATTGAATTTAAAAACAAAAATTGGATTTAATAAATATATATTAATTAAATAAAACGGACTTAAAAAGTACACATTGTACATTACACATCACTTATATGTATGACTTACATTACAACTAGGTATATAAATGTTAACTATAAAAACTAACCCGTATGCATACAAGAATATGATTAGAGAGATAAATAAAGATATACTTGTATTTCAATTTTTTTTTTTTTTAACCTTCATTTTTTATTTTTTACGCAATTTATTTCCTAAGAAGTTGATTTAACACGGCGGACGTAATTAAAAATATTATATTATAATTATATTATTTGAAGCAAATATTATGAAAATTTAATCACGTAATAAACAACATTCAACTAAGCTTCTTATGGAATTGGTTTGTAATCGCTATAATCGTTTGTAATAAATAATAAATTTATAATAAAATAATATACAAATACGCACACACAAAATATGCATGTAATTAACTTTATTTAATAAAGACATACTCGTAAGTGACCACTTTTTAAATTTGGAACAAAATGATGAGCCGGTTGGCGTTGGTATGATACTTGCCTTTCACGCCGCAGGTTGTGGGTTCGATTCCCACACAGGACAGACATTTGTGTGTATGAACATGTCTGTTTGTCCTGAGTCCTGAGTATAAAGATATATACACCCAGTATTTATCTATATAAGTATGTATTTACTAAAAAAAATAGTATACGTAAGTATATCAGTTGTCTGGTTTCCATAGCACAAGCTCTGTTGATGGTCAGATGGCCTTGTGTGAATAATGACCCAGGATATTATTATTATTATAAAATTAAAAAAATTAATTGTTAATAATTATAACATAAAAAATATCAAACTTGATTATGCATTTGAAGTAATACTAGCTAGAGAATAAAATTGGAATAAAGAATTTAAATCCACCGGCTCGGTTATAAAAATGTTGACTCACGGTTACAACCCGCCTTTGAGTCCACTTAGATCTTCCTAAAATCGAGATTTAGGTCCGAATCCCAAGCGTACTGATCCTACTTCTTTTTTGATCTAGGTCATTTGCCGGCAAAAGTGTCCCCGGCGATTTATTTCCACTTTTACTGCAATGGCTATGCGCCAATCTTACGATCTACCCTGTCCTTCTAAATAGAATGCTTTTAAAACATACATCCTTAATGACGTTTTGAAAGCTTATCGATATATCACGAACCAAGGAAATAATTGATGTACCGTTGTAAAGAAATTATGAAAATACAAGATCAAAAATTTAATAATATTTTTCATTTATAAATTATAACTAAATTTATAATAAGTTCTTATTTATAAACTAAAAAAATAACATAAACATAATATGTATTTTAACTATTATAATTGAATTAATTGAGATAATTATATATACGTTAACCATTTACGAATTTATTAATTAATATATATTATTAATTATTATATTTATGAATTTATAAGTGAAATTATTTTTTGTATTATAAAATATAATTTGGAATATAAGATTTTTCGGCCTTTAAAGTACGACTAAGTTATCTTACAAGTTATAGATAAATAACTTAAAGGAAACAGTGGAAAATACATTTATATCACAATGAGTAAGAATGTATTTCCAACAAATGTACAATTTTCAACAAAGAGGTCGTACGTATTTCCAGTTCTTGGCACGTTTGCAAAGAAATAAGAAAATGTTCACGCAGTGTGCGTCTTAGCACGCGATTTATGCGCGGGACACAGAATAGGATTTAGATAAAATAAGACGTCACCGGACACACGGCAATACATGTAGTATCCGACCAGGCTCGAGTCGTTATTTACATCTTTTCTTACAATATGCTATTATCGTTCGTACCAACCATTGTATTGTGCCCATTGTATTTCACAATTTATACTTACTCGTAGGTTTCCATTCCCCAATGTTACCAATGCTCTCATAACTGTGTACGTGACCCATATTACTTTACTTGAAACAGATTGCTATTCACAAAATATTAACAAAAAATACAAAGCAATGTTTCGATTACTTTCTGCCGCTAGCCGATTATGTTTTAGAGAGCGGCCCACGACGCCGCTATAAAAGCACTTCACATCAAACAAAACATCGTAACGATATATTGGAGCCTTCAATTTAAGGAAAATTGTTAGTTATGTTATATTTTTTTATATATATTTTAGGTAAGCCGACGATCAATGTGGCCGCTGACGGTAAGTTGAATTCGCTATAGACACTTCAAGCGTTAATACACCACCAAGCACGAGATTTAAGATACCTGGCGGCAGTCCCTTGGTGAGTCAAAAGGTTGTACCCAACCAGAGTACGTAAAACTCTACCACGGGTAAAGAGAAGCTCTTTTGAATCATCCAAACAGGTTCAAAGAAATATAATTTAATTAATTTACATTAAAAAAAAACGATTAAACATGAAATTAATGTTAAATAAAAACATTATTTATATAATATACGTCAGTCTGTTTCCCACCCTACTGAAATTTACGAGCAGTAATTTATTCGGTACTTCCTAGATGATGCGTTTTCAGTTGCTCTTAATTTACGAAATTTATTCTATTTGTTAACAGTAAAAAATGTTACACTCATTATTTCAAAAGGAGATTTACAACTTTGTCAAATTAAATCGAAAAAAAAAAATTAATATTACTTATATATAACGCAAAAGTTTTTTAAAGTGTTCCGATGCATGATACAAATTATTATAAAATAGTAATATTTGCAATATGTTATACACTTACTTGCTGTTACTTGGTGGAAGGACTTTGTGCAAGCACGTCTGGGTAGGTACCACCCACTTATCAGATATTCTATCGCAATACAGCAGTACTTGGTATTACAGGCACAAGGGATATAACATCTTAGTTCCCAATGTTGGTGGCTCATTGGCAATACAAGCGATGGTTAACATCTCTTGCAATGCCAATGTCTATGGGCGTTGATGCCCATTTACCAACAGGTGGCCATATGGGCCACCTTGTAAATGTCCGCCTTGTCCGCCTACCTATGCTATAAAAGAACACTGAAATAACTTATTAAAAGTACCTATTTTTTATTTGTGTAAATCAAAATCTGTTTAATTTGGTATACCTATAATACTTCGCAAACAAAAACTAAATTATGTTATGTTACTGTTAAGCTAAGGCCTTCCCTTTGGAGAGACGGACATTATTCCACCACGTTGCTCCGATATACTGGCATGTAAGTTAGCCTGGGGCCTGGGCCATCTTGGCTACCTTATATATACCCTTTGAATTTAACAAAAACCTCAAAGTCAAACTAATTATAAAAGAAATTAAGAGATAAATTAACAGTTTCTTTATTTCAAGCGTTCCAAGTACGTAATTGAAATACATCGAGATAACTATTGTCTGCCGACGAAATCCGGAAACCGCTTAAAAATGTATCAGCGACCGCTGTCTCAGATAATAAACTATGTTTTTATAAGAAAGTCCATTCTTTGTCGGAGCGAGCTCATCGAGCGGAACTAATGACATTTTATTTCTCTGGAGAAATGCATTAATTTCATTTGTTAGCCCATCGGTGCCGGCGCACCATCCCATCCTTCTCTATTGGCTCGACGAAAGTAGATTTTCTATAAGATAGGAAACTTATTAGTTCGCCAAGAATACCAATTACGTTAAGGTGAAAAATAATAAATTTATCGTCTTATCTAATTAGAAAAGAGACATTCTCAATATTACATTCATAGTTATTCGTAAGCATTGTAGTGTTTATCGTTTACTTTAATAGATTGTATAGATTTTTATAGAGAATAAAAATGACCGAGATGGTCCAGTGGTGAAAACGCGTGAATCATAACCGATGTTTGTGGGTTCAATTCCGGCAAGCACCAGTGAATTTCATTTGCTTCATTTGTTATTATAATTCATCTCAGGAACCTGCATGTGTCAAATTTCAGTGAACTTCTGTCACATGAGTATTCCACCAACTCGAATTGGAGTAGCATGGTGGAATTATCTCCAAACCTTCTTTTTAAAAGAGGAGATTTAGCCTAGCAGTGGGACATTCTCAGGCTGCAATACACAAAAGCCTAATTATATTTAATTATGTAATGATAACAAAAACAGCAGAAATATCGATTAATAAAATAATATATTATTAACAATTATCACTGAGTCTTTCGGGGTTTTGTTCATAAAAATATCAAGATACAAGCTTGATAATATCAAGTGAAACATATATAAATATATGATTTCATAATTATTGGCCTATCGTTTGCAAAATTTGTGACTTTTTGAGTTTCGGCGTCGGTCATACCTGAAACTTCGGGATATAACACACGGGCAGAAGCTCGTGCTACTAGTTTTATCACACATATTACATAATAATAAAACATTTATTTTATTTTAATGCCTCTTTGTTATTACTTTGACTTATTGACTCATAAAACTGAAACAGCTATTCAAAGTATCGTTATTGGGTTGTTATACAACAACATTTATATAAATGGCTTCAGGTTTATTCAGACTGGATTTATATTTAACCATCACACAAAAAAACCACACTAATATCGAAAGTAATTGAGTATATTTAACAATAATATTATAATCACGTAATATAACTAAATTATTTGATACTATTGCGTTATCGTATGAGTATTTGTTTCCCTAAAATAAATATTATAATCTGAAAAGTTATTCTGAGAAAATACAATTTCAATTTAAATAAAAAAATATATGTATAATTCGACGCAAGAACAAATGTTTTTATAATAGTTATATAACAAAACAATAGTGTGTTATTTAACGATATTATGTAATGAGAGCCATATCCGCCATGTTCGATTTCATATCATCACAACCAGACGAATAGATGAACATACTAACCTACACAACATACATACTTCGAAATCGCAAACGCATTTTATATTAGAAAAAATATATATTTATAAATACTTATCCACGACCCACGAATTCATAAATTGTCTACGTTATAAATTCTATCAATTTGAATTGGTGATATTATTTTTACGATTTTAATTTGTAGAAATGACTACGATAAAGTCTTGAACATGGTATGTTTTAAGGGAATTAAATAAAACTACTAGTGTTGAGTTAATTACATTTACTGTGTTTAATTTAACCCAATTTCTGCGTTAGTTTAGTTAATAACCTAACTTTTTTTAAAACAATATAACCCAGTTTTTATTGTATAGGTAGGCAGGCGGACGAGCGTATGGACCACCTGATGGTAACTGGTCACCAACGCCCAGATTGGTATTGTAAGAATTGGTAGCCATCGCTTAAATCGCCAATACGCCACCAACCTTGTGAACTAAGATGTAATATATAAGTTAATGTTATTATAAGTAAATGTTATTATTTATATTCATATCACAAATTGAAATTACATAAAAAGAAAATCCCGTTGCCTTACAAATAGCAGAATGTAATTAATTATTAATATCAATTGCAATTCAATTACCATTTTATATCGTGAATATTAAACTGTCACTTCAAAGAAAATATATAAACGCATTAGTTATTGTAAGCCGACGAAACAACGTGACTTAGCTTATGGAAAATTTCAAAAGCTATATTAGTGCGTTTGTAACGCGAGTAGTTTGTTTTATCTTAAGAACGTATGAATCAATTCCTAAATAATAATAGTATGCAGTAAATATACTTATGTAGATATAGTACAATAATGTATAATCTAAGGTAAGGTAAGATATGTACGGTACGACTTTGATACAAAACGCAGGGCGTCTCAGAAATGTTTGTAGTGGTTGAATAAAGATTAATATCATTGTTATGTATTTCTCTTGAAGTCCTATAAGAATGACATTTCGACTTCCTCATATCAATAAATCTACTTTAAGAAGGCCTCAAAGGAAAAAATTAAGTTGTTTTTATTTATTCTTTGAGATGTCCGAAAATAAAGTCTGTCTATCAATACATAGATACTTATATTACGTATGTATATATAAAACACTGAGGCCGACTGCCATACGCCATTATAATACGTTTCAAAGTCATTTAATATTTAATGAATACTTGAAACAAATTATGAAAAGGGCAAATTTAATTATTCCGTGTAGAATTGTCTCGGCGTGATTAAGAGCAGTTTGCCTGAGAACTGCTCGATATTGTACAAAATATCTGTAACTATCGAAACGTAAAACTTTTCGAGTTCGCGTATGGAAATATGGTTCTTAATGAGGAAGTATTTGTTTGTATAATTGCATGAACAATTTCGACAATTGGTAAGTTAACTTGGTTGCCGTCAGAATTCGAGTATGGTGCCTGAATTATAGAAAAGCGGCGCGACACTTGCCAAGGAGCCAAGTTGCCACTCCGCCGCGGTCTCACCATTCTGAATAAGTAATTTTCACCGTCTGCGCAATTTTACAAACAAATTAACGACTAAATGTTGTTATTTTAATAAAAGTTGCTTGTTAAGTTTCACCAGAGTTCCATTTTTACGACCGTTGCCATTGCTGTTGTTGGTTTGTTTATGTCTTCAAATATCAAACTCGTTTAATATTTGCACCATGAATACTGTTCTTTCGCAACTTCTTTAAATAATAATTCAAAAAATAAAATCTTTATATAAATATAACTATAATAATATTATAACTTGAGGTATATTGTTATGAAACGTGTGTAGTTTTTTACGTTGTGCGGAACAGTGTCGAGGCTGCACAGCGCCGGCGCCCTTAGTTAAAACTCCTTATTCAAATTTATGGCCGCGAGTATTGCACTGCTTATTACTTCTCTGCAGTTTGGGAACCAACTACGTTCCATGTCGTTGTAAACCATGAGCGTCTTAGCATAATTGCTGTTACATTAAAATTAGTTCACCCATAAATAACGTCCTTATTCGAATAGATACGAGACTTAGCGTCTCGTTTAAACGTATTTCATGTATGGTTAAGGGTGCGCAATCTGATAAATGTATTTGGTAATAAAATTATATTCCATATAGATTCACTTTATACCTAACAATCATTAGATATTATTACATAGTTTTTTAAATTATTTATTTATATACTATTTTGTTTAGGTATCCTCACTTTGAGAAGCTAAGATATTTGAAAAATATACTCAGACATTCCGTCATCACACCAGAACTTTAAGCTGCACCCAATGCGCACGTAAATTTACTAATGAGTTTGAAAAATCAATGATTTGTAAGAAGTTCCTATTCCGAAGTAGATAATTAATTAATTTGTATGTTTTTATTTTTTAACTGTGGACCGGTTTCATATCTCGAACATAACTAATACGGTGTAGGTAGATCATGAGTAAAACAAAAGCATTCCAATGTTATACACTTTGAAAGGCCGAAGAGCAGTTCTAATGCAAATGTTAATTGGGCGCCGCAACAGATGGGAACGACGCGACGCGCCGGCCAATTGTCGCGCCAAACATTCGTAATTTTAAAAGCAAAATGAAATAAACCGCTGGGTCGCAGTACATAAATTTCATGTTTGCCTCGGCCGGCGAACTGACAGCGGATATTAATCAGCGGATATTGAAATATGTTGTTTTTTGGGCCGATTGATAAACGGCCTGTTTCGCGCGCTGGATTAAACATTGACGCCGTTCGCTCAATTATTACGATCGGTCACAGCGCGTCAAATCAGAGACTCAAAGCATTTCGACTTCACTGCTGAATTCAAGCAATTGAATTTTAGTCCGATTTTAAAATAGCTGTGCGAAAATTGAAGCGGACAGATCACAGCGGACCCACTCCCGTGTCCAGTTCGCCTTTTGCTTCGTATTTCGCATTTAAGTGCCTCTTTTAGTTTTTAAAATTTTCTTTAAGCTGTGTCTGTCAGAACTTTTCTGTTGTCCATTATGTAATTTTTCAATAATATATATTCTAAATTATTTAAAATTTCACTACCGTTTTTACTAAATTCTTACTTCCATATAATTATGGAACTATGTAATACATATATATATATTTTAACTCCCTATAAATAATTATTTATAGGTAGTTAAAAATAACTTGTTGTCATTAATGACAGGTAATATTAGTGTCACAAAAGAGATTAAATAAAATTATTCATATATATCGTAATAGATTTGACTGAATTCTGCGTTTTATTGTTAAAATATTTTATTGAAAACTAAGTTTTTTTAGTAGTTTCAAAATCATTGTATACAGTACAACTAGTGGTAATGAGAATTACTGACCTGTCTATAGTAGTTTGAGAACCGTTTTTGCGAAAAAGTTCCCAAATAATAGTCAAAAAGCTGTATATATATATATCCAACGCTATCTGTCTAGGTCGAGGGAGCAGCAACTCATAAATAATATAATATTTATCACACTACATTACATAATTCAATTTCCTTTAAGAATATTATTTGTGAAGAAAATGTATTAAAACTAAAACATATTTTATATATTACTAACTATGCACCATGGTTATAAAAGTGTTTTTGTATTAGAGATGGTATATTAAAACAAGTCTTAAACACGTACTTATGTACATAGATAAGATTGACGATATAGAAACATTTTGGTTCGATTATTTTGGAATGACGAAGTGCTTAGTCTCAAATAAGATTATTATCATTGTATTTAAGAAAACAGGCTGCTTAAGTATCAGATGACAACAAGAAAATGAAACATTAATAAAATATCATTCAAAGACATTTTATCAAATAAAACATCTAATTTATTATCTCGTACATAAGTTAATACCAACATACAAATTGACTAAATAAACTCAACACAATGGGCTCATAATGTTTTGTCTGAGAAAATTGCTAATATATACTGGTTTGAAGAAAATTAAAGTTACCCCGCGTTTTCATTAAATATGAAGGCGGGACGAACGGGAATGCAGGTTGTCGTGGAAACGCTTGCGCTCCGAAGATTTATGATGCGACCAACAGGCGAATATTGAAAATCTAGTGCAGCACTCAGAAGCCACTAGATGCTCTAAGTACAGACAGTTTAGCAAATAGTCTCTTGTCTTACTGTAACACTGAATGATGGCAAAAATGTTATAATTACATACTCGTATATAATGTTGAAGTTATTATCATAGCGCGACATATTGTGAAAGCTTGTAAGTTTGTTGAGTTATGTGTTAGTACTGAGTTACTATTAGCGTTCAATATATAAGTGATATTATTAACTACTTTTTGCTTACGTTAACAGTCGTCTTTGTTAGATGACGTAAGTGAAATAATATTTTAAATGTGAACGTGAGTTTGTTTGTTATACTTATCTATGTTACTTATCATGATTTTGTTATAAAAAAAATTGTGCGAGGTACAGATGGCATACCGCATAGCAAACAGAGTACACTCCACCTCCAGCGGTCATGATAGGAAACTAGAAATTAATACTATAAGAAATTTCGGAAGCCATTTACTTGTTGGTAGAGCTTTGTGCAAGCCCGTAGGTACCACCCACTTATCAGATATTCTACCGCAAAACAGCAGTACTGGCTATTGTTGTGTTCCGGTTTGAAGGATGAGTGAGCCAGTGCAATTCCAGGCACAAGGGACATAACAAACTACACTGTAAAAGCTAAGCGTTATTCTCAAGCGATGATGCTATTTAATTCTACAATAGTACATTAACAGGCAACTTGGCTTGCGATCATTTTTCTGATTAGTGAACCGTTTCATCCAGAAATGTGTGTTTAAATCCAGAGTAAGCCAGTGTAACAGGCACAGGGGAAATAACAACTTAGTTCCCATTGTTATGGATTGATGATACAAAGAATGGTGGCAAATGGGTGACCACTTACCATCGGTTGGCTCATTTTCCCGTCTGTTTTATATCAAAAAAACAAAATAGATAAACAGAACAGTGTGTCTCTGTCAAAATATTAAAATTACCAAAAATTAAAAGTACATTCTTGAATTAACAATGAAAAATAACCCCAAATTATTAAAACGGACAAAGATAAACAACAGTAATGATCCACTAATCTGATAAAAGGCGGTTTTTTTTAAAAAAAAAGCTGTATTTAATTCATGTTTTGTTACATTGTCATCGCATCCATTTCAGTCGGAGATCAGGGGCCGCGCTGGAACAATATCTCATTTACTTATGATTTATTTCACGATTGCTGTTTCCGTTCTCCCCTTTCCAGTTAATATCGAGTGTTTTATGCCATTATCCGTTATTAGTTTCAATCGGAACGAATTTCCAATACACGAACCATCGATATTCTAATTTCAATAATAATTACTTTTAAAAACTTTATTTGATTACGCCAAATGGTGTTTTGGAATTAATATAACATGGTTATTAGCGTCACTCGTCACTTCGTCTCAAGAAAAATGATTGATACAAGCCATCTAATCGCTTACATTGTGTGCTAATGTATTTTTAAATAGATAGGCGGCCTTGCCACCTACTAGTAAGTGATCACCGCTTATAGACATAGGCCATGTAAGAAATATTAACAATTCCGTACACCGCCAATTAGTGAAAATAATGTACTTACTAATTTAGACGCACAAACGACGACAAGTGACGTCATTATGTATTGGACTGAAGTTTCCGCCGTCTTTATTACAGGCAATGATGGTTATGGACATCCTTACACAAATCAAAATATTTGTTATTATCAATTTTCACTTAGTAAGTAAGGATTTATAAAGGTCTCATTCCAACATTCAATGCGACAAGCCGCTTTATTGCGTCCCTTTTTGACAGTAAGACAAACAATTAAACTTTCAGTACTCTATCGAAAAATTCTCGTCATAACATTTTACTTATTAATATAATATGTACGCATTTATTAGTAATATGCTTAGACATTGTAAATAGATTTACATAAAATTACGTGTGACAAAGAAGTGAAAAAATATATTGCGTAAAAGCATTACGCCAACGTTGCATCTGGTTGTTTTTTACGTTTTACTTTCCAGTAGGCACCAAAGAGTAAGTAAGAGGTCCTTTTGTCGAGTGCCTCCGCCGTAGCGCGCGGTATCGCATCATTAATCTTTGCGCAAACACGCTCGCCTAGCGCTGCCGTATCGAACGCTGCAATCGCATCGGAGATTATCGAAAAGAGTTATTTATATAGGGCCATATCGAAAGTGGCTATCATTTTCACCTCGTTCTATTTGTAAACACTCGACGTTGATATATCTCTTCGAATTCCTAAATTGCGCCACTAGCTATTGAAATAAAAAACAATTTGAAATGTGACTGCGTTGTTTGTCAATCAAATTTTGTTTGCATGACTATATTGGTTAAAAGCACACTATATTTGTTTCTGAATAGGATATATCTGAGTTATATCGTTTTCATGTTAAGAAAAGTGAGCTAAGCCATGTTTAAAATATATATTTATATTAAATATACAATTTACTGCATTACAAATTATGCATCTGTATAAATTGTAGAACATTCAGTTCTTGGATAATTAAAATAATCTTCTTTTATAAGATATTTTCAAAAGCGAAGGATGATGTTCGGCTCCCACTCATTCTATTTTAAAATCTTAATATCTTTAGTAAATGAAAATGCAAAGTCCTTTTTTATCTATATAAATAAAATGATAGAGGTCTGCAGTTGTGCGCGCATCACAGAAAAACTACTAGATAGAATTCAATGATTTTTTTTAAATTTTATCTCTTAGACACTTGGCCCTTATCAAAAACAAAAATGATTGCGATATCTTCATTTAATAAAAAGTTATTAAAGTTTCAAGAAACAACGATTTGTATATGAACTGCGTGTTCAGTGATTTATGTGTAAACAAAGTATATTTTTGCTTGCGATCTTTTTGATGTTTTTTCCTTCGTACATAAGAATACTTTGTTAATATATCAAGCAAAGCGGACGAAGTCGCGGGTATCAGCTAGTTTATAATAATAATATACACACACATAACATATACACATACACACACATGCATAAATGTGTGCGCAAACACACTCATACGAGTGAAGATATGGACTATGGATATAATTTTACTGTCTCCTTTTTTATTTCACTTTAAATTTATATCCGCCGACCCGCGTTGGAGAAGCGTTGTGCAATGAGCCCCAAATCTTCCATTGCCCTTGAGAGAACATTAACGATCTTTTATTTTATTATGTTTCTATAATTATCTCTCCCTAGCGATTAATTTTCACGAACTACCTAACGTTGATATATGTCACCCCCTGTTACAATTTCGTCATACAAACAACATTGATAAATACTCTTTTATTTTATTTTATGTTCTGTATTAGTCAGTGAATGTAAATAAAACAAAGACAACGAGACTAACACTAGAAATAAATGACCCAGTGAATATTGCGCTCTGGAAGGCGGCGCGTATCAATTGTGCTCTGACGAGTTAAGTTAAATTGTCATTGAGGAGCGCTGCAGTACTGTCAATTTAAATGTTTTGCTGTTTTTATAAAACGCCTTCTTGTGTAGGTGCATGCAAACAGATGAACAACATATTTATTTTCCAACTACGATTTGATGGTTGATTTTTGAAATGAATTTTTCTTTTCATAATTTATTAACAAAATAAAACGCTACATCCAAATAGCTAACGAGACTTCTTGGAATGTTGTAATGAAATATATTACATTATATGTGTTTTTATGCTTAATAACAAAATGTATATGATTATAATTAGTTTTCTTGGTGTGCTGAATAGGTCAGATGTCAGATATGACGGAAGGGTGATCACACTTAATATTTAACTGTAATACAAAAACACCTCAAAAGTCAACATTTAGTAAATTTATTTGTGTTTTGCCTGAACATAAAAAATAAAAACAAACTGCTTGTTTTGATCCTCTTGTCGAGCAGAGGGACATCGTTATCATCATCATTCGCTTAACGATGTCGGTGACAACAGTCGTCCTATTTAAGTTACATACATATTTAAGTTACGTTCTTTGTACATAAGTTAGTTACATTTGTAAAATGATAATAGTAATTATTTTTAGGTAAAATTTTGTCTAGTAGTCGTAAAGTAATTAGCATCACAAAATGGAAGTGGCGGGATAATAGCCAACAGTAATTATTAGAAGGACTTTCGATTGAACATTAAGATTATAAACTATTTTTTGGCTAATTAGCGACTGAATTTATGGGTGTGTTTAAAAATTGCTTGAAAATAGACTTTATTTACCAAGTGTAAAACGTAAGAAGGGATAAAAATCATATTGTACTTAAAAATCTCATTTGAGAAGTTTAAGTTCTTTTGAAGTTAGTGATCATACATTGGTTATAAAAATACAATTTTTACTGACAAATCAAGAGAGATATCATAGATGCGTGGTGGTGCGACAAACGAGTGGTATATAGAAAGGGGAACAATATAGCTTAGTCCAATGTGTGCTATTATTTTATCTTTGCTTTAAGGTGACATTACACAGAGGCTGTGCTCGGAAACCGTGTCTTTTTCGATTTTTCTTTTTCCCTGTTATGATGGAAGTCCGTTCTACCCCGAAGCCACACGATTCGTTCAAATAATCGTTTTTACTGAAATGAAATATGACACCTTTACTTGGCTTACAACGAAAAGTGAGTAACTTTCTTTAAGCATTTTCTTCTAACGTAGAATTTATCAAACTAAAATTTTAAACTGATCTAGGATGATTTAAAGTATGGATTGCCTTTAAATAAAGCCTTTACTGAAGGTAAAAAGGTAAGTATATGAAAACACTAAATGGTAACGTATTTATTTGTACGTTACGCCAATAGTGAAGTTTCCATTTTGTCCGTTGCGTCACGTACGTGACAAACGGCTCGTCTTAGGGATCGCCAAATATCGTTTAGTACGTGCGAGGAGAAAACCAACCCACTGGGTAAATAAAATAAATCAAATATATAAGTAACACGCTGTTTCTAAACTAAAATAATTCTTAATATTTGTACCGGAATAAAACGTCTATCAATTCTCCAATAACAATGTTACAAAAAATATTTCTTTAGTGTATTTTTTTCTAAATAGAAAAAAGTTTTAAGAGCACATTTTTACTAACTAACTTTGATTACTGGTAATGGTTTTATAGATAAAGCAATTACAATTTACATTTGTTCCGTTTGTAGTTGCAAGTTTAGAGTAATAGTGCAAAATATTACACCCCGTCTTATTGCCTCTACTGGTGACAGGAGGGCTGGTTCATTTTCGCCCAGAGAATCGGAATTTCGATTCAAAGCGAAAATGCTGCTAGCATTCTTGCCACCATTCCACGCGGTCGCGATTTATATAGTAATTATTTTTAATTTTTATTTGTATTTATTTAAGGTTTTAATGTAAATAAAATATGAAAAAAATATATATATAATATTAATTAATTTAATTTATTAAAACAATAAAATTGTGTCCGGTTAAAACTTATACGTGTGTTCACTTATATAGCTCTCTTTGCTTGTTGTAGTTATTTTACGACTTTTCTATATATTTGTATTATTTACGTCATATATTCTTTGCTTATCTCTGATCGAATGGAATACCTTTTGACATTATTACTGATTACCTTTGCATATTCAAAATGCAAATAAAATAAATAAAGAATTCCATTAACAAAACGATTATTAATAAATAATCATTTATTATAAAATAAATGATTCCACATTGTGTTTTGCAATAAAACATATTTTATAAAATAAGAAATAAAGAATAATCAAGTTATGGGTTATTATCATAACCATGGTATAAGAGAGTATATATCAAAGGCCGTTATTATATCAGCCCTATGCTTTATGGTTACCCGAAATTTCTTTACTGTTTTTGTAGCTTTTTATATTTAATGGAGATGAGGCTTTATCCGCAAATAATATTATGTGCGCACATCACATTAATGGGCGCCAGCTAACAGTAATAACATCATGTTCCTTTGTCGCGGCGTACGCTGACCCCATATAAATAAGGTCCTTATCCAGTTTTTCAAAGACGAGTCGTGTTAACACGTGTTTCGAAGCCCGGACGAAGTTTGTAGAACCTCTAACGGCCCAAATGAAATTTGCCCTACTGACACCGGCTCCCCAAAGGCGCAGAAAGTATCTGAAGTACCCAAGAAACAGGTGCTCTTTATTGTTTTAACTATAACAGTTTCGACTTGAAAACTAAAACTTATCTCTAGTTTTTTTTATATATATATATATAACGTCTTTAGTGATCTTTGATATTAATAAAACGTACGTCTGAGAACGATTACGCAATTAGTTTTAGTTTAACTAAATACTTTTATAAAAAAAAATCTAAACTAACCAACTGAATCTTTCTATGGGCGAAAACGATAATAAGCAAATTAATATTTTTAAATTTTACTTGTTAAATCATTATCATAAAAATGGAAACATAGAAAAAAGAATGTGCATAGGCTCTGAAGGTTATTGCGTCGTCACGCGCCATGTGTTCCTACGCTAACAAGCACGCTCGAGGGCTTCGCGAAAATTCATTGAATTCTGTCTCGTCATAAATAAATGTGTTTTATTATGTAAAATGTAGCTATCATTTAAAAAAGCCGAAAAAATAAGTTTTTCATAAGATCGAGTGATAATTTTATATTAATATATGGTTGGGATATGGTATGGTATTATAAATGACATTTTAGAAAGTCACATTCAAATGGGCAAGTCATTTGTATTAATGTAGAAAGACTGACGGGCAAATGAGCCACCTGATGGTAAGTGGTGACACTGTCCATTGCGCCGGCAACTATAGGAACCAAGTGGCATGTGAATGTCATTTTAAATCAGTATATACCATGCCATAGAAGGAAAAGCACTCAAGATAAACTTTCGTGGTTTTTTATAGTACCATAATTTAATTGTTATTTGCTTGTTTATATTTTTAAATATATATACAAAATTACACTCGCTCACTTACCTATTATAATGTCACACAGAAATACACATAATTGCAGTGTTACGGTAGAAAAATTTACGAGTGGATGATACCTACCCAAACAGGTATTCCGTTACCTTAAGCACCAGCGAGCCCCACATAGCCTCCCTTCATATGTAGGAAACGCGTAAATGTGTTATGCCAGCGAAAACAAAAAAAAAGCCGCTCCACAAAACTTTATGTTCATCCTACAAGACGTAGAGCGGACTAGATTAATCGGCTGAGCACGTCGATGGCAAACTTTCGATTCCATTTCGGTGTCAGTCAATATTAAATTAAAAGCACCCACGCATTCCTCTCGCGTCTTTTTCCTGTCCATTTGCAAGGACCGTGTAGGAACCGGGGTCACATCTCGCTTCGAACGCCTCTAAGCTATATTGGAAATAGTGTTGATACGACATTAGAAGTGAATTATTTATTTTCATTCTACATAAAATAAGCTAGGTCAGTATTTTTGGGTAAATAACATTATATAATGAATACAAAATTATAAAATGATAAATGTAGTGATAAATGTAATGTCTTTATAATTAAATAAATAATTCATTTTTATTTTATTTTATTATTTTACTTGGTGGTAGAGCTTTGTGCAAGCTCGTCTGGGTATGTACCCGCTCATCAGACATTCTACCGCAAAATAGCAGTACTTTGTATTGTTGTGTTCCGGTTTGAAGGGTGAGTGCGCAAGTATAATTACAGGCACAGGGGACATAACATCTTAGGTCCCAAGGTTGGTGGCGCATAAGTGATGTAAGCGATGGTTAACATTTCTTACAATGCCCTTGTCTATGGGCGTTGGTGACCACTTATGATCAGGTGGCCTAAATGCTCGTCCGCGTACCTATACAATAAAAAAATAGACGAGTACACCGAGTAAATACACCGAGTAGATAATAAAGAATGGAGAAAAAATATTTGGTTCTTAATTTGAAACTCGTTAAGTTAATTCTAAAATGGCGTATCCTGTATATCTCTCGGGTCGAGGCAGCAAATTTCTAGGCAAGCGATTGAATGGCGACGCATACTTGAGTGATGGCGGACTTTTTTATTTGAATCGTGTGCGAATGCGACCGTTCAGATAGTGCTTAGTGCATAGTGTCCTACGGTATGAGTAATTGAAATAGTGTAGACATTATCATTCGAGACGGAAATATTGCATATATTTTAATATAATTTCTAAAATGAAATTCTGAATTCACTTATAACTTTTTATTTATACGTATTAAACGCTTAAATAAAAATTAAATCTAAATTTTCTAAAGCTATAAAATTTCTCAGTATTTCACCGTGTCTGAATTTAGCTACAAATTTAAATTTAAAAGGACATTTTCAAGTTTTAGGAAGAAAAGTACGTACTTTTTTATGCGGACCCAGTAAATGTAGATAAAGGTACATGGCAGTACAAGGTCGCATGACCGCCTCTTGAATTTTAATGTCATGCTCCCTTTGATAGTTGTAAAAATGATTTCACGAGATAGCTTCAAGTAAAACTCCCCGTTCACGTTCATACCGCATGCATGCACTTCTGTATAAGAATATCTTTTGGTTACTTTGCCGCGGAGTTTCACAAAGATGTTTGCCGGGAACAATATCTCGGGGCTTATACACTTTGTTCCGAGTTTAAAGTAATAAAAAATCTTTGTATGCGAGGAGGAACGAGAATGAACGACATCTTACGAGTATTATAAAACCACATGAAACGTGCGACCTAACATAACGTACTTATAAAAGCGTGTACTCGATCACAAAACCGAGTACCTTTTTTAAGAGAAATATTGTAACATTATAGTCTTCTCTTCAGCGATCCTATTTTCTGGTTGTGCCTTCTTCACATTTTCGCTAATAGATGTGTCACTAAATTTGCGTTTTCAATTCGGTGTCGGTCGCGATGGTGGCGGCGGGCGGCGCGGGCGGTTTCAATCAAAACAGGCACGCACTCGTTCCACATCCTCACCGGCTTCGCCTTTTAGAATAAGAATTGTCTTTTTCGCATTGCTCACTGTTGTTTGCTCGAAAAGTATGGAAATGGCTTTTGCAATTTGCGTACTGTAAAAAAAAAATAACAAAATTAGAGAAAATATATTGCTTTCATATTTATTATATATACTATGCGCTCAAAACAAAATAAATTGTATTAACATCTAGACAGTGTTGTTATACAGAGTATATTGATATTGCATATTTAATAGTGCTTAGCATATTTCGTGGACGGACGTAAAATACTTTATCTCCCGTCATGTGATACCACCATTTATCTTCCGTAACAGTGTGATCTCCATACTGGCGTGCCCCGGTTGTCGCTTGGGGCACCGTGCCCACCCGCCATGAAATTAAAGCCGACTCGCGCCGAACGAATGATTGAATAATAAACGAAAGAATTCGCGTCCTGCCCTTGTATTACGTATTCATGACGACTGGCCCGTGGACGCTGCGATACAAGGCACTGACATGCATACGAGACATCTGCTACGATTCAGAGTAAAGTGGTAATAACTGAGTTTTATAAGAATTATATCTTATGTATCCAAGATATCGCAACGGAGGAAATACAAGCTAAACTTTGTCTTACTATTGTATTCTAAGCTCTAAATAGATAGATAATGAAAACAAATAACCGTTACTACATTAATGACTTTTTCTCAAATCAATTAAAATGAAATTAAATAATATGTTACACATTAAATGTTTATAACTCTTCTTTATTATTTATAACACATTTTTATCTAGTTTACTGGAAAATACGTACTTTTTTCAATAATTACATCTTTATTTCGTGATTTGTAATTTACACAATTAAATTAGAATGGTTTTAGGTAAGCATCATCAGATACGAGCATGAGTAGAGAGTAGAGATTGTAGCTTATCTTAAGTAGACCAGCTGAACCTTTAATAGAGAGATGTCACCAAAGAAAAGACTCAAGATTGTATGATGCAGTTATTTAAAGCGGTCGGAATTGTGTGGGATTGCTAATAAATAATTAAATATTTATAACCAAAACATCGGTTGGATTTTACAAAATAAACTTAATTTGCTTTATAAAATATCAGCTGCGGTATTTTTAATCAAATGAGACTAAGAAATACTCCGAAAGTAATTGCAGTCTAAGTTTGCATTAGCATAAGAGAAACTGTTAAAAATATCGGTAAGGTCCAACCGAGATCCCACGGGGCCCACCGCAAAGCAACTTAACCCGAAATTAAATCAAAGAGGGGCTTAACCAATCAGGCCGAGTGCTATCATTGAATCGGCAAAGGAACACTAAAATTACTTCTTGATGCGGAGAAACGAAGATTCATCGTAAAAGTGGTGGGTGTGGGTGGAGGGGGTTAGGGAGTCGTCTGAACGGTTTTCCGTGTTTCACAGAAGTCCACGGACGGCGATTACGCCGCACGTAGCTACTACGCGCCGGACTGGACGCCGGACGGCCCACCAGCTAATGTTGTGTTATAAACATGAAAAACCGTTCCGGTGATTTCGTTCTCTCAATGCTCCCTTTTATTTACGCTCAGTTTAAATCCATGTCCATCTAACTACTTCTTAGAATTTAACGTCCTTAAGATTTAATGTTTTATAAATATATATTTAGTAGATAAAGTTTATTTCAGATTAAATACATAAAAAGACATAAACTCAAATAAAACAACGGATAACTAAAAGATAGCTCATATCATTTTATTATTAATCCGTAAACGAAACGATCGGATCACTTTCGATGAAGGAAACCACTTTAATAAAAGGAAAATGTAATTACCGAGAATGACCTGTATTACATTAAGGAGCATCACTTTCATAATTAACGATAAAGCCGGTACAGCGCTCAGGAAAGACAAAGGGTCTAAATTTACGCGTGCCTGTGGTGCCACCTGGGTCATGTCTCCTTTTACTTTATCCCGTAAAGATTAAGTTCCCCGAATTTCGCCGAATACGTGGCGCCCCTCTCGTGAAGAGAGTCATTTTGCTGTGTTTACTAGATTAGGGGATTTTTTATATGGCCCGACGTTCTCAGACGCGTATATTATGACGCAAAATGTTTCATACTGATTTCAAAATCTGGTACTCGACGGTGAATAGCTTTTGTTTAAACTTTTACCTGTTTTTTCTTGTAATTTTTCGGCGTCTACTAAATCCGACTTAAGGTTGATTAGACTTGTTAATAGAATAACACCCACTTATCCTCTTTAAAGCTAATATTAGCTATCGGAATAATGAATCAAACTTATTTTATTAATGACCCGTAGTCCTAAAATTCAATATGACTAATTTATATTGAACTAGCTGAAACCGCGGCTTAACCCGCGTCATTCAGTCAGTGACAATATATATATATATATATATATATATATATATATATATATATATATATATATAAATATATATGTATGTATTTATACATAAACGTTATAGTAGTACATTTTGAAGGGTTTTTGTATATTAATATATATAAATATACATTTCCCATATTTTAGGGGTGCTTGCTTTCCGAGGTACGGGTGTGTACACCTGACCCAGGGTTTGAACGAAGGCCTTCGAGATCTGCGCTTCATAAACTAACAGCAAGCCGGTCAAATAAGTAGTTTGAATATATATAACTAATTTATTTTGCTTAGTTAGTTTATTTTTATTGCATCGCAAAATACTTTTATTTTCTCTTTATTCTTTCTTATCTGACCATAGAATCATTTCTTTATGCAATGGTTAAAATATTTCTTCCGAATTTCAAATATTTCAATAATTTATATGAAAAAAATTATTATAATATAACGACAGAAACCTTTACAATGAATACGAAATGAAAAAGGAACAATAGTAACTTTTAATTCTAGATAACTTTAGGTTTTAGGAATACAGTGTGCCTCATGTATGTTTAATTTACTTAGGTTTACGATAGCGTTAATGTTAATAGCTTGGACAATAATCGGAATCGCTTAAATTTTAATCTTAAATTAAAATACTACTCGTAAATCTATCAAGTACTAAACATATATGTTGTTCTCTTTTAAATTGCGTGACGAAATTTATAATATTTAAATTATTTAAAGATAATAAAGTCATAATAATAAGGTCCTCCAGACCGATTTCGGCCACGGCGGCTAATCTCAAGAGAGACTAGCCAACTGCGCACGATATATTATAGTGCACAAGTGTGTGCGCAAACACGGGTGCACTCTCTTTGCTTAGCTCTCATAATCCGATGGGACGGCAATCCGACACGACCGGAAAGAGTTCAGGCGCAGGACCAACGGCTTAACGTGCTTTCCGAGGCACGGGAGTGTTCACACTTCCAACTTCCCGACTCCGGGTTGCTACTGAGAGTTTTCTGACAGAAAACCCCAAAAACTATTTATTGGCCCGACCTGGGAACTGAACCCAGGACCACCGAGTCTGCGGCCTTATATCAAGCCACTAGACCAACGAGGCAGTCGTAATTGAATTAATATACTGAATCCTCTGCGGCAAACTCAATCATATCATAGATCGTTATAAATTCCATCACGCAAATTACAACTATTGTAATAGAAAACAAAGTAATTTAAACAGAAACATATCATATTTCTTGTTAAATTTCACTGTCATTTAATATGCCTAGTAGGTTCTTTACGTTCGTCTGTCCCTAACAAATGGGTCAGTCGTAAAACAGACATTCTTACAGAAGGTTATTTCATATTATTAAAAATGCATACAGTTCGTTGCTTACTGGGCCGAGTTTATTGCACGATACATAGTTTAAAATATCATTATTCCTACCACCTTTAAGATTACATTATAATTTTGAACTTATTCATCATTGTTTTATGTGGCTTATTGCAATTCATAATTCTTTAGTATGTATAGACCATACGGGACTCTGTATAAATCATTTTTTAAACCACTGAAGAGAAATACAATTTATTAGCCCTGAAGAACTAACAGTGTGGATGCACATACACTGGTTATATAATGCAGTTTCAAGGACTTGGTGGTTGGGTTTTATGTACACCCAACTGCCACCTACCAGCCGTAGGTTTGGTTATTCTTCCACCAAACAACAATAATAAGTATTGTTATAATTATTTTTTGTTTTGAATTTAAAACCAATTAATTTGAAAGCCACTTAATTTTCAATTTTATAAAAGTATTTCAATATACAGATTATTGGCATCAAGTATTTTTTATACTTTACAAAGCCCATCATCTTTTTCCATGGCCTTTTAATATAAATTATATTAATGAAATTTAGCCGGGATATGATATTTATGAGAGTTAATATTTTCTAATCTTTTTACTCCCGAAAGGCATTTTGTTAATCCCAAAAGGCATAACCTTTTTAAAAATGTAAAGATAATCGTATACATAATGTAACTTTAAAATTATGAAGTATTAAAAACAAAAGCACAAACGATTTTTTTAAAATAACAAATATTAGCAAATATATACAAATTAGAATACTTTTTACTCATTCTATAAAAAATAATTATCATTATTTATTTATATTCCCGACAGAATTGTAATCGAAATCAGAATATAGCCTAACACAAGACATAACAAAGCTCCATCGAACCACAATCACCGAAGTGAGCACAATTTAGCAGTTACGCAGTTCTCTCTCAATTACACTTCAGTCTCCCCTCTGCGGCGACTCAAAGGCGATGCGATGCAAACAAATCAGTTCAATAAATAGAATGCCGCAACAATGCAGTGTCAACACAATATGCTATATAATAAAGTTATTCCATAGCCATACATTACCATAGCGACATATAACAGGGCTACCCGCAATATAATGGCAAAATTACGTTAAAAATTCAATCTTGAAACATATCAATAATCTACGGTAACTTTAAATTTCGAACTTGTCTTCGATTATTATTTTTAAATAGAATGTATCTTTATTTTAATTGGATTAGTATATTTAACAAACTTCTTTCTACATGTATTCCAATTTCGAATTTTATTGGTTTTTTTTATTCTTTATCCTACATTTAGGCTGATGAGAGATGTGTTTACACTTTTTATGTTTTTATTATTTTTATGATTTTAACGTCGTGTTTTGGATCCGTAACTTTACTACATAAATTATAGTCGTGAAATATGTGATATAGTCGTGAAATGAAAAAAAAAACGTTGAATATAATAAAAAAATATACATAAAAAATACGACACCCAGCTAAAAAATGAAAACAGAATTTTCAAAACAGTGTCATTCGCTATAATGAAAGGATTCTAAAGATAGCCTTTGCATTCAAATCTATTAAGGCGTTTAAAAGTTATGGTGAAATAAAAAACTGACATATAAACATACATGAACACATTCCTTTTTGGGCACTCGTAAACTACTGTTACGGTATACAGCTGAGCACAAACAGGTATTTCAAATTTATTTTATAAAAAAATATATGTGTAAAAATATAGACAAATATATTTATCTCACTCCCACACAAACCCACACTAATCAATGCCCCGATTATTATGATCGATTCGATATAACAAAAATGTCAGCAGAACAAAGCACATCACAGCCTTGCAAGACATTCAGGGCCTCGTGTAAATAGCCCTCAAGATCAGCGCCCCAAAATCCAATCAGCTATTGAATTAACCCGGTCCGTGTGACAAGAATACAGAATCACTCTCACGTCAAATGTTTATCTTTCATCTGGGCGTTAGTATAAGTGCGAGTACAGCGTGTAATGGCAGGACTATGGATCGGGACGAAGTTGCTGAGGCCCCGTAATCAGGGATTAACGCCCCCGTTCTGATGCGTTGACAAATCGCCATACCTGATAACGCTCTACCTTAATTACTTAATCTGAATAACAAATGACGTAGCTATGTAGAACTTGTACGATTTTTCAAAAATACGTATCAAAGTAATAAATAAGAAGACGTGAAATTATATCAGAAGCTGCATTGCGTTTCGAAAAAGGTTTTAGTATGTAATATTAATTATTAAAAAAAACGTGACAATTGTGAATTTCATTTTAATTTTCACAATCAATGTATAAAATCAAACAAATAAACATTACAAAAATATATCCATACACACATACATACATCTTAATATCTTCTATAAAAATGATTTAACTAACATATGGTATCGCTTCCGTTGTTGTACATTTTTATTCTGCATCTAATAATGTAACGTCTGCTTGAAACAAAACATGCATATTTCCCGAGGCCCGACTAAACACAGCGACCTACAGGCAATATTTTGTTCGACTACCGCGATATCGGTTTATTCAAATGCTCTATGTCCGACCCGAGCTCAAAGAATCATCCTGAATAACATTATACATATTGAAATTCTTATACCCCCTGCCTTACATCTTTGGTTTATTATTCTATGAATAAGTTGATAGGATGCAAATTCGAGATTTAAATCATTGATTCGCTGGTAAACAAAAATGTAATCGAAAAAAACATCAGACGCAAAACTCGTATAATATAATTACTAAAGAATTTCCTTCAAGTAATGACTTGTTCAAAGAATCGACTTAGCAATTCAGCACGGAATCGCTGCTAGCATTCTCAAGATCACTTCGCTAGGCACGATTTGTGTAATTTCAATGAAAGAATATTAGAATATAAGTCTTACAGTTATGAGTTAATTAAATATTTAATTTCATCATCATTTGACGTATTTAATTTAAAATTCGAACGTTCTTTTTTATTTTAACTAATAATAATTATATCTGTGGTCTTGTGTCAGAAATATTTATATAATGTGTGATATATATGTTGCGATTTTCTTTTTAATTTAAACACTTTTTTTTCCAATTTAACTTTTTGGTGCTTGTGATTATTACATTATTATTGTGATTATATAACCCAGTATAAGAAATTGTATTCATAGAATAAATATAAATATGAATATACAATTTTGTTTTTTTTTTTTAATTTATATTTAATATATTACAAAAACGGTCCAATATAACGCAAATATTTCATTATAAAAGACCTTAAAAATGTTCAAACGCAAAACTATGGTCTTCTGGGAGCTAAAATTGTATTCGTTATGATTGAGTCACAGTCACGCTGGCCTAACAAAAGCCATCCCGATTATAACACAGATGAGATCAAAGCCGGCCGCTGCTGCTACTACTTCAAAGCAAAATTTTATTGGAAACATTTACATTTTTATTGGCACGCTAGGACCACAGGCTGCCGTTTTCGTCCTGAAACGTAAGTGATTTTGAATTTTCTCATGTGTATTTTATTTCCTGATTTTATGTTTGTTCAATATCAATAGCGATTACCATTATGAAAATATAACGACCAAATGTTCTTTTAAATTTTCGACTTCTTTTTTTTTATTGAGATATTTCTACTTACTTATTTATTATCTGTAGTTAATTTCAAATATAGCTTAATATTTATTTTATTAAAGCTGACACTAGTGAATCTTAACCGAATATTGGGCATTCACACCCGAACAAACACCATTCGAGATTGATGCCTGATGATTCTGATGCGTTTAATTAGTGTTTATAATTCAGTTGCTCCGTAAAGCATAATATCGCGAAGAAGACTTAATATGTCAGTTGAAATTCTGCGTCAATGGTTACGCATTAATTAACATTGCAGCAACATGATTGAATATGAACTAAATCCTCTCCGAGAGGGAAGTGAGATGAGACCTAAGCCCAGCATAATTAGTTGTTATATGAAAGTCAATATATATCAAATATTTAAAACAGTGAGCGTAATAGATTCTAAAGAATGTTAGATGGTATCTTTATGGAAAAACCATTACGTAAGAAAAGCTTTGTTTGTGCTGTCTGTGAGGCATATTTGGGTTGTTCGTGATTGATTTCACTGTAATTTCCATACGCGTGTTCTATTCGTATTAGCTACGTAGGCACTCACCAATATAAATTGAACGTTCACTTTAGTCTAGTGAAGTTAGTTTAAGGAAGACAAATAAAGTTCTTGGAGCTCACAATAAATTAGTCGGCGCATCTAGGACCACCTACACAATTGTACGTCGAGGCGACCTCGCGGCGCCTGCCGAGTCACGCACATGTAGTTTTTCAAAACCTTTAAGTATTTTGCTGTATTTCGATTATTATTCTTAATACGTTTCATATTATAAATTTTTACACGAAATTTACTATGTTTTTCACTAGTTAATTCCACAATTTACAATTTATATTGTATCATACGTGGTTAAATAGGTATATAGGGACTCGATTGAATGAAGGTGAAGACTAAGGGGGTACAGCACCTACACGTTTTAATATTTCGAAATATTATATCATTGTAAAACGAAAATGTTCTTCGAATTTCATACTTTATGTGTTAAAGCTTGACTTATGTTGATCATGTGTGCGAATCATTATAAACATAATCATTACATTTATGTATAATTTATATAAATACATATATTGCATTATATTTCTTTTTAATTTAAAGTTTTTTGTGGGTAGAAAAACTGTTAATTTCGCCTTACCAATTCTAAAAGACATTAAAAAACCCTTTACATAATCTAAATGAGATATTTAACTTCATATTTACTTGGCGGTAGAGCTTTGTTCAAGCTCGTCTGGGTAGGTACTACCCACTAATCAGATAATCTACCGCAAAACAGCAGTACTTGGTATTTTTTTTGTTCCGGTTTGAACGGTGAGTGAGCCAGTGTAATTACAAGCACATGGGACATAACATCTTAGTTCCCAAAGTTGGTGGCCGTTTACATTTCCTACCTCTATGCCAATGTCTATGGGCGTTGGTTACCACTTACCATCAGGGAGACCATATGCGTGTCCGCCTACCTATGCTATTTTAAGATATAAATTGTTATCTCTGTAAATCTCACGCTCAAGCTCAAGCACATTAATACAATGCGATGTACGGCGATAAAACTTGAAGTTCCAAAACATTAGCCAATTAAAACAAAATGAAACAACAAACCAATGAAATTTTGTATTGAGCCTTATCGTGACTTCAGTCAGTGCAATCAAATGTGAATATGAGATAGGTGAAATTCATGGCGCAATGACATGACAGAATACCATAGCAATTGCATTGACATGCATTGGAAATTCCGCTGTATTGAACAAATTGCCCGGTATGAAAAAATAACTTAGGTGATACGACTACAGGTATTTTATGTGAAAAATGATGAAACGCGATGTGACTATAATTTCAACTATGATTTGTAATGTAAAGTTTTGTATGTGTAATGTTAAAATAAAGGATTCTGTTTCAAAATCTTTTTCAGTAAAACAACAATAGTACAACCTCCAAACGTATATTATATACAGCGTGTAACAAAAACCCTGTCCGACCCGTGAACTGGTTAATAGTTATCGTTAGTCAGTTCTATCTATGTACCCCGATTAAAAAAAATATTTACTTAAATGACGAAAATTACATGGCAACACAGGTGCGGGCGATAGCGCTCTTACCTATCGGGTGGCTAGGCCAAGAGGTCATGACCTTAGTTGTCTATGTAATTTTCGTCATTTACAATTGAAAATGTCAATTTAAATTTTTTATGGGTAATTTAGTAAAAATAAAATCAAGTATTTTCAAATTAATTACATAAATAGATTCAACTCACGATACCTAATAACTTGTTCACGGGCGGACAGGGCTTATGTTACACATTGTATAACCCACCTAAAGTCTTTATTATTCTTATACGAATATATACTTAATAGTTTAATTAAAGGGTTAAAATAAGGTGAATTTATCACTTACATGAGAACTAACAAGTTTTATTTTGAAATGAACACTCGCGGTGTATGCTAGGTACAAAAGAATACATTTTACTTGTTATATTAGTTGTTACTTGTTATGTTACTTTACATCATAAAAATATTCACATATATCTTAACAAAACAAGCGGCTTTGTTGGGAAGAATGTCTTAAAGGAAATAACATTATTGAAGCAGTAAGAATTCGTATCCATCAAAGTGATCTGAGCTTATTAATATTTTGCCTGCACGTATGTATGTATAACAATCCTTTTTCATCTTTAATGTTATGTTGTCTCTCTACTCTTAATTTATATCAATTTAATTTGGAGAATTTTTTTTTTCATCTCAGGCAAACGTGCTTGCAAATGGTCGCAGGCGCCCATATACATTGACTTTTCTTTTTTTTATAGGTAGGCGGACGAGCATATGGGCCACTGGATGGTAAGTGGTCACCAACGCCCATAGACATTGGCATTGTAAGAAATGATAACCATGGCTTACATCGCCAATGCGTCACTAACCTGGGGAACTAAGATGTTATGTCCCTTGTGCCTGTAATTACACTGGCTCACTCATCCTTCAAACCGAAACACAACAATACAAAGTACTGCTGTTTTGCAGCGGAATATCTAATGAGTGGGTGGTACCTACCCAGACGAGCTTGCACAAAACTCTACCACCGAGTAAACACCGACTGTGTAACACATATTAAACATTCCTTACATAGCCATTATGCCAATACAAATGCAGTTTCCAGATACTGACCTCAGTTATCAAACCATTAAATGTCATGGTGGCGCAGTAGTGTGGCGACAAATAAATAAAAGGTAAACCCGCGGTAATCGTCTAGTTTTAACGGCTTAAAGATAAGCATGTGTGGCGTTGACGACGAGCGTTTCGTGTTTATTTTGAAATTATAAAATATAAAATTTCTGTAAAGATTAAATATATTTCACTTTAACATAATTTTAAGTAAGTAAGTCTTAATTTTAATTCTACATATTGGTATACGATGTATGAACCACTTGACCGATCGCAAGACAAAACTTCTCAAAAGTATCAAAATAAAACTGCTGTAATAAAAGTACTTAACTAAGAAATTCTCACTCCCTATCTTAAATAGTTTCAATAGAACTTTCCTCGGTGATCAAGTAAAAGGTCGAGCACGTACCGCTATAACCTAGAAACTAACAACGTTAGCGATTAAGAATTTTAACATTAAAAACTTGAAATAAAATTCAAAGCTATTAAATGTATTAACGAAATAGTAACATTTGAAATACAAAAATAGTTTTTATTAACATTAAAAAAAAAACATATTGAAAATCCAGAGTAAGGACCCGTGTATATGTTTGTATACATGAAAAACGAATAAATAATACATAGAAAAAATAAAGAGTACGATACTTTGGCAGTAATAACCGTAGTTTGGTGACAGAATGGACAGATATTGTCGTCAATTTGTTTGGCTACTTGCAAGTCGGCGCTGCTTAGGATTCGGACCGCGACCGTTCCCGACTTATGAACCAACTACCAATAAGGACAACTAAGTTAAGATGTCAGACGATTAGCGCCAACTCACGCTACCGTGCCTTTATCGAATTCATATATTTTCTACATTATTATGTTACGTCAAATAACTTTATTTATTTATTTATATTAATTACATATTAAGTTTTAATGAAAATCAATACATATTAAATCATTTATTACAGACATATAACTAATTTAAATCAAATCTTAACTGCGACTAATACAATATACCTTTACAATTTACATAATCATAATTATCGAATCCAATGATAATTAAAAAAAAAACATAGTATTAATTCAAACAAGAAATGTTGGTTGAAATAATTTTTCGAACATTAATAACGTATGGAGGCATTAGGTATTCCACAGTTTACTTTAGAAACGGAGGGCGTTAGGCGAGGCGAGACGACAGCGGGGTAGTAAGCCTTATTTGAGCCGCGCGCGTGACGGGAAACTGGAAACACGTCTTGTATGTCGTCGCCCGAATTCTCATCAAATCATCCCGCGACAATGTCGCTGCAAATCCCAGCGCGGGATCAACAGCATTAAAGCCAAATTGAAGCTAAGAAAATGGGTTCATATCTCCCACAAATTATATACAACATATTGAAACGTGAGTTTTAACTAGGTAAGTTTAATATATTTAAGTTGATGAATTATAGGAACAAAGTTAACTCAAATTACCATGAGGGTTACACCAACGTTGAGTTAGATTTAATAAATACACAGGTCTGTATCTTTTGTGATATATATAACTGTTACGATCCTTAACATCGTAACGTAAAGATTATATAAGTTTTAAATTTTCTCATAAAACCTAATGGAAAGTTATATAACTACCAAACGACGAAAAATATATTCATTCATATCGGACTTACAGTTCTTGAGATTATCGCGTTAAATACTCCAAGTTTTTATCAAAATGTAGTTTGATACCGGTTACATAACATAACGTTAAGTTACTAACATAAAACATTCCTCAAATCGGACCGATATTTTCTGAGATTAGCGCGTTTAACTAAACAAACTCCAACTTTTTAATTTAAATAAATTAGACAATTTACATCAAACTGAGAAATGTAAATAAATACAAGTTAAATGAATGTTTATTTGGAATGAACAGGGAAAAGACTTTTATTAGAACATTTAACAAACAGTAGCACTAAGGCAAATAAAACAATAAGAGTGCAAAGTGAACAAAACACCTGTAAGGTAATACCATAATACGTTTGGCATTACCCCAATGAATAAAAAGTGACGGGATAACACAATGAGATCCTTCGGAAGCGACATCGTCTTCGCGAATCATTAATTTTAATTCGTACCCTGTGACGGCGGCTCTAATGAATTATTGGAAATCGCTGGAGTGTCTCCCTTCGCCCGAAGTGTTCGTTCACTTTTTCTTTGAGACTTAACATAATTTAAAAAAATGTTCTACAACTTTCCTGCATACTAATTACTTGTTGTGTATTCTTCGGTGGGAGTAAATTCACCACCGAAACTTAGCCGGCTTAAGACGAGATTGGCAACTTTTATTCTACATCGATTACTTAGCGCCTATTGTATGAACGGAACTTATTAAAGCTTGTTTTTTTATTCATAAAACTTTCTCGGGATATAATCAAAGGCAACATTAAAATAGTCCAAAGTACTACTCGGTATAAAGGACTCGAACATGGCTGCTTGTTATGCACTAAATCTTTAGAAACTTAATGGAGTCTCATTTTTATTCCGAGTCAAGTTACTGTAGATGGACTTGAATAATGGATAGGAAATAATAATCGCTATTTTCGGCATCTAAAAATTCAGCACGAGTGTTCGATCATTTTATTTCTATCGACAGATACATTATCAATTTCGTGAGAAATAAGAATTCAATTAGCATCACAATACGAATAATACAAAGAACCCTTGAAACTTTTACTTCTGTTTTACAATTCATTATTCTTCTATAAGAATATTTGCTAAAAAAAACATAATGCGAAATACTATTTCTATGAATGTGAAGTTGGTCTTCAAGGACCTAAAAAGTTCTTGAATTAGCTTATTTTATTTTACTTAATATTGATATATTGGAACAATTACACACATTTTCATTTAGAAGTTCTGTAGTGTGCACACTTGCGAAATATCTCAACGGGTCTCATCGCGTTTACGTGTGAACGTCGCCGATGCGTGTCCGTAAGCTTGAGACAAGAAAACTTGTATTTTTTAAACTTCTGCCTCCGTATAAGCCGGAGGAACGAAAGTTACAATTGTATTCCCCCTTTACCCCCTTCAATATGTGACCTGCTTATTTATAGGAAAGGAGGAGTTCTCAGACAATATGTCGCGCACCAATATAACATAGACATAAATAGAACAAAATACATCTCAATCTAATATGGAAAGTGAACCATTTGGTTATGACTATCAACTTTCAGTTCATAATAACAACCTAAATGGACCTTTTTCAATTTCTAAAAACACTCTTGAAATGCAAAGGACGGAAAATGTTTTTAAAGTAGATATTCGCATGCACGTATAGGACAGCCGCTCAGTATTCAGAGCGCAGTCGTCATTAGCCGAGCCAGACGTTAGATTCCCCAGAAGCAGTACGATTGTATCCACCCCAGTCCAGCTGAATAATGATTAAATTGCAAAGGACTCAATTGATAGCTGTATTGTTACATAATGTATAATTCCGTTATTTTAATACGAAATTGCATAAAAATTCTTTATGTTATTTCCATTACAATCCCTTATGAAATGTTTAAATGATAAACCTAATACATCCGCAGAAACCAAAACATCTGATGCGTTTAACTTTCACGATTGTTTTACAGAATTCCGAAATTTAAATACAAAAACCATTTTGTGTTCAAATGAGTTTTCCGAATAGCCAATTAGTTGTTAGCGCCCGGCCGCCCTCGTTCGCTTTCATTAGGCTATATAGTTTCCCAAATATCTGGACCCCTCAAAGATATATCTTTTCTTTCTTCCCACTTTCTTCTATGTTTGTACGAATTGCGTTTACAAACGAGTTGTAAAATTTTAGTGATGTTTCGTGGTTATGAAGCATAAAGCTATATAGCCTTGCAGCTACGTGAGTAATTTAGTAAAAATTTCTTTAACTTTCGTATTATTTACATGTAAGCTAAAATAATAATCGTTAAAACAATAAATTTAGTACTGATTGAAAAGACAATTTAATCGTCTAAATCCAACCGCATTTAATTATTTACAAAACGGTTTCAAAACTTACAATCCATTAAAACATAGATCATTCACAGTTCAACAAATAAAACTCCTCAACACGAAAGTAAATGAGAAAGTCAATCAAACCCAACAGAATTAAAATATTTATCCCAAAGCGGAAAATAGGGAGCAACTCTTTGGAATGTGCAATTCCTTTCTTATTTCATAACGCAATCTTCCCCGCTTCTTATCTTACAACGAACATATCTCGCCCCCGCTCTCGAGGAAAATCATCCAATATAAAATCGGTTTAATTTGCGCTTTTCGCACTCAATGGGATGGAATAATATCAGGCAATTTGGTTACCGCGGGCATAAATATGGCGGGCCGCGCTGTAATTGTAACGCGAGCAATTCGCGCCTCGTAACGACCGAGGAGAGAAAACTTCGCCCGTTTGTAAGCAGGATGGCCGGGCCGAGGGCAAACGTTGTCCTCTCATTGCCTCATTGCTTCATTGCCTCTTTGCTTCAAAGTCACGAGCTTTATCGACGCTGCAATGATTCTTTAAATAATTTACCATCCGTCGCATAATTCACTTGAAAAGATTTATTCGTTGTCAGCACTTTTTCATTTTGGTCAGGAATAAAAATAATTTGGTATTAGAATTAACTTTATAAATATACACCAACATATTGAGTAGGTAACTAAAATAACATTATTTATATAGAAAGAAACTTGTTGTTTTTTAGTTTAAATCACAGAACATTCGTTTTGATTTTTTAATTTAAACGTGCAGTATATTGTTTATTATGAATCATTCAGTAATTAGTAGTTCTGTGAAGATTTCCTTGCACGTGGCGCCTCGGTCGCTGGAGAGAAAATGTATTCATCTTACGAAGAGTTTCCTAACCGAAGTTACTTAATCTTGGAAACAAAATAGCTACTGTACCTGAATTAAAAACTTAACTCTCAAATTATTGAATTCATTACCCCTACTGATGTTATTCTCCTGCGTTACTTTGCCCATGGTAGCCATCCTAACCACAATCTCCGTTGCAAATTGTATAAGCGATAATGCACAAATATATTCGATAAATTGGGTTCACTCTATTCCCTTAGTGTCTTATTCTCGTTTAGCCATTCTTAAATATAGCTTCAAGCTTGATTGTGAGGTCTAAAGACTAATCTAATGTGTTGGTTGGATCCGAACTTGTTCCGGTCTTTATTGCACGAGGCCCGAACATGCTAAGCCATTCTCATGTGTGAGATATATGGTTTGCACATGATTCAATTCGGTTGCGTTTTAACAGTGTCGGATACACTACTGCACAACACTGTTACCGTCTGCTTTTGACTCTTTACACGTATCCCTCAAATCCGCTGGGACGGCAATCTAACACAATCCGAGAAAAATTCGGTGCATTACAACCGGCTATGCATATTTGCAGAAGAACAACAACCCAAATAAATATAACTACAAGCGCGATTGTGAGGTCTAAAGACTAATGTAATGTATTGGATGGATCCGAACTTAGTTTCAAACTTTCTTTTGTATCTCTTCATATTTATATCTAATATGATGTGCAGCTGATCCATAATTTTTGACCATTTCAAAGCACGTAAAGTGATAATTTAATAAATTTAACTTAAGCCCTAACAAAACTATCATCACATTTTTGATACAAAAATAAACGGGTAAAAAATATTACTGCCATCCAAATTGCGCCATCAAAAAATACATACAGTTTTAGTTCAGAGCGATATCGTCTCTATTTTAAGTACCATAAAGATTTAAATAGTTCGTAGATGTAATAAAAGTGTTTTGATACTTCTTCATAAAAGTTAGTAATTATATTTTTAAACGAGCACTGCACGTGACTTTGTTCACGTGGAGTTTAGACAAGGAGATAAAGTTTTGTTAAGTTTCCTTTGGGAGGATTATCATTTTATGTTATAACAAATAAACCAAACACCTCGCTGACTTTCGTTAAAATCTAATTAGTGTTTTTTAATACAAGAACGCGTGAAACTTTATTTTACATATCGTCCAGAGAAGAAAAATTTTTAAGAACTACCTACTCGAACTTATTGCGGGAGGGGAAAGCAGATGTTAGATACCCTGAGGTCTTTTCTGTATCCCAGACGTTGATGATGACGATATGATACACGTCATAATCATCGGTTGAGTAGCTAAGACGTGAAAGTGTAACAAACGAATTCACTTTCGCATTTATAATATTATTTAAGTTTTTGTAAAGATATACCTAGAGAATATTTATAATAAGCTTAAACAGAAAATATATAATACAACTTTATATGGTACATAATAATATGCATAACTAAACACTCCAAATGTTAAAATACTAAATAGAATTTGGCTATACTTCAGCCGGTTCAGATTTTATAGTTCACAATTACGTCAACACGATTGGAGAGAGATAAATGAATGGATTCGAATGGATTCGAACCCTCTACTTCCTAGTCTGTTGGCGTATATTTAACCACAGATAGCATTAACATTTTAATTATGTGACAGCGGTTATTTTTTTAAAAAACTATGCTTCATAAATTAAAAAAATAAAAATTATATACAGTATACAAATATGTACATACAAATGTTTCAACTTATTATTTACATAAGACTTATAAAACTTCGAAGTATTAAATCCATAATGCATTAAAATTGTCATATGGACGCATGGAAAAACGAATAGAGTATTGTGCGGTGTGCCCCTCAGTAAATATTGCACATCGACCTTTTAAAACTACACTACCTGACTAACAGACAATCGACTAATTTCGGCATGGTAGAGCATTGTCTCTGTCGCACAAAACCCTAATAGTCCGGTATGAATATAAAAAAAATATTATAAAATAAATTGTCAATATTATAATTCTTAATAATATTTACGTATATATCTCTATAAGCAAAGTGGCATAACCGTACCCACAAACCCGTGAGCCGGTAGCTGTTTTATAATTTTTTAGATTAATTTTAATAAAATTTCTCGTCGGCTATCCCTTAACGAGTTTAGATCCCTGTAAACCTACTCAGGCGACTATTGTTGGATAGCTTCTTTAGTTCCGCACAAAAGTAATTACGCGCAACTCTTCTTCGCTCCTTTGCTGAACGTAATAGAATAACGAAATGTCATTTTCTTTTACCCTGACCCTTCTGCGGTTCATGCGGGGAATGTTAAATTCCTGAAATTAGAATGAATAAACCGTGTTGTAATTAAAACTGGGTGCCGCGCGAGCGCTGCCCGCCCATCTTTCTTGCCTGGCCTACGAATTAAACACCGAATTGCTTTAGTAATTCGAAATATATATTCCTGGAAGATCTCGGTTTAATGTAAATCACTTTTACTGTCCCGATACTGTGCACTTAACTGTCTAATCTTATAAAGATGGTTTCATTTCTTTAAAGTAATTTAAACGCTGAAAGTTTTATATAAATTAAATTAGGATCATAGAACGAGCGATAGATAAGTGCAGGGATGTTTTGCGATACGAGAGTGTACATATTGCATAACTCTTTAATTGGTTGTTAAACGCATGAAAGCCGGGTCGCGTCCGAGCTTAGCTCTGCCGGCGACAATCAGCGCAACAGTTAACAGCCGGCCACTTCCGGGAGCAAGCCTCCCAAACTCGAGTAAATACTCCGCAATTTCTATAGTGATGTTTTTAGAAAAATATCGATAAATCTACATTGCCAATTAATACGATAGTCTCAATCGTAATTTATTATTTTATATATTTTGATCATATCTCAATCTGTACATAGTATGTGTCAAGGTATGCCACCTACACTGTAATATAAAAAAAATACATGATTACTTAATAGAAATAAAATCATATAGAATGAGCGCAAAAGAAACAAACTTATGCATGTTTTCTTTATTTAACGTTTCTTAATCTAATTATTCGTTCCAAGTTTCGGAAAATATACTTATAAGTTTTTTTACAACTGGCTTTGATGAGAAAGTTTTAATCAAATAGTCTTAATTGGTTTATAAGTCCCGTATACGGGGTTATGTCCGAGCTTTGCTCGACCAACGACAGTTAGTGCAACAGTTAACTAACAGCCGGCCACTTCCGGAGCCAACAACCAAAACTCGAGCAAATAGTCTACAATTGCTTTAGGGATGTTGTTACACAAATGTCGATAGCTTTTAAAAAAACAATTAAAGCAAATGATCCGTGTGAAATAGGATCAGTACAGGATGCTGTAAAAATATTACATACATAAAAAAGATCGAGTACAAAAGAAACGTCGTGTCGATATTATTAAGTTCTAGGATTATTGTCTAATGGACAAAACAATGCGACCTTGTTTGTTTACGCCCACATAGCACCAAAAGGTTTTTTATGGTTTGCAATATAGAATTGACTTTATTTACTTAGGGATTGATATTATTTAGCTAAAAAGCTATGTGTTACTTTTAAGGATATTTTTTTATTGAAAGCCTACCTATTCACAAACGAGCATATGGGTCACCTGATAATAAGTTGTCACCTACGCCCATATAAATTATTGTAAGAAATGTTAACCATCGCTTACATCGCCTATGCCCCACCAACATTGGAAACTAAGACGTTCTGTTCCTTGTGCCTGTTACACTGGTTCACTTACTCTTTCAACCGGAACACAGTGATAACAAGAATATGATATATAAGAACAAAAAGTGTGTGGGTGCAAAAGTATTACAACGATATGATCTAGTGTGCTAGAGACAACTTTTTCAAAGTTAGTTTATTTTTAAAGACTTTAAAGATTTAATATATTTATTATGATATAAACAATTTTTAGAAGAATATTATCAAAGAAATAAGCTAAGAACTAAGAAACGAATATTCTCAAAAAATAAAACTATACGATGTTTTTAATGGCCTGACCCGGTGTTTCATGGAACTTTATGTACCACAAGAAACTCTCACGTCAACTAAAGGTAGGATTATTTAATCTTTAGCCACCTACAAAAGCGTTAACCTGCGTTAGGTATTTGTTATTTATGATGTATAATACTATTTTCACAAGAATTTTATCAAATATAGAAACACAAAACAGACTTTAAATTTTACCCAAATTCGTTATTTCGATCTATTCAGGCGAATTCTTACAAACATCCATTGTCCAAACATAAGGAAATTCACGTAATGCAAAATAAGTTACAAAATTGAGTTGCCGAGGAACGGCTGCCTTGCCGAACTACCGTCTAAACTACATTTGCCAACTTACTAACATAGGCAATCGAAAAATAGAAAGTTCCTGGACCAGGATCGAGTCTAACTGTGTAACTGGCATTCTTCAACAACTTTAGGTGAGAGCCGCGCCAGGAATTTATTTGGTTCATATGCTAACCCCAGTTTATTTATTGTAAACATTTGAGGAAACTTTGTACAGACTTATTTAAATTTTTCGCTATCATTCGAATAACAATATTTGGTATAAATACGTACTTACTAGTCTATAAACTGTGGTCTAGGAGGACGTTTGACTGAATATTATTAAATAACAAATTGCCAGATAATATTCTAAGTTCTGGATCTTTAGAATTTTTTGAATATTTCATTTATTTTTCATAGATTACAAAAAAATGCTCAAAAATATCAAATTAATAATTGTATAAATCATTGATATACTTTTAAATATTCTTTCGTATTTCCTGCTATAAATATTGGTTAACTATTTATTTACCGTTTTACAATATCTTAGTCAAACTTCTTGCAATATGATACCGCAGCGCCGTAAACTTTTGGTTTTCAGTAAATCACGACCGAAGTTTCCTACGGCAAAACGTTATTAATTTTTAAAATTATTTTAATAAATAATTCATAATGATTGATGAATTAAAATTGATTGAATGATTATTTCTACGCATACATAATCTTTTATATACAATGATATTATAAGTAAAAAGGTGTAGATAGGTTACAAGCACTCCGTGAGCACTAGTTCGAAATCAAGATTACTATCAACACTTCACCTCAGTATTATGTCACCATTGTCAATGGATAGACGTCACGTAGCGATTACAATTATAATTAAAAGTGACCCAAAATAACCCGAAATGCCGTCGTGTGTTATGAGATATTGCACAAATTATACTAGCAAAACTTCTTAAACTTAAGGAATCACTTTTCATTAGTAAGTTTACTATTTATCTTAATATTTTCACAAATCAAATATTATATTCGTAAAATATGACGTTAGAAATGCATGAATGCAACAAAAGTATATTAATGAACGAGTGCAATAGAGATAGACGACGTTACTGATCATTGAGTAAAACACAAACAGTGGTGGCAGTTGGCACATATTATATTATAATTTTATATGTTTGTTTTATTTATATAAATGAGAAAGAATATTAAATTATTAATTATATTATATTACTAAATTGAAATCAAAATATAAATAAATATTTTTATCATTATGTCATAAAGAAGATGTTTATTTAGATGTATAAATAGTGTATGATCATGATGTTGATATTGTTTATTTGATATTAAATTTTTATAAAATTATTGTTTATATTTCAATGAATTTTTAGTACTTTTACAAAATGAATTTATGAGTAATCGCATTCATAGGCATAAATCCGGGTAAGAAAAAAAGTACGTCTGATGATTTATTCTATGTCGTTTCTTTGACACGAGACGATGCACTCTCGCAAATATAATCGTCTTTTTTTCACTTGTGATACTTAAATCATGCCACCCTACTTTAGCGACAAATCGTAATGTAGTGTGTATATTGCAATATAAAGTTATTTATGTGTGCGTAACAGTGTCATTTTCGTAGATTGAATGCTATGTATGTAACCTATCTACACCTTTTTACTTATAATATCATTGTTTATATATATAAAAGAGGATGTTTGTATATGTATGACATCGATAAACTCAGAAACTATTTGATCGATCATTATGAAAATTGGTATGTATATATATTTTTCCACGGAGAAGGTGGCCACCAGGCGGCGCTGTAAAGTATCGACTTCCGCCTAAATCCAAATAACACATTTTAACACATAACAAATCATAAGTGCACCAATAATAATTTATTAATTACTTTACCTTTATGTGCACTAACAAGATGGCGGCGGTTTTAAATCAGTGCGTTTCTTTTTTTTTAATAATGCTGATGTATGGAGCAAGGAGTCTCCTAACTGTATGTATTTAATTATTATTTACATTAGTAATTTAATTTTATTCGGTACCGTAACTATACTGAGTTTATATTTGTTTTGTTTCTGTATAATTTACATGCCGACCCGATAACAGTCTACTTAAATAAAGTATATTTTCATTTTCATTTTTGTTAATGATCCAACATATATTGTTAAAGTAAAATAAACTTTATTACTTCATTCGTATTATGTCTATTATAATCATACTCATTAGTGAATTGGCTAGTTTAGGATAATGAATGAGACCCAACTTATGGAAAATATAGTAAGTTTTATCAATCGAGATTGCAAGAACCTTAATCACCCTATAACGGTGACAAACCCACGCAAGCAAGGCAAAGCAAGGCAAGCAGGTGGAGGAAAGTTGGTAAAGAGTCAGCCAAATAGTTATCTGAAAAGCCAGATAGATATTTGCCAGCTGACGTCAAATAAATGAAATAAAGACATACGAATGAAAGTGAATGTCTTCATAAAATAAGAATACTTGTGAAAAACAAAAAAAAAGGCTAGATAACATAAACGCCTTGTAATTTTTTTACTTAAATTTTGATATGACTTATTATTGAACTGATAATAAAGAATTCCAGGTACATTAAAATGACGTAAATCCAAATTATATATGAGATACACCAAAGGCACGTCTGTGGAGATACATTTATCTGAAGAATAAAAGTAATATTGAATAAAAGTTTGACATTATTATTAATCGCTTTATTTTAAACCTCGTCTTAAAGTTAAGAAAAAAAGCAACCTTATAAAACCTTATATTTTCCTTGTACAAAATCTTCGTTCAAGAATTATTAATTGGAATTATTTTCTAAGAAGACTAGCTAATAGAGTAAACTCAATAATATCTTAATCCGTTATAAAAATATATTTTTATTAAACATTATTTTTGCATTGTGTTTGTATTTTATGTGATATTAATGAACTTTCCGTTCTATACATAAAGATGAAAATGAAGCATGCTAGACGTTACTTATTGTGATGTCATGGTGATTTTTAAACTTATTCTAATATCTGTATAATTATTAGTCAAAATTGAACAATTTAAATAGCAATTTCAACACTCAGCAGATATGCTACCGCAAAACAGCAGTACTTAATATTATTGTACTCCGGTTTGACGGATAAGTGAGCCAGTACATACACGCGCAAGGGATATAACATCTTAGTTCCCAAGGATGGTGGCGCATAGGCGATGTAAGGGATGGTTATTATTTCTTGCAATGCTAATGCGGCCATTACATGGTCATGTTACGAGATTTATTTAAATTGTGAGTTACCAGCACTTAAATCTTTATAAATAAAATGATAGAGGTCCGCAGTTGTGCGCGCATCACGGAAAAACTACTGGATAGATTTCAATTTAATTTTCTAAATTTTGTTTCTAGACTCTTGGCACTTAACAAAAAGAAAAAAATATTGCGATATCTTCATTTAATAAAAGGTTATTAAAGTTTCAAGAAACAACGATTTGTATATGCACTGCGTGCTCAGTGATGTCTGTTTAAACAAAGTATATTTTTGCTTGCGATCTTTTTGATGTTTTTTCCTTCGTACATAAGAAAACTTTGTTAATATATCAAGCAACGCGGACGAAGTCGCGGGTATCAGCTAGTAATAAATACAAGTAAATTATTATATACCCGGCCATTGATTAATAATAAAGAACCACTTATGGAGCCTTAATGATATTAATTTTTTTACATAATATTGAAATATATAATTTAAAAAAATGAAGGAACTTTAGATATCCATTCAAAGTTTTGGTATCTCTATTAAAGTTTTGGAGTCCACCATATTTCAGAATTTGTCTCCGAACGTCGACGTAATAAAACAGACAGCTAGCCATATCCATCTTGATTTAGAGGAAACAAAGGAATCA
Source organism: Nymphalis c-album (assembly GCA_963151315.1). NCBI lineage: Eukaryota > Metazoa > Arthropoda > Insecta > Lepidoptera > Nymphalidae > Nymphalis > Nymphalis c-album. The sequence goes on along the minus strand of OY720590.1, from coordinate 8,855,233 downwards.
GTTTGATGATCAATCTATTCATTAGTTTTATCCCAAACAAGCAAATTTCGTGAATCATGCATACATTTTTTGAATCACTATTACCCAGAAGATAAAAAAAAAGAATTCTTGCAATTTTGCTTTTAAATGTATTTTAATTATTACTAAAATACAAGTAATAAAATGTTGCTGTCCATTACATAAGAAAATAATAATAATGCAGTATTAATTTTGTTATCACGAGATATCTGAGGTACCAGGAGGACGACAATGAAGATATAGTTACGGCGACGGTGACGGTTCGTAATGGTGTATCAAGTTAATTTAATTACTATTATACATTTTGAAGACGGATCAAATATATCGTTAAAAATATAACATATACTTATTTCGAAATATTACTTGGTGGTAGAGTTTTGTGCAAGCTCGTCTGGGTAGGAACCACCCCTCATCAGATATTCTACCGCAAAACAGCAGCTTTGTATTGTTCTGTTACGGTTTGAAGGGTGAGTGAGCCAGTGTGATTGCGGGCACAGGGGATATGACATCTTGGTTACCGGGGTTGGTAGCGCATTGGCGAAGTAAGCGATTGTTAACATTTCTTGCAGTGCCATTGTCTGTGGGCGTTGGTGACCACTTGCCATCGGGTGGCCCATATGCTCGTCCGCCTACCTATACAATAAAAAAAAATATATCCGTAATTTCGTATCCGTAAGTCAATCATACATGTAACTCCGTTTCACTGAAGTCGCTTCGAAATTCGAAAAACTAATTTAATAATCTTGTTGTTTAACACTTTCACGCCTAGAACAATGAGAGTTAATTGCCTCCAACGCTTCTATGTAATTTTAAATTCTCAACAGGTAGTTAGTTAGAGCTCGTGTCTTTTAAAGCCTACTGAGAAGTGGCTCTTAAAGGAGTAGAAAAAGGCTGCCTTCCACTGAACATCTAACTATTTACTTATTATTTTGCACAAAACATACAGACACAGATAGTACATAATTTTTTTGCTATTTAGAAATGTCGAATAAAAATCCAACTCTACAGTTGGAGTCGTAAAACAACTTCTTCCAACGTCGTCTGATCCTGCATCAGAACTAACGCAAGCATTCTAGTATATACTCTTAATAATACTAGACCTAGTAAACCGATGAATGTACATACAATGTCCTGTGAGGGTGGTATTTTCCTAGAAAAAACTGCTTGAAAAATATATATAAATAAGTTATAGAATAATATCACTAATTCGAGAGTATCTCGCGATCTAAAGATTAACCGGTGGACTGTAAGACTAAGCCGTCAGAGTGAAGCAACGTAAACAGGGAATTTCCATCCAGACGGTCTACACGCCCGGGGTCATTCAAGTTTCATCACCAATAGCTCCAACCTCATAACTTATTCAGTTAGGAGCAGGTAACGCGTTTTCGCGTTTTAACATTCAATTTGCTACCTGTACCTGTACCTGCGACTATAATATTCCTGCTTAATTTAACATTTCAGCTCAAATTTTTAAATTATTGTATAAAATAATTCATAAGAGAAATACGTTCAGAAATAAATTTAAAATAATTTTAATTCCTGTTGTAGGGTTGAATCGGGAAATACCCTCTATAGTTCCCTGAAATCCCTGCTTCAAAAGAAGGTTCAAATAACTGTCAGCACTCCTCTGTACTATGTATTATTTTAGTACCTGCAAATAACGTGGTAGTGACACCTAAACAAACGCGTAACTTACGTGACGAGCTCTTCCCACTTCCCACCCACAGCACTTAGGTAATAAAACCGAGAAAGTAGTTTTAAGTAAACCCCGCGACAGCCATTGCGGCCCCTTATTACCCGCTACAAAACCCTCCTTATTACACGAGACAAACAAGTTATTCGTTTCAAATTGAAAACTTTCCACCCCACTAGCCATACTGAGGCTGTGGCCCATAAATTCCCGCCAATTTTGTTTTATTTCGCCATGCAGGCACGGTAATAAAAGTAAGCTGGACGTGAGACAAAGCCTCTAGCTGGGATTACGCGGCCATCGCAATGGATCACTGTTGCCTGTGATATGGTGTCTAAACAACGGTATCTGACTAACTGAACTCGTTTTCATTTACAGAGTAACCGCATTAACTGTTGTATGAATTTCATAAGCTTACGTCATAGTTTGACATTGATCATATGCAAGTGTGCGTCTCCTTGTTTCATCTACACAACACTAACACATGTGAACAAAATCTTATAAAACGCAATACCCGAAAATAAGTCTGTATCTTTGGTGCTAGAAATCTTCAATAACACCTATATCATCTTGGCAATTTAAGCAAGAAGGCCGCATGTGTGATCTTAGCTGCAGACTCATTGTTCTAGTGTTTCCTATACGAAACGTGTTGTGTAAGCACAAGTGTAAGCTTCGTTCAAGTAAACAATGCCGTTCGTTTATTTTGAACACTCTCTTTGTTTTAGTATTCGCCAATCAGACGACGGAGGTTCTTTAAAGAAGTTTAATGCTGTTAATCCGTGAAGAATATAGCCTTTTTAAAATGTCTTTAGTTAGAAATTTCGCTATTTATCGCATTTCAAAAGTAAAATGAACCATAATGAAGTGTGCTTTCTTTAAGTTTCAGATGAAAGCGAGCTGTTTTTACGGCACCTAGAATAAAATCGCTACGCGTGAGTAAGGTGTCTCTTTGAGTGCATTCGGTGGAATTTCTCTAAAACAAACTTTATTTATTTCAAATAGAGTATAAAATTGAAGAAAATATTACAAGACCGAAACAATACCAGGTTTACGGATGGGATTGCAAACATTTGCTGTGTCCGACGGTTATGATCCGTCGTTTGAACATCACGCCAAATTTGGCTCGCTCATAAAAATACGAAGGAAACAGACTGTTACAAAACACACCGCTCAGTGTAGTTTAAATAATATGTGAGACCTCCAACTCCGACATTTCAGTGAATTTGTGCGATAATAAAAACTAGACACAGCTTTCGAAAAAATTAAGACGCCATTTTTTCTTTTTCTCTTACTTCATTTAATAGTTTTAACTTTTTGATAAATTTAACAAACCATTAATGACCATTCCATATCACCTGACCTTAGTTCTTCCCCCATTTATCATCAACCAGTAAATAAAAGCCGGCAAATGTCGTAAAAGTCCTAATTAACTCGCGTTATGTCACCTTTTATACACCTTTATCACAACACCAAATGGATAGGTAAGTCCAAAACAATAAACCACGAGACGTAATGTGCGACAAGAAAGAGCGTAGAAGCCAATTAATTTTTGCTGAGACTACGGTTTATGTTTTCCCGGATAAATAAGGAGATTTAGCAGCGGCGCCCGGGGCCGCCTCATAAAATGGCTAGCTCGTAACCGGGTCTGACCGAGACACTTACTAACGTTTCACGACATTTAAAAACTCGAAGACTAACCACTTTTCTCACAAACAAGTTTATTAAAAAACAACATCGTCTGTTAAAAAAAAAATTGATAAGGTAGGTTACGTAAACAGTAAATGAGAATTATATACCTCATATAAATTAAAAAATTTCGAACTCTATTAAAATTTACATCAGTATTGCTTATACATATTTTAATTTTATAAAATTATTACAAGATAATCACGAAGTTTTGCGATACAAGTGTATTTAATCTGTTCGGTATAGTAATTTCCATTCTGAAATGTACAATTTTATTTTCACTCGTTAAATAACAAGTACAAAGTTGCACGAAAGCGCAGAGTAAGTGTAAGAGTCAATGAGTTGCATTTTATTTTCACTGCTGAGGCGGAGCGACCGGGCGATGACTAAATAATGACCGGGATAACGCAGTTTTATTGCTGCCTCCGTGTTGCGAATATATAAATGAACCCTCGAGGGAGTGTTAAAGACGCCGTCAAAGAACTCCTGTCGAAACAAGTCGGACTCAGAGAAATGGCGCCGTAAAGCTTCCTATCCGTCGAGACGTCATTTTGCGTTCTCTACAAACTGCTGAATAGAAAACATAAATTAATTTATCATGAAGAATTACTTTTATAAAAGAATGGCGAAATTTCTAACATAATCTTATTTACTGAAAAAAACGATACGAAAAAACGAACTTAAATAAACCATTTACTTAAGTGTCATCACATCGAATACATCTCTCTTCTCCAACTCATCCCATTAGCATTTTCAGTATTGTTTGATAAATATTTTAAATTCATTATTAATAAATATGAATATAATATTATTATTATTTATATACTTTACACCAAACTTTCACACAACAATATTGAAAATTGCTAAGTATTAATAAAAAGATGCGATGTAAAATATCTAATCTAATTAGCCATCTCTTTCAATTTTAATTATGTCCTCGAGCTATAGTTTACGCATTTTTTTTTAATTTAAAGAGGTAATCCTAAGTGGTAAAGCTCTAGTACCAATTCTTGTGGTTCGATTATGATCGTTATATTAACAAAACGATTGACAATCGCCCAAGATTATATTGGCATAAATAAAATTTCAAATTATTTCTCTAAAACATGAGACGATAGAAAGATTCTCTAAAATTACATTTCAAATTCATCAAAATATAGTTATTATATATTATCTTTATAAATTATTATATAATTACAATAAATGCCCCTAAAAGTACCTTGTTCTCAAAACAACTATAACAGCAACATCACATTGAAGTTCAAATTAATTAATTTTGATAAAATAGAATTGTGTATATTATTTTCGTTCCTCAGATTCCGATGTACCATTTTGGGTTTACATTATTAAAATTTTAATTGTATCCCTGCGTTCCAGTCCATAACCGTAAAGAGACCGACGAGTTCCTTTGATACACTATTAATGCAATTGTTCGAAAACAACGCGAGGCAATAAAATTTAGCCTTCAGGTAGAATATTCCGCTCCACTTCGCTCCCTCAGCTATAATTTTTCGCATTGCGGATTTAAACAAACGTGTTTCGTTACTTCGTTTTATTTCTTTTGCAACAAATGAGCTCTAAACAGCCGTCAATTTAAACTTTGATGTATTATAATATTATACGATATTTTTCAATGTTTCAGAAAATAAATGCTTGAATGCAGAATGTATGCAAGTGCGAATAAAATAGTAGATAAGGTTAGGAAAATGTTCTATAAAAGTGTAGAACTATATTCAAATGCTCTCGACAGGTGAAACGTGAGATTTCAGCAGCTGAGCCTAAAATACAAATGGCAAAAGCACTCGGGCGTCATCGCTTGCTATCGAAGAAAAACTTCTCTTATTGGATTCAGGAGCATTTTTTTTTACACGACCGAGTTTAACTGATTTTTAGAGTATTTTTTAACTATAACCTGTTATTGTGAAACAATGTTACATATAATAAAGTGTGTTTTAATAAAATAAAATATATTTTAAGATTTTACAGACAATTTATTTTATAAAATGTTTAGGTACATTTAGATTACTAAGAATAGAATGTATATTTATCATAGATAGTATATAATAATATTTATTTATATATAAGTTTACAATTATTAATAATTATTTACAAAACTTCAACAATAACATAATAACAATATAATCCGTAAAATAATGACTGAAATTACTTTAGTAACATTAAATGGAATACCTATTTCTTATTTTATCACATTCCTCAAAATATCGTAAAGTTTCAATTGCGATACTTCAGACATTAGCTTTAAATAAAGTTCTAATTAGAACTTGTTAGTTAATTAAGATTTTTTTATATATATTCTGATTTATTTTCTTTGGAATTATGTTTACGTCGATGTTAAAAGGCAATTTTACTCCCGGATCGCATTAACTGCCAGCTCCTCTTACGACGCAACTAATAAACAAGTATTCTTGGGAAAATTATGACATCTAACATCTTTCTTACTTTGCCGTCTTAAAGTGAGAAAAACATATTATCATCTTAATATATTTGGTAGAAACGAAGCCGAATGTTTTAATAAATGTAAAACGACTTTATAATTAGTTAAGAACTCGATTCGATTGAAATCGATTAAGTTATATACACATCGAGTTTCGCTTAACATTTAATTACAGCCTCAATAAGGCATTAAGTATCTAACTTGTTTTGTAACATTTTTATCAATAAATAATGTTGTCTTTGATTTCGTTTTAGTATTGCTTAAGCCCGAAAATAGTGGTTTTATGACCTCATTCACAATACCACGTCGTTCGCCTAAATATCTTATCTCCCGACCGACGAACCTCACCAGGTACGCCACGAAGAGAATTATCTGGAAAGAATATACACAATTATTGTAATTAATATTCTTTCGCTAAACAAATACTTAATACGATGATCAATAGCAGAAATTAAACCATTATATAGTAGGAAGAAAATCGAATCTTTCACATTACATAAACACAATAGGAATTGTACGAAAAATTAAAATAAAATAATGAATCACATAATACAATATTACACTTCTTTACAGACAACACTTGAAAGTTATTTTGTCTATGAATAGTTCATTTTTTTTTCTATTAGCGTGGTTGTCACTGTAATTTGTCATCACCTGACTGTGCAGTCCCCATGCTAACAAGTTACAACACACACTCAAATGACATGTTTACAGAAACATTAATTATCTAACCTCAATCTATAGTCAAAAGTACTTTACTAGTGTTGCCGTTCCAAAAAATAAACTGTCACCGCGATAGAGTTCTGACTGTTACACAAAACCAGAAAACAATCCATAGAGAATATTTACTTTATCTACATTATTGAATTATGTTATTTAAATACCTATTATTATTTTTAAATAATAAATTTAACTTAGTTTAAATCTTTAATCGTATTTAATGGTCATGTTAATATATTTTTCTATGGCTGTTAAGTATTTACTTAAACGAACTACACCAATATTTTACTATATGTTTTTGTTACTAGTCTATAAAATCAATGATAAAGAAAGCGACATATTGTGATCTTTATAATATCAACAACCCATCTCTTTTTTTAATAGTGGTTATATTATGTACATTATACTATATTGGTGAACAAGTGTTACTAAATTATTAATAAATAATATACATATCATTTTAGAATAATAAATTAAATACACAAAAATAATTTCCAGTGATTGAGATTGAAATACTTATAGGAAAGGAATATGACAGAACGAATAAGAAACCATAGACACCCGGAGCAAAGAAATTACAGCGATACACCCAAAATATACCAAATCTGGAAGCGTGCCTAAAAGTACTGACCTAAAAAGCAACTCATGGATGCAACTTCACGTAAACGAAACCATCTAATATACCTGGAGGAAAGATTTATACATTATTTTACTTAATGAGATCATTCGAAGTGTTAGCTTGGTGATAAGATATGTGCAGGTGTGATTAGATTTCATAGATACGATTATAATTACAACGAATAATACAATACTTACATTTGTCGTCGTTTCTGTCCGTTTCTGTCGATTCTTGGCTGTCCATGGACGCCATTGATGTTCTTTTCTTACGTTGTTGTAAGAGTAATTCTGAAAAATTCAAAAAATATATCTTTGATTACAGTTATTGGGTATGGTTGTAAAATAAATTGTTTTATAAATTAATTTTCGTGAATATACGTCGAGCAGTATGCGAACTTATACAGTTTTTGGAATTAAATCTTATTTGTGATCGATTATAAAATCGATTTATTCGCATTAAAAAATGTTATGAAAAAAGGTTTTGTTTTATTACAATCAGAAATTTGTAGATTATTAATAATGAGACTATAGATCACAAGTAGGATGTTAAGTAACAAATGTATTTTTTTATACCTACAATACAAACTATACAAAATATATATATTTTATATACCTTTAGTATACAAAAGTAATAACAGAAAATACATACATATAATTAATAAAATAATATCATTATATAAGAAACATCACATGAAGATTGTATCAAGAGAAGACCAAGTCTACAAAACTTTATTGTTGGTTCCATATAAAATAAATAGAAATATTTAAATGTTATTTTTCATGTAATTTTTAGTTGTAATATTCGAAACTAATCAAAACTGTTTGCAATTCAATCGAAGGAAATCAAAATTACAAACAATATTAAGCGGCTATTTTTTATCCAGTATTTGTGTTTTTGTGTTAGAATTAATCGATTCGTGTCACGGCTTAGATAATGTTAAAAACTCCATTGTTTTAATTGTAAACGATATTGGACTGTAATACAATTACTGAATTTGAAGTATCGAGGGGCCGCACCTGAGTAGGAAACTGATAAAAACAAAAGATAAGCCGATATGATACCGGAGAACGAGGATATTTCTTGTATTTTATTTTTATAATGTCATTGAACAGATATACGAAAATAAATATTGATAAAAACAATGTGTGTGATTTAAAGAAATGCTCTTAACGTTATATGAAAAATAATTGAACAAATTCCACGTAAAATATTTAATAAATTGCCAGAAACAATTGAAACTATAATACACTAAATACACACACTTCGTGCACATTTGTACACTAACTATTTTTAATTTTTATTTATTAAGGCTTTAATGTTAATCGGTTCGGTACAGATCTATATTTATTTTAAAGTAGGAACCCTAAAAGGGTGCAAAGTTAATAAAATCTATAATTGTATTTGTATAATTTTTATACATAGAAATGATAAATAATTGTGAATCATTATGAGGACAACACATGAATGACCACAAGATGAATAAATAATTATTTTTTTTACAAGACTTAAACGACATGTATTTTTTTTATTTCTCTACATTATAATCCAGGTATAATAAAAATAAATATTTTTTTACAATTTTTAGCCACCTAAGGCTGCTCCAAAGAAAGTTAAAAAAAATTAATAGCATGTGACATTTGGTTTCCTCATTATGTTTCTTTCACCAACGCGTACGAGATGAATTACACACACAATTTAATAACACAAAAATTCAATTCAGCTCTTCTGGATTGGAATCCAGTCTACGATTAAGATTCACTTAATCTCACCACTAGCCCATCTCGACTTTAAAGTAGTCCAAAGGTCAAGTTATAAATAAATACCAGGCCAGAGAAAATGGCCATCGGTCGGCCACATTTTGCAAAGAGATGAAGTTTAGTTCAAGCGTTATTACAAATGTAGCCTAGTGAACCGAAGGGTACTAAAGGTCAAGCAATTCATTGAGTCTAGATACGTGTCAAGGCATCAGTTGATGGCCGACCTTAGAGGAGCAACTATCCTTATGTTGAAGAAAATAGGTCGAGATCAGGAGCCGCTTGCCATTTTGTATCTTTTGAATAACAAAAGTTTATGTATATTTTTGACAAAAATATAAAAAAATATTCTAATTATATTTTGACCAGTTTCAAATTGATTCAATTGGTTTATTTATTTTCAATATAAAACTTAATAAAAATCACTATGAATATTATCGACAAAGTCCAAACTAACCGCATTTAAATTTTATATAATAATACAGCTAACAGAACAAAACCTACAAAATATCAAACAATTGACTCAGTTATGGCGGTAAAGACGGATGGAAATTCGATTGTTATTAAACGGAATTACAATAGAGCTAGCCAAAGGCCGACCACTAAACCGGGACTAAGTTAATATATACTTGTATTGGATAATCCAGTCACCAGACCTAACTGAAACGAATGAAACTTTATCCTGCAGTGCTTTCATTGTACCGTAGTTGTTGGAGTGTTGGAATTATTTTGAATACTTATTTATATTTAAACCAAATCTTTAAAATTTCGGCCTTATTTATAAAGTTTGTTTTGCGGGTGTTTGGTGAAACAATGATTTCTTATTATCGATTTTATATTTGAAAAAAGAAGACAGCATTTTTAAACTACTAACCTCCTAAGCAACATTTCTAGGCCAAGCCGTCTGTCTATCTTTATATCATAATAATTGAAATAATTACGGTAAGATAGGGCATTATGTGTGTCGCAATAACTTATGAGTTTGTCTATAACCCACAGTTATTTTATATTGTTTTGTTCTGGTTTGAACAGTGAGTTAGCCAGTGTCACAAGAGCACAAGAGATATCTTTGATCCCGTAGGCAACACATCGATTATATACGAAGTCGTTAATATTAATGTGCCAATATTAATTTGATAATATCTTTGGGCGAAGGTGGACCGTTTACGCATTAGCCTTCATTATACAAATAATAAAAAAGTTTTTAATCTCATTAAAAACAAAAGCTATTATTATGAAACAAACTCTTATTTACATATTCATTAATCATTACCGTGATTTTATGTGATAACAGGCAATACATAATTACGATGTTTAATTTATATTTAAGATAATAACAACACAATGACGGCTTTTATAATGAATCGGTAATACAAACCACAATACGTGAATCATGCAGTAATATAACACTACCTACATATTTTACTTTAGACAAAAGGCTATTGTATACTAGGAAATGGCAATTGTCGCTTAGAATCGTATGCAGTAACAAAGAAATGCAAAATGCTCGTACCAGTTTACGCTTATCGATAGAATCTGTTTGAAAAGTGCTATTGTGTGACAAGAACTCACTAACACGTAACTATAAATGCTTTCTTTTTTTAAATCAGATAAATGGTCTATAATTACACGCCGTTATTAATAATTTGTAACTGTTAAATAATCCGGGCAAGCACCGCTGAATTTCATGTGCTTAATTCGTCATTATAATTCATCTCGTGCTTAACGGTGAAGGATCGTGAGAAAACCTGCATGTATTAAATTTCACGGAAATTCTATCACATGTGTATTCCACCAACCCGCATTGGAGCAGCGTGGTGGAATAAGCTCCAAACCTTCTCCTCAAAAAGAGGAGAAGAGGCCTCAGCGCAGCAGTGACACATTCACAGGCTGTTATTAATTTTTATTTTTTTTTAAATAATTATAAATATCTTAAAATCAAACAAAGTAATTATAAAAACATATATTTCAAAATATGTACGCAAACGGATAGCTTTATTTTATTCGCAACAGCGTTGAATAAAAAACGAAAGCGAGAGTGATTGATGGGAGTAAAAAAACTAACTTCCTGACGTTCCCACAGCAGACGCAATGCACATGCAAGTCGACGAGACCCAATAAAAAAGCAGTCATTGACCCCGCGTGCGTCAGTCATGATAAAGAGCCTTGCATTTCTTCCGTCACGTATAAACGTCGGGAGCAGATGACGGTCAATTAAAAAGTTTGTCGTATTAACTATGCGGGAGCTACTCCTATCACGACTGAGTGCCAGATGGACTTAATAAGTTGCTTTATGAGAACCCAGCTTTAAACAACATTCATTTATATATATACTCACAAACGCTTACAAAGAAACATTGTTATGTTTGCTCTGCGCCCGTTTAATTCGTAATTCGAACTATACTTATATAATATTCGACATATGTAACGCTTCGTTGTTTGTTTACGAGCATATCGAACCTGCGGCAACTTCGGTGGTCCGTGAAATGAACTTTAATTGGTTATAATTACTGAACAAATGAATCATGCGTTGCGGTTTACGAATTCAAACTGGAAATGCGATCCGGACAAAAGGTGAACTGTGATTTCAGAAGTGACATAATTCCAACTGACAGGTGACATTTGCCGCACAACGTATCTATTCATCGCTGTAATAAAATAATGTTATAGATGTATTGCTATTTAGATACGCAAATTCGACATGGTTTAACATAAATTTCAATTTAAATCACTTTATTTTGTGTAAATATACAATTACTTATAGATACTTATTTATATAATTATTATAAATTACTTATATATATAATAATTTTATGACAGCCAAGCCGAAATGTCACCGTGGATACCAGTTGGATCTCAACCAAAAAAGGCTGTTTCGAATCGGGTACCAAAACTTTTTTTTTTATATTTATCTCCAGTTCGAAGGTAAAGAAAAACAACGTGAGGTGTAAGCGAGCAAAAATTCTGCCAAATGTGCATCCACGAACCCGCATTGGGAGAGCGTAGTGGATTAAGTTATAAATTAAGAGGACATGATGAAACTGCCCTGTATGAAATAATTATATTTTGTACGAATATTGTTTCTTTTTAGACATTTTTTCAGAAATATTTTTGAAATATACAATGTATTAATGTGTACTATGCATGCATACTGCATGTTAATACATACAACATGTTTTAATTGATAGGAATGCGACTTAATTCATTTAACTAAGCGAAATATTCTGCTTGCTGCCCTAATTGCATGAAAGTATGTAATGGAATGCAAAAAAGAAAACAAAGTAATATACAAAGCCAATTACAGATGAATAAAATATATAAAACAATTTAATTACCATAAACTACATTGAATCATAGTCATCATGCATAAGATTCTTTAAAATTTTCTAAGCTATTATGCGACGTAAATAGTTATACATTGTTTTCGATAAAATTTTAAAAGACTTCAAAAATGGAACAGGTTCTCAAATCCGTTGTTTTATATCTTAGAAATTAAAAAAGCGTTTTGAAAAAAAAATTTTGGTCGCTAGTATCATATTTCAATTTGAAGAAAAAAACAAATCCCTATATGAATTTTTTGGGTATATGAATTTTTTATTTTGGTTTCAAATTTTATTTGTAGCCGATTTTGTTTTTTAAGCACATACTTATTTTCTTATGAACATAATATTTTTTTAGTTACCTTTCTTTTGCATCGCCTGCTCCCACAGCAAAGATGTTATTTCTTCAACCCACACGTTTCTGATCGAAGAATCCCTAGTCTCCAATTTATATGACTTCAGATTTCTCTTTTTGTACCAGATGCTAAATTTGTACTGGTCGTGCTCCTTTGCGGTTATACCCAGATCGTCAACAGGTATATGATCTTTATATATAAAGAACTCCACTGTCAATTGCTGGAAATATAAATAAAATAAATTACATAACAGCGTATTATAACGACTAACTGCCTAGTTAATCTAATGACTAGATATTTGAGTATAAATTTTAAGTAGCCGGAGTCTAGAAGTTGAAAGTGTGTATACTCCCGGGCCTCGGAAAGCACGTAAAGCCGTTGGTCCTGCTCCTGAACACTTACCGGTCGTGTCGGATTTACCACCACATCGGATTATGAGAGTGACGGAGAGAGTGCACCTGTATTTGCGCACACACTTGTGCACTGTAATATGTCTTGCGCAGTTGGCTAATCTCTCCCAAAATTAGACGCCGCGGCTGAAATCGGTCTTGAGGACATTATTTTACAACACTAACTAGTTCTGCGTGGTTTCTCCCGCTGAATGTCACAGATCGCCTCCGAGGTCATATTAGTATACTGGGTGTAAGAACCCTGTCGGACTCGTGAGGTGGTTATTAGGTATGGTAAGTCGGTTCTATTACAAGCTTTGATTTATTTATGTAATAATCTTTAAAATTCTAAGCAAAAAAAAACCGAATAAAATGTAATTTAATTAAATAACAAAAAATACATCGCAACACAGGCGCGGGTGACAGCGCTCGATAGCTGTTACCTATCGGATAACTCTGAGACCAGGTCATAACCTCACCTCCATGAATTTTTCGTCATTTACAATTGAAAATGACAATAAATACTTTTTGAGGGGTAATTTTTTTGCATAATATTTTAAAAATGCTTACATTAATAGAACCGCCTTACGATACCACTTCACGGGTCGGAGGTTTTAGTTACAACCTGTACAGGTACTAATATGACCCAATAAAAATACTGTATAACGCAAAAATATTTTTATTATCAAACTCTAGAGATTAGTACATTCAAACTCGTCAGTCTTATATATATATATATATATATTTGTTACTAAAGATTGTGCACCCATAGATCATATTATTTCGAACGTCATATTATTTAAGGTTTTTGAGTAAAAAATGTACTTTATTCTTATTGTGTTTATATTCTTACATCCGCTTATCGTATGTTCTTATTGTATAATAATGATTCTTTACAATTTTTTCTTGTTTTTTGACGATTAATGATAGTTTTCGCTTAGAAAAGAAGCTATTAAAATTACATTAAAAATGTTGAGTAGATAATTCCTTCTCGAATTTATAAAAGTAATATATATTACATCATTTATTTTTCTTATAAACTTCTACGATAAGATTGTTATATAGTACATATATGTTTTTCAAGTATATCTTTAAGGTTATATTTAAAAGGTGATCCCCATTTTCAACTAGGTATTGTAAATAAACTTGTACCAAGGGATTACAATACGCACCTTAGTCAGTATACAGTAACATACTAATAATAAAATTCCAGTACGGGATATTCTTTCTCTCAAGCATTTCTTTTCAACTCTTATATTGAAAATATAAATATTTATAGAATGATTTGTAGGGGATATCGGGATATGTTAAATATAGCAGAGTTGAATCAGTTACGTGCTTCCGGTGTCGTCGAACGTCTGAAATCAACCGCGCGTGGTCAATTAGCCGTTCCGCGGTATTAGCAAGGACAAACATCGCTGTTTTACAACTTGCAAAGAGAATAACACGCAATTCTACAAAAAACTCGTAAATCATATCAATAAAAAAAATATCGTATTATTTTTATTCTTCTTAGACTTTATAAATAACTAAACGGGTGTCATGGGCTGTGTGCATGCTTTGTTTATAATTGTGCTATAATGTATGTAATTATTTGTGTTTATATGAGTTGATTGTTTTAATTTATGTAAACTACGGTCATATAACCATAACCAGTATTACGAATATTTCCTTATAGAACAATATTTTTTTAATTAAACTTAATAAAATAACATATTTCACACCATAGTCCAAGAATTAAAAACATTATGAAATTAAAAAATGGTTATCGTACATACAATACAATATATTATTGGATTATTATTATGCTAGAAACCTGATTGATATAAAACTGTTACAAAGATAACATAATTCTACATTTTCATGGTAGATGTATTTACAACTAATTACCGTCCGCGGCTTCACTCAAAATTAGTTTAAAAAAAAAAATATATTTTAGACAAATATACAATGTTACTAAAATCATATTGGCAAAAATATAACAGAAACCAAATAGTACATTTTTTATATTTATTGGTATAGGTAATAAAATCCCCATTATTTTTCATTATAAATTTATATTATTCTTGATCAAAACTGTACTGGCTGAAATGAGATTTTTTTACATAATGAGTACATAAAACATATTGTTAGCCTACATAGTACATACAGATAACATACAGAACCTAGAAAAGCCAGTCGTACGTAATTTCTCCGTCTACGAAATCAGCTTCCGACGCCAGTGAGGCGCGTCCGCGTAATAAACTATTTTTGTAATATCTGCCCAGTGTCTTATTATACGCTACGTTAAATGGAATCGCTTTTATAATATAAAAAAAATATATATTACTTATAAATTTCTTACGAAAATTACTTTTCATACCGTAGAATAAAATTTAGAAGGAATATATTTATGAATGAATATGCAGCAATCTCATTTTATTTTGTATTATATTTAATGGAAAATTATTTTAAATGGACGATGATTAATTAATATAAAATGATGGATTTAAAATCATACATACAAAGCTAGATAACATTGTAAATTAAGCAACTTTCAATCGAAACAAAACAAATACATGTTTCGTAAAATGGTTTATAAGCATTATCTTATTAGCGCCGGATTTTCTCCAGCGGGTAGTCTTTTGTAAACAACTCCATAAACAAGCAACAATTTCGCTAACAAAGTACAATAATTTTAATGTTATTTTCAACTATAATCTTTAAAGCTGATTAAACGTACGATACAACACGGAGCCGAGATAGCCTAGAAGATAAGGTGCGCTTTAGACATAAGGTTTAAAATTAAAATCTTGGAAATACTAAACTTGGGAAAATGTATTTCTATGATGATCTTATCATAGAGATTTTTTTTATCAATTCTTTATAATAAAGAAAATTAAAAGCTGTTGATTTAGGTCGCCGATTGAAGGGTTTCCTTGCAGGTATAATAAATCAAATTGTTTACAAATTTGTAGAAACTACTCGACTAAATATATTTATATATATATATATATATAATTCAAAATCAAACGCTATCTCTTTTCCAAACTTATCCAAATCCAATAACTTAATTACAAACATAGAAACAATCACATTTGTGGAATCTACTAGACTATTATATATATATATATATATATATATATGAATTTATTTTATATTATGAATTTATGAATTCGATATCTATTGTTATATGCATGATTAGGGCTTTATAGTAACTATAACAGAGGTTTTCATCTCCGTTTTGGGGGGCAGCGGGGAGGGTCATCTAATATAAAAACTAGCCAATGACCTTTATTAGGGTTCAAGCTTGTTTCGTAGCAAATTTCATCAAAATCGGTTCATTCGTTTAGTCGTAGTAGTCGTAGACTTAGTAACTTTCGTATTTGTTATATTAATATAATCGATAAGATACAAAATCTTGAATTGCTTATATTATAATTATTTAATTAAATGTAATAATAAGTATTTAGTCTATTCATCCTCTTATCTGAAATACCGACTACTGTGGGCGATATTACAATGACAACAATTGAACGCTAATTTTTTATTGCAATTTGATAAGCGACGATTCATAATGAAATGATTCATCGGGCAATAATTTTTGTTGTCTGATAAAAATATTAAACATAACAATTTTTTTTTAAATATTATTTTAATTTAATTTGCATTAAGGGTTTAGTGCCTAAGAATATATTTTTAATAATTTAATTATTATGATTCAATTATTAATATTTATTATATTTGAGGAATACTTTGCTAACAAACTAT
Organism: Nymphalis c-album; assembly: GCA_963151315.1. Lineage (NCBI taxonomy): Eukaryota > Metazoa > Arthropoda > Insecta > Lepidoptera > Nymphalidae > Nymphalis > Nymphalis c-album. Next base: position 8,838,476 of record OY720590.1, on the reverse strand, counting down.
AGAAAAAACTTACACATCTCATATACATTTTTAAATACACAATAACATCAACGAACAGATTTTAATAAAAAAATGTTTTCGTACATAACATCTTCAAAACCTTTTTTTTATGGTATAAGAAGGTGGATGAGCATATGGGCCACCTGATTGTAAGTGGTCACCAACACCCATAGACTATGTAAATGTTAACCATCGCTTACATCGCCAATGCGCCACCAACCTTGGGAACTAAGATGTTATGTCCCTTGTTTCAAACTGGAACACAACAATACCACGTACTGCCGACCCAAACGAGATTGCACAAAGCTCTACCACCAAGTAAAAATATCTAAACCTCTAAATCAGATGTGATCAGTACAATATTATATTGAATAACTTACAAGAATTCAATTATTTATATTTACTAACTATAACAGCCCTTTATCTTGAATATTGTCAATCGTCTGTTCCGACTCCTAAAGACGTCAAAGACATTATCATTCTCGAACATAAATCATATTATCGTTTCCTACGACAATTTCTTAACTCGGTAAATTGTTTAAAAACTTTCGTCCTATAAATTTTGATATTTGAACCTTTTTAAGACTTAATCATAATTATTATCAAATTTCGTTATATCTAATATGAAATTACTTTGTAAAATAAACCTGATTAATTATTTCAGATTTGCATTTTAGATTAGAATTGTATTAGAATTGAATTAAAAATAAAATTAAATGAGATAGTCTTAATTGTTATATATGATAACTAGATGCCTGATCACTTTGTATAGGTATAATTCATACAAAACTACTCCTCCCAATCCTCTCCTTAAAGTTGAAATTAGCAAAAATCCTTTTTCAGCGGATACTTATGTTAAAAATAAGCCTTCATTAAGCTTTTTCGATACAGTTTTGGCTTTGCGTTGATAGTTAGTCAAAAACGATTTTATAAGTATAGATGGAATAGAATAGTCCTTGGTAATTTGGTAATTCTGATATAACTTTGCTCGTCCAGTAAACAAGGCTGGATTCTAGTAATTTTTAAAATTATATTAAATGTAAACCTATCACCAATTAATAAGGTCGATTTCACCGAGAATAAGCTGCGAGAAACTGAGAAGTTAATGTTTTCCACCATTCAAATAATAGGTATGATATAAAATACAATTGAATTTATAGATCCTAACGTAATTTGATACATCCGAGTATGTGTATAATGTATATGGGTATCAATTTATGTAGCGCCAATATATCAAGACATTACTGACCTTCCGATAAACCGCAGTAATGAGGACCAACTTATCAAAGAGGAATATCCTCATCAGCTGCCGGCGCCGGCGAGCGTTGTCCATAGCGTAGAACTCATTTTGACGCAATAGGCGACCCTGGTTTAGAAGGTTCAGATGAGGCTGCAAAAGAACGTTGACCTTTTCAAAACATACCGGATATATTATATTTACTTAAAATTGAGTACCTATTACATTTTCAATGTTAAATCATTATCAATGCTAAAATAACAGTCCACGTACCTTAGACTTTAAAATATAGTATTTTTTAAGATAATGTATTTCATGTCTTTCTATACTAGTAAAAGAATGGCTTGCAATTTTTTTAATGCATAACATCGGAATTACAATTCAACGGGGAACTACTACAAACATTCCTGCCGCCATACCAAATGGTAATTATTTTTTTGGAAAAACAAAATAAAGTTTTCTTTTTATAAATTACTTATGCTTCTTCTTATTTCAGTGTTGTTATATAATAAAATTCAACAGAGTATATAAGACTACGATCTTGGATTGGATTTAAAACAAAATATTAAAAAAACTATCTTGACTATAATCGAATATAGACAATTAGGTAAGTTTAACTCACCGGACAATCGGTTATGTTTTCTAACGCCATTATTCCATCAACAGCTGTTAAGACGCACTCAATCATAGTTTTCGCTAGCTTTAAACTTTCCAAAGGCGTTTCGTCAGCATCGGATGACTCTCCATTACTGCCCCCCGTTTCATCACTGTCCACACTTAACTTAGAAATTCTTGAGTCCGACTCGCACCTCTCGTTTTCGTAATTCGTATAAGTCTTAACGAGATCATCCAAAAATAATTTATACCTGGGTATCCTTTGCACTGGTTCTAATAAATAGCTCGAAAGGTCTAACCTATCACCTAATTCTAATTGTCGTTCCTGCAAAACAAATAAGACAATGAACATAAATTTAGTTACATAACTCCCGCCGGCGTTATCAGGATTCTGTGTGCTACATATTCTGGAATTTATGTTAACACAAATATGTCGTAATATTCACAGATAAAAAGGCTTAAGAATTTTCGTAATTATTGTTGAAATCCATACATTTATTTATCACACTTAGTAGAAATAAATATAGAGATGTTGATTCATTGCCTAAGTATCGAATACCTTTCACCGGCTTTACTGGAAATTTGGGTCGAATGATATGTGATCGCCATCGAGTGGGATAATTGGAGCAGAATTTTATCCGAATAACTAGACTGAGAAGTTTTTTAGATTGGAAATGGCGCGAGACAACATATTAACTTTCACTTTACAAGTGTGTAAATTTTTCATTATGGTATTTTTAATATTATCAAATAATATTTATGGGTTTTAATACGTGCTTGCGGCTCGAGTAAATATAACGGTAAGCCAACAGCTTAAACAGAAATTGCTATTTCATACACCGTAAATACAGAAATGAGGAAATAATAGCGATCACGCTTCATCGTGATATAAGCATATTTACGGGATATTGGTAATGTCATCGACCTGCGTTTTCACCTAAGGTTAATAAAATTTAACTCACCCACTTCACAGATAACATTCTAAATATTTGATAATATTAAATAGAAACACTTATTCGACATTAATGTAAATATAATATGAGTAATGCTTATAAATATTAAACACAATTATGATAGTAAAATTACAATATGAATGTAAAAGTTACTTACTTGAAAGAATTGTTTATTTTCAAATACCAGTCTAGTTGCTCTCTTATTATTTCTAGAGTACATCACGTACATATTAAATCTTGGTTCCTACAAATTACAAAAGATAAATGTAAAAATATTACTACATATAAAAAAATATTGTGAATATGTCATTATGAAACAGTTATTAACCAGGCCTTTTACCGCCTTATTTATCTAACTATTCTTTATGATGTTTGTATGTAAGTGGAACAATGCGATTAGAATCAAAAAGAACACGAGTACAGGTCCAGTATGTTGTTACTCATACAAATATTAAGCAACTCACAAATCATTGGACTGTACATTTTTCTCTGCTCAGAGACATTCACTAACTCAAAGCACTTTCTTACAATTTAGTTGATGTGACATCAGTTTATATAACTTAGGAAAATCGTGCATAGCTAAATACAACTGTCCAGCCTTTAAAGACCTTCCACTTTACTTCAAAACTCTCTTCTATATAGAAAAACGTATAAAGAAACGGATCTTTTATAATGGATGACAAACAAAGCATGGAATCACGCACCACATCGGACCGTGACACCATTTTTAACGATTGTTTTAATTGATTATTCGCTCACTGGAATTTCTCGTTTTAAATATACAATCGCTTCAGAAACCGTAACAAAATTTATGTTCTCGTTTAAAAATACTTACGAATCTCCGAAAACACTGGCCAAGTTTTCTGAGATCGTTTTCGCAGTCTCTTAATGCCGGTAGGAACTCTTCGCCGTGGAAGCGACATATTCGTTCGATATTGGCAAATATGTCCGCTTTCATGCCTTTAAGCGTTGGTGGTATGTCTTCCTTCATCAGCACTGGAATGTAATCTTCTACGACGTGTCTCAATCGTTCCACATATACATTTTCTGTATGCAGTAGCTCGTTTACTCGTTCCATCAAACGTCTACAAAAAAAAAATGTTTGTCTATTTTAAAGAAATTTCAATGCTTTGTTTATTTTAGGTTAAAACAAAAAAATATTTGGCATAGTTCCGATGTACATTAAACAGTAACATGACATTGCTTTCAGCTATTTTTAGTGATATAATAAAATCGATTCACTGCATCTAAATATACCTTCTATCCGTAAACACAAAGTAACCTTGGCGTCCGCGACGCCTGCGCGTCTATTTATAAATAAAAATTTTAACAAAACAAAAACCGACTTCATAAAAAAACAAATTAAAATGCACTAAAAAGTAAAAAAAAATTGCGTATTCTTCTATAATTTGATAATTAACTTACTATTTTCTACTCATCAATATGTAGGTACGAATGTGTTGTGTGCTTGATAATTTATTTACAATTATCGTTACTTTTGGAGTCGATGTCAGCCAAGGTGGGCTTATAACTACATACAAAGTTGTAGGTGAGATGTGCTTGTGTCGCACGCGCAACTTAACGAAGCGAATAAAAGTCAATTTGTAATGTGTATATTTTTAAAAGATTCCCGTATTATTATTGCTAGGTATATTATAGTGTTTCCTTAGCTGACATCGACTCCAAAAATAACAATAATTGTAAATAAATTATCCACCACACAACACATTCGTACCTACATATTGATGAGTAGAAAATAGTAAGTTAATTATCAAATTATAGAAGAATTACATTAAATTAAATACTTATATGGTTTTCTCATGGATTCCACTGTCAAACCTGGACTAAAAAAAAATGGGACCCCATGCGAAGCAACACCTTTCAAATAAAAAAAAATCATCAAAATCGATTCACCCAGTCGAAAGTTATGAGGTAACAAACAAAAAAAAACATACAGACGAATTGATAACGTCCTCCTTTTTTTGAAGTCGGTTAAAAATAAGCTTAGCGACCTTAGTGGAAAATAAAATAATGAACGTTTACAACTCAACTATGCACCATTTCTTTATTATTAATTTGAAGTCATTCTTAATTTAAAATGCAAGTACACATTGTTAAATAATATGTCATTGTGTTAAAGCCTGATAAAATCAGAGTCAGGCTTTTGAAATATGGATAATAGTAATTCCCCAATAACTCATGAGCCATTTCCTTTTGATAACGAATATCAGCATACGTTTAATAACGACGATTTCCGTACACGTTGTTTAATGGAAATGGAATATCATTGATATAATAAAATCTTATAAACTTATAATGTATGTACATGTATATAGTCAGACTTTAAAAATTGGTTACGTATGTCACCGTATTATAAGGAGCGTTATATTAAATGATTAATAAATCTAAACGGATAATTAAATTGAAGTTTCTGTCTGTAATTTAAAACTGCCTCTTTTTAAGTTTATATGGCTATTTATTTAATCATTTTTGTGGAAATGATTATAAAGTTATTACTCATTACTAAAGTTAGGCCATATAGGATATTTAATAGTTTAAATATTTCAATATTTGACATATTTCAAATGGATCATCAATTCAAAGGGCATATTTTGAAGGATTTTCGTTACAATCTGAATGCCACGCTGGTGAAGCGGCGGGTTTTGCCAGTTTAGAATAAAAGGCATACATTTTCGATAGTTTATATGTGTTGGTATTGGATGAGGTTAGTGTGTTTATTATTACACTACAGACACTGAGACAGTTTGGCAGACAAGCTGGCTAGATTAATTCTAAGCTAACGGTTCTTAAAATTATAAAATATATAATTTTGTGAACATTTTTGTGAACTTTAAACAGTTTATGTTTTAAATAAGTTGGACAAGTTGATCGGCCACCTGATGGTAAGTGGTGACCACCACTAATAGACACTGGCACCGTAAGAAATTGAAACCATTCCTTACAACGCATATGCGCCTCAGAACTAAGGTGTTATTATCTTGTGCCTATAGTTACACTGGCTCACTCACCCAACAGGAACTCAACAATACTGCTGTTTAGCGGTAGATAATGTGACGAGTGGGTGGTACCTACAGTACATACCTAAATATAAACTGTACACTGTACAGTGATGAATTGAGTAAGGTGAACTTAGCTTATATAGTAGTTCAAATGAATTTGTAAAGTTGCCAAAACAATATTACACATCGTGAAGGAGGTGACATCAACACAATGACACAAGAAGTCGAAATATAAACACCTACTCCATAATGTTTTATTCTATTGTGCGAATTTATATCAACACTAGCGTTATGCCCGCGGTTTCACTCGCGTAGTTCCCGTTCCCGTGGGAATACGGGGACGAAATGTAGCCTATGTTACTCGCTGATAATAATGATTTTCATTGGTGAAAGAATTTTTAAGATCGGCTTAGTTGTTGCGTTAAAGCGTTACAAACAAAGAATAACTATCGCATTATTAATATTAGTTAGAATTACTGGATTATTTGATTAATTACGATAATTTTGATTAAATAAAGAAAATACATATAATTAATTAATTATTTTATATACCGTGTATGCAAAACGTCACAATATGATAAGTACGTCACAGCATAACAAACAAACAAAATCATCGCATTTATAACACAGCTTATCAGTTAGGATTTACTAAAAATCGTTATCATTATAATACACAAAAATATGCTTCCGGGACCAATTTTTAAATTTGATATTAAAACCTAACAAAAATTTTACATTTAAATTAATACATTTAAAATTTATGATAACTAGTTGATAAACGAGTGTTATTATTCTACATAAATACAAAGCGTGGACATTCGTTTTATACATACAAGATATAGGTATATATATATATATATATATATATATATATATACTTCTGGCAAAATTGGATACTCTTCTTCAGTAGTTAATACTAAGTTTTTCTCAGTATAATCGACATTCCGAACCAGAAGTTACTAGACATTTCCTCAATTTTTTTTTATTTTCGTTTGTATTGTTTACAGCTGGTCACATAAGTAATTGCACTGCTGCTTTTCAAATACGAGTACATACATGTCTTGAATTTCAACAGATGCTAGTTTCCTTAAAATCTTTTCCTTTGTGATTATATGTCCCGAATTATTAACACACACTTAGCCCTTGAGAAATTCATGATTACTTAGTATTGCCATCTTAATTTGGATTCTACGTTCTCAATTAAGTTATCTTTATAACTCTGGCCTTTGGTACCAGAGCCGTGTTATGTGGGTTTTTTACGTACAAAAAACGGTGTAACTTGTGTTACCCGTCTTTAGCACAGGTCAAAGAAATGTCGTCTCGTCTCGGTATAATGCATCCGCGGCCCAATCCATTTTATCATGTGACCTACCACAACATAAGTACCACTACTACGACATAACAATTATATTACGTTCTATTTATTTTTTAAATATGGAATCATAACAAAATGGAATCATACAAAATAATCCTAAATTAAATAATAATATAGATTAAAAAATATATAAATGGAATGTATTCTCATGCAATCTTTCTTTGTCAGAGTAACAATTTTTATACAGTTTAATAATAAATTTTCTAAATATTTCATAACATATGTTATATATAATAAGTCCTAGTGAAGCACGTGACGACATACGAACAAATATATTACATAAATAATTCGTAAAGAATATTGTAATATGATAAGAGTTATTCGTTGTAAAAGTTTTAAATAATTTGAATAAAAAGGAGCGCTGGAGTTCATATTGTTTTTTTGTAAACAATAAACTCTCGCCAGTCGCCATCTATTGTACGTTGAACATGCGTATGTTTTATTAGTTGATTCCTTATTAAAACATACTTTATTTTAATTAAAATTACATTAAAAATCTGATATTGTACTAAGCGTGGATTAATAAATATCAGTAACAAAGTATCAGCGTTTTAATGTCATACTGCTAGGCAAAGACCTCCCTTCCTTTTTTTGAGGTCAAGGTTCAGAGACTTCTATCTTACTGGCCCCGAGCAAATTGGTAGACAGACGAAAGTTTCCTTTATTAATGTTTAATTATTTTTTTATCACACCAACCCGCATTGAAGCAGCGTGTTAGAATAAGCTCCTCAAAAGAGAAGAAGAGGCATTGGCCCAGCAGTGGGACATTCACATATCCTGTTACTGATAGCACTTTTTAATAATAATATATATTTCATACATGCAGTGTATTAATACATCCATAAGTGAGTCGCAAGCGAACAATATCGAATGTAAATAAGCCAATAATAAAACACGTGACTGGATTTACAACTTAATTCTATTCTCGTCCACTTTATCGATTGGCTTTACCATGTTATTCTTTAGTGACAATTTTATAAGTCAAACTGTTCAACGAGAACGTTAAACGTATAACTGCTACAAGTATCACGTGTTCGTTCAAACAGGCATCTTATTTTCTTTTCACTGACTAGGTAATTCAACTTAATTACTTATAAACGTTACAGAGAGTAACTCAGTGTCTTATTAAGTCTCTTCCTCTTTCGATTGTCAAATGAACAATGACAGAAAGAGATAGATATATGTTTAACTAAACAACCCCAGGCTAAGTATATAAATAAGACTGTTAAGTTTTATAATTTTAATATATTTAAAAATCATACCAGTAACGATGATAATAATATTCTCTTGACTAAATTTCAGTCACAGCCTTTGTTATAACTAGCTGTATTATAGTGCACCAATGCAATAACGTTGTTAATTACTTCAGTGTCAAAATTTTGAATGGACGGCAGTTCCGGCGTGACATGAACGTATTCAGAAACGAGACCTCCTTTAACTACTCTTCGAGACACTTGAGTGTAAATACTATGAGGCGTTAGGTACCAATTCCAGTACCCCTGACAACAAAATTTCATTGGTTGAATAGTTAAGACGTGAAACGTAACAACAAACAAACAAATGAACCCCACTTTCGTATTTACAATATTAATAAGGACTTAAATAAATATCATGGGATAAAAGACTAACTTTAACGATGTGAAATTAAGACGGGTTACAAGAGTATTTACGAGTAATATAATTAAATGTTTTCGTTACGCCACTTTCATTTACATTTACATAAAACGATTAAGATATGAATGACGTAACGTACATATGTACAGTCGTTGATATGTTTAAAGAATTTTAATTCCTTTCTTGTTTGTAAAAGTCTAATGTTAGAAAACACGAAAAGAAATTAAGGCAACTTTGAAATTATATTTACTTGTACATCCGTAAAAAGCCTTTTTTAATACTGTAGACTTACAGGCAGGTATCCGAAAGGGCTTAAGTTTTAAGAAGTGCTATAGGAACAATACGACAATTGCACAGCTTAAAGCAGTTTTATGATTTTTTTATAAGTTTAAATAATGATAATAATAAGAGAAAGGCATCAGTATTGAGTAATATTATTGTGTAAGTACCAGTTAATAAAGCAATACGCCAAACTGATAAAGTAAGTTAATATGTTTCTATATTAAGTATCAGCAATTACACTTTGATGGCTATTTAAAAAAAGTATTCAATCATATTCACACAAACACGCACGCACACACACACGCACACACACACTCGATGGTAGAGTGCTCTGATGCTCTGGGACTACCCAGACTACTGGGTAGGTATCACCTAACCATCAGATATTCTACCACAAATCAGCAGTACTTTGTATTATAGGCACAAGGGACATAACATCTTAGTTCCCAAAGTTATTGTATTGGCGATCTAAGCGATGGTTTACATCTCTTACAATGGCAATTTCTAGGGGGGGGGTTGGTGATAACTTACCATCAGGTGGCGACGAGCATATGGGACGAGCATATGGTTGGTCCGCCTATCCTATACTTTATATATATTAATAAAGTATCAGCAATTGCACCTTCATGGTTTTAAAAATAGGTATTCTAACGCTTTTAGTATGGGATAATAGATAAGATTTAACAAAAGCTGTAGATGTTCTATGCGATCAAATAATGCAGAACTATTGACTTTACGTGCTTCACGGGGCACGGCCAATTATAATACCCGGGGCTCCTATGAAGAAATTGTCGACTGAATTACCTTAAAAGTATTTAGTAGCCTGACTATAGAGATTGAACTTAGAACCTCGAGACTTAAAGGCTTCTAACCATGAAGCCAAGGTATTTCAAGTCAGTCAGATAGTTTATTTGTGAGAAGCGTAAAAACTTAATAAAACTGATGCTAACTCGACTCCGCGATGTTTGTTACAAGATTTACATATTCCATTTATAATAAATGTCATTATATTATTTTGTACATTTATTTCATTTCTAAATTAAGCAGTACTTGTAACTTGACGTAAATAATAATAATACGAAAAATATACATTTTCTTTTTTAACCGACTTCAAAAAAAGGAGGAGGTTATCAATTCGTCTGTATGTTTTTTTTCTACAAAGCCTATCACCTCGTTACAAACCCCCGAGGGCTACGATTTTGAGGAACGCTGTTTATTCTAATTCTGAAATACATTCCCTACAACACTTGGAATTTAATTTATAAAACAGTTTTTGTTTACATAGACATACACTATCTGATCCGATTATAATATACATGTACCTATATTAAAATATTACATTAAAATCCTTTCATAACATTTCGAGATTATCTCATCGCGATAAGCATTTAATATCCTAATGGTAATCGCTTGTTTCATAAATTGGTTTAAACATATTTCAAATACAAAAAGCGTATCAAAATACCTAAATCAATACTTACTATTTAGTTAGTTGTAAAGATATGTTGTGTGAAACATATTTTAATAAAATACATATTTATTTATTTATTTATTTATATATATCCTAGTATTGTCAACATAACGCATTATGCGTTCACAGTCAGTGTCATCCAGAATTAAGAACATTAATTTGTATTTCTTTGTTAAAAATAAAATTATGTATGATATATTATGAGATATATGTATGTACATACATAAATCTATACATATGTCTTGGCTAAGTCATTAGACCACCTAGATGGTCAAAACTGTCAATTCAAAACCTACCCCTACCCTGATCACATGCGGGCGAAGCCGTTGGCAACTAGAAAGTAATAAACTACTTAACAAGAGCTGGACAAAGGTCTGATGAGTAAAAATTAAACCGCCAACCGCCAAAGAGCCGCCAACCTCGAGAATGAAGATTTTATGTTCCTTGTGCCTGTAGTTACACTGACTCACTCATTCTTAAATCGGATCGCAACAATACGCATACAACGTGTAATATCTTCCTCATGATGTTCTTCGTTACCACTGAACACGACAGCACAGGCACAAATTCGCCGAGCACGATGCTCATACTTAATAAGCACAAATTAAGTAAATCTAACTTACACTAGCCAGGATTTCAACTGTCACTTCTATTAAATTATTACGTCAATTAATATATTTAAGTTCGAAATCGAAATGACATTTAATTTTTTTTAGTTTTCACTCACTCGATTATTTACTTCCTTTCTTGATTCACATACAAGTTAAGGTAATATGAAGCATAAAAAAATCACTGAATAAGTTAAATATAACATAAATGTTGCGCTATTCACAATTACGTTAAACACGGTGTCAAATACTGCCTGCGTTTGCTGAAATATTTGACCAATGACAGGCGACTGAAATTCGAGTAATTATATGATGCCACACAGACCTTCGTAAAACCGTGTTTTTACAATTCATTAATTATATTAAACGTTCACTATCGTAATACATGCGAAAATAATTAATTGAAATTTTAAGTTCTATGTTATCTGTAATATTTTAATTTGACGTAACGTACGTACGTACGTACTAAAACTTGTTTTTTTTTGTTTTAGTCACGAGGTCCAAAGGTCGTGGATTAAATATCCTGGGACATTATTCACAAACGGTCATTTGATCCCAAACTAAGCAGAGCTTGTACTATAGAAACCAGACTACTGATATACTACTTTTTTTGTAAATGCATACTTATATAGGTAATTACACACAGACTCAGAACAAACAGACATGTTCATGCACACAAATGTCTGGCCTGGGTGGAAATTAAACCCACGACCTGCGGCTTGTAAGGCAAGTGTCTTTCAACCAAAAACGCCAACCGGCTCGTCGAATTCGTCGATTCAAACTTGGGCTAGTTTTATTGCTTGATGGTATGGCTTTGTTCCCAACTAGGGGGGTACCGCCCACTCATCACATATTCTAACGCCAAATAGCAACACTTAGTGTCGTTGTGTGCCGATATGATGGGTGAATGAGCCATTGTAATTGGGCACAAGGGACATTGGGAACTAGATTGGTGGAGCATTGTAAGTGATAGTTAATAAGTCTTACAGCGCATTTGGTGGTGTTGGTCACTTACCTACAAACTGTTATTTAAAATTTAATTTAATTTGCCTTCAAAATGTAATAATCATGATGTCTAATCCCAGAGATTCGTCTTTTACTTAGGAAATATTATAAAGTGTGTTCGAATTCATAAGATTGATAGAAAATCCGACCCCACCAAATGAAATCATTTCTGAGGCAAAGTATAATACAGGAATAACGCGCAACAGGAATTGTCTAGGGCTTCGCTTCGATCCAGTGACGTTTGAATGATTTGCCGTATCATTTAACTACTAGCCTAAAAAAGCACTCGAAATAGTACCACGTACGTAAGACAAAATTAAATTATAACAATCATGAATAGCGGACAGAAGCGGTGTTTCATTCATGATAAAATATGATTATCCCGAACAGCTACCGAATGTGCAATAATATGCAATAATGAACTTCCAAAAGTTGCAATGCTATAATGAATTGTTACAATAATTGATGTATGTTATTCTTGTTCGTTATTGTGGGAAATTCTTTTGATAGTTTTCGATTGTTTAGCTGATCCTGTTTTACCCACATTAAACATACTCTGCCCCTTTGGGCAGTGAGGTTGTTTAATAATCTTCCTCGTTAAGTTTTCAAATCCGACTAGATCCAGAGATTAGTGCGTTCAAATAAACAATCTCTTAAACTATAGATACATCACAAATCAAATCAAATAATTAAAATATATTTACTAGAAAAACCGAGGGCAAATTACTCTACTCCACCTGATGGTAAGTGGTAGTAGAGTCCTAACCCGAAGAACGCTAGTGTAGTCGGGAAAAATGATTTGCACTAGCCGCCCCCGCCTTGCCGGCCCGCAAGATGCCTCTTCACGCCTCGTTTGAAGGAACCCAGGTCATAAGAGGAGGGAAACACGTGTGCTGGTAAAGAATTCAATTTTTTGGAAGTATACTATATTATAAGTATGAACACCAAAATAGAAAATGATAAATGATATCATCATACAGTATCAGAAATATAGGCAATTTGAATGGTATTTAACACGTACGACACAAGTTACCTACAAGTTACAAGCTGCAAGAGAGCAGGCTACGTTGGTATGGCCACGTAAAAAGAAGACCTCCTGACTATGTAGGTAATGTTGTAGCCACTCTAAGCATCACGGGGTCTGGGACCCAGAGGGCGACCAAAGACGAGATGGACAGATGTGGTAAAAAAAGGTCTAAGTTCCTGCAATGTCTCCGATGAGGACACGTCCGAGAGAGCGAAGTGGAGGAGAAAAATCAAAAAGGCAGACCCCACAATCTGATGGGAATAATAAATGCCACGGAGAGAGAGAGAGAGAGAGAGAGAGACACAAGTTACCTAATAAGATAAACATATTACGCATTAATTATTTTCCAATATCCAAAGGTACATAATTTACTAATACTAACGTTTGAAAATGGTCATACCATAACTATTACGGTTGTGTTTATAAACAAAGCCAACGGTCTTATTCGTCGGATTGCATTACATAACTGAGTATCATTCGTATTCGTTATTCGTATCTTAAATAAGTCTAACAACGGCTTCACCTAACGAAATGTACTAACATTTATTTATGTGTGCAATGACCTGAGGGCCTTGACCTCGAAGATTTTTATTTCTACACTCATTTAAGTTATACAAGTAGCGTATTGTTTGCTAATTAAAAATAGATTACCACCTAACAGAATAAAATAAAAACATATATGTAAAGTTAACACCGGTTCAGAATGTAATTTAAAACTATAAAGTTTCGAAAGGTATACTAAGTCTAAGCTCGTAATTGTTCATACAGTTAAACAGACAGAATTGTAGATAATTAATAACAGAATTATATGCCTTATTTATGAATATATTTTAATAAGGGTTTTAAATTAATCTGTGAATGTAATGCAAGCAAAACGGGTCGCGGGTGGCAATGTGATCCTGGTCTCAGCCTAGTGTAGTTATGTTTGGAGTGGAAAATGGAGACACTATATGCTATTCCAATCGAAGGAGAAGTAAAGGCAAATAGGCAACTATGAACTGATATAATATCACTGATCGAGATTCTGGTTAACTTATGGTATTCATTATAAATTCATGAAAAAAATGGCGTATTGAATGTTGGAGAAGTTGTTATCGGGGCTTAGGAAGTTAAATTAAAATGAATATAAGTAGTTATATGGAATTGTATTGTTTTATTTATAAAGATATATTAATCAAGGACTGTTTGTGGTCCATAACATAGCAGAGCTTTTAGCAAATCACATGGTATATGTAAATCTAAGGTATGTTTATCTTCTGGGATTGAAATAGGTTATAAGACAAGCCCTGAAAATATGTTCTCTATTAATAAAAGTCATGCGTTAACATACATAATATCGTATTACATCATGTCGTGATTAGAATGAATGATTTGCTGCGGAATTAATGAATAAATGATTTGTTTTTAACTAGTATGAGTATTCAATAATCTTTTGCGTTTGATTTTTATAGAACATATTACTAATATTAAAAAAAATGTTCATATAATGGAAACTACTGGGCCAAACTATGTTAATTTTTGATGGGACCAAATGGCAACTATTCCGCATCAAACTCAAGAAGAATCACGTAAATCGGATCATAAATCTCAGCGTAATCAAAATACATATAAAAAAACCATACTAATTGAGAACCTCCTCCTTTTTTAATTTAATATGGTAAGTGGTCACCACAAATAGACAGCATTGTAAGAGATGTTAATCATCACTTATATTGCCAATGCGCCACCAACCTTGGGAACTAAGATTTTATGTCCCTTGTGCCTGTAATTATCCATTTTGAAGTCGGTTAATAAATGCAAATGTGAGTTTGTTTTCTTTATTAGTTTGTTTGTTCCGCTTTCACGTCTTAACTACACAACCGATAATAATCACCAATTTCTGCAAACACCCAGACATACAGAAAAATACATAAGGTACCCTTGCCTTTATATGTAGTCGAAGCCACGGGTGGAAATTAATATTTTCATCATTAATTCGTATAATTCTCGTAATATAATTAAAATAAATTTATTTTAAAAAACCGTACTTTTATTTTTAAACACATTTAAAGGTTCTAAACCAATGTTATCTCTAATCGATTAACATTGTTCCTCAACCTCACATTGAAAATAAAAACATATTTTTTAGGTTCTCGCAAACATGATGTGGTATTTTGAAACGCTCGCGGTAACACTTTAATCTTATTATAAGCGATTACTAAACGAACATTTGTTAACGATAAAGCGCTAATTTTCATTGTGATAAGGAAAAGAGACTTCACGCAAACAAATCTGCGGATAAGACCCAGTAATAGATAATTGTTTTACCTTTAAAATTCAATTACAGGCGTTACTAATCGATGAGTTTTGAAATAAATATGTGGCAAATACAACCACGTACTAACCGAGTACCTACCATATGAATAAACGTCAAGGTGAAACCTCGTACGTAGTGTATACGACAGCTGAATGTGTTTGTGTGCAATAATCACCTGTCTGATATTTAAATAATGTATTCTGAATCATTTTGATTAGGAATTGCATATATCGTTATAAAATAATCATATTGTAATAATAAGTAAAGAAGAATTTTGCATATATTTTCATAATTATCTACCTATAAGTGTATAATGAAATCTTATTGAATTCAGTGTTAATATAATTTTTACTTTTTTTATTATATCGTTTTTATAAATTGAACAAAGACTCGCATATATACTATCACGCATATTATTATCATCAACCTCCACCGGTAAAGCGATAAATTATCAGATATCAATGTGTGACAAAGCCTCGGAACGATATCGCAAATATTTCTTGTGATATCAAGAAAAAAGTCAAATGACCTCACCTCCGATATTTCTCCTTTTTCGATTCGACCGGCATCAATACCGGTTCCATGGACTTTGAAACACACCACTCATTTACAGCACTAACAGTGAGGAATTCTGTATCTGGCGCATGACACACCTCAGAGCCAAACTCGTCTGAAGACACTGTAATACTATCATACTTTTGGTACGGCACCATGTCCAAAGATGATATGGATTTAATGCTAACATTGTCAAAATTACATTGTTCTTCAGAAGCACCTGATAAATTGTCCCCTTCATCACTTTCGTAATCGTTTATTAAAGTATCTGTAGACTGATCCGTTGACAAGGTATCTGTTCTACCATCGTCATTATTAACTATATACTCCTCGCCTGCTTCTGCTTTTTCACTATCTGAGGAATCGTCGCTACTACTGCTTTCATTTGACAATGTATTGGTAATATTTACTTTTGTTTCTTCTTCATAGTCCGAGGGCTCTGATAGTTTCAACCTTAGTAATTTTTCCAAGTCACTTTGTTTTACACCATACGACCAATGCGTTTCACCCATACGTCCTTGACTTCCTATTGAAGATTTCCTTCGAATAACGGGTGGCTGTCTCGATCGTCTTAATACAACAGGTGAGGCGGAAGGCGTTGTAAACGAAAATCGCCTCTCAATCATCACAGTTTCCTCTGGTGCGGGAGATTTACTATCTAAAGAAGAGCTATCGTTGAATGGTTCTGGCGGTGGTGGTGGGGGAGCGGGTCTATGAGGTCTTAAGGACGCTGATTTCCTATCCGAAACAAATCCTGAAGAACTGGATTCACAACTTATTTCTGAAACATTTGATAAAATAGAATTCACTGACACATTTGAGTTTCTATCGTGAGATCTTGACACTGGGGAAAGATGGTGATAATGATTATATATAGGATTGACAACACTTGTTAAGCTTCCCATCATAGAGTCCTTGGATCTTTCGAGGGATTCACTAGAACCTCCTAAATAGATACCAGTTCTTTCAAAACGAAGTATCATTTCTTTGACGCTTTTTTTGTCCTTTCTTAACTCGACCTCGTCGTCGTCAGAGACGTGTCCAGACGAGGACTCGTCAATTAAACGGTTCCTGAGATCTTCTGTCGACATGGTAACTTGCTGGAACTTAGGGATCGCACAAGCACCAAGAATGAGATAAAAACGTACACATATCAACGCACAACGTAACTGCGCACAAACAACGCGCGTTCACTTTGACAACGAAACACGACTGACGGCATGACGGCGCCCGCGCCCCTGCACGCTGCCGCTGCCCGCGACTACGTCAGTGCATCAATGCTTAGGTGCTAACTCGTATCTACTTTACCCAAATAATGTGAATTGTGATAGCGATAAGCGAACTATTTGAACGATTTAAATAAACTTGGTTGCATTGATGACAAATTTTAAACAAGGTAAATTTTAAATTTATTTTCGATAGTGATATAAATAAATAGTAATACACATGTTTTATGTACTTCAATAACTTAATTGATTTAATTTTTTTTTCGTTACTAACAATTTAGTGGAGTATTAAAAGATAAAAATAGAATGAAAGTACCGTTCATACATGATTTTAAATATGTTTTTTTATTAGTAGGTATCAAAAAAGTTCACTAGAGTCTACACTGAGTGTAGATATTGACACAGTCAAAGTATATAATAGTCAAAGAGAATAAAACGTCTCCTCAAACGCCTGCAAGTGCACATGGCTATGATGAGTTTATTGACATGGGTTCGTCGAGTGCATTGAGAAGTACATTGAAATGTCATACTAGAAATATATCTTCAAAATAAATTGAAATCAATTGAAGGGACTACAAATAAAGTTACTACAAATGATAATATGGTGTATAGTTAACGAAACTCAAACTTTATGTAAGTTTTTATTTAATAAAAAATTAAACATGAAATGCCTGTGTGTTACACTGTTTTAAACTTGTGTATGTATAAACCTCGTTAAATTGCGGTTCTTTTAGTACAGCTGTTAATTATAGAGCCGTTATGTATTAAGTTGGAATTAATGTAGAAGCTAATTCTTGTTATAACACGATTTTTCCTCGTATAACTAAATTATAGGTATATAATATTTTTTTGTATTAAAAACTAAATGATAAAGAATAATGTACTTAACATTATTCTTTATCACAAATCGAGGAAAATACAAAACAGAATGCTATAGTTAAGCAGAGTTCACATGAGAACAAAAACCACAGATTAATAACAATGACATATTTTCATAGGTGCAATAAAACATTCAATTCAATCCAACTCTTTGTTTAATAAAAAAAAATATAAGGAAATCTCATTCGTGTCTCCCTATGAAGCCATTGATAGTTAAAATACGTCATTTGTGACGAGTTACGTTGGGGAGAAAATTAAAACTTTTTTTATTGTTTAAATATATTTAATAAATCAATCTTCACACTGTTCACACTCTATTCCCTTGTGTGTCGCTTTGTCGCTATCTATTATTATAATAATAAAAAGAAAACAAATAGATTTTCTATAATTCAATTACAATTTTAACTTAATTCTTTGAATAACCATCACTTTCAATGTTACAAATTACCCTATCACCCAAAGGATTTTATAAGTGATGGCTGTTTTAAAAGCAAGACTGCCTTATAGACCAGTTCATTCTTTCTGTATTCCTTGTAAATTTCTTTTTCATTGTTTAATAAACTACAATAAACTAAATTGAACAATCTAAATTCACATATAATTGCAATTAAAGTATTTACATAAAACTGCAATAAGCCTATATATTTCATCATATGAACATAATTATAATATGTAACTAAATAATAAAGTTGTAAATTAATTTCATAAAACAATTTGTCGCAATATTGATTATCTTCTAATATTTAGGCAATTCGTAAGTAATATATTTCCAAATTAGATCAAAAATTTTAACTACATGTATTGTACAATATATTTTTTTGGAGTTTCTTATTTAAAAGTTTTTATAAAACCGTCATTGCATAACCACTATAAAGAAAAAGAATCCTAGTTTAATTATATTAAGACCAGCACTCTTTATATCCCGTACATGTCAAATTATTATTTTAATCAACTTGTAATTTGCGGAAAGAACCCTCGACGCCGAAGAGACTAGAACTTGTATTGGGCTTGCCTTGCCTCAGGGATTCGTCTGAACATGCACTCTCCTCGCGAAGGTACCAGTCGCTATAGCTCTCTACTTTCTTTTTCCAATAATCTGTTCATAAATAAAAATAAAGTCACATTACCTATAAAGGAATTTTGTTACATAATTAAAAGCACCAAAATATATTCTGAAAGTTGTTATGGGTATTATTTATGCAATGAAACCGTTCTCAATGATATGTATATGTATGCATTTTTTAAGTTAATCAAACGCTGATAAATAAAGTTACTTTACAACGAAACATTATGGCAAAATATATCTTTATGCTAATGTGGCAACATTTAAATTTCGCAAAACCGTGAGAACTATGAATTTTCCGCCGTCGCAACGCATAACTAACAACATTACAAGCTTGTTAATGATAATAATTACACCAGCTTACCCGTTAGTTCCTGCACTGTGCCCTGTTCGCCGCCGTACTCTTTTGGCAGTATATTACGTGGTATAACATCATACAATGATTCAAAACCATTGCCGTTTATATGAAACTGTATAAAATAAATACATATTATTATTAATAGCCTATCAGAAAGATTCAACTGCTTAAAAACGTAAATGCACAGCCTCATAGTATCATTTCCTTTATTCGTTTTTTCTCCTTTTTGAGGAGAAGGTTTGGAGCTTATTCCACCATGCAACATGGATACATAAGTCATATTTTCATCACACACGTGCAGTTTTCCTTAACCAGCAACCACGAAAATTAAATATAAATACAAACAAAAGCACATCAAAAATCAGTGATGCTTGCCCGAGTTTGAACCTGCAATATTCTGGGCTACACGCCACTGGGCCATCTCGGCTCAATATCTTATTAAAAGTCATATTATATATTTTATTCCTGGTAACATTATTCACGGCACTTGTTACTAGAATATAATGATGTCTAAATAAACTAATGATTACTCCTTAATTAGTTAATGCTGGTTAAGTTTGACTTATATGACATCATATTCTAACATAAATATGGATTTTTAACGATTAGGGAACTAATTAGTCATTTGTTTTTAAATAGATTTCAATGATTACTCTTTGTAACTATGAATATACAATTAACTCTTATACAAATGTATGATAATAACAAATTTACTTACAGAAAATATATCAATTAATACAAATCGATTTGATAATTAACTTAATAGATAATATAATTTATCTATAAATTTAATTTTTAATCAATTCACTCACTCTCTTTTTAAGTTTCTCACTCAGAAATATCTTGAACAGATTGTACGCTGACTCATATCCAGCAGAAATATTAAAAATATGGCTACTCTTCAAACGCACGGGTAGAGCTTTCTCAAAAATAGTTACACACTTTTTTGCCAAAGAAGGAGTCCATTGACTGAGCATATTCAAATCCAATCCCGTGGCGTCTACAAATAACTCCTAAAAATATCAAGATTTTAGACAAATAATATATCTAGTTAACATAAGTAACAGCCTGTAAATGTTACTCTCGTCGGCTAAGACTTCACTGCTTAAGTAGGTTTTGAGCTTCTTCCACCACTGTGCTCCGATACGGGTTAGCGAGACAAAACCTGACATATACGAGTTTCCTCATGAAGTTTGCCTTGACCACCGAGTAAGAGTTGGAGTAGGAGTATATATAATACTAGCTGTGCCACGCGGTTTCACCCGCGTATAATTAACAAAAATGCAATGCAACCTTGCTCAATAACGGGGCTATACAACACAAAAACAATTTTTATTTTTGTACTAGTAGTTCCTGAGATTAGCCGGATCAAACAAACAAACTTTTCAGCTTTATATATTAGTATAGATATACAAGTTAATTACATTAAAAAATAATGGTAGGTAATTAATTTGCGCGAATTTGAACCCTTTTTTTGTTGATAAAGTTTCGCATACTCTAGCCACAGATGTCTCGGCTCTTTGATATTTAATATAGCGATATAAAAAATATCTCTTTACTAACCTCCCCAGCGATTATAAAATTATCATCTTCAAGTATCATGATTTCGAGAATCATAAAGCAAACCTTAAGAACGTCAATGAATCGATATTTAGAGGAGTCGAAATTATTGAACCGCTGCAAACAAATTCTGCACGAATCTTCCGATTCACATACCCTTAGTGGTAGACAAATTCTGAAACCATTAACATTTTCAATAAGCATAGTATTGTTCAAGCATTTTATTTCAAGTTTTATTGAATTTACTTACCCCATACTTAGAATAGCTTGCACATTTGGATCGAATGGATTTCTATTGGAAAATATTTCTGGGACAACCGTCCGTAGAGTGTAACACATGTCTAACTTATTCTTAGTTTTTTCTAGACTGAATTTATTTCCGCGTAGGAATGCAAGAAGCCATTGATCACCTGAAATTATTAAAATAAACACAATACGTTTCACAAAATATTCTTTAGAGGAAGGAAACAGAAAAAATGAGAAAAACAATATCAAACTAAACATTAAGTAGGAATAGACAAACATTATATACCTACACTTATTTATTATTTTAATTATTTTTTTATAGCATAGGTTGGCGGACAAGCATATGCGCCACCTGATGGTAAGTGGTCACCAACGCCCATAAACATTGGTATTGTAAGAGATGTTAACCATCGCTTACATCGCCAATCCGCCACCAACTTTGGGAACTAAGATGTTATGTTCCTTGTGCCCGTAATTACTATGTGTGTGTGTGTGTGTGTGTGTGTGTGTGTGTGTGTGTGTGTGTGTGTGTGTGTGTGTGTGTGTGTGTGACTGGCTCACTCACCCTTCAACCCGGAACACAACAATAGCAAGTACTGCTGTTTATTTACATTTGCCTATAATCAAATTGAAAACTCATTTTATATTGTGTATGAAATATTAATAAATAAGGCATATTATGCTGTACATGACTATATAAGTGATTAAAGAATTTGGAATTACTATGTGTTGATGATCGTATATGGTATATAAATATGTTTTAATATATGAAAAAGAGTATGTTCAGTACATACACATTTTGTTTTTTGCCGTTTTTTCTTAATTGAATCTACATTCTGAGCCGGTAGTATACATTAAAAATAACCTTGTAAAATCAATTAAAAAGTGCTTGTAAGAACCCAAAAAGAAACTCTCTGGACATTTTGATTCAATAACAACCACATTATTATGACGATTAGATAGTGGCAATGAATATTTCATATTTAATCGATCGAATTAATACAGTCATAAATATTTTGTAGCGCTGAATTTTAGTATGATTGAATTTTAATCGTTTAACCTTATTTTTCTAGGATACCTATTTAGATTGGAAATTTATTAATTATATTTAATGTTTTTGTATTGTATTTAAGCCAATTAACATTAATCTTTGTAACTAGTTTTCTAATGCGGTAAAATTTTACGTAAATAAATTGAAGTAATAATTTTCATAAATGTGTTAAAACTAAATCTTAGTTTCGAGTATATTTTAATCCTCGTTATATTTAACTTAACTAAATATTAGTTACCGTGACAATATGTAATTAAAAAATCGCTCAATAAGTAGCGACATCTATGATGTAGTGCAAGAACCGTTTACTTTAAACGTTAACAAAGCTTCTCTTCTCGCACAATCACAATATCACAAATTATTATGGCTGGTGTAAAGCTTTTCCAACACATCAAAAGATGGCGCTAGGAGCGGAAACAAACAGTTAACTTTGAGTATTATTAAAAATTACACCTTTCTTTAGGCTTTTCCCAGTAAAGTTAAACTCGTTATTTGATTATTTTTGTCCATGGGCGGTGGTAGTCACTTTCCATCAGGTGGGCCTCCTGCTCGTTTGCCCCCTCTAACATAAAAAAAAAATGTTTTATTGATAGTCTTAAATGATACATGGGCTCCGTATTAATTAAGATTAAAATGTATAAAATCTAGGATGAACGAAATTATCGAGCTACTTTTTTTATAAAATTCATTCGTCATTATTTAATAACTCATAGGCAATTTAAAAAAAAAATATTTTATGGGATATATCTCAGCCAGTGGCTTAGCGACCACATCAAGGTTGTGACAGTGGCTCTGTTGCGCCACACAAAGTGAATGGGGCACATTTAACTTACCGAACGACCGACATAGCTTAAAATCGCAATATGATTACCAACAGAAATGTATAGGAATTGAAAGCCCGAGCGTTGAATGAAAAGTGAATCATATTAAGTAATAACTCAAAACTATGAGCACGGAGAAAAATGACGTTTGATAACCTAATCATCATCATCATACTAATATTATAAAGAGGCGAGTTTTGAAGATGTTTGTTTTCAACTAATCAACGAAACTTTCACATTATTTTAAGTCATATTTTCACGTATACGCCGAGAGAAAATTAAGAGTTTTTAAAAATACGAGTTATTTAATAAACGCGTCAAATAAATACGTACAAGCGAAATTATTGGTTGGAAAATATTTATATATATCTACGTATATAATAACAATTTTGTCCTTGACGGTCATTCTAGGCCATGTACGTGCAGTACACGCACCTAATAGAAAAATATTCAATGATATTTGTAAGTACAGCCTTGTTGCAATGGTGGGAAGAGTAACGACACACAACACAAAACAACACAAAACCCACTTAAACCTTGTATTAGCATGAAATTTAGAAGCAAAATTAAAGAGGATTTATTAACTACTTATGTATGTAGTGAGGTGGAATAGTTTTGCATTATAAATAAAGATATTTTGATCAAAAACTGGATGCAGTGCATAATACAGCAGAACTATTAACTAATCGTATGAAATATGTTCATACAAGTGTTATCTCTAATATCAATCTAAAAAGACGTGGTGGTAGCTTTGTGCAAGCTCGTCTGGGTAGGTGTAATAGCCAGTGCAATTACAGGCACTAGGGACATCTTAGTTCCCAAGGTTGGAGGCGCATTGGCGATGTAAGCGATGGTTAACATTTCTTACATTGTCATTGTCTATGGGCGTTGGTGAACACTTACACCTACTATACAATACAAAAAAAAACAAAAAGTCTTAATCTAATATTGGTCTGGTGTCCAATATGCACGTGCCAAAAGTCTTAAATCCTACTTTTTCAAGTTTATACTATTTGAGGAGCTTCAGCTGGATTTGCTCTCAATAGAAGATGCTGTATCGAAGCCCGATAAAGGATAGTCCCGATATAATTATGGTAAGATAGAACCTGAAGCAAGAGCCTTCTTTAAAATTTAAAACTAAATCGTACGCACACTGTATTTGAGGTACCTACACTTACAAGATAAACTCGCATAAAAGTTTATCATTTGTGTATCACTATGGCCTCTATCAAGATTCTGAGCTGCTCCACTGCAAGCTGTCTTGGCCACCGTGAATTTATTTACGATAATATTTTAGTATATGTAATTATTTATTATTATTTACGACATATTCTGGACAAACGAAGTACTTAACCTTTTATTACAAAGTAAAAAAACACGTTTCAAATGAAGGTTAGCTAGTTCCCTGACACCAGCAATAATTAAGTATTAAAACAAACTAAAGAAAATTACGACAAATTTGACGAGTATTACCGGAATAGTTAATTATTTACTTACTAGGATTAACTGATTTTAAGTGAGGTTGTTTTTCAAGCCATTTTCTTATTGCTGATATGTCAGAAGAAATCCTGGTCGGGTCCTCATTGATCTCTCTCTGAGATTTTTCCTTCAATAAAGGCGTTAAAGGTCTTAATGTCATCTGAAAAAAATATAGGATCATTAATTTAAAACATATAAATTAATATATAAGGTTACAAATGTGAACTCAATAATTTTAAAATAAATATTTATAATTTATTTAGTTACCTTCAACGCGGTCCACCCAACGAATGTTCAAATATAAAAATAAAATTGTTCAAACAGGTAAGAAAAAGACCGCCACAACCTCTCTTCCTGCTAAACTGGTTAAAAATAAATAATAAACGCACATAAAATTACAATATAAATTATCTCAGCATGAGTGTTAATATTATGTTAAGGATTCCGTAATGAATATTGTAATACATGCTCTAATTTTAAAATAATTATTACTATATTTTCAACTATTGTGTTTATGGTTATTGAGTTCCATTTGTGTAAGTGTTTGTGTATGTGTGTGTGTGTGTGTGGGTGGGTGTGTGTGTGGGTGGGTGTGTGTGTGGGTGTGTGTGTATGAGTGTATGTGTTTATGTGTGTATGTGAGTGTGTGCGTGTGTGTGTATAAGAAAGAAAGGCAGAGATTATCAAATAATCATAACGTGACGTAACTTGACGTAATGTGAGAGAAAATACATATTATGAGGTTTGTCAGTTTCACTTCGACTTTTGCTGAGCCCTAAACTATAAATTTTAATTTGTAAAGATGTACCTTAAAATATTAAATCATATTTTTTTTAATTAAAAATAGGTAGGAGTACTTGCTTATCGGACACCTAGTAGTAAGTGGTCACCAGTGTCCAAAGACCCTGGCACTATTAGAAATATTAACCATCCCTTGGGAATTCATGTATTATGGCCCTTGAGCCTGTAACTGGCCCACTCACTTTTCACGCCAGAATAATATAATACCAGTTATTTCTATTTTGTATTCTTTTTTCGATTTTTATATGTAAATATACAAGTCTTGTGAAATATTAACATAAATTATTATACAATTATAAAATTGAACAATAAGCATAGTTTTGTCGGTTTAAAAATGTTAATTATTTTTTTATAAAAAAAATATAATTTAATTGTAAAGGTTGTTGTTATTAACACTTAATTAAGGTTGTTTATTGCATATTACAAATCATAAACGTATAGATCTGAAGACAGCTACATCAACATGCATATATGCACTCCTAATTCTAAACAATCAATAGCTGTTAAAAAGTCACAAGCTATGTGATTTTTAATTAAGAATATAACACTTTTTTTTTAAATATATAAGCTAGCGTTTTATTATCAAACCTGATGGAAAGTGAAGATACAGCTTAAGGTGGAGCGCGCCTGTCTAGAAGATTCCTATTCAGTTATTCACTCTAGACTTGAAGGTACCCATATTGTAGGTGGTGGGGAATACGAAATTCCTCCTCCTCATCAGGTACTCATCAGATATCTACCGCTAAACAGCAATACATTGCATTGTTGGGTTCAGGTTTTAAGAGTAAGTGAGCCAGTGTAATTTCAGGCAAAAGGGACATAACATCGTAGTTCCTAAGGATGGTGACGCATTGGCGATGTAGCCGATGGTTAACAGTTATTACAATGCCATTGTCTATGGGCGTTGGTGGTTTGGCTCACCGCGCGCTTGGTGCCCTGGACACGCGGTGAGCCCCACATACCCCCCCCCCCACTGTCCGTTTCCGAACCGGTATTTTCTAGTTTGACTATCAATAAGCAAGTGTAGCTTCACGGTAGCATGCGCAAGCGATCCCGTCGCGCCCCTTGACCAGACGGCGAGGATACCGCTGGTTTTTAGTGGGTATTCCGGCGCCTTCAGTGCCGGCGAGCCCCACATACCCCCCCCCCCCCACTTGAAGTGGGGGAAACGCGTAAATGCGTTTTACCGGCGAAAAAAAAAAAAAAAAAAAAAAGTGTAGTACTCCAATGTTGAATAAAGTATTTTGAATTTCAATTTGTCCCCGTGGGGAAACGCGTGTTTTTCCAGCGATAAAAATAAATGTTCGCCACGCTACGTATTTTATTTAAATCAAGGCTTACTTATCATTACCCGTCCCGGCTTCGCACGGGTGAAAATGAGGTCTTCATAAAACTTTAAATCGCAATACTTTACAAATAACTTTTGATTAAGCTACCGTTACTGACTTACTATATTTTTCCGACATCTTCAACAATGAACGTAATATTTCAGTTAATTTACTCAAAAACCTAATTAATTAACACCTTAAACGTCCTCATGGATCATTCCATCCAATGATTAAGTTTGGTAGTTTTCGTTTATCGCGTTCAGACGTGGCCGGGGGCTGTCTGGTTTATATGTGACAAGCTGTGTCTCGCGGTTTCATCCGCGTATAATTAATAACCATTTAATAATTAAAAATGAGCCGAGAGCTTTCTTCGATAGAAGGACTACACAACACAAAAATAATAATAAAAAATTATCACCTGAGATTAGCCGGATCAAACAAACAAACAAACTCTTCAGCTTTATATATTAGTATAGATACCACGACTTTATTCTGTTTAATCGCAATTAATCATTGCCATGTATATTTACGGTATTATACTGTTAATTAATTGAATAAGAAAATACGTCGATTTTTATCTATTCAGTTGCTGTCATTGCTTTACCTGTCATTTTTATCTGTCATTGCTTTACCAATTGCTAAGCTATTGAGGTAAAATAAAAAAAAAACTTGAATAAGGAAGGAATCATTGAAAGCTATATTAACATTGCTCTATAATTTCTATGTGTTCTCGTTATAAATATTTTATAAATAATAATATAACTGCCTCGTTGGTGGGTCGGTTGTCTATAGGCGTTGATGACCACTAAGGATTAGTGGGCCCATTTTCCACTCCGCCTAACCAGCCACTTTGTGATATATTTATACGTAGGTACATTTGGACGATGCCGAGATGGCCCAGTGGTAATACCGCGTGAATCTTAACCGATGATCGTGGGTTCAAACCCGGGCAAGCACCGCTGAATTTCATGTGCTTAATTTGTGAGTATAATTCATCTCGTGCTTAACGGTGAAGGAAAACATCGAGAGGAAACCTGCCAAATGTGTCAAATTTCAACCCGCATTGGAGCAGCGTGGTGGAATAAGCTCCAAACCTTCTCCTCAAAAAGAGTGGGACATTCACAGGCTGTTATTACTGTTATATTACATTTGGATTCTAAACTCCGGTAGTAGCGTTTTTCCGATAAAACTAACACATACTAGACTAGTTCGTGAATTAGACAATTATTAATAATGTGATATTATAATAATTTAAAAAACGTAATATTATTAAAAATATATGTAATTTTTTCACACAAGGAAATATAGTTATTGCTCTATCTTCATTATTATTATATTTATAAGTTTATTAAGCGTAACGTAATATTAAAAACAATTACGTACGTATTACAAAAAAAGAACAATTAAGATTACCGACAAAAATATATACCTATACATATTAAATGCTGCAAATTATAAACATTTTTGTTTGACATCTATAGAAGAACATATTTATGACCAAACAAATCCGTGCAAAACAAACGTATCTTATTTTAATTTTTATCTGCTTTAATTGCAGTTGAAACGCTCGAACCTTAGGGTTGATTGCAAAATATAACATAACAGTCCTCCGGTCAACCGGTGACGGGAAGGCTGATGGTGGAGTGGGTTTTGTACAATACTTACAACAATATTTTTTTAACATTTCGTATTTATATTTAACTAATGCAATACTCGTTGTACACTCGTGACTTCCTCGTATGAAAATTTTCTAATTAAAAAACACAAAACGAATAATTCGCGCGTTAGATCATACTTAACTTGTTTTTGCAGAGTTAGTACAATTTTATTATTAATTAAGTTTTAAATACTTAAATATAAGCAACCTCAATCAAATTTTTTTTTTTAAATACTTCATTTTAAAACACGGTTTGAGTCCAAAAAAATATCGCAAAGAACTTTGTTTCTGATGGACATCCGCCCACCGCACAATATTTTTTTATCGGGTCATTACTGACCTAAGAATTTAAATAATTCAGACATATTATTATCATTGAATAAAACACTATGTTGCCAATTAATACTTCCAATGAAGATTTTAATAATCTTGGATTAACATCTTGTGTTTATTAATTCCATAAAAAAAAGTATTTTAATTTATATCTATGGTTATACCAAGATAACAACATCCAAAATATTCAGTCATAAATTGATTCCCTTAGGAGTGTAATGGTATATATTATATTAAATAAACGAGTAATGTTTTTAGTCTATATCCAATTTTCGGAATGACCCATTGTTTGACTTCTTTTCATTTGTTCGTTTTGATTCGTCAGTGCCGAACTCCATTTCTTTTTCCATCCATGGTCTGTATTCGATTATTTTCTTTTCCCAATACTCTGTAAAAATCAAATTAAAATTTTGTTTACAGCCGAAAAAAATAAGAAAGTTTTGAATATTGCTACGTATTTAATTATTATTCCACTTGGAAAAACATTTGTTTGTTTTTTTTAAATATAAAATAGGTAGTGGGAGTGGCCACTTGAAGTGAATAACCACCGTTCGTAGACATACTCGTACGTTGTAAGAAATAATAACCAGTCCCTAAATATTAGCCAATGTCCCACCAAGATTGGTGGCGGTTTGGCGATGTTGGGTGTTGGGGCCTTGTGCATGGCAAGTGCTGTTACCATAACCTTGCATCGGAGCCGTGTCAAAAACACCATTGGCTTAACCTATAACGTCTTCTTTCAAATGTAAAACTTATCAATACGGTAGTGTTTAACTCAACACCCGCTAAACAACTTTGATAGCAGAACTATGTTGAATTTAATTGTAAAGTTAATTACTATTTTAATAATACTATAATTTTTCCATAACTGGTTTTGCTTTATACAAAATATAAATATATTTGCGTGTAGTTTATCGAATGAATAAATTATTATTTAATGTATGCAATTTATCTTATAAATAAATTATATATGTAATGTCTATTGTTTTTATTTTAAATTTTAGTATTTGTATTTTAATTGGGTCACCGCCCGTCAGTAGGTATCAAAAAAGGGTACCATTGAAAACCAGCATTAGGTGTCCACACCTATGAATTGCTTAATGGTATACCTATTTGGGACACGTCATATACCTATATTGTACTTGTTCTTTTTCTTTATTTTTTTTTGTATCGTTACTTTTTTTTATTGTTCATTTTATTTCTTTTTTTTGTGTAAATGATAAGTTATTAGTACTTAAGTATTTTTTTTTTATTTTATTATTTTTTACTTTTTATTTTGTACCTAATTGTCATTTTGTTAAAATGTCCCAAATAAAAGTGTTCTTTTCTTTTCTTTTTTCTTTTTTTATAAATATTTCCAATAACTCTTACCAATTATGTCATTTAATGGACCCCCAGTACCTCCGTATTCGGTAGGCATTATTTCTTTAGGTAAGTTCTTTAATAAATCTTCATTTGTTTTGTATATCTTTAGCTGAAAATCATAATCAAACATGAGACACAGAATAATATGATTTAGATCTAAATAATCATTTATTATCCGATTGAAATAAATAATACCATTATATGAACGTTTATAAAAGTTTTTGAAAACAACGACGATGTTATAAGCCCATGGTTGACATTTGTATTATTTAGACGTACTTACTCTTTCTCTTGCCTTTTCGCCTAGAAAACCAGATACGAGCTTGAATATAATTTCAATACCAGACGGTACATTTACATGGTGACTGCCTTTTAGACGAAGAGGCAGTGAATCCTGAAAGGGACCAACGGTAAATTAAATTAAATATAAATCACTCGTAAATCAATTTTAATTATTTATATACAGAAAAACATATTATACACATTTACTTATAAAATAATGTTCATTTATTCTGCATGGCCGATATGTAAATGTGGATACTATTACGGTAAGTAGATTATTCTTTACACCATCGATTAGTAACATTAGGATTCCAAGGCCTTACTTAAAAACGTTGTTTAGGAGGCGATTAGTTAAACATGTCCTTTTCTTTAAAATGTCAAATCAATGTTGCAGGGTAATGCGAATTCGGTGTTTAACAAAACAGCTGCGCTAACCAACATTTATAAGTAAAGCCGTAAGATATTTTATCCTAATTATATTTCATACATTATGTTGCTAGTAAATAGGCGTTAAATGTATAGGCAAAGTCAGTTAGGGTCAAAAATAAACAGATCCCTCTCCCAGAGAAAGCCAAAGCTCTGCGCAAATAAAACAATTGTCAGTTATGAGACCTGACCTAAATAAGTAAACAAAACTCTTTCTGACTTACAATTTATTAGAAGATTTGTTAAAAAAGCTTTGTCTTCTTTTTTATTGTATAGGTAGGCGGAGGAGCATTTGGTCCACCTGATGGTAGGTCACCAACGCCCATAGACGATGGCATTGTAAGAGATGTTCACCATCGCTTACATCGCCAATGCGCAACCAACCTTGGGAACTAATATATTATGTCCTTATGTACTGCTGTTTTGCGGTAGAATATCTGATGAGTGGTCGGTACCTACCCAGACGAGCTTGCACAAAGCTCCACCACCGTGTAAATACTAATTCTTCTTGCAAATGTCAAATAAATGATGTTTCAACAATGTTTATAAGTAAGGCCATTCATTAATATACATCTTGAGTTGTCCCTAAACTTGTGTTTCGTGAATGGTTAAATGCAAGAGTAAACATTTTGCCTACCTGGCTGACTGCTACTAACTTCTTCAGCAGACTAGGACTGGCTTGCACTAGATGATTTAAAGTAACGTTTTGATAATCAACAGCTATCACTGTTCCCATAACGGTGGCCGTATCATTTTCAATCACTAAAATCTGCAACAAACGTAATTATATAAATTAGCAAAACGTACTCGTAATATTGGACTCAATCGAAACTTTTATAATTATATTCACTCATTATTGTGACCCCAAAATGATCAGGTTAAATTGTTTAAATTTAAGTTTTTATAATAGACTGATACACGAACGAATTCACGAGAAGTTATCTATAATATACTAATATATTTTCTTACCTGTACTAAATAATACAAGATACACATGATATCAGCAACATTATATTTATCTGGATCATATTCTCCCGCTCGTATAAGGATAACACATGGGCTTAGCGAATTTTTCGGTTGTGGCAAAATAACGCATGTACTAAAACCATAAACACACCTTAACATTAATGGAATACATACTAAATTATCTTATCTTCTAAATCTCATAAGCTAATTGTACCGGCACATACCAAGGCATGACCTTGTTCACCTTAACTTTTAAAATATTAGTAAATATCATCATCATCATCATTAAAACAGCCAGAATACCTCCACTGCTGGACAAAGGCCAAGGATTTTCACGATGGCCGGGTCACGGGAAACCGTTGGATGCGAATAGTAAATATTATATATACATATAATCAGCATACACATATAATATATTTACTAATATTTTAAAATACGCTTGTTTGTGCAAATTTACAGTATTTGGAGTCTTATATTTCTAGTAGTACCAATTTCAATGAGACCACTTTGCACTTATGGTTGTCTGTTCGTCTAAAAATCGATGTATATGTGGTTTATATAAAAGAGATTCTCACCCAAGTCTGAGAAATTCCAAAAATTGAGGTTCAGTCGGTTTTAATCGTAGTGTAACTTCAGGAGCAGTCGTCCGTAAAGTGTAGAACAGATCTAACTTCGCTTTTACACGTTCTAGACTGAACTTGCAGCCTCTTAGTAAAGCAATAAGCCACTGGTCATCTGGAAAAATAGTTAAAAATGCTTGAAGTATGTATAATAAAATATTTTCCTCATATTCACAAATCTACTAAACTATTTTTTTAACAATTTCGTAAAATTTGTGATGTATTCTGAACTAACTCACCTGTTCTTGCCCTCAAATGTGCTTGCTTCGATATCCATTCCTTCAAGTTTTGTAAGTCACTGGCAACTTGACTTGGATTTTCATTCAACTCATTCTTGGCTATTTTCGCCAATTCCGGAGACAGTTCGCGTATCATTTGTGGTATCTGTAGAATTAATAAAATGAACATTTATGACTGAGATAGTTTAACACTCATAAATCCTCTCTCTTTCTCCCTCTCTCATAGGTACACACGTACATAGTAACACGTTATCAGATTTTAATATTTTGTGACTCAGTTATAGTGATTACATATCGTAAACAAAATCATATCAATGTTAACAATACTTTTTTCGATATTATCTGATATATTTGAACACAAAAAAAATCTTGACTGTACCTGTACCGGTGTTGTCATCGTCAGTAATAAATTAAATAACGTATTGTATCTCGTTTTGTTTAAAAAAAAATACCTGTATTTATTATGTAGCGAAGAACGTGTAACGGCTCAAGGCAACGTAAAATAACTTATTTACATTATATGTAAAAACAGTTCCTTATATTAAATTTAAGTCCTTATAACTTTTTATTGGTTAGTATTCATTAATGCTACTTATAATTAAAGTTTTGTTATGAGAAGGAATAAGAAAAATATTTTATAGTTACAAGATACCAATAGAACACATTTATGTACTATGCTCTAGTTTCATTTTCCAATTTAAATCTGGAATCAATATTAAAATATAGTTAAAATAAATAAACATATTGTATACAAAATTATGTCTTACCTCTATTTGGAGTCGCGACCGTTATGAATGTCTCATTATTAAATTAAAACAATAACTTGATCGTCCGAACTATCACCCGTTATGTACTGAATAAGCTACTTATAAAACAGCTGTATACAATATTGTTTATATTTATTATTACACGAGACGCGTGTAGATTCTAAAGGTAATATCAGACGCATTTTGAAGTATGTTAATTTGTGTGAATATTCACTAGTAGTGTTCTGCCCGCGGTTTAACCGGCGTTGTTCCCGTTCCCGTAGTAGTATGCGAGTCAAAATGCCTGTTACTTGCTGATAATTTAGCTTTTAATTGGTGAAAGAACTTTTAAAATCGGTTTAGTGGTATAGACATGACAGTATAACAAACAAAAACACACTCACATTCACACTTATAATACTACTTAGGATCATACCGAATGCCATTTCGATATTTTCGAATGAGTTCAATGATTAAATAATTTGTCACTTACATATGATATGTTTCATTTTATTCATTGTGCAACTTACCACTGATTGGAAGAGCAAAATGAAAGAAGCGAAATGAACGAATAAGAAACCGTCTGATTATGCCTTAAGATATATGGGTTAACGGCACTTCCAACGAGGTCAAGTTACAAAGTTAATTACTGTCATCGACCGTAACAATTGAACCCTCAATTATTATCATCATCATATCAAAAATATTATTTAAATGTTTTTTGGTGTTTATCTTTGTTTTTATTTATACATACGAGAATATCATTTTTGAATCACTCTATCTTACTTAATCATAAACTAAATATCAGTTGCAACACAGTTATATTATTTATCAATAAAAAGATAACGTAATACCGCTTTTTAATTATATATATTATAATTACGTACATAAACTTCTTATTCTATTCGTATCTTTATATTATATATTTTTTTTTAAATCTAGTATTTTTATATCGGCCCAATCGTTACACGCTGAATTAAATCAAAAATCGTTCAAAAACTAAGACTTATTCAGTTTGAGAGAATCACTAACAAATTCATAGATTTTAATTGTCGAAGTACTCGAAGGTTTACTAAGAATAGAATTAAAAGCACCAACATTCATAAAATTTAAATTTAGTTCATATTATAGTGTTTCTCTCAGACCGTGGATACGACCACACGCCAATAAGAAGTGTGAAACATCTTCTATTACACCACATACTTCACAATCGGGAGTGTCACTTTTTCTCATTAGCTGTTTACCCTTGCGTAGCGGCATGTATCCAGACCTAAGTCTAAATGCTATAACCAACGTACTTCTATTAATGTTACTATTTACAAACCAAGGTATCCGAGGAGGCCTGGATTGAATCGTCCTATACAAAATCCCCTTATCAAGCGATCTCTCATTAAATACAGTTTAATAAGAGCTTTTGAATTATTAGTACAACCTAGCCTAGGTTACCTAGGTACCTACACCAACGCCGCCGGGACTAGGGGGGTTCCCAGTATCCTGGGATTCCTCCCTAGTGAATTGAGGCCCGTATAGGCGGGCCGGCCGTCGGAGCGTCACGGTAGCATGCGCAAGGGATCCCGTGGCGATCCCGTTAAGACGGGAAGGGTACCGCTGGTTTTTTAGTGGGTATTCCGATGACCGGGACGCACTCGGTGCATTAGACATACGGCGAGCCCCACATACTCCCCCACAGTTCCCGTGGGGGAAACGCGAAATGCGTTTTTCCAGCGTTAAAAAAGATACCTACACAAACAACGTATCTACTTACCTATAAAAACCTTTCACGGAGTTTTACATAAGTATAATTTATAAAAGTATATAATAATAAAAAAAAAAACAAACAGACCACCTCCTCCTTTTTTGAAGTCGGTTAAAAATAACTTACGAACTGTTCTTATACTTGACGTATTTGTTCGAACAGAACAATTATTTTTATTTGAATACAATTCAAAAATATGACATTGTTATAATATAACAAATAATCACGTTATTATAATAAATTTTATATTTACCGTTAATTTATTTTTATAACACACGACAATTTTAATGCAATACAGTAAATACTAATGTCGTTCACACACGAAATACGACATGAAATAATCTAAAACCTGTTTCAAACGACAAACTGCGTTATCTTTATAATAATAAACTGTTACTGTACTTACGAATAAAGACGGAATAATGTTGTAATGAACTAGTAACGTACTGAGTGGTGGATCGATGGCGTGTCGACTTACACCATTTTATCAGTAATACGTTATCGCGAAATATCGTCCACCTTCTACAGAATTATAGATTAACTGTTTTTATATATACTAGTATTCGTCCAGTGGTCGAAATTCATCAATAATAAATATTAAAAATTTGAGGTTAAAACACGAATTTTAACACTTATTTCCATTTTTTTATATCGCTCAATAGCTTCTAAATAAAGAAAAAAGAAAATCGTTTGACAAAAAGACGAGAAGTTATTAAAATTATTTACTTTGCCTATTTATTTATTTATTTATACTTTATTGTACACCACAAAGAAAAAAACAATTACAAACATCGAAAACTTAAATAAATAGTAGGCATACAATTTTGGCGGCCTTATCGCCACATAGCGATCTCTTCCAGGCAACCAACGGTGCAAGGAGTATCCCAATGGATATGGGGTAGGTGGTGCATTAATAATAAAAGGTAACAATATCATAATAAACTAAACTAGAAAATAATCAATATAAGTATACAAAACACATAATTATAATATATCTATAAATAAATTATTATACATACTTAGATTACAGGTATATAATATGCATAAATACATACAATAAATACGATGATAAAAACAATAAGTCCTCAAACAAAACAAGAAAACTAAAATAAAAAAGAATACAATACTAAATTATTCGTGATTAGGTAGGTATTTTAGACAAAAAGTGCTCCTTTACGAGTTTTTTAAAAATGTGTATTGATTTAGCCTCCCGAATATTTAAAGGAAGGTCGTTCCAGAGTTTGATAGCCTGAACTGTAAAAGAATTATTATAAATAGATGATTTATGTTCGGGCACCTTTAAAGTCCACTTCTTCGCAGAACGGAGTACTTCTCCAGATTTCCCTAAGAATAAAAATTTCTCCTTCAAGTAAGAGGGAGTAACAGGATGAAACAATACACAATATAGAATAGTAAGGATGTGCATATTCCGGCGATGTCGGATGGGTAACCAATTAAGGCGAGAACGAAAGTGGGAAACATGGTCATATTTGCGTAGTCCATATATAAACCGAATAAAAGTATTTTGAAGTCTCTCAAGCTTATTTAATTGGTTTTCGGTTAAGTCGACAAAGCTAGCGTCAGCGTAATCAAGAATAGGAAGGAGTAGAGTCTGTGCGAGCATAATTTTAGTTGGAATTGGAAGAAAGTGTCGAAGACGACGCAGAGACCTCAGTGCTGCAAACACTTTCCTGCTGATGCCATTCACATGGTGAGTCCAGCTAAGAGTATTATCAAGTAAAACTCCCAGGTTTTTAACATGGTCACAATAAGGGATAACAATATTGTTGAACATTATTGATGGCAAGGAGGACCAATCGACTTTCGATAATTGTTTCCGGCTGCCAATTAATATGGCTTGGGACTTGCTCGGGTTAACACTAAGGCCAAAAGATTTGCTCCACTCAAGAATGATATTGAGGTCCTTATTCATATTTGCGATGGCCAGAGGAAGATTCTCCAAAGTCGACTGGATGTAGATTTGGACATCGTCTGCATACATGTGGTAGAGAGAAGATAGGTTATGAGTAATCGAATTGATGAAAATTGAGAAAAGTAAAGGTGACAACACGCCGCCCTGTGGTACGCCAGCAGAAATATCGCACCATGATGAGTATGTATCATCAATGCGAATACGCTGCCGACGACCATGAAGATAACACATGGGCTTAGCGAATTTTTCGGTTGTGGCAAAATAACGCATGTACTAAAACCATAAACACACCTTAACATTAATGGAATACATACTAAATTATCTTATCTTCTAAATCTCATAAGCTAATTGTACCGGCACATACCAAGGCATGACCTTGTTCACCTTAACTTTTAAAATATTAGTAAATATCATCATCATCATCATTAAAACAGCCAGAATACCTCCACTGCTGGACAAAGGCCAAGGATTTTCACGATGGCCGGGTCACGGGAAACCGTTGGATGCGAATAGTAAATATTATATATACATATAATCAGCATACACATATAATATATTTACTAATATTTTAAAATACGCTTGTTTGTGCAAATTTACAGTATTTGGAGTCTTATATTTCTAGTAGTACCAATTTCAATGAGACCACTTTGCACTTATGGTTGTCTGTTCGTCTAAAAATCGATGTATATGTGGTTTATATAAAAGAGATTCTCACCCAAGTCTGAGAAATTCCAAAAATTGAGGTTCAGTCGGTTTTAATCGTAGTGTAACTTCAGGAGCAGTCGTCCGTAAAGTGTAGAACAGATCTAACTTCGCTTTTACACGTTCTAGACTGAACTTGCAGCCTCTTAGTAAAGCAATAAGCCACTGGTCATCTGGAAAAATAGTTAAAAATGCTTGAAGTATGTATAATAAAATATTTTCCTCATATTCACAAATCTACTAAACTATTTTTTTAACAATTTCGTAAAATTTGTGATGTATTCTGAACTAACTCACCTGTTCTTGCCCTCAAATGTGCTTGCTTCGATATCCATTCCTTCAAGTTTTGTAAGTCACTGGCAACTTGACTTGGATTTTCATTCAACTCATTCTTGGCTATTTTCGCCAATTCCGGAGACAGTTCGCGTATCATTTGTGGTATCTGTAGAATTAATAAAATGAACATTTATGACTGAGATAGTTTAACACTCATAAATCCTCTCTCTTTCTCCCTCTCTCATAGGTACACACGTACATAGTAACACGTTATCAGATTTTAATATTTTGTGACTCAGTTATAGTGATTACATATCGTAAACAAAATCATATCAATGTTAACAATACTTTTTTCGATATTATCTGATATATTTGAACACAAAAAAAATCTTGACTGTACCTGTACCGGTGTTGTCATCGTCAGTAATAAATTAAATAACGTATTGTATCTCGTTTTGTTTAAAAAAAAATACCTGTATTTATTATGTAGCGAAGAACGTGTAACGGCTCAAGGCAACGTAAAATAACTTATTTACATTATATGTAAAAACAGTTCCTTATATTAAATTTAAGTCCTTATAACTTTTTATTGGTTAGTATTCATTAATGCTACTTATAATTAAAGTTTTGTTATGAGAAGGAATAAGAAAAATATTTTATAGTTACAAGATACCAATAGAACACATTTATGTACTATGCTCTAGTTTCATTTTCCAATTTAAATCTGGAATCAATATTAAAATATAGTTAAAATAAATAAACATATTGTATACAAAATTATGTCTTACCTCTATTTGGAGTCGCGACCGTTATGAATGTCTCATTATTAAATTAAAACAATAACTTGATCGTCCGAACTATCACCCGTTATGTACTGAATAAGCTACTTATAAAACAGCTGTATACAATATTGTTTATATTTATTATTACACGAGACGCGTGTAGATTCTAAAGGTAATATCAGACGCATTTTGAAGTATGTTAATTTGTGTGAATATTCACTAGTAGTGTTCTGCCCGCGGTTTAACCGGCGTTGTTCCCGTTCCCGTAGTAGTATGCGAGTCAAAATGCCTGTTACTTGCTGATAATTTAGCTTTTAATTGGTGAAAGAACTTTTAAAATCGGTTTAGTGGTATAGACATGACAGTATAACAAACAAAAACACACTCACATTCACACTTATAATACTACTTAGGATCATACCGAATGCCATTTCGATATTTTCGAATGAGTTCAATGATTAAATAATTTGTCACTTACATATGATATGTTTCATTTTATTCATTGTGCAACTTACCACTGATTGGAAGAGCAAAATGAAAGAAGCGAAATGAACGAATAAGAAACCGTCTGATTATGCCTTAAGATATATGGGTTAACGGCACTTCCAACGAGGTCAAGTTACAAAGTTAATTACTGTCATCGACCGTAACAATTGAACCCTCAATTATTATCATCATCATATCAAAAATATTATTTAAATGTTTTTTGGTGTTTATCTTTGTTTTTATTTATACATACGAGAATATCATTTTTGAATCACTCTATCTTACTTAATCATAAACTAAATATCAGTTGCAACACAGTTATATTATTTATCAATAAAAAGATAACGTAATACCGCTTTTTAATTATATATATTATAATTACGTACATAAACTTCTTATTCTATTCGTATCTTTATATTATATATTTTTTTTTAAATCTAGTATTTTTATATCGGCCCAATCGTTACACGCTGAATTAAATCAAAAATCGTTCAAAAACTAAGACTTATTCAGTTTGAGAGAATCACTAACAAATTCATAGATTTTAATTGTCGAAGTACTCGAAGGTTTACTAAGAATAGAATTAAAAGCACCAACATTCATAAAATTTAAATTTAGTTCATATTATAGTGTTTCTCTCAGACCGTGGATACGACCACACGCCAATAAGAAGTGTGAAACATCTTCTATTACACCACATACTTCACAATCGGGAGTGTCACTTTTTCTCATTAGCTGTTTACCCTTGCGTAGCGGCATGTATCCAGACCTAAGTCTAAATGCTATAACCAACGTACTTCTATTAATGTTACTATTTACAAACCAAGGTATCCGAGGAGGCCTGGATTGAATCGTCCTATACAAAATCCCCTTATCAAGCGATCTCTCATTAAATACAGTTTAATAAGAGCTTTTGAATTATTAGTACAACCTAGCCTAGGTTACCTAGGTACCTACACCAACGCCGCCGGGACTAGGGGGGTTCCCAGTATCCTGGGATTCCTCCCTAGTGAATTGAGGCCCGTATAGGCGGGCCGGCCGTCGGAGCGTCACGGTAGCATGCGCAAGGGATCCCGTGGCGATCCCGTTAAGACGGGAAGGGTACCGCTGGTTTTTTAGTGGGTATTCCGATGACCGGGACGCACTCGGTGCATTAGACATACGGCGAGCCCCACATACTCCCCCACAGTTCCCGTGGGGGAAACGCGAAATGCGTTTTTCCAGCGTTAAAAAAGATACCTACACAAACAACGTATCTACTTACCTATAAAAACCTTTCACGGAGTTTTACATAAGTATAATTTATAAAAGTATATAATAATAAAAAAAAAAACAAACAGACCACCTCCTCCTTTTTTGAAGTCGGTTAAAAATAACTTACGAACTGTTCTTATACTTGACGTATTTGTTCGAACAGAACAATTATTTTTATTTGAATACAATTCAAAAATATGACATTGTTATAATATAACAAATAATCACGTTATTATAATAAATTTTATATTTACCGTTAATTTATTTTTATAACACACGACAATTTTA
Organism: Nymphalis c-album; assembly: GCA_963151315.1. Classification (NCBI taxonomy): domain Eukaryota; kingdom Metazoa; phylum Arthropoda; class Insecta; order Lepidoptera; family Nymphalidae; genus Nymphalis; species Nymphalis c-album. Next base: position 8,797,495 of record OY720590.1, on the reverse strand, counting down.
ATGCAATACAGTAAATACTAATGTCGTTCACACACGAAATACGACATGAAATAATCTAAAACCTGTTTCAAACGACAAACTGCGTTATCTTTATAATAATAAACTGTTACTGTACTTACGAATAAAGACGGAATAATGTTGTAATGAACTAGTAACGTACTGAGTGGTGGATCGATGGCGTGTCGACTTACACCATTTTATCAGTAATACGTTATCGCGAAATATCGTCCACCTTCTACAGAATTATAGATTAACTGTTTTTATATATACTAGTATTCGTCCAGTGGTCGAAATTCATCAATAATAAATATTAAAAATTTGAGGTTAAAACACGAATTTTAACACTTATTTCCATTTTTTTATATCGCTCAATAGCTTCTAAATAAAGAAAAAAGAAAATCGTTTGACAAAAAGACGAGAAGTTATTAAAATTATTTACTTTGCCTATTTATTTATTTATTTATACTTTATTGTACACCACAAAGAAAAAAACAATTACAAACATCGAAAACTTAAATAAATAGTAGGCATACAATTTTGGCGGCCTTATCGCCACATAGCGATCTCTTCCAGGCAACCAACGGTGCAAGGAGTATCCCAATGGATATGGGGTAGGTGGTGCATTAATAATAAAAGGTAACAATATCATAATAAACTAAACTAGAAAATAATCAATATAAGTATACAAAACACATAATTATAATATATCTATAAATAAATTATTATACATACTTAGATTACAGGTATATAATATGCATAAATACATACAATAAATACGATGATAAAAACAATAAGTCCTCAAACAAAACAAGAAAACTAAAATAAAAAAGAATACAATACTAAATTATTCGTGATTAGGTAGGTATTTTAGACAAAAAGTGCTCCTTTACGAGTTTTTTAAAAATGTGTATTGATTTAGCCTCCCGAATATTTAAAGGAAGGTCGTTCCAGAGTTTGATAGCCTGAACTGTAAAAGAATTATTATAAATAGATGATTTATGTTCGGGCACCTTTAAAGTCCACTTCTTCGCAGAACGGAGTACTTCTCCAGATTTCCCTAAGAATAAAAATTTCTCCTTCAAGTAAGAGGGAGTAACAGGATGAAACAATACACAATATAGAATAGTAAGGATGTGCATATTCCGGCGATGTCGGATGGGTAACCAATTAAGGCGAGAACGAAAGTGGGAAACATGGTCATATTTGCGTAGTCCATATATAAACCGAATAAAAGTATTTTGAAGTCTCTCAAGCTTATTTAATTGGTTTTCGGTTAAGTCGACAAAGCTAGCGTCAGCGTAATCAAGAATAGGAAGGAGTAGAGTCTGTGCGAGCATAATTTTAGTTGGAATTGGAAGAAAGTGTCGAAGACGACGCAGAGACCTCAGTGCTGCAAACACTTTCCTGCTGATGCCATTCACATGGTGAGTCCAGCTAAGAGTATTATCAAGTAAAACTCCCAGGTTTTTAACATGGTCACAATAAGGGATAACAATATTGTTGAACATTATTGATGGCAAGGAGGACCAATCGACTTTCGATAATTGTTTCCGGCTGCCAATTAATATGGCTTGGGACTTGCTCGGGTTAACACTAAGGCCAAAAGATTTGCTCCACTCAAGAATGATATTGAGGTCCTTATTCATATTTGCGATGGCCAGAGGAAGATTCTCCAAAGTCGACTGGATGTAGATTTGGACATCGTCTGCATACATGTGGTAGAGAGAAGATAGGTTATGAGTAATCGAATTGATGAAAATTGAGAAAAGTAAAGGTGACAACACGCCGCCCTGTGGTACGCCAGCAGAAATATCGCACCATGATGAGTATGTATCATCAATGCGAATACGCTGCCGACGACCATGAAGGTAACTGTGAAACAAGTCAATAACTGCAGGGGAAACGTTAAGAGAACGCAACTGACTAAGCAGGACATCAAAATCGACATTATTAAAAGCATTGCTGAAATCCAACAAGGTCAAAATGGTGAGCTGCTTATTGTCCATACCCCATCGTATGTCATCAGTAACTTTTATGAGAGCAGTGACAGTACTATGTCCAGGACGAAAGCCAGACTGGCAGGAATTGAGCAAATTGTTATTGTTAAGGAAGATATTTAACTGAGAGTGAATTAGTTTTTCAAGAACTTTCGATAGAAAAGGTAAAATAGAGATGGGGCGAAAATCAGAAAAGGAAACAGGATTAGCTTTCTTTGGAAGAGGGATAACATTAGCACTCTTCCAGGCTTCAGGAAATGTACAGGTTGAGACACATTCATTTAGAATGTATGTGATCACGGGAGCGATAATATCAAGAAGAGGAATGATCATAGTACGACTCACATTGTCACTACCGATGGCATTGGATGAGACGGACAGTACGCTCTTCTTAACGTCACATACAGTAAACTGACTTAACACGAACGGAGGATAAAGAGGAGTCGGAGTTGTAGAAAGTAAGTGGAGAGTACGTGATTTAGCTGAACTATCGAATGAGTTCGAAGGAGTAGAAAAATGCTGATTTAATAGTTCAGTATCAACACTAGGAACAGATGAATTATGAGAAGATTTACCAACTCCCATAGACTCAAGAAATTTCCAAACTCTGTGAGAGTCGCCGTTCTCGACTGAAGCATGGATATGGCGACGTTGTGCATCCCTACATAATGTATTGCAGCGATTCCTAGCTTTGTGATATTTTCTAAGATTTTCCTCAGAGTTACGTAATTTATATTTACACTTAGCAACGTTTTTTTTTTAGTTCTAGTTAGTTTTTTTTAGTCCTATTTAGTTCTAGATCTATCAAATCTTCTATATTTCATGTGAATTCATGAAGATTGAAATTATCCAATAGTATATTTTTCTTATAGCTTCTTTTATGTTATGATAATTCCATTAAAATACTGTATTATGTTACTTATTTATATGCTATCTTTCAAAATGTTCTTTGCGGAAAATTCAACTATTGGATAGTAGGCATTTTCTATAATAAAGTATAATGGTTGCACACAGGGCCGGATCTACCATATGGCTTTTTGGGCGTCAGCCCAGGGCCCGTGGAATCAAGGGGCCCCCAGCTAAGTCAAGTCAAAGTCAAAAATAGACGATAATACAAAAGAATCCATAATTTTATTAAATTAAACAGATCGTATGGTTTGCAGTCAACGAACCCTGCAATCAATCATTTAATTCAAGTCTACTGTCTCATTGTCTATTTACTCACTCATTTTTTTCTATACTTTCAGTAATTACTCAAAGTGGGCCCCTAAGTAGTATTAGCCCCCTTAACTCACGGTCCGGCCCTGGTTGCACGCGTTTTCATATTATCTTTTTAATAAAATTATAACTCTTTCTACGACAGATAGTGTTTCAGAAAGCTATTAAGATTGCACTGATATGAATTTAATTTAATGATAAATAATTGATAAAATAATGAACTCGCGCCAACGTAGCAGTATTGTGATATTATATTGGCAGTGTTCGTTCGTGACATCGCTCCCATTTTCAGCTGCAATTAACCGTTAAGATTGTGCTCCGTGTGTATGACAGTAGCCAAAGGGGTTCAAACCTTCGTCTGTCTTAGTTAACCTTCTGTGTAGACATTGTAAAAGACCTATTCAATACAAGATTTTTATTTCTTAAATAGCTAATACCCGCGGCTTAGCTTGTGTGCTCGATTTATTAGTTTTATTAAAAAAAAACCTTATTAAATTAAACATGAATACATAGTCTATTATACTTAATTAATTTTAAAAATAAATAGCACCATTTTATTAGCCTACTAAGGCGAGCCAATATGATTTCAGCCATTATGTGAGTATGTACGTATAATTATGTAGGTACGTATGAGACTAAGGATTGCGCTTCGTAAAATTACACATAATTTATTTAAAAGAATCATTCTTCAGAATTTTTGTTAAGTCAAGGCGTCAAGAAAAAAACATTCACATACAATACTCTCGGACGTTGTAAGTAGCATCAGCATAAAAATGAGATCGCGTATTTGCGATCTATTAGACTATTAGAGACAGTAAGGGGTGCGCGGGTTAAATTTTGGCGGCTTTAGGCGCGCGCTAACATATTCTGTATAGTTTTTACGTGATGGCATTTCATATGTGGATAACCCTAAATCACACTTTCATACATAAATATTATGTTTTTGAATATTATATAATGTTGTAATTTTTTAATATAGTCATGGAACATTCTCCATAAATTAAATAAGTCCTCGAGAAAGTAAAATAATGGATCAATCCGTTATGAATGATATTTCTCTCTTATAATCTTTATTGCTAGTTATTTTTATTGAATCGATATTGAATACTTCCATTATATCTTTCAATAATTATCTATCTTAACGTGCGGCCGGGCGCAGTTTTCTGGTGTATCCAGAGTAAAGCTGACTCCGGTGACTTATTATCCAACAGTACCGTCAAACTATCCACATATTATATTAATTATATGTAAGTAATGAAAGGAAAAAAATCAATTTTATATGGAATATCGTTGGTTTTATTTATCTTAAAAATTAAAAAAAGTACACGTCAAAAATATCTCGCATTCTAAATGCTGTTTTTGCTGTTACAGATAGAAATATTATTAGAAAAAAAGAAAATTCGTTTAGCTTGTTAATAATAATATGTCATTCACAAAATTAAACAATCTTATAAAATTAGATTATTGTTTTTTTTTCATATTAATCTAATTCTAAACGCCTAAAATTTTTGTCAATGGCGACTCGTTGAGATTCTTTTCGAACGTTTTGACTCGTCACTGCCATATTTCAGATCTTCTTCAAAGAATGAACTGTAGTCTGCCATTTTTTTCTTCCAATGATCTGTTAAATTAACCATATTATATTAACCAAGAGCAATTTATAGGCCGACCGCTGTTATAATAAATAAACGATACTAATTTCAAAGTTACACCGTTACTCGATCACTGAATGTCAAGAACGTGTTTCAAAGGAGTTGGGCATTCATTGATAATATTTTTAACAAATTAAACATTAATTTGAATATGGAACTAACCTATACAACTCTGAATACTGTCGCCCGTTCCCCCGTACTCCTCTGGTAATACTTCTTTTGGTACGTATTTATGCAGAGATTCTATATTTTTATTGTGTATCATTATCTGAAATATAGTATTCCCTATTATATTATAATAAAGACAAATTAATTTGCAAATATTCGTTATGTCTGGCATAAACTTACTCTGTTCTTGCTTTTTTCACTCATAAATCTTTTACTTATGTTAAGAAATGTTTCCAAAAACGGTGAACTATTGATGAAATGCATTGATTTTATTCTCAGTGGTACCGCTTCCTGAAACAATTCGACATCGTTGCAGTTTAAGTAGTAAATTATTGAAGATAAATGTTGTTAATCTAATTTATATTTTAAACATAATTGATATTCTGTAAGAACGAATGTAGCGTAGTATCACTCGTGGAAACCGACTGTAAACATGTATCCTTTTTTTATTTTCATTTATTAATTTTAACATGAAAAGTTAACATTTGAAATTACCAGCTACACTAAACATAGACTGTCTCTCAGCCATTAGCACCCATCTCCAGGAAGGAGGCAGCGTTTTACCAACATTGAATGGTACTCACTTATTTCTTATATTCTCTTAATTTGTATTCTTTATGTAAATCTTAATATGTTAAATGTCACAGTTATTGTAGTCGGTGACGCATATCACTTTCTGACGCATAAGGATCGTGCTCCGCAGTGATTATAATTTTGAAGTGAAAACTTCTTTAGCGTCAAAAGTCGATGAAACGAAAAAGCGACAGTAAAAAGAGACAGACACATAAGATTCATAAGATTTAACGTGGGAGAAAATGAGATAGGAAGCGTTATGCAGTTAAAGCTAAAATTTTTGAAGGTTTCACTTCTACCACGTGTGAATTGCACACATGTTTTTTTTTTCAGAATATGTCAACAGATTTAACCTAAATGTGTTAAAATATTGGCGTTTATCTAAAATAAACAATAAAGAATAGGTACTAACCTGGTTGGCTCTAATTATGTTTCTTATTTGTTTAAAAGATGTTGATGTGTAATGGGCAAGTGTAGTACCAGTTAAATCCACGACATTAACTGCTCCCGAAACAACAAAGTTGTCGTCTTCCATAAAACAAATCTGTAAATGAAATATCAAACACATTCAAAAACAAATTCTTGAGAAGGTTTAAGTACGGAGTAACACATCAATGAATTTAATAAATATTATTTATGCTCTTAATTCCGATTATACTTATAAACAATTAATCAAATCTACTTTCTATATTTACCTGTTCTTGAAATCCGAAGACCGACAATATGTCTATCAAAGACAATTTTTTGGGATCACATAATCCTAAACGGTATATAATAACTCTGGGATCCGCTGGGTTCTTGGTTTTTTGTAATATTAAAGTGCATCTGAAAACAAAAGACTGAAGTTATTTACAAACTTCATGGATTTCTGATTGCCCTAAAGGTTGACTGGCAGAGAATGCCTAAAGGCATTAAGTCCGCCTTTTGTCCTACGCAATCTGTGGTGTTCAATAAAGTTTTAAATAAATAAATAGGTGATTTAAGGGATATAAAAAATTGGTTGCCTGTAAAGTCGGTATACGGGCGAAAGTTTTACGTGACAACGACTTTGAGTGGTAAAATAATTTTAATGTGAATATTCATTCGTATAGTAGGAAGAAGGATGAAATAATAGTAACAATTTAAAACATTTATTTATACAAAGAATTATATTTAAAACATTAATTTATACAAAGAATCTCGCACTGAATTTCACTTTTTATGTCTGTCTCTCTCGCTCTTAGGCGGGCTAACCATGCGCGAGTGGAAGGGACGCGTGCCTCTCACTCGCTCTCATTGTGAGCGCATAACGTGAGCGGAGCGTAACGCAGTTTCTTGAAGTGTCACCCGGCAAACCAATTTATAAGACGTTGTCACGTCAAAACATTTAGGTAAAATTACGTACAAAAAATTCAACGATTTTGACCTTAATTTGATATACCTTTTTTTTTCCCTGTGGAAATGCATTTACGCATACCCCCCGCAAGATGAAAAGCGGGGGTTTATGTGGGACTCGACGGCTGAAGTGCAAGGCCGTAATACCCACTAAAACCACAGCGTATACTTCACCGTCTTTAGGGGGGTGCCAAGGGGTCGCGTGAGCATTCTACCCTGACACCCCGACGGATAGCCCGAAGGCCAAAAACCTCCCTGGCGGCGGATTAAGGTGTTGGGCTCCGCCGCCAAAAAAACACCCTGACGGCCGCAGAGCACAGGGAGGACGGCAACCTGACAACACCGCATCTCCTCTTCCTCTGCGGCCCCACCGCAACGCAACATATGGCGCGCCCCCATTCGGTCGCGGGAGATAGGGTGCGCGGCAACGCAACACCGACACGCCTCTCCTCCCGCGATCACTCCCGACTGTGAGGGACAGACAGAACTGTCCCCCGCACCAGCCTCCCGGGCGCATCCAACGCAAGCCTCCTCCTGAGGCCCACGAGGAGCGCCCCACGTCCGGGATCCCGCTTAGCTTCCCCGTGGCCGACCTTACCACGGGTACTGAGCCCCCCCCACCACGACAAGGTGGAGATCCCACGCGGGGTGGGTTAATTTGATATACCTACCTAAGTTTAAATTACGCAAACATTTTAAAATATGCGCGACTGACATTAAGATTAAGAAATTGTTATAATTGCTAAGTGTCATTTTTGCAAATTCATAATTTTAAAGTACAGAACAACAATTATTAACCAACGGGAAGTTCAAAATCACTCTTTTTATCCCAAAAAACTGAACGAGTATTGAACAATCAAAATAATCGCTATCATGTCATATCGCGATAAACATTTCAAATATGATGAAATCGTGCTTACCCTATATTTAGAATTTCTGTAACCTTGGGATCATAATATTTAATGTTATAAAGATATGGCGCCGTACTTCTTAGTGAGAAATAGAGGTCCATTTTGCTTATAGTTTGTTCTAGCCTAAACTTAGTTCCACGCAAAAAGGAAGCCAGCCATTGGTCATCTGTAAGAAAGATAAAAAAACGTTATGAGTGATTTTGGACATGATTTGGAGATGGCGTAGTGGTAAGAATGCCTGAATCTTAACCGATGAACGTGGGTTCAAACCCAGGCAAACACCACTGCATTACATGTGCATAATTTGTGATTATAATCCATCTCGTGCATGACGGTGAAGAAAAACATCGGGAGGAAACCTGTATGTGTAAAATTTCACTGAAATTCTGTCACATGTGTAGTCCACCAACCCGGATTGGAGCAGCGTCGTGGAATAAGCTGCAAACCTTCTCCTCAAAAGAGGAGAACAGGCCTTAGCAGCAGTTGGACATTCACAATCTGTTATTGTTGGACTTATGAACATTTTTATAAGCTGTAACATGCTGGCAGACTGGCAAATGGTGAGTGGTCACCATCATTGGTACTATAAGATATATTAACCATTGTTTACAGCCATTCGCCACCACCCGTGTGAACTAAGATGTCATGTTTCGCCTGCCTGTTATTATAATGGTTCACTCACCCTTCAAACTGGAACACAATAGTACCAAGTTTTACTGTTTGGCGGCTTTTAGCGGTAGAATACGTAACAGCTATCAACTAATAAATATGAAAATACATATAATATGCATATGTTTTACAACCAAAATAATATATGGTTCATATTAATATTTAGAATTGAATTGAATAGAAGAGAATTAATAAAACAATTGAAAAAAAAGACTGTCATATAAAATTAAAATGTACTCACCGATTCTAGCCCTTAAATGTGGTTGTTTTTGTATCCATTGCTTTAAATATCGTATACTTTCTTCAAGACCCTCGGCATCTTCATTCAATTCAACTCTTGCTACTTCTGCCAAAGCTGGGTGCAAACGCCGAACCCGCATTTTATTTATTTTTTAATAATTCGAACGATATTAAAATATTTATTCGATAATTTTCAATATAAGTAAAACAAGTTCCTAACAATGCGAGTGAAACATAAGAAATAATATCAACAATAGTAACTGATATGAATATCTGTGACGCGTTATTTCTGTACATATATAAATATGTGATACGATAACGGTCACAAACAGCTGTCTGCACGTTATATTTGCATTGCATTATAATGCATAAATCGATTTTAAATCTGGCATGAATAATTCAAGACATTATTTTAAAATATTTATTTATCCGTGTGTATCGTACAGATTATTTTATCTTAGAAAGTTTTAAGAAAAATATAACGTCTTTATGTTATAGCACGAACTCTCATTTAAAAAGCCTTGTCCAAGCACAAGCACTGTTGTTTTCAGCAATTGGAGGAAAGAAATAGGAATATTAGCAATGCTTCGAAAATAAATCGATTGTTTTTATAACATGAATGATATCCGAAATCACAAATTATTATGAAATATATATTATGGTATAACCCGAGCTTCTTTTTCATCTAGTACCAATCTTGTAAGACCCCGACGGGACGCTCCCGAGATCCTCCATTAACCTGGTCTGACCTGTCTCTAACCTCGTCACCCTATTAAAGGGATATGCTAGCAACACTTTTGTGGTTGCTACAATATTAGTTCGAATTATTTTCAGTTTGTTAATTATATTTTTTCCTAAGCAAAAAAAAACGATCATCAGTACATAATAATCAGAAAATAACAGGATTTCTAGGAGTTATTCAAAAAAATTCATTTTCATATAAAACATTCAGGCGGACAAAGTAACGTGTAATCATTAATATAATTGTAATCGTATAAATAATGAGGTAAATTATTGTAAAATGGCCGTCTTTGTTATCCTTTACATTGTGCTTCATTTAGATACTATAATACTTTGTTATCATTCCGGTTTCTGATAATAATAATTGAAATTAGCAATATTATCAATAAACGTTCCAATTAAGAGTATTTAAAGATCAAAGAATCAAGAAAACAATATTTATAAAACATACTAATTATTATCATTAATACAAGTGAGCTGGGGAGTCTTATTTCAATTAAAAATAAACTGCATATTGTTTTATCTTATAGGTGGACGGGTAAATGGGTATCTGATTTAGAGTTAGGCGGGCACCGACTATGTCTATGGGAGACAGGGCGTCATGTAAGAAATATGAACTATTCCTGGCATCACCACCACCAACCTTGAAAACGCAGACGTTATGTCCCTTGTGCCTGTAGTTAACTGACTTACTCACCCTTCCAACCCGAATGCAACAATATTAAGTATTGCTTGCTTAGCGGTAGAATGTCTGATGAGTGGGTGCTACCTACGTAAACGAGCTTGCACAAAAGTCCACCACTAAGAAAAATATATTGTTGTTCCTATTGGATCCAGTGCTGAAGAACTACAGCCACAAAAGACTTAACATCTTAGTTTCCAAGGTTAATTACGCATTGTCAATATAGTAAGTGAATATTTACGGCTTAAGGCGCTGGACGGTGGTGACAAATTACCTGAACATTCGACATCCTTATAACATATTTAAATATAATGTAAACGTATAAACGTCAGATCACCTTTTTATTCGATCTGCCCTAGGAATTCCAGGCGGAGATTTATGGGGAAGGTGGAGCGATTCAGGGCTCTAGCCCAGCAAGTCTTGGTTCGCAGGTGGGAGGAGGACCAGGGACCCCATTTGAGTCACTGGATGGAACGGATTCACGGCACCTCTCGTTGCTGAACGCGATAAGCGCCATGATCGGTATCGAAAGAGATGGTCTCCTTCTGCGAAAATGTCATAACGCAGAAAGAGAGCGCGCAGGGGTAGCGTGAGAATAGTGCCTCCACTGACCCATTTCGCCGAAAAAGACCGGGGAGAAAGGATTCGGCGCAACACACAGTGCCCCCGATAACCCCTTAGGAAATGGAGGCGTCACGGTAGTATGCGCAAACGATCCCGCGACGTCTCCGGAAGAGGCCGAAGCCTTTACTTGGTGGTAGAGCTTTGCGCAAGCTCGTCTGGTTAGGTACCACCCACTCATCAGATATTCTACCGCAAAACAGCAGTTCTTTGTATTGTTGTGTTCCGGTTTGAAGGATGAGTGAGCCAGTGTAATTACAGGCACAAGGGTCATAATACCTTGGTTCCCAGGGTTGGTGGCGCATTGGCGATGTAAGCAATGGTTAACATTTCTTACAGTGTCATTGTCTATGGGCGTTGGCGACCACTTACCATCAGATGACCCATATGCTCGTCCGCCTTACTATGCAATAAAAAAAACATACCATCAGGTGGCCCATATGCTCGTCCGCCTACATAAACATAGATGTGTTAAACATCTTGAAAACTAAGGGCAAGAACCTGAAGCAAGAACAACGAGGCGTCATCATGAGGGTAATTAGTTAATTACACATCAATTACCATGAGTGCACCTTGCGCTGGTTTATGTATTCGTAGTAACTATGAAAATATAATTGTAAATCTAAATTGAACGAGACTGAAGCAATAGACAATGGCTTGTTTACTAATTCAGTATGTAGGTATTATAAATGACATTGCAAAATTGATTTAAAACATCATGTAATTACCTACTAACATATTCTGTTACAATATACAAAGATTTACATCCTGTCCGTCTTTACTTGCACTCCATTGATTAATTAATTATTTACTAACTCTAACTCTAATCGGGTTTCAAGCAGTTGCAAGACTCTAAGTCACGAATTCTTTGACCCACGAAAATATCAATTCAAAAATTAAATTAATAAATCAATAAACTCATTTTCAAGGCTATGACCTCATAACAAATATAACGGACACTAGAAATAGTAATGATTATCGTACGATAGACAGAAGTTTTCCTGTGGATCTTATTTCGATTACAAAGATCTTGTTAAAATTATGAATTTTCATATATATCTTATTCAAATTATTACTATATTCACAATAATAAATAATTCACACAGAATGATTATAAATTGTTGAATTGTTTTCGGAAGATGGAACACTTTTTAAATAATTTAAAAAGGTATTATGCCCAGTACATATTTATAGAATCTCAGTAGTTTTAGAAAACATAATTTCAAACTTATTCAAAATTTAATCCTTCTGGTCAAAGTTAGTTTACATCATCATTAAAACCTAAGAAAGTAGTATTTTGTAAATCAACTTTTTTTTTTCTTTCAAAATGATAATCCTATATATGTTACTATACCATCGCTTTATCCACATAGTTTCGGAAAATATTTTCTGCTCAATAATATTTTTATTTATTTACAGTCACAACTTTGGGACATAGTTGTTATGCAACACTGACTAAATTTATATTTCAAGTTCAATCTACTTCTAAGCGTCTAAACGGTTCATTAATGACTACCGGGTCCGATTTTCCAGGCCGTTTCGATTCATCGCTTCCATATTTAAGATCGTCTTCGAAAAACGAGCTGTAATCACGCATTTTGTTCTTCCAATGTTCTGTAAAGAAATTAATTTCTTATATTCATTACGAGTTATATCACTTATTTTGTATGTTATATATAATAACGCCAAAAATTAAAAGCCTCATTTTCGTCTACAATTTTTTTGGATTGTATGTTTGTCCATATGGGTAAACCGCTGAATAAATTAAATCCAGCCTGATGTAAACATTGTAACATTTGAAGTTATGATAAATTTATATCAACTATCATTCAATCAAGTTGCTTTAAAACTATTTGCTTTAAAATTATAAAATATATTTGAGACGTTGTAAGGACAAGAAGCCCTTTCAATTGATATGTTAAACAGTAAAGTAAATAGGTAAAACTTTTTAAATTTTCTTATTTTCCCATGTTTCGTCAAATAAATTAATATTTCTACCAAATTTCAACTTAATCGGTCCAGTACTTTCAAAGGTAATTGTAACAGAAGGACAATCAGACAAACACAGGAGTGATCCTAAAATGGTTCCGTAATTCATTAATACGTACGAAACCGTCAAAGCGGGTAAACATCCTGCTTCTGATCAAAGGTCTCATGTTGAGTAGAACGACATATTTTTATTACCTATGCAATCTTGTATACTATCGCCCGTTCCCCCATATTCTTCAGGTAATATCTCTTTGGGTACATGTTCATGAAAAGAGTCCATATTCTTGTTATGAACTATTATCTGAAAAAAAAATTGGATAACTGTAGTTGTGAATATCGAAAAGGCACCGATCTAAATATTGTTGTATTAAATTTCGTCACAAATAAAAAAATATAAATTGAGAGATGAATAATTTGCCTATGGAAACCATTAGTAAAATAAAATTTCGTACTTATGTTTTCATTTATAATACGAGAAAGATCCAGGGGATTTATGTTACTATATGCTACATAGAAAAGTTGAAAACGAGGTGTAACTTTTTTCCAACGAGAAGTTGCTAGTTGCTATCTTTTTACTACATGCGGATCAGAGGCCCTAGCCAAGTTGACATCTTACAATCGTAAACGCTAATAGAACACTAAAAATTGTATGAGGAGGACCACGTGACTTATCGTTGAGAGATGTCATCCTCATACACTCAGAAGTCTTCTGAAAACGTCAATTAGACAATTCTGCTTTCCGGTTAGCAAAACGAATCAATAAATATAGTAACTGGACTTTATTTAGTGAAACTGTTTAGCGGTAGACTACTATTAACTTAATACTGTTTATGTTATGTTTTATGTTCACCTCTTTTCCTATGACATTATTGAATTTAACTTAAGTCTGAGCCAAGACTATTCTTATTTATAATAGTATTCTAAGGCAAGTTTACTTACAAAAATATCAAAATAGAAATAAATTAGTAAGCTGCATTGTAATACATTACTAAATACTTACCCTATTCTTACTTTTTTCACTCATGAATCTTCTGACGATACCAAAAAATGTTTCAAAAAAGAATGGAGTATTTAGAAAATGTATTGCTTTTATTCTAACAGGCACCGCGTCCTAAAAAAACTAAAATGTTATTTGAAGATACGGAAGTGGAAATAATGCATCTGGTCTGTTAAGCTTAATTTGATGTGAGGATACCTGATTTGCAGCAACTAAATTCCTCAATTGTTTGATCGATGTTTGTGTATAATGACCCACTCTAGCGCCCTCTAGGTCTACAACATTAACTGTACCTGCTACAACGAAGTTATCATCTTCCATTAAGCAGATCTGTAGAAAATTATTATACACATGAAAATTAATAGTAATAAGTAGATTAATTAAAGAATGTTTTATGTATCTATATTTCATATAGATAAAATTTTTGTTTATTTTTACCTGCTTTTTTACATTGTAACAATCAGGTGTTCATATTTAATCTTAATCTTTATCTTAATGAGTTTTTTTATAATTACGATAAAGTTAATCAAAAACTGACCTGTTCTTGAAGTACGAGCACCGACATGATATCTATTATGGTGTATTGCTTTATGTCTATCTTACCGATTCTATATAATATAACCCTTGGATCAGCTGGGTTCTTCGTTTTTGGTAGTATTAATGTTGCTCTGAGGATATGATAATAAAAAGAAAATTTAAAATTAATCACTATTTAAAAAAATGGTACAAGAATTTTTGTCGGTGTATGAGTTGGAAGTGAATTCAATTTCGATATGCTGTTAGTAGGCTTTGAACTATTCTACAGATAAATAATTATGACTTCATAATATTATTTCGATAAAAACTTAAATTCAAAATCTCAACGATACATGGGCGCTTGGCGAAGGAAAGGTCGCAAGATCGACTCTATCACTGCTTTAGCATACGTTACTTGTAAAAAATACGTTATTTTTTTTTATATTTATGACTGTCTTACCCTGTGTTTATTATTTCCATAACTTTAGGTTCGAAATATTTAACGCTGTACAAATATGGTGCCGTACTTCTAAACGAAAAATAGAGATCTAATTTAATTTTGGTTTGTTCTAGTCTAAATTTGCAACCACGTAAAAACGCAGCTAGCCACTGGTCGTCTGAAAAAAAAGTCATATGAGTTAATTATGTAAAATTTTATGTTCTCCTATCTGTACATTTTTACTTCATATTTTTTAATAAAAAAATTCTCTTTACATATAAATTTACCTGTTCTGGCTCTTAAATGTGGTTGTGTTAAGATCCATTTCTTTAAATGACGTATACTTTCTTCTAGAACTTTTGGGTTTTCGTTCAATTCTAATCGAGCCTTCTCTGCCAACGCAGGAGGCAGCGGCCGAACCGGCATTATTTAAAACCTAGTCAGATGAAATATATTTATCGGTAATGATACACACTTTCATAATTGGTACGTAAGCGAAAACAAGTAAGCATTAACCAAGGGTACAGTGCCTTACAGTGGTCTCAGAACTTTAATACAAACTGAACGAAACAAATTTATCTTTGTAAATAACAATGAAACATTAAGTTGATAACAGATAATGTATCTGTAAGGAAAAAAGGCAAATAATGTACTAATGTTTAAGTTTTATTAATTTAATAAGAAATAATTATAGGCCGTGAAATAAATGCAATAGATTGAAATAAAAAAAGCCTATGAATATCCAAGAATAAATTGTAATTTATATTTTTATTTATCTATATAAATAAAATGATAGAGGTCTGCAGTTGTGCTCGCATCACGGAAAAACTACTGGATAGATTTCAATGACTTTTTCTAAATTTTATTTCTTAGACACTTGGCCCTTATCAAAAAAAAATGATTGCGATATCTTCATTTAATAAAAAGTTATTAAAGTTTCAAGAAACAACGATTTTTATATGCACTGCGTGTTCAGTGATGTATGTTTAAACAAAGTATATTTTTGCTTGAGATCTTTTTGATGTTTTTTCTTCGTACATAAGAAAACTTTGTTAATGTATCAAACAACGCGCACGAAGTCGCGGGTATCAGCTAGTATTATATAATTTAGCGTTTTCCATATTATATATCATGTAGCGTCATTGTTTCATCAATGAAATTGTTACTTATCTGTTTCATTCATATAATAATATCGCGGTCTGTACATGGAAGATATATGAGTTAGAACTACATATTATCGACGCAATAGAACCCAAACAATGATTGTTAGAATAATTGTCTGTTTGTCTACTTGTACAGTAGTACTTGTGCGTTTGTGCGCGCTAAACTTAGAAACGGCTTAACTAATTTGGATGTGGTTTCGACGGATGTATTTTAGCAAAAATCACTTAAATTTAGTGTTTGAATTTTATTTCAATCAGTTTATAAATAAAAACGTTACGTCAATTTAAAGAATCACGTCGAACATTCATTCGATAAAATGTTATTAAATAACTATTCATTTGAATTGGTTGAAGCTTTAGCTACCTATATATGATAGTCTGAAAATAAAGTTAAATAAATTAATGGTTGATTTAGATACTTCCAATGTAAGTTGAACTCACTTCTATATGATCAATCATATTAAGTAGTATTCAGCTGCGGGTACATGTAACAGGGACCCAGTAAACCTCTGTTTGTTTTCGTTTGTAATATAGTTTGTTAGATTAACTTATTAAAAAAAGGTGTACATATTACGGAAAAAATATAACAATATATGTTATACACATATCTTTTGTTTTTCGGTACTATTTATATTTAACTAGCTATGCCCGCGACTTCGCTATAGCTAGTATAGCTTAAGAATAAATAGTTGTATGGAAGTCTGTAATTTTAAGAAGAATGATTGACATTCTGGTTAGAAACATATATATTACGACGTTTTTTTTTTAAATTTATATTTGGTTAGTTGGGTAATAAGTTTTTTTTAAATACAGTGATCTACCTTTCACTTGTAAAGGGACACAATTTCCTATGAAGGTATCGATTGCAGTCACAACAAGCACATATAACATAAGATATTTAAGTAAAAAATGTTGTATATACTTAAATATTATAAGTCGAATCATAGTTGCTATAAGCTACACGCGGGTGAAACCGCGGGTACAGCTAGTATACTATTGTTTCTAATACTTAAACATACAACAATAGAAGTGTTATTGCGCAATAACTCGTGATAAATTCGACTCGTGTGCTCCATGAATATTAACGATACTATAATTTGACCCAAAGTCCAATCGTATATCAACGATATTGGAAACCCTGAAATAGATGATTGCGTGGAACAAAATAGTCCACATTTGTTCATATCTTATCAATATATTTTAACATTATTCATTCGCAAAACCAGTATGATTTTCTAGATAAATGTTACTAGGACCGAAATTCATAGATTTATCGATTTATTTTTTTAATTATTATGAGTGGTTGGCGTCGTGGGTTCCATTCCCGCCCAGGACAGACAGACATTTGTGTGCATGAACATGTCTGTTTGTCCTAAGTGTGGGTGTAACGATCTATATAAGTATTTTTTTATAAAAGATAAGTAGGACGTATATGTAAGTATATCAGTTGTCTGGTTTCCATAGCACAAGGTCTGCTTAGTTTGGGCCGTGTGTGAATAATGTCCGGGGATATTATGATTATTATTATAATTATCTATTTATCCAATACCGTTAAAATAAATCAATTATGAAAACATTATAGACATTAAAGAAAGGATATACAAAAGACCAGTTCACATCATAAAAAAAGCTTAACAGTGATTTATTGTTCTAAAGTAGCAGAAATCTATGGAGTAGCCAATGCACGACAGAGTATGTGGTTGATATAACCTGTGACATGAGTAACTTGTACGTGTATGTCATTTTGTCTCTTTTCGCAAGACTTTTAATATTTCGATTTTTAAATGAAATAGGTTAAGGTTCTATGCCAATATATAAAATTGTTTATCTAGTACGCGACGTACATGGAAACATTACAGCAATGTAAAAAACACGAAAATGGTTGTCTGTAAAGTCGGTTTACGGACGATAGTTTAACGTGACAACGTCATGACAAAACATTGATGAAATGACTGCATACTTTTATGAATAAAATTGAATCATTTTTATTGAATTTACATTATTCTGTATGGATACAAAGAAGGAGTGAAATGAAATCTAC
This sequence comes from Nymphalis c-album, assembly GCA_963151315.1. Lineage (NCBI taxonomy): Eukaryota > Metazoa > Arthropoda > Insecta > Lepidoptera > Nymphalidae > Nymphalis > Nymphalis c-album. The sequence goes on along the minus strand of OY720590.1, from coordinate 8,779,504 downwards.
AATTTAATTGATAAATTTACTTTTATTTGCACTCATAGGCCAATCGAGTAAAAGAGTTAGATGCGGCGCAAGCGTACAATCAGCGTAACAGGACAATGAGTCATCCTTTTTCGTGCATGCAGCCAGCGTTCAAAGATTTATTAGACTGTCACTTCAAAAAAAAATTAACTACCTATTACTTTGGATATCAAACGTAATTGACGTTGACGAGCCCGTTGGCGTGGTTGGTAAGACACTTGCTTTTCACGCCGCAGGTCGTGGGTTCGATTCCCACCCAGGACAGACATTTGTGTGCATGAACATGTGTGTTTGTCCTGAGTCTGGGTGTAATTATCTATATAAGTATGTATTTACAAAAGAAAAAGTAGTATATGTAGTATATCAGTTGTCTGGTTTCCATAGTACAAGCTCTGCTTAGTTTGGGATCAGATGGCCGTGTGTGAATAATGTCCCAAGTTATTATTATTATTATTTACATTTATTATTATTAATTAGGCAGACGTATCGTAGAATTTCAAATAACATGTACATGATTCAAATATAGAACAACAAATTATAATCAGTGTCCTTCTTCGATGTTTTAATATCACAAATGATATAAACCTATTGATAACCTAATGAACAAAATTGATATCAAGTTTAGAAAATGTGTACAAAACTGCCTTTTTGTTTTAAGAATTGTAGTTAAGCGCGATAGAACAAGTACCTGCATAAGAGTTTTGGTAAAAGATTTGCGGAAGAATCCCGTAACTAATATTGATGGCAAGCCAATTATGAAGAGCTGAACCCGAGGCTTCACCCGCCTAGAATTCGGCTGTGACAAAAACCTTGTTCATATATTTTTTGATGATGATGGATTAAAATCATTTTAAACTACAAATATGAAATTGTAATATATACACTAAGGACAGAAGATAGTCTGATATGAGGATCGTTGGACTACAATGCAAAGGCTAGCCTTCAACCGGCACTGGACCTTGATTGGTGAACTATGACCTTAAAATCTTGTTGTTATTTATATTTTGATAAGTTTGCAAAATAAATGACACATTTCTATATCAATATCAAAATACTCAGAAAACGATTGTCGAGTTCAATAAGGGGATCCAACTGACAACTTTAAATGACTTGTTTATTTATTTACAAAATATGATTAATATTTTCATCAAAATTGGCTCAGTGATGTTGCCTTCAAAGCGTAACAGACAGACATGTAGAATTATATACGTTGTATGTAACCTGTTTTTAGTAGCAATATAAAATATAATTGGGCATAACTCCAAAATTAAAGTGTACCTATAGTTTAAATAGATTTGGTATACTCAATTGCCTTATATTTGATTAATATTATTGTATCATAGTGCTTCTTATGATTTTTTAAAATAATAATTTAACTATTAAATATTTTACCAATAAATGGTGCTACTAACTGCTACTACTACTACCTACTACTACTGCTAATTAGGTTTCATCATTTTTCATGACTTTCAAAATATATACTATATTCATGAATTCACTTAATTCATAATAAAACACACATTCGTTACGAATACTTACAAACAAAAGACGAAGAATCCAAAAATGTCAAATTTTGAATCTTCTAAACACAAGCAAATATTGGCACTGTAAATTAACGAAAAGGCGTGTTTACAATTTAATCATAACTATCAAACTATTCTGCTACTTCGATAAAACAGTTCAATAAAGACATTTGATTAGACGTATATATATTTTTTCATAGATAAGACTAATAAAGCACTGGCAACATTTTCTCAGTCAAAATATGCACACACTGCACAGTTTTATATTAATACTTTACAGATATTTAACTTTGTAGAAATAATTAAACTACACTATGTGTTGAAATATCAAATGCTTCTAAACATAGAGATAGCACGCGTTGAAGGTTAAGTATCGACCTTGATTTTATTAGAACGAATATTTAATTATAGAACATTGTCGTGTCACATAATATTACCTATGTTTTACACCACCTACATAAATACTTTTTATTTTTAATAAAAATTACGGTAAGGTAAATAAAACGTTTTCTTATAAACTCGTTGAATGAATCAAAAACTTGTCTCACCGAACTAAAGGTATTTAGGTATTAATCAAGATGACCTTTGTTGAATGTTATTAGGTACGTGAACTAAAGATGTACTAAAAGAACTTTATTATCTTTACAGTATATATACCAATATTATAAAGGAAAAAGATATATATAAAAGGTTTTATTATTTGTTTGTTTGTTGCGATTTAATTCTAAAACTACTTTTGGATAAAACTGATTTGAAAAATTCTGTCACCATTAGAAAGCTACATATTTACCGAGTAACATAGTTTATATTAAATTTCCTAAAAAGTTAGAGATGCCTATCTAAAGTGGAACAACTGAACAACTGTGTAACTCAAGGTATCAAATTGTTTCCTATAAAAAAATTTAACAAAACAAAAACCGACTTCAAAGTAAAAACAAAATTAATATGCACTAAAAAGTAAAAAAATGATTGCGTATTCTTCTATAATTTGATAATTAACTTGCTATTTTCTACTCATCAATATGTAGGTACGATTGTGTTGTGTGGTTGATAATGTAGTTACAATTATTGTTATTTTTGGAGTCGATGTCAGCCAAGGTGGGTTTATAACTACATATTATGTTTTTTCTTTTTTTTATATAGTGTGCTAAATTTTAACCTTTAATACGGGGATATTGCGCTGCTGCAAAATTACATGTGTATTGTGTATACTTGTGTTTATCTGTAGCATCGCAGCTCCAAAGGTACTACATGATTTCAATTTAGTAGATTTGTTTTATATTAGGTTATATACACTAAGCCAATGTAAGATAATATCATATATATCATATACATAATAAGTGATAGCATAGTATGATGAAAATAATAATGTCATCCTGAGTCCTGGCTGATGTCGGCGGAAAGAGTTCAGGCGCAGGACCTTTGGCTTTACATGCTTTCCGAGGCACGGGAGTGTACACACTTCCTACTTCCAGACTCCAGGCTGCTACTAAGAACTTACGACAGAAAATAACAAAAACATTTTACTGGCTTGAGCTGGGGTTGGAACCCAGGACCACCGGTACTGAGTTCTTTTATCTAGCCACTAGACCAACGAGGCAGTCAAGTCATGTATGTATATGGGGGATAGGAATGGTCAAAAGGTCATGACGTGCTCACCGTCCCTCTCATCAATTATTCTACGGCAAAAAAAATAATTATTGTGTACGGATTTGGAAAGCGGATAAGCCATATTCATATAATACTCAAACATAGAGAGAATATCATCGAAGATTAACAATTTATGGAATGTTTTATTTTTGAATAGAGACAGTGTCTCTGGGCGATGGACGGCACTTACCAACGGCGTGAACTATTTCGCGTCTCTTTTCAAGTGTAATACACATAAAAATATATAATACATATTTTTACATATAGACACATACAAAATTTTCATCATCATCATTATGTGTCATTATGGAAATGAAAGCAACAAAGATTTTCTTTTAATTAAACAATTATCCCTTGTTCTTTAACATTAAAATATTACTTTTTCTTTTTAGTGTTTTCATTATAGGACTAAAGTCTTGCATACCTTGCATGCATGTTATGAACATATTTCAATGTCATTTTGTCAATAAACTACAAAATCAAAATCACAGATTTTCACAAAACAGGACCTTAATTAGGAACCAGATATAAAAACTTAGACAAATGTATAAAATATATAATATTTTTATAAAAAACATTCTAATCAAAGTTAAGTTGACGGAAGGAACCCTCTAGTCCAAACATGCTCTCCGGCGTTTTCGGCTGTCCAGGCCGTTTCGACTCGTCTGTTCCATATTTCAAGTCTTCTTCCAACCACGAACTGTACTTTTGAACCTTATCTTTCCAATGATCTATAAATAACAATATTACACATGATCTTAAATTTTTGTTTAGTTTAAAATATTTGCAAACCGGATTAGGATTGTAAGAAGTGAATTAATTTATTAGATTTCCATAAGAACAGACTATTAATCAAGTTTAGTATAAATACGTTCCTTAGGATTTTTCTTTATTTTAACATAAATATCGGATATCTGAACAAAGCGAAAGCTATCATCTGCTTTAAAGTAAAGACAATAACTGTGGTCTTACCAATTATTTCTTGAATAGTCCCACCGTTACCGCCGTATTCAACGGGTAAAATATCCTTACTTATACCGTGACTATACATCTCTTCGTAATTTTTGTTGTGAACGTATAACTGTAACATAAAATTAAAGTTAAGAAACAACACATAATATTATTATATTTTTTGTATTAAAACAAAACAAATTTGATTACTCTTTTCCTATTCTTTTCGTTTAACAAATTCTTAATAGCGGAAAATACTGTTTCGAATCCGGCTGGCGTGTTTATGTAATGAGTTCCTTTCATACGCATGGGGGCAGCGTCCTGAAAAGAAATAATTATCAACTATAATTTAAAATATATATTAACATTATTTACATTTTTTTATGTACGTACATTTATCTTTTACCGTGGGTCATAGCATGCTGCTAATTGCTATACAATCAAAAACCTATCACAAAAAACGCAGTGACATATTCTGACGTAAACACGGTTAAATAAACAAATTCTTCAATTCAGATAGTAATATATAAATAGCTTCAAAAGGGAAACTAAAAAGTAATAATCATAAAATAAATTTAAAAAATATTGCATTATTTGTTTTAGGATTAAGGTTGTGTGTATAAGTAGGCACCGTTTCATATATAAATATACCTGTGAAAGTACTGCCATCTTCTTCATCATAGCAGGTGTCATTTGAAGATAATGAGCCAGGGTCACTCCTTCTAAATCCATTATTGTCCGGACGCCAGATATTACAGTTGCATCATCCTCCATTAATAATATCTACAAATATATAAAAATAAGCTATTACAAGCCGGTTGGCGTGAGACAAGACGGTTGGCGTGGTTGGTAAGACACTTGCCCTACACGCCGCAGGTCGTGGGTTCGATTCCCACCCAGGAGGGACATTTGTGCGCATGAACATGTTTGTTTGTCCTGAGTCTGGGTGTAATTATCTATATAAGCATGAATTTACAAAAAAAAGTAATATATGTAGTCATAGTATCGTAGTCATAGTATCAGTTGTCTGGTTTCCATAGTACAAGCTCTGCTTAGTTTGGGATCAGATGGCCGTGTGTAAATAATGTCCAAGGATATTTATTTATTATTTATAAATTAAAAAGCAACTCTAACGTTGGGCAATAGCTACCAAAGAAAAACAAGTTTTGTCTTTGCTTATTTATAAAATATATAAGAATGGCAATGTAGTTCGTTTCATATACATTTAATTATTTAAATAATCATTTGTAAGTAAAATCAATGTATATAACACGATCTTTTCAGATATAAGTGAATAACTTGTAATTGAGCGTTTATATTTTTTTCACCATCGATTTTTTTTGCAATGTTTATAAATAATAGGGTGGCCCGAAACCTTTGCACGCTGCTGTATATGTATATGATGACATAAAATGCAAAAAAAATGAATTGTACATCTTTTGACGTAAAATGTGACATCTTTCTATATAAGTTTGAATTGCTAAACGTTTTACTTACCCTTTGAAGCAAGATAGATACCGAAAATATATCGGATAGTATGTATTTATCTGGATCATAACTACCAGGTCGGATAATTGCTACCCGCGGTGAATCTGGTGTCGCAGATTTTGGCAGTATCAAATAGGTGCTGAAAAAAGAAATCAATACATGAATATTATTCTTTTATCCTAAAACATCTGCGACTGCCACAATCTTACTGAGTAAGAATAAGAAATATTAATTTCTATAAATGAAACAAAAAAAAATTAACTCATAGTTTTTAACTTTGTCAAAATAACATAAATTTAAACATATTTTTGTAATTTTAAAGTTAAATACTTTCAAAATATGAAAATGTAGACGACTCCATACTTCATAGAAATGGAATAGCCATATGCTGGGAAAATGCTGTTACTTTTAAAATACTTGCTAGTAATTCACGCGGTCATAATTTGTGTAATGGTTATTTTTTCCTTTATTTATTATGACTGCTGCCCGTCCCGACTTCGTACGGTTAAAATAAGGATTTTATCCCCTGCATTTGTTCGTCGTAGCGTGTTATTATAAAGCCTAGATTCTAGAGCCTTCCTCGATAAATGGGCTATCCAACACAAAAATATTTTTTCAATTCGAACCTGTAGTTCCTGAGATTAGTCGGACCAAACAAACTAACTCTTCAGCTTTATATATTAGTATATATTTACATAAGTTAAGTTTTCTCATTAACAAACAACACTTATGGAAGAAATGAAACATTATTATCATTTTGATTGCGTATATCGTGTCGTAATGTTAATTCTAATGCTATTAATACGATTAAAATACATCTTAAGCTAAATAATATTGTATACAAACCCTATATTCATAATATCTGTAAAAACTTTATCATTAGGCCGAACGGCAAAGAGCTCCGGGGCGAGACTACGCATCGAGTAATAAAGATCCAACTTTTCCTTTGTTCTCTCTAGACTGTACTTGCAGCCCCGCAGGAATGCCACCAGCCATTGGTCATCTAGAACCGTTGTTAATATCTTTATTACACACAAACGAAAAAGAAGTACATTTAACTAAATAATAAAGCCTTACCTTTTCGAGCTCGCAAATGTGGTTGCTTCGTCAACCAGTCCTTGATATGTTGCACATCACTCGCTATCCTCGCTGGATCTTCATTAAGCTCATTCTGAGCCTTCTTCGCCAGTTCAGCACACAAAGGCCGAATTTGCATATTTCGTCCTTTGTTTCAGATTATCAGTGGAACACTAATCGATTTTCTTGAAACGAAGTAAACTTAACTACTTTTCAACTACGTTACACGATATAAAAATAATCTTTGATTACATATCTTTTAAAGACAGATAGCTGTTACCTTTCGTAACGTAGCTGCTTCACTAATATTACTGATATTGATTTGTTCGCCTCATTTTCAGTGAGAATAATAAATGAAAGTTATGTTAGCATTCAGTAATTATTTCCTCAAGCGAATTATATAAAACCGCAACTGCAGTAGTTGCGAAGTAAAAATTGTAACAACATAATATGAGATATAAAAAGTGCCTGTAACGATAGTATTTTTATCTTTGTCACTAATATAAGTATCGATTATTTACACAGACGATACGAAAACACTGATATCACAATGCTACTTGTCGATTAAGTTCAAAATGTGCAAAAAAAATAACTTCATACCTATTTCGGGAATAAGAATAATCTTTTGAAGCAAAATATTTATGAAAAAAGAAAGCCATTTTTAAACACGTATTTACACAATATTTATTTAAATCATATCGAAAAATAACCAATATTTTTTCCGTGATATATTTTAGTACCTACCCACATTTGATCCCATGCTGTTGTTTGTTCGAAATCATATCATACCTTCGTTTTGCTGAAAGTATTTTAGGCTGAAAAACTATTACAAATTCAAATAATGTACTTTATATAGCCCGACTCGGCCCAGATTTACTACGTGGATAGTAACCGAAGATCGAGGCTTCAAATGCCAGCAAGTTCCAGTGAATTTTACTTAACTTATAATTTTTATCAACCTCATAATCATGTGATCGCTGGTGCAGAATAAAATCGACAGAATATCGGCATAACGCATACTCGAGACCAGGGATGTTGCGAATATTCGCATCCGCATCCGCAAATGCGGAGCTTCCGCATAGATTTGGACATCCGCATCCGCATCCGCAATAATCAATGCGGATTTTCATGCGGATGCGGATGTCATACAAGATGCGAAATATAAATTCTATCTATACTTCTCTCTAAGAGAACAATTTATACATCATCGCCACCTATTTAGATCCTCGCTATAAGCACAAATTATTTACACCGGTGCCTGAGGAAAAGATTAAAGACGACATTTTGATGGTAATGACAAATACTGAGAATGATGATTCCGGTTCTCTTCATGCCAATTCCGAAGGGGCCAAAAGAATGAGAATGACTTATTTCACGGAAAAGAATATGGAACAACTAGGACCAGGGCCATCAAGTTTTGTCAGAAAGCCATGCTTAAAAAACGACCTTGCTATGATGTTTGATTCGTCAAGTGAAGATGAGAGTCAAGAAGTACCAGAAAATGATAGCACTGAAGCTGTACTCAAGAAGGAATTAACTTCTTACCGCGCTAAAAAAAGAGTCAATGTGGATGAAAATCCTCTTAAGTGGTGGAGTGTTCATCGAGAGGAATTTAAGATATTATCACCGATAGCACTAAGATTTTTATCCACTTCACCTGGCAGTGTTCCTAGCGAACAATTATTTAGTAGCGCGGGTTTAATTTACGAACCTCTGCGTAACCGCCTTGAATCAGAAAAGGCAGCAATATTACTCTTTAGTAAGTATAATGCTCCTATTTTTAACTTCACTTACTAATATGAAAATTAGTAAGTGAAGGACTTAAATAAAAATTGGAGCATTATACTTAATACTAATTTTCATTCGTGAAATTTTTAATAATTACTTCAACATTGCTTTAATACTTCATTAATATACTATATTTATATAAGTTCTTAAACATCCGCATCCGCATCCGCGGATGTGAGCCTTCAAAGATCCGCATCCGCATCCGCATCCGCGGATGTGAAAAAATCGGCATCCGCAACATCCCTGCTCGAGACTCATAGTCCATAAGTTCCATTTCCTTCTCGTAAAATAATGTACAAACCAACTTATTTTGAGGAGGCCTTTGACTAGACGAGGGTTATTTAACAAGCTATTAGTATATCATTATAAGTTAATTAATTTATAATTATTATATATATGACTCAAAATCAAAGGTTAAAACGAAAAAACATACTCTTGGTGACCCATTAGGAAATAATTTTAAATAAATTGAAGACAAGATATCAACAGTCAATATCGAGATTTATCTGAGCTGGTGTCTTTATAGTTGATTATTTTTTTAGATATTATTAGCTTTGATTTCGATTCGATACATAGGATTGAAATCCAAGAATAAATAGTAACAGTAATCAGTAGCAGCTTGTGGAAGTCCCACTGCAGCGCTTAGGTCGTAGGCTCCACTAACGGCGCTGTTTAGTAAAGAGGCTAGGCTGTTGATTGAACGGCTTTATTAAGCTAGTTGGCTGCGACATATAGATTTCAGTCATTCTGTCAATAAAGTATGAAATTAGCATCACACCTTTTCATAAAACAAAATAAAACTAAAAGACAAATGTATAAAATATATATTAATTTTAGAAAAATGTGTCTTTAAATCATACAGTCTAATCAAAGTTTAGTTGCCGGAAAGAACCCTCTAGTCCAAACATACTCTCCGGAGTTTTCGGCTGTCCAGGCCGTTTCGACTCGACTGTTCCATATTTCATGTCTTCTTACAACCACGAACTGTACTTTTGTACCTTAACTTTCCAATGATCTGTAAATATTAGTATAACACATTATATTAAATTTATTGTATGTCTTCTGAGCTGCGTAAAATGTAACATAATAGGTTTACTTTAAAATAATTGCAAACCAGATTAGGATGGTAAGACATGAGTATCATGATCTTTTTCTGTTTTAAAGTAAAGACCATCGTTATTTCTTACCAATTATTTCTTGAATAGTCCCACCGTTACCGCCGTATTCAACGGGTAAAATATCCTTACTTATACCGTGACTATACATCTCTTCGTAATTTTTGTTGTGAACGTATAACTGTAATATAAAATTAAAGTTAAGAAACAACATATAATATTATTATATTTTTTGGTAAGAGAAACAAATTTGATTACTCTGTTCCTATTCTTTTCGTTTAGCAAATTCTTAAAAGCAGAATAAATTGTTTCAAATCCGGCTGGGGTGTTTATGTAATGACTGCCTTTCATACGCAGTGGGGCAGCGTCCTGAAAAGAAGTTATTATATCAACTATAATTTGAAATATAAAAAAATATATATTTATATCATTTACAAATTATTTTATTTATATAAAGTTCTCTATTCCGTGGGTCGTAGCGTGATGCTATATAGTCTAAATTTATCGCTGGAAAAAATGGTATATCTATACCTAATAAATAAAAATGGACTGACATATGTCTCATGATACTAATGTATATGTTATATACATACTTCAAACCTCAAACGAAAAAGTAATAAATATAAAATTAACAATGGCTTAACACTGTGTGACAAATAATTACTTACCGTTTTATATATATACCTGTGAAAGAACTGCCATCTTCTTCATCATAGCAGGTGTCATTTGAAGAAAATGAGATAGCGTCACTCCTTCTAAGTCTATTATTGTACGAACACCAGATACAACAGTTGCATCAACATCCATTAACAATATCTGAAAATATATAATATAATACATTATTCACACACGGTCATCTGATCCCAAACTAAGCAGCTCGTACTATGGAAACCAGACAACTGTATATCAGTTGTCTGGTTTCCTACATATACTACTTTTCGTTTGTAAATACATACTTATATAGATAATTACACCCAGACTCAGGACAAACAGACGTTCATGCACACAAATGTCTGTCCTGGTCCAAATCGAACCCAAGACCTGTGGCGAGAAAGGCAAAGTATCTACCAACTTACATTTTACATTTTTTAATGACAACACTATTAATATCAAAAAGACTATCACTATAAGTCTCTAGCTAACAAAAAAACATTTGGCAAACAGGAGAAACATGTACTGAACTGTCTTTGTCTGAAATGTCTTTGCTTATTTATAAAATATATAAAAATGGTTAGGTAGTCGCTTTACAGATATGTATCTAATGAAATAATAAATAAAAAGCCAAATTGTACAATTTTTGACGTCATTTTACATGTTTTGAACTTTAAATTGCTAAACGTTTTTCTTACCCTTGGATCATGATAGCAACCGGTATTATGTCGGTTAGTATGTATTTATCTGGATCATAACTACCGAGTCGGATAATTGCTACCCGCGGTGAATCTGGCGTCGTAGATTTTGCCAGTATCAAAAACGTGCTGAAATAAGAAATCAATGCATGAATATTCTTTTACACTAAATGACAGTTATCTGTTCCCACTATGTATATAACTTTAATGATATATATTTGCTGTTTGAACGTTAAATACTTAAACATTAAAGTTATAAAAATCTAGATGACACTATACTTCTTAGGAATAGAACAACGATATACCGGCAAAATGATGTTATTTGTAAAATTCTTGCTACTTTATTACGCGGTCATAGTTTGTGTAATAGTATTTTTTTCATTTATTTGCAATATACATTAATACGTCTTTCGTAGTAAGTCAGTCAGTCAGTTAGTCAGTAGTAAGTCATTTACTTATGGAAGGAGCAACAATATTATCTTTTGATTACGTATCTCGTAACTTATTTTTACTTACTGTTTTTTTAATTCTAATGCGATTAAAATCTATCTTAGTCAAACTAATATTGTATTACAATAACAGCCTGTGAATTTCCTACTGTTGGCCTAAAGCCCATAGAGAAGAAGGAGAAAGTTTGGAGCTTATACATACCCTAAATTCATAGTATCTGTAAAAACTTTATCATTAGACCGAACGGCAAAGAGCTCCGGGGCGAGACTACGCATCGAGTAATAAAGATCCAACTTCTCCTTTGTTCTCTCCAGACTGTACTTGCAGCCCCGCAGGAATGCCACCAGCCATTGGTCATCTGGAACAGTACCGTTGTTAACATGTTTTGTACACAAATAATTATACAATAAGTACACTTAACTCAAAAAAAATATACAAAGGCAGACTTATCCCCAAGAAATAAGAGAAATAAACACTACACAGCTCTACCAAATAACATTAAGAATTACACTCGTACAATTCTTCCAAAAATATTATATATAGGAATGTAAATACATATATTATATGAACATTCTACACAAGATTACCATTCTAGACATAACAAATAAGAAGTATAACACCGCCTTACCTGTTCTAGCTCGTAAATGTGGTTGCTTCGTCAACCAGTCCTTGATATGTTGCACATCACTCGCTATCCTCGCTGGATCTTCATTAAGCTCATTCTGAGCCTTCTTCGCCAGTTCAGCACACAAAGGCCGAATTTGCATATTTGGTCCTTTGTTTCAGATTATCAGTGGAACACTAATTGATTTTTTACTTCGTCTCACGAAGTAAACTTAATTGTTTCAACATTCAGTCCACGTAGCATGACATTTATAATAATAATCTTTAATTGTATATCTTTTATAAACTGATAGCTGTTATATATTCGTAACATAACTGCTTCACTAATATTACATACTAGCTATGACCGCGTTACAAACAGTTTTAGTTTTGTTTTCGCCGAACTCTGATATAGATAGGACAACATACAGGGCCATGAGAGAAACAGCGTTCCTTTAAATGTATTCCAAAAAACTTGAATGTCTTTCCCTGTGCTTTTTGTGATTGCAAAGGATACCTTCAAAGGAAATTGTTGTGCTTTTGAAACTGAAAAGTAAATCTGTGTATTCAAAAAAAGGGACTAATTATTATCACCTAACCGACAAAGTATAAATTTAACAGGCAATGAGAAAAAAATATACGCGGTGACAAAAGGAAATACGTAATAATAAACTTTAACTTATAAAGTTATTTACACACCGAAAACAAATACTTAAGTATTAGTATTTTTTAAACAACCTACTCAACTACCTGCTGATATATATCAACCTATAAAAAGTACAAACTATAAAAAACTGTCTATTATAATTAATGATTATTATAATTAATGAGGTATTTATAAAGACGTAAGTACGGCGTTTTTTTAATCGCTGTAAGTTCACTAATGAAAAAACACCGTAATATACCTTTTTTCTAACCAGAATTACATTTTATGCTTTTTACTTTACAATCACAGATTTCCATATAATCATTGATCCGTTACCTTTATTTACCTACCAGCTGTGCCCCTCGGTTTCACCCGCGTATAATTAATAAAAATATAATAAATAAAAATCAGCCTCCCTCTATATCCCTACATTCACACCTAATTTTTATAAATTGTAGCCTATGTGTTATTCTAATGTATAAGCTATATTATTGTAAAGTTTCATTAAAATCCATTCAGTAGTTTTTAAGTGAATGAGTAACAAACATCCATCAATACTAACAAACGTTTATAACATTAGTATAGATTAACTACAGCGAAGCCGCGGGCTTAGCTAGTTAAATATATAGTACCGAAAAACAAAAGAAATGTGTGTTACATATATTGTTATATTTTTTTCGTAATATGTACCAGAATACGCTGAACCCTATTCCTTATGATCATATTGATCTGAGCTCAACCTCCATCGGAATAATCTAAATCTCTGAAACTGACCATTTTTTGACGCTCTTTTGTTCATATTAACTTTCAATCATCATCATTTGACTGATGATTAGCGCTAAGATTAGCGCTCACAAACGTACAGACAAAAAGAAAAACAAACAAAGATTATAATAACTAATCATAACATTTTATGGGTCCCATTGCGTCGATAAAGGCCCCGATGATAGTTATGCTCAATGCTCATATATCTTCCATTACCGATTTTATTGCCTCACTTTTTACTCGGTGGTAAAGCTTTGAGCAAGCTCGTCTAGGTAGGTACCACCCACTCATCAGATATTCTACCGCAAAACAGCAATACTCGGTATTGTTGTGTTCCGGCTTTAAGGGTGAGTGAGCCAGTGTAATTACAGGCACAAAGGATATAACATCTTTGTTCCCACGGTTGGTGGCGCATTGGCGATGTAAGCGATGGTTTACATCTCTTACAATGCCAATGTCTATGGGCGATGGTGACCACTTACCATCAGGTGGCCCAAATGCTCGTCTGCCTCCCTATTCTATAAAATAAAAACTTTCAGTGAGAATAATGAATGAAAGTGATGTTAGCATTCAGTAATTATTTTCTTAAGCGACTTATGTAAAACCGCAACTGCGGGAGTTACTTAATAAAAATTGTAAACAACAAAATAAGATACACAATAAGTGCCTGTAACGATAGTATTTTTATCTTTGTAAGTAATATCAGTATCGATTATTTACACAAACGATACGAAGACACACATATCATAAATGTTATTTGTCGATTAAATGCGAAATGTACAAATAATCATACCTTCTTTTTGATTATATCATACCTTTATTTTGCTGAAACTATTTTAGGCTGAAACTCTAGACTAATTGATACTGAGTACAGTCGTGTGAACTGAAATATTTCATGCTAGCATTATTTACAAATTGTAACCGAAGATCGAGGTATCAAATGCCAGCAATTTCCAGTGACTTTTACTTAACTTGTTATTATAAACCTCATAATCATGTTGTGAGCTATCGGCAAAACGCAGACCTACCCCAGACTCATAGTCTAGTCATAAGTTCAATTTACTTCTCTTAAAATAATGTTGATAGTCCAACCAAACTACTTTTGAGGAGACTTTTTCCTCAATCAATCAATCAGACGAGGGCAAATTCACAAGCTGTTACTTTATCACTATAGGTTAATTAATTTATATTTTTAATGGCATGATAATTATTACATGAATGACTCGTAATCAAAGGTAAAAAGTAGTTTACTGGTACGTTATCGTATCTGTAGCCGAAAAAATAGATCTCGTAACCCTATCTGAAAGATTTTTAAATCAATTGTAGACAAGATCGCAACAGTCAATATCAAGATTTATTTATAGTTGGTTATGTTTTTTAAATATCCTTAGTTTGATTTTAAGCTTTGATTTCGATTCGATACCTGGAATTCAAATTCAAGAATAAATAGTAACAGTAATCATTAACAGCCTGTGAATGTCCCCCAGCTGTACTTAGGTCTCCTCTCCTTTGTCGAGAAGGTTCGGAGCTTATTTTAAAAATTAGCAGCTATTTTATTAGCTGAAAGGATATTAAGAAAAAAAAACAATATTTATTATAAACGCGTTTAATGTCCCATAAAATGTTGACACAGGCCTTGTATTATTAATCAAAATCCAATTGTCGGAAGGATCCTTCAACTCCGAATAAACTCTCTGCCGTCTTCGGCTTACCTGGTCTCTTTGATTCATCCGTTCCGTTTTTCATGTCTTCCTTCAGCCACGAATCATATTCTAACTTTTTAGCATTCCAATAATCTGTACAACAATTGCGTGCAATGTTTGAATTGTTATATTAAAAATAACTCATGGAGAAAGCTTGAAAGACAATAGTTGATAAATATTATAAGGGTCTATGAATTCCAATTTTTGAATTATTAAATCATATTCAAAGGTAAATAAATGTATTTTAGAATAATAATAATCGCTTGTAGACGCATCTAAAGTAGTAAAATCTGGATTACAGAAATGACCTTGTAACATTGCCAGGAAAATGATACCAGCTAAATATAATGTAACGTAATAAAATGAAATAGTTACCTATTATTTCTTGTATAGATCCTGAATCTCCTCCATATTCCTTAGGAAGTATTGATTTAGGTATATTTTTATATAAATCTTCGTAATTTTGATAAACATAGAGCTGGAAAAGATATTAAAATTAGGACTATCGCGTATCGCTATTGTGTACCTTATGTTGAAAATATACAGTACTGGACAAAAAAAAAGTACGCATCGTTGAATTTTCTTTTATGTATATTTTTTATTCTAAATATCATTAATATACCAGATCTTGAGCAGTCATAACGGAAATTCATTGTTTTGCCTGTACGCCGCCGTTAAAACAATGTGGCAAATATTCGAAACCAGAGAGAAACCGATCACCGCGCAAAAAGCGCGTGTTACGCGATGGACAAAAAAAAGTACGCACCTAAGGTTTACTTATTCTTATCAATGTAAACAAAGCGATACTCTTCCAACGAAGCTTAGGAAGGTAAACATTCATTTTTGGCAATGATTTGACCAGTCATTGACATTCTTAGTTCGAGTAAGGTAGCAAAATAATTGAAATGGCGAAAATTTCAATTGAAGTGCAAAAACTGGTGATAAAAGACCAAAAAAAGGCTTATCTAAAAGAGAAATTGCCCGAAAATATCTGAGAAGTGAAGGTGCAGTGCAGAAAATATACGTGCGTATACTTGAAGTTCAAGGAATTAAGGATAGTTGGTGATAAACATGGGAGAAGTAGAAAAATAAAGACTACTGAATTGGACGATCGCAGTATAATCAGGGAGGTAAAGAAAAATCCGACGATTATGAGTCGTGTTATATTTAAAAATACAGGCCTGAATATTTCAAACAGAACAGTCCGTAGAAGACTTCGTGGGGCCGGATTCAAAAATAGTTTTGCACTACGTCAGCCTTTGATTCGCAAAGCAAATAAAATTAAGCGCCTTGTATTCGCCTTAAAATACGTTAACAAACCGATTTCGTTTTGAAAAAGAGTTATTTGGAGTGACGAGAGCAAGTTTGACTTATTTAGACTCGAACGACGATCTCGCGTTTGGTGTTAGCCGAGTGAACAGCTCCTCGAAAAAAATGTTCAAGATATTGTCGAACTCGGAGGAGGAAGTATCAAGCTGTGGGGCTGTTTTACGTGGTCAGGAGTGGGCAATTTGGTTCCAATCAATGGTATCACAAATGCCGATGCTTACATTGATATCAAAAACGAAAATCTGGAGGAGTCACTTTCAAAAATTGGCTTGGAGAATGAATTCATTTTTCAACAGGATAACGATCCGAAACATACGGCTCGAAAATCATCGGGAATTTCCGTTCTTCGCGGATCAAATTGTTGGATTGGACAGCACAGACACCAGACTTAAACCCAATTGAAAATCATTGGTTTATTTTAGACCGAAATGTTGATAAAGGCTATGTAATAAACAAAAAACAACTTCTTGATGCTTTGCAGAAGACCTGGGACAAAATCGACGAACAGCAAATTCGCAATTTAGTGGAAAGTGTGCCTCGGTGTTAACAGGCTATTATCGAAGCAAAAGGTGAACACACAAAATATTAAATGCGCGGTGTGTTCATAAATTTAATTTTTTTCTTGGGTGCGTACTTTTTTTTGTCCAGCCTAAAATTGGCATTCTACGTATTAAAATGGTTTTCGATCACCATTCGATTTATTTTTTTGTGATGATCCCGTGTAAATGCGAATATGAACTTATGAACTATCGTTGAAACTGCATTGGTAATACTCCTTCATATATTTTCGTACATTTATATCTCCAATATTGAATTTTGAACGGTGCGTACTTTTTTTTGTCCAGTACTGTATGTACGAGTACATGACAAGGTCTTAAATTGTTTTTACGTGATACATAGACACTATTTATTTAAGATCATCAGACAATATTTCGTTATAAATGAGTTATATATTTAGAAAATAACATCATGAATAGATTATTTACTCTGTTTCTATTTTTTTCATTTAAGAAACTCTTCATTGTATTTAATACTCTCTCAAAGGCAGGCGGTGCATTTACAAAATGAGTGCCCTTCATGCGTATTGGTGCAGCTTCCTGAAAAGTAGTTCAATCATTTTTATTTACATGAAGTGCCAAATTTTTTAACTAAAACGTCCAAGATAAAAGAGTACAGTCACAATATTGCTTATGTATTTATTTGTCTTTATTATTTAGAATTGAGGTACTTTATGAAATTGATATGGGTAAAAGTTTTTCCTAAATACATTCTACCGCTGAACAAATTTGTAGCATTTGTTGTTTGCACAGGGACATAATACTACTTTTGGCCCAAAATGACTGGCGCATTGGCGATATAAAAACTGTTAATATTTCTTAGTGCATGGGTGGTGTAGACCACTAGGGGTTGCCCGTTTGCTCGTAAAACTGTTTTAAAAAATATCTTTCTCTCTCACTCTCTTGCTCTCTCTCTTTCAAGAGTATATAATATCTAATTATGGTTACTTAAAATAAACATAACAACATTATAAATAACTTGCATATAATGACGTCGTATACGCATTTAACCAGCAAATGTCCATTTATGGAGTGTTCCTTGCAAGAATATATTTAGTTAACTTTACAAGGGTTTGATCAACTTTTATCATTGGACTTTTAATATGAGATAAAATATATACCTGTGAACCGAATACCATCTTTTTCATTATTGTTGGAGTCATTTGTAACAGGTGACCTATCTTGACATCTTTTAAATCGATTATCCATTGGTTGCCAGCAATTACACTTATGTCGTCATCAAGAAGTAAAATCTAAAAATACAAATAAATAATATAATTTATTAATTTAACATTTCCAGATGAAAATAAATATTTCATTTGAACATAAAAATAGATACCTTTCCAAAATATATATTGGATTTCGTAAACAATCATCAATTAAAGAGATACATTTAACTTTAGTATTTATGACAGTTTTTTTATATAAAAATGGATACAACTAATATTTCTATGAGATTATTTAGTGTATCTGTAATAAAATGCAATTTAACTATATTGTCTTGAAATACCTTTTGAATTATTGATGTTACAGAGTAAAAATCGGCAACGTGAAGTTTATCAGGGTCATAGGTGCCAGGACGAATAATTCCTGTCCGCGGAGATGTTGGAGTGTCAGTATTTAGCAGCATTAGGTATGACCTAAAAAATAATTAGTAAAATTATTGTATATTCAAGTGGATTTTTGTTATATATATTTTAAGTTAATTAAAAATAATTATATTTTAAATATCTTGACAGACTGATAAATGAGACATCGTTTTTTTTTTTATTGTATAGGTAGGCGGACGAGCATATGGGCCACCAACGTCTTTCTGGCTTTGTAAAAGATGTTAACCATCGCTAACATCGCCTATACGCCACCAACCTTTGAAACTAAGATGTTATATCCGTTGTGTCTGTAATTACACTGGCTCACTCACTCTTCAAACCGGCACACAACAATATCAAGCACTGCTGTTTTGCGGTGGAATATCTGATGAGTGGGTGGTACCTACCCAGGCGAGCTTGCACAAAGCTCTACCACCAAGTAATCAGCTACCACTGCACATGCACATTGGACGTACAAGCTAAGCGCCGGCAATGCATTACCTACCTTTGGAACTAAGATGTAACTGCCTGTCGTTATACTGGCTCACCCAAACCGAAACACAACAATACTAACTAATAACTGTTTCACGGTAGTATAGGTATGTGATGACTAGGTGCTACTCACCCTGACTTGCACAAAGCTCTATCACTAAGTAAATAATAATTTATTATATATTAAGTAATAAATAATAACTAGTAGGTATATACTTTACCCGATATTCATGAACGTATCAAACTTTGCATCGTCATGTTGGACGTTGTTAATTTCTGGCGCGAGGTTACGTAGTGAATAAAAAAGATCCAACTTTTCCTTTGTCCTCTCGAGACTGTACTTACAGCCTCTCAGAAACGCTATCAGCCATTGATCATCTGAAACGTAAAAAGTACTTTATTTTTTAAAAATACCTAATTTTGATACTAATTTACTGTGTAATTTGTAGTCAATCAAATAAAATTACTAATTTTAATAAAAAAATATATATAAAGAACTTCTGTACTACAATATTTGTTTTCTACAAATAATTTAAAAAAAAAATACCTGTACAAGCTCTTAAGTGCGGTTGTTTTGATAACCAGTCCTTTATGTGTTGGAGATCGCTTGCAATTTTGTTCGGATCTTCGTTCAGCTCGACCCGAGCTTTTTCTGCGAGTTCAGGTGACAAAGGCCGAATAGTCATTTTATAAATTAAATTTCTTAAATTATTTTATTCCAGCTCCTTTGTCCAATGAATACAATACTCAATTCTAAGCCAACAACGATTGAATTAGTGAGATATTTGTGTATTATCTCTGATTTGTTATCGATTTAATGTTCAATGTCTGATAACTGCACTACATGGTAGAGGACAGTTCTAATTTGATCATTTTAATCAATTGAAGACATACTTTATTAAATCGAATATTATATAACAATTATTGATATCTGACTAGGATAATTACATAATATAATTTATTTCATTTTATAATGACTATTATAGACTTATTCAATAACACGGCGATTTTTAAAATAATTTCCAATATCAATGCAAAAAACTAATAAATACATTAAAATTATCTACATTTAAATTTATTTTTTGATAACGACAAAGAAAGCAATACACAATAGATATTGCTTACTACCTTGGTTGTATCGTATAATTTAAATATCTGTTGTTATAATAAATTGAAAGTGGACATGTGCTCTTTCAGACGTACGTATATTTACAGTCTGCAAAACACATTGTATCTTGTTTAAATCACTTCTGCGTATAATTAAATAAATAAAATTATAGGAGTCTTAGTTAGGCAATCGTTAAACTCTGACGGCGGCGCGCTGTCTGCTTTAGACTAAAGTAAATAAACTACAGTCCGACTTCACAGCCTGCCCCAAAACGAAAATAATTTCGTGGAAATAGTTTTAGTAAGAACGTCTTTCAAACGAATGCGTCTCTAAAAAATTGAACTTTTCGAATGTACTAGTAACTTTAATGAATCCTGAACTCAAAACTTTTCCAAATTAGTCAAAAAGAATTTAACTAATCTTATTTATCTACAATATTATTATTATTTACACACAAATTGCTTATGTATTTATTTGTCTTTATTGTTTAGAATTGAGATAGTTTATGAAATTGATATAGGTAAAAGTTTTCCCTAAATACATTCTACCGCCGAACAAATGCTACAGCTACAAGCACAGGGACATAACATTACTTTTGACCCAAAATGGCTGGCGCATTGGCGATATATAAAACTGTAAATATTTCTTAGAGCTCCAATGCATGGGTGGTGTGGACCGCTTCAGGTTTCTGGTTAGACCGCATAATCTTATTTATCTACAATATTATTATTATTATTATTTAGTTAAGGACCACATTTTTCATTAAAAAACATTTTAAGAAAGAGAAAATTAACACGTCAGATTTTATTTCATAAAATGTTTATTTCTGGGTACATATTTACAATCACTAAATACTACTTTTTACAACCTTGTTACATTTATAATCTACGCTATAAAAGCTCGTATGAGACTTACAAGTAGGTATTCTTTTACAATATTTATAGCCATTTAGCCAATGCTATGACTGACTTAGAGATCACTCCTTCAAAACTCATGGCATTATACAAGCGTCAAACTAAGGAAGCGGTTATATAAAACTACGATTTATAAAATATATACTCTAGGAAAACAAGACAGAGCTTTAAAAACTATGCCGCAAGACCTCACTACCGCTTGGTCTAGTCTCTAGTTTATAAGTAGTGGTACTAGTTTCAAACCACACGTCAACAAGTTAGTGGATTTTTCTGCCAAGAAATTTTCACAAGCAAGCTGCAGTGTCGAGATGTGAGGTACATGTCCGTGCCTCGGAGAGCACATTAAGACGTTAGTCCAGCACTAAACTCTTTCCTATCGTTTTTGGTTGGCAATCGCATCGGACTTTGAGAATGGAGCAATAGGAAGTACACTTTTGATTGCGCACACACTTGTGCACTAAAGTATGTGTGTGCGGTTACATATGGCAAGTCCGTACGAATTATCATCATCACAAGGCCCACAAAATTAAATATAATATAACCTATTTGACGTTATTACAATTAGTAAGTAATTTCTTTGGGATTACATATTATTTAAATAATCATCGTATTTTGTATATCTTAATCATACTTTAAAATTTACATTTTCGATAGATTTAAACATCATAACATCACACATAGGTATTATTTCATATTAGAAGATACAAAATGTATTTATTATATAAGTGATTGATGAAAATCAATAAATAAAAATCATTACGGAGTGGAAATATATATAGAACGCAACGCCTGAACAACACTAAGCCAAAGCTAAATAACAATTTAATTTAAAAAAAACGACAATAAATTACATTAACATATAAATTACCTTATTAATAATTTTGTTAATACCTCTTATATGATATAAAAATATGAAACTTTTCAATAAGCATCATTCTTAATTAAATTGCATTTATAAAAAAGCTAGTGCAATGTAAATACATATAATTAATACTATAAATCACAAGCGTTGTACACTGAATCATTTCTGTTTTAAATTTACCAAATAGATTCATCTCAGTAATTTAGGTAAAGCATTGGAATTATGACAACTAATGCTATCGCTTAATACGCTTAATGAATACAATATTTACAATAGTAAACCGGTAATTAGGCAATAGACAGAGAGCCAAAATGGCGTAATGGTTAGAACACGAGGATCTTAAAGACAGACTGCCGGTTCAAACCCTGACAAGCTTCATTGAATGTGTTTATAATTCATTTCGTGCTCGACATCAAGAGAGAACTAAAACAACTTCGGGACCAAACTGCATTATCAAATTAAAATCAACCCCATGTGTACCAACACTAGAACAGTGGTCGAATAACCTACTCCTTAAAAAGACAGGAGCCCTTAGCCCAGCCGTGGGACATTCATAGATCCTTACTTTACTTAATCGGTAACGCTATCTATATATTTCGTAATTCCTGATTATCCACAACTTGATTCCTTGAGAAAATTAAAATACACCCAAATGTAACAAATAAAGTTTTTATTTAAATTATATTCAACAAGAATATAAGATATTTAGACTTCACTTGTCTCTTATCTCTTCAGACACTATAGTTTTAGATATTTAATAATAGTATATAAATTTACAAAACTTCAACACGCTGTCAAGTTTAATAAATGGTATAATATATCTGATACGTTAGAATACCATTGGAAATTGGAATATTACCAGTGTTACTGGAATCTAAGTTTCCTTATTATTTTTCCTCATCGATACTTACTAATCGACATAATCTACTATTATTAGGATTCACTAAAAATGTTTGTTCAAACATTTGCTAACTTTTTTATTAATTTAGATAAGTCTTATTCTAGTGTACATCAAAAGTTAGCGAAAAGTTTCAATTCGTCAGGATCGAGCGACCGCACCGATTTCCAGTCAGTTTCAGGGTACTCGTCAAAGTTTGATGTGTCCCCCTCGTAAGACACAGACGGCATGATTGGAGGCTAGAAATAACAAACATTTGCACAATTTATAAAATGTCACGACAAAGTGAAGAATT
This sequence comes from Nymphalis c-album, assembly GCA_963151315.1. Taxonomy (NCBI): domain Eukaryota; kingdom Metazoa; phylum Arthropoda; class Insecta; order Lepidoptera; family Nymphalidae; genus Nymphalis; species Nymphalis c-album. The sequence goes on along the minus strand of OY720590.1, from coordinate 8,756,334 downwards.
GATACGATCATGATTACTTTCAGACTTCTTATTCGGATATTAGTCAAAGCAAATATGACTAAGTCTGGCCAACTGTGGCCAGTGGATAGAAGTTTTTAATATTGATCGGTGGAATAGACAAAAACATCGTTATGAAACCTGCAGTTGTTGAATGAAATTCTCCCACAGGCTTCGGGGATAGACTCCAAGCATTTTCCGTGAGAGAAGAGAAGTAATAAAAGCTGAGATTTGGAAAATAAAAAGTTACGGATAAGAACTATTTTTTGGGTTTTTATTTTTGACTATGTTCGTTTGTTTAATATAACTTTCCTTTCGTATGATATAAGTTTATTTTGTCTGCAATTATAAATTATATTGAAAATATTTACGATCGATGTTTACGTGTTTTTACGATTTATAACAAATTTATATCTCTTCGATCAGAAAATGCAAATAATATTACTTTATTATAAAATAAAGCAATTAGTTCATTATAAATTCCATACTACGAACTAGTATTCTTAGTAACCAGGGAGGAAATGAGTTATTACTGCTAAACTAGTATTGCACCTCAGCAGTATGCCAATAATTGTATCGTTTAAAAACAGTTGCTTATTGAATTTGGAACAAGGTTCGTTTATTTAATATTTCTTAATGTTTATGGTAAATGTTAGTAATAGTAAAATAAAAATCTACCTGTAATTTCTTCAAATATACGTCAGCCCAATCGATATGTTTGAACCATCTGTGCCGTTTCACGTCTTCCGAGCCACACTGAAAATAACGTTACAATAATTAAATAACTTTTGTAAATAAAAAAAAATACAGACGAAATGATAACCTCCTCCTTTTTTGAAGTCGGTTAAAAATTAATGTTTTTCTTATTGAATACCGTTTAGCACACAACGTTTAATCCAATTGCAAAGATTTTTATTTCAAATTTTGTTTTTTTTGTGGTAAGTATATTTTTTAAGGATATAATATTAGCTATTGTAGAATCATGACCGCGTTGAATAGTGGTAAGAAGCCTAGCAGAGTTTTCTCTTTAAATCGCAATTTGGATTCTCTGGGCGAAAAATAAACCAGGCCACCGGTAGAGGCAAAAAAAAATCATATAATTACAGACTCGATCTTGGTTCGTGTAAATCTTTTGAGGTAAATTATCACCACTTTGAGTGATCGTCGTTCAAGCTTAAAACGTACAGAAAGCCCTTTTGTAAACGTTCAAGACACCCCCCATTTACTTAACAACCCAGATTATACACTGTATGTACTAACATATTCAAGAATTTTTGGTATATATATATATTGTTGAGTATATAGTATTGAGTACTTACAAGTATAACGCTTATTTTTGTTATCAAACCTTATGTATACGCTTACTATTTAAAAAAGAAGCAGAACAGAGAGAAATATATCTAATTTATTTACAAAAAAAATTAAATAACGCTCATTTTGGATGTAGTGATATATTCTTATATTTTTAGTACAAATAAGACGCTTATTGCAAAGTAAATAGGACTATTAATATTGACCTTCAAAATGACTATAAACGAAAATTACATGAATTCGTCTTAGCACAATTAATGTCCTATTACCGAATCATCTGAAATAAACTGAAATTTTATCACGAACATTTCGATAGCATTTGCATCACTGTAGCTAATATCGGTTTTGTAAACAATCTCTCTCATACATCAATCATTATCGTCAAGTAGTAATAAAATGGTTTCAAATTAAAGCCGTTCTGTTGTTATTGGCTTACACGACGTTCTGAGTAATTTACATGGTTAATTATAAATTTTAATGTCGCGTATTATTCGCTCAGCGATGTCTACTACACGCTTTACTTTGCTTAGATTTTAGAGATTATAATAATAATGTCTTCCAGACTGACTTCGGCCATGGCGGTTAATCTCAAGAGCGATTAGCCAACTGCGCAGGTATTATAGTGCACAAGTGTGTGCCCGAACACAGGTGCACTCTCTGTTCCCTAGCTCTTATTATCCGAGTAATATTTGAGATTATTGAGTAAATATTATTCGAAAATATATATTATCTTGGATATATAACTCTAATTCGAAAAATAACAAATAATATATGATTATTTTAACACAGTAGTTATAGATCGTAAATGTTGTAATTAACAGTTTATCTTATATCTGATGTATCAACTACAAATACATGTAACAGAATTGATACATATTCGTATACAATTCTGTATGAACACTTTTTAATACCGCCGTTGAAAACTTGACAGATGGCTTTCTAAAGATTTCTGCAACATCGAAGCAAAAAGCTCGGCGAAAACGTCACACTTCTAGAAACTGCAGTCATTTGAACACATTCCTAATACATACTCTCTCTTTATAAAGTAAAGTACCACATGAGTGTCCACTTACTGGGAGAAAATCTTGAAAGTTTTCTTTGTACCTTCAAGACGACAAATAGAAGCGGCGCGGCGCGGCCTTTACAACTGCCTTATTTGTCTACATTTTAATATTCATCACTTAGTTTCTCAACTATTTATCATTTAGAGTTAGTCTAAATAGCATCAGAACTTTCGTACCATTTCATACAACGAATTGGCTGTAACTTCCGATTTGTATTATTTTTTTCTTAATTTTAATGAAATTTCATATGATGTTGAATTTCATATTTCGAAATTTATTAAATAATTTTTCTATTGCGTTTAAATGTTGCTATTTTAATACAAAGTGTAAAATGTTAGATTAGGAGTTAAATATGGAAACATCTGGAAAACAGCCAACTTTAAAAGCGAAGTACGTACGGCAATTTTTTTGCAGTACAAACTCGAATAAAAATCGTATGAGAACACAATTTATTTACAAAATTAAAGTGGGTTTAAAGATTTCACTCTGAATTAAATTGGAAAACAAGCCACTTAGACGACATTCATTTAATCTAATTTAAACACGCTATTTAAAAAAAAAAACTAAAAAAACGAATCAGAAGCAAAGTTTAAAAATTGTAAATATCGCATAATCATAGTGAATTATTAAAACTTCTGCCGTTATAATTTTAGCTCTTATTTCACATCCAGTAAACAAAACCTACGAGAAACTAGTAAAATCTATTATTATAAATGTTTAGTTAACACAACGTTTATTGTACAATAAAATGAACATATAAACGAAATCGTATTATATAATATATCGTATTGTCCATTTCCAAATAAATATACAAAACGATTTTTTTTAAAGATGTCCGTTTCTTTTTTATTTTTTTTATTTAAAATCATTTTTTTTCAAACATTTAAATAAACGCAATAAAGATTCAGCCTAAGTATCAATGTCTATGTAAAACACATGAAAATGATTCCATTACTTTCTCAGTACTGTGTCATATGCGGTGTAGTCACATCGAGGTTGTAAATCGTATATAGATCGAGTGCAGTGTTAAAAGATTAATCAATTATTTAATCGTATATTAAGCTATTAAAACAATTAATTACTGACGGGCAAATTAACACATTGACACACGTACAAAAGACGGTAACTTATCAATTCTGTACGCTTTGCTCGTCTGTGCAATACGGTACAATAACTGTATATCACGTGTAGTATCTAACTAGTTTTCGCCCGCGACTTCGCCCACCTACGGCGAGGGCTGCAGATGTTAAATTTCAAAGTTATCCTTTTCTGTACCCAACGAGACCGCAAATTTTCTTGATTATCGGTGAACTTGTAACGTAACGTTGTAACGTAAAAGCTTACGCTCACTTTCGAATTTATAATATTAGTCAAATTATAGATAAAATAAATTATGATGTACCTTCATGTTGCCAAGTCGTTTAGTTCGGTCCTGCACTAATAGTTTCTTGATTATGTCCTTAGCGACTGGATCGAGATGTCGCGGCCAATCCACGCGACCATTGAGAATCTTCTCGTAAATTCCAAAAGGATTGTCGTCGTAGAATGGGGGGTAACCAACGAGCATTTCATACACGAGAACTCCTGAAAAATTAAATGTTATAAAGTATATAGTTGTACTTTGTACTACTCCTATATATATATATATATATATATATATAAAGTATATAGTTGTACTTTGACTACGATCAACATGTTTATTTGAATCAATTAATCCACTCAATCTATTTCCAATGTGACATCTTTGATTTGTGAAAGACAATAAACTTTGAATGCGATATTTATCAACATTGAATTTCCAATTCCATTGCCAAGGACTCCACATCACAGACAATCATACGCAAGCTCCTCCACAATAAATTATCTAAACGCATTTATAAGTCTGGCACCAAGTAGCGATTCAAATTAGACAGACGAAGTAATAAATCACTACAACATTAAATAATTATAATGTAAACATTACATTAAATGTCGCCAGACGCCCAAACGCCACGCTATTATAGCGGGCGCATACGCGTCGACGAAAAACAACGAGCTATCGACGTGATTTCTTCATCATTAAGAATAGAATGAAATAGTTTTACCATTTCACTAAAATTTTCTTCAATCGTAAAATCGTTGGATCAATCCTTTTAAATAAATTTATTAACTAAGTCTCCACAATTGTTCACCTAAGTGGCCATTCATTTATCACGTAATACGATTTAGGGGGGGGTCGACCATGTCTTATTTTTTCTTAAAGGGTTGGGAGGGAGTCTTGATAGTTCTTACGTAAGATCACAAATAAAACTAAGGTAAACTATTTCCATAGCAACGTACCCGAGCAACACGATTGAGTGTTTATTTTTTGTTCATGTGCAGTCGCCGAGCTTTTTTTTTCGTTGATCTATCCATTTCATTTATATTTCGTTCATTTTTTCCTTTACATTCTTACGTAATTAATATTAAACAGGGGGAAGTATTAAGGGAAGTAATAGTAGGGCATTTTTTTTTATTTCGGCGGGGAAGGGATTAAAATGTAGTAAAAATCGTCTTACGTAATAAATGAATGGCCCTAAGCAGACATAGAAATTTTCCATATTATTCCATATTAATTATTACTATTTGGACTTTGAATTAAAAAAAACTAGAACATTACCAAAAATGGTGAAGAAATAAAAACAACTCGTAATATTTTAACGATTTATCATAATAATAAACCCACAAAATCACACAAGCGACACAAAAAAATAAATCCAAATTTAGGTTATCACTGATAAAAAAATTCCATTAATAACAATGATATTTAATTAATGAAAACAGGTTGAAATTCCTACGTATACTTGGCCACTAATATAACATTATAACAACATTAAACAATGTTTAGATCATAAACCAAAAGTGTCGTATAAAAATTACGTGACCACAGCACTTAATGGATCATTTTTACAAATTTCTACAGTCATTATTCAAGGCATTAAAAATATAGTAAAATATTAGCAGAGATCCGTAGAATGTTTTCTTTTATCCATTTATTAGTACTTAAATCAAAATGACACTGGAATTTCACTTGACTGTACATTGTTTTCTTAAATTTTATTAAGTTAAAAACTTATACTTGTTAACGAAATGCATTCGGAAATTTAAAAGTTTTTTTTTACACAAACAACTAACGACAAGGCCTAATATTTTAAGGTAAAATATTACATTTTGATGACCTTAACAGAAATAAGTCACATCGCGTGACCCGCCTTTTATTCAAGAACAGAGAAAAAACACGCCTACACAAAATAATTAATGCATTTAAATTATATTAATAAATAAACGTAGATTTCATAGAATTTTATTCTGCGTTATAGATATAACACGTTCTCATACTAATTATGGTTCAAAAACATTTGCATCAAGTAAGCTTGTTATAAAAAATATTATTAGGTTATTATTTAGGTTATACTTCTTATTTAGCTAATATTTTATATAGTGATAATTAATATTTATTTATATAACACTTTTTATTTATATAAACTATTTTCAAAATTGCAAGCATATTTATTAGAAGCTGTGCACTAAATCATAAAAAAAAAACTTACCTAAAGCCCACCAGTCGACAGCCTTATTGTGGCCTTTGCTTTGTATAATCTCAGGTGCAAGATACTCCGGTGTACCGCAAAGGGTCCACGTTCGGTCTGTCAATTTTTTCGCAAAACCAAAGTCTGTGATCTTCAAATGACCATCCTTTGCAAGTAAAAGATTCTCTGGCTTTAAGTCTCGGTATACAATATTCCTAGCGTGAAGATATTCCAATGCAGAAACAATTTCCGCTGCATAAAAATTCCCTGTAACAAAAGTCATCAAACACATTAAAATAATGCCGCGTGCTGTGTACTAATAGATGCTACTCGTAAACTCAAAACTAATTATTTTTCAATTATTCTTTTCAATTGTAATTCCAAGTTTTGAAGTAAAAAAAAACTTAATTTTAATATATTATTACACATATCATTTACGTTATTAGTCGTTCGTCAAAACATCAATTTTGTTACTATTTGCATTAATTTTATGAATTAAAGGTTAACGATCTGTGCCTCCGAATAGTCGAGTAATATCTATACTCATTAAAATATTATATCGTCGTTCCCATTAATATTTTAATAACGATATTGTATTTTACTGCATAACATGTAATATCGTTTTTTTTTTATAAACACTTATAAAATACTCTACACGAGGCAATTTTTACATGTTCTTAATATTTCACATGACTAACGTTCATTTTGATTGCGCTGATATATTAAGTTATATTTAGTACGTGATGGCGTTTCTGAAACACACGCACCTACACCAATTTAATGTATAATATTAAGTTTTGATGACTTCTCGAGAGAATAATACACTATTTGATTGATTATATTTATTTATTTAAAAAAATTTATAAATATGTTTCTGGGTGCATCATTATTAAGATTAAGTATTTGCGTATTATAAAAAGTCGTGGTGTGATTTTGAAAAAAGAAATGAATTTATTTTTGTATTCAGTAAAGTCATTGACGAGTGCCAGCGCTGGACGATGTCGGGCGTCATTTTGTGTATTATTAGAGCTACTTGGTTTTCGCAGGAAAACTTCTGTCCTCTACAAATACACTATGTAATAACATTAGAATGATAACAACACCCACACAGTAAATTCACTATTTCACCACAACAATTTTTCGATATTTAGCGATAAATAAAGTGGCAGACTTTGAACAGAATAAATGAATTATGGACCGAATGAGTCAACTATCTGTGGGCGATAGAGAAGCGTCAGTAATGGTTATAAGCTTTTGAATGACATCACGCTTCTCAAAGTCACTGTCTTAAATGAACTTGAACCACCAAATTAAGGCTCCGAAGATCACGCGCTGAATATTAAATTTTGCGCGTTTTAAAATGGTGGTATATAAAACTTAGCAAAACCCACGCCTCCTTTAGTTTATTTTGTTTTTTTTTTTTAAGTCCACGAAATTGTGAAAGCTAGAATAAGTTATAATAAAAATGTATTCATTCATTCCAACTGAAGGAATTAATAGTTCAAAATGAGCGGTCTTGTAACAGTTCTCGTGTTGCCCTTTCCCTAGCGAGATGGATATAAGTCGTTTGAAAACCAAGCAATAAAAGATAAACCAATAACAAAACCCTTTTTTGTGTTTTTGCACACATATTTCGAATATGTATCATTTACATATACACTTCCAACCGTCGGATTAATATTAAATTTTGCTTAAGTACTTATAAAGTGCTGGTGACAATACAAGCACTATCAAGTAACTTTGATGCTCAAGCATATTATTTCAAACTGAGGTCTATGGTAATAGATAGGAAAATCAATATGAAATAATAATTTTATCGAGTTTAGAATCATATTTTTTCATATTATGCAAGTTTTCATTGTTTTGAACTAAAATGCTTTTAATTAGTCGTAGGTATAAGTACCAGTTCTAACGTATAGAGGAATTAAAAATATGGCAATAATAATTTAGATATTTATTTCATATCTTTTTTTTCATAGAACATGTTATTTTGCACCGTTATTTCCATAATTTAGATTATTTATTTAGTCGATTCTGTTATTTAAATCTTATTGTAAAATAAATCCTTGTCCTGTTTTGTAAGATATCCATAAAACATTCACTCAAACGCTCACTCGTTTCCGAAAATATATTTGTACATAATAATATATAATAGACGAGTTGTAGTTTTAAACTCATGAAAAATGATCATACCTAAATATTGTTACAACAAAATTAATCACTAGTTAAGTCGAAGTGGTCATAAAAAGAGGTTGTTTATTCAATTTTGAATATTTCTCCTCCATATGACTCGACGCGGACGAAGTCGCTTGTAATATCTTGTTTAATATTTAAAAGTAACCGGAAACACGGTAAAATGCGTAAATTGTGACTAACCAGTAAAAGCAAGATCCCTCGTGTACGAATGTAACAAAATGTATATATCACGAACGAAAATAGAAATGGAACGCTTTCTTAAATCGCAACCCAAAAACACTTTTCTACAATCGTTTTACGATCTATTTAAAACGAATAAAACTGATATATTAACATTTAGGCAATGAACATAATTTAAAAGCACTTGTGCAGCAACAAGTTCGTATACTTGTAAATTTTATGTTACTATATATCCTAAAAAAGTTTTCACACTGAAACAGCTGTGTACGATACACAGCTGTTTCTACAATGATTTTAAACTGTTAAATGATTAAGACATAAAAGTCAATCCGTAAAAATATTTTTGACCTAACGAAAAAACCTTTTGATAAATATTTCATTAAAGGGGTTTTTCAAATGGTATTACCATTCTCCACCTCAAAACGTAAAAACGACAAACAGAAAAGTGTGTTATATTATTTATTTTTTAAATCGCACCAGAAGTAGTCTCGTAATCGGATCACAAAATATTTATAAAATGGGTTATAATAAGCAAACGCGAGAGTGACGCAGGCGTCACGACGTCTGCCGGAGTCGACTGACCGCAATCGCTTTATTGGCCACAATAATAAATGTTCTCCAGTATTGTTCCACAAAATTCATGGTACAACAGAGGATAAACAGAATCGAATTATTAACAACAAACATTTGTACACGACAAGGACAACCACACACTATTCGAAATTTAGTTACAGACGCTCGCGTCATTGACCGCTTATTTCCGTCCATGTCCTTTCTCCAGAAATACTCACCTATTCAGATCTGATTAATGCTACATGCTTTTCAATATCACACCATGTACTTGAATATCTTTTAACAATAATCTTACTCCGATTTATCTTTAAGAGAAATAAAAATAATAATATAAAGGTAAATATTATTATTAAATAAACCAAAATAAACTAATTTCTTTTCCGTGACAGCGATAAAATGTAAAACATTTATTCTTTATTAACACTAATTCTTATATTTTAACAACTTTAAATTTATAACAATTTAACAGAACGGCCGTACAGATGAGTTCTATCTTTTAAGCTATTTAGTTGGATGTGTAATAATTCAAAGTGGATTTAGCGTTCTTATTCAAATAACAGAAGTGCCTACTGTTATAAAATTTTACTTGGTGTAATGAAATAAAGTTGGCACGGAACGAATACGATGACGTCATTCTATCAATCACTGCACCAAAACGCCACACAGGAAATATATCTACCTTGAAACAATCCACTCGTCGATTTCAGTTTTTATGCATTTATATATTATTTTATGAAACACGCAGGCGGACGAGCCAATGTGACACCTAATGGTAAGTGATCACCAACGCCTATAAGGATTGTCCTACTAATAATGTATATATTATGTTGCGTATTATTTAATTTAACTTAAACTTGTAGAGTATCATTACCCTTTATTTGATAAATTTTATCTGTCCAAGCAATAGTTATCTTTATTACACATGTGTTTAATGTTGAGATTGCTAGGAGTGGATTGAACGTAAGAATACTAATATGATCGCAGGTTCCTATTCAGGTCAGCACTGATATTTCATTTTTATTATGGAATATAGGTTTACTCTTGACCGCAATCTATACTATTGTGTCAAGATGTGGTCAGCGATGGAACGTAAAACCTATAGGTGTTTCATCTGATTAATTTCTACAATTCTTTCTAGAAGCAAATGAAGCATAGTTTTTAAATCTGCACCTTTTTCTTAAAACATAAGTTAATTTTCCTTACCAACCGTTAACGAGCTCAGATTTACTTCAAACAAATTTGTAATAAATTTGAAAACTAATCTATTTCCTTAAAAAAGTAATTAATAATTCAAAACTATCTTACCGATACTATTGCTGAAACGGCCTGCGTTTCGCAAATAAGAGAATAGTTCTCCTCCACAAACGTAGTCGAACAGCATGTAGAGACATGAGTCATCGTGGGTCCACCATCGTCTGTAACCAAATTCTCACTATTATTTTTTCCCTTAAGTGCTTATATTTACTAGTATAATCTTAAGTCAAAATTCTTAACATTTAATTATATGAATACTTTTTGCAATGAAATGAATTATAGATATTATATATTCAGATAGAAATCAATCTTCTGTAATAAAACATTTTAATTTCTGTATTTTATACAATAAAAAGAGGTTCATTTAGGTGATCGAAAAAAAATCAAATGTTTTCCTAAATCATGTCATGTCGCCTTTGTTCGGTAGAAACAGCGGTGCAGTTGCAGAAAATAATATTTTAGGAAAACATTATTTTTTATTCAAATTGACAGCTAGTAACGAATGTTTAATCGTACGATGCTTGCTTGATACGCGAATATATCACGGTTGCTGTCAATAAAAAGAATTGAGGGTGATGATTGCCAGATCTGCGACTGCGATGAGGCTTGCCCAACACGTGTGGCATGCTCTCGGAGCACCTTTGACTTGCTGGCGTGGATACTTTTATACGTCCAAAGGGCAATAGTGCAAATCAATCAATCAATCTTAAAATATACAGGATAGTGCTTAAATATAATTTAACAAATAATATTTGAATGATTATGTAATTAAAAATTTACACGTGTATCCTGATATGTTTATTATTGGTACAAATACGGGCAAGCACAGCTGAAATTTATGTTTGTTTGTAATCGTGAGCAAACTTGAATATGTTGGATGAAAGTGAATCCGCCAACCGCACTGAAACAGTGTGGTGAAAACGATCCAAACAAAACAAATTTCTGAATAAAAGGAGAGGAGGCGTCGCCCCTTTATATTTTTTTGTATATAATGCGAATGTTGGCGAATTATGTTTGTTGTTCCAAAGAAAAAAACATATTACAGTTTATTTTTTAGAAAATATCTTCCTTAAACAATTTAATAGTAAATGTATGTACATAAAACTTAATTTGTATAATCCATTGTATAACAAATACCTACATGTGATATTGCCTACTAGAATTGGCTCTGAGCCGATGTTTTTCTTTTACCTACGTCATGCATTACGTACCCTTAGTACTTTCAAACAAATAACTTACAAATTAACAATGAAAGGATGATTGATTTCTGACAGAATGCTCTTCTCGTTCATGACGTGGTCCACTTGTTTCAAACGGATAACATCAGCCATAGACAGAATTTTCATAGCCAAATATTCGTCTGCAGCTTTGTCCCTACAGAGACATACACGGCCAAAGGTGCCGGTACCTGAAACAATAAAGACAGTATTAGTTAGCACTAATATAATGAACTAGCTCGTTGGTCGTTAGCTAGCTTATAAAGCCGCAACTCCGAGGTCCTGGATAATGGATATACATCCTAGTTAAATTAAAGAAATTCGTCACAACAGCCCTAAGTCTCTAAATGAACATTGTTTACAATCCCGTGCCTCGGAAAGCACGTAAATCCGAGGGTCCTTCGCTTGAACTCTTTTCGGCCAAGTGGCATGAAATTAATTATTTAGATTTTTAATCAAAAATTAAAAAATACATTTAAGAGATATGCCCTGTCGACCCTCATAACCCTCGAAATATAAACAAATGAAAAACATTCTGACAAATTATCGTCGCCGAACCTGAACCCAAATGTTCAGTCGCAACATTTACTTACTCTAACACATTCTCATAGATAAAAACAGTTATTTATTGATATGATGTCATTAACAATAAAAATATATAATATATAAATCATAACGGTATTTGGTAAGTGTGTCTGATCTAACCATTTCTTTTTTTAAAGTTTATAAGCAAACGCTTGACTGTTATCACACCTGATGGGAAGTGATGATACAGCCTAAGGTGGAACGCGCTTGCCTAGAAGGTGCCTATTCACTCTAGACTTGAAGGTACCCATATCGTAGGTGGTTTGTTTGACTGGTTCGAAAAGTTATTTCTCTCTTTTTATCTTTAATACTTTGACATTCGAAAAAAGAAGACACAGCTTCACCTCCTAAACAACAACGGAGCTGTAATCTAACAACATAGGTAGAGCTTAAACATAAATAACAACTTATTTTATTTAACTGAGATTTTATGTGTATCATACGACTACTAATTTTATGAGTGCACAACGCTTCATAAAAAACACAAGTTGTTTTTTCCAGTTCAAGTATCAACGTTGAATCATTTATTATGATGATGTTAAATTGTATTTTTAGTTCGCTAGCCTCATAAATGAAATTCCCAATTTCGATAAAAAAATATTGCCTAAAGTATCGTGTAACATATTACCCTGTAACACATGCAATACTTAAAATATATAAACAAAAAATAAATTATATTGAAACAATTCTTCGAAAGCATCGTCTTTATTTCGTCTTTCAATATTATGAATCAGCTTCTCCACTACCTTTAATCTTGCGGCCTAATATTAGAATAAATATTGTATCATCAGACTGGTTTTTACCAAAACTTGCACGTGTCTTTGTTATCATGTTACATTAAAAATTGATATTCGAGATGACAAATGGGAATATAAATAGTTTAATTTTATTTTATTTATTTAATTTTATTTTCATTTTTTTTTATATAGATACAAAAAAATAACTAAGTTTATCAGACTGCAACAATCAATTCATTAATTACACTATGTGTTCTTGCAATTCATTCGAGTAAGAACGCGGCTTTGAAGGAAACAGTCGTGAGGTAACCTGCATGTGTCGTGATAGAATGAATGGACAGGACCTTTGCCCATTTACTGGTACTTAACGTTTACATATATATAAATATTACATTTAATTCTATCTATGCGGTTTTAAAAAGTAAACAGTTGGATATTAAAGCCATTCTTTAATAGATTAAAAACCTTTTAGCTGTGGCTAATGTTGATGTATAGTGATTTATTGAGGAAAGTCAACTTAATGACGGAACTTTCTAAATTTTCTCTTCTTCTAAAATACCACTTCATAACATTTATCATTGGGGTAATTTATTACGAAATTGAATTCCTGTTTAAGTTATCGCTTACGCTGTTAATGCAATATAAACTTTCATTGATTTCTTAATTAAAAAGAATACTTACATACATTTAAAACAGTGTTGAGATCAGTTATCAGTTAGCATTGCCTAAGTCAGAAATGAAGCTCAATGTAATACATAAATATAATTCAGATATTTTTGTATCTTTTTGAACTTTATACTTCGTTATATCTCTATCACAATGGAAACTAATTAATTTATCTTTAAAAAAAGGACCAGAAATTTATCTTATATAAATTATTATAAAAATATTGGGTGTTTTATTAGCTGTTGGATAAAGATCACATAAAATTTTAACATTATTTTATGCATATTTGTTTCATCAATCGCGTTTGTAGCTTGCTAGTTTAAATACGTAAATTATTTGATTAAATATAAATTATGTTGCTTAAATCGTCATAAAGTGTAATTTTGCGTAATGTTTGATATTTTTAAGCGACTATGACGTCGTACTGTTTCGTAAGTCCCTACTTCCAACTTTATTTCGGCTGTATCTTGCGCAAGGTGGGCAAAGATAGCACAGGTTTACATGTAACCTACAAAAGCCCGCTCCTGCTTCTGGAGAGGATAACGACTTCTAAATAAACAAATCATATGTTCAAGATAATATCTGATCGAATAATCTTATACTTATTTAATAGTACGACTGCACTTTTGTTATTAACCGACTTCAAAAAAAGGAGGAGGTTATCAATTCGTCTGTATGTTTTTTTTTAGGCTATTAATATTATACATAATAGGTTAAATAATTTTATATAAACTCAAGAGTCAACTCTTTTAGAAATAATGATATATACGCATATATTGACTTCACAGTAAAACTAGAACTGAGTAAAAAAGATAATTAATAATAATTGATAATAAAGGAAATCACCAATAGATTTGAAATTTATTTCCTCTGAAACCAGTTTTAACGTAATGATTTAACTTGGAGCAAACTAGATTTGAACAAATTACTTCATTACATAATTCAATGGTATCTCCAATCAATTTCAATCAAATCTTATGTAATTGACTTTGCAACTTATAAGACGGGAACCTTGTTTCGGAAGTTTAGAATGGCATTAACAAACAACACTTATAAAAGTATAAGTATTGTAAGTAATCAGTCTCTATCTTTTCATATTCAAATGAAAAGGACATAAAGATTTATCAAAACTACGCACTAAGATGGTACAAGTTTGACTACTTTCACTGTCAACATAACGCACATAACGGATCCGACGCCAACATTTACGTCACTGTCGTATTTTGTTACCAACGTCAGTCAACACAATAACATGATAAAATTATAGTAAAATTAAAACATCATTACGATTTTTTGTTTATTTTAAACTGACTAATAAATTACAATTAAATTGCGTTTCATTTAAAGTTTAGCATTGTAAATATTTTTATGTTAATTTTTGTTCGTTCGTTTTGTCTCTTAATTTTTTTGTGGGTCTTTTTTCAATTGTAATCATTGGACAACAAATACATTACCTACTAAATCATAGTGCATTTATTTAATTTAAAGAAAACAATCACAACTTAGATAGAATTGATCTATTTTTGTGTTTTTACAATTTAAACAAAAAATATATAGCCTTGGAACGCGTGTGCAATCAGGTGGCACGGCAACCTCATCCTTTCAATTTCAAGACCAATGTCTCATTATTTATTTAACATTGAAAAATATTCTTAGATTTATTTAAATAAATTATGTCACGTATATTATTTTTTGTTATTTTAATCAATAATGTTATTATTTTCATTATATTACTAAATGTAAAATAATACTAGTTTAAAATTGATATAACCTTTGACTAACGGACTTTAGCTAACTCACAAAAAGTTGAAATTTTTACATCTTAAGATAGAAGATGTTTAACAATTTTAATAAAACACTCAAGCAATGACTACTAGTAATTAAATAACAAAATGGCAACTATAAATAAAAGGTGGTTCTATCAAATTTAGCATGTTAAATGTTAATGAAAGTAAGAACAAAATGAGAACCTTTAAACCAATTATGGCAACAATAGAAAGGTATTCAAAACATGTAAACACAGGTCAGTATCATGAATTTTAAGACAGATGCTTTTACTTACATGTTTATTTGTTATTTACTAAACTACACTTTTAGTGCCGAATCGATAAATATTCTAGTAATAATGAGAGGCTATTTATGCGTTAACAGAATTATATTTAATTATGCGATGAAAACAGATATTTTTATGTCAGCCGTAAACCCCGATATTGCACATAAAAGTCATATGATGATGAGAGACGGGATGTGTTATAACATGTTTAGTGTCAAATAAAGTGCGTTTGGAAACAAACCTTGTTCCACATTCAGGCTAAAAGTGGGACCTAAGAGGTAATTAGACGATGCACTTCTGTTGTGAACTCAGTCAGTCTTATCTATTTCGATTACTGTTAGATTATTATTTTAGATGACATAATATGCCTACTATTGTCACAAAATAACGAGTATATTTCTACTGCAATAGATATATACTAACATGAATATTAAATTGTAAACTTTTATATAGAGTCACATTTTAAGCCACAGGCATATCTTCTTATTCTAGTTATATTTTCTTAAACAAAAAGAATTCCCGATTCGACTCGATAGAAATAACAATAAAGTAGATGTAGCGATAGAAATAAAATTTCATTAATTGTACCGTTCATCTCGAAAACATTTTATATCATAGATTTCTACAGCTTTTTCTTCATTTATATGCAACATCAGACAACTTTCTCATCCTGAACATACCGTAAAGAAATATATGGTAATTTCAAACATTTAGAAATGACGTATTGATTTTTTTTGTAATTAATAAAATCTTACAAAACTAAATTCAATCAATGCGGTTCGTGACTGATTGTATAGTAAATAAAAATAAGTAGAAAAACTACGACGAAAATCCGTCGTATAAAAGTACATTACTTTTTCTTTTTACACAAACTAGACGAATATTTCGTGATAATAAACGTATTTTATATAAGAAGTTGAATATTCATTGTTATTGCAAATCAAACGAAAACTTTTCCGCTTTCGTTGCTACATTACACTTGTAAATTGTTTTTCAAATTTTACACTTTTAAATCCAATATTTTTCCAGACAATTTATTAATATCACACATAAATCTGTCCTCGTGTTACAAGAACAAACAACGCTGATATAAATGTTGCCATCCCCATCTCATGTCAAAATCTGAAGTTTAACTTGTAAATTTGGAACGAATCCAATAAGTCATAGCAAATCTGCGTCTGAGGGCCGTCAACAGACAAGTCACAACAGTTGTTAATATCAAGATTAACTAAATATTCTAAGGGTACTTCCTAATTTGTTTTCGTGTACTTAATTAATAAATATAATTATATCCAATTAAAGAAAAATAGTATTTTTGATATCAGACTACAAAATGACATGTAATACATCAATAAAAAAGAGAATAAACTAAAGCTGCAACAGAAATTATTGAAATAATAATATTAATTATTAAATTCATATTTATAATATGATGAAACTTGAGACTCCTTCTTCTGACTTTTGCCACAGCGACCATTCTGTAACGGAGACTATAGCCAAATGCGCAGGAGTTATTATAGTGCACATATGTGCACAGATTAACGAACAGATTAATTACAATACGACACGAGCGAAAACAGGTCAAATCAATGCATATCCGACTGCTTTACCATTTTTTCGAGACAAGGAAGAGTAAAATAAAGTGTAGAAGTCGTTAGGACTTCTCTACTCCAGACTTCCGGTGAGCATACCTTGACAGAATAAATCGACCCGGCTGGACTTGGGATTTGGAGCCGTTGCGTCATGATATCATCTGTACAAGCGAGCCACCAGGGCAACGAGGGAGTGAATACAAATCATATACATTAAATAATTATAACTTGAAAATATTGCTATGCAATCTGGAATATTGGACGCATAGTTTTGCAATAACAGTCTAATACTGCATTTAATCAAAAACCTGTTATCTAACCATAAAAGTGAACTGCAGCTCTCAAGGATAACAATTGTTATTTCGTCCAATTACTCCACGGAAAACAGAAAGCAATTTCATACATCTTTATAATTGTTTACAATATCATAATAATGTAATAAAACTAGATTATTCTGTATTTAACACGATATTTAGATCACGAATATTATTCGTACGTGTACTACCTTATTGTCGTATTTTAAAAGCGTGTGTGTTTTTTACCTATTCGTGCAATTATGTAATTATATAATTTGAGTTTCTTACGCCAGTTCCTCTCAGGTCAGGGTATTTACCATTCAAAGCTTTAGCAGTTATTATTTTTAATATTAATAAGGTCAAAATGTCTAATACACATACACAAAAAGTCGAATATACATTGTATAATATAAATTTGAATACATAACGTTTATTTATAAATTGCAGATTATAAAAAAAGAATGTAATAAAATTCAACGCATTTAGATCTCTTTGTCACGAAGTGAATGACGTTGTAATAATTAAATTCTGTCATGCGTTCCTAACATCGCGTGCAGCGTAAATAGGTTAACAAAATATTATATTATGGTAATAAGCTAAAATAAGCTTGTCAGAGAAAAGCAAATCACTCTTGAAAAATAGAGCAAGTGATTATTGTTGAATAAATTAGTTTTATTTAATGCAAAGTTATTTTATTATATATTAATACAAAAGTATTAAATGATTATAGAACAATCACACACTAATATTTATTATTAGAAAAACACAAACATTTTAAGTGAATATAATATTTACTTATTAATATTTACAAAAAAAATGGTCATGATTAAATATAAAAATAATTATTTTCACACGAATTACTGAACTTTTATGTTAAATAACAATGCAGTTTTTTTACGAAACGAGTACTAAATTAATGTAGAGCAAGAACCAAAAAAAAAGTAGAGAAGGAACTGTATTTTATAAGCAGTTCTCTAGCTTTAAATTAAAACCGCTTTAAATAATAAAAAACGTCGAATGATTTAATTGTAAATAGTACGATATCAAAAATACCTAATGAGATAGCCCCACAAAATATGTGGGGCTATCTCGGAGTTACCCCTTAAGAATATAATTTAACGTCATATAAATCTGTTCAGCCATTTTAGAGAAATATTTAGTTTATGAGATTTGGTAAATAGAAATACTATCATATGTATATACGGCTAAAAATACAATTATTTCTTTTATTGAATAAGCACAGAATATAGTAAGAAATGTAGAAAAAGTGTCAGCATAATAATAATAAATAATTTGTTGTAAATATACAATCAACAAAATCAAAACGATTTCCTGTTCCTAAAAATATCAAAACAAAAATTCACCTCACGTCTTTTCAATGATAACGTAGACTGTTTATGAAGCAGTTAAATGTAATGTAAGCAATGTATTATTTATATTGGGGACGGGAAAAAAAAAACAATCGCGATCTTCATATGGTTTAATGATCTTAAATCGTGACGCGTGAAATCGGAAATTGCTCTCAGGAACTCGACGAATGCTGCCTGTTTTTACAAGCCGATGTCACTGCGGAAGTTATATACAATATACCGTGCAGAATAACGAAATGTACCGTAAACACGAATAAATACGCCATTGACACCCATTCTCAATTATATCAGAGATTTTTTTTACATTCTTTGATTATTATGTAATTACCTAAATAACATTCTTCAAACGCGTAATATTTTTATTGACCTTAAACTGTCTATTCAATTTGTGGCTACTTTAAACGATTATGGTCTGATAATTTCTTAAGACAATGCAATCAATGCTTTGGCCTTAATTGATTCTACCATTACTCTAGTATTTGAAAAACTTGATAATGTCATAAATAAAAAATTGGAATTCAATTAACAATTAATGCCATTTTTACATAGTGTATAAAAAAGACGCCCAAAAAATCTGATCTTTTTTTTATTTCATAGGAAGGTGGACGAGCATATGGGCCACCTGACAATGGCATTGTAAGAGTTGTTAACCATCTCTTACATCGCCAATGCGCTACCAACCTGAGAACTAAGATGTTATGTCCCTTGTGCATTTAATTACACTGGCTCACTCACTCTTCAAAACGGAACACAATGGTACCAAGTACTACTGTTTTGCAGTAGAATATCTTATGAGTGGGTAGTACCTACCCAGACGAGCCTGCACAAAGCTCTACCACCAAGTGATCTATCCTGCCTTAACTGTTTGTGTGAGTGGGTTAGAGGTGCGTATGTGTGGGGGGGCTGTGCGAATAAACATAAAATTATTTTCGTCAAAAGGAACACTTTAAATGAACTAAATAAAAAGTTGATTATTATATAATACTAAAATACGTACTATCTACAATTGTATAATTTTGATAACTGCCTTAAACATATCGAATTAAAATCTATCCCTGCCTTTACATGGACAGACGTTTCACGACTGCGTGGGACGACTGTCTATTATAAATTATAATATTAACAAAATGATACATTTAAAAAAAATCCTTTAATGTTTTGGGCATGATAAATTAATTTATTAAAACAATACTTTGGGATCAATTTGCCAAAAATACAATACAATTGAATTAGCTAATATCTTTTTTGTAGCTAAAATATCAATTCATAAATTAAAAATAAATAAGTAAACAAAACAACACTCAGCAAGTTATTGTACATTTTTGTAAAATATTTGTATATTAGCGTGTGTTTTGTAAATTGTACTACTAAACAAATAAATAAATAATTAAGGCCGTCGTAATATTTTTACATTTTTTATCAATTTTTAAACTTCATTTTCAACTTACATAGGTACTTTAAGTTTCATTAACAATCATTTAAAAAACAGCACTTATTTTGTCTTTAATCAATTCAATCCATTGAACGTTGCTTATAATATTTTCGTTCTAATTTCATTATGTCTTAATATACAGCTTTGTTGCTCAGTTTGCTTTGACTGCCTCGTCAGTCTAGTGGCTGGATATAAGGCCGCAGACCCAGTGGTCCTGGGTTCAATTTCCAGGTCGGGCCAATAAATAGTAATGGATTTTTCTGTCAGAAAATTCTCAGTAGCAGCCCGGAGTCTGGAAGTTGGAAGTGTATACACTCCCTGCCTCGAAAAGCGTGATAAGCGTGATATAATATTTCAAATATAATGAGGGAATTAACAGGCTATGAATTATATTCGTACGAAGCCGGGATGAGACGTTGGTGCTTAATAAAATACATATTATGTATATGTACGTTAATATATTTGACATCCTTAATGATGATTAATTTATTAATATATTTTTTAAATATTTTAAACTGATACTTGACTTTGCCATGAATCAGTGTCAAGTTTTTATTATAAGAGTATATAGAGTATGTAGCCTAGACTTTTTTGAAACGGTAAAAAATTACAGCTGTTTGCCAACAGTCATATAAAACACGGTCGTTTGCTGTAATAACTGGGATTACTTCGACGTTTGACGTTAAATGAAAGGGATATTCGTAAATATTACAAACACGATATTATTTCCATCAGGATTGTGCAGACGGCACGTGTTGGCAGCCATCGATATACTAATCTTTCATAACAATGTTAAATTTACTGGTTTCTTCATTCCAATAACAATATACAATCTCGTAAAAGCTATTGAAAGATAATATTCATCAATAAAATATATGCAGATACATAAAAGTATTGACGCAAACGTATTATTTAAACGTGATTTTTTTATAACTATTTCTTTGAAATAGCTATTATAAATCTATCAGGATTCATACCATTTGTATAAAATAACTTTCACTTTTTGATAGTGATTTGTCTAACTTATCATGATTTTTATTTAAACTACAGTAAAAACTATAAATTAGTTGAAGGATTAGTTTATTATATTATCTATATTCTCCAAACAAAACGGTATACATCTTTTTCTTTTTTTTAAATTATAATAGGTAGGTAGCCTGGCAAATAGTGCCAAATAAGTGGTCAACGCTGCGCATGGACTATAAGAATCAAGCGAACCCTTGGAAAACAAGATGTTATGTCCTGTGTGCATATAATTACACTGACTAACTCACCCCTCAAACCGGAAGACAACAATACTAATTAATTATTGCTGTTTGGCAGTAGAATCTGTGACTGGGTGGTATATACCCAGACCCACGACACCAAGTCACCAAGTAAATAAAATAACCCCTGAATTAACTTAAAGTAACTGAAACTAACTTATTATTTTTTTAATTAATATTATGTTGAACTATACGATTTAAACATATATATAGACCTTTATCAGTATATTATAAATATTATATAGGCACTCAGTATTTAGTTTAAGTTATTTAAAATTGCAGGCTAAAGACATTTTATCACAAAGGCAATCTCTGAGAACGCATAGATAATAATATATTTTCCTTATCAAAAGTTTTAGTTGAATTAAGATTATGATTATTTTTATTTCAAGCATCAATGTTTACATAAAATAATATATATTTATAACTACTAACAAGATTAAAAATGTTTAAACGATACATTGGTTATTAAAATATTATTTTTATTTAAATTAATTGACCTAGGTGCTTAAAAAATATTAATTTAAATTAATTACAATAAGCTGCGGTGAGATACGCAAGGAAGCGTTCCGTAACACAATAGCATTAAAAAATCCATCATTTACCAGAACCAGTCATTATTTGAAAAACAAATGACGTATGTGAAATTCCTGTACATTAAATACAAAATCATAATTACAGAAGATATATTATATAAGATCAGTAGTCTATCGACATCGACAATAATGCAAAGTATTCGCAGATACCCTCTTCGTAACTGTATTCAATATTTTTTTACTAATGTGCTTTATAAATATTACTTTATTACGCCGCCAGGTAATTATAGTAATTATTTATTTAATTTTCTCGTGTAAGTGAATATTATTCTTTATGAGAAATGAAATTCTTTAACCCGAATTGTAATAAATAGAACTATTACCTAATTAACTAAATTGTAGTAAAGTTTCAACACTATTTTAAACTAGTAACAGAATTGACAATAATAGTAGTAGGTTTTTTTTGTTTTATTTTAATACAATCATCATAAAGTATAAATAAATATACTTTTTTTAAATCATTTTCTCGTCCATTTCTAAAAATTAGCATGAGGGGCACGATTTCACTAGCAGTCGCTCTATGACTGAAGCAAATCTAGTGTTGCTATAAATGACGCATGTAAAAAATCACAAAATACTATTGGTATATTCTGTATACAAAGTAATTGATTGGATAAAATACTTAAATACAAGCTTAATATTATAATGTTTAGGAAAAGTTCTTGATATAAATACGTCACGCCTAAGTCAAAGAGAGCAACTCATATAAATAGAGTAACGGCATTTGTTTCTATGCTTATAATGTGCGTTACACAATTCGGAATTCCTACAGTAATTTTGACTCTATTAGGGATTAGACTATACTACTATCAGAACTCAAAAAAATGTTTATGATGGCCGATAAAAGAACTAAGAAGTTATACCACCATCTAAATTATTACAAAAAATATATGTTCAAAAGCGATATATTTCTTTCATCAACATTAGGCCAGCGTTTGACCGCAGTTTGTCTTGCCAGATGTTAAGCATAGATACGGTCTAGGATGTAGCACGCTTGCTTAGAAGAAATATTATACATATAGAAAGTATTAAACATATACTTAATAAACATTTGCTTTTAACTTTGTAAACACACAATGTTTATTACTATAAATAATATCCGCGAGAGTAACAATGATTATCTTGATATTGCTGTTTTTCCACAAATGAAAAACAATTACACATCGCTAAAGCTGTAATATTACTTTTATGTTTCTTGATTGCAGATAATTGTAAAAACATTTGCAAATGATAACATTATGAAGGAAGAATAATCATAAGACTTTATTTTATTGTTCAATATAATTCCAGGTCGTCGCACTTCACATTTAAATAAATTGTCAAAACTCTAACGAGTGTTTCCCAGAAGCGTGGGAAGATCGTGAGTTCCTTTTAAATAGGTCGTTTCACCGGAAGAGTAACATTCAGCTCGTATAAATTGCATTTGTTATTTTTGTTTAGCAAAAATATAGATTAGTAGGGCATAGCAAGTGATCATACTATTTATTTGATCCATTAGTCTACTGATATTACTCATTTATCAACCTACATTGATCAAGCCTACATAAAGCTAAGAGTATTTAACCTCGGCTTCGTATTCATAAAATACGTGAAGATCTTGTCTTAAAGCATAAAAAACACGAATTCATTTACAAGTAACATTTAGTAAATTAAATATTTGTTCCTAATTGTACACAATATATACTGAATCCAAAAGGTACCTATCTATTCTTAATTGGAAAGCGAATTGGGTTAAGAAACCCTCATCTTGCTCGCTCGCTCTTTTGCATATGGAGGATAAACATATCCCTTGTTTACAGAAGTTACAGGACTGCATGCTAATTATATTTTCCGCGATACGAATCACAATAAAACGCGTTTGACTTTACAATAAATTAAATCGGATAAATATGGTTATTTATTTAAAATCAGATTCGTTTATATATACATACTTTATTTAATTTTATAAACAATACTTTCAAATTAAATTATACGCAATAAAAGAAATATGCCGCCTAATTTATTTTAACTTCACACCTTGTCTCGCTTCACTTTCGAGTTTATTGACTCAACGACGCATTTAACTTGCGACAAGCCCCGGACTTGACGAAAATCGTCTTCGATTACCTTCACTCGGTTATATAAACAAACCCGTTTTGTAGAAGTTGAACTTTGTTATTATCAAAAAAGAATTGCGTTGGTGAAGCTATTCTTGGCTCTTTACATTGGGGAACAGAGAAGATAATATATTGAAATCTAAATCAATTTTCAGAATTTTACTAAATACAAAACACTCAAAATAAGAAATATAAAGTATGACTTAAAGTGAAATTGGTTCTAGCCGAATAAGATTGAAAAGAAAACAGTTATGGTTTATATGTTTATTATAACAAATCACCAGCCTTTATTATTTTTAAGTAAGGTCAATAACAGAGCTCAAGAAATTAACATTTCTACGACCTACACGAAGTGGACGAATGTTCGTGTCAGAGAAAGCGTTATCGTTATTCGGATACGTACGAGTATCTTGAAGTCGTCCGCTGATGTATTACATAATGCCACTTCTACTGAGTACGATACAGGAATAGCAGAAGTTAAATTCACTTTCAACGATTTATTTGAATTCCTCTGCATCGACTGTCCAATATAAAAATTTGCACTTTACACAAGAATATCAATATTATTATTATTACCGATCTGTCATCAAACTCGTCTACATAGATACCTACCATAACACCAAAAAATAACCTACGTAACCTTCAAGCACTTTGATTTGATAACCAAATCGGAAATTAAGAATTATGAATGTTAATAGGTATATTAATATGTATGCATTATTCAAATAGTAGATACTTTAAACCTAAAAATTAACGAATAATAAAATGCGACACCTCTTCATTATGTATGTATTCATATTTTGTCGAATAGTCATGTAACAACTACATTAAAAACAACCCCAAATTCAGCCATTTTCAAGTCCGAGGTCGAGACAATAAAATATATGGCTTTAGGTTTTTCTTAGTAGCAGTCAAGAGTTTAGAAGTTGCTGTTTTGCAGTATTACTTCCATGACAGGAAAGCATTTGGTCTTAAGCTTCAATTTTTTGTACGATTATAAAACTTATGCCATCCCATTTATGACAGTAAGGCAAATAGAGAGTGTACTCGTTTTTACGCATAATCTTCTGCACTATACTTACCTAATATTTCATGCGCACTTGGCTAGTCTACTTCGAGATTCTTTTGCCGAAATCGGTCAGGAGGACAGCATCTGTTACATCCATAAATATAAAGCGTAAATTTTATAAGCTCAACGCTTCACATAAATGCATTTATCGTATTAAATTGTTATGAGGTTTCAAGTTCGCCGCCCGTATGCACAATACGCAATTTCATTTGCATTAATTCATGATGTGCCTATTATAAACAATAATGAAGATAAGTAAACAGAGTATGGAAGCCGGCCAAGGGTACTGCATCGAAGTGCAAGGTGACTCAAGTAAAGATCCGAGACAATGATGCAGGTCAGTTGGTGTCTGCAGATTATCAGAAAACTTTATTGCTTCAGCCCTGTTTTAAGGCAAGTTACGAGTTAGTGTTGAAAAGGTTCATAGGTACATATTACAATTTGTTATAAATGTATGCATACACTCGAACTTCGAAAAGTAGATGAAAGCGTTCGTCTGTCTAAGCCCTTTCGTATGATGCCGGATTGGCGTTCAACGAATTTAAGAAAAAAAACTAAGCTTAACTAAACCATTCTAAGCTAAATTGGTTCTGATAATGTTATTATACAAAATATATGTTAAATTATAACGATTGTACACAATGGATTAACATATTATAAAGTATAAACATATTACACAGACATTTCAACACAGAATCAAACTAAAAATGTTTAGAGCTATGGATATATATGGAAATTTTGCCATAAATAAATATTGTTAACATTAGAATAACGTTCAAAAGTAACTAATTAAATAGTTTTAACAGAACGCACACGAGCACGAAATATGACCGATTCCGTTTGCTCCCATCTCTTGCCGGGGCATTGTTTTACCGACTTTCTTTTTGTAATCTAACCAAACCTTGTTCTGGTAATAAATATCTGTGTGAACTGTGAACTATGATCGCAATCTGAGGTTTAGTTATATTTCACATGTATCGTATAACCGTTTGAATTATTTATTTACGATATACCGTATTTATATAGAACAACCTATTTTTATAATTGAGGTTAAATTAGAGTAACAAACATTTATATGATATTTATAAACGCATATTATATTATCTACTAAGAATATATAAACGTATATATGTATGCTTAGATGTTGTACTATCATGTTCGAATAATACAGTTTCTAATAAAGTTTATTATAATATTGTCTTATAGGTACTAGAGGTATATTATACATACAAAAACGATTACCGAAATTTAACAAACACCAAACAAAGCGGGTTAGTGATACGAGTTGTTTATTTGTAATTAAAACATATTTCAAATATTGTTTATTTCAATTGATTTAAGTTATTATATATTAATATGATGGAACTCGTTAGAGGAGGCCTTTGTCGACAGACAAGCCGTTCCACAAAAACATCCAGTTGTCGAACATTCAATACCTACATTGTCAATTGATTAAATCAATTTAGTTATTAGTAACTAAGTAGGCGTGTATAATTGTAAGGAAAGAAACAGCAATAAAGGCTATATTTTTTTATATATATATATATATATATATATATATATATATTAATATGATAGTTTTACTAAATGTATGTCACCTGTATATATTACGTGTCTATAACGCTCGTATAATTGCATTTATAACCGCAGGATGCACGCGGCTGAGGTGCATTTGTCGTGTCAAAGTTTTATTAAACAAAATAATGATGGCAACAAATCAAAATGTGACACTAGTGTGGGACACACACATACTAATTAAATGTTTTGTGTCGTTAAAACGTCGACGTTTTAAATTGTTTGGCATATATTTTATTGGTATAACGATAAGCTTAATTAACAGGTGATATCAATTTATTCCATCAGCAACATTTGGGACATCGCGGTGACACAATAGCATAATTTAATTATTTACTTAGATAATATTCGTAGGACACCGAATGCGCGTTACTTTCTGAACACCAAGTTCGCGTGATTCACTAACCCACATTCTATTGCTAATCACGCGCGACAATATAATGAAAAATGCTATCACTCGCATCAAATACTTATCTCTTATTATTTTTATTATATTATAATTTAAAAAGTCGAAACAAAATTAAAGACATAATCCTACATTAGTAGTAATATATGAGTCATTATAAATAGGTAAGAATATACATTTATTTGTATTATTATTTTTTATCTATGTTATTTTTTAGAACCGAGACGGTCCAGTTGTGAATCTTAATCAATGATTGTGGGTTCAAACCCAGACAAGCACAACTAAATTTACACATGTGTGGTTATAATTCATCTCGTGCTTGGCTGGAAGACATCGTGAGGATATTGAAGCAGTAAACCTGAAATCTCATTAAAAAGGAGAGAAGCCCTTATCTAAGCAGTAAGACCTTCGTATGCTGTTACATTTTTAATTATTAATTTGTTACCTATTTTGGTCAACTTTCAGACTGACTGAAACAAACTCGTGATGCAGTCGTTAGGTACTCGTTACCGTTGTAACTAGGGCGCTGAGAGGATAATAGGTAAACCAGATACATCTGTCTGCGAGACGCTTTGTGCTCTGTTTCATCTTCACAATAGTTTTCCATCTCAGGGATTGCTTTCGATAAGACTTAACTTTTTGTGTTATTATTGTTTTTTTAGCATTCATAGCATTTTAGATAAATTGGCTTTATAACCATGTCAAAAGAACACGATATACGAGCAAAACAAGAAGAATATATAATGGTACAATTTGTAATTTATACGTAAGTATTTACTATATATATATTTGCAAATAGTTGTATTAGATCAAGCTGCAAATTCCAAATGGCCTTGACTCTTACCTCCCCTCCATATTTAGGTCAAAGGGGGCTTCCTACACCTTTCGCTTTGCAACGATTCGCGACGAAATATTTAGACCAAGGACATTGATATAATTTTATCGTATATTTACAAACCACTAACGTGCTGATTATTCTGAAAATATATATAATGGATAGATAGAACATGAGTAAACTAACATTATAATCAATGCAATTTACAGGTATGTCGGTCAATAACATTTAACATAAGTACATGTAGCAGTATGAATTGATTGTATGAATATGATTTTAGTTTTCGACAATATTCATAATTTTCACATCTTTTAGTTCTCAATCTTCACATTCACTTTAAATATAAGTGTGAAAAACTTTCGAACATAACTCGTATAGGGTCGTAAATATAGAATTGTTTATACCCGACGAAATGTAATTTTTCAAATTTTCTCATTTAACAAAACGAAAATTAAAAATTTCTTAAAATGCAAAATTATGTTATAAAACTTAATTCTTTTTTATCTGTAAAATAAAATTGTAACTGGCTTTCCGGTAATATAAATCAAATTCAATTTGGTTTGTTCAGTAATTCATATTTACTTTTTTTCCGGTAATATTAAATTCGATTAAATTACATAAATAGTATATTTTATATAGTTGCATATGTATATTTGGATTTGTGATCTATATAATATATTTTAAGTATAACCATATAATTATTATACAAAAGATATTTATCGACAAAATTTTTACATTAATTTGATATCACAAATAATGATTTACATTATTATTTTTTTGTTATAATTAATAAAACTGCTCGTCTTATTTAAATGAAATCTTTGTAATAGTATTATACTTACCAATAGTTTTTAAGATTTGCAGATCTTCTAATTCATATTCTTTCTCTTCTTCAGAATATTCAGTGTCGGTGGTGGTGGACTCCTGCTCTTCTGTAGAAGATGCCACCGAAAGGGACCGTACATCAGAACTTAGCTCCGAGCTACAGTCTCTTATCATTTTAGCACTAGCCATCATCATTTTCAAAGTTTAAAATAAATATATAATTAAACTAAAAAAATATATTTATTTAGAACATCATTTGAATTTAACAACAAAATAGTTTTTTTATTTTTGATCACGCTTCCGAAGACAAATATCACTTACAATATATTTATGAAAATTTTCGAGATTTTTTTTTACTAGTTTTTTTTATTTAACGTTTATGTTGAAGACGTAGAGTACAAATCGCGCGATAGAGGTATTTATAAAACACGTTCTCTCCTCAACGCGGTTCGATTCTCACTGGCGGTAGAGATCGTTCATCGGTGTATCAAACGTTAACGTGCGAAACTCTTCTCCCTAAACAAAGTTTGATAGAAACATTATTTTTAGGAAAATGTATTCGTAAACGTTGTCGAATAAATGTCAGCAATTACAAAACATCGTTCTACACACAAACCGACACAAAAATTGAAATAGGTACCAGTACATTAATCTTAGAACTTGTCATCTTGTGTTTTGCCGCTATTAATATGAAACTACGAAGTTATTACTCATAAGTCATTACCGTTTTATTATGTTCAAATATTATTCTCGAAATAGGTTCAAACTAAAATGAAAATCACTGCGTCTGGAACGGAATATAATATGTACATACATACATATGTTGGAAATGTAAAATATAGTAATTGCCTCGCCTTTCTGACCAATCAACATAAGATTGGATATTTATAACATTTCTTTTATCATATCGCAACGCGTATTTTTATTCGACCGTTTCTTTTAGACAAATTTGAATATGTTATTGACCTAGAATTCGATTTTTGTAGATAAATTATATACTTTATTTTGTACAAGACAATGGTTCTAAATGATATTGACCTGTTTTAAAAGTTTGTGCATATATCATTATCATAACTCTCCACGCAGCTAATTTACTAAATGGTGAGTTGGTGAGCCAAATTTTCTGTATTGTGTACTTACTTGTATTGTAAACATTATTATTAATAGCTAAGTGGCATTATTACGGGCAATGCATGCCGCTGAGGTAGAGCTAAGTTATCAATGGCAGCGCGCTAAAAATGGGGTAAATATATGATTTGCTCCTGACTACATCTGAAGCATTCAAAAATTGGAAAACTAAGATAATCGAAAAGAAGGCAAGATATTGGGATCTTCTTGTTTTTTTTATTTTGTCGATTAAAAATGTAAAAGGCCATAGGAAATTGTCTACCACGATGTTGCATAGTATAAAATATACAGCGCAGTTAAAAATGTTAAAAAAAATTAGACATTGCCTCTTACTGATGAGGATCGATCAAATGAGGCAAATATCAATTGACTTTGACAACGCTCAAAGTTGATTTTTCATGCTATACATTCGTGCTATACATATTTTTATAAACTAAATTATAAATTTTCTAGTCTCTGACTATGCACGGGTCAAATTGAGGTTTCTAGTGTTATCATTTTTAAATAATGAGATATAAATAAAATTATTATACCGCTGATACGTCCTACTGATTGTTTTTTAGACATTTTTAATACGTTTCCTGTAGTTTAGTCAACTATTGCCAACAAAGTTTTTTAGTGACGACTTAATTATAAAACATGGTCTTTTCTCAACTACATATAAACCTTCCCGAAGATTTTTTCTAAATGAAAGTGAAAACATGTCAAATAACAGAGCGTAGTTAGATAAGTTAAGCGGACAAATAGACAGCAGACGTAGACCGCATCTTAGTTTAATACTATTTAAAGGATATATAAAACGTACTTCTCGAAACTGCAATTTCGAACCTTTGTTCTGAAGACGCGATGGACGGCAATAGTCATGGATGCAAAACGTTAGGGACAGGAATCGCGGCTGCAGAAATGCTGTTCCATAAGGCTCCGGAATTCATAAAACTGATTGCCAACATCCAGTAATGGAGGCACCCCAAGAAGACCCGAAGTACTGCGATTGATTAATTAAAACAAAAAAATTTTGCAGTATTTCTTTTACTCCCATATTCATATAAATTCATAACAAAGCTAGGAATAATAAAAATAAAACTACACTTTTATTTAAAACTTTATTAGGCAACAAGCGTAATATGTATTTACTTACATAGTTAAACAATATATTAATATCACTTAAGTCCGATATATGTGATCTTGGATAAGGTACATTTAAAAATAAATAGCTTGATACTTATTACAAATCTTACTTAAAGAAAATTTACAAAACAGTTTTTATCTTAAGATGAAATTTTTGAGACAAAAAAAAGTACATAAATCCAGAAGTTTTTAATGTTTTAACAAGATTCGTGTCCGTATAGTGGCAGGTGGAATGATAACGGTACGTGTATACTATTTATGGGAATTTTCTTATTCATCATTTAACCTTAGGGCGCGACATTAAGACGTCAAATCAAACTATCAGTACTTTGTCGGCAAAACAAACACTGACAGTTTCTGAAACGCTAATCAAAGTCCGATTGACTATTTTTTTTTTTGCTTAATGACTACATTGGCAGCCGATGACGCAGAAATAGAGTTTACTGAGCAGTCATATTGTCCAAATATCTAAAATGGTAGCTTGTTAGTATACAAAACTACTATATCTCGAATAGATAAACACGCTCTGATACGCGGGAAAAAACTGCCTTTTTATGTCCAAATCTGACATAGATATGTAGATTTTATTTAATATAGCAGATTTAAAGAAAATTATGGCACTATTAACTATTATTTAATCATCTGCTGTATAATGTGTTGGGAACATAGGACTGTGATAAATAGAACAATATTCGCCGACTTATCAATAAAAAATATCATATATTATGAAGTATTACAAGTTCTACGCGTAGTTTTTATCCGGAATATCTTATGTCTTCGAGATAACCCGTGGCACATCACTACGCGACATATCGATAGATAAGATTTCACTACAGAATAACTGGACATATATCAAAATTCAAGATAACATATACCCGCGAAACCATGTAACATAATTTAGACAAGATAAAAATAATCAACGTTCAACCAACTTGTGTGACAATTATCTATCATACGAATATTTTTTTTAAATCAGTCAAAATCAAAATATAGAATTACTAGTTGCCTAGGATTAGGTAATTATAATTTAATCACACCTTGTGTACTAGTAAACATAATTGGAAGGATATCCGCAGGTATATAAGAAATCTTTTAACAAGTTTATAATTTTTATGCTATTTAAGTCAAATAAAAGATCGAATGTACCACGTATCCAAGGTGATAATTTGAGAACAAAATTATCTAGCCAATCTTGGTTTACATACAGATACTAAATAATTTTTACAATCATAATGATAAGTGTGAATTCTTAGAGGTGGCGTACTGCCCATAGACAATAAGCGCTTTTAGTATAAACAATAATTTATAGCGTACATCTTCAACTGAATCACATCAAACTAATAAAAAGTATTTTAATGTCATACAATCCACCCCCACTATACAATTTCATTCAAGATGTCGCAATCGTATTTACAAATCTACAAAATTAAATATACTTACATTTATACAACAATTACAAAAACTAAACTGTTTTAAAACAGTAAAAACTTTGAATTTAACATTATATTTAACTATCGTACCGACAGATAAAACGAACTTATTAACACGATCAGTCACTTCAATAAATATATTGAAAAAATAATTAAAACTAAATGTTTTTATTTTACATAATATTATACAGTGGCGCAGCGGATAGCGGGTCAATGATGGCACGGTTAATACGATTTAGACAGATAGATTATATGAATATAATAGGACTTTTTATTATTTACTCACTGAACCGAGGGAAATCCCCTTTCATTAAGTGAGAGCCGCTCGAGCGAATGGCAAAAATTTTATACCGGTTTACTTTATTTTATACCTTGAAGTATTGAATAAATAAGAGCTAAGGACGAAAATATTAATAATGTCGTTTACTTGAGAACGTAACATACTTTAGTACTTGGTGAAAACCAAATCTTAAAGTAAAGAACAGTACAAAACCATGATTATACCAAACGGAACAGACGATTGACAACAAAAAGCAAACCGTTTTGGCAAAGGAAACAGCAACATGAGAACAGTTTTTTTTTTATACAACTTTGTTTTTCTATAAAATACGTAACATAACATAAAACTGTCTTTGTGTTTTAAATTCTCTTCTCATCCCCATTGCATCCAAAAACGGACCAGACAGCGGTAATGCACGGCACTGTTCTCAAAACAATTCGTCGTAGTTTTGTACCCTTATAGATTACCTTAATGTTGTCGCAGATTCAAATGTACTGCAACTCTTGTAACAAATGTTTGATATTTTGACAAAACATACATAAATGCATTACCTTTTTACTAGCAATCCTTGATAACAATTTTTCTATTGCCGAAAAAATATTTAAAACTTCTCTACATTTTTGAGGTTAAAATTCACACTACGCCACTTATATTATACATATGTACATATATATATTACATTAAAATATAT
Source organism: Nymphalis c-album (assembly GCA_963151315.1). Taxonomy (NCBI): domain Eukaryota; kingdom Metazoa; phylum Arthropoda; class Insecta; order Lepidoptera; family Nymphalidae; genus Nymphalis; species Nymphalis c-album. The sequence goes on along the minus strand of OY720590.1, from coordinate 8,722,939 downwards.
TAGCATTTGACATCAGATAACGGCTTAAAATATATTTATTAAATGTAATAATGCTCGGTTGAAAGATTTACATATATTAATATATGTATATAGTATTTAAAAATGCAAAATTATACAGATCGAATAAATACCACGCAATCAAAGTAAAACAGGAAGCCGTTATAAAAAGTCATACACCTTACATCATAGTATATTTATACAACATATTTATACATTATTTTGTTTTGAACAATAACACTATTGGAATAAAATATTACAATTCCATAAATAAGTATCACACGGTCACCACGAATATGAGGCCAGCGTGAGTCGCCAAAGCGATTTTCCTGTGATGGCGCGGCGACGGATTGAATGCCATCGACGGTATATCGCTGAGCGGAAACCTTTCGTGGCAAAGTTCCTTTGGCTTATTATTTATCTGTTGAATGAAGTTCTGTAACAATTTAATAATATCATAATCGTGTAAAAAAAGCATCTAGTAAATTAGTGGGAGTAACTTTTTTAAGAAAAATTAGGGTAAAAATTCTTGTAGTTTTATAAACGTTGCAGAAACCATTTTTTATATATTAATAAAACAAATCATGTTGTTAGTTTTGATCCTTTATCAATATTGTGTATTTAAATTGAATAATGTAAAACCAGTTTAAATCAGGGACATTAAATTATATTTCAAAAAAATTGCTATATTCAAGTTCCAACGAGTTGGCACAAGGGACATAACTTCTTAGTTAACAAGCTTGGTGGCACATTGGCGATGTAAGCGATGGTTAACATCTCTTACAATGCCAATATCTATGGGCATTGGTGACCACTTACCATCAGGTGGCATGGTCGTCCTACGCAATAAAAAAAAACAAAATCTCAGGAGATATTGTATGAAATCATCAATTACCTTGTCAAGTTCTCTGATAAGTTTGAATTCTATTCCGTATGTTTTGACGGCGTCCTCGTAAGTTCGTGGTTCTAGTTTGATTGCTAATTCATCAGTCTTTTGTTTCGTACGTTTCTTTGCAAGAGGCGTCATATTTATAAACGCTACCGGCTGGAAGAAAGATGAAACACTTTATTCGAAAACAGAACTAAAGGAAAGCCACTGCTACTACCTTAAATATACCCTTTATAATAAATATATATATATATATATATGTATAAACATTAAACTTTATTAAGAATAAAAGACTTAATGCATTTTTATAGAATAAATTGTTCTTCACAAATATTGCATTCGATTAGAGAAAATCCAGGACTTTTTTAATTTTTTTTTTACTTAATTATATACGCTTTTAAGAGCAACGAGTCGTTCAAACCTCCTTGTTGAGCGAGGAGAAGGCGGGGTGCGGCGTCATGAGGCGCAGCAGCGGCGGCGCGAAGGCGGCCAGCGCGCCGCACTGCGCGCACGCGCTGCCGGCGTGCATCGCGCCCAGCCGCTGCCCCCAGCCCCACCAGTCCAGCTCGTTCACCGCCTGCGTCACTGCGGGACCGGCGATGTCGATATAAAGAGTGCTAACACTTTTTACATCACAATGTCAATTATTGTGCGCGTCGCGTACAACACATAAATAAATAGGGGTAAATCATACTGATAAATCACAACCGGACTCACGTATTGATAATGTAAAATGGCATAGTCGACGCATATACGAAAAGTCGAAGTCGCAAGTCCCACTCCCGTCGCGATCTAGTGTCGTAAAACGTGGAGAGGATAGACAGGCGGGCTCACCGATGCCGTCGTTCTCGGCGAGCAGCGCGGAGGGCCAGTGCGGCGTGTGCGCGGCGCCGGAGCACGGCAGGTGCGCGCGCAGGCGCACGGCGCAGGCGGCGCGGCGCGCGCAGTCCGCGCCCGTGGGCGACGCGCTGCTCCACACGCACGCGCCGCCACCCGCGCCGCTGCGAGCCAGCGTGCTCACGCCTGCGGACGCGCGTGCCGACGTCAAATAGCGCATATATCGTCGATGGGAAATCACAGGTAAAAAGAAATTCTACTCAATTAATTTTGAAAAAAAACACCTGTGTTCATTTAATTTCATAAAAATATATTAAAGTCCAGGTAGACTATGCTGAACGAGATGCTCCAAATTGAGTGACATGCGGTGACAGGACTTTTGTGATATACGGTTACGATTATCTAAGGTTTTCAAGTAAAAAAAATGGTACATAAAATATATATACAAATATTATAAGTTTGCAAATACTAACCGGTTACGCACGTATTATGAGAGCGCTCGTCGTGATAAGGGTAGAATATATCGACTCCATCTTCGGTTTCTTTCAACAGAGGCGAGTCGCCTTGTAAATCGAACAAGGCCGTCGTTCCGTCTGAATAACCGACCAAAACAACCGAGTGACCAATTTGCTGCAAATAAAACGATTTGTATTTTTGTTTAACAATTTTTAAATTGAAATATACTATACAATGTAAACAAACGGGTTTAATGAAGTGAAGCATCATTTGTGACTGTATACTTATTTGCATGATTTTAGGTTATTTCGAAGGGAAGGCAAACCGAAGTAACTGCTCTAGTCGGCAATTAAAATGGATGCCAAATTGAAACTATGAAATAAATAATAAATTAAATATTGCTTTTCTATTTTTATTTCAAACCAAGCTCCCTTTCTCTGCTTCTTCGTGAATGCACAACGCGCTGTCTAACTTTCTCTATTAACGAAGTTGTGAGTATATAGTTCTTTTTTATTTTATATATCGTACTTACAGAGGACCAACTGATAGATGTTGCTTGGAACTTATTTCGTTCGCCTCTGCTTATCCTTAGCTCGGCCACCGGGGATAAATTATATATAACTTTATCACTGAAAAAAATAAAGTTAATAATTAAAATCAGTACTATTTACTACTTAAAATTTAACATAATATATATATAATTCACACCTGTCTGTTATTGTAGAGGGGTAAGGTACGGAGAATATGTAAGCCGAACCATTCGAGCATGCTGCGGCTAAGAGACCAAGCCTCTGGAATGTCTTAGAGTGTTCTAGAAGATTGTCTCGCGCGCCAGACGCACACCAATCGATTGACCACATTGTACCATATTCGTGAGCTATTCCAAGCACAAATTTGGGAACGGAACTGAAATATAAACAGAATGAGGTATATAAACAAAGATTCCGAAAAAAATATTAGAACTGTCGACGTTTTTTACCATGACGTATGGTATAAGTATCTACACCTGAGGTAGGCGCATCACATCCTATGGTAGGCGAGGTAATGGTAAATAAGTAATTTTGAGCTTGGATTAATATAAAACAATGGCGATTACGAGGCCAGCGAATTTCCACACCACATTGTAGGTTACAATTAAAATATATTTCTTATTCCAAATAAAAAGAGTACTAACGTGGTCAAATCGCCGAAGTCCCATATCTGCAACATGCTCGCTTGGCTGTGAGTTTGCGCGACGCCGAGACGCGGACAGTCGGTCGCGTTGTGGCAGCTCACCGCCAGGAAGTGTCGCTCGCCCCCCTCCGCCGGCTCCTCCCCCGCCGCGCCCCCCGCCCACGACACGCACTGGATGCTGCCGCCCACAAACATGACGTAGCCTCCTGATGAAGGACGGATGTTTATAAAAAATATCATCTACGTACGACTTTATTTGTGAGATATGATTTGAACTGCCCACTAGTTATTGAGATGCGTTTAAGAATTAATAAAATCTTTCATATTCATACTTTATAATATTATTTTCTACGTTGCGTTTGGAAAAGTTATAAATACTTACCGGTTTCCTTTAAAGCCTGAAATTTTTCGAGGGTTTTCCATTCCTTTTCACCCATTAGAAGTTTACATGAATGTTCTAAAGGCGGCATGTATTTACATATTTGATCATCCGGCACACTCTTGTACTTACAGTATCGCCATTGGGGATAAAGTGTATCAGTGGTGTAGTGTATTCTGCGACTGAAATATGAGAATTCGTATTTTGTCATTATATTTATAGTATTGCCTGTCTCGTTGCTCAAGTCTAAAGACTAGATATTAGGTCACAGATTTCCAAGTCCTGGCTTCGAGGCCCAGGTCAGGTAAATGAGAATTTTTTTAGAATTTTTCGTCAACTATTGTCAATCACCAGCCGGGAGTCTGACAATTGGAAATGTTTACACACCGTGTCCCGTGCCTTGGAAAGCATGTGAAGCTGTTGGTCCTGCGCCTGAACTCTTACCGGACGTGTCAAATTGGCGCCCTATCGGATTAAAAGAGTGACGGAACAGAGAGCGCACACACTTGAGTATAATAATATGTCCTACGCTGTTTGCTAATCTCCACCATTACATTGGCCGCCTTGACCGAAATTGGTCAGGAGGATCATCATCAGTATTGCAAAGTTAGTTCAACATGTATTTACTTTGAGAGCTTTATTCTTTATAAAGCATAGAAAATTATCACATAACATTATTTTATGTTTCATTACTCACAATTCTTCTGCACTTTGATTCAAAAAGGCTTTCGGATTTTTTATCTCAAATGGGATACGCTTTATTCTTGTTGCGAAGGATCCTAAAAAAAATAATTTCTTTATTTTATTCATTCTTAAATTCTATCAAATATTAATCAACAAATTTAGTTAAATCACTAACTTGATTCACCGTGCTTCCTCCATTTTTCCTTGGTTGAATCCATTTCTGATGCAGACACATTTGAATCAATTTCAGTAATATCAGACTCTTCGTCGGAAGATGACTCTACATGTAGGGATGTTTCGGAATCGCTGAAGTCTTTATATTTCATTTTACCACACTCGTGTTCTTCCAACTCATTCTCGTCATCGGCTCCAAAACCACATGAGTCACAATTATATTCGAACTGCCAAACAAATGGTTCATTTTTATTATGCAATAAAGTTTTAAAAAGTAGCAGTTTGACAATCTCTAATAACTAGTCAATGACCATATCTCTTTTATTATAAGGACGGAAATACCATTGTAAGGACGGACTCATAGCCACTTTAATGTCGGAAAGGTTTAATTTAGTGCTTGCATACTTAATTTTCTTGCTCGATTTTTGCCTTCAATAAATATCAAGATCTAATGTAGTAAATAATAGTAAATATATCTTTTTGTATAAAAAATGAAGGCAAGTCCTGCAGGTGTCGGAAGAATTTCTGTCACATGTATATATATCTACCAACCCGCAGTGGATTACCGTCGTGGAATTTCCAGAACTTCCAATAAAGGTAGCATTATCGCATTCAGTAAAAAAATGTAACCACTCACCTTTTGACACTTTATAATGACATTCCGAGCTCTGAAAAAATACATTCATGATTTAGTTTACTACGAAGTCACAATCTTAGTTAAGATCAGCATCACTGAATTTTCATGTACTTGATTTGTATTTATAATTCATCTTCATCAGCTATGAAGGAAAACTTCGTATCCACCAATCCGCATTGGAGCAGTATGGTCAAATAACCTAACCTAACCTCCTCAAACGGAGAAGGGTTCTTAGCCCAGCAGTGGGATACTAATAAAATAAAAGTTTGAATTGAATTAAATGTTAAACTTTAGTTTTCTTAATGTTGGCAAATTCAAAAATTAATATATTTTATCTGTTATAATATCGTACCTTTTAGCGGCCTGCCTGACATCCGTAACGTGTTCATTTTTAATTTCACCATTATCCGAATCTATCTTCAAGTCTAATTCATTTCTTCTCTCTTTCGCGAACTCTTGTCCTCTATGCATTTGTAGATGTTGATATTTATAAATACACAAGTATTTACTGTTGCATATCTCACAATAGCTTTTGAACTGTTCTACTTCCTGTAAAGAGAAAAAAATGTCGTATGCAAAAACAAATCTGATTTTATGACAAAAATATGTTCGAATCCGTGTTGTAGATATAGAAGTTCCTTTAATAAAATAGCTATAGATAGATAGATAGATAGATAGGATACTTCCATTGATATCATCTACAGATTCTGCTAGTACTGTTTAAGACACAAAATATATCTCTAGAGTAATACATATAGAATATACATATTTAACTGAAGCGAAGCTATATTTGATAAAGTAACGAAAAGAAGTTTTTAAAATTATACACGAATACCCGGCCCGCAAGATGCCTCTTTTGAAGGAGGCGTGCCTCCTTTGAAGGAACCCAGGTCATAAGAGGAACACGTGTGCTGGTAAAGAATTCCATTTTTTGGAGGTGCGACAAAGAAAAGAGTTGCCAAATTTCTTCGTGCGCGATGGAATTGATGCCACAGTTAGGCGGTGACATCGAGAGCCATCCTCCTATTTAATGACTTTATTATTACCTCCTCGCTCTTCCCACATTGTATGATGTGCGCGTAAAAACCTAAAATCGACACTCTTGTAACACCACATTGTAGACACTCGAGTTTCTTATTCTGTTTTCTATACTCTTTTAAACAATTTTCGACTGCGTGAGGATTTCTAACATCCTAAAAATAAATAAATAATTAAAAATAATCAATTGTTATACGTATTCAAATGTATTATTTACTTTAAAAGGAACTTACTATTGGGAAATCCCCCACAACCCACGCAACGTTATAGTGTTTCGTCATAGCGTGAGATTTCCAAGCTTTTGGATCAACTACTTCGGCGCAAACAGCGCATTCATAAGAATCTACAAATAAAAATGTATATCGTCAACAATATTATTATAAATATTAACAAAAAAGAACACATTTTTTGCATATTGTTTACTTGAAAATTGGGAAAATATGTTAAGGTTTCACTAGTAAAAGTATAATATATATAAGTATTAATATTTATAAATGTATAATATGATAAGATATACCATTTCCTTTGATCCCTTCCTCTTTCAGAGAAGAATTCGATACGAATGTTGAATCACAAGTTTCTATGTGAGATAAAAACACTTTCACATACTTTCTGACAATGCCACATTTGTTACAAACTAAACCGTTATATTTTTTATTTATATCATTCAAGTACTGTAGAATCTCCATATGATTTTCGAGGTCCTGAAAGATAAAGCGTAATTTACATAAATTCTATGACGTCCGTTAATTTAAAATCTAAACTTTTAACTGCTGTTATTTTATTTAAAGCATTTACAAGAGTATTCTTATACTTTTTTTTTATTTTGAATGTATTGTAACTGTTTACAATATCTAGATTTCTAAACCCAAACTAAACAATAGATGTCTAGGCGCACTCACTAAAGCTGTTTCTCCTTCCTTCCATGCCATGTAGGCATGTTCTTTTTGTATGTGTTTAATCCAATACTTCTGTTCCAACTCCTTTTGACAAACTCCACACTTCACAATTTTTTCAGGTTCATGACTCTCGTCTAGTGTTGTATCAGTCATACAGCTGTCGTCCCCATCGAGAGTGGTGTTCTAAAAATAGTATGTTATCACAACAACGCATGTCATTAAAAAAAATACTAACTTAATAACAATGTAGACACTAACGAACAAAACTGACAAGAATTTTGATAGGTACTAAACCACTATTATCTTGAGTTTTTAGCATTTTAAATAGTAGCATTAACTTAACGATTTTTTTTATTTGAATAAATCTAGGTTATGCTTACATAAGACTTTTACCACATGACATTTCTGTGAAAAAAACTTACCGAGGACTCGCTACAATTTTTGATATGCGTCAAAAAAGACTTGACATATTTACGACGTATCCCACATTTGGGGCAAATCAATCCATCAATATGTTTGGTCAAATCGTACAAGTGATCGTAAACTTCTTTAGCATCTTTGAGATTCTGCAAATAGATAACAATTTATCATAAACGGACGGAAGCCAAAAACCACAACCTGAAACACCATTTGCATAATAACATGTGTATGTTACAATGCAACTACAATTTACAATGCACATTCTAACTAATATTGTATGGGTAGGCCTAAAGGCTAATATTAATAGCATCTGTCAGATAATTTGTTTATTTAACTCGTGAAGGAAAATATCGTATGGAAACCTGCATGTATCGAATGAAAATTTGCCAAATAAGCTCCAAGACGTCTACTTAAAAGGGTAGGCTTTAGCCCAGCATTTAAAGGCAGACTTTACTATCAGAAAATGTGCCACGAATATATCGTTATAAAAAGGACATTATTACTATTGTTACTAAAACTTTAGATAAATTTTATACTACTTACTATTTCATTTTCTCCTTCCTTCCAAGCTAAGTAAGAGTGTTCCTTGCATATGTGATCAATCCACTTGTCTTCATCTTCAACCTCTATATGACATACTCCACACTTGATAGGTCTTACCGACTTAATTTTAACTTTGCTCTTAGCATTTTCAAATTTGATTTCATTTTCCTTAAATACCGTCGAGTCCGGTGATAGTAATTCCTAAAAAACAAAAAAAAAATTAGTAATCTGTCCAAATACCAATTTTTTATCATTGGTTTTTGATTGGACGATAATATATTTAGTACCAAAAGTTTTGCTACTACAAATTCAGTATAAACTCCATATAACGTCACTCCATTTAACGACAACTCTCCATAACGTCGAAATATGCACAGTCCCTTGAGGTTCGTTATATAGAGTTTACACTGTGCTTGTATCTCTAATTGAGTTAATAATGCAGCCTTTAATTAAATCTGGTTCGACTCGAATATGCTCGAATATCGAAGAAGCAGAAGCCGATTTTCCGGCTAGTTACTGAATAAATTATTAAAATAGGAAAGAATATGAAGCTCTTACTTACAATATTCGCACAACTCTTTAAATGATTTATGTATGATTTTACGAATTTACGGGCAACACCACAATTACTGCAATCTAAATGTCCAATCGTTTTCCTAGTAATGTTTAAAATGTTTACAACTTTATCTTCATCCGTGCAATCCTGTAGAATAATTGTCAAATTTAAAAAAAAACATAATACAAAAGAAAATAAATATTATATTATATTGTAATATATAATAATATCATTTATTTATAATTAACTCACCACGGGCGGTGCTCCTTGTTCCCAAGCTAAGTAGTTGTGTTCCTTACCAATATGTTCAAACCATAAATTTTCTTCGACCTCGCTCTGACAAACTCCACATATTAACCGATTAACACTTCGAGACGAAGACTGATCTACTTCATCGTCCGTATTATATCTTCTCATTGTTCTATTATTTTTAGTTTCATTACACTAAAAACAATTTGATTATAAATCGATTTATTAAGAACATAAGAAAAATTGATGGCTAGTACATTACTTACTTTTATACTTATGCAATTTTGAACATGGTCAATGAACTTATTTAATACATTTTCTTCAGCATCGCATAATGTACACACTAACTTCCCAGTGTCGCATAATCTTCGATTTAATTTTATAAGCAACTTTTTGTCTTCAAAATTCTGTAAATTATCGTTAGAATTAATAACCACTGCCTTTGACTGGCTCGTGACTAGACTATAAAGTTCCGATTTTATGAACAGTTGATGCTTGCTAGGTGACTACTTTTCTTTAATTCATTGAAATTTTGCTGCACTTACAATTGGTTGGCCTGCTGTCCATGCGATAAAACAATGTCTTTTTGAAATGTGATTTTCCCAATCCATCTTTGCTACTTTTTTACCACACGGTTCGCATCTAAGAGTATCGGTTACTGTTTTAGCCAAATATTTATCATCATCTGATTCGCTTAACGAAGATCTTTTTCTTTTCTGAAATCATAATTTAATGTTATTTCCAAGTACTATTTTTTCCCTATAAATTATCATTTTAGTAAATAGATAATATCATCTGATTTATATAACTGTGTGCGACTTCATCTTCTGCTTCATTACTATCGGTTGGTTACTTGATCAATTCATATAATTTATGACGTACCCTTGATAATTTTTTGCTTGAATCCAAATTTGGTTGGCAAATCATGTTTTTTCTGGAGTTGTTGCACTCTGTAGCTTTTAAATGTTTTTCATTAACAGTTGTGTCTGTATTTAAATAATCAATCTTGCAAGACTTATTACTTGGTTTCTAAAAAAAACAAGCAATAAAGATAGTTCTCGACATAAAACCCGGTAACCCAATTCGTATATATTTATATGTCTAAAGAAAATAGAAAATATATTATCATTCTTGCAAACAAAAAAATATATAAAAATAGTATAATTTAATAAATGAAAACAATGACTCAAAATAAGAAAATGTTGAAATTATTATTTTCAATTTACAAAAGGTTGTATTTAGAAATAAATCAAAGATATCTTTCTAATACTTACATATGTTTTCTTATTATGTTCATATTGTCTATTTATGCCGTTAACGTATTCGTTACAATCGTTTGTTTGCAAATTATTTCCTAAGCTTATATTTATTGAAGATTCACCATGTTGAGGTATTTCGTACTTATTATATGTTGTATTAAAGTTCATACTTTTAGAAACATTTTCAATGTGATACCAACAAATATTATTATTATTAAAAGATTCATCTAAAACGCTATTCTCTTCCAACGGTTCCTCGTTATACGAAAAACAATTTTGTTCATTTCTACTTTTAACTATATCATATTCATCTTCATAAATACTGAACAGAATGTCTAGCGAGCAGTGAATATTAGTCGTATTTGAAAAATGTATATGTTCATAACAATTAGATGATTCATAATAAGTATAAGCACCGAAATCTTTACAAATACAAACATTATTAATAATTTGGGAATCAGTCTTAGCTACATTTATTTTGTAATCAATATCAGCAGTATTGTCTAAGCAGTGTCCTACACGTGTAACATGATTAAAGTTATTTTTTAGAGTTCTCTTGATTTTAGAGTATGTTTTAATGGCTTGAACATTCATGTTTTTTATTGGAAAAATTAATTCTCCACCGGGTTTTTCAACACCTTGTATACATAGCTTCGACGTTACAATATTTTCATCCGAATTGAATTTTTTGTCTTTACAATAATCACCTTCATTGGTATTAGAATTATTATTTACACAATTGACAGATTCAATATTATCTAATAATGATTTGGTCGGTGTACAAGACTTATTGCTTTTTGCGTCGTCAGAATCATATTTTAATTGTTGATTTTGGAAATTGTTGTCTGTTTGATTTTCTACATTTTCCTTACTAGTATCTCTTTGACAGTTAAAATTGGATAAGGCTACATCTCTTAAGCCATTTTGTTCATTCCGATTAACACTAGTTAAATAATTTGTTTGATCAGTTTCTTTTGCCTTATATTCTTCTTTTGAAGCTGAATTCGACACATTAACTAATTTATGACTGCTAATGTAACTTTTGTTTAATAATAATTCATCTTTATTCATTTTATATGATAATTTGTAATTATTGTCATCCTTTGATTCTTTAATACATATATTTATCCCTTCAGGTACAATTCGAACGATATCATTACTGTAGACACCGTTAAAAACCGTCACTGGTTGAATATCGTTACAATTTTGAGACACCAAATTTTTCAGAACAGTATTTTCAGTTATGCTTGTGTTATTCTTGGATAGTTTTGCATCACTTTTAACAGGTATTAGGGCATTCAACTCAGATGAATGAAAAATTTTCAACTCTTTTATTTTATTTGCGTCTAAAATTTCATCAGATAATATATTAGGTTCTAAGGTAATCTTTGGGTTTATATCTTTTAGCGATTTGTCTATGAGTTCAGAGTTTTCTGATATTATAATTCTATTTGATAATTCATTATTTAAATTAGAAATGCCCATTTCAATGTCTGTGTCATGAACATTACTACCATTGGTAAGCCCTTGAATATCATTCACACTAGCATTTTTGTTATTGTTTCTCGTTTCATCAACATCTAAACTATTATTGTGAGGGCTTATAATTTCTCGATCCATTCTTAGTCCGGTTTCATTATTTTCATTTAGTTTAGTTATATTTGTCGAAATTTGGTTGTTTTCAATAGATGCACCAGAATTATTTAGAAAACTAATATCTTCTTCATGAATAACGTCGTAAGTTTTTAAAACAGAAAAGGTAGGACTTAAAAGTACAGACTCTTTCATTAGATTGGCTGTTTTAAGAATAGAGGTTTCCTTACTAGAACTATTTATGCAAGAATTTTCAGCAAGTAATCCAGATTGTTCAGTTAAAAGAGGAGGGACTAAATCTTTTACATTCTCGACAATTTCTGAAATAGTTAAACAATGTAAACTTTTATATTATTAAAACGATCGACAGTAATAACTTCGCCACAAGATATGCAGTAAAATAAATCATGATTAATATTTGATGAATAATTAAGATGGATTTGCAATGATTTAAAGCGGCCAACGCGAGTATCACCAAATAATTAAAGTTTGATTAAATTTTAAATTTATAAACATTATAAAAAAAAATTAAGGTTTAATCAATTTATAAAAAGTTACTAATTGAATATTTACTTATCATAACCCTCTTAGATAAATACTACCATGCCCTACATGCGTTGCAATGACTTTTGTATTTATAATACGCTGTTCGATCCCACTCGCGTGCTACCTACAGGCGTTAAAGATACTATGATAAAAACCTTTACGCAAGTTCCAACACCAACTGTACGCAATTGCAACTTAATCGTATAAATCTTAATGTTTTAGAAACTGAGACACGGGTGGTCCATACCGTAGCGGTAGCGTCCCTTAACTCGCGTGCAATGCTCACGGCTATATTATTTATTCGTTAGTGATATTTTTTTACTTGTTACTTGATTATTTTAGAGATTTGATTTAAAATAATGATTTGATTGAGAGGTAACATTAGGAAAGTCAACTTGTCTAATCAATAATACACGGACGGACATAATCCGTTAAAACCACGTAAATTTTTCGCGAGTCAGGCTCAAAAATTATTTGCTATTACTCCTTTGCTCGACAAGTGTAATTTTCGACACACAACCGAAATCCTTTCTTATTCACATAACGAGCGGGTTATAATATATTTTAACGATAATATAATAAGGAAACTACGTTTTTGTCAGCTAGATAGAAAAAAGAAATATATTTCATCAAAGATTTTCATTATGTGATCACAATTATTAAAATTTAGAGTTATAACAATTATTATTTGATAAATAACTAAGCTGTATATAAATTTATTTAATAATAAAGCAAAAGAACCTAGCATTTCGCTCCGCAGGTCGTGGGTTCGATTCCCACTTAGGACAGACATTTGTGTGCATGAACATGTCTGTTAGTCCAGACTCCAGAGTCTGGGTGTAATTATCTACATAAGTATGTAGGTATTAACAAAAGAAAACTAGTATATGTAGTTTATCACTTATCTGGTTTACATAGTACAAGCTCTGCTTAACTTGGGATCAGATGGCCGGGTATGAATAATGTACTAGATATTATTAGTATTCTACTAATTATTATTTAATCTATATTTAGGTGTATCAATTACAGTTATCAATGGCATGTTATATGAACTTGGAGTTTTGGTATAAAATCTATACTTATATATAAAGCTGTAGAGTTTGTTTGTTTGATCCGGCGAATCTCAGGAACTACTGGTTCGTTTTTAAAAATATTTTTGTGTTTTATAGTCCTTGTATCGGGGAAGGCTCTTGACTGATTTTTATTTATTATATTTTTATTAATTATACGCGAGTGAAACCGCGGGGCACAGCTATTCCTAAATATAAACATAAGGTTTGCTAAGCACAAGCATAGAGGCACCATGTAAAAATGGCTATAACTAATTTTAATTTAATCACTATTTTTCATATTTTCTACACGAATTAAGCAAATTATGATTAATTTATATTAGTGTTCTTATACCAGTCAAATATAATATAATAAAAGCTAGTGATTACTTTTTTTAAATTATTAATAACCATTCAAAATAGTAATTTGCATTATCTTAATAATGAAACAAATTTCAATGCACAACTGATATGTTAAGCATATTTAAATATGATAAAAACAATAATAGAAAATAAATAAATAATGTTTTATAAGTACATATCCCATATTAGTCCCGTAATATTTATATTTTTCAAGAATTTATGTAAATTCAAAATAACTGTTCTAATAATAACTCTTAATTGTAGTCATATGCAATAATTAACAATATTAAATCACTTTTGTTGTTGTGTTGAAAGTGAAACTTGTTCTCGTATAATATCTCTATTATATACTTATAGAGAAAAGCTAATATTAAAAAACCAGTAAACTTTTTTAGATTAACTAATCAATAATTAAAATTAATAAATATTTTTTGTTTAAAACTTCTTCTTTCGTATATATTTAATTAAATAAATATGTACCTAATATATTACTGTTATTTTTTTTATATACTAATAGAATATAAGTATTTGTTTATAAATATAATTGATATTTACAGCAATCCAAATGCACTTTTTATAGTTTACTACAAAATGGTTATGTTAATAGTGGACATAATAAATTGCACAATGTATTGTGTTATATCTGCATTCGCTGCATCTAATATAAATCTCTACAAAACAAAATTATCTTACCTGTACATGAAGAACTTATTGAATTGTCTATGCAAGGTTGAATATTTCCCAAATTTATACCTAATTTCTCTAATATATTAGGTGGTAAGACAAGTACTTCAGGATTATCATTAGAAAAAAAATTATCTTCTTTCTTTTTTTTTGATTTCTTAGAATTCATTTTGATATTGTTTTTTAGTACTAAATATTTATTAAATTTTGCTGGAAAAAAAAGTTAAAAAGTTGCAAAATGTATAGGATTGAACCATGGACTCTAAAAATTTTTACTCAAATTCATAACCAATGGTAACAGAGCCAGTTGCAGAATATGACTTAATTTAAATTTTTGATACCATTTGTAAATTGAAAATAAATATTTAAAAAAAAATATATTACGTAATATTATCATTCATACAGACAAATGATAACACTTAAAATATATAAACATTTCTGGAATTATTTTATAAAATTAAATTTTATAAAATAATAATTAAAAACAAAATTAAATAGACCTATCCTACACATGAAAAAAATATTGAGAAATTAAGCAGACTTCGATAGGCGGAATCGAACCAACGTCACAGAGATAGCAACAACACGTGCAGACATTAAAAATATTGCGCTAAAGAAGACTAACACATTTTAATGAAAATTACAATCTAATAATACAAACTTTAAATGTAATTTAACTTAAAAAAAAATTTGGCGTACCATAATAACTGTACGCCTTGAATATTACATATTACATGGAGGTACTTACGTGTAATATGATGCCAGTCACTTCTATTATATATTTAAAAAAAAAACTCACAGAAACATTTTATTAAAAAAAAGCAACTTGAAATAAACCAATATCTTACAATTGTCTCGATGTTATTATATTACTAGTATAGGTTATAAGTTAAAACTTAGCAGTAGGTTTGCTCGATTTGACATTAATGCCTTATCTCATGCCTTTTAAAAGTCTGACACAGACTACACCGTGGTTGTGACACAAGTGTCTGACATTTTTTCTTGAGCCTAGACTAGGATTTACATATAGTGCTAATGCAAAATTGATATTAATATGAAATAAAGCTGGATAATTCTACTTAAATAAAATCAATAAATTAATTTAAAGTATAATTCAGTTTCATACAAGAAATAATGTATCTTCACACATCGTAGTAGTTTACCTATATTTCGTGAACACATCAATTTCGATAACAATAAATTAAATGACATATTTTTGTGATTAATACAAAAGACTATTATTTAATATCATAACTCATGCCATTTAACAAATGAAATATAGGCAACATATTTTTAGATTTTAAAACTTACATTTGTGGCATATATTGTATTTTATTTGATTGCTTATTTGTTCTCTTCCGTCTCGCAACGATATGTATATTTTATTAATGGCTTTTGGAGTATCGTTATTGACCTGCTCAGTACCTATGTCAAGTCACATTCTATAAGGAAGATGGCTTTTAGATGGCTTGCTTTAGGCTTTTTCAAAAGAAACGACTTTAAAAAAAAAGAAATGTCAACATTCAACATTGATTGAACATACCTACCGTCATAACCAATAATATATTCTACTTTACGGCAAACAATTAAAAAACGTTGTGGTTATTAACATATAATATTCTTTGCTCGTCAATACCCAAAAAATATACATCCTAAGCTACGCTTTACCCACTAGTAGTATAGTCATAACAAAATATATTGTTATATTTAATCAGGGTTATTTTAAAAGTTCTAAATAAAGATGTATTTGTTAAAGGACAATGGCAGGTCTCCATACTAAAAAATGTCTGGGAGCAAATCGCAGCATCCCGTTATGAAAAAATTGTCAAAGATTCGGCGTTAGTTCCAGTGTCTATAAATAGGTCCATTTTTATTTGGGAAAGCCGGAAAAAAAAGGTTGTCGGGTTTAATTTTTTGAAGGTTATGAATAAATTATTTCAAATAGCCCATTATAGTAAATACTTATACTTCATGCACATAAAATCAAATGGAAACGGATAGATAACATAAAGAGATAGAAAAAACGTCAATTGTCAATTTAAAGTACCAAAATAGAGCTGACAGTGTGCTAACATGGTCGGATCTGACTATGTTTAATATCGATACAATATCGAATGATTCTTAGCTATGTTAATCAATTATGAATTTGATAATTTTGATTATGAATTATTCGGGTAACTTCGCTTTAATGATGTCAACATTTGACCACTATTTTCATTAAAAATAAATTGCCACCATTCCACGGGGTCATGAGTTGTATAGTAGTTATTTTTTATTTTTTTTCGTATATATTTAAGGTTTTAATGTAAATAAAGTATATTATATTTTTTATTAAAGATAAAAAACAGCACATTTCAATCAAAATGTAAGTAACCAGTCCATATCGATTTTTCGTTTAATTGTATCGATGCTGTGACTACTTATACCAAAACTTGTACTCTACATCCCTATTTGTTGGGATGACATTTTATTGGCAATTCATACATCAGTTGATACAAGTTGATATACTTTTAATAAAAATAAATAACGTCGGCTCTAACAAAAATGAGGATATATTTAAAAAATCTTGAAAAAATAAGTTTTTTTTTTTGCTATAAGTGAAATCTAAGGACGTTAAAAAACTTCCAGACATAGATCTGCCATTGCTCTTTAATTAAGTTACTATAAAGTTAGACTTATATTTGTATTTCACCTACTTTCCAACTCTATTTCTTTTTTACCTTTGACAGAGTGTATTCAATATTTAATGATGATTGGTTGAGTAGTTAATGAAAGAGAAACAAACAAAACCACTCGCGTTTTTAATAAGAATAAGGAATTAAGGATTATACAATATAATTCATTTCTTTTTATATCTACTAAGATTTAGGCTATATATTTGTATACATCAACATAAATGTTATAATGGGGAGCAATTCAAAGGCATTATCATTTAGTATACAATCAGAATGCACAATATCAAGAGCTCGTGCTGGAATTATGAAATTACCACACTACAGTGTCAAAACTCCAGTATTCATGCCAGTTGGAACACAGGTGAATTAATTAAATACAATTTATAGCCCTTATTAAATGTGAATCAAAGATGAAATAATACTTATTTTTTTTAGGGAACAATGAAAGGTCTATTACCAGATCAGCTCGAAAATTTAGATTGTGAGATCATATTAGGAAACACATACCACTTAGGAAATAGACCTGGAGTTGATGTATTAAAGAAAGCTGGTGGTCTCCATAAATTTATGAATTGGAACAGAGCTCTTCTTACTGATTCAGGAGGTTTTCAGATGGTTTCATTACTAAAACTAGCTGAGATCACTGAGGAAGGTGTGAAGTTTAGATCACCATATGACAATTCTGAAATTATGTTAACACCTGAAAAATCTATCGAAATACAAAATTATATAGGTGTGTAACAAATTTAACTATATATTTATAACTACTTCATGATGTATAATATTTTAAATTTCATTTCCTAAGAAGAATTTGCATTCACAAGCATGTAGAGTTTTTGATAAAATAATATTTTTATATATAGGTGCAGATATTATAATGCAATTAGATGATGTTGTACAAACAACTTTTCAAGATTATGACAGAATTAAAGAAGCCACTGAAAGAACTAGTAGATGGCTTGATCGATGTCTTAAGGCTCATAAAAGACCAGATGATCAAAATATATTTCCTATAGTACAAGGCTTACTAAATCCTGAATTAAGAAGACAAAGTGCTGAAGAGCATATGACCAAAGATGTAAATGGATTTGCAATAGGTGGACTCAGGTAAAAACAAGAACTAATAACACTGGTCAACAAAAAAACAACTTTTGCAAACCCATGGGAGGAATTAAACCGATTTTAATAGAATATTAAAAAATGTTCACAGTGGTAATAATTTTATGTCTTAGAAAGCTCGATTTTTTTATGGATATCAATAAAAATAACTACAGCTCAGTTAAAAGTTTACCTATATTGATACATTTATAAAATTTTAAAAGTATTAAGTTGAGCTACTTTTCATTTTATAATCGAGATCTACAGCTTCTCTTCTTAACGTCTAAAAATTGTTTGCTAGCATAGCAGGGCTCCACTTTCCTTAATAGCAATGTTCCATGCCTGCTATATCCTGGTAGAAAAACTCACCATGCTCATCACTCTCTCATCTCTCATACATTGAGGTAAAAAATTTAAATGTAAGTCCAGAATATGTATTTTGAGCGACAATTTACAGCCAATAATGCGCAAGGCTTTTATAGTTATCAGCAGTCACATTTCCGAGGTAATTAGTAAAAACGTATACCATAGATTTACAAGCCTTACTCTCTTCTTTATTCAATTTACTTTCTCTTCTCAGTACAAGCCTCAGAATTTCGTAGGTTTCTTTCAAAGAAACTACATGACCCACAGGAATAGAAGGGTATTTATTATCTTTTTGTAATAATACTGCTTTTAGACTACTTTTCGATGAATCTATGAGTAATCTCCAAGTTTGTGGGTCATGATTAATACTGAAAGCTTCAAATAGGGCATCAATGTTATTAAAATAAACCAAATCACCATAAATACTGAAAAACTGCACAAGACCCCTGTGACGGTTTAGAAAAACGGTGCACCAAGCACACCATGAGTATAACTCAGAAAATCAAACTAAGCCAACTGTGAAACGTCTATGGTTGATGAATAGTCACCCCATACTTCTTAATATTACAATTCATTATTACTGGGTAATAACCTTGTTGACCAGTGTAATTTTTTTACCTTAATTATACATAACAATAAATGCTCTTTTATTTAATAGCGGAGGTGAAGCAAAAGATGATTTTTGGCCCATGGTTAGTCTTGGAACAAAAATTTTGGATAAACACAAGCCAAGGTATTTAATGGGTGTGGGCCTAGCTATTGACCTTGTTGTTTGTGTCGCATTAGGAGTGGATATGTTTGATTGTGTATTTCCAACTCGCACAGCTGTAAGTTATTTTAGTCCCTCACTAAGTTTTAATGAAAATATTATGTTTGGATTTATTTTTATAAACTAAACTAGATTTTATTATCTTAGATTTCGTTAAAATGAATATACCTACCAGTTAATAAAATTAGGATGATGTTTATAATTTCAATGTTTTTTGCAGAGATTTGGATGTGCACTTGTAAATAAAGGACAGCTTAATCTAAAACAAAAACAGTATCAGACTGACCTTAATCCAATTGATAAGAATTGTGACTGTGCTACATGTAATAATTATACCAGAGCATATTTGCACTGTATTGTATCTGTGGAAACAGTTGCTTGCCATTTAATTTCTGTGCATAATATCGCTTTCCAGGTAACATACAACAGGACTTTTAAATTTATTTTATTTTAACTGTATTAAAGCAACATTGTTTTTACTTTAAGATGCGTCTGATGAGAACAATGAGAGCAAACATTGAAAATGGAACCTTCCCAAAATTTGTTAAAGAGTTCTTCTGTGAAGTTTATCCTGACAATAATTATCCAACTTGGATAGTAAACTCTCTTCATTCTGTTGGAATAAATATAAAAAATTCTTAAGACTAAAGTTTTTATTGATTAGGTGTGTACTGCAGTTTTATCCTTGTTACATTTGAATTATCTACTAAGGAATATTTTTAAATCCAAAACGTAACAATATGATCCAAATAATTTTTTTCTCACTAAGAAGATATTCAATGAAATCTTAAAAAATATTTTTGTGATTATATCTAATGATGTATAAACCGTACTAATAACAATATCAACTAAAAAATATTGATTACACATACATTAAATAAATACAAGGTAATCTAAAAGTGTAGAAGCTATATTTAAAGTACTTTATTTACATAAAATCATCAGAATCATTTCCATCATAATTTGTAGACATGTTTTCTTTTTTCATTAGGGTAGCATAACTTCTTAGTTCAGCTTCCTCCTTTTTCCGTTTCTCTTCTTCCTTTTCTTTTTCTTTCTTATCTCTAAGTACTTTCTTTTTATCTTCTCTTTCAAGTCTATCTCTATTTTCTCTTTCTTGTCTTAGATCAGGAAATGCTTCCCTCTTTGTTTTATTAAGTCTGTTTACAATTTCATTAATTCTTTTCACAACACGCACTTTTCGTACTTCTCTATCTTTATGAAACGCAACTTGTCCAACCTTCAAAATGTGTATAAAATATTTAATAGATAGTAAAATGTTTTATTTATTAATCTTAAAGTGAATTATTACCTCCATGCTAGCAGTCTTCTTCAAATTTGCCCACATAGTATAAACAATGTCAATATCATTCATTTTATTGCCCATTATTGAGTTGGCCTTTACTAATTGACATACATCATCTAAGACAACATTAGGAATATCGTCAATTGTTTGACCCTAAAAACCAAAGACGTAAAGCAGTTAAATTTATATATTGTATTATTTAAAATCTCCTGTTATTAACTTACGGGTGCCAAGCGAAGATAAACATGAGCTGATGAAACTTTGTCAACATGAAACCAAACGTCTTCTGGCCATCCCCATTTAATTAGATCTTCATCTGAAATGAAAATTTTTCTTGTATTAAAAATAATAGAAATGTTATTGCTTGATTATACATAGCTATAGTTTAAAAATATTACTTTCATGTTTATCGGCGCCCATAAAAAGAGTGACAGAAGGGGAAATAACATCACTTGTGAAGTAGAAAACCATTTTAATGAATTAAATTTTTCATAGATTTATAACTTAGTGGTATAAATCAATTACATTTTTATGTAACTAGTTTTTGCGAGAAATTAAACGGCAAACGCATATAAATGGAAAAAATCGTGGTTGTGACTTAGGTCAAGTGTCAACTGGCCGTCAAAGTCAAAGAATAGAGTATAAATTATAAGGTAATAATGATTTAACTTTAGATATATTTTTACTTTTGAGGTGTGTGTGTGAGAATAAAATTCAATAACAGGTCTAAATAAAAACAATAATTGTGTATGTTTGTGTTTATTTAGATGATTTCACACACATACTTATCTACACTGTGACGTTATAATCGAACTTCTTTCTCCGAAAAATGTGACGTAGGGTTAAAAATATACTAAATTAATAATAATACTACTTAAAATATACTGATCCACATAAATAAGGCTGAATACTGTAAATCTTTTAGTAAAAAAATCTAAAAAAACACTGGCTGTCATATTTAGTACCTACACAATTGTCAAACTACTAACTAGGAATACGGAATAACTGTCAATGTCAATATCTTTCAAGTAAATGGTTTTAATTATTCATTATTGATCATAAGTATTTACCATTGCAACATGAATATTATAAATAAACATGTTTTTGTATATCTGACCATCTGATAGTAATTTACGCGAGTCTGGAAATAGGTAGCTTAAACCAAAGTGGCGCGTTACTGCTTACTATAACAATAGAAAAGCTGTTTATTTAGTGCTTATTACAAGAATAAAATGGGAAGTCCAGAACGAGAATTGTGTCCTCCACCCTCAGAAGAAGATGAATTAACTTTACCCCGTGCTAGTATTAACAAAATGATCAAAGAATTGGTCCCTTCTGTTCGTGTTGCATTTGAGTCTCGCGAGTTAATTCTTAACTGCTGTACTGAATTCATTCATCTTATTAGTTCTGAGGCTAATGAAGTGTGTAACCAAAGTAACAAAAAAACGATCAATGCTGAACATGTACTGACTGGTAAATTTTTATTGTTTAAATCATCTCATCATCAAAATAGTATAAAAGGTCCCCCTGACTGATTTCGGCCACGATGGCCAATCTCAAGGAAGATTAGCCAACTGCGCAGGAGATATTATAGTGCACAAGTGTGTGTGCAAACAGGTGCACTCTCTTTGCCTTAGCTCTCATAATCCGATGGGACGGCAATCTGACACGATCGGACAGAGTTCAGGCGCAGGACCCACGGCTTAACGTGTTTTCCGAGGCACGGGAGTGTACACACTTCCAGATTCCAGGCTGCTACTGAGATTTTTCTGACAGAAAAACCCAATAACTATTTATTGGCCCGACCTGGTAATTGAACCCAGGACCACCGAGTCTGCGGCTTTATATATAGCCACTAGACCAACGAGGCAGTCAAAAAATAGTACATAAAACATTCAAACGAATCAAATAGATATATAATTTATATATATTTGATGAATATAATTTAGTAGTTGAGAGCCTAAATCAAGAATCTCTTGTTTCTATGAAAGTGGTTAATTAACAGCACTGTGTAACATTATCAGTATTATCTGTTTTGATTATTTGGACCTACTAAAAATATATCTGTTACCTAAAATTGATAGGTCAATTAGTCAACAATTTATTAAGGTTATTTCCCTTTTTAGCATTGGATAGATTAGGATTTAGTGACTATACAGTTGAAGCAGAAGCAGTTCTTAAAGATTGTAAAGCAGTGGCTGCAAAGAGAAGAAGACAAAGCACAAGACTAGAAAATCTCGGTATACCAGAAGAAGAACTTCTCAGACAACAGCAAGAATTATTTGCAAAGGTGGGTGTAGTATTAATAATAATAAGTAATTGTCATATGATTGTTATTTTTCATTTGCATTTTAAATGTTCTAAATAATTTTGCATCATTGTATTACTGCATAAATGATTTATTTTACACATATACAGTAGAACCTCGATTATCCAAACCCTCAATTATGCGAACATTGGTACGAAAGATACATTTTTTGTTGAGATTTGGCCGCTCAAACACGTGTTACAGCCATTCGTCAATTACAAATTGTCTTTTAACAAAAAATATTCAAACATCATGGCTGACATCGACTCCAAAAATAACAATAATTGTAGCTACATTATCAACCACACAACAAAATCGTACCTACATATTGATGAGTAGAAAATAGTAAGTTAATTATCAAATTATAGAAGAATACGCAATTATTTTTTTACTTTTTAGTGCATATTAATTTTGTTTTTACCTTGAAGTGTTTTATTAAAATTTTTATTTATAATATATATATATACATATATATGTACTGTTTTTATGTAAATAGGTGTTGATTATAAGATCTCGACCTAAAAGTATACAAACCATACAATGATAATATAATATGTGTGGCATTTTTATCGTGCTATATATGTTTTATTTGAAATAATAAAATATAATTTTTCTTACATACAAATTTATTATACATGGACTTTTGTATACGCAACTTTGTACCATAGCAATATCACCAATTGTTACGATTATTATTTTTTTAAATCCCATTATATTCTTTAAACAGATTTTGACAGTACCACTATACTAAACTTAGTACATATTTTATATTTTCGGTAACGAGGCAGCAAACTGAAAGCTTGCAAAAAAAGGAACATATTTCTTTGTTATATATTATATCTGTTTATAAAATCTATAAATTAGATTTTTGAGCCTTTTTATTAATTTTTTTTTTTTTCATTTTTATCTAACTTATTTTCATTTCAAGCATTATTTATGTATTGACTTTAGTTATAAATACAAGATTTCCCATAATAATTTTACCTATTATTTTATTAAATTGATCAACTTGTTCTTCTGACACTACACATTCATTACCACTCATATATCACTCCAATATAATGCTGGTGCAAAAGGTCTCTATATCAATCATGACAAAATAAATGAAGGATGTTAAAAGCTGAACACCATAATTTATCTTAAATATTTTTTGATGATATTGAAGGTTCAGTTCTCCAAAGTAAATAATGGAACCGTGTTATTGGATGATAAAAACAAGTCTTTACAATCAATACATCGTAACTACCCACAGTCATATGTTTCGTTACTCAGACTTTGTGTACATGACGACGCAGACTCACTGGCGCCTGACTGTTTATATTTTTATGAATAAAATTGTGTGTTTTGTGTATAATGGACGGTAAATGTGGTGACATTGAAATATTTAAAAAATCTCAAGATATCAATAAACTGATTCAAAAGAGAAATAATTATAAAATGTAAAAGGTTGTAACAAGACGTACGCAATACCGTCTTCGACCTTCGTTACTTAGCTGTCTCAATTGTGATTTATTTATTTAATAGTAAAATTATGAATGATTACTTGTTATAAATAGGCATCAAAACTGTTACGGTTATAGAAGAGGTGCTTTACTATAAAGATGGTGCCCTACTGGCCTACTGTGTTTTGGCACGACGCCAGTGCAAGTTGCAATGTCCGCAGTGCGGTTGCAAGGCGCTGCCACCGCAATGCAGTCATTCATAATTTCATACATACATATAATATAAGTATGTATGAAGACTAATTATATGAAGCCTTTTTTAAGATGTTATGATTGTGTCACATAATAGATAACTGCGATCTAAATACGTTGATCAAAATGTGTAAGTCGGTAAATGCTCTAAACTAAAAGCTATGACATGATTATTTCTAAATTAAATACATATAATATGACTATTAATGTGAATCGAAGTATTTTTTTTTAAATATATTTGTATTTGCAGGCTCGTGAGGAACAAGCGAAACAAGATCAACAACAATGGTTGCTACTACAACAACATGGATTAGTTGGAATGGAAGGGCCGCCTCAGTCATACGTTCCGCCCCCTCCAGGAGCTAAGCAAGACGACACAGAAGATGATGATTATTCATAAAGAGAACCTCATTACCCATACAAACCACAATTGCGTTATAATTTTTGTAACAACATAACAGTTAAACAATCTACTTAAGCTTGTGTTTTAGATAAAAAAATACATCATTTTAGAAATACCCACCGAAATTGTTTCATTGTAAGAGTTACCTACCCAATTTCTATTATTGTCGAGTCTGTTTAATTGGTTATTGCTTAAACTAAAGGATTTTATTAACAAGTATGGTGAAATATCGTCCATATGAAATACTACAATAATATTAACTTCGTATTGAAAAACTCGATATTAAAATTACAATATTATACATATATTAATCGTAGTACATAACGAATACATAGCAAAACTTTTTTTGTATAGTACAATATATCTTACTAGTAGGTAGGAATATAAGTATAGCAGTAAAAAATACTGCTATACTTATATACCTACTAATCACTTTTCGAATCGAATCTTTTCTTTTCAATATCCAAAAAACTTCATCAGTAATAATTATTATTAGATATTAAAACATATTTGTTGGTAGCTACCGTTGCGCATTGCGTAATTAAAAGTAGATACCTTATTAAAAACCATAAATCTTTGAATGTAATTAATACAGTAAATTATGCATTCGTGAGTAAATGGTTAAAACTTTTTTAAATTAATTACTAGGTACAATTGAGAAGCGTTCACTCTAGTTGGTTTTACGATTAGTAACTTGGTTTGGTTACTCTATTACGCCTTCGTCAAAGGCTTACGACTACTATTAAGCCTCTTGCTAGAAATATGTGGTTATGAAGCTGCACCTAGATACGAAATAATTAATTTCGATTCGGTAATTGTTTTTAAGATCAATACGCATTCCAATAACGACCTGTCGAATATCTAACCTCGTTGGATTTTGGCATAAAAGAGATTACATAGGTATAAACTTCTATTCCTAATGTTTATATTCTCTTTGATCCGACGACTACGCAACTATAATAATATATTGTGTAGGTAATTTGTGTCAATTATGACATAACGATGATATCCCTAATATTTTAACTTACTACGTTAAAATAAAACAATACAGCCATACGAGATGTTTAGTCTATAATGAATAATGAAGAAACAAAACAGAAAAAAAAGATTCGTCAACGAACTAGCATACAATCAACTTCAACAGCAACGAACTCTGAAACACGAGTAAGTAACTACCTATAAGGCGTTCTTATATAATATTGATAAATGAAATAACCTATCTATATTAAAAATATGTAATTTCGTGTAATTTCATCTTTGAAGGATTAAAATTATTTTAGGAAATCGCGGACGGTGGACATATCAACAAAGAAAAATTAAAACCACTCTGTCCATTGGCGGCTAAAGATTCAGAATGGGTTGATATTTTAAAAACTATTACAAACGACAAAAATTCCAACAAAAATAATGACGAGGAAGTCCTACAACACGTAAAACATTATTTTTACATTTATATATAGATAGAGATTAAACAAAAAAAGTACTTACCTACCTATAAGTATATTCAAAAATATTAAAGGATTACGTACAACGGTTATTTAAAAAATATATTACAGATATAATAACGACCTCGTCTCCTGAAACGATAAAAGCTTAAGCATTTAACAGGCGATTGGTTGATTATAACTACCTCTCTGTAAGCGATTGCTTGTTGATAGCGAGTTGCTTGCTAGTCCAAGATCTCAGCCTCCCCAGACCTTACTTATTTTCTGATGGACAAAATATGTAAAATAGTGTACTATGAGTGAGTACGGGTTGAGTGAAAGTGGGTTCTTTTGTCAGCTATGCGTCATGCGACTATTAGCCTTGGCCGATTGTCGTCACGAAGGCAGCATCGTCTATAAATATGTAAAAACATATATACGTCTAAATAAGATTAAGGAATACAATGTTTTAGGTAGAGTGTGATGATGGACCACAAACGGAGCCTCTTGCTTTAATGTTTCCCGGTTTACTTGAAAAAGACCCTGAAATGTTAGAAGGAATGTTAAATAAAGCTATGTCAACGACAGAAGTAACTAAATATCTAGTTGGTCAAAAAGCTAACTTTGGGTTTATGAAAAAAGTAAATCGTCTAATTCCCACTGACAAGGTTAGGTATTTTATTTTAATAATAATTTAGGTAGATACACATTTTGAATGTTGTATGTTCTTACTCATCATTGTCTTGATTTTATCCTATTTATTTCGGGTCGATCATTCTGACTAGCCGCCGTTGTCATCCGTGCTCTATGTTGAGCTTAACAAAAAATTAATCGACAACACGCCGTTTAATCCGGAATAACATCAGTGCACTTTTCTACTGTGTCAGATTGACCCGACTCATTTTAAGTTCTATGATTCTTTAACAATAATTACAGAAATGGCTGGAAAGTTTAACCGAAGACAGTACATCCTGCTTTTCAATGGAATCCAAATTACACGGTGAAGGTATTCTTTTAAATCAATTAGTTACTTTATAATATCTTTATTTTTAATCTCTGCCTAGTTGGTCTAGTGGCTAGGATTAAGGCCGCTAACTCAGAAGTTGTGGGTTCAAATCCCAGGTTGGTCCAATAAAATGTTATTGAGATTTTCTGTCGAAAATTCTCAGTAAGCACGTAAAGCCGATGGTCCTGCGGCTAAATTCTTTCCGGTCGTGTCGGATTGCCGTCCCATCGGATTATGAGAGTTATAGGTTATAGGAATAGAGAGTGCACCTGTGTTTGCGCACACACTTGTGTACTATAATATCTCCTGCGCAACTACGCAAGCAAACTGGCTAATCTCTCTTGAGATTGGCCGCCGTGGCCGAAATCGGTCAGGAAGACCATTTTTAATTAATGAGTTTTATATTCTAATGTTTGAACGATTTAATTGTGTCATGGGGATGAAAGTTCTGACTCTTATAAATTATGAGTCCCAATAGACTTTATTAAAAGAATCTGAAAATTCAACATAGTTACATTTATTTTTAATTTATATAGGCAGTAGGCACTAGGTATACAGATTCAAATGCATTTTTTTTTAAATATAATAACTGCCCGTGATATAAAATCAGATTACGGAAAATTTTGTATATTCTACGAAGTATGAAAGCAAAACGTGTATTTTTTTTAAATACATTATCTACCAACAATTTAGTTCCGCAGCTGCGTAGATTCATCATTTTAATTGGCCGTGTCCGAAATGGGTTTTTATTATGGATATAATCAATCAAATAACCAATGAGATATTTAAATTTTTTATTGCTTTTTAAATATTCAATCCTGAGTGGCAACATTCTCTAATAATATTTCATCAGTCTATTTATTGCTAAACAACGAAGTATTCGAAAAAACAATAATAGTTCATTTTTATTTTAGATCATGTTCTACTGTAGGTGTTTTAGAATTCTATTACAAACAATATAATTTACCAAACTCAATGATTTGATAATTTTAAAATATCATTTTAATTTCAGGACTCGATACGCGTTATTTTGAGTTTTAAATTTGTACCTTATTTACTGTGGTTTCACATTTTATTATTAATGAATGTTATTTCGCATATACAATGGCTAAATCAAAACCGTCAAATACACCAACTTTACAACATTTAGCAACAATGGAAAACATTGTACATTTTAAAGTAATATTGATTACTTTATTGGAAAGTAAATTATATTTGTGACAACTCACAGTACTAACGTACATTGTATTTCATTTGTTTCCAAATGAATTCTATTAAGTGTTACGTCTTAGGTCTTGATATCGAGTTAAGCGTATTTTTACTCACAAGACTCTCTTTACTTTTTTGATTACTTTCATTAATATGTAAAGTGATTGATGATTACACATTGTGATCACAATCGTTAATCAATAATCTGATTACATTTTGTCTAAGTTTGGTATTTAGGGTATAATATTTTTAAAATTGATACAGAGTCCAACTAATAACAGTTCTTACAAATACTACAACTATATTCTTAATTTTAATATTATTGATAATTACTACAAATTTCAGAAAAATAAACGTCCAGATAAAGGCAAAGAAAAATGGTTGATAAGTTCACGAGCTAACAAAAATTTCTCCAAAGAAACTAATAAACATTCATATGTTCCCAACATTGTTTTATTTTATTTTTAATAAATAGTTATAGAAATTAAAATATGATTTATTTAATTTGTCAACCCTTAAACTTTAAAAGAGCAAGTTTTTTATGGAAATATAAAATTGTCCACTCAATTTGTTATGGAAATTTAAAAACAACAAACAAAATGAGGGAGATAGATATGCTAACGGCCGAATACTGAAACGTCCCTCAAAGTTAAACGCCACTTAACATTGTGAAGCTCCTAAATTAGTATTTGGAATATAACGGCGTCTGAAATAATGAAGTAGCATTTAATATTTAAGTGACGTTTCAGTATTCGGCCGTAAGAGTCTAGTAATTATATTGTTACGTATCAATGTAAACTATACGTCTTATGTTATAATGGATGCAGGCAAAGATGGTTAAAAGTAAGGATTACTTGGGAGCGCCATGAAAATAAAAAAATATATAGATAAAAATCTTAATTTATAATAAATCGGATAGAGCAAACGCATGCACATGATCAAACAGGTCTTGTTAATATAAAAAAATATACTTATACTAGTTACACAAAAGTTGGCAGTTATTTATATTTGACAGTATTCAACTAGTTAAAAGCGATACAGCACAGGGCTTTCAGCAGCGATTTATGGTTTAAATTCTTAAAAAATATGGATATACCTATTCGATACAAATTCATAACATTTCCTATTCATTACTTTTTATACAGAACTTTATTATTGCTGCACGTATTAATATTAGACTGCCATCATTGAAGTAGCCAGTTAGTGTTTTTCTGTGCGATCAATTCGAACTATATTAATGTGGTAGTTAGCTTTTTTTGTAATGTACGGATTCATTTATTGATGACTTGATTTTAAATCGAAATATCCTTCTCTGACTACATCAATGTAGCTGTTATTATTTAAAGAATTATCTAAATTGAATCTATAAACTACTTATAAACTACAGCAATACTCAGTACATTTGTTCTAGATGTTATGGATACTTATGATATTGAATGAGTATGTATTGTATTTAAAACAAACCTATAGCATTAATATTTATTATTTTTATAAAGCAATGTATATTTCATGGAAGAATACTTTTATTTATGATTCACTTTGTGTCAGCCCCTAAAACACAACCGAAAGTTTTATATTTTAAAACGATTTTGACTATATCTACATCTATTCTATTTTTATATTACTTTGTTACATTCAGATAAAACTGCTAAGGACACTATTTACTTTGCAAAAAAATAAGGCTATTTAATCGATTTTCTCAACGTGAACATAGCGAGATCAGAACGTAAACATTTTAACTAAACTTTGTCAGTTTTTTTTTGTTTTAGTTGCTACCACGTGTGTACAGGATTTCTTACAATTTTGAATTTTATATTAGCAGCCAAATTATTTTATAAGTAAAATATATCGGGGACGTGGTTTGAAAATTGTACATTAATGGAGACGAAGAGCTTCTTGCTGAGCATTTTTTCTCATTTAATTTTTTTACGATTTAGTTACAGTAAATCATTTCATTTAGTAAGTCAACATTTGTTTGACTTAAATTATATTGGCGCATTGTGATTGTTGCAAAAAATGATTTGGCACCTTACGCCATTCTTAAGAATCATTTTTGTGGCGGCTTCGGCCCCACATGAGTGTTAATCAATTTCCACGAGAAAGGTGGTTCTATTCTTTTCTGTCTAAACACAAACTTCAATGAGGTGTCAGTGTTTAGTGAGGTGAAACCGCTTCGTAAGCCGGTATTTATTGACAAATCATTTATGGAAATAATCAGATTTTATCTTTAACTGTGTCAAACTACGACATTTAGTATAAATTGTGAGAGAACGCAGCCGGTGAGAACGCGCAATTACTTGATTCAAGAAGAAAATGATAAGTCTCAATTAAATTTTGCTGTTATTTATTATATTGATCGTAAGGCTACGGAACCCTGACAGTATAACGGTTGGTTAAAATTAAATGAGATAACGTGAATATAATTATTGAATAAAACATTTAGTATTTTAAGTTACTTATATGTATAATAACTGACTATATATCTGGAGTGAACATACGATGCACGCGTATAGAGACGGACAATGTAGAAACGGTACAAAGGCTGGTTAGTTATCGTAATTTTTCTTTCTTTTGCGGCAAACTATATATATATTTTTTTATAATATTGTAATAAGTTACTCTTTGCTGACGAACCATATATATACAAACTCATATCAAACAACAATTTTTTTATACAAAATTACAAACAATTTGCAATTTTTTACAATTAGCTAATCCTATGTGTATTATTATTCACTAAATTACTATAACGTCATAAACATCAATTTGATAGTATATCAGTGGCGTAAGTTATTATAAAGACAGCTGATAGTATATAATTAAAAAAAAAAAGTAAACTAGTCCATATATTTTTATACATAGCACTTTGAATACTAATAGTATTTTTAACCAATTAAATATTGCTATTACTCACTTCAATCACATTTTAACTAGATATTATTATATAAAGCCTATTCGAATAGCAGAAGGTGTAGAGATGAAAAAACCTTTGATAAATCAAATATTAAGTGATTTTCTAATATCTTAATTAATATATTTCTATTTATAATATTGTTCCACTACTTGAATAAAAGTTCATTTTACTTTATAAGTCCAATACTAACTGTGCAACCAATCAAAACGCCACTTTTTGAAGAAACCATAATTATTATTTAAGATTTGACCAATGATATCACGGTAATTCAAGGTCAAAGGTGTTTATCTACTCCTACTTATAATGGAATAGGCTATTGGTATGTTAATTAATATCATCATTATTAATTTCTAAATAATTATATTTGTTAAGAATATTCGTGAATCATATATAAATTAACACAGTTACGCCACTGATTAATATAAACCAGTTTTCGTGTAAGATAAAATCTAAGAACATATTATATGTATTATTACATCTCTATTGTTCCCTATATATTGCCATTTCATTTATCATTTATAATATTAATCTTATTCAACTATATCATACTGTTATATGTTGTTATATAATAACAATCTGGACTACAAAACTATAATATTTAAACAAACAGCATACCAAAAATTAAAGAGTTATAAAGCGATAGATCAATTCACTTCCTACAATTGTTTACTTAATTTGTCTTTATAGTATCACTAAGAATTAATTTTAAGGTGTCTTAATACATAATCAGTATATATTTCAAAGCAATTTACCATTTCTTCTGTTATTAAGGAAGACATAAAATACAATTTTAGTAAAATAATAAAGGTAGATCGGAAGCTTCGTTTTCAACTACATGTTGTAACTGCTATGTTATATACTAAAAGAGTCAAAGTTTTAATTAACTAGCAATACATATATTAATGTAAAAGTATTTCAATAAATTGAATAACAAAAGTAAACTAAGTCTAAAACATAATTTCATAACAATAGAATAATTACAACAATGTAAATTGTACATGTGTTGTATATTAACAGAATGGGAGACATACATCTCAAAACTTTATTGTTTATGTTTATTTAATCTATTTAATTGTTTGAGTTTTTGTTAGTTTTCCAGTTTGCAATTTTAATAATTTTTATTATCTATTATATATTTATGACGTAATATAATAGTGCTTTATTGCTGCATAAAGTACATACTTTTATTCTCTTATAGAGAAGAATTAGAGCTTATTCCACCACACTCCATTGCAGTTGAGTGGGTAAAAATTTGGAAGAATATTATCTAACACAAACAGGTTTCTTTACAATACCTTTACCAAAATAACCATGGCAGTGGTCATTTAAGATTGACTCACTCTATCCACTGGCCCATCTTGGCTCACCTTTGAGTGGACTATAGAATAGTATCAGAGGTCAGAAACAGTATTGGCCGAATACTGAAAAGTCTTTCAAATATTAAGTGGGACTTAATTATTTGGAACGCCATTAATTTCAAATTTCGCATACAAAATTTTGACATTAATGACGTTAAGTCCCACTTCATTTTGATTGACGTTTCTGTATTCGGCCTTAAATTATGTAAATTTGATATTACTAGTAGAATGTAAGGAAGAATTACTAACATTTGATAAGCTTAAGTTTTATAAATATAACAGGGCTGCCATATGTCTGGAATTAACGACTTATCTTCAATTACTTTATGTATATAATATAAACTTTTTAGACATCAATAGTTTTCTATATCTTACATAACTACATATTCCTTAAATTAGTCACAAACATTTGTATCTCATATTGTTTCTCATCTTTGACATTCAATTGTTTTCATTATCATTTAAATCAATTATATAACTCTCACAATTATCATGTTATTTTTTATTTCATACAAATTATAAACAATAAATACTGTTTCTTCAAAATTGAACGAATAGTATTATTTAACTTTATTTAGTAATATCTTGTTTTGGCCTGTTTTCCAAAGCCTTGCTGGTAGAAGTTTGTTAATATGTATAATATTTTTTTGTTAATTATTTTTATAATCTTTTATTTATAAAATGTACAAATAAAACAACAACACCTAAACTGCAATGTCCTAGAATAATTTCTAGAACTACTATCTATTTATGGTCTGAAATATATTTTATAATAACTATTTTACTAGGCACAGTCACTAATTATTTGAATTATATGGGCCTATTTAACCTATTAGATGTATATGACTAATTCTTACAAAGACATGGACTGGTATTTATTCTCAATAATGACAATAATCAACAAAGTAAAAGATAAATCTAACACTTATCTTATGATTAAGGTAGTCAGTTTTAAATTGCACTTTGGATAAACTATGTAAAATTAATTCAAACAATTTTATAATTTGCTAATAGTTATCTATAATAAACATATCATATTTTACTAGCATAAATAATGAAATTGTTTATCAACACAGGTAGGTTAAATATATAATAGAAAATTGTAGAGGTGATAAATGGAATAGAAGACAAATTGATAACTTACTATTATAAACAAGTCCAGTGAAGATATAATGCCATAATTAGATGTCAATGTGATAGTATTGAATTAGTTTCCGATTTAGATATAATAACGCCGCCAAGAATTGCTATGGCTCCGGCGGCAATGAATCGTCACGCGCGTAGCCTTAAGCAAGTGCTGGGAGTGCGCGCGCAAGCGCACCGTCATTGGGTAGGTTTTAGGGCAGCCATCTTGCGGCCTCGTGCTCGAGCTTCTTGTCTTGTCGTAGTATATTCAAACCACAACACATTTGGTATTAAGGTTGTATCTCTTATCATTAGCATTTCAAACAGCTTTCTGTAATTTATAACGTCGTCACATATAATATTGTTGTAGAAAATCAATCACTTCCAATTTTTATCTTACTCAATTATTTGAAAAAACTGACACAAGCATTTGAATGTAAGGCAAGAAATCGTTTTTTGTTTAGTATAATCAATATTGCTAAAAAATTTATAGTTTATTTAAACAAAATGTTATAAGGGATCACAAAAAAATGTTTATTTTCTTACTTATATTTGAATAGAAACATGTTATCTTAATACTTACAGAGTAACGAGCTGTGGAAACAATGGGGTCAGTAACCTATGTACAACTGCAAACCATATAGTGGCAAAAATAAATCCAACTATACCACCAACAATTACTTGTGCTGTTGTGTGGTAGTGAAGATAAACTCTTCCAAAGCTTACAATTAAAGCCATTATAAAGCAGCCACCCACAATTATAATTCTCCATAAGGCTGATATAATGCTATTATTATTTATATGATGCAATCTAAAAATAAGAGTAATATTATTTATTTTGTAAACTTAATAACCCTTTTTTTCCTATATAATTCAACATTAGACATTATTTTTTTAACTATTAAAAACTGACCTTATAGCAAAGAAATATAGCACATAAGTGGTAAAAAACCAAATAAATTGAGCATGCGATGATGGCATTCCATATTCATTATATAAATGTCCCCTGCTGAGTGGTCGTGCTTCACATATCAAATGCTTTAAGATTATATTTAATAGTTCATTGACTAGTGTACCAAAAAAAAAAGCTATCTAAAAGAGAAACAAATAATATTATACACATAAATTAACAAAATACCTACTAAAAATGTACACACTTGTATCTTGAGATCTGTAACCATACAGTTTATCTATTTTAAGTTATGACATTCAAAGTTTAACAACAATTTATATTTCTAATTATAATTCCATGAATACAATAATATTTTTTACTTACAGTATGAAGATCTCTTCTGAATAGTATCAAAGTGACAAATCCGGCGCCTATTCCAAAGGGAGCTAGACTCATAAACGCAAGGAATTTACCAAGGAGATCACCTAAAACATTATTTTACAATATATTATAATTGGTATTAAATTATGTATCTAACTTCAGAATATATAATCAAAATATTAATTTGAAATATATACCTTTAGGATATTCAACTAAAGTTAGAGCAAGAGGTTGCCATTCAATTGCATCGTTGTTCATAAAAACTTGGTTCGCTGGCGAAGCTATATTTTCCATTTTTATTCCAAATCACACGCTCAAAAGCGTGAATGAATACAGTCAAATGGATCGCATTTGAAATAAATAACAACGTTGTCTACTTATCAAAAAACAACGAATATCGTACGATGTTACAACCATTTTTTGACGTTTCAACAATCATGACATGATACGATCACGGCATCATCGACACTTTCTGTCAGTTAGTTATAACCAATGTACTCTGTGCTTTCTGTGTCGCGTTATCAAATCAACCACTGTTTAAGGCTCCTTTTACATTTTAACCGTCATTTCTTCATTAAACGGTATATTTCGCCGTTCCTATTCTGGGAAACTAAACGACTTTGAAATATTGAACTTATTGAAAAATGAAGAGCAGTTATTGGTATAAACCATAGAGGCTCATTTTTTTGTATTTAGGCTTTGCTTTTTTATACAAAATAACAATTCCCAAGGCAGGTTTGACGAAAAATGCGCGAATGCACTTTTTTGAGTAAGAAGATTGAACTACAGTGCTAACCAATTTGAATGGAAAAATTACATAATATACTTTAAACAGTGATTTATTCCGTAGAGGCTACAAAATTTCGATATTTGTATAAATAAACTATGAAAAAAAATTACATTAAAAGGCATAAAACTACTAAAAACGCTCCGAAGAAGTCTTGAATTTCTCCTTAATAAATAATAATTATTAGGAAAATAATATACCAATTTTAACGTTATTTCATAAAGAATTTAAATTTCTTAATGATTTAAAAAAATAACAAATTAAAATACTTTAAAAATAACATAATTACAACTCCTAAATTGCTACAAAATGCGATGCTTTGAACATTCGAATTCAGTACTGCGCGAGCGCTTATAGAGGAAGGACCTATGGCGATTTTGTGCGCGCCGCACGATACGTACGTAAAGAGTATAGTGCGACGACTACCTATTGTAGATCATATTAATATCATGAAGTAATTTTCTAATTTTTATATATTAAATAATTTTGTTTTCTTTATACGAAACTGGCTAATTGCTTTATTATCCAACTAAGATAGAATGTAGGTTGCGTATTTCTAGAGTATGTATGTATGTCTTTGTGACGAAACTGTCTAATAGTTTTATTATCCGACTAAGCTAGAATGTTGGTTGTGTGTTTCAAGAGTATGTATGTATGTACGTCTTTTTGACGATACTGACTAATTGTTTTATTAACCGACTACGCTAGAATGCTGGTTGTGTGTTTCAAGAGTATGTATGTATGTACATCTTTTTGACGAAACTGACTAATTGTTTTATTATCCGACTAAGCTAGAATGCTGGTTGTGTATTTCAAGAGTATGTATGTATGTATGTATGTATGCCTTTTTGACGAAACTGACTAATTGTTTAATTAACCGACTACGCTAGAATGCTGGTTGTGTGTTTCAAGAGTATGTATGTATGTACGTCTTTTTGAGGAAACTGACTAATTGTTTTATTAACCGACTACGCTAGAATGCTGGTTATGTGTTTCAAGAGTATGTATGTATGTACGTCTTTTTGACGATACTGACTAATTGTTTTATTAACCGACTACGCTAGAATGCTGGTTGTGTGTTTCAAGAGTATGTATGTATGTACGTCTTTTTGACGAAACTGACTAATTGTTTTATTATCCGACTAAGCTAGAATGCTGGTTGTGTATTTCAAGAGTATGTATGTATGTATGTATGTATGCCTTTTTGACGAAACTGACTAATTGTTTTATTATCCGACTAAGCTAGAATGTTGGTTGTGTGTTTCAAGACTATGTTTGTATGTACGTCTTTTTGACGAAACTGACTAATTGTTTTATTAACCGACTACGCTAGAATGCTGGTTGTGTGTTTCAAGAGTATGTATGTATGTACGTCTTTTTGACGAAACTGACTAATTGTTTTATTAACTGACTACGCTAGAATGCTGGTTGTGTGTTTCAAGAGTATGTATGTATGTATGTATTTATGTATGCCTTTTTGACGAAACTGACTAATTGTTTTATTATCCGACTAAGCTAGAATGCTGGTTGTGTGTTTCAAGAGTATGTATGTATGTACGTCTTTTTGAGGAAACTGACTAATTGTTTTATTAACCGACTACGCTAGAATGCTGGTTATGTGTTTCAAGAGTATGTATGTATGTACGTCTTTTTGACGATACTGACTAATTGTTTTATTAACCGACTACGCTAGAATGCTGGTTGTGTGTTTCAAGAGTATGTATGTATGTACGTCTTTTTGACGAAACTGACTAATTGTTTTATTATCCGACTAAGCTAGAATGCTGGTTGTGTATTTCAAGAGTATGTATGTATGTATGTATGTATGCCTTTTTGACGAAACTGACTAATTGTTTTATTATCCGACTAAGCTAGAATGTTGGTTGTGTGTTTCAAGACTATGTTTGTATGTACGTCTTTTTGACGAAACTGACTAATTGTTTTATTAACCGACTACGCTAGAATGCTGGTTGTGTGTTTCAAGAGTATGTATGTATGTACGTCTTTTTGACGAAACTGACTAATTGTTTTATTAACTGACTACGCTAGAATGCTGGTTGTGTGTTTCAAGAGTATGTATGTATGTATGTATTTATGTACGTCTTTTTGACGAAACTGACTAATTGTTTTATTAACCGACTACGCTAGAATGCTGGTTGTGTGTTTCAAGAGTATGTATGTATGTACGTCTTTTTGACGAAACTGACTAATTGTTTTATTAACCGACTACGCTAGAATGCTGGTTGTGTGTTTCAAGAGTATGTATGTATGTATGTACGTCTTTTTGACGAAACTGACTAATTGTTTTATTAACTGACTACGCTAGAATGCTGGTTGTGTGTTTCAAGAGTATGTATGTATGTATGTATTTATGTATGCCTTTTTGACGAAACTGACTAATTGTTTTATTATCCGACTAAGCTAGAATGTAGCTTCAGATAGCAGATAGAAATATATGCTTATTTGCGGGGTGGACCGGCTCGGATCATCGTTTAAAAATAGTGAGGGTACACAAGGACGAGAATTTCACAGTTCGCCTTTGGAATTCCTTACCGCTTCACTTAAAACAATCTCAATCGATCAATACGTTTAAAATCCGACTCAAGGCGTACTATTTAACTTTATAATTATCTGTTTCGGTGTGGTTTTATTTGTTTTCGCGCATTATTGCCTATTATTAGAACTGTCGTAGCTATTTTTATTATCTTAGTTACATATTTATTTATTTATTATTATTATTTTATTCCATTTATATATAGTTTATGTAATGATGTACAAGTATATAGTTTATTGTATGTGTAGCTACTTATATGTATATATATATATAGTATAATAGTAGTATGTATAGTACTAAAATAAAACAATATTTTATTTATTTGATTTGCACACCTCCACCGCTTTATTAAGCTCATGTCCTTCTCCCAAAGGTTGTCTGGAAGAAATCGCTCTTTTAGCGATAAGACCGCCTTTTGTGCTACCGGAATATATTATATTATTTTATTTCCATTACTGTACGTTTCTGTATCTCTGTGTGTACAATAAAGTATAAATAAATAAATAAATAAGGACGAGAATTTTTGGAAAACCGAAATGTTACTTAAATTAACACGTTTTTATAATAAATGTATGCTTCCTGAAATAATCGTCTCTCGAAAAGCCAGATCTATGCCATTAATAAATGTTTTTATTTTTTTTAATAAAAAAAATATAAATTAATGTATAATACCAATAAAAAAAAATATTATACTTTACTACCTAATGATTTAAAAAAATACATAAATCAGTTAATAGGTAATGCATAATCATTCTAAAAATAGTATACACGAGCGAAGCCGCGGTCGAATAGCTAGGGGCATCAACGTGAAGGAATAACAACTCAATTACACAACAACCCACTCAAATCACAAAATGAAAAAAACATAGACAAACACTGAAATAAAATAAATATAGCTTATTAAAATGAACAATATTACAAAATATAACTAAAAAAATATATAATAGAAAATGTATCAAGATTGCTTAGTCACAGCGACAGTACAGTGTCGTAAGCTCAAGAGCCCGATCGAATCGTCGTCGTGCGTAAATACCTAATTTTGAGATACGAAAATTTGTAATATGCCTCTTAAGAAAATATAGAAAGATCATAAGAAAACACTATGATTTAGTGTTTATGGTATAAAATATTAATGAGACGTAGACGTACCTAATATTGTCTTTGGTCGTTGAGCCAGGAATGCACAGCCTGTGCTCTGACAACATGTAATCAGATTAATGATTACGATTACAATGTTTAAAAAATTATCAAGTAAACGCTTTTTTCTGTTTATAAACGTTATACAATGATATTTAATAAAATATTTTTAAAACTCTTCCCTTTAAACTCTAAACTTGTGATCTAGACGTGTAAAACATGAGTCAATATCTTTCTATTAGAAAATAAGTTATTATTATTATCAAAACATAATTATGAATTATGGCTTCATGTTATAGGTATTTTGCATTGATTTATTAAGCTCACTGTAGATACTCTATAAACGTTTCTGGTTATAAGTTCTTTCGAATTGATTTCGTGTATTGAAAATATATTATCCAAATAATCAATTACATGTTATATCATAATTGCCTACTTTAATGACACGTTAAACGGTGAAATAATTTAAAGAAAACTTAGTAGAAACTTTGAATCGATTTTGTATTGAATAATTCGATTGAATCATAAGATATTTTTACTCTATGTTAACGATTAACAACATTACTTTTTAAGTTTTTGCCCTTTCCGTCACTCACTGTACTGCCAGTTTGCCTCATTCTTTCTTTTGTGGTTCCGTAATCCATAGTCAAAATAAAGAAAGATCAGTAGAATTATTACAATTTCAAGAGAGTATTAATCATTCCCAATTGCATAATGGCAGAACCTGAAGTAGTGGATTTGGATCTAACAATAGATGATTTAGTTCCTAAAAGCCCTGAAAGGTAACGGATAATATTATTGACCTTAAAAAAATCTTGAACTAAAATTTATGCTTTTAATAATATAAGCACTAGCAAATTATAATAAATACAATGATTGACTAATATATTTTACAGTGACTTGTGACTTTAATTATTCCGTCTATTGTGGTTTTCATTATGTTAACCACCAGGTTCTTGACATTTGACCTATTTTCTATAGAAACACAATACGATAATTAATTAATGATAAAATACTGAAGTCGATTTATATTTCAATGTTTATTTACAAAAATCTATAAGTTTACGCATGTTAGATATCTTATCATATTTGTTTATGCTCAAGATTGGCTGAAGAAAAAAAGGAAAGCGGAAACCACATGTATAAATTTAAAAATTATAAAGGCGCATTGGCTATGTATGAAGAAGCTATTAAATTATGTCCAGACAATGCTGCTTACTATGGCAACAGATCTGCCTGTTATATGATGCTAGGCATGTACAAAAATGCCTTAGAAGATGCTCAAAAAGCAGTTGCACTTGATAATACCTTTACTAAAGGCTATATTCGTATGGCAAAATGCTGTATTGCACTTGGTAAGTCTAGTTGTGTCTATTGCCTTGATAATTATTCCTAAAGAACTTCTCGCATAACTTAGAAATTAATGGTCTAAGAGATAACTTGTATTGAAATTGCTTAAGATTTTTAATTGTTACAACATATGATTTGTTATTTGTATTCTTCATATTCTAATCTATTTATAAATATATATATATTTAAATGGAATTCAAATTATATAATGGAATACTGGAAATATTTACAGTATTAGTGTAGGAATATTATACCACATATGTTTTTACTATCCTTATACAATTCCATAGAGATGAGAATTATATAGAACTTTGATTTAAGAACAGTAACAACAACAAAAACTTTACCAATTAAAAACACTGTTTGAAATAATTATTGTTATAACTTATTGGCATCATATGATATTACAAAGCATTGATAAATACTTTAATTGATCTCTTAATCTAACTGAAGGTGTCGTTAGATCCTAATTTTAATGACAAAAATTATTTAGACTTTTTAAATACATTTTTAATTTGTTTTATGTATATTTGTATTTGTCTCAAGTTACCATTCTAGACATTAACAAATTGAGTTTTTATAATTACCAACTTTATACAGTTTGCCATATGTTTGTTGTAATTCTTGGCTGCTTGCCACTGAGTCATTTCCCAATTATTTGCTAAGTGTTAAATATAATTAATGGAGATCTAGGTCTAGATTATTCTACTGCAAAACAGTAATACTTAGATTTGTTGTGTTAAGGCTTAATTTGTGTGAGGGAGTATATCGACAAAGGCATAACATTTTAGGTCCCAAGATTGGTGACTCATTGATGATGTAGAGAATGCTAAGAATTTCTTATACCATAATTTCTATGGGCAGGCAATGTTGACCATGTACACATAAAACTTTCTGTTTTATTAAAAAAAAAACAACTGTCTTTAGAGTATATAATATAAAATATATTATCTTAATCAGAGAAGCACTAGCATCGTTAACAACATCTCTTATTCTTCTTTGATTTCGAATCCTGTGTTAACTAAAATGTTGTTAATTCTTCATTATTTAAAAAAAATCTCTTTCATTGTCTTCTTTTTAAATATTGATAATTTCAACATCCAATAAAAAAACACTCTTCATTGGTTGTTGAAATACCTGTAGTGTCCAAGTTTCACATTTGAAGTTACTGAGAAAGCAGCTTAAAAAAGTGAGAAAGACAAGTAGCAACAAATGCTGGTTATAAAAATCAAATGATTAAAAGATTTCTTCTCTTCAGGTGACTTATCTGGCGCAGAGCAAGCAGTACGACGTGCCAGCGAACTTGGTGGACAGGATTGTGCATCAAACGAACGTCGAGCAATAAAATCTTTACAGCGCTTGCATGATGATGCACAGCGTGCTATGGAAGCTGGCGACTATCGGCGCGTCGTCTTTTGTATGGATCGATGCTTAGAATACAGTCCCTCAAGCTCTAAGTAATATTATTTATCCACTATGGTCTTGAATATAATTAAAATTTTTAAATATATCATTTAATAAAAAAATTAATGCTTCAGAGCGAAACTTTTGAAAGCTGAATGTTTGGCTATGATCGGGCGATGTCAGGAAGCACAGGAAATAGCAAATGATTCCCTAAGATTTGACAGTTTTAACACAGAAGCCATATATGTCCGTGGTTTATGCCTTTATTTTGAGGTATGATTTTTCTGTATAAATTGTTATGTAAAATATTATAATTTAAACACATTCCTACATTAATAATTAACAATTATAGTAGGTATGTGTATTTGTTAGACATAATAAACAGTTGTACTTTCATAGTGGCTCAAATTAAAACCAAATATGTGCCTATACTTACGACGCTAAAAACGGTTGGTTATTATATGCAAAGTTGTACTAAACGGAATACTGTATGTTATAATTTCAGGACAAAGACGAACAAGCCTTTAAACATTTTCAACAAGTATTACGTCTTGCACCTGATCACAAAAAAGCAATGGAAGCATATAAAAAAGCCAAATTATTGAAACAAAAGAAAGAAGAAGGTTATTGTTAATGTTATAAAATATTTTTATCGTACAGACTTGACAAAATATTTTACATCATACTATATATTATTACAGGTAATGAAGCATTCAAAATGGGACGATGGCAACAAGCTTTGAACCTTTACAATGAAGCATTAACTATTGATAAAAATAATAGAAAAGTCAATGCAAAGCTGTACTTCAATAAGGCTACAGTGTGCTCAAAGTTAAACCAAATAAAAGAAGCGGCTGAAGCTTGTACATCTGCATTAGAGCTGGATGAAACATATGTTAAAGCATTACTTCGACGTGCAAAATGTTACATGGAAATTGAACAGTACGAAAATGCTGTAAAAGATTACGAAAATCTTTATAAAATCGACAAGAGTAAAGAAAATAAACAATTACTGCATGAAGCTAAATTAGCCGTACGAAAATCCAAACGTAAAGACTACTACAAAATTCTTGGCGTTGAAAAAACAGCATCTGAAGATGATATTAAGAAAGCCTACAGGTATGTCTTAGATTTGTTTTATATTAGCATAAGTCTTTCTCACTTTCTGTAGCTCTCCTCAGAGAGAAATATCTTCTCCGATACTTCTACGATAGGATGTAAATAGCAATGCACCTTGGCACTATCTTATCGATCCAAAGGATTAAAGTGATTTTCGGAGCTCCAGCGACCTTCAAGGAAGAGGATCATGTATTTT
Source organism: Nymphalis c-album (assembly GCA_963151315.1). Taxonomy (NCBI): domain Eukaryota; kingdom Metazoa; phylum Arthropoda; class Insecta; order Lepidoptera; family Nymphalidae; genus Nymphalis; species Nymphalis c-album. The sequence goes on along the minus strand of OY720590.1, from coordinate 8,679,039 downwards.
ATGTACCGGGCCATCTAGTTGTTTGAATTACTAACGCGGTTAGTTCTTGACAGTATAAGTGCCTCTGCGTCGGTCTTGTGAGACACTACCTGAAGCCCCAGCCTGCTGTTCCCCGCAACGACGGTATAAATGTCACCCGTATAGCAGATGATGATGACACCATAGGAGACAGAGACGCGCAGGGATACGTCGCACGTGAGCTTCCGCAACATAGGTCTAAAACTGACCTCTACAACGACCGTTCAGAACAACTGTCCTCTGATGCTTACGCTTTGATCTAAGTAGGAAATGTAATTGTAAAAACAGGTAGGGTACACGATGGTGTCCAAGTGAAACCTATCGCTGTCAGCTCACGCACGTCTAGTCCTTGTACATACGATAACTAGACAGTCAGCATAAATTCGGTCGTCGATATTAATTGACGTGATGTATATATATCTATGGTATTCACTAATAACTATGGACTCGCGAAAAGATGGCATTTGCCATGTCCGCGTAATTGTAATCGGATCTTCGAAAGTCAAATTAATATGGTTATAACTAGTTAAGTGGAATAGTATTGTAATATAAATATGTAAGTTAATCAAGAACTGTTTATAGTGCAAAATACAGCAGAAAAAATTCAGAATCGCATGCTATTTGTACATCTACAGTTTGTTTACTTTTAATCCTACTTCCATTGGAATTGGGTACAGACCAATCGTAATAATATCTACAATGTTTCTACAGTTCTTGACTTGCCTGCACTTGCAGTGTGTGATAAAAGTGGATTAGACAATCATGGGAATGTCGCTTATATTACAAAGATTACACACAAAACACTATTATAGTGTTTGAAATAATCGATATTATTTTTAATTTAAAGAAGGTAATTATTAATTCGGCTGATTTATATTTTTAGAAAACGCGCTCTAGTTCATCATCCAGACCGGCATGCAGGTGCGCCGGACAATGAGCGAAAGGAACAAGAGCGACGCTTTAAAGAAGTAGGCGAAGCTTACGAAGTCCTTAGTGATCCGAAAAAACGTGCGCGCTATGATCACGGCCAATATCTCTCTGACGATTCTTCGGGCATGGCTGGTAAATATAACTAAAACATTGCAAACTATAATTTTGTTTTGGTCTCCAACAAAATATCCATTTAATCAATAATATAAAACATTTATGAAACTTGAAATGAACTTAATATCAAAGTAATAATAACTTTATTGCACACCACAAGGAAAGAAAGAAATTAAGTAAAAAAGAAAAAAAAACAGAAGCTTAGGAATAGTCATGCTATATAAACATAATTATTGAGTGTAAAGTAATTGATAATAAACTATAAATGAATAATCTTACCAAAATAAATTATTTTAACTTTCAGATTTTGATCCAAATATGGTGTTCCAAACATTCTTCAGTCGTGGAGGCCAACAATTCGACCTCAGTGGTGCTGGTGGATTTCCAGGTTCCGCTTTCAGCTACCAATATGGATAAAATAATGTTGTGTAGATATTGTCTTTTTGATACCCAAAATCAATGAAACAAAAAAAATATTGTCATTCCATAAAAGTAAGATGTTTTTGTTTTGGTTCATACAAAAAAATGTAGGCTCACTTATCAACTTCAACCAAAATAAACCAAAAAACATATATATGTAATACATAAAGATTTTTGTTTTACCTTGCCTAAATATGCTAATTGACAACAATTTAGTACCTTCCTAAGAAACCAAAATATGTTTTAAAATAAAATTAATTATAAAAACTATACTTAAATTTATTTAAAAAGTATCTTTAGTTTGCGGACTCGGTAAGCGAAATAATTCGAGAATGGTATATTTAAAAAAAAAAAATACTGTTTTTCTTTTCAAGAATGGGTATTACTGTCTTTACAATTTAGGTAAATTGTTTATAAAAAAAAGCGTAATGCAGTCACGTAAAGCAATTTGTCAAGAAAATGCTTGAGCAACAAATAGATTATTGTAGTATTTTTACATACATGATATAAAAAAATAAACAAAGGCTTTAAAAGCATGATTTATGAAACTGAATTCAGTTACTTAAGTCATCAAAGATCCACAATAATATGGCTGGATGCGCTTAATATAATCAGTATATTTATAAAAAGTATACTGTTTTTAAGGGAACAAGTTTAATGCTCCTTAAAGAAATGCCAACGTAAAATAATTAAGGAGATAACTTTTGTTTTGAAAATTATGGCAAATATATAAAAACTACTACCTTGTTTAGGTAAGCAAAAATGACAATGAAGTTAAATTGTCTAATGCACTCTATATTTAGCTTATTACAATATTAATAGTTTGTGTCTTGGATGTCTTATTTTGTTTGCACGACTGCTGTAATGCATAACATTTATAAATGAGGATTTTAATATTTCGAAAACAATCTCTCAATCTTATTCATAATATTGTGGTATGCATGGATATTTTCTAGAACGCTTACTTATTAGTAAAGAAACTTGACACGTGTAATTATTAATAAGAAATAAATACTAGATTAGAAAGCAATTTAAATTATAAAATTCTTAGATATTTTAATAAATAAAAAAAATTGTTCAGTTGTGATTTATTTGCTAACTTTGTAGACAATTTGCTATTGAAATTATATGTTTTAAAAGCAAATTATTATTATTATAAAATTGATGTTATTCAATTATAATTAGGAACACAAATAGAGGTTTTCAATTAACAATAATTATTCAACAATGTACATGTTATGAACGAAATTTTAACTAAAACATTAAATCTCTTGTTATTCAATAGTTAACAACTCTTACTGAAACTGATTGCAATGTTTATTGTGTGTGTAATTTTATATGTATCTGTTTGTTTGAATATCTAGATTCTAGAATATAGAGTATTGCAATAAAAATATATGGGATTAAAAAGGTTTATGGCTAAGAACTCATGCAGCGGTTTTGTCCCGCGCCCGGCGCGGTTGCGGGTCCGTTACCTCTGTAGAATGCAGATTTATATGTAAAAAATTAAAGTATATCTCAAGATATGTTTTACGCCCGCCGAGTTTGCGGGCGATGGCTGCGGAATCGCGAAAATCACCGGTCTCGTAAGTTTAAAAATAAAACCGCAGATCCACAACCGCGGTGAGCACGGGACAAAACCGCTCCGTGAGTTCTTACGACTAAGATTGATCTTGTTCTTTGTGTCTAATTAAATTTTAATCTATTTAATAATAACCGAATTACAATATAAAAAGAATTATCAATTTAATTTTTAATCGCCATATACATTTTTAATACATAGTCTAATTCAAATGTTTAAATACTTCATTAAGTGATTCAATAAAACTTCATTGTAACTGTTATTTTTTTTATTTTCACACAAAATCAACTAGCACCCCTTTTGACTAGGTATAATCGAACTCAAAGCTAAAGATTCCGTAGGAAGTTTTCTTTTGTAAAAAATCCTAATGCTTTTCCTGGACTTTTCCTTCGGCACCAGGTTTTTTAGGTTTTTTAAACAACATTGCTTTATCACCAGGCGGACGTTTATTGGCAGTTTTACTACCTATTCCTTCAAATCTGAAAACGCAAATATAATGTGGCTGTAGATAACTTCATACTATCCGTCTGTTCCGGGTGGGAATCGAACCCACGACCTGCGTCGCGAAAGGCAGATGTCTACCAAACACGTCAACCGGCTTTACAAAATTAAGAACTTATTAATATTTATCGCAGCATAAATGCACTATGGTGCAGCTATTGAATTAAAATTACATACTTCTTCATTTTAAATGGCTTTTTTTGTTCAGGTTTTGGTGGCTGGTATGTCGTCTTAAACGTTAAAACGTAACTTTTAACAACATCGACATTTACAGTGGTATTTTCAGGATACATGCGTTTTTTCCAGGCTTCTCTTTCTTCCAGCCACATTCTATAATATTCGTATGATAAAAGCCATTGTATACGATTCGGTCCTTCCTAAAACAAGTTCAAACTGAAAAAACTGCACACTCGTTATTCTCATTGCTTTTAATGTAACATCCAGATCCGGATTTCAATGGCGCTACATACAGCCCTAAAGCCTCCACAAGTGCGGGACCCAACAAAAGAGAATAAAAACTTCCGAGTAACATACAATAATATCTATATATAATTCTATAATAGTATAAATATACTGAAAATATATTCAATTTATTAGGATTTTACTTAGTACCTATCCAAAGCCAAATCTCTAAATCCCTGGTTAATATAAATTAGGTTATGCATAGATTCTAAATATCAGTTAAACAACGCGGTCCGCATATTTTTTCATACTTTTAAATTAACGCTACAAGGACAACCAAAAAGCGTAATTTTGATTATATTACTGCTGCTCGGTGTGATGAATCAGTTAACGTAAGACAGCGATCTTAGTGATTGTCTTAACTTACCCGGGACCAAAAGGTTAGCAGCGACATTACCTCTAAGTTTTATCTCAAGTTGCTACATTTACGTTGTAATTGAAATTGTATTGTATATATTGGTCAACTTTACTGTACCATAAATTTCCAAGGCTGAGGATTGTATTTAGGAAAATCTGATGAAATAATGTTGTGAACTGGTCGGCATTGTATAGTTTTCTCCCATTTAATTCCAGCCATTCGTCCCATTTTAAAAATAAAATAAAAAGCAAGTATTTAATTATAAAATGTGTAAAACGTCATGCTCTAAAAAGAATAAACTATAAATTTGATCAAAGAACATATACGCTAAAAAGGATAACTATAAATACTTTTTAAACCTTATGATTCGTGCTCAAAAAGTAAGTATAAGTTGCATGTCGATGTCTTACAACAAGCGATTTTTTAATCGTTCTACCGTTTTAGGCATTATAAACAATTCTTGATTAATTTACCCTAATTTATATTACAACACTATTCCAATTCACTAGTTAAACCACATTAATTTAACTTTGGAATTTCCGATTACAACTTCACGTACATTGAAACCGCCATCTTAGTAGAGTCCATAGTGAATATCATAGATTATTCAAGACCTCGACCAATGATATCGCAATAATTGACGAGCCGGTTGGCGTGGTTGCCTTACACGCCGCAGGTCGTGGGTTCGATTCCCACACAGGACAGACATTTGTGTGCATGAACATGTATGTTTGTCCTGAGTCTGGGTGTAATTATCTATATAAGAATGTATTTACAAAAAAAAAGTAGTTTATGTAGTATATCAGTTGTCTGGTTTCCATAGTACAAGCTATGCATTATTTTGGGATGAGATAGCCGTGTGTGAATGTCCCAGGATATTTATTTATTATTAATTCGGTGACCAAATTGTTTATTTGGGTTTATTCCTGTTGTGGTTGGAATACATACAAAGTAATACATTAAACATTGGGTTTGGAATGGTATTATTCTGATGTTACTGTTAGGACTTTGTCAGTTAGTTGGTGTTGTTTTGTATTAGAACACCGTTATGGCTCAAAGAAAGCTCTTCCGAGCACCAAACTTGGGGTTTGACGGAATTGTTTTTTATCGTTTATCTTGAAATTAGGACAACCCAACTATAGTTTGTAAAGTGGCGGTTACCCGTTTTTAGCTGTTAAGCGTAGATATTAAATACATATTATGAAAACGTTTATACCAAATATTTGTTAAGAAGATAATTTATAATAAACAATAAAACTACATTGACATTAATTAAGGATACGAATAAAATAAAAGAATTGAGTAAAGAACAAACATACAATGAATGATTTTTTAATTTTCCCAGAGTACGTAACCACTAAGTTTCCCCCGCGCTTTCCCTCCTGTTATACGATCATTTCAATCAACACATTTTTTGTGTATAATGCTGCGGTGAGGTGACGTAACGAAAGGGATCTACAGTAAGTGTCGTAGACAACATTATTTTAAATATATGTAAATAAATATGCAGTTAAACATAATAGGCAAGGAACCAACTCAGTTTTTCAAACAAAAATACTGTATATAACTAGTGTAAACTATTACGCAATAAGTTTTTTTTAATTACCTAATTTATGCATTTTAAAAGCTCTTATGTGATACATAAAGCACAACCAAAAACTATGTTGAGATTTTTTTTTCACTTTTATTTCAAATAAAGTTAAAGGCAGATCATGTTGCTGATACCTATATTTTTTGTTGTAGTTGGTACTTGGTATCATTAAATATTTTTCAGTAGTTTTTATCGATTTTCTCATAGTTGATTTTTACTCATAACGAGGTATTGAAGTCGCAAGGATGATAAGTAGCATAAGCATGGCCCAACTTTAAGGTAGTATAACATTTTTATATAAGATGTTGATGAAAAAAAAACAAAATTGGTTTTTAAATTTTTTATTAAATACACATGTAAGAAGGATTTATTAAGCAATATACTCCAACACTCACAAGTGTACCTGAAACAAAAAAATAAATGTATTAGTACTACAATCTTATGCAAACAACATTTTAAATGACATATAAAAAAAGGATGGATTTAGATACTATTGTGTGCTCTTTTTAGTCCTAAATATTTTACGATAAAAAAATCAGGGTGGAGTAAGCATATGAATAATTTACCCTCCAATTCTTTACATTAATCTCATGATGAGTTAACGACTGCCTCAGAGGGATGTTATACTTAATAAAAAACTATAAAAAATTACTATGGAGTTATCATAAACAGAACATTGTAACATTTTATTTATATATATAGAAGTAGAAACTCAATTTCCCTAATGTATAAATTTTAATTTGTTTGAATTTTATATTCTACAAAGTAGAACAAGCATAAGAATATTACATTTTTATTTAATCAAAAAATATTAAAACTTTTATTTTTCTCATGAAAACATACTTACCTATTATCCTATATGTATTTTAAAAACATTTTTGGAATTAGAAAATTATTTATTTTGTATTTATAGATCTGTATGTTAAATGGAAATAATTAAATCTTAACAAATATATCCCAGGGTTGAATTTTTGTACTATAATTATACTATTTGTAATTTTGTACCATTATTTCAGTGTGTAGTAAGTAGTATTGTAAATTGTAATGCCACTACGCGAAAATACGATAATTTTATCTAGGCCGACCGACTTGTATTATGAATTATATAATGCTGTTTGAAAAAATAAAGACGATATCACATTCAAATTACTGAAATAACGAAAAAAAGGTCATCAAACTTTTGAAGGTCTTTCACTTTCATGTACAATTCTTTTTGAAGTATCTGTATCCAACCCTGATATCAACTAAGCATATTTTTAATTAAACTAATGAGAAAATAGGCAGCAACCAGAATAATGTATTTATTACACATTAGTCACGGGATTTCTCACATGGAAACCAACAAAATCAAAATAATTTGCTTGACACATTTAAGAGAATATATAAAATTCAAAAACAATTGATTTAATAAATATAACTCAGTTTGAATTTTGTTCTTTGAGCACTATAGGAACTACACAACTTTAGTTAGTAGAGTAAAATTAACCTAAAACTCATTATAATACCTAAACTTTGACGGCTGTTTTTGTTAAAATTTCTTAAAAGGTGACACATGTCATTCACTTACAATTTAGTTTTAGCTTGATATTGCTCATTCTTCTAATAGTAGTAGTCTAGTTTCCATTGATATTTGGTATTAAGCTTTCGGTAAAAGTCCATAGTCGTGCGACACGAATTTGAGGTGGAAATGTATTGTATCTGGTAGAGCTTTGGTCCCTGATCATTTAATGTTCTTACTTACATTATCATAAAATGCGCCGTTTTTGAGAAAATTAAGAAAAACTGTTCAACCTCGAAATTAGTTAAATATGAAAAATACGATATAATATATCACTGTAAAAGCAAATTAACGCGTAAAAATAGTTATATATAAGTTAATTAAAGTAAGACTTCAAGATCAGTGTTTAAAATAACAAATAATCACTTAATCACTACGAGCGTTGTTTGCATTCAAACTTGTCATTAAAAACTATTGTCAATTTTAGTTGCCGCTTAAAATTCATGGGCACAGATTATACATCGAGAATAGACTTTATACACCGGTCTTTAACATACAGCCAAGAAGTCTAGATTTTTATGAATTATTTTATTATTTAATTTTAAATATTGCACAATTTATGAAATTAATTTTTTTTCTTGAATAAGACACCTAATCTCAATGTTACAACATTTTTACCAAAATTTCGAATTGTGACGGCTCCGGCGCTACGGGAAGTGCAGCCCCTTCGCCTTTGCGTAACAAAGCACAGGCTCCAGCTGACGCTGGAGCCTGTGCTTTATTACGGCAGGCGGGGGCTGCCCTCCCTCCGCGCCTCCGGCTCTAAAAAAACACTCTAGGGGTAAGATAGACAAGACTAAGTGGAGTCGGGGTTAACCGATTCGGTTTTGTAACTACTTTAAAACCTACATGACTTTGCCTTTGCCTACAATGTTATGTGTAATATCGAACTTATCGTAAATTGGCGGGAAACGTTTTGTTACATGATCATAATTATTTATATTATTTTTTATCTATGTTATGTTTACCGTAAATGACAGTAAATTCGTATAAAACCCATTTCGAGTTATAAATGTTTTTATTAATTTTCTCAAAAATAGTGCATTTCAGTTTACTGTGAGTGATATTGTTTTGATCAAGGACCAAATTATATGTGTTGAGTTGCTTTTACAGTGATATATTATATCGTATTCTTCATATTTAACTAATTTCGAGGTTAAACAGTTTTTCTTAATTTTCTCAAAAACGGCGCATTTTATGATAATGTAAGTAAGAACATTAAATGATCAGGGACCAAAGCTCTACCAGATACAATACATTTCCACCTCAAATTCGTGTCGCACGACTGTGGACTGCCGCCCTAATATCAATACTGGAACCACGTGGTTGAATAATTAACAAATAACGAAGTCAAAAGCCACATGGGGCATCAGTATTATAACTCTTACTATGTAAAACACATTTTATTTAATGTTTATGTTAATTGAATTGAGTAGGAGATTAGACAATCAGCATGGTCTAATTGTATTGAATACGACAAACACTTATGTAGCTTATTGGTAATATAAGTATTTAGCGAAATATTTCGAAATTAAAAAGCCGACAATGCGGAATTGATTTTTATAACAAGTTCTGTCTCGGTTATTAAATGTATTTAAGGGAAAAATATACATACCTTTTTATTTAGACCTCGCACGCATCTTCCTACGTTTACGTTTTAGCCTTCGCATACGCTTCTTACGCCACTGAAACAAAGTTGTAAATTAATGAAATGCGGCTCTCGATGTTGACTTTCCAACACTTGATTACACTCAAACAAAAGATCACTTAAATTAAAATACCTTTGCTCTCATGTTTTAAAGTGGCAAGTCTAAAGACTTTTACTTTATAAAGTGTTAATGCTTGTCGGATTAGGTAGAAATATTCCGATACAGAAAGATGAGCTCTCTCGTGCTCAGTCTACGAGAAAAGAAGGTATATAATGGCGTCTTGTCTGTTCTGTCAAGTAAGTGTTGCCAGTTGCCAAACAAAAAAATCGTAGTAAGCGAGTACGAAATTTAATTATTAATAATTGAATCATTCGATTTTGAAGATGTCTCGAAATATTTCTGGTATAACTTTTGATAAATAATTTCATTTATAATGCACTGGTAAAACATAAAAATCTATAATCAGTATCATCATATTTTATAATATAATATCGCTTTAATTTTAACAAGTGCTTGGTGCTAATTAATTACGTGGATTATTTAAATATAAAAAGACCCAGCCACCTCGCAGGACTAGAACATCATAAGCAACAACTTTTGTTTTACGATGTATCTGCGAGGTTGATGGGGTCAATACAAATAAACCTGTATAAATCTATTGGTTCTGTCTGTACATTTATTTTTTTCACCTAATTTTGTGATAAATAATCGTTTTATGATGCAGTGATTCACATTATATTATTTTTTTCTATTTTGTCTGTCTGTCTGTCTATCTGTATGTGCTCTTATAACTCAAGAACGGTTTGACTACTCTTGATGAAAATTGGTACACACAAAGAACATGTGACGACGCAAATATTATTTATTTACAAACACTGTATACACCATTACAGGACACGGTCCCAATTCGATAATACAGCACAAGTCTACGTAATATATGAGATAGTCCAGATGGCTATCTTTGTGAGCTCACAAAGACTGCAACAAAATAAATCTACCTTATCGGCTGTAACGTTGAGGGTACGTTAAGCGCGAGTCAGTGGCGCCTCCTTTAGCAACTTGGTTCGCCCGCTGGGCACCGATATAAGATCGGCAAACCCTTTTTTTTCTTTTTCGTGGGGAAATCCATCATGGATACCCTCCATATGTGATGTAGAATGGAGGGTTATGTCTGTCGAACTCCTATCGACTAAAACCACCACGGTACCCTTCCCGTCTTAAGGGGAGCGCCACGGGATCGCTTGCGCATGCTACCGTGACGCTCCAAAAAGATCGGTAAACCCTACGATATCATATGAAAATAAATTTCAAATCGTTAATTACTTATTTCTTTACCAGTAGCCATATGTGTATGAGTGTGTGTATGTGTGTGTGCCTGCGTGTATGTTTTTAATTATTAATTACACACGGGTGAAGTCGGTGCACAGCTAGTCTAATAATATAATTATTTGATGTATATTTTTATAGGTTTATGAATATTTTTGTGTCCCCACATTTGTATTGTTTATGAAATCATATACTTATTGCCTCTGCTGAATTTCTTTTTTGCTTAAGTCGGCAAAAATCCAACTTCATATCACTAAAAAGTGATTTCATTTTTTAATTGTAAATATTTGCCATCGTAAATTTAATTTATTCAAGAAATAAAGAATAGGTATAAAATACCGACCAAATATGTAGTGTTTGATATATTATTATTAAAATAACATTTAAATTTTACTATCGTGTACTAATGTAGACGATGTAGCTAAATATGCTTAAACTAAAGGAAGACCTTTTTTGTACAGTAACACCAAGAGAAACATCTGTTCATTATTGTCAAAGCACGGTGTCTTCGCGCCAAAAATAGTTTGTAATTAATGCTTGAATATAATATAATTTACGTGTGAAACCACAATAAGGTAAGATAAGCAAATTTCACAGTTGGTTTATAAAATGTTGTCTTTTTCTTTTTGTTTAACTATCGCTTAAATCTTGAATAGTTATAGTTTCGAATCATTTAATGTTGTTGAGAGACAGGGTGACCAACATTGCAAACATCAGTTATGTGATATGTCGACATTGTCTAGAAGTGTATGCGTCTTAAATATTATTGATTTATAAATATAAGCTCAAAAGTTTTAACAAATACTGAAATTAAAATGCGGCTGATATGTTCATAAGGAAGATTACGATTCAAATAATATGTTATTAGAATTGTAAAGTAAACAAAGGTGTACACTACGGAAATATCACGGACACTTGGTATGATCAGTAAAAATGGTTACTTCTAACAAACAACCAGATAAAAAAGTTGTTACGATGGCTGAGCAGAATAATATAGCAGTGGTGCCTCAACGAACTCTATTAGGGGAAGTCAATGAACATATAACGTGTCCATTGTGTCGAGGTTATTATATAGACGCAACCACCATAGTGGAATGTTTACATTCATTCTGCCGAAGTTGTATAATAAAACATCTTCAAGTTAGAAGTTACTGCCCTGTATGTGAAATGATGATTAATTCAGCAAAACCCAATATAAAGTTAGATAAAGCTCTACAAGATATAGTTTACAAACTTGTTCCTGGTCTATTTCAAAAAGAAATGGAACGACGTCAGCAATTTTACGCATCTAGGCCAGGTCCAGCTGCATCAGCCACACCAGAACAACGCGGCGAGGATACAGAACGGATTATTTTTAGCCCTGAAGATGTTATTTCATTCTCTTTGGAATATACAGATGCAACTGATGCTGATAGTATTTCTAGCAAATCGTCCGATAGTAATGAAGCTCAATCATCGTTATTGACTGCGAGAAGATATTTACAATGTCCGGCTGTGGTAAATATTAGTCATCTCAAAAAGTTTCTCAGCATGAAATTTGATATTGACAGTACACAATTTGCTATTGATATTTTATACAAAAGAGTACCTTTGCCTGACTATTACACATTAATGGACATAGCATACATATATAACTGGAAGAGAAATGAACCTATGAGATTCTTTTATCAAATTATTGACTATGTGGCGATACGGAATAGACTATTCGATATAAATAGAAAAGGTGGATCTCATTTTCCTGATAGGAAACCAAGCCCAACTTGTACTGAAGATACAAATGCTAGCAGCCCAACTCCAAATCTTAATGATCATGTTTCTGAGGCATCTTCCGGTACTGACAGTCCCATGCCTGATGATAATAATGTTAAGAAAACAAATGATATTCAGAAGAAAAGTGATTCTGCAGGGCAAAGTGTTGAGGATGTTAAGGATGTAAAATTAAATAATGAAAATAAATGTAATTCTAAGAAAAATGATGAAGAGGTTGAGAAATCACAGTTCTTGAATTCATTTGAATTAAAAGCAAATACTAATTCTACATCATCTAAATCATCACCTAACAAAGCAAATGATACTGATGCTGTCACTTCCCCAAAGGACAGTAGTTCTTCTAAAACATCAACCCTAACTCCTAAGATTGAAGAATGCTTAAAAAGAAAATTTGAAATTCCTAAAACATTACCAGAAATGAAAAAAATTAAAATAGAAATTGCTAAGGTACCCATAAATCAAACAAGTAATGTGGGAACATCAAAAACATTGAATGTCAAAGAAAATTCTGTTTCTGTCAAAGAAAAGGTTACTTCTGATAGTCCTAATGTTTCTAAAACTATTGAAGAACCATCAAAAATGAGTGTGTCTCCTAATATGCAAACACCTTCTTTAATCCCTCCTAAAGATATTAAGCAACAGCAGCAGGCAGTTGTAAAACAACAGCAACAGTCAGATAGCCCCGGACAAAAAAGGGCAGTAGCGGTAACTCATACTGTCTCATCTCCAAAGAGAAAACCATCTGACTCCTCCATGGTACCTCCGTCTTCACCCTTAGTACAAAAAACTGTATCACCTTTAAAATTACAATTGCCTAAGCCAGAAGCTCCTGCAACTATTACGAAACAAGTTGAAACACCAAAAACAACAACTAAAAAGATGCCAGATCTAAAACCAAGTACTCCAGTACTTCCATCTTCACAAATTAAACAACCAACTTCTGGAAAATTACGAATGGATCTCCTAGCAAATAATTGTGATCCCACAATAGATAGAAGCAAAATATTATCACAAGTTAAAACATCTCTTCCAATTCCTAATACAGGACAGCCATCTGGTGATCCATTAAAATCATTGTTTGATTCATGTAAAATTAACATACCCTCTTCACTGTCTATAACTCTTACAGATCAAAAATTAGATCCTCGAAATCTCACGGATACTATGAATACAGATCCAAAAAAGAATGCAGTCAACAAAAATATTTCAAGTGCTACTAGTACAAGCACACATAAAGTGCCAAGTCCTCCTGTACATAATTACATTGAGATACTTAAGCTACCTGATACTGATCCGAAAAAACAGAATAAAGCTGAGAATATTGGTGAAAAAAGTAATTCTCAAAATAAAATAGAAAACAATATGGTTCCACCTAAAATACCTAATAAAACTTCTGAAACATCAACTAAGGGCCCTGTACCTAACTTAAAACCTATTGCAGATACTAAATTAGGAAAACAAAGCGGAAACTACTCTACCCCTATTACATTTCAACAAACTTTCGAACAACAATTACAATCATTGCAATCTGATAAAAAACCTAAAGTACCAAAAAATAAAGCTCAAGTTCCAAAACTAGTACCAGCAACTCCAAAACAATTTAATGCTGCTAACAAACTTAATAACTCTCTTAACAAAACTACTCCAAATACGCCTCCAGCAGAAAATAAGGGAAGCACAGCACTTGATTTGTCTACTCCACATAATATGCAAAGCCAATTGGGCCCACAACAAACAAAAGCATTTGAAAAAATGCAATCAATAGCAAACTTGGCTAAAAAACAAAATATGCATCCAAAAATATTACCAGTGGCATTGTCCCAAGCTAATGTTTTTTCAAACATGTCTAATAGACCTTTGACAACTGGTGTTCAAACTTTAAGAGTTCCATCAACAAGTAGTATTAATCAGTTGAAACTTGACAAGCTTAATGCTAGTGGATCACAAATTACTTCTCCTAGACAAGAAACAAGTCAACGAAGCCAAATCAAGCATACACCCACTGCAAATCCATCAGTTCCATCTCCTAGTTATACTAATAATTCAACAATTAATGCTCAACCATCACCAAGATCACAAACTAGGTCACCTAGCTCATCTCCAAAATTAGTGATAGCTGAAGAAAAACAAGCAAGCAGTTTAGCCTCAGAACACAATATAAACCAATCAAATCAAATTACAAGTACTCAATTGCCAAATGCTAATCCTTCTAAAACAGAATCACCCAAGCCTTCCCCAGGTCCTTCCAAAGTAGGGATGAAATCATTAAAACCTATGATGCCTGCAGGTAAAGTGACAGGTATTCGACAACCAATAGCTCCTAGTGTTAGTTCAAATCCAGCAATAACCAATCCAGCAGATTTTCTTTCAAAACCACAATTAATTTCTCATGCCCATCAAGCAATATTGAGACATCAAATGGAAATGCAAAATGCATGGCTAAATGCTCAAAGGCAGTATGATTTATTTAAAAATATGTCCAATATAGCTCACCAAACTCAAAATGAATTCAACAATAAAGATAAGCAATAAGTCGGATTACATAGATATCTATAATTATTATTTAGCTATCAATGTCACATCTATTGTTCAGTTGCAATTGATTGCATATGAAACAAACAATAGAACAACAAACAGCATTAGTAATCTAACCCTAAAACACAAAGCTTAGATTCCAATTTATTGTCTGCTTTACAGTCACTTGTTTTATTCAAAACATTCTTAAAATATATTATCCTTCAATTAAAGTTATTTAATATTATATATAAATTATTTGAGATATTTCGAAATTTTTGTTTGTGGAGTTAGATTATTATTTGCTGAAATTTCCTTGATTTTGTAAATAATCAATTGCTAATACTACATTAATTACCATTTTGATTTTTTTAGATGTACATAACTAATTTAGTAAAATTAAACAAGGTGTAGGATATATTTTTATAAAATGTGACATTGAAATTTTGTGTGTATGGTTACTTATTGTAAAAAAATATATTTTATAAGTCCTTGGCTAAACTTTATATTTGTGTACAATTTTTTTATTACTTAATCATAACATTTAATTAACTGTTAGTTGTGTTAAATCTTTTAAGCATATAATTTATTATTAAAAGCAATTAAATGATTTTTGTCATTTACAAATGTGATGATCAATATTAATAAAAATAATATTTTGAATATTCGATTTTAATTTCAAAAACACTCTTTAGACAATTTTGAAGGTAATGTTTATAGATATTTATTAAGTTCAGTTTTTAATTACGAAAATCCTTCAAATTTTTATTATTTTGTTTTAGATGGCTACTGTCCAGGCAACCATACCTTTTAAATCTCGCAAGAGAACTAGTTTTAATGAAGCTAAGGAAAAAACAAACAATGAAAACAAAGATATTTTAAATATTGCAAAAACAAGAAGTACACTCAAGAGACAGTTAGAAGATACAGATAGTGGGGCGATTTTTGAAGGTCTGAAATTTATTACAACAAACTTAGTTCAACTTTCGACACACATGAAACTCATTTCCCCTGTTTTATTTTTCCAGAAAAATGTTCTCCGAAGAAGATTGTAAGAAAACATAAAGACGACATTCAAACTCTTAATGAAAAGTCAATTGCTTCATGTAACCAGTAAGTATTACAGCTATATTTTAAATGAAGCTAAAAATAAAATTACTTAACTACATATTTAAGATTGTATTTAATTATTGTAGTATTGTAATTATATTATATAAATATTTGTTAAAAGTTATTTAAATGGAATGTTTAATTTTATTAAATGTTTCAGAAATAGTTACTCGTCCACAAAACCATTAGAGTCACTTGTAAGTCGTGAGAAAGAGATAGAATACTTGCAGAATTTTTTAACTGAACATCTTGAAAAAGAGCAATCCGCATCTTTGTATATATCTGGACAACCTGGTACAGGCAAAACGGCGAGTTTGTCGTATATATTACAAGTCCCAAAAGTAAGTTAGTTTAACATTTTTTTTCTTAGTGATATATATTGTGTGTTCTTAGGTGTTGACATGTTTTTGTTACAGATAAGAGATGGTTTTAAACAAGTTTATATTAACTGCACAATGATGAAATCGGCAGCGAGTATTTATAGCAGGATATGTAAAGAATTACAGTTGCCAACAACAGGCACGAGTGAGAAAGTTTGTCATAATGCTATAGAAAATTATTTAGTAAAAAAACATAAAATGATGTAAGTTAATTAAATAATTATATATTTAATGATAATTCCATTATTGAATGTAGACTAAAATGTTTAAAGCAAAGATAACATAGCAGTCGTCTTTTTAAAAGATTTGGATGTCATAGCATTAATTTAAATATCGAGGTATATTAAGTAACTATTAATTATTATTAATATTGTGTATAATTGAACATTTCAAACATAAATATCTATGTATATTATAATCTTTAATGTCACATTATCCGTTTTACATTTTATAATTATATTTACAGTCTACTAGTGCTGGACGAGATCGACCAGCTGGACAGCAAGCGGCAATCGGTGCTGTACACTGTGTTTGAGTGGGCGGCGCTGCCGGCGGCGCGCTTGGTGCTGGTGGGCGTGGCCAACGCGCTCGACCTCACGCAGCGCGCGCTGCCGCGGCTGCAGGCTCGCTGCGCACTGCGCCCCGCCACGCTGCACTTCCCGCCCTACACCAAGCAGCAAATCATCGATATATTCACGCACGTGCTGGCCGCAGAGGACAACACTAACGTCTTCTCGCCTGTGGCACTCCAGATGCTTGCAGGTATATCCTTGAATAATGAAACTGGTGTTTAGAATTAAAATGTTATTACCGCAATATGTTTCTGTTCGGTATTTTTAATATAAACACTTTTTTAGCTAAAATTGCTGCCGTATCCGGTGATATGAGAAGAGCATTGGACATCGGACGCAGAGTTATTGACGTCGCAAGACGTAGTAAATTTTCTGAACATCACTCTGTTGACAACATGATGAAGGACGCATCGGTGACAGTAGAATTGAAACAAGTACTAGAAGTTCTGAACGACGTATACGGAGGTGCGCGACACATCGAAACTGACGTGGACGAAGGCCTCCCTATGCAACAAAAACTGATATTATGCAGTCTCATGTTGATGTTGACCAAAGGCAAAAATAGAGAAATCGTCATGGGAAAACTACACGATGTTTATAAAAGGTCAGTTTGATAAAGGTTTTAAATATATAGATTATAATATATTTTTGGTAATTTTATCAGAAGTAAGATAAACACACCGTAGATTTGCAAATTGCATGCCATTTTCTAATCATTATGCTGTATTATGCACTATAAACAGTTCTTGATTAATTTACTCTTACTATTCAAATTACCTTGTTATAACCACATTAATTTAACTTTCGAAGTTCCGATTACAACTTCGCGGACATTGAAAATGCCATATATTTGCGAATCCATAATTAATATCATAGATTATTCAATATCTCGACCAATAATATCGCGTCAATTGATATCGATGATATATCGCATTAATTCAAATTCGAAGTCGTTTATGCCCGATGTACTCGGAGTAGGCTATAGTATAAGAGTCGAATAGCTATATAATTGTAGACAAATAGGCTTCAATATTTTCATGTTCGAAAGCAAAGATTCGTCATAGTAAATGTCGGGTTCCCAGAGTGGCGGCGGCGCGCAACATCGGCGCGCTGGACGCGGGCGAGATGGCGGGCGCGTGCTCGCTGCTGGAGGCGCGCGGCGCGCTGCGCGTGGCGGGCGGCGGCGCGGCGCGCGCGCGGCGCCTGCGCCTGCTGTGGGACGAGGCCGAGCTGGCCGCCGCGCTGCGGGACCGCCCGCTGCTGGCCGCCATCCTCGCCGACACGGCTTGTCTCTCCTCGTAGCCGGGGACCCTCGCATGTTCGACGATCACGCCGAGCTGGAGTGTACGATGTGACGATGGCCTAACGTTTGTTTACGATTTTGCCGAAGGTGTCACATTTGTGAAAGGCATCGAACTGAAATTGCATTTTATCATATTTTAATTGTGTATTATCATAATGACATTTTAAGCGTTACATAAATTTTACCTTACTTGATTTAATGTACGTAAAAAAGTTAAGTTTGATGGCATATTATGTACGAGAAAAATTCTATGCGCCTTATGCATTATACTACGATTAAGTAAGGGGATTTTTACGTTAGTGACAGTTTTACTAATGAGTAATGACCAAATATACTTTTAAGTAATCCTAATCGCCACATTATATATAACAACGAATGTGGTAAGTTATTCGTTATTGGTAAGTTATTTAACAGATGCTTCTATTTCCACTTAAGGAATAGACGACTTCTACAAATTACGACTATGCAGTATTACTAGGTCAATGGGCAAATCAAAGTACATATAAATGTAGACCTTAAACCTTTTAAGTATTGAAGGTTTTCTATTAAATTTTCGCATTTATAGTCAAGGCAAATTATTTGTTTTATGTGATTGATTGCGATAATAATGTTGTCTTTTATTTATTTTATTGTATAAGTTAGTGTTAGCTTATAGCTCGGAATTTGTCTCATTTATCTCAAATATAACATTTGTGAACACATTACGGTATTGTATGCGCCTATTATTACTGTATTTTAATTAGAAGTATTTAGTAGTTTTATTTACTAGTTAATAGTTGTGCCTTCTAAATTTACTTGTATGTTGTTATATACAAAAGCATGCCATACGATATGTTTAAAGAGGCAAAATTATAGCTGGCAATTCTGTCTATTTGTCAATGTTGACTTGTTATCAACCTACTTAAAAAACTGTTCTCAAAATACTAATTGTTATTGTTATATTGTAGTTGTGTTGTAATATTATTGTGTATTGTTTTGGAATATTAAAAAAAAAAATAGGGAAAGACAACTGCCTCGTTCGTCTTATAAGGCTGCAGATTCCGAGGTCCTGGTTTCATATTTCGGACCAAAGATTATAGAATTTTGACTCTAAGAATTCTTAGTGCCTAGTAGTCGGTAGTAGTTTTGAAATTGGGTGGTATTTAAGATCTCGTGCTTCGAGAATCATTGAGCTGTTGACCGTACGCCATTCTTAAGTAAGAGTTAGAGTATGGGATGATATTCTAAATGAATACCGAGAGTCAGGGAAAAACTTAGTTAACATTAAATTTATATATGGTACATAAAAACTTAGCTACAATCTCAGAAAGTGTTACATAATCAAAATTAAAAATCAAAAGAGTACTTACTGTTATCCCTTACGCGCATAGTTACGTTTACTTTTTACGAAAAAAAAGAAATTCCCTTTTCAAATGTTTGTTTTGAAATGAACAAATTACTAATGGTTATTGTAATGAAATCATACTATTAAAAAGTTTTATTTGTATATTTGGGAGTTAATTTTTAATATTATATAACATTGAATTTTTTTTTCAAAATAATGTTTGTTTACTTGCTTTTTTGTTTTATTTATTTTCTGTTATATGTATACTACTGACAGTGTCAACTACGTATCTGTTTCAATACAGATTAAATATTATTGTACATTAGATTAAAACTGCTTTTCGAAAGTATATAGGCGTGTAATGCGGGCTATAAATAAGAAGATAAAGTCCAAATTTAAAAGAGGTACTATCTGACGGAGGCAGACCTTTTTAAGATCATTTGTACAATTATAAGCAAATCGATTTTATTATCAATTTAACTTTGAGAATTATTAGACGACTACACCATATCTGGGTTATTGGTGTGTTTTACCTCAATTTATCATTCTTTTTTTTAATAAATTTGTTAAATTTGGTACATAACCCTTATATGGTAATTATGTGTTGAGTTAGTATGTAAGCAGTTATAGACGATAATTGTATGACTTCCAATCGAAGTTTTTAACTATAGACATTTATGTACATTTATTTATAGTATTTATCTCTTTATTGTAATTATGTTTTACTATCTTGTTATCATAAAAAAAATATGTTAAGTAGCAAAATAAAAAGGGTGTATTAAAATATGATATAAGGCTGAATGCACTAGTAACGTGTTTGTCAATTCTTTTTTTTCAATTTGACATTGTATCTATATAATAAGTTTTTTTAATCTTTTAAATAAAAATGATTTAATAATTTGATGTTTAAATTTATTACAACAACACGAAACGATCGTATCGTTTTAATAAGTACGGATTGAAAGGTAAAAGGAGAAATTAAAACCCTTATAAATAATAATATTTTAATGATTTATTCTAATATGTATACATTAAACCTATTTTGTGCAAAAACTTTTTACAGGAAAGATTGACTGACCGAGACGATTTAGTAAAGAAAATCGTTATCGCCAAATAACTGATATTTAGCATGAACGTAGAGGAAGTAGTCGTGTGAGCGATAATGTTTTATTTAATTAATAAATAACTTAAATAAAGATAGCCACTTGGTTTTTGTACAATGTCAACCATCTAAAAGCTTAGAAGGCGAAGGTGAAGGGGTTGTGAGTCTCAGAGACGCAGGCCAGGGTTACGCGAGCGCACGAAGTTGAGCAGCTCGTCGCTGTCCTCGCATACAAATGGCTTCACGTGGTGACAAGCCACGTCGTGCCATTTGACTCCGTCGTTGTAGAAATTATTTAATATTGCCAAGCAAGATTCGTCGTTACCCTGAAATTATTATTAATGATTGTAGAGATCCATTTTAATAATCCGTTACTGTATCCTACGTAAAATAAATCCGTTACTGCGATTTGGATAGCAAACTGTTACTAAACTAATTAAGTAACAAACATTTAAACTGATGTTTTAACAACACAATATTATCTATAATAAAAAAAACCAAAAACACTCGAATAAGGCTAGTTATTTTTTAATGAAGTATAATTTATGTGAATAGACCACTAATAATTTTTGCTATCCGAGTAAAACTTCTTATTTTACAAATAATTACTGTTATTTTTTGCTTTAGTAAAGTAATGTTTCAACAACTGAAATAGACCTGAAACGACAATAAATTATTTCTTCACAATTGTTTTTATATTTTTAGTTTTCATCTGTTCATGTGTTAAAACTAATTAACTATTAGTTAAATAATAAGAAGAACCATGGGTATTTTATTTATGAGTTAGAAATATATACTTTAAAAGACTCATGATTAACAGTGCTGTAAGCTTCGTAAGCGTAAATAAAGTTAAAACTCAGGGACGTCACTGTTACTCTTCTTAACTTCTACCTCGATGACATAATAGGTGAATCTCGTTACAAACCGGATGAGAGCAAATTCTACACGTGATGAGTAACGGGTTGATTTCTATTTAATTTCCATATTTAGAAAGTACCTAACTAAAATGGATGGAGTCTTACAGATAAATATTTACATTGATAATATTAGAAAATTCAAATTATAGTGTACCCAAATATAATTTAACTGTTAGCTGGCCACTAAAAAACCTATTTTAAATAAGAAATAATAAAAAAAGTGGTTTTTAACATTAAACAAATTGGTTTGGTGACCAGTAGTACGATTTTTTTTTTAATGAAAGCGCAATGTTTTTTCTCTTTAAAGTTGAAATGATCGTTCAAGGTAAATTATCAAAAAAAAAAAGTTACGAGACAAGCAAATATTTTGCTTTCTCTCGTAATATATATTTAAGTAATTAATCTATAACATTTACCATTTTAATACTACTACTAAATTCGATAGATTAAAATATATTTTAATTATACATTTAAACTTACTTGGGCGGCTTCTCTGTTGTCAGGTTGAGCCTGACCGTAACCTCCAGTGTATGACCAGTCTCCAGTATTTCGTTGCGTGGTTGGCCCGATTTTAGCACCAGATCCAGACCAGAACCAGCCATTCAAATTAGGAGGTTGCAAGTCAGGGCGGTCGCAGCCAGCGAAGTTGCACTTGCGACCTGAAGTCCAAATGTAACGAACATTCCCGCGCGCAACTTTTTGTTTTATAAATTCATTTTCCTGCGAACAAAATATATTAAGAAATAACTAAATAGAATGCACGTACGACATTATGTTTATGCTACGTAAGGATTGTATGGCTGTAATAAGCAGTCGCAATTAAGGAGTGCTTGTTGCGACAGGAAATGCACCTCCGTCATAAATATCCGGTACATGAAGTGGGCAACTAGAGAAGAATGTGTGTCATGTGCCACTTGTATCTTGCGAGCGCCTTATGAGTACGTTGCCTTGTGTAGAAGTGACGCAGTCGGCCATTGCACCCCTTTCACGGACGCCTTCCACGCTCTACAAACCTAATCGATCTAATCGAGGCATCCTAATAAATATTTATGTTAACCACAATCTAGTTTCAATTATCACGTCTATATAAAAATAGTTTTTCTCTGATGATCTTATTAAATCCAGCTATTATGTATGTAGGTATTATATGCGGAAGACAACAATAGGTACCTAAGCGTATTGCGTTTATTGACATCTACATAGTGCAATAGGAAGTGCTTAGTGAAAAGTTGTAGAACAAGATGTAGTTTTTGCTTCTACCAAACCCGGATAACACAAGAACAATAGATTTGAAAGTACGTACCTATTATATGAAATTACAAATTAATTATTTACTATAGACAGGTTTTATTATTCATAAAAAATGGTGTGGTAGTATAGCTATTAGATTCATAAAAATAGTAGAGTATGTATTTTACAAACATGATAGCGATAATAATAACATAGATTATTATAATATACCTGCTTCATTTAATGCTTGGTCCGCAGACATAGCATAGCCGATTATATAGAAACGGTTAGCTCATCTACAAAATGAAATCGTGACTTTATGCTCTCAATAGTTGACGTCAAGGACTACATAATTTATCTCTGGTGATTAGAGCTTAGCAAGTTTTTAAATCAATCTGTTTCGTCAAGGCAAAAACAAATTGCAATTGCCTCATTCTAAATAACATACCTACCTATTACTTATTTGTTCGGCGATGGGAAAGTAAGAGCATCATCACGATTGACCCTGTTACGTGATGTAAGAAGATATCTAGCCAATAGCTCGTCCATGTAGATCTGTGCTGCTTCAGTTGCATCATTTCTGCTGAGATTACATTTTCTCACACTATTATTACTAATTCTGAATTCCGACAGAGTAAGAATAAAGGAGCAATTGAGCCATCTGATCATAAATGCACACCACCGCTAATATTTCTTTAACATTGGAACTGTCTCCAACTAAGATGTCTAAAATGACATTGTAAAATAATGAATACACACTCACAAGTGCTGTTTCTTCAATGCGCCGACCCCGAATGAATGGGCGAACGAATGAATGATGACATGAATAGCTTACCTGAGGAGTTTCCATAGAGACAGCGTCCATGCAATGTCTTCGACAGATATTTCTTGCGTCAAGCCAGTCAACTTCAAGGTTTCGGGTTGGTGCATGTTCCCAGCTGAAGAAGTATGAATGCAGTACGCCACGTGCATCACGATATGTAGAATGCCGAACTCCTATAAGTTATTGTTTGATTAAATATAAATTTACATATCACACCATCCGCCATAAATTTAGTTTTGATGTGCAAATTTTCAACGCGGCTTCAACGTGATAACTTCGTATGTGCTATGTTCTTTACCAGCATAGTCTCGACTAAAGATTATTCCGTCGATTTAACTTAAATGTATCTACTATTTCGTAAAATATCTATTGTATTGCTAAAATGGTTTACTGATATAAAACCATATTATATATTACGATTGAGAAGCTACCACTATTTTTTTATCGAATTCGAGGAAATTGTGTATTTCTTCATATCGTAAATCAATAGGTAGTCTAGTTTTTATTTAGAACGTACATATTCAAATTAATTTTCCTTCTCATGTAGAGTAATATTGTCATAAAATATTTATAATAATATATAAATAATTATTACGTATTTTAATCCGAAATGTAGACTGTTATAGTTGTTTTATACGAATGCATTCAATTAAATGGATATAGCAACCTGAGACAAATATAAATGGTTATATAAGAGCAATAGGAACAGCATACAAAACGCAACAAATATGAAAAATAAAAATTGTTTATATTTATAATTACTTGCAGATTGTCAGTTTGAGTTTGAAGTCTACTTTTAAATAAAGAATATTTAACATTTAACCTTTTAAATGTAAGTATGTAGCAGCAATTCACTTAATTGAATGACTATTATTATTTCGCAACATCTGTGTTATTGAACTGCGCATGAGTGGTTGCATCAATAAGGTCAAAAGTCATTAAAGCTAACATGCTAAAGTATAGAGTGTAGACCACTAAGTGCAACGTAAACCCGTTCAAATAATAACGACGTGTAGCAAGACATGTTGCATAATTGTTATTTATCTGAACATCTTGCTATAAGATTTACACAATAGTCAGGTTCACACGTATTTCTACGGCCAGTGTAACGAAAGGCAATAGTATCTTTAGCTATAGAATAAACCTATTA
Source organism: Nymphalis c-album (assembly GCA_963151315.1). NCBI lineage: Eukaryota > Metazoa > Arthropoda > Insecta > Lepidoptera > Nymphalidae > Nymphalis > Nymphalis c-album. The sequence goes on along the minus strand of OY720590.1, from coordinate 8,654,335 downwards.
CTCTTTTGAATGTTACATGATACATCCAATACATCAATAAAAATAATCGAATATTTTAATTAGTCTATTCAAAGAATGGTTATATTTTATATTTCGATTTTTATGGAAACAATTGATACTTCCGACCTGTCGTAAATTTATCTTAATTAAGGAACAAAGCAGTGATAAAGTAATTATAGATGATTTACATACTAATCGTCGGACTTACGAATGTATATGGCGCAATGTGGTCACCAACATACACATAAACATTCTTAATTAATATTCCTTTATATCATTGTCGAAATTATAGAACCCAAATGCAAGGAGTTAAATAGATATTCCTATTGAACATCTTAACATAAGTTGCAAAAGACAAATTACATAAAGTTTTCGCAAGTGAATGGCACATTAGTATGTAAATCGTTTGTAATTGCTTTTATATTACTACTAGCTGTGCACCGTGGTTTCACCCGTGTATAATTAATAGAAATATAATGAATAAAAATCAGCCTATACCTTCCTCGATAAAAGGACTATACAACACAAAAATATTTTTTAAATACGAACCAGTAGTTCCTGAGATTTGCCGAATCAAACAAACAAACTGTTCAGCTTTATATATTAGTATAGATAAAGATTACTGTCCAAGAATAAAGGTGCACGTTTAACATCAAGCAGATTCTTTCCTTGTCAAAGTTTTATAGAAACGTAATATACTCGCTACAACTACAACTTACAAGTCGGTTGTGTTTTCTTTACAAAATGTTTACATAATTGTTTTTGTTAATTTAAACAATCTTGCAAGTAAAAAGTTTTTAATCAAACTAATTTGAGCCTGTAATTTTGTGCCTACTAATTGAATGAAAGCGTATTAAACTCTCGCTTTAAAGCGAAGCGTGGTGGTTTGTAAAAAGCCGCACAATCAAAACAAGCCTATAGTTAGGTCGAGCGATGGAACGGCTCTTTCGTAACTAGAAAGTATCTATTGTGACCCCTTCTTTGGTACATTTCGCTTTTTACATATTTCTACCGAAAATAATTACCCATACACCGGACACGTAACTAACAACGCCATGTAACGATAATAACCAATTTTACGCAATTGATTAGATTTTTTGAATAAATGTTAATAATATTAAATAACGAGTTACATTAGCACGAGCCACCATTGAATCACATGAATTATGTAATTGAAAGTGTATATGTATACAGAAAAAATAATATTTAATATACTTAGGAAAGAGAAAAGTTATTTCCGTTATTCGACAAGCGTCATAACATTTCAATACGAAGAGAAAGTTAAAGGTAAATACCTCGACCTTATGGCGAATTTTACTTACTTTCAAAGAAATATTTGCGTATAAGTATTCAATATTTTCATGTATTTATGGTATTCTTAGGTATAGAAGCTCCTCTACGTAGGTGTAATGTAGGTATGTGTTGAAAAGAGGTGCTGCATAATGTACATGTGTGTAAATAACACATAAGTACCAGGTGTACTCTACTATCCCAAATACCAATAGTCAATTCTGTAAATGGTGGTATAAGTTTTCAAAGGGTTTTTGTTAGCTTTGTATTCACTATAGCGGTCAATTGTTATCCTATGCGGCTCCCACATAACTCGTCATGTTGGGAGCCGCCCTGACTTACAACATAATCGACGTTGCGATCATGAGAGATAAAAAAGTCCCACAATTATTGAAATTCCATTCGAATACAATGTTATTCTTACATATTTCGTTTGTATGGAAGTCCTCAATATTTGTTATTTTTTATAATTTGTGTCTTTAGTTTACGTATATATATATATATATATATATATATATATATATATATATATATGTGTGTGTATATATATATATTGCATTTTGTACATAGAGGCTTTAGAATAGAAGGGATTAACCAAAAGTTAACTGTGAGGATTATCAAACAGAATTAAGCAAATTAATTAAGGTGCAAGGTGATCCACCTGTCACTAAGCCGCTCTTTATGTTGCATGTATGCAATTGTGCAAGCTAGGACGTTTACTAAAACGCAAACAAAGCAAGTGTCTGTAACATTTTCTGTTTACAATCATGTTAAAGTGACCATAGTCGCAATATTTCATAAATGTAATTGGTACCTTTCTCTTATAACGTTAAGGCATACATATGATTTATATATATTATATATTATTACACGCGCTCATAATTTGTACAGTAGTTAATTTTAATGTTTATTTGTATATATTTAAGGAATTCATGCAAATAATACTTATGTAAATAAATATTTATGTTATTCACAAACAGGTGAATTTGTTTTCGACGAATTTAGCTTCCATAAAAGCAAGCTTGTCAGGATTTACTCTGCCTTTATCATGTTTTATTTATTTAAATATTCGGCGTATAACGTAAATAAACAGATCTTGTGACGAATCTAGATACGTGCATGTCTATAATCTATATATATATAAATAAGTACCTATGTGTAATTTTATGATGAGCAATTTAAATTCGCATTACATTCCCATCATCAAAATGTAATATACACTGTTACTTAATAATTGTGTAAATGTGTAATGATAGTAATAATATACGTACTGTTAGCGCAACTTCTGGGGTCAGGCAGGGCCAAACGCCGCTGGGCATCGGCTAGACAGAGCACCGCCAATAACACGGCGGCTGCCAGGCAATTGTGCCGGCTCATCTGTCAATTATTGATAATTAAGATAATAGCTAAATTATTGTGTAATGCATCATGCATGTAAATATGTAGTAAATATATAGATGATCTATTGTTAACAATTTTTTATTTAAAAAAATATGATTGCTTTTAATAAATGAATAACATTTATAGTCATACTTATATATCACTTGGGACGATGTAAGGAATAACGATACCACTAACATCCATTTCTGTTTAGGCATAAAGGTTTTGTGGAATAAAGAAACTAACATACATACATGAACTCCGAAAACATTACCCCCGTTTTTTGGGCAGTCGTGTAAAATGACAACAAGTTAAAGCAAAAAAGTTGCGTTAAAAATATTATTAGTCTATTTTTTTTTAAATTAGATTATTTTCCATTTTGAACATTAAAGAAGAGGCATTATTAGGCGGTATTACGATGGAAAGCGAAGGTATGTTCAAATTTTGCGCATATTCATTTACACGTTTGCTTGATCGAGCTTTCATGCAACGAAAGTTGTCACTAGATTCACGGTTCTGTTAATGAGTTTGCTTTCATTTACTTATGCAGTCCACGATGTTCGAGGACAATCGATACGTGAAATGAATTTATTTTGTTGTGTTTGTGAAAGCAAAACCCGATTCGCTGACCTCCTTGCTGCATGTTTAAACGTTTGCGTGAAAAGGTGCTCTGCGCGAGAAATCGTCGATTTGGGACGCATTTTATGGTAGGAAAGCTTCGTTGCGCATCGTCGCTCCGGGATTTCGTATTATGTCAATTTGCGTGCTTACTTTTAATTGAAAAATATAACATAACATTTAATATGACATGACTCGATATTGCCGCACATATTTCCGAATGACATAGTCAAACTTGAGCACATAAATATTTTCATTTAGTTAAAAATCTAGGTATTTGCAAAACAGTAATTTTAATTATTATTGACATAAATATGTATCTACATTTATTCCAGTTTATTAAAACATTTTTAACTACATTCACAGCGATCCATATAAGATCCATAAATTACTCACGCACTTTGGAGACTTCGTTAATACTTAATGATAATTTAAACACTACAACAATAATGCACGTGCGTACCTCTGCAGATTGTACGAAGACTTTGATGCGCTAGCGTGCGAGAGATGTGCGCGTACGTTTCAATGTACGCGAGGTGTGTGTCGAACGCGACGCTTTCAGAGGAACTGGCGCAAGCGCAAGCGTCCTCTCTAATTAAGCCTCCGACAATCATTCACTTTCACTTCCAATACCAGAGAAGATCCGCCCGCTCCGCCTCGCCCCATCGTTCATACAAGTAACAACCGTACACATGAAGACCTTCTGGAGGTCGTAGCCGGATACAAACATGAATTTACATAACGCGACAAAGGCATGCAAGCCATTGTATCACAAAACATGTGTGATTTTGCTCCAGTCATATCTATATAACCACTATTTCTACCTTTTAAAATATACTATTATACATAATTAGGCATTTAATTATACGAGAATGACCACCCTTTTTGCAGTATGTTGACACATTTCTTTTAAATGTAATTCGATCAATTCTTAGATGTCGTATGCATATTATCTGTTTGAATGATAAAAGTTTTATTTTCATTATTTTGGATGATTGCTAATAGCGCTATATGCATATGCTATAAGCAAGAAAAAGAATAAAGGAATAATTTTTATTTATGTATTTTATTTATTTTGGAACAAATAATACATATCATAAACAATACTTATATAACGATAGTAACTACAATAGTATCAAACTGTGTCGTAGCTATGTTACTAACACCCCAGGGGCGGATTTTATACGTTGACTGCCCTAGGCCTATTACTATGTGCTGTAAAAGCATGAAAAATTAAATAAACTATAGAAATTAGATTAAAATGAAAAAAAAAACGATAATCAATAAATGATTTAATTATCTCAATCAGTATTTCAGATACTGATTCTTACCATTTCTGCGTGGGCAACTACTAAAAAAAAGGACCAAATTTAGACCCGGGCCTACTCGGCCTTTAGGGAAATGCGCCCGTGTAACACCCTCCAGTTCGACAACACATTATTACGTTGATACATATTGGCGAGACTTAGCGATGTAAAAAAAAAATCCGTGATATAATGTTGGTTCATAGTAAGTAAGGTGTTTATTGACTGCCTCGTTGGTCTAGTGGCTACATGTTAGGCTGCAGACCCGGTGATCTTGAGTTCAAATCTCAGTTCAGGCCAATATTTTTATTTTTCTTTCTGTTATTAATAAATGTTATTGAGATTTTCTGTCGAAAATTCCCAGTAGCAGCCCGGTGTCTGGAAGTTGATAGTGTGTAGTTGTGTACACTCCCGTGCCTCGGAAAGCAAGTAAAGGTCCCACACCTGAACTCTTTCCGGTCGTGTCGAATCCGATTGCCATCCCATCCGAGTTAAGGAATAGAGAGTGCACCTATATCTGCTAATTGCTCTTGAGTTTTGCGTATAATGATAATAATTAATTATTATTGGTGGAGATGAAATTCTTTAATGTTCAGGATAAATAATAATTGTATTATCTTTCTATGTTTTATATTCAAGAGTAACTGTTGATTATTGAGTTTTGCCGATTCTACATTCCAACCCGGGAAAGTGCTTAGCTATTTACCAATAAGTTATGATTTTCATATTGTGATAGATTTTGCCTTCGCATTTGATTTTGACAATCCTTGAAAAAATCAAAATCACAAAATCTTAAGTAATATTTTTTTAAATATAACAATAATTTTATACAAATTTTCTTCAACATAAATAAATAAGTCAAAAATAAAGTTGAAATAAAAATTGTTGTTTTAAATGCTACGATATAATTTAAGTACCTGAACATCCCAGAATATTTATAAGTTATCAATATCAATCTACCTATTATCTAAATTTATCTTACTATGCAAATGAGGATGACCGTATTGATTTTATTTAAAAAAAAATCCAAGGCAACTTATGTTTTTTTTATTGCAATTTGTATTAGTTCTTATGACCAGTGGATAATTTATGTATCTGTATGTGTACCTATGTATATTTAAAACCTAAATTAAATTATTTTGGCACCTTTATCTTATAGTCCTTATCTTATCTTGTACATAATTAATTTATCATAAAAGATTATTCTAACTATATCAAAATATAATTACAAACGGTCGAGTTATATGTTTTTTATAAACAAGTAGGTACTTAGCGGTGACTAGTATAAATGATACAGCCATCATACGATCAAGGTTAATTTATTATTCGTGATCTCTGTGACCTACAAGTTCATCAGCAAAACACTTTTTAACAATTTAAGGACATTTTTGGCATCACAGCATTAAACAAGATTGATTAAAAATAATACTGCATTAGAATGTAAATATCACTGGGCCGAGATGGCCCAATAGTTGAGCACGTGAATCTTTAACGATTATAACGGGTTTGACCGAGGCAAGCTCCACTGAATTTTCATGTGCCTGATTTAGATAGAATATATTTTATTGTCCATCATAAAGATTAAAGAGAAATACATAACACATGAATACAACTGAATTAGCATAAGGTTTTGGTGGCCTTATCGCTACATAGCGATCTTTTCCAGACAACCAACATTCATTTGTGTTTATAACAACATCGTGAGGAACCCTGCTTGTGTGTCTGATTTCACTGGAATTCTGTCACACTTGTAACTACCAACAAGCATTTGAGCGTAATAGTGGAATAAGCTCCTGCTCCTCAAGGGGATCCTGGCCATTTTTTGTTTTATTCAAACATTTAAGCTTTACCTTATAAAAAAATAAATAAGGCACTAAGTTTCTTTCGCTGATTCTTATCAGGACAGAATTTTTTTTGAACCGGCGCGCGGCTGTTACTGTTTATTTGACAATAGCAGAAGTAGTACCTATTAGTAGTGTGGTTTCTTTATTGAATAAAGAAATTTGGTTTTGAATAAAATTAAATACACCGGTCCTTCTTGCTAAGCTGTACCTACTACCTACAGTTAAAAACTTATAGCAATTAGCACGTAACTATTTCTAAAAGCATAAAAAGGAGGCGAGCTTTTTTACGAAAGCGGTTTAGCCATGTTGTTATCGTAATGAATATAAATTCACAAAGTATTAGTTACATAATCGCATAACTAGATGTAAGTTTTGGAGTTAGAACAGAAAACACAATATGAATTTACTGCATATGAAAGTTGCGTGTGCTAATGGAACACACCTATTTTGACAAGAAAACATAAAAGGCACGGTAAATGTGCCTGCAAAATATTATACCAGTACATATATTATATCCATCAAAGAATTTATAATTAAAGTTTGATAAATAACCTTCTCCAGCCTATGAATCTTGCATTACTTTAATAATAATAATTATAGTGGGTTGAAACTGGAAAGATTATGTGGTGGCGCTCTTTAAATTAGCTATCTATACAAGATTAATCTACATCATATTATTATATAGAAACTAAAACTGTAACGCGGCAGTGTTTGTACGTGTAATATTTTCTTGTATACCTACCTAGTATGAATTTGATGAAAATACAACTTACATTCATACACGCGGAAACCATTAAATCTCTCCGAGAAATGACAATTAGGAACCGTGCTTTAATGATGATGGTGATGCCCTTTTCTCAAGGAAGACTAACTAAGCTGATAAAGACATAGTGTCTGTGTCGTATTTACCCTCCAAGGGGACATGTGCCCGGGCTGGTCTTGTAGTGGCGACACTACCTACTCTTAATTAACCATAAATAAAAATAAATCATACAATGAACCTTTTTCCTTTAATTTAAAAGGCAGATTTTTTATGCCATGGGCGCCAAAATACGCTACATATACATGAATATGCACTATATGCCATATATGTTCTATTACGTGTTCTATCCACTGGGCCATCTCGGCTCTAATTTGTATTATTTTAAATTATGATATGGCTATCAAATGATAACTAAAATTGCTTTTATTACGATTTTTAGAGAACGACGTAAGACTATAACGTTCACTTTTTGAGAGTCGTAAAATGTAAAGCGTAAGGTAAATGCGACAGATGATCTCGGATCTGAACTTTACGAGTGAAAGTCAAAGTATTGGCTTGAGCAGTATTTTTGCTAATCACTTCTTTATTTAAATTTATTCGTCTGTATTAGGTAATAGTTAAATTTAAATAATTAACATACACATCGCAATTTGTAAACATTACAAAAAAGATAAAATATGAATTTTAATAGAATATTATGAATAGGTCTATGTAACAAATATTGTTATATCATATCAGTCATCAGGTATAATAATAATTACATTTGTTATCTTAATTTATTATTTATGACAGTTAATACTACTAGAATTGAAAAATTATGTTCTTCGAAATATTCATGTTGTTTTAGTATAATTTAGCTCAATTAAAACAGATAAAGACGACAAACAGTGATACTGCACTGGTTTCATCGTACATATTATATGTATTAACAATTGAGAGTAAAGCAAAGGAATGTCAGCTACTCTGGATGACCTCTTTTGGCACTTTCAAATATCGTGTCAGGGGTAAAAACCTATAAATGAGCCCTTTAATCGTTGTTCTCTAAGCTTATAAACTTATTTATCTTTTATATATCAAGCAAAATATTACTATAATCGTAAGATCTTCTAAACTATTTGTATTTATATATATAATTATATATATATATATATATAATTATATATATGTGTACTAGAATATAAAACATCGTACATGTACAAATGTACGATGGCCTATTTCTAGCTGATCTCAGATCTCATTAATTAATTTAAATACTACTATTATATTTTCTTTAATAATAGCACACTGCCACTATTGCAACTATTGCAATATAACATCTCATTACTCGAATGTCGACTGCATCACCTTTTTAAATATCTTACCGTAAATGTGATGCCGATGAAATCATCAAAATGATGCTATTGCAATACCTACAACATATGTACCAGAAATATATAACCGTGCGATTTAGAATGTATCATTTTCAAGTTCTACCATTATGCATAATTTGTTTATAAAGCAGCATAGAAACTTAATTTAGTTTTAAATTTATTTGATATCAATGAGGTGGAAAGTTGTTTTTAGTTTATATATTATTGATATACTAAAAAAAACTACTTATCTGATATTTTTGTAGAACTTTCATGTCAGTGTTTTTTTTTAAAGTTCTATATCACCTTTTGATTTTTGGTACGAACATTGAGTAAATTTATGTCAGACTTTTTTTTTTATTAAATGTGTTGATTATGTATAACTTCCATTCTCAACTTGATGATTGAAATGAGGCATGAGGAAACCTATCATTTTACATAAGGGTAGATAATTATCCAAATCTATGTATATTTATAAATAACTGATACAAATGTATACATGTGTCGGTATTTACACGACAATTGTAAATAAGTACTGACCTTCACCCAATTGAATCATCTAACATTTAATTTCAAGCCTTTAATTAATAAAACTATTTTAATAGATATTTTAAAGGTCTCGACTCTCGACAGCGTCACCGGGCAGGGGGCGAGTTTAAAAGTTTTTTTTCCTCAACCGGATGCTTAGAGCCCTGGATTACTTTTTACTAGTAGGTATAACTTTTAAATAATTATAGTTGCCTGCCTATTTCAGCCACATTTTTGATAGATTAAATTAACATGAAATCCCTGAATTTCTTTCCTTTCTTTATATTATATAGGATGTTTTGATTTAACTTCTTTATTTTAATATCTGTGGGTAAAATTTTTAAATAATTATTATTAACCAGTACCATCCAAAAGATTGAGCTGGTATTTTGCAGACATTTTGCGTAATGGGTGTTATTACAATCTTAAAGAAGTTTTCAGAAAATTTTGCGAAAACACAAAGTTATCCACCAATAGATATTTCAGCCAAACCTCTAATTACATATTATTGTTTTCTTTTAATGTTGCTGATTAGTGTAAACTTTGTTGCTTATGATTTGCTAGGTAGACATTAGATAACTGTTAATTGCCTAAGTCCGAAAACAAATATTTACTTTAAAATTTCTTGAACTGGTGAGTTAAGTTTGTACACTTTCTCACTTTTGTTGTGTGATGTGTGAACATTGGTAATATATTTTTGTTTAAGATTTGAGTCAAAGTTTAACTTCCGACGCAAATAGTTCAATGCGGTAATAATTATCTGTTGTCATAAGTAAAACTTTGTCGGTATTTCCTCTGCATGTGACGTGACGAGACGCTTGGGGCGAACTTTCACATACATACCTAATGTCATAAATATGCACGGAGGAACATTGGACGTTAATGCGCCATACCATACCACAAAGCAAATGTTAGTCTTCTTACATGGAAGGTGACGGTAGAAATTTGGTATGAGGTGTGACACCACCCGCAGTTTTGTTATATAATAGCGCATAACGTTAACGATAATTAATAGTACGTTACTGTACCTACGTAATGTACTATTAATTTAGATGGTCCAATGGCTCTATAGAACACATGATTCTTAAACGAAAATTGCTGGTTTAAATTCGGGAAATCATTGAATTTTCATGTGCTTAATATACATATAAACTGTACTTGCTGCAAATACTGTTTGATACTATTTATATCATTTAAATCGTTTTTGAAGGTTATCACAATTATGATAAGGATGTTTACTTTTTTATTATTGATTTTATTTTATATTTACTAATACAGAAATTGTATTAAACGTGACAATCCCATATACTTATTAAACTAGCGTGTACGGTATCAACACAGTGTACGAGTACGAAATTGACCATTACGAAAAAACCTGCGATAGAACCTGCAAGATGTATTTACCATAAAATGTGCGTAGGACCGATTTGATCGTGAAACATTGTTTGTATTATAATTGTCAAAAATTATTAATTAAGCATTTTTTTCTTTAAGAGTTATTACAATTCAATAGTAACTATAATTTTTCAAAATAAAAGGATTTTATTCCCTGTTAGGAAATCAGTTATACTAAAAGTGTAACGCATTGGCTTCGAAACTTCCCTGAGTATAATTCGCTACTAACTTATAATCTTGAGTATTTTTAAAAAATGTTGTACCTACTCACTTCCGTGTTTTTTTTTAAAACCGCACCAAAAAACGATACTTTGTTCATTTGTTGAAATATTTGTTTTAAAAATCAGCGAATATTATTTACATTATGCGGTTAATTTATCTATACCACAATTGTTTTCTTGATATCAACAACGATATAAATAATACGATTATATATATTTACATTCGGGAATTGTTTGATAACATATATTTATTTATTGGTATATGTAATTTCCACCAAATTAAATAGACGAACGACTTTTGTCTCTTTGTTTCTTGTAAGTACCTTCCCTTTTTATAAGTGAAGACCGACCATTGAAGATATGCCTGTTCCATCCAGGTGAAATAGATCAGCAGAGATGATAACCGTCCATTATCTGATATTTCACAACCAATCACCAATCGTACCTAAAAATGATACCGAAGTATTATATCTTATGCTTCTTGATTGCTTAAATGAGTTGCTGGTTCACTGATTTTGTCTGTTCAATTGATGCGAAATATATTTATGACGGTAGCACCAGATCTTGGCTAGGAGTAAGTACGGTAAGGTTTTTGTTTCACCGTTCATAACCAACACAAAATTCAATTGTTGTTGTTAAATAAAGGACAGCTATAAGCCCTGTAAGCGTCTTAATTTCTTCATCGGTATAACATTTTTTATTCAATCAAATTCGAGTTATTGGTGCAATTGAACGTACTCAAGATTGTTCCCGGCTACGCAGGTATATCTTATGGCTAAAGACGGAGTTTCTTGATATGACAATTACTCCCGATTTGAATATGGAAGACCCAGCTTCATTAGTGATTCCTAATATGTTTCTGTATATTCTGTACGCATATATTATGTTATAACTGCTATTTGTATAATAATACAGAATCCTGCACATAAGCAATATAAAATAATTGAAATTACCCATGACATTTAATTCCCATATTTAAAGTTCTTTCATATGATTTATTTAAAATAAAAGCTACATAAGTAGCATAATATAACAAATTGCTTCATGAACGTCACACATGCCCTTTGGTTTGTTTTTTAATGTAGCTGAAGATAAAACTTATTTTAATCATAAAAAAATACTATTATGATGCAATTTTCAAATTTGTTGAGTCATAAGATTACACTTATCAATAAAGTTTGTATGGTTGTTTACCTGACTTTTTTTTTCGCTGTGGAAATGCATTTACGCATACCCCTCGCAAGGTGAAAAGCGGGGGGGTGGGTATGTGGGACTCGACGGCTTGAGTGCAAGGCCGTGATACCCACTAAAACCACAGTGTATACTTCCACGCCACGGGGGTACCAAGGGGTCGCGTGAACATTCTACCCTGACACCCCGGTGGATAGCCCGAAGGCCACAACGTCTCTGGCGACAGATGGAGATGTTGGGCTCCGCCGCCAAAACACCTTGACCTCTCCCGGCTGCAGGGAACGGACAGAACAGACAGAAGAGGACGGCAACCTGAAAACACCGCATCTACAATTCCTCTGCGGCCTCACCGCAACGCAACAAATGGTGCGCCCCCATTTGGTCGCAGAAGATAGGGCGCGCGCCAACGCAACACCGACACGCCTCTCCTCCCGCGATCACTTCCGACTGCGAGGGACAGACAGAACTGTGCCCCACTCCCGCACTCTTGAGGCCCATGAGGAGCGCCCCACACCCGGGATCCCGCTTAGCTTCCCCGTGGCCCACCTTACCACGGGTACTGAGCCCCCCACCACGACAAGATGGATATCCCATTCGGGGGGGTTGCTTAACTGACAAGGATGACATTTAGAATAAATAAAAAAAACAGATAGAATGTTCTAAAGATTTGTATGTAAGACAAAAGATTCTTGGAATCGCCTTCCCTAGTAACTAGGTATTTAGATTATAATCAAATTGTCACGGAAGCAATACGTACTTTCCACATCCATTCTTACCAAAAGGTCAAAACAGATTGTAGAATTACAAGACTTGAACTTCAAAGCAGTTTTTATGCACCATCGTCCTTATTAGGTGCAGCTCCTTGCTTGCTTGCTTGCTCCAACGTGGATGGAACACACTGGCTCGACGTGTATACTTTAGTGTTAGTGATGAGAGTCGTTGGCGGTTTCGCTTGGAAAAGGAAATATTTAAACTTTTACTTCAAATTAGTTTACAGTGGAAGCGCAAGATCAAAACTTTATGGTCGAGATAAATTTTGCTTGGACATCGATTTTACGCGTTTCCCCCATATGACACGCTCTTCCTACACTGCACTTCGTACATATACTCAATCGTATCGCCAATAAAATCGATGCATGAGGTGTCCAAGTTTTCAGCGCGTTCACGGGTTTTAAGTAATGCATAAGCCTCCGAGTCGTGGGTCCCCGTACTTATTGCCCCCCGGACCGCGAGGCACAATTAGGTCCGACATTCTTAATAATTTTTATAAATGGTTTGGCATATGGCATTTATAAAATCTAAATTCCAATTGTTTGCAGATGACTTGAAAATTTACAGAACCATTAAAAGCTAAGCCGACGTCGAAGCTGTACAACACTACGACTTCGATACTGTTTATTCGTGGTGCACAAAAAATGCTGTCTGAATATAGAAAAGTCGTTGGGCTGGGGCTATAAAATAAACAATATGACCTTAAAAGATGTTTCTAGTATAGAGATATGGAAGTTTTCATAGATTCAGCTTTAAGCTTTCGACAACATATTGAGCATATTACATCGAAGGCATCAAAGATATCAGGTTTAGTTTTTAGGTAAATGAAAGTATTTAAGGACCATATTTTGGCAATTCTTGTTTTTAAAAGTATTGTGCGTAGCATCTTTGAGTATTGTAGCACCATTTGGAATCCAGGGTACCAAGTTTACTCCGACAGAATAAAACGAATCCAGAAACGATTTCAGACTTTAAATGTTGTCAGCTGTTCACATATGAATCTCGTCTTACTCATTATAATATTAAGTCACTCAAGGAGCGTAGAAACCTTTCAGACGTAATTTTTCTGTCTAAATTGATAAATGGCCTAAAATGCTCCTGATTCACCTCAACTGCTCGGCCTCGACCGTTTAAGTTTCCCAGTGCCTCGTAGCCACTTCAGAATCGCATTTCGAATCGCATTTCGCAATCGTTTTTTTTTTTGCCTAATACAAGAAGCACTTTACTTGTTGGTAGAGCTTTGTGCAAGTTCGTCTGGGTAGGTACCACCCACTCATCAGAAATTCTTAACTCAAAACAGCAGTACTTGTTATTGTTGTGTTCCGGTTGAAGGGTGAGTGAGCGTAATTACAGGCACAACGGACATAACATCTTCATCATCATAGGTGATGTAAGTGATGGTTAACATCTTATACAGTGCCAATGTCTATGGGCGTTGGTGACCACTTTCTATCAGGTGGCCCATATTCTCGTCCGCCTTCCTATATAATAAAAAAATGCATTCTTTGCCAACATGGTCCAGAATGCTATCTTTTGCTAATTGTTATAGAGATACTTTAGATAATTCAAATATAACATCTGGACCATTCAAAAGATAATGTCTACACACAACGCTTAATTATAAATTTATATTATTTATTTGTATATACATTTTTTTAACTACCATTTAAGCATATAACGTCCACATCGAAAAGACAAAATTGAAAATATTTTCTGTTGCTTGTATAATTCAGCTGCAATCAGTTTTGTAGACTAAATAAAAAAAATCTGTAAAAATGATTACAACCATTTTCATTTAATAGCTTTAGCTAAATCGCAATAACTTTATGAACAGGCTACCAGTAAAGCAACCATGGATATACTTTCATAATTTAAGTTATAAAAAGGGAATTATTGCCGATTAAAAAATAAAATATTTTTTTTAAGATCAATAAAAATCATATGAGCCCCATTTAAGCATAAATGTTGTAATCAAAGCAGGAGTCATTTAAAACGTGCATGCACAGCTTTATAAATTACTTAGTCTGTGGCAAATTGTTCTTTCTTTTCGTTTCGCATCAGCCATCAGCTGCGAAGAAGTTACTCCCTTTTCTAATAATTAGTCTTCATTAAAATGGCTGATAATAAATTGTATGAAATATTGGGTGTTTCGAGAACTGCAAGCGAATCAGAAATAAAAAGAGTAAGTACTCCCTTTGTTCATAGATGATTTTGTAAAGACAATGTGAACTTCAGTGCCCTTTGTCAAGCGTGCTTGAATCATACGATCAATGCTGCCTGTATGTGAATTTATCTTTTACTATTTCAGAATTACCACAAACTTGCAAAAGAGTATCATCCTGATAAAAATCCGGCAGCTGGTGATAGATTTAAAGAAATTAGCTATGCCTATGAAGTTTTATCGGATCCGAAGAAACGACAAACCTATGACAAATTCGGATTGAAAGGATTACAAGAGGGTGGTCAAGGTGGAGGCTTTCCGCCTGATGATTTCTTGGGTCACTTTTTTAGTGACATATTTGGTATGGGAGGTGGTGGTGGCAGAGGGAGAGGTCGGGCTCGCGGGGAAGATACTATACATCCATTGAAAGTATCTTTGGAAGATATGTACGTTGGTAAAACGGCAAAGTTACAATTAAGTAAAAATGTTATCTGTGGCCCATGCAAAGGAGTAGGTGGTAAGCCAGGATCAGTTGCATGCTGTCGCGATTGTCATGGTCAAGGTATTAAAGTTTCTTACCAGCAGATTGGACCTAATATGACTCGCCAATTTCAGACCCGTTGTCCTACTTGTCAAGGACAAGGTGAAACAATAAATGATAAAGATAAATGCCCCAAATGTAAAGGAAAAAAAGTACTAAATGAGATCAAAATACTAGAAGTACATGTTGAGAAAGGAATGAAAGAAAATCAAAAGATATTCTTTAGAGGTGAGGGGGATCAACAACCTGACACTCAACCTGGTGATGTTATCATAGTATTGCAGCAAAAATCCCATGATGTGTTCAAAAGAACTGGTGATGATTTATTGATGGAACGTGAAATTAGCTTGACAGAAGCTTTGTGTGGCTTTGAATTTGTTGTGAAACATTTAGATGGACGAGACCTCCTTGTGAGACATTTGCCTGGAGAAGTAATTAAACCAGGTGATTTGAAAGGAATACAGGGAGAGGGAATGCCTCAATACAAAAACCCATTTGAAAAGGGAAACCTGTACATCAAGTTTGATGTTACTTTTCCTGAAAATAACTTTGCTTCTGAGGAACAACTCAAAAAAATTGAGAGTATATTGCCCCCCAGACCAGCCTTTGTTATGCCAACAGGTGAAGATGTTGAGGAAGTGAATATGATGGAGTACACAGCCAGTGAGAGAAGTCGTGGCCGTGAAGAGGCATATGCTAGTGATGACGAAGAAAATATGCATGCAGGGCCTGGAGTACAATGTGCTCATCAGTAGCTTAATAAAAATAAATCTGAAGTTATGGATTTGTACTCAGACCTCACATTATGTAATTCATTTAAAACCTTTAGGTAGTTAATATTTACAATAACATGTGACATTCAAATTCGCAGGATGCTAGACATTTAATTGAATATATTAACTTGCAAGCTCTGATAAGTCCAGAATATAAAATTTATCACATCATTGCAATAAACCGCCTTATTTATGTATTATAAAATACTTTTTTAAAATATTTTTTTACATTAATGTTGAGGAAATGGTAAAATTATTAGTAATGGTTTAATTCAATGTGATTCATTCCATACCACAGGTGCATGTATCTGGTTCGGTTAATATTATCATTTTAAAATAAATTGTTTTATTTGCTAATAATGAAATTTTATTGTATTTAAGAAGGCACATGTAGTTTTTAAGTGAAATTCATAACCAGTAAACAAAATATAATATTCCATGCAATGTTAACAGTGTCATTGCTAATAAAATATAACATGATATTTATAGCTAAAATTGTTTGGTCAAATTTAGAAACTGTTGAAATGTGTTTAAATTCTCCCAGGTTATAGAACTTGTTTAAAAAGAAAATTTTCAGTTAATAATAAATGGTAACATATTCTGTAGTATGCACTTAGACAAGTAATCAATAGAAATAAAAAATAATCAGAGAATTAAAACAGCCTCTGAAATTCTGTCTTGTGTTTATGTCTTATCATCATGTAGAAAATTAGGAAAATAAATGTATTACAATACTCCAAAAAAAACTCTTTTTATAATAGCACATATAGTTTGTATTTTGACTTTGTACATATGTATAATAGCAATTGTATTATAGATTGGATGGAACTTATAATAAAACAAGTTAAAAAATAAGTTATCTGTCTATCTAGTTTAAAATGTTAGAAACCTTTTCACTAAAAAATAAACACTTATGAATTAATAACTTCTCAATATGCAGTGATTCAGTTATTTAACATTTAAATACTCTTAACAATATTGAAAACTATTTATTTTTAGTGTTTATATTTTTGATTGGATCATTTTATATGTAATATTATAATTAATCGTTAATCTAATTTCTAAACACACATTATCATTAATTATCCAACAACCCACAAAGCAGAAGTCAGGTAGAATATGCTCAAAATTTACATACATATCCAAATTAGACCTTCGCGTAGCATTACGACATTTACAGGTTACTATACTTAATTTTCTTTTATTACTTATCAGTCGTAAACAAATTATGAGAACTTTCTCTAGTACATCTTGCATTGAAGTAGTTCAATCTAGATTATTAGTTATTCAATGTTAATGAGCTTAGCAGTGAAAGTGTTGAAAATGGTCATTAAAACCAAATTGATAATACAATCACGTGTTACAAATACTTGCAGATTTGACGACGACAAGCTGGCATCAGTTCAATCAGTTACCTTGGATCAAGATTTACAACATATTCCCAACGATCATTTGATTCGTTTTTTTAAAATAAACGAACAACTTAAACTTAAGGGTGCTTGCAGTCAATGTTATTATTGTTGCTATAATATTATGAACAATATCATTTACCATTTGCTTAGAGTAAAAGCTATAATTTGTGGAAGAAATGGCTTTGGATGCTCACTATTATGAATTATTAAAGTTTCTTTATTAGGTAGAAAAAATTAAAAATACAAAAATTAAAATGGGAATAAAAATTTATTTTTCCTAGAAGATAATATGATCCAGTATAATTAACAATGTTAATATGACATGATCTCATATTTAGAGGGTTGATGTAAATTAAAGAGTAAGAGTTAAGGTGTCTTAACAGGCATCAAAAATATAGAGGTTTTCTATACCATAGATCCATTCTTAACCAATTTTTTTTTCCTCTGGTGAGTCTCCTTTTTCATTTTAAAAATAAAACTAAAAACATGCAAAGAGGCTCCACTCCGAAATGTTAAATTACAATTACACTGCTCAGTACTATTTAACAATTTTAACTTAAATGGATTAATAAATTATTAAAACAATTATATAACATTCTCCTTTGAGGCAATACAGCTGTATCATACAATGTTTTCACCTTTAAAGGATGTATTTTCAATATACATTCTCAGTACATAACAAGTTCACATCTTAAATCTGACCTGAGATGTTACCTTTTGATAGAGGGTTGAGTAATTTATTTAAATTTTGGTATTTGTTTCTCATTCAGACTCTTTAGAAATTGATTCAATGGATTCATAATATCTTTGAAAATCCCTTCTACTTCTACAAAGAATGTTTAAATTAATTTCACTCAGACCTAAACTTTTAAGCTTTTCTAATCTCAATTTAACAGTATTTTGAGAAGCCGCAAATATTCTAGGCTTGTCCACAATTTGTTCAACATTAAAACCTTCTTTAATCAAAAAATCCAAGAAACTTTTTGCCTGCAAAAAAATAATAATAATATTAATCCAAATCAATAAAATATTGTTAATTTTACGTTTATATATTTAACAGTAAATATAGTTACCTTTTTGACTCTGATAGTTTTAAGAGCAGGTATTTTGACATACATATCTTCAATAACATCTGGTGTAGTATTTAAGCGGTTGGCAAGATACATTTTTGTTGTTTTATTTTCTCCCAATATTGTCTTAGTTTCTTGATTTATTTCAATAGATCTATAAGAATTATTACACAATTACTATAGCTAAAACTACTAACTGATCTCTTTTATAAATTGTATATATTTAATAAGCTTCCTTATTATTAAACCATTTATATTTTATAAATATTTTATTCAGAATAAAATTATTAATGAAAGTGGAATGTTTTGAAATTTGAATTTGGCTCCATATACAAGAATTTTCTGACCTGCTTAATATTTCTTCAGAACAACGAACCATCCATGGGTACAGATTTTCAACACCTAAATTTCTGACCCTTAGAAGCCTTTCATATATGGTTTTATGATGATACTTGAGGACCCATAAATCACGTTTTATGCGATCGCCAGGAACATTCATATCTAAAACATGAATATTAAATCATATATATACCACATTCAATCATTAATTAAATTGCATACCAAATATACCTACCTCTTACCTAATAGTACATTTAAAGAACTTTCTAACCAATCAAATGATAATTTGTATATAAAAGTCCTTTTTATGATTAGTTCACTTAAGTTAGAGGGTGGACACTGTAAGAAATACTTTTTTAAATTAAATAATCCTAAAGCATTAATTTTATGCATATATCTTTAAGTTTTACCTTAATTCGATGGGCAATATAATACAACCTGTTTTTGCAAAAGCCATTCTCTGCATCATTTTTAGTCGTTTTGTGAATTTGCAGTAGTGATTTCACAGGTAACTTGAAAAAAGGCGTTGCATCTTTCATTGACAGGAAATTTAATTCCTTGATTATTCTTTCTTTAGATGAATCAAAATCTATTATATTAAATAAAGATAAGTCAATATAAATAAATTAAATAGAAATTTTAAATTGATAAAACTGATAAGTACCTTTTATTTCAGTTTTAAATTCGTGGTTACCTAAACTTTTATTTGCTTTATTTATAAAAAATATAGAAGAAAATTTGCTTTTCAATTGATGACTTTTCTGAAAGTTATTAAAAGGGTAGGAAACAGAATATAATGTTCGAACAAAAATATTACGATTTCTTAAAAATATTAATGAAATTAAATTTCTAGTAGCCATTATCTTGTTTTTTTTTAAATGTAACAATATTTTTGTGGTACATATCAAAAAGAAACAGTTGCATAATATGCTTAAGTACAAATATGATTCAGAAAAAAATAATGACAATGTCAATATAAAAATTTTATCATTTTTAATTTAATACGATATAATTTTCATTTGTGTATGCACAAGTCGTATAAATTTCTCTGTATTTTAGTACAAAGCTCGACATTTGACGTTTATAATATGACAAATGACAGTAATTTTGAAACAAGATAAGTGATACAGAATATATTATGTACAAAATTTAAAGATAAAAATGACAAATATTTTTTCGAATAAAACAAGTTCATCAATTTATTTATATTAATTGGAGTATCGGAAAACTTTTTGTAACAGATACTTATAACAGTTAATGATTAACTGATAACACATAAAATTCTAGGCCAAGATTCAAGGGAAGGCCCGAGGGGTTATTTTTTATTTTGAATTTGAATAGAACCAAATCGGCCCCTGTTCACTGAACTATCTCTATAAATAAAAATAATTTCATTCTATTACTATAAAAATGCTTAATATAATATAAACGCAAATTAGCACTCCGTTGCAAGTAACCTAAAACTCATCTAAAACTATAGTCTAAAACTCATCTAAAACTATAGTTTTAGATGACTTTTATACACCTTGGTGTTGTATGGAGAAAACAACCTTTATTAACTCCAAATTTCAAATTTGAATTTCAAACGCCAACCCCAACTGTTTTCTTTAAAAATCATTGTATCTAATGAGAGGGTGCTACCTATCCAGACGAGCTTGGACAAAGCAATCAGTGCATTTGAATGGCACAATAAAATTGAATGGTTTCACTCGGTGGTAGAGCTTTGTGCAAGCTCGTCTGGGTAGGCACCACCCACTCGTCAGATATTCTACCAGTCAGTGCCAGCCAGTGAGTCAGCCAGTGTAATTACAAACACAAGAGACACAACACTAACCTTGAGAACATCTTAGTTCCCAAGGTTAGTGGCGCATTGGCGATACGAGCGATGGTTAACATTTCTTACAATGCCATTGTCTATGGGCGTTGGTGACCACTCACCATCAGGCGGCCCATACATTACATAGCAACTATAAATATTTTGGCACGTATATAACTTAACTATAACTTTGTAATAATTTGCCACCAGATATTACTGTAGCTGATTTATTTTTATAGTGTTCAACTGATTGCCAATCGTCAAGACAACTAACATGTATTATATACTGTAATTATTATATACTAGCTGCCAGTCCCGACTTCGTACGGGTAAAATAAGAATTTTATCCCGTGCATTTTTTAATCAATAAGATATAAACATTCATCAAATTACAAACATTAATCAAACTTTACAATAATATAGCTCATACAACAAAATAACAAATTGGCTATAATTTATAAAGCTATTGAGTAAATTGACCAAAATGCCCTATGTGCCTGTAGTTTGATAGAATAAAAAAGGGTACGCTTGCTCTTTTATAGTTTTAACTATACCCAACAGCTTAGATAGACGGCGGGGTATTTAATATTTTTATAAATTAAATTTTACTTCAAGCCATTTAAGTAACTACAAATATATTAAGTGAAACTACAGGAATTCATAATAAGTTCACTGATGATTATTTAAAGAATAATCATCATCTTCAAAAAAAAAAAACCGTTACTAAAGTTTCTCTTAACAGAAGGGCATTTCATACATATTACTATAAAGATGATAGATGGGGTAGATTTCGAAGCAACATTTATCCTTTACTCACGCGCGGGCGAAGTCGTGGGCAACAGCTAGTATAGGCGACAGCGGGACGCGGGGGCGCGCAGGCGGTTGCATCGCGCGTTAGTATGATTGTATGTATTGAATTTATTTAGTGCGCGATAGTTTTAAAATTACGATAACTCTTAAAATATTAATTTAATTTGGGTGGTGTAAAGGGCAATTATAATATACATGAAATGCTTAAAGTAAATAACGTATTTATGAATAAGGATTAATATAATATCCGTTTTTATATAATTGGAATATAACATTTTTATGTAACCATTTTTTTACATTAAAGTGGGTATAGTTAGCTATCCTTAAAAGGTAGACATATGATAGATAGGTAGGTAGATCTATGAAACGGGAACAATTTCACCATACATTATTTTGTTATAATTAAAAGGGATTTTACAGCGTTTTCGATGAAAGCTCCCAATCGGCTCGTTTTTTTCCGACTTCTTCAACAATTATCGTCATATTTCATTATTGTCGTAATAAAATTATACACGTAAACTTCCTATTGAATCACTTTATCAATTGGTGAAAACCGTATGAAAATCCGTTCAGTATTTTTTTAGTTTATCGCGTTCATACAGACAGACAGGAAACGCGGGAGACTTTGTTTTATAATATGTAGTGATAATCATTTATAGATCCTTTTCACTGAAAGTTCAATTATTATTGTTCAAGTCTACGGAAAAAATTATTCACTTCAAATAATCTTGCATAAACTAAATATGGGATATACTAATGGGATAGTAAAAAAAATATTAATTTTTCTATATTTTATTTCATCAATCTCGATTTCGATAAGAGCTTGTTCGACGAGATCGATGCCGACGATGCTTTCTCTCAGAATTTCTACTAGAATGTCTTTCAGAATCCTTATCTTTAATAACACATCTTTCTGGTGATTCGGACCATCTCCAAGATCGAGATGATGTCCATCGAGGTCTGAAAATATAAATAATGCAAAAATATTTATGTGTTTAATGTTTAATATTAAATATACACATTTGTTTTGAAATCATCATATGCATGCATTGAATATTAGTTTTATCAATTAGTTTTCACTTATTATATATTTTTTGTGATTTTGATAAGCCATTCAATAATATTTTACAATATTTAATAATTAAAATAATACCTTTCAGAATGTCGATTTTCGTCATGTAATCTCACAGGATTTTTAAAAACATGTAGAAAATTACACGCTCTACCTTTTGGACACCTTTTACTTGATTGTAATCCTATAAGCATATCAATTTTTTTATTTCAAAAGATGAAAATAATAATTAACTATATATAACTAAAAATCAACTATTTAGTCTGTTACCATTAATTTTCTAATTTAATTATATTGGTAACATACCACATATGGCGTAATTCCACGAGAGAAGATGACAAAATTGTAGAGAAAGTTGTTTGCCCCCATACCATCGTGAATGTAAAGCACGATAAGCTAGGACAGCACTACGTACATCAGCATATTCTATGTATGTATTACCACGAAGATGTTTTTCATAATTATTACACACCTACAAAAAAGAACTTAAACTAGAAAATAATGTTAATTAAAAGTTCTTTAGATAGAAAAAAATAATAAAATGAATATATTATTATGGTTTTATAATATAACTAAATTATATTACATCATTGATACAAACCTTATAGTAGACCTTTTTTGCACTTTCAATTATAAAGCCTGATTTGAAAACCACATTTTTTCACACCTATTTCATATAATGATTTATGAGTTAAGTTAATCACAAGACTTTGTTTATATACAGTTAATATTCTTAATTTTAGTTATAATTATAAAGTAACATAGACATAAAACATTTCCTCACAAATTTTATATTTTTGGATCTTAACTATTTGAAAGGATACTTGACTTTTTAATTTAATTTACACTTGTAACTAACCTTCAATTCCACAACTTTTCCAAATTTCTGAAACTCGGGTAATATATCTAAAAAGAAATCTTTGAAGTCTTTGTAAGTATCTCTATCTTCATATTCCAACATTATGTCTGTGTCATATTCATTGTAATTAGCATTTTCTAGACCAAAATGTCCAAACATATTTGCAGCTAGAAGAATCTGAATGAAAACAAACAGAAAAAACAGCAAATTAGATAAAAATACTTTTTTTTTATAGAATAGGTAGGCGTCCGCCTACCTAAGCATAATATGGGCCCCCTGATGATAAACAGTCACTAATGCCCTTAGACACTGACATTGTAAGAAATGTTAACAATTGTTTACATTGCCAATATACCAACCCTGAGAACCTAGATGTTATGTCCCTTGTGCCTGTTATTATACTGGTACATTCACCTTTCAAACCAGAACATAACAATACCAAGTACTGCTGTTTTGCAGAAGAATATCTAATGAGTGGATGGTACCCAGAAGAGCTTGCACAAAGTCTTATCACCAGCAGTACTAACTTTAGATTGTATGTTTTTGACATTTCATATTTTGTTACGCTAAAGAATATCACACTTGGACATAATTGTGCCAACAAGTTTCAATAGCTATACAAAATAGAGAAATATGGTGAGTTCAAAAGTAAAACAGACTAACTTACTTTGCTTATACCAGGATATTTATGATTTCTAGAACATTCATCGCCAAAACGGCAACATGCTGTTTTAGTAAAGAAAGGGCATGGTTCACAATTTGGTTTACTTTCATATAAGATCAATAGTTCTTGAGGAGGTTCTACTAAATCTCCATTTAAAAATTTCTCTAAATTATTCATAAATATTTCTTGTCTTTTCCTATTTTCCTCTTCAATTTCTTTTAACCGCTCTACAGCTCTTTCTTTCCTTTGTTTTTCCATTTCCCATTCCTAAAAGATAAATAATGAGTTTTATATAATTTTGGCTTTGTAACAAAATCATTGTATTTCACTTTGAAGGATGGCATGTTTTAGTTTATGTGTTCCAACACATAAACTAAAACTTTATTATTGAAGGATGAAGACAAGTTTTTTGAAATAATTAAGTTTTAATAATTATATTTTAAAAGCATATTGATAAGAGTTAATTGAAATATTTCTTATATATCTAATCAAGTCTCATACTCTCAAACAGCTTAAAATAAAATTTTGTAGAAACTTTACAATTAAAACATAGCTAGGCTAAACTATTATAGTACTGACTTTACCTAATAAACCCTACAAGTTGCCTTATTAAATATTAATATTATAAAACGATATACTAACTAATTTTAATTTAGCTTGCTGTTGAAGTTTCTTTTGGAGTAATGATTCGTTTTTGATCTGTATTTTTTTCCATTGCTGTAATGATTCTAGTTCAGCTTGAACCCATTTGTCATTTTCAATCTTATTTGATTTTTCGATTTGTTCAGCCTCAAGTAACTCTAATGCCTCTTGCTCTTTACACCACTTTTGATATTCAAGTGATGATTCTAAAAATATATAAACATACGATATTACTTTTTGATCAAAATATTTAAAATAGTACACTACCACTATCACTAAATACTGTTATTAAAAAGTTTACAATAAAAATGTATTTACTATTTTTACTTGATATGTTACCTATTTGTTTTGCTTTTAGAGTTCGAATCCGTCTTCTTCTTTCTTTTTTAACCATATTACGCCACTCTGTATGCCTAATAAATAAGAATTATTGAAATAAAAACACCTTCAACTATGTATCTTAATATAAAAGACAACATTATATTTAAAGAAAGTAAATATTACCTTCCCATTACAATAGCGAATAGTGATAAGTTTTTTTCATAATATCTGTTAGTTTGACGAAAGGAGACAGTCAAATTATCGTATCATCGATAAAAAAATTGTCTTGAATGTAAAAATTGCAAAACTAAACATAAAATTATTATCATAAACTTTTTATTTATCTATTTTTTAAATCATTCAGAGACTTCCAGTTTAAACTTCAAAGAAAAACGTAAATAAAAAAATTAATTAACTTGACAGAATATATTCAATGTTACCACTTCTTAATATTTTAATGGTGCTTAAAAACCGATATTACGATACTTGTTTATTAATGATATAATTAACAAGCTATGCCACGTGGTGTCACCCGCGAAAAATTAATGAAAATAAGCCTAGAGCTCTTCCTCGACAAAAGGACTATCCAACACAAAATATTTTTTAAATTCGGACCAGTAGTTCCTGAAATTGGCCGGATCAAACAAACAAACTCTTCAGTTTTATATATTAGTATATATATATAGATTATGTTATTTTACGAACAAAAAACAAACATTTGTCAACTGCTTTTTATCTAATCTATCTCAATAATATATTTTTAGAGATTTTTCTCTTGTAGAGTAATTATATCTTATTTGAATATGCCACCATTAATCTGTGTTGATCCTCTATATACAAATGTTACATAACTAACTGTTTTAATTAAACTGAAGGTAGTCTTAAAATACGATTTTGAAGTTAATATAGCTACTGGTTATTTCAACCTATCGTCTATATTTACTTCATAAAATATTTCAATTACTTATTATTCATGGATAGACATAAAGAAAAACTGAAAAGTAATATTTTAAGTAATAATGAGAGTGAAATAAAAGAATTGTTAGAAAATGGATTTGATCCTAATTTTGAAAATGGTTGGCCTATAAGACTAGCAGCTCGATTTGGTTTTTATTCAATTGTTAAATTATTTATTCAATATGGAGCAAATCCACATTCATTAAATGAAGCTGGTAAATATATTTGCAAATTTATTTTTATAAATGTGCAATTGGTGTTAAATACCTCCCTTTCAATAAAATTATACATGTACTGGTTTACATATTACTTTATTATTATTCTCATTTTACAGGTGCATCAACTTTGCAGCTTGCGGTTTTTTCTGGATTACACTGGGAAACCGATGACTGGACATATTTATTGTCGTGTTGTGACTCATCTCAGCTGGCTGATGGCGCTGCCGTTGCTGTCATTTTTAACAATATAGCAGCTTTAAGGAAAATACTATGTACTGGACGATGTAACACCAATATACCAACTACGTTAACTGGTTAATAATTTTATATTCTAATTTGATACCTATGTAAATAATATTTTCCTACGTGATAATAATTATAAGATTGCTTACAATCAGTGGTATTAAATACTATAATCTATAACTTTCGTTAGGTGTGAACACGTGAAATCTTTTTGTTGTTTATTGGTAAACCACAAGATACTTAGGCAATTTGTCGTCTCGAATTCATGCTATTCATAGATTTGACAGATTTTTTTATTTACATATTAACAATTTTAATTTTATTTATTTGAAGGTAAAACAGTGGAGGATTTAGCAAAAGGATATAAAATGCAATACATTTTAAACTTCCCAGTAGTTCAAAATAGCCTTCAAGTGTCATCACGGCCATCTCCTCGTATGCCTAGATCGGTAAATAACATCGACTTGATCATAGGCTTAAGAGGAATACAAAAAATATTTTAAACATTTCTTAAACAATATGTAGTTTAATTACTAATGATGATATTTTTGTTCTTCAGGATGTAAGAAATTCTCAAATTCGACAGCAAGGTAATAGAAATTTGTCGCCCTCGGTCGCGCGATTCTTTGATCTAACGGCCGGCCAGTCAGCTCTAAGTCCACCACAAAGCCCATTAGGATCGATATTTAGTTCAACAGCTCAACAATTGTAAATGTTCTGCATTCTCTATTGAAATTGAGATGTTTTATAAAGCGAAATGTTTAGCATCTACTATCAATACCTAGCATTAATATGACAAAATATAATTAAAAAGCACATACAATTATACAAACATTTTTTGTATGCGAGTAACATTTGCGACAACAAAATGTAAAAGCACAAAATGTTAAAAACGGAGAAATATTTTAAAGGGCTTTAATCTTTTTTGACGAAATATTTTATAGTGAAATGACGTATTTTATTGTTATAATGTATTTTTTTATAATGACACAAAAACCATTTTGAGATTTTTTATATAAATTTTAATGACTCGTATCTTATTTGGTAATATTTTTGTATGAATTATATAAAATATAACGATGAAATCTTTTATAAACAATTATTTTACATTTAACATTTTTTTAGAAATTTCTGTAATAACAGTGTGGTTTAATGGTAAAATTATAATTAGTAATAAAAAAAAAATCAAAGAAAGAGTTTGTTTTATTGTATTTTATATAAATTTATTTATAATTAATAATAAAAATAACCTTAATGTTGTGTTGGCGTGCAGAGACTTATTTGTTGAGTTTCTGATAATTTACCATTTATTACCTATAAAAAAATTATAGGTTAACGTTATTATTCTCGTGAGACTTATGGTTAAAATCGTCATGGAAACAAAGAAAGATTTATAAGGCAGACCTTCCACCATCGAATTATCATATCATGTCCATTATCATGTAAATTCCAAATAAAAAGTTCGTCTAATTAAAAATTATTTGATGTCTCCCCTTTTTTCCCTTCAAGGCTTTTAATCTGGCCTTGGAACTATCAACTAACTACACAGCACTATAATGTCTGCCACATGAGCAAATCATATTTCATTAGCTCTAGAATAAATATAGAAATTTTGTTTTGTTCTCATCCGTTACTACTTACATTATCACAGCCGTTTTCATGGTAACATGAGTCGTTCATAATCGTTAGAGGAACCCCGAGTATATACGGCATTTTAAGCTTTATTGTACTAATAAACTTTGATAGTATTATATTCTGAAAATGAAATTAATTTGAGAAATACACGATAAGTCCAATTATTGAAGATGAATAACAATTTAAGAAAACAGATTTAAATAAAAATCAAAGCCCGCATGGAATACATAATTATATGCAATGAACACAACCGTTACATCTGTATTCATTGATATAGGTAAGTATGCAAAGTGAACCGAAATCGTTCTGTGTATTTTTGCTTTCGTATTAATTTGCATTTGTAGATTTTTTTTACAATATATTTTAAGTTAATACACATTCTGATGAACACATTCACGTGAAATATGTATTTGGTGCAGACCAGCTGTATGGCTTTTCAAGTTATTTGTGTATGGTCTACCTTTTAACGAAATGTCGTATATATAAACAAAAATTAAGCACATTAATGGCGCATGTCCGGTAACAGAAGTATTTAGGTACTTACCCCATTTACCCAATTATGACAAGAAATACCGGTTGTAGTTATAGAAAATAAACTTACTTCAGCATTTTTTGGTAAGGGCGTGATGATAGGATAGCTTCTTAGAAGACAAACCTCTGGGTACGTCAGAGGCTCGCCGCGCCAAAAGCGAACTGTGTAGTATGAATATTCTTCATCCGGCAGTCGATATCCGTGCTAATTACAAATCGTCACTTTTATTCTTGTAAGTTGAGTGTGCTAGCGATTTCGTTATGTATAGTTAGGAGTATATATAAAAAACCCTCCGTTTAAGAAGAAGATTTGTGCCTCGTATCAACAAAATGAAATTATTACATAAAACCTTCTTACTCGCTGGCAAGCACACAGGTGTGGATAGAATTTAGCCTCTACGTAGGGAAGCATTGTTGAGCGCTCAACGTTAATATAAATCTTAGTTAAGAGAAATTGCGTTAATAATAACGGTCTATAATATAGTCATATTATCGTGTCGAGTCGTGTCTTGTTGTGTCATATCGTTTCACATCGTAATATATATGCACGATGACAAAACAATAATATAATTATATTATACACAATTACAGTTACACAATTTGAATATTTAGAAAAACCCCTAAATCTAATAAATAAATGTTGCTCTATTGATGTAACAATAAATATTTTGAGACTTGCAATATTTTTCCAGTGCCGACGTATATCCTTGTAACATTTAAAATCTCCTGACTTTGGTAAAGACTCACTGTATTCTTCAATGACGGCCTTATTTAGGCTTGAATTAAGAAGACAACCTTTATTGAGATGTTAAAATTACATAACGAACACCAAATTATTAAAAATTTAAATACCTCGGTAGAACTGTTATACTTTCCCCCGGGATTAATTTTTCTTTCGATTTTATAAGGTTTATTTTAACCGGTTTTAATTCTAGTATTGTGTGGTCATCTGTAACGGTTATACAATTTTAAATGCAAAGAGTAGAGTCACACCCACGGTCTTGTATACAGGTCTTGCAACAACAGTAGTGGGGGTACGTCACACCTATTGTTATTATTACATTAATAGCGACTTAAAATTGTGTGACTTACCTAAATTTTGATAGTGTTGCCATATTTATAAGTACATATTTATAAAAAGTAAATTAGAAACAATTTAATAAAATATTGTATTTATATTACTTTAAAGCATATTGAACTTATTTTTAAACTTTATTAAGTTCGCAGTTATCGATAAATAACTCTATTTTACCATTACTAAGCACAACACATTGAAGTTGCTACGGTAGAACCTTAATAATCAAATGTCGTTACAAAAACAGTTCAAACCCATAAATAAATAGACTTATATTGTATTATTGGATCTATGGTCAATTAGATACATTTCACTTTTTATGGGCTCTTATGGCTAATGAATATAAAATTAGATAGGAAAGTACTAATTTATTTACCCTTTAATGTGCCTCCTTGGCTGAAAAATAAAATCAATTAGTATGTAAGCACTTACCATTTACAAATAGTTTCAATGTCATACCATCTTGAGGCCCAAAAACTTTTAAAAAGTCTCTGTTATTAATAAAATAATTTGGGCCAATGTAATTCCACACGGGTGCAATTTTAGCTGACATTGTATAAAAAAAACACATTGAATAAACATCAGATGTTACTTCATGAATGCCACCGTCCTTAAATTGAATTCCGAGTTATAAATCAGTACATAATTAACAAATTAGATAATAATACTACAATTACTCACTTGAATCAAAGAGTACTTTATAAAAAGTGAATTTAAGCGGTCGTAATCATCACCTATTCTATTAAAAATAAGATGAATTTTCTTAACATCATTTTTATCAGGACAAGACAATATAGAAGAAGCCGAAAATATAATCATCCTGCAATATTAAATTCAATAATTAATTATTGCTTAATTAACTGGATACTGGATAGAGTACCTAGTTGAGGTAGCTTATTTTGTCCTACCTGCATTTGAGTATCTTCCAATGGTAATTTGATGGTGCAGAACGATCGTGTTTGTCTTTGACGTTTGCTATAGCCTTAAGGTAACATAAGTTATTGAAATTTGCATTTAAAATTTTATATGAATAATAACTCGACATCTTGAACAAAGAGAACAATTTTTTGATACATATATAAATTTTCCCGCCAATTATAACATTTGTTTTTTTTTTATTACCCTTGTTAGACTAGTGTTGGAAAAATATTGAAAATATAATATTTTTATAATAATTTAGGTTTATTTCCAAACCTTAACTAGGTTAGGGAACATGTACAAAAACGATTTCCCTGGTATTTAACTTAAGTCTTAATTTAGCCAAAAAAGTACCAAGCTATAAAGACAGGCTATCATTGTTTAAAACCCCTTTCCTTCTTAACTGAACAAGATACAACAACAAAATACAACGCATTTATTTTCAAATTAGTTAACGGGTCAATAGAAGCATCTTATCTGTTATCCAAAATAAAGGTTTAATTTAAACGGGGACTGCAGAAAAGGGTACCTATGATAAATAATTAAGCATTGGTGCAATTTTTAAAAAAAAATATTACACAGTTAGGTACTTAAACTTACTTACTAAAGGTAGGTAGGAAACAATGATTGTTCTTTTTTTTTTTTATTGTATAGGAAGGTGGACGAGCATATGGGCCACCTGATGGTAAGCGGTCACCAACGCCCATAGACAATGGCATTGTAAGAAATGTTAACCATAGCTTACATCACCTATGCGCCACCAACCTTGGGAACTAAGATGTTATGTCCCTTGTGCCTGTAATTACACTGGCTCACTCACCCTTCAAACCGGAACACAGCAATACAACGTACTGCTGTTTTGCGGCA
The DNA here is from genome assembly GCA_963151315.1 of Nymphalis c-album. Lineage (NCBI taxonomy): Eukaryota > Metazoa > Arthropoda > Insecta > Lepidoptera > Nymphalidae > Nymphalis > Nymphalis c-album. The sequence goes on along the minus strand of OY720590.1, from coordinate 8,622,757 downwards.
GAATATCTGATAAGTGGGTGGTACCTACCCAGACAAGCCTGCACAAAGCTCTACCACCAAGTAAACTAAAGCTAAGTGTTCACTAAATTCGAACAATTATTCCTTACAACCTTTGGTTAATTGCTTGCTCTATATCTATTATTGCTTGTCAAGACAATACTTCTCGGTTACAGTAAATAAAATAAATCAGTTTTATTGCATATAAAATCTTTATTTTGCATAAAAATACTTACATGTTTATGTCACTAACAAATCAATTTAGATAAATATGAAGTAATAAAGTAGGTCATGAAAAAAGGCATTAGACTCACGAAGCGATTTTTACCTGCAACCGCTGTGGTTGCGGGTCCTGTTGATAGATTACACATATATATATATGCCACCAATGTTCCGGGCGATAACTGCAACCGCGACGTCCGTGTTAAACGAACCGAACTCGGTCTCGTGAGTTTAGAAATTAAACAGATTTTCCGACACGATCGGCGGGCGCGGGTGAAAACCGCTTCATGAGTTCTAAGCATAAGTAGTGTAAAACTAGTAGATAAAAAACTTATTAATACATAATTATTGTCAAACGGAAATATAGCTAGACTTAGTCTAGTGCATGAAGGGTAAAGTTAATTGTTATGTTCAAACTGATCCCGTGCCTTACGCAGTACTCCCTGTGTTTTATGAATTTCTCTACAAATAGCGCGTTGCACATTTCTTTTTCTCATATTTGCTGCATTCAGCTGGGTAAGAGTTTCTGCTAGTGTTGCTTTGGTTCTTGCTAATTTTTGCTTAAGTGTAACATTTTCTTCGTACAGAGAACCTATAGAGTAAAACAATATTAATAGTTATTCTTTTTAAATTTTTGAGTTAAGACCAAAAATGTTTTTTAAATGTATGTAAAATAAATTTGAATTGATATGGTAAAAGAAACAATACATACGAGGAGACAAGTTTACTGCATCATTATGTTCCAGACTCGAAAGTCTATCACTGTCTATTCCTTGATCTGGTGATGTAGGTCTATCTTCCTCGGATTGAACTCCTTCATGGATTTCAACAATATTATTTACAGCTTCCATTGCCATTTTACGAGTAACTTCTATTTCCAATTGTGCATTGGATTCCAATGCTGTAGCTAACTTTTCACGTGTTTCTTCTAACTCTCTCTCAATGCGTAGCCTGTCGTGTTGTGCTCTAGCTCTTTCCAGAGCCGCCTGCGAAGCTTGGACCGTTGCCTCGTCTGCTGCACGTCTAAGTGAACGTTCGGTTTCCAAAAATGTTACCTCTAATTCTTGTTTTTCGGATCTTAACTTATCTATTATTTGCATATTGCAAGTAACTTGTTGTTCATTCTCTTTTATTCTAGTTTCCAAAGCGAATAATGTATGTTTCATGGTTTCTACATTTTTGTTAGCTTCTTTGGCATTTTGTTGTTCTAACTCCAGCGTCTCTTTCATTTTTTCCTTTTCAACTGTGAGATCATCAATTTGTCTCATTGCTAATTCTAATTTTGTGTTAAAGTCTAATTTTTCTTCTTCTAACTGTTGATTGCGTTTAGATATATCACCAATTTGTTCGAGAAGAGTGTTTTCATTTAAAGGCTTATTCTCTTCAGATTGAGACCCATAAGACACTTTGGACCTTCTTGACCGATGTCTACTTGCATCCGAAATACACTCTTTAACAGCTACTCCTGTATCACAGAGCCCGACTCTTGCTAAGGAAACATTTCTATCTGGTTCGGACCAGCATTCTGATTCCGATATTACATCAGCTTGTGGAACATTTCGGATAACTTTTCTTAAAGAATAGCGGTTGTTATCATCGCTACACATCAAGTGATGTCCAAACATCATAGTTAAATCTTCTATCCTCATTGAATGTGAGATATCTAGATTACTTTCATCCATTGTGAAATCTTCTGGAGCCATTGATTCGTCTAATTGTAAGCCTACTGGTAAGGCTAGGCTTTGTTCTAGTATACTTTCGGCAAGCTTTTTCTTTTCCTCACCCAATACACACCTGTAATTTTTTAATTAAATTAATCTACAAATACTAGCATCTGATTCAAACTTTTATAATATGAATACATATGTTTGAAGGAATGCAGTTTCATTTTTGACAAAGTTATGTGACTAATAATATAATTTGTGTTTCCCTACTGTTAAACTTTTTTCATTTATTTATATATTACTAAAATACATATAATATTGTGAATATACTTACTTATGTGACAGCAATTTATCAAGAAAATATGCCAATCCTTGTAAGCGTCTTGTTAGCAATTGTTGAAGGTTTCTAAAAACAATATTAGAATTAGTGATGATAAATTATTCATTTTTATATATTTTCAGGCTTTCTTATAGTAATATTATACCCAGCGGAATCTTCACTTTGCGCATTGTCAAAACTGGTCTGCAGCTGCCTGACCTTATTTTCCAAATCTTTGATATGTTCATCTTTACATTTTAATATTTCTTCATATTTTTCCAGCTGTGAGTCGCTTACTTGGGCGTATGTCAACTCCTTATCCTGTTTTTTAATGAGTATTTATCGCAATAAACTAAAATTATAATTATAAAATATGATAAATTAATATGTTAAATACCAGTTTTAATCTTTTTATTTCCTTGTCTTGTTGTTGAATTTTTTTCATACATCTTTTGATAATTTCCAGTGCATTGTGATTTTCTTTCTTTAGCCTAGTCAATTGATCCTGCAACACGGAAAATCGTATGCTGTGGTATAATAATAGCTGTGTTTGGATCTATTAGGTACACACAGTGACTGTCATATAATAGATACTATGTCATATTTATTTTGTTTAATGAGCTTTGAAAGCTAAATTTTTTCAATATAAATCTTTAATAAGTTTACTTAATGTTATGAATAGTTTCTATTAAAAGCAGTAAAAACTTAAATTCTTATTGTATATTTTAAGATGCTGAGAATTTGTGCTAGATTGCTGGAGGTTACAGGCTTGTATGATATCAATGGACTTAATTATATAGCGATAACTGAATATGTAATTTTCATATGTTTGCAATACCGTGATCATAACATATGGTTGATATGTTTTGTGTTTACTTACCAAGTCCTCATTATTAACGGTGACTGCAAGGTAATCGCTGAAATTAAAAAAAAAAAATTATGTTGTTAATTAATAGTCTTATGGCCGAATACTAATGTCATTCAAATATTAAGTGGGACTAAATTATTTGGAACGCCATTAATTTCAAATTTAGTATGCGAAATTTTAAATTAACGGCATCTCAAATAATTAAGTTCCACTTCATATTTGAATGACGTTTCAGTATTCGGCCGTTATTGTCATTGATTCATACAAACAATTTTACGAATTACAAGCAGGATTACTTAATATATAGATAAGAAATACACAACACATCGAAATAGTTTTTTTTTTTTTTCGAAAACATACCTAAATTAGTTTTACTTACCCAGCTGATTCCGACTGATATGTTTCGTCGACGACGTCGGTGTGTCCTCCCGTTTCCTAGAGTAAAAAATAAAAGTTTCAGTAAGTTATTTAAGTAATAAATTAAACCGATCTATAAAAACTAAATATAAAAATATGGGTACCTTTATTGGTTCCTTGTTATCTTTCCTTGTCATAGTAATACTATTATTTATTGACACCTCTGCAGTTTCAGTGGAAATCGATCCCTATTTATAAAAAAAACAATAAAAATCAATTCGATTGGATACAAAAAAATAAATAAAAAAGAAACAACTAAACATTTAATTACCTGGTTCTCTAAGACATCAATGGCTTCAGCAGCCGCCGCTAATAATTCTTGTTTATCAGTAAGTTGTCTTCTTAGTTCTTCTACTTCTACTTGAAGGCGTACATTGTGTTCTAATAAGCCCTAAATAAAAAATATATATAATACAGTATGTACGATCAGAAGATTCATTACAGTACAATCAAATACCGTACTGTACGGTTCATTTTATTCGTCTTATAGGTAACTTACTTGGACGGCAGGCGGCGCACCGCTACCTAATTTTTCTTCTAGAAAATATATACGTAATTTAAGGTGGAAATTTTCTTTTCTTAAACCATTTAGTTGTTCTTCATATTGTTTCATGCTTATTCCACTAGCAGTAGTAACATCTGAAAAATAAGTTTCATGACAATTACTTTAACTAAATAGGTACATTTGAATAATTGATTAATTATGAAATTCCATACCATGGCCATCTGGAGTTGGTAGTGACATCTCTTGCAATTTCCTTGGGCTTGTACTGTAAAATTATAAGATTATTTAATATGAGAGTTATATCTCATACATACTTATATAAAAACAATATTGAAGTTTGAACATTTTTCATTATATATTCGGCGACCTGGTACCGTTGTCAATGTATATAGATAATATTTTTTTTTTATAATAACTTATTATTTACCGTCTATATAGGTACCTGTTCTTTTCTAAAATCGGTTTAATTTTAAAGGTTTCTAATTAACTTATAATTTTTAGTGTAAGCAATTAGCAAGATAGAAAACTACAAACTAGAGAGATAAGATAACTATCAAGGTATGCAATTATAATCAAAGCGCTATTCATCGTCACAATTCACGTTGTGGTTGTGGTAACGTCTACCGTCGGTGGTGACCATATACCATCAGGTGGGCCTGTCTTACATACGGTAAAAAAACCTAATCGTATATACCAGAGGTTCCCAGTCATTTTTTTCCCATAGGCCACTTTCAAAATTTAGCTGGTTCCAGTGGACCCCTGACAATTACCATATTCCCAAAACACGACAAATAATGTGAAGATTAGATGTAACTACAGAAATTTCCGTTGCGGCTGAGTTCCAACCACGAATTAATAGTTATCGAAAAGAAAAGGAGAAGTGATTTAAATATTATCTGCCTACATTGTGAGTGAAGTCCAGTCATAATTAAGTTCTTCACTATAGAAGGCAAACGAATTTTCGTGGACCTATGAATTGTGAACCCCCATTTTTTTTATCACGCCAACATGGTTCTTTGGTTTCTTTTAAACGCTAAATAATCTTTGATAAGATATAATACAATATGGCAAGTATTACAAACGAAAATCATGGAAAAATGTAAGAAAGTGAGTGAATGAACGGTAATAAAAGGCGTTTGATACAGCTACAGTACGTACACATCCTTACTAATATTATAAATGCGAATGTAAGTTTGCTTGTTACGCTTTCACGCCTAAACCACTAAACCAACAGATTTTAAAAATTCTTTCACCAATGGAAAGCTCAGTGAGTAATATAGGCTATATTTTGTGCCCGAATTCCCACAGGAACGGGAACTCCGCGACTGAAACCGCGGGCAAAACTCTAGTTTATATTTATACCTATATATATACAGGGTTATTTGTAATGACCCAGCAACCTCTAAGCTTCTGACATAAACAACAACTTTTGTTCTACGACTTCGGACATAACTCTACACATGAAGTAAAAATGATTTTACCAGTTTTGTCGTACTGTCGTGACATTTATAGGTCTCTATATTTCATTTATAAGCGAATGGACGACGCGACGTGTCAATCTTTGCGATGCGCGTAGATTTATAAACGTTCACGCGGGAAATTAAATTAATACTTATTTTTGTATGAAAATAAAATCTAACGAATTATCAGAAGTAGAGTCGATATTGAGTAGATACCCACTAAGGAAGGGATTTTGGATTTTCTAGCCCTAATAGGATGAAATAGGGGTTGAAAGTTTGTATGACGGGTCCGTCATTTTTAACCGACTTCAAAAAAAGGAGGAGGTTATCAATTCGTCTGTATGTTTTTTTTTTTTTTTATGTTTGTTACCTCATAACTTTCGACTGGGTGAATCGATTTTGATGATTTTTTTTTTATTTGAAAGGGGTTGCTTCCCATGGGGTCCCATTTTTTTTTAGTCCAGGTTTGACAGTGGAATCCATGAGAAAACCATATAAGTCGTAAATTTGCATGAGGTATGTGCGCGACAAATGGACGAATAACTCAATATCACGCCAACCGATTTCGATGATTTTTTTTTTTATTAGAAAGAGTATACTTCAAGGGTTGTTTGATGATAGTTTGGTTAAATTCTGATTATAGGATCCATGACAAAGTAACGGAAATCTTCAATTCTTAGTAGCAAATTAACGATACACGGCCGAATCTTTTATAGGCTATCTAGATTTATCATTCACCTACCATAACATCGTTATGATCAAGTAATTATAGTACTATTGTAAAAATCCTTAGCTGACATCGACTCCAAAAGTAACAATAATTGTAAATAAATTATCAACCACACAACACATTCGTACCTACATATTGATGAGTAGAAAATAGTGAGTTAATTATCAAATTATAGAAGAATACGCAATTATTTTTTTACTTTTTAGTGCATATTAATTTTTTTAAGAAGTCGGTTTTTGTTTTGTTAAAATTTTAATTCATGTAAGAAGACATAAGTATTTGTCATTTTTGTAAATCAACCCCAATCGGGAGAAATGGGTTGGAAAAATTATTATAAAAAAAATGGTCTAATCTGCTTGAAGTTTACTGTTTTCACCGTTAAAATAGATCTTAATTAACATATCTTATTAGTTTTGATTGTCACGGGCAAAGCCGCGGGTGAACCGCTAGTTTATTTTTATAAACAAATTACAATTGTATGTATTGTATCAGTATCGAACCAGCTACCTAGCCATTCCTCCACCTATAGGTATGTACTGTGCTAATATGTACGTGTTATCGTAGTTGCGACAAGTTTTAATAAATAATTTATTATATTACGATAAAGATAAATGTTACGTAAATAGATATATTATTGTTAATTTATTAATAGGAGCAGACAACTTTATTATAATTTTGTTAAGCACTTTATTATGTTACGATGATTTCAAGTGTCGAACTACAACATTAGGAAAGCATGTTTTTTGTAAAAGCAACTTATAATATACGCTACAACTGGAATACTTATTAACATCGCTATTACAAACATCTACACAGAAAATTTATTAATGGTATTATTTAAAAATAAATTATTAGTTTTATGATATATTTACATACCTAAAGGGTGATGATATAGTGTTAACGACATGCTTAGATGTAGTCATTCGAGGTAAAGTTGCCATTTGAACCACTATTTAAATTATTTTTTTACTAAACACACACGTCATAAAATCTTAAATTATAAAATCACAATATCACAAAAAGACCACGACTGATTGCACTACGTCTTCACGGTGTCTATTAATAAATCGGTAACTTTTATACTATAATAATATTGTTAACCGGATAACTCAGTGATAACTAATTACGTCTTAGGTCAATTGTTATAATAATTGATAGAAACAATAACAACAACAACATTAGGTACGCATGTATTACGAACGACAAAATTTGTAAACGACGTTGTGTTGAACGTGGTTGTTTTGACTGCACATATGAGGAATACAGAAACTAGGGCAGTCATACCTCGGGATGAAATCGGGAACATTCGAGCGTCTCCGTATTATACAGATGAAATATTTTTATTCTTTGTTACCAAATAGGATGAAAAGAGATAAATATATTTCACACCAGAGACCCGACTAGCGACCGCACAAAGGGCGGAGTCGGATGCTGTTCGTTACGCAAATAGAATCACTGTTTTTTTCCAGATTTTATTCAGTGTATCAGTAGCAAATTTCAGTATTAGTACAGACTACAGAACTGACCTACGTCATTTTTAGTTAATTTTCAGTAACTTATTGTATTTAATCAAAATAATGAATTTATTATGTATATTATTTTATTTATTACCACTCCTCATAATATTAAATAAATAAATTTCGAAGTTGATAGTAACAGCCTGTGAATATCCCACTGCTGAGCTAAGGCCTCTTCTCCTTTTTTGGGGAGAAGGTTTTGGAGCTTATTCCACCACGCTGCTCCAATGTGAGTTGGTGGAATACACATGTGGCAGAATTCGAGTGAAATTTGATACATGCAGGTTTCCTCACGATGTTTTCCTTCACCGTCAAGCACGAGATGAATTATAAACACAAATTAAGCACTTGAAAATTCAGTGGTGCCTACGCGGGTTTGAACCCACGATCATCGTTTTAAGATTCATCCGTTGTAGCCACTGGGCCATCTCTGCTCTGAAGTTGATAAGTTTGTATCAAATATTTTTGGGTTAATGACTAAGTTTTTTTGTAGTTTTATTTTATACAGACCGATATGTAGGTTATTCATACATTATTTGGGTTTTAATAGAGATTATTATACTTTTAAAAACCATTTTTTTAAAACCATCTAGTGTGTATCTTTACTAATAAATGTTACTTAATAAATGATTATGATATTATTTTTACCATCTTCCAAATCTAATAAATAGTATTTTCTATACTTAATAGTTAACTAACCCATTTCATAAATTATTCTCATGAGACAGTTCAGAAACTGACTAGTAAATAGGTTTATTTAATAGTCAGTTTAAATTAATTGGAAATAAGTAATTTAACACCTGATTATATAAATGATAAATAAAAAATACTTCGGATGTTCAGTTTATGTTGCTTGGATGCCTAATAAAGAAACCTGAAGGGGTTTTACAGAATTTTGAGAATTTTAAACTGCTAAGAACATTATCTCATAAATTCAAATATTTTATATGATTATAAAGTCCTACCATTACAGAAATTTGTAAGCAATATTATCGATTTATAGATGTAATATACATATAGTATTGTGTATCTTAAAGATGCCTTAATTTTATATTGAGTTTCCTATAACTACAACTGTATCAAGAAATGCTGTATAGGTAAATGATCTGTAACATATTTTGGAGAAAAATAACATCTGATTTTTTAAAGGAAATATTTTTTTATGGAAATCTATACTAATATATAAAGCTGAAGAGTTTGTTTGTTTGATCCGGCTAATCTCAGGAACTTCTAGTTCGAATTTAAAAAAATATTTTTGTGTTGTATAGTTCATTTATCGAGGAAAGCTCTAGGCTTATTTATATTAATTATACGCACGTGAAACCGCAGGGCACAGCTAGTTAATTATAAAACTTTAATGTTAAATGCTAACATTGTCCACAACATATATTTTTTAAAGTATTCATGTTTATATATTAAAAGTTATAAATACTGCAATAGCTATTAAAAGAAAAACTAAAACGCTACTAAAATTCAAATAGGTTTTAACTTGTAAGAGACAAAAGGTTTTAACGGTTGTGTTCAAAGCCTATTTAAAAGCTTAACTAAACTTGTGAGGCTTTGCAATTACATATTTTAAATAAAAAAATAGTTAGCCATATGGCATATTTTATTCATTAATCAGATACTTACATTATGGTACCGTCAGCTGCTGAATCTGACATGATTGTTATTTTTTATTATTATTTATCAGGGAACTTTCTTGAATATGAAATCTAAAAAGAAAATCAGTAATGAATACAATATAGCACTAATAAATGGTTAGTGGCATCCTACAAATGTTTTTACGAAGATATATCATTTAAGTCTCTCCTTAGCTTTAGTATGGTTGCCAAAATAATATTAAGAACATGTTTGTTTGGGTAAAGCTCGAAAAAAGTTTATTGAAACAATACTCGAATAAATTTCAGTATTATAGTGTTCTAAATTATAATAGTTATTTTAAGCAGTTTTTTAAATAAGCTGTTAACTTACAAGTAGAATATTAGTATGTATCCAGATATTATCACCTATCGTTAAGAAATCAAATCTTTTTAAAATTAACGACGATTAATACCACAAGACATTTCTTTACTAAAACGATCTGATTTTAATCTGTCAAACAGATTAAAAATGTTTAAATAAAAAAAATACATTCAGTTTTATTTTTAAAAGAACACTGACTACCATAAAGAAAGTATATTTTAAGCCAATGATATAAAATATTCAATTATTTACAATCATAGCGACAAAAGTAGTAAAAAATACAATAATAATTAATTGTGTCAACGAGTGTAGGTGAGGCCTTTGCTTAGCTGTGAAGCTGGGCTATTTTACATTTAAATAAAAACTGATTTAAGGTATTTAAATATTTTAGATTAAAAAAAACTAGGAACTTATACTTAGAATGTGTGTCATATATTGTTATTAATAATATATAATTATATTATTAAGTTATTTGGTTGCTTTAAAGGTTCGCTTCGGACATTAGGGTAACCAATTTTTTTGAAAAAAAAAATACTACAAATTTCAACTTGACGTTGATAGGCTAAATACATGTCAAAATAAATTTTAATTTTTGACAATAACACATGCCCATTGCTGATTATAATTTAATTATTTAACTCTTCCATAAATTAAATACTTTATTTTTTAAGTGGAAATATTGTGTTTGTAAATATGTCGCTTGTGGCAAATGTGCGTATGCTTTTTAAAAGGGTAACGTTGTCAGACATAAGGACTACCAGAATAATACGCTTTTATTCAGATCAGCCCAATGAATCTGCTGATGACCAACAGAACCCAATCGATCCTTTAAAAGATCGAACTAAAGTAGTACCTGTTGAAACTAGTATACGGTATCTACAAAGTAAAGCATACAAGCAAACTTATGGCGATAACCCTGTCTGGTTTTTATATAGACGAAACCACAAAGGTGGTGTGGCGCCAAAGCATACAAGAAGGTCTTGTGTACGCAATGGAGTCATATCAACGGGCAATCCTTGTCCAATATGTCGAGATGAATATTTAGTCATAGAACCCAGAAATACAAAACTGCTGGAGCAATTTATATCAGAATACACAGGACATGTGAGTAAATAATAATATTAGATCAGATTTATATAAATAGATAATTTATTAAATATATTTTTTTATCATTATGTTTATTCTGTTTTTGCCAAATACTAATAAGGGCAGTTTTAGTTTAGTAATTGAAGTTAGGAGTTTAATAGTAGTGTCCAACTAGAGTTGTTTAACCATAGTTGGAGTTAATTAATTGGCTTTTACTACAACTTAATAATCTCTTAGGATAATTCATTTCAAGATTGGCTAAAAGATATGTATATAAGTAATATATACCTATATGTATTTATGAGTTTACCCAGGTATTATCAAGATTATTAAATTACCTTGTTAATTATAATAACATAAAGAAATTTACCAATCAGATTTAAGTTTTCTAGCAAATAAATTATTTAATCTCTACATAGACTAGTCCTTTAACTGTACATTTCAAGCAAAGTAAAAGTAATAATAACAATAAATTTATAACTTATCAGTGTTTTACAAAATAACAGGTTATAATCATTTAACTCATCATTACATTTAGTGAAATTTGCTAAAGAATATATGCCATAACCTTCTCAATAACTTTAACTTCAGATATAGCACAAATGCCAGCTCAGTATGGCCCACGTTTCCTGTACCACCACCTCTTGTGCAATCATATCAGTTAGTTCAATCATCAGACAAACACTTCGGCCATAAGATCTTATTAATATTCTAGTTCAAAAAATATTTACTTTTTGAAAATAATAGATATAGCAAAAATACTAGAACAAAAAGTGAGTAATTGCTTAAAAAATTGCAAATTGTTGCAGATATTGGATGCCTTTAATACTGGACTTTGTCAAAAGAAACATAAAGAGTTATTGGTAGCTATTGAAAAAGCTTGGGATCGAGGATATTTAACTTATGATGTACCATTCAGGGAATATGATTATTCTTTGTATACTAAAAATATAAATTAGATATTATTTGTAACAAATTAGTATAGTTTAATAAAGTAATACACTGAGTTTGATTATTTTTATTATATTATAAATTTTATGCATGGCACTAATAAGTCTTAACATTACAAATTAATAATTCGAAATCATTGTTATGTAAAATTGTCTAATAACTTTGTTCTATTTCTTTGTAGTAAAAGTTCTCTGATAAGTGCTGATTTTTCTCTCTCTAAGACTGATATTCTTTCGTTCTTGCGATTAACTTCCTGCAATAAAAGTAATTTCTTAATTTAGAAACAAAGCATATTATAGCAGAGGAATAAAATGTTAATTTTTAAATGATGGAAATTTCAATAAATTTTGGTGGAATGATTGTGTTAAGTGTCCTAAAACTAATCAGACCTCTGCAAGCATTCGATTTTGAGACCGGAGAACAGTTGCATTATTGGGTGTTGGTATAGTATTCAACGTTGTTGGCAATGCAAGATTCATGTGTAATGACAGTGGTCCGTGGCGCCACCCAGTAGCCAGTGCCCCAAGTTGTCGATTTAGTTCCAAGATTCTTGCACGTAATAATTCTAAGCGCTCTTGATGTGCCTCATTCCATGGTTCCTTAAACAAAATTTTAATTACTTTCTTTTTTTATCTAGCTTTGTGCAACCTCATTTGGGTAGGTACCACCGACTCATCAGATATTCTACCGCAAAACAGCAGTCCTTTATACTGTTGTGTTCCGGCTTAAAGGGTGAGTGAGCCAGTGTAATTACAGGCACAAGGGACATAACATCTTAGTTCCCAAGGTTGGTGACCCATTGGCGATCTAAGCGATGGTTAACATCTCTTACAATGCCAATGTCTGTGGGCGTTGGTGATCACTCACCAACGCCCATAGACATTGGCATTGAGTTTGTTTGATCCGGCTAATTTCAAGAACTACTGGTTCGAATTTAAAAAATATTTTTGTGTTGTATAGTCCTTTTATTGTGGAAAGCTCTAGGCTGATTTTTATTCATTATATTTTTATTAATATTACGCGGGTGAAACCGCGGGGCACAGCTAGTTTTTTATACAATGCTGATAAAGCTGAATATTTCTTACTAATATAAATAAAACTAAAATACCTACATATTATATTTATAACAACAGCAATGTGTGAAAATGAACTAGAGTTCGGGATACCTACCCAAATAATTAAAAATATTTATAGAAGCTTTAACTAGTTAAAACTATTTAGTGGTCACACTGGTACAACACAGTTTTACATAATCTTTAAATTTATTCACTCGCACATTACATATATATGTAAATGTGGAATCTTGCAGTGCGACATTTAGTGGAACATCGGATAACGTACAAAATGCTTGAATTAAAAAGAATATCGCGTATTACGAAGTTCGTCCTTTTTAAATGTTATTATAATTTATATTGACGATGTAGTTATTCTATACAAAAAATGTAGTAATACTTATATAATATAGTGAAACAATTTATTCATTACCACATATGCGCCCATTCTTCCCGCATATCGCATTTTATCTTGCACCTCTGTCAATTGTTTTAAATACCATTCTCGAGCTTCCTCTACAGCTGTTAAGCCTTGTAATAAAACGTCTTTTTCTTGTTCAATTTGCTTCATTTTTTTTAATAAGTTATAATCTACACCGTTATGTAGGGTGTGCCGACGAGGTTCTCTTCGTCGCGAAGTCTTTCGTAGATTTGGTTGTGTTCCATTAGCAGATCGACCATCACCGAGGCCACGGTCTTGTCCTTCTATTGATCTTGTTATTTCTTCAAAATCCAATTTAGGTTCTCCTATATAATCACTCTCTAGAGCCGCTTCTTCCGATTTGTAAATACTTCTGGTAGTTTCTTTTCTTTCCATTGTATTTTTCTCTAGTCTTGGAGGCTTTGGGGGACCATAAATCTTAAGAGATTGAGAAGTGTCATGCTTAGAAACAGCAGTTACTTTCCCAGTTTGCAATAGCTCAGGTAATGCATTGTCTTTGTCTTCAATTAATTGAGGCATGCTAGTAGTTCGATGAGTTGAATTTCCAGTGTTTCTCATTAAATTCCAATTTCTAGTACTGTGTGAGTTGTCTAGATCAATTATTGGGGCTGATGGAGGCCGATGTATATTCTTACTTATTTGAGAATTAATTCCAGTATTATCAATACCTTCACTTATTGTTTTTATTGTACTAGATGCATTTTGGACTTGGTTTCGTAGCAGACAAATTTTGAGACCAGTACAAAAACTTTCAAATGTCAATAGACCATCATGCGAAGCAACCTTTTGAAGGCTTTCAATAACACCACGGGGTAGGCCTTTAGTACGGTCATCACGCCATCGGTTTTCGATATCTGTTAACTTTACATACCCTGTGTGTTTATCATCCATTATATCAAATAGTGTTCTCATTGCTAAAACAAACTGCTTAGGTAAAGATTCCATGTTTGCATGACCTAAATTTTTCATAATAGTTTGCTATGTCGTTCATAAAAACTGTCCTTCAACTCAAATGAGCACAGGTTTCAGTTTGCACTTTAACTTATAAGTAGAAACGAACCGCAAAAACACATATGTTTAATTTTTAACCACTTTTAAACTAGTGCAACTAAGGATTACAACGGTTCGGGGGACTTTTCTTAAATTTATTTGATAACCAATCACATAATATTTTTTTTATAAAAAAACAGTCCGTTTAATAAACCGTAAAAACATTGTGCGTTGGGCGAGCGAACCGGCTAGTGGGAGTGATTTTGCGGACTATGCAGGCCAAGAGAACGACGAAACCGGTTAAACAACATTTCGGGCAGGTAGAGGCCATAGATAGACAAGTTGCTGCTCCAGGTTTTCGAAGTAATTGATAGGATTTTATTTATGTTTAAATTTAAAGTACTAAAATAACCTAACTATTATGAGGATTAAACAATATTATCGGGTGTTTGTACTTTGTTTGTTTCTCGAAATATTTGAAATGGTCTAAAAAGAATTAAAAAATTGCAAGCTACATGGGTAACAACAGTGTGATACATAGAAATATACAACAGCTTCGTAAATGTCAGGATTTTGGATTATAATTTTAATAAAGTAAGCTAGAAGGATTGTCAAGTAACTTTCAGCTACTTTCAAGTTCAGTCAGTCATTTCATCGAGCCTCCCTTAACTAATTCTGCTGGTATTGATCTCAGCTACAGAAGAATTTGGTTAAACCCTCAGAAGGTATAACGTTAAAAAAGTCAGTGGGCTTTTTGTTTGTTAAATCTCTACTTTGTGATGGTGTAAACAAAAATTGACATTACTATGGCTCTCTAAAATTTGTTTGTAAATTTTGAGGTCATGTGAAAAAAGTGTAAATACAAAAGTTGTAGAACTTTTATAGAGCCGAGATAAGCCGTTTTTTCCCCTTAAACCTCCTCCCCACTTCACCTCAGATCGCCCGTAATTTATTTTTCTTTTTATTTTTGTCATATTCTCTTCCATTAGGATGAGACTTTACCCACTGGAGGTTTCATCCTACTATAATTTTATTTTACTTTTTACCATTTCCTAAGCTATCGGCACTGGTCTAATAGTATTTAAAAGGTTAGCTTCACGAGTCACGAGTTCACGACTCGTACTATTGTCATGGTAGACATAAAACCGAGCTGCAAAAGTTAAAGGAGAGTTGAAATTTGGTAGATTATTTTAGTGTCCTATAGTATTTTATTAAATCAATTTGGCGATTACTCATGGTCGCAAACATAAAATATTAGTTAATCAGAATTCTTTACTAATGTACCAAAATTTTAAGTCAAATTAGAGTTTATGCCCTTTGCAATTCAGAACCTACCCAATAACTATAGGTCAAGCATGAAAAACTATTGAATTCGAATTATAAAGCGTAAAGGTATCCAGTTCTCAATACGATATGTTAGTGTGACTATGCCTCGTTGGTCTAGTGGTTACATGTAAGGCCACAGTCACGGGGGTCCTGGGTTCAATTCTGGTGGGGCCAATAAAATGTTATTGAGATTTTCTATCGAATATTCTCAGTAGCTGCCCGGAGTCTGGAAGTTGGAAGTGTGTACAATCCCGTGCCTCGGAAAGCACGTAAAGCAGTTGGTCTTGCGCCTGAATTCTTCCCGGTCGTGTTGGACTGCCGTCCCATCGAATTTAATATGTCCTGCGCAGTTGGCTAATCTCTCTTGAGATTGGCCGCCGTGGCCGAAATCGGTCAAGAAGACCATTATTATGACTATGACGATAGTACGTACTACGAAGCACAGAACACTTTTACTCTGAGAGCATGATAGTCAATTTAGTGGGCAGTGGGCACAAGCCCAGATATGAACCATATTAAATTAACGACATTGTTGTATGAATAATATGTTGGATATTAAAAGAAAAGATAAATATATTACCTTTTCTTACCGTATAATACTCTTTTTTACTATTTTTGACCGATTAATTTAATATAAATCTTAAATTAAAATACATATAACGAGTAATAAACTGAGAACGAGCTATAGAATATTTTAAAACTGCATTTTCGTATAAAAGAAATACATAATCTTACAGCCATAAGGTGATAAAACGTAATTTTGGTTGAAATAATAATTTCATTTTTAAATCTACCATCTGTGAGCTATGCCAAAACCGCTAGTTACACATAATAATTATGTAATATATGATGGAAATGTTTATCTTAAATATTCCTACAAAAAAGACCGTCACAGTATATATCTATATCTTATGTGTAAGCCATTATAGCCGAAGTAGTGAACCATAACTCCAATAAAAATTGTTAATTTATTTCAAATGCACATTTGGTAATCATAATTTTATTCCTAAATGAAAATAGATAATTTTATCGCTTCTGGTATTTAAAGTAGATAAAATATGTCTTTCACTTTTACATAACACATAATTCACATTTACATAACATAGTATTCATTACCATTGTTTAGCTTTTTATAGTTCCTAAGTTAATTTATTGATTACCACATTCTGTTTAGTCATTACTTTATGTGCTTGATGTGGTCTCCTGTAATTGAAGGAGCACACATGTTTTATATTATTATTCAATTCAATATACTTGTAAGTGTGTATCTTTTGTTGGAGATCCTTAAATAAATAAATAAATAAATAAATTCACTTGACTATATAGCTGGTGCCTAGCTGGTGGAAGAAGCGCGTCATAATGTTAGTTCTTTTCTACGCCACGCTAATATAAGCTACTCGAAATACTAATCCCGCGCAGACGAAGTCGCGGGCACCAGCTATTTGTAAATAAATTAACGAAGTTAGAGGTATTGCCATGTAATTAAAAGGTTAGGTGTAATTAATAAATGAGACCATTACTTATAATTGAGGTTTTGAAAACTAGCTTTTTTCTTAATAGTATTAATTGTACATTTTCTTTAATTACATTACACATTGGAATAGAGTAATTGATGCAAATAATGTTTGTAACATTACTTTAACAATATGATAAATAGTGTCTTACTCTTATGTCGAATGGCATACTCGTGACTGACATCTGCCATCTGACGTGATAATAAGTAAAAAGTACACAAACTGATAATTGATACTACATTTTGTTACCTATTTTTTGTTATATTCGTTTTTTATCCACACTCATTTTATCAAAATTTCGTTATAATGAGTAATGCAGAAGAAAAGTCATCCGAAGCTATTGAAACAAATGGTAATTTAAGCAAAGATGAAGATAGAAAAAATTGGGTTAAATTTGATGATGAATCTCCACAACAAAGTGATTTTAAGTTAAAATCAAAGGTGTCGGATGAATCAGCTGTTAGTACTGTAAGACAATCAACGGCTTCAAATTCTGCTATACCTGCCGTACTAAAAACCGAAACAGTGCATGTAAACTTAGATCGCAGCGAAAATAATATCGAACCACTGTCGCAAAGTGCTGTGATGAAAAATGTTGAATATATCAATGCCCGTCATGGTTTTAGTAAGTTCTACCAAACAATATGTTGTAATGATTACATGTTTAATTTTCTATCAAGTACTATGTAACTGTCTTTTATGTGCAGCTAATGGCGACGTTATTGTGACCTTGTTGCCTACTAATACGAAATGGCCCTGGATTACCACAGCAAGATTTCGTCCAGAACTAGTTCCCGAGGAGCTAATGGCTCAGGGCTTAACTGTAAGTATAAATATTCCTTGACTATAACATATACAACAATTATAAACATTTTCTTATAAATTATATTGTGAACAACTGCTTATCCCTTTTGCACTGTTATGTACAATATTGACGCATTAAATTAATATTATATTCAATTAAATAAAACAGGTATTTAATTTGCTACTTAGTTTTATGTATTTGGTTTTGTATCTGTATTTGATTAATTTATATTTATTTTAACCTTCTTGGCCCTACGGTTAATCTATAATATGAATGAATTAATGTTAAAATGGATAGAAACACAAGACACAAAAAGTGTTAAAATATCTTTAGTATGACATAAATACATAAACAATAAATAATTCCAGTGGTATTATTTGTTTAACAAATTCCATTTTGTATAATTTTACTACAAATCATAATAACATAGTTTAAGTCTAATGTAGTTTTCATTCAAAAAATAGTTTATTCTCTTTTTACAGCTGACTGTTGAGGAATATGTTCATGCAATGGAACTTCTTGTAAATGATGCCCGTTTCACCATGTATAATATTTGCTACAAGAGAGTTCTAGTTTGTTGGATTACTATAGCTTTTCTTGTACTCCTAACTTTACTATTTTCGGGCTTGACTGGTCTGACATTGTTCGCACTTGGAGTTATGTGGCTTGTACTTAATGCAATGGCCATTTTTCTTTGCATGTGGATAAAGTTAAAACTATCAAAAGGATTAGAGCAATGTTTAGCAAGTGTTAATAAATTATTGAATAAACACAAACTTTTGCTAGCATTAGATGACAGAGGAAGAATATCATGTCACAAAGTAAACCTTTGCTATATGTATTTTGATTCGGGGCCGTGCATAGCACATTTACAGCAGTTTATTGATAGCGAGGAAGGTAAAACGATAATGCAAGGTTGGGAAAGAAGATTGGATGTGTCCACCAATGATATTGTCATACAAGGCAGCCAATCTACAAGATTATCTCGAAAACAGGTAAAATATGAACATATTTTTATAAACTTCTCTCTAATGTTGCCTATAGTATAAAATATTATGAAGATAAATTATGTACTGAAAATTTTGATATGCTAAATATGAATATCAATTCTAAAACCAATTATATTAATTTCTTTTTTTTATATGAAAAAGTGAACAAAGAAACATGTTTAAGCTTAATTCTATCTTACAAATTTAAAATAACTTGACCACAAAGTTAATTCAGCGGGTGTTGATCAGACCTTGTCTATTTGTTACAAATAAGTACTCAAAATGAAGTAATCATCAATCATTTTATTCAATTCAAAAAGCAGTTGTGGCACAGTGTTCACAGGCAAAAATATCTGTACTTATATGAAAAAGTGTTCAAAGTTTTTGGTTCTTCATAACTTTTGTGCGTGTGAAATTTGTCCGCTTTATCACTTTATTTAAATGCCATATCCCTAACATTGCAGTGCTTTTGCTTTTCAATTGAATTCACTAATATATTTTAGCAATTTTTAACTTTTATCTATATTATAACTAAAAATACTAAATCTTTTTAACCATATAATAATTTCTTTCTAATATTTACTAAAGCTGTAGCTTTATATTTAATGCTTCAATTTATTTTTACTTAATAATGGTCAAGTATTTCTCCCATAATTGATGGTAGTTTTTACAAAATGTATGTAAAAGGTTTATTGTTTTTTACTGAAGCAGAATGCTCTTTGACTGCTATCTGTTATTAATAATTGTTAATAATTTTATGTTGTTAAATTGTGATAAATAATATAAATAAACAAGGACATAATTGTTAATGTATGCAACATAATATGATTCTGCTTAAGCTCCATTTATTATAATAATGGTCATCCTGACCGATTTCGGCCACAGCCAATCTCAAGAGAGATTAGTCCACTGCACAGGACATATTATAGTGCACAAGTGTGTGCGCAAACACAGGTGCACTCTATTCCCTTACTCTCATAAGTCATAACCCGATGGGACGGCATTCCGACACATCCGGAAAGAGTTTAGGCGCAGGACTAACTGCTTTAGGTGCTTTCCGAGGCGCAGGAGTGTTCACACTTCAATTTCCAGACTCCGGGTTGCTACTAAGAAATTTCGACAGAAAATCTCAATAACATTTTATTGGCCCGACCTTGCATGTAGCCACTAGACCAGCGAGGCAGTCAAGTTTCTTTTTTCCATTTATTATACATATATGTCACAGACATCCGAAAGTGCATCTAATGTTTTGTCGCTTATATTTTTTGCTTTAATTAAAATACAAATTAACAAATTTTTCGCACGTATTTCAAATATAAATCACAAAATACAGTACATACTAATTTATTTTTTTGTTCGAGACACATAACAATAAATTGTCGTAAATTCCCCTTCTCTAAGAACGACTTTAACTTATTTGTACAATTTTGTCATATTGAAGTGATTTGTTGTAAATATATTTTTAGAAAATTTAAGCTATGTATTTGAATTTGAAACACAATATAGTTTAATTTTTTAGCTACCTAGTAATTGAAATATAAATATGTATTCAGTATTTATATTTCAATTACAAGAAATTCAAGCTGCCCAATCAATAAGTAAGTGTAACGCTTGAATATTGAATAACGATTTTGACTTTGATAATAGTTTCTAATCACTTATAGTTTGAATGGGAAATATAACAAAATATAATATCTACTATTCTAAAAACGTATTAGTATTTATATAGCCCTTATCGTATATTAACTCTTACTTAACAACTATCTTATAATATGTATTAGTGTTTGGTATTTAATAGTAGCGGTGTAAGGTGTACGTAATGGGTAAGCAAGGCATATAAATGTGCAGGATATGGCAGAGCAAGTGTTCCTCCGGTATCTTCAGCGGTGGGGCAAAGACTTCTTAAGACGACGACTCGATTGGACGCTAGACGAGGATGGCGGAAATCCCGCTTCGCCAAGACACTTAGCTAATGCCTTGTGTCCTTGTCAGTATATAGAGGAGATATTGCGGAACAAAGAACCCAAAGATAATCGTGCCTGTTGTCCACCGTGCAACAACTGGCTCAGGCGCCGCGGTCTCGATTGACCAAACCGCTTAAGTTTGGCAAGTCAATATTTTTAAATTTGTCGTAATAAGAGGATCTCAAATAATAAATTTTAATTTATAAAAAAATGTCTATGTAGGAGAGAGGTGCGCTTCTATATTTACGATATGCCGGTCGTTGGGGATCGCACGCAGTTAAAAACAGATTGAATCTCAGCAGTGCTCAACCCGGACGCCATGGCGAGAAATTCATCTGTCCCTGTCAGTTTATAGAAGAACATTTGAAAACGAAGCCACCTGGAGGATTAGCTAAGTTTTTCACTTTACCTACTCAAAGTATTCAGTTATATTGAGTTAAATATTATAAAAATAGCAACGTGTCCGTCCATTTTGAATTTATAGTACTATACATAGAATTGTATAATATTAAACTAAGTATTTAAATTATTTTTAATGTATAAATAATTCTATACATTTATATAACATTATTATTTATATCGTCCATTTTTACATAGGTATAAATTTTATTTACAAGGATATTACCTACATAAGTAATAAGTTTCTTCAGTTTAACATATAAAATGAAATTGAACCCCCAATTTGGAATAATTTAAACACTTTCGGATTTACAAAATTTTTAACTCAAACATCGTTCTGTATTTAAAATAATTATGATTTAAGATTAATCTCAATCATTCGATCAATTTTAAAAATTCTTGTTGGTTTGGTAAAAACCGTGCATAAATATTTAGCAAAATAGCAAGTTTCAATCTTGTGATTGGTAGATTTTTGTAAACAAAGCCATAAACTAAAAACAGTATTTTTGTACTAACTCATATAGAATGTTTTAGTCGAACTTAAAATGTTACTAAATATTTTTTATTACTTATTAATCTTATTATATATTGTTAGTTGTTTTTTTAGCTGATTAAACATTTTTTTTATATTAAGACTAACCTGTATTAGTGATGTTACTGTACTTAAAGGATAATTTTAAGGCTCACTTGTTTATATTATAAACGCTTATAACTAAATTCTATGGTTTACAGATAAAAAAATTGAGCGGCTTTTAATAATTATTTATTCAAAAAGGAATTGAAACTATGCCATGATAGATTTACAAAAAGGAGGTGATAATTTTAAAATATGGCTTTGCTATTATTTAAAATAGATAAATTTAAATTGGTAGGTAATTATTGAATTCAATACTTAATATCACAGATTTAAATTTAAGATTTATATAAAAATGAATTTTTGTAATGAAAACAAGCAAATTACAGAAACTAATGAATTTTGTTGAACATTGTTTTTATTTTCAAAGTTTAGAAAAACAATCGTAATGGTAAAATACATTTACAATATGTGCTTAATACTTATTTTCTAAATATTTTCCAAATATAAAAAAGAGTAAAATGTGGAAATTATGATCTGCACATATCATTCATATATATATTTTTGTTCCAAATACACCATTGTGTGCCAATTTCCAGCTATTGATATGAAACATGTAATATTTTTTTTATTATTCCTGGGCTATTCATTAGTTAATTATTATATTATTTTGAATCACTGCGGGACTTATCGCATTATATTTGTCATTGTACATATCTTGTGAGTTGATCAGTACAATATCCATTTAAAAAGGTTTTTTGAAACATAAAATCGAAAGTAGGATATACAAAAATAAAACGGCAATCTAATTAATGATTTTATAATGTACATTTGTTTTAACTTATATACTTTTACAAAAAAAAAGCAGATTATCATCCTGTAGGATATGTCTTATGCAATTTGTAGTATTTGTACTTAAACTTATTATTGCTCTTGATTTTTCTTATATATACCTTAAAAGTGACAAATTATTACAAATTAAGTATTTAATATCATCCTAGTCGCCTTGAGCACAAAAACTGTATATACATATTACACATACATAAAGCTTCATTATGTTATTTCAGAAATTGTGTGTTTTAATTACATGCCATCATTATATATTTATTATTTACTAAGTAATTCAACTTACAATTAAAATAAATAGATAAGAGTTAGAATTTCAATATAAGTAGGATTTTTAACTATAAGCCAAAGCTCAATTTTATTCAAAAGTTGTGAATATTTGAAACTGTAATGAAATGAGTAGCAATAATTTTGCGCACAATCAATTTTAAGAATTTAACACATTTGTATTATAATAACAACTTCATTAATTTTTTTGTTATACTTATTGCAATGGAATCGACATAGTATTCCAAAATATATGTATAGCAGTTTTAAAAACTCATGTAATTTTATAAAAGGTAGCTAGTTGTTGTGATTAAAAAATAACATTCCGTCCTTTACAAAATGTATTTATTCATATAATATTTAGTCATTAATAATATATTCTTTATACACATTTTTGTTATTCAATAAATATATTAAATCTACTCCAATTTTTGTTTAATTTACTAATGAGTAAAAGCGATTGTAAAATGTAACAATAATTTATTGCTAGTCACAAAGTCTATAAGTGAAGTTTACTTTGTAGCTGATTTATCAATGAGGCTAGCTATTCCGCAATGAAAACTTGGCACTCCATTTCAAATGATCTGCGCTACGTTATGGAGACAACACTTTTTTATTATGATAAAGGATGCTAATAAGCCTCAATGCAGTTTGGGGTATCCTGAAATGGTTAAAGGCATTAAAACACGTCTTCTATTTCGACGTATCTTATCCTTGTCTTGTGATTAGCTAATTCCTTTAACTTTTGCAAGAAAGTAAAACAATATGATAAGTATTTAGGCTTTATTGGGACCAATGTTTAGACCCAAATTAAAGAAAGCAAAATTGTTGAGCACGCTATCTTTCTAATAATTATAAAAACAAATGTCTCAAAACCCAAAGAACACATTCAAAGATTTAACAGGTTTGTAATTGTTTAGTTTCTGAGACACCTGTGTGTGGTACCTTTACTCTGCTACAGTTGGAACAGCCAAATCCTTTAGCACAGACATGTACAGTTAAAAATAAAGAGATAGTCAGATTGTGATTATATATTTATTTAAAGATGTATAGGTTTCATAATACACATGTAAAAATATGATTTATATAACATTAATTTATCATTTATTGTATCACAGACTAAAATCGTAAAAAAACTATTATTTTACCTTTACTATGAATATTATTAGAAAACTATGGTTTGTTCTAAAAATGTGGAAAATAAACTTACAAAGCGCATAAACTGAAGATGCTTCAATTTTTATAAAATACATGTAATAATAACTAAAATTATTTAAAAGCTAATAAATTCGACTAATCTGTTTATACAAAATTAATAAAAACGCTATGAGAACTTTAATAATAGAATAAGAAGCTGGTAGAGCTTTGTGTGTTGCCATAGACGAAACTTACCAATATAATGGATTTAAATATTATATTATTATTTTTATTACTGATTTGACAACAAAAATATTGTTTTGTTATTTTAGTCCACATTAATGTCATTATAACGAAACATGCACAGTCCTCATGGACACTGTTTATTGATGAAAATAAAATAGTTAAGTATGTATAATAAACTGATTATGTTTTAATACTTAAAAATTGACCTAAGGATATACACTTCAAAATATATTTTGATTGTTATAGAATACATTCTATTAAAAATAATAAAATTAAGTGAATATTTTACATAATGTGGCGAGCATCACTAGGGAAATTAATAACTAATGCATTGTGCAAATTATTTAATAGTTGTATCGAAATGAAATTGTGCAAACGTAAATATCTACTCGTCTTTACGGGATTTTTTCGGAGACCCTTTGAATTTATCGACGTCGCAGGTCGAGAAGAGACCTTTAAACGAGTTTCGCTGCTCTTTCACCTGGGACTCTTTATCGATACTCCTAATGAGATCTCGGTTGCGTTTCAAGTTTTTGTCGGTCGGGTCGTCTCGTATGTCAATGGAGGAGGCGAGCGACTCCAGGGAGGTGACGGTGGAGCGCGCGCTCATCTCGCGGCGCTGGGACAGGTCGAGGAAGGGGCGCGCGCTGTCGCGGCCCGAGTCGCCGGCGCTGGGCGCGGACGCCGAGCTGTCGCTGCGCGGCGACGCCTCCAGCGCGGCCAGCCCGATCAGCTCCCGCTGCGACTCGCGCGCCTCCACCAGGAATATGCTCTCCTGTGCGGGACGCGCACGCGTTCAGTTCACAATTACGGGCAGATGGAAAAGGATTTCGTCATCGCCTCGATGAGGTATCGTGAAGATGCCCATTACGTTACACGGCTCATTCGTTGTTATGTGCAATAGTTGGATAAAACTTACTTATTGAAATAAAATATAAATAGTATAACTAAAAATAAATCAAAATGCTATTGTACAGCGGAATGAAAAATTAAAGCAGAATTCTACGACTAATTATGTGTACACGACCCTTTAAGCTAAATACAAAATTACCTTAACTTCTTTAGTGGAGTACTTGTCGAGTTTATCATATATCACAGCATGCAAGCCCATCTCCTTGAGCTTTTTTATAGTATTCTTATCGTTATTGTCATCTCCCCAACAAAATATGACCAAGCCGACATCGGTCGCTAATTTCACCTGCAATTAGAAAAAATGATTTCCTGTAAAGATCGTTGCTGAAATATTTTTTCTGGACATACATAGCTTTGAAATGTATAAAATATGTACATATAAATGGATATAGAGAAAACAGTTCACTACCTTTTCTAATCTGTTTTTCAATCGATGTTTTTTTGTTTGAGAGCTATTGAAGAGCGTTACATTTTTGAAACAAGAGTAGAAAATAAATATTTGAAACATTTCATATATTCGTCGAATTTCTAGCAATAGGCGAATAGTAGATGGAATAAAATATTAATTTTCTACTTAAAGCATAGCTGGTGTTTTTTTTACTTGTTACACGTCAATATCACTGACGAGTACTTCCGATAGCCTTTATTAAACATCGTTCGTATTATCTTTATCCTATTCAATGTGATATCAAATATTACATGAGATAACTGAAATGTATTACATTTTTATCAATGTTATGACATATTTACAATATTTACAACTTTCGTGGGTCCGTTTTTCTAAAATGTTTTAATCAATGCAACGACCGCATTGGAACAACGTGATGAAATAAATTCCAAACATTGTACTCAAAATGAGAGGAGGCATTAGTCTGCACGACTAACGGCCGAATATTGAATCGTCATTCAAATATTAAGTGCAACTTACTATTTAAAATTTCGCATACTAAATTTGAAATTAACGGCGTCTCAAATAATTGCATTTAATATATGAATGACGTTTCAGTATTCGGCCGTAAGGAGTTTACTCATTGGGAGTGGGGCATTTTCAGGCTGTGACTTCAAAAAAAGTTCTATTATAAAATAACCCTTGCTTTTGTAGCATTCAATGCGACAACAATATGATATCATGAATTGAATATTCATTACGCATTAACAAATTATTATTAGAAAGATAATAATTTATTGTATCCTGTATAGTTTTGAAAATAATCACCTATATTATATATATATATATAATACAATAGTGGTTTTTTTTTACCTTAATTACGTTAGATAGTTATTCAACTAATGATAATGAATTAACGACATATTTTATCAGTTTAATTCTCGTTATAATAAATTTGTAAGTCGACAGTGGTGTAATATTTAACGTCAAACTGATAGCCATACACTAAGTAAATGCCTATAACGACGACTCTATACACACCTATTATCACGTATTTTAAATAAACATAATTATCATTAGCAAACTTTTAAAAATGAAAAAAAAAAATAGTGGTAAAGCATTGTAATGTTCACTTCCAATTAAGTAATAAAAGAGCAAATGGTTACAATTCGAGAATCCTGCTTAAAGTTTCGGGTTCAAACATTCATCTCGCGTTCGGCGACGAAGTTAAACAACATCGTTTGTAAACCTGCACGTGTCGGGTGAAAAACTTACACGTGTGTATCCACGCATTGGAGCCGTGTGGTGGAATAAGTTCCAAGTCTTTTCTCAACGGAGAGGAGTTAGCATAGCAGTGGGCAGCATATAATAATATTAAACTTGTGCCGTTTTAGAATAAACGGCAAAATGGGGTTTACATTTTATTCAAAAATGTACTTTGGGTTTTAAGCAACAGGAGACAGATGGAAGAACAACTTAAATAAAAATATATTATACTTGCTAAAAATGTATGTTTGTTTGTAATTGAGAAATTCTTAAACTACTAAACTGATTTTGATAATTATTTCCATTAAAAAGCTACTATATCCAGAAGTAAGTTAGGCTATATAATTTCAATAGCAATAAGACTGAATACTGAAGTAATGGTACCTATTTGTTAAATAAGCTAAAAGAAAAAGCGCTACCAAACAACTTGTTCCTTGTGGTCGTAATTATGTATGTACCCATATAGTTTGGTAAGGTATGGGATCTTTGTCTTACCACAAGCTGAATTGTACGCGAGCATACCTAGTATAACAAAGTTTACAAAAAAATTTACTAAAGTATACCTGAGTAGGATCTCGGAGTAAATCCTCAGTGTGCACGACAATGCCCAAAATATCGGAACTAATAGCGTTTTGGACAGCCGCTGGTATAGTCAAGCATCTCGGATCACGGTATGGCTGATACTTCTCAGAAACGCCCTGAAAATGACCAATTGTTTTTATAATAACATCATAAAATAGTGTTATTAAACAAGAAACAAATCAATTAGAGTGAAACACGTACCACAGTTAAAAACATGACAGGATATTTATTTTGTTTGTTTCGAACCATAGTGCAAATGTCGGGGTTGAAACAAGAGAGAACAATACGACGCTCTCCAGCATGTTTCAAAACAACTTCTAAAACCTGTTTAGAAAAATATATTCACATTAAATAAAATAATTTGGTTTTCAGAAAAATGCATGATGAAGATATGGTATTTAAGTTATAGAATACCTTATCAACATATGTATTCATGTCAAATGGATTATTTAGTTCAAAGGTGCCATCATTCAATTCCATAGTCCACTTAAGCTCAATGTTGAATCCAACGTGTTCATCTATCTTTTTGAGAGCATCTTCGAGTGTTGGAAAAGGTTGATGTTCTTCTAAATCTTCGTCAAAAAACAAAATTTCATGGTTACGACCTTCAACTAAATGGTACACCTAAAAAAAAACAAAATCCGATTAAAAATATATGTTTTACTTCTAATCAATGTATAGCTTAATTTTTTGTGTGTTTACATTACAAAAATATATGATTTTAATAAAAACAACCACTTACTCTAAAGCAAAAATAATATTTTAATACATGGTGTATTGACAAAAAAAAGAAAAAATTATATTAATAGAGTACTATATTTTATACACTCGTACAAATAAACACATAAGGGCATAATAATATGTTGTATATTCAAACAATGTAAAATATATAATTGTTATCTTAATGAAAAAAAAAACATACATGCAGGAACATAATTTTTCATCAATAGAGCACTTGTGTTTAGTTAAAGTTAGTATACACAATTATAATCTGTGCCG
Organism: Nymphalis c-album; assembly: GCA_963151315.1. Taxonomy (NCBI): domain Eukaryota; kingdom Metazoa; phylum Arthropoda; class Insecta; order Lepidoptera; family Nymphalidae; genus Nymphalis; species Nymphalis c-album. Next base: position 8,594,358 of record OY720590.1, on the reverse strand, counting down.
CTGGACTTTATTGTAAATGGCGGGAGTAAAATAAGTAAATTAACGATATAATAATAATATATAAACTTTTTGTTGTTGTGAATAACAATTTAATAAGCTTTAATAAAAGTTTTATTTAATTAAAACCTATTTAGCAACAAATATGTTAAGAACTTTAAGATTAGAAAATAACGGATTTAAGGTGGTGGAATTTATGACATAGTACTTTAATATAATATGTAAAAAAAATACAATGATAAATAATCAATCTTTACAAGTTATGAAGCGAAAATTAAACCAATAACCAGAGTTTGAAATAATGTGTTTTAATAATTTAAAAAAAAGAAAAGACCTTGGCTACAATCATATGTAAAAATCATGAAGAAACTTTATGGTGATTTAATAAAAAATGAAGACTTGAGGAATAGTTTTGTCGCGATACCTTAAGTTTTTGTAGATGCTCCAAGGTCAAGTCTTTGACTGGTAATTCTAGCATTTCTGTGAAGTCAACTTCTTTTTTTCTTTTCATTGAAATACACACATGAAAATCATGATAAATTACTGGTATCATGTCTTTACTGAGTTGCACATCAAATTCCAGCATATCTGCCCCGCTAGCAGCTGCCTTTTTAAGGGAAGCTATTGTGTTTTCACGAATGGCATTTCCCCTGAAATATTTAAACATTTTGGAGAACAAAACAAGTAGGCCCACCACAGGCAAACCACTAAACATAAGATTGTTTTTACTATTCACTATTGCATGAGTAAATTTGATCTGGGCTGTTTTACAAGCATTTTTTAAATTATAGCAATACTAATAACAACTCCAAATTTTTGTCATGAGACTAATCTTTCATACATTTTAAATTCACCTGTACTAAACCTAATTGCAAAGTACAAGTTATTTCTTTAAAGGAACATATATACAGGAAGGAAATTGACTGGAACAAAATCAGTATTAAGCCCTTTCTTTCTGATTTGATGTGCATGACTATATAAAAATTTGTGAAAGCTAAAAGTGTAAACTGTAACTATTTTCTATTCTCCATAATACATGACATTGGCAGACTATTTTGCAACTAGCATTGAAGCAAGAAGTAAGATTACATCCAATTTTTCAGAAGTAAAGTTTAGCTACTGTTTATTGATATCCGTCGTGATTATTTATCTCTGATCACATTTACATATAAAATATATAATATTAATATACTATTTGCCAGAAATGACAATCTTTTAAAATGTGAATGCTTTTATATCAAACGCATTATTAAATTTTGTGTGAATCTAAAGCAAGCAAACAAAATTTGTTTTACATTGTTGTTTCTATTTAAAAAGTTTAATTAATTAATTTAATAATACATGAAATAAACTGATTTACTTACTCCTTAGTTTTGAAGCTTGCACCTAATCCCCTGTGGCCAACTTCTAGTCCAGTCCAAGATGGGTCCCAGTGCTTGGCATAAGTTGTTTCCAAATTACAGAGGCTATCCTCCATAGGAGATACAATAAGGTATTCAAAATGTATTGTACCAAGGGGTCTATGCTTAACATTACAGGTAACCGGTAACTCCAATGAGCCTTCTGAAGGCTTAAACATGTTTGGCAAAACATATGTATACCCTATATGACATGGGGGTTCTTCGATGCAAGCACGAGTGCTATAGGAATAGAAGTCTATGAGGTAGGCTAGACTTTTAGGGTTTGGTGCTAAGACATTGACTAACATGATATCATTTGGCTTATATTCTCGACCAAATTGTTCTTGAGGTTGAAGGTTACAAATAGATGGGTCATTATCGAAGGTTGCTATTTCAACAGATACACCTACAGGAATTTCTACGTCTGCCGTATCTGTACTAAGAGATGAATCTTCTATTTGAGGCTCTGCACCAAAAGATAACTTAACAGGAGTTATCTTAATATTTATTAGTCTACCAGCAAAACGACTTTTTAGTTTCAAGGGATTATTTACAAATTTAAACTGAACTAAGCTTTGGGAGGTCAGCCATCCTCTACAGATATTTTGTTTTCCACCATATTCACCAAATGTATCTGTAACTGGATGTAGCATATTTTCTTTAATTACCCTAGGTTGAATGTTAGTTTCCCATCTACGAACTATTATATCTTTGGTTTCTTCATTAAAAAGACATATGGCATAGCGATAGAATACATCACAAGTATTAGGAATAATGATAGTATTAGTCCATATATCTGTATCTTCGACTTGGTTAAGCAGAACAACTTTTTTATAATCCCATTCTCCGAGTTCAGCAATATTTCCGCCCATAACCACCTTCTCCTTAGGTCCGATATTAGACACAGATACAGTGAATGTCCATTCTTGAAATAATATTTCGGACTTTTCAGGCTTGAGTTTTTCAGACATGTTTCGTAACAATTTAATTTTTTTCTTCTTACGATCTTCTAAAAAAAACCAACGTTGCATAATAAACTTTTTGTACGGTATTTAAAACAAATATTTATTGTGAAAATATAAAAAATGTCATATCAGAGAAAAAACTAAAAAATATCAACAGACATTGTTATGTATTGAAAGATCCCAAAGCCAGCTAACACTGAATAAATTGTCACTTCGTATATGAATTTAAACTAAGAACAGCGGCTAATCATGAAACTACCAGCGTTTCGCTTAAATCGTTATCAATATGTATATAATATACATCTTTTGTCTTTTCACTTGTACAATAAAAAATTACGATACAGTAAGTGTTGCCAACAGCGCTTGGCCTAATGTCGCCGTTTCTCATGCCTAAAGTAGCCTAATGTGGCCGAATTATTTCAGTTGCGACTTGCAGTAGCCTAAATTAGCCCAAGCCGCAAAAAATATCAATAAGAATAAAATAAAATGTAGTTTTATCAATTTATTTATAATCTATATAGGTACTCGTATTTATACAGGGTTATTTTTAATGACCCAGGAACCTCGCAGGACTAGATAGCTAACAAAAGCAACAACTTTTGTTCTTTAAATATATATTTAAATATATTTAGTATGTTAAAAAAAGCAAAGCAAGTACTACAAGCAGCAGTAAACGTAAAATTAAGAGAAAATTCCTTGAAATTAAGAATTTCCTATAAAAACCCCGCAATTTCATCTGACTTACCCCCAAATTTAGGGGGAAAATCCCCAAGTTGGCAGTACTGTAATCACTACAGCCGACACTGTCGCCGATTTTCCTTTATTTAAAAGTTGTGTGAAAAACCCTTTAAACCATTGATGTATTAAAAAGGAAGTCTTAATTACATCAATGCCTTAAACACTAATAAACAACATCATTATATATATTTTTAAGTTATATTTTATTATTGATGAATAAATAATTAACATTATTCAAACTGCAAAGAAAATATGTCAACATGAAAAAATATCTTTTTATTTGTATTGAAATAATCTTTAAGTGATCATGGTTAAAAATTAATGATTGTCTGTAACGTCGGTTTAAGGACGATAATTTTACGTGATAACGTCATAAGAAAACTTTGATGAATACTCGGACGGACGCGTCGGCCGATGGAGTGGAAGAGTGATAGATGCGTCACAAGCCGAATGCTTAGGCCGATCGTGCCTCTCTATCGCTCGTTCCGAGCTCTTGCTTGCACGCTCGGCTCAGGTCGAACGTGACAATGAGTCATGCTTTTTCATGCGTGCAGCCGGCCGGCGGCGTTCATCGATTTATAAGACGTTATCACATCAAACTTTTTTATAAATAAATCAATTTAGGCGCTCTCGTATAATATTTTTGCTCCATCCGAAAGCCGTCCGAGCTGTGACGTCATTTCGCCAATTCGTTATTGGGGGAGACTCTTTTGCGATACGCGAGTTGATAAATTTTTAGTTAGTCGATCTTATGATTACGGATTATTTTACAAATCAAGCGAAGTATATTAGTGAGCTCAATACTATTATTTATTCTGACTCGTTAGCCTAGTGGCTAGATATAAGGCTGCAGACCCGGTGGTCTTGGGTTCAATTCTGTTGGTTTTTCTGCCAGAAAATTCTCAGGAAAGAAAAAAGAGTGCACCTGTGTTTGCGCACACACATTTGCACTATAATATCTTATGCGCAATTGGCTAATCTCTCTTGAGATTGGCCGCCGTGACCGAAATCGGTCAGGACGACATAATAATCATCATCATTGTTTATTTTAATCATTTGTTGTTGCAGATTGATTACAACTGTGATCGGCAGTAAGACCCTGTACTCCTTTCCAATATCTATAAAAGATAATATCGATATTTTATATAATAAGCATTTCATACATCTTAATTTTACATACACAGTGCGATAGTTACAACACAGACAATATTTATGACATATAATATGACAGACTAGCTGATACCCGCGATTTCGTCCGCGTTGCTTGATATATTAACAAAGTTTTCTTATGTACGAAGGAAAAAACATCAAAAAGATCGCAAGCAAAAATATACTTTGTTTAAACATACACCACTGAACACGCAGTGCATACCTATACAAATCGTTGTTTCTTGAAATTTTAATAACTTTTTATTAAATAAAGATATCGCAATAATTACTTTTTGATAAAGGCCAAGTGCCTAGGAAATAAAATTAAGAAAATTTCATTGAAATTTATTCAGTAGTTTTTCCGTTATGCGCGCACAACTGCAGACCTCTATCATTTTATTTATATAGATAAGTACAGTCAGTACCTACCCAGACGAGCTTGCACAAAGCCCTACCACCAAGTATTTTTTTTCCAAATGCAAATCAACTATTTTAATATAAGAAGTTTGCTTAAAAATTATAATTTCATACAAAGTAAAAAACCAAACTGTTATTCGATGAAGGTTTTCCACAAAAGTTGACAATTTGATACAGTAAGTTATATTACTACCTATTATAATTTAAAACAAAATATTGTTTTCGTTATACCAAAATTGTTCTTATTTTATTGTTTAAAAATTTATTTCCCAAATAATTCAATTCACTTTAAATAAGATGAGCTTATTGACGTGACAACGTTTCGGTTCGGAAAAGAAACACCCAGCCCTGAGAAGGTTGTTGTTTTTTTGTCTTTTTTTATGTTTTTTTACAACAAAAAAAACAAAAGAAATAGCTATGATAAAACATAACATCCTGTCTAGATTCAAGGATGCTATCCTTTTCGTTTGGAGTACGTAAATGTCATTGGCATAACCAATGATATTATAAGTAAAAAGGTAAAAATCATTCAATTTACGAAAATGACACATAAATAACTTTATATTGCAATATACACACTACATTACGATTCGTCGCTAAAGTAGGGTGGCATGATTTAAGTATCACGAGTTAAAAAAAGACGAATATATTTGTGAGAGTGCATCGTCTCGTGTCAAAGAAACGACATAGAAGAAATTATCAGACAATACGCTTTTTATTATGTGATTACTCATAAATTCATTTTGTAAAAGTACTAAAAATCATTTGGAAATAGGTAAATAAAAATTGATTATCGATAATTTTATAAAAATTTAATATCAAATAAACAATATCAACCCCTGGATGCACCTTAGTTCATTCGATGGAAATCTACAAACAACCTACAATCTACAAAATCTACAAACCTAAATATATATATATTTTTATTTATTTATTTAAGCATCATATTATTTCATAAACAAAGATGTGAACGATAATAACTGCTATAGTGTAAAACTGTGGTGCAGCTATTAACGCCCGTCAACAAAGAGACATTGTCCTTTTTTTAAAAACTGCACAAATTAATAAATAGAATTAAGAATTAATATAAATACATAATTCAAAATTAACAGATTACAAAATTAAATACCTACATTTCAAACAAATTCGTCGTCTATCTCTATTGCACTCGTTCATTAGTATACTTTTGTTGCATTCATTCATTTCTAACGTCATATTTTAGGAATATAACATTTGATTTTTGAAAATATTAAGATAAATAGTAAACATACGAATGATATGTGATTCCTTGAGTTTTAGAAATTAAGCTAGTATAATTAGTGCAATATCTCATAACATACGACGGCATTTCCGGTTATTTTGGGTCACTTTTAATTATAATTATTGTACTCGCTACGTGACGTCTATCCATTGACAATGGTGACATAATACTGATACTTGTTTTATGTCCATGTTTCTACAAGATCAATCAAAAATTATGAAATTTAAAATACAAAGTAGGTAAACCTCATTTTTCGACACTGGTTAATAAAAATTACTTGATAAATATTATGTTATTATTTTGATGTGAAGTTCTTTTAGTAAAAATAGTATCATATCATTTTTATTTTAAATAATACTTATTCGAATGTTTTTATCAATATTATTACAATTCGCATTAACAATGAAAATATACAAAAAAACTCATTTAATTCAAAAGGCGTCTTTGTAACAGATATTGCGCATGACCGCTTTTTGATAACGCGTAATTTAGGTTTTTAATTATACATATCAAAGTCCACAATATGGTGACGCTTTCATGAACAAGCTTTACATAGAATACCCCCATAAAACCTGCACAAGGCACAAAACACAACGTACTTAATAAGCACGGAACTAACTGATTTATAAATTTGCAAAATATGCAGTTTTCATTAACGAAAATTTATTTTGTTTTCGTAGTAGGTACTGACCTTCTAACAGATTTTGACCATGGAGGCAAATCTCAAGGAAGGTAAGCCAACTGTGCAGGACATAATTATTATAGTGTACAAATGTGTGCGCAGATACAGGTGCACTCCCATAACCCGATGAGAATAATCCATCGCCAATCGGAAAGAGTTCAGGCGGGGGACCAACGGCTTTTCGAGGCACGGAACACTGACTGTACACACTGCTGACAATTTTGGGCAGTAACTTTTTACTGGCTTTGCCTGGGATTTGAACCCAGGACCTCCGGGTCTGCCACGTAACATCTAGCCACTAGACCAACACGGCAGTTTTTGGCCCTAGTACTAAAGTGAGATCCATGTGACTTAGCTCAGCGATGTTATTGTTACTGAGGTTGGATTTATCCATTTTTTTATTTATATGAATATGTTCGACTAGAAGAAACCATTATTAATATGTAGATATAACCTACGACAATTTTATATATATGTAATTCTTGCATCCTAATGAAAGACCTATTAGTAAATTTGATTTTTCTTTTTCTTTCATGAGAAATTGTAGTGGAACAACTCGTAAATAAATTTGCAATAAATTGGGTTTAAATAAAGAACTATACTTGTAATACAATTATTATATAGTTTTAAAATTGAAAGATGTCTGGTGTCCAACATCGAGAACTACGGTACCTACACCGTAAACATGAACTGCAATTTTTTTCAAATCATCTGATATTTTACTGTCAGAAATGTTACAATAAGTCATAAATACCCAACCGTTTAAAGAGTACTTAAAATGTATTGATATAAGGTTGGTTTTTATATTCTTTTCCATACTTTTGAACACTTAGGATGCTACAATTAATTTGACGAGTTTGGTTGTGTTGATATTATTGATCATTTTAGATGTTTCTATGTATCTGATATAGATGACTGTTACTTTATTTATGAAGCTGACTGTACCACCCACCCATCAGATATTAGAAAGCAAAACAGCAGAACTTGGTACAGTTGTGCTCCGGTTTTAAAGGTGAGTGAGCCAGTGTAACTACAGGCACAAGGGACACACCTTATTTCCCAAGGTTGGGGGCGCATTGATGATGTAAGCGATGGTTAACATCTCTTACATTGCCAATGTCTATGGGCGTTAGTGACCACTTACCATCAGGTGGCCTATATGCTCGTTCGCCTACCTTTGTTATAAAAAAGGTAAAAATCATCAAATGAGTTAATAAAAAATATATAATTATATATAAAAAGTACTTTCTTTATTTGCACTAAATTTGTATAAAGCCTAGTAACAGATTTACATTATTTACAAAATATTAACTATTTACATTAAACAGTCTTATTGGACCAGGCAAATAATATTTTCTTATCACCTAGTTAATATTCTATTCATTATATTAATATGTACATATAAAGACAGCTTTTAGAAAGGACAATGGACACCTGGGTGTAAAAAGGAACAATTATCACCTTGTCGACATGAGCCTTTTCTCTGGAAATATATGCAAACAGTTTTACGAACTCCTCCTCGGCCTCCACGACCTCTTTGTGGTCCATCCCAAGCACCATTTGCTTTGCCTCTCCAATGACCACCAATACCACGACCACGCATAGGTCCTCTAAAATTACCAGGCCCTGGAAATCCATCTGGACCAGGCGGCCCAGACATATTAAATTCGACCGGAAACATATTTGGTTGCATGTTAAACCCATCAGGCGGAACAGGAAACATAGGATTAGGTCCTGCAAACATTTCTGGACCCATCATCATATTTTCGGTTGGAACCATCATTCCAGGTGGCATATTTGGTGGTGGCATCGTCCCTGGGGCCATACCCGAAGGAGCCATTGGACCAGGAAGCCCGTTAGGCATAATTGGCGGTACTACGCCATTCTGCCAATCACCAGGCATAATAGGTGGCCCTTGAAAGTTTGGAACTCCTGGAAATTGGTTTGGAGGGAAATTATTGGGAAATTGAGATATATTTGGTGGAAACATTGTAGGCACATTCATACTACTATTAGTTGTAGGTGGCGCATTACCCTTGGGCTCTGGCCATGGCATATTTCTAAAATCACTAATATTGTCTTGGTTTCCTGTTACATCTTCTAAAGGTATTACTATCGGTTCATTGTAAGTATGGGCCTCGATGTCAGGTTCATGAGGTGAATCAGGAATCATAGCTTTATGGAAATATAATGGTTGTAATGTCCCTTTTTGACGAATGGCTTGTATATCTCTTTCCTTGCTATTTTTACCATATTCTATTTGAATTTGTCCTTCAATGTCAATGGGTATTAATGGTCTCCAACTCGTTCTCTCTTCCATTATATCATCGTTACTAAGATTTCTTGCTTTTTCGAAAGCTTCTCTTTCATGTATTCTTTCTAAATATTTCATGTCCGTGAAAGTTTTCGTCACATTAACTCTTTCAGTTTCATCAAGTGCAAAGTATTGAATTTCTTCTAACTCTGTATCTGGTTTCCACCTTATACTTTTCTTAGGACCTTTTCTTTTATGATAACAAAGTACTCCTTTTAAGCCATTTATGGTCAATGTATGAGGTTCTGATGTATCCATACTTTCAATCTCATCTTTATCCTGAGGAACAGATTCTTCAGTATTAGTCTTAGATTCTATGTGTTTTTCAGTGTTTTTATCTTTGTTTTCTTCTTCATCTAATGTGTCTTGATAAAACCGTGGAGGTACAGATCTATTTTCACTGTTTGGACTTGATAGATTTGTGGGAGTTTGCGGAGGTGATCCATCACTTTGAGCATTACCATCTTTTGATCCACTAGTGCGTCGCTTTCTTTTTTTCGGTTCTTTTTTATTAGTTGCAGATGCATTTAACGCATCCATAAACATGTCACTCTCCTGCAGCACCATAGCTGTAACAAAATTGTATGGTTATTCATATATTTTTACTTAAAATGTATCGCATTGTAACATTAAGGATAATCTAAAATGCATAACACCGGGTTTGATAAAACAGTCATATTTTGGGTTCTGTATGAACAATAATTTTTAAATAAAATATTTAATGAATAGTTTATCTCTATCTTATTCTATATTAAAATACTATTTTACACCTTTTAATAATACGCAAAAAGCCACATAGTAAATTAACTGAAACACTTCAATTTCATAAATGTCTTTTAAAACTAAGGACACCATTCCTACAACTAAGACAATTTTTGAAAATTCTAATCGTGTCTGTTAACTTTGTCGATGTTGAACTCCAAAACACAATATTTCCATGAAGTTGTTGTGGTTTGTGGTGTATATATATATTTAAATGTATATGCACAACAATGCATGCTTGTTTTAATAAATCAGTGTGGTGTATCGGTTGCTCCATAATTCTAGGACAACATATATAGAACAGCTTCCCAGTGGACACTAAGAACATATTTCATATTCAAAAAATCATATGTACGTTTATTAAAAATAATTAAGTTTAAATCAATAAAGACGCTGCGTAAATAATAAGCGCGCTAAGTCTCGAAAACAAATTAATAATAAATTATGAAATAAATAGGTAAATAAAAGGTATTTAAAACAACGCAACTAAGAAAGGGGTTTTCCGAGATATTGTGTAAAAATATGAAATGTATAACCGAATTTAATAAGACAACCTTTAGTTACAACAATTAATATGTTATTTTTTTATAATTTCAGAAAGTATGTTTACGTCGTGCTAAAAAGTAGGTACTGTATTAGTAAATAATCAACTGTTATAAAACTATAATACTTTAAATAAGAATACTTTTAGTATATTAACCGAAAGGACATCATAAAAATAAATACTGTAAAATTATCAGTTCTGATTCCGAAATTGTATATTTTAGGAAACTGATTGATAACATTTTCGTCGATATGAAACATAATACGAATACCAAAAACTAAATTAAACATTAAATTCGTTTTAGTATTTTGAAATTTAGCAAACAGACGGGATGTAACTAAAAGTTATATACCTAGTAAAACCTTTATTAATCTATGAAACTGTTCTTGCGTATTCGTAAGTACATACTATGTTCGACGATAACATTATGTATTTAACTCGAGATTGACTTGGAAGAAAGGCTTTATAAAGTTCGTTTAATCATAAAATATGTACCAGGAAAATTACCTAGCCGTATGTAAAAAAATACCATACCAAACACAACATAGGTGATATTAAAAATATAGATAATGTTACATAATATGTACCTATATCAAACCAAAATTACTCTTAACTTCGGTTACTTTTAGTCAGAAGAATTTGGAAGGAGTGTTTGGCAATTTCTTTTCTTAGAAAATCGGGAATTCGTATCAAGCAATATTTCTAGCATAAGTTGTAGTCACAAATAAAGTTATTATTCCGCTTTTATTAATTCTATCATAATCTTTCCACCGAAGCCGAATTCAAAACATTGTATATGTACTATATTTTTATAAACACAAATATATTTTTATATGCATGAACATTTCTCAAACTTTCAACAAGTCTAGCCTTTCAAATTGAACAGGTATACTCGCCAACTGTAAATAGTACCTATATTTCATATATTGTTGTTATTATAACAACACGTCAATTAACATAGATGTAATATCTGCAATGAAACATATACATTATCAAAATGATATATTTAGTCGATAAACAGTCACTTTTTTCAATTTAAGTTTTTCGTTTGTCTGATATGTAAAAAGATGCAAGTGTAGGTATACCGTTCCTCAATTTATTTAAAGCTGAAAACAATGTTTAGGTGCCTATAAAGTTACATAGAATAGGTCCCTACTGTATATTCTTAATAAAAAAACTGATGCGAATGGACGCATCTCAAAATAAATGTCTGTAATCTGCAAATATAGTTGCACGATTATGAACGTACTATTTCATTTTGCAATTATAAAATCAATAAGCTTCGGTATTCATGTGATGAGACTGACTTTCATGTGGTTTTCACAGACATACATTATTATACCGTAAATTCATTTAGCTTAACTTTCGCTGTATAATTATTCAACATTACTTTATCATTCGTCATTAGTTGCCATTCACTGTACAAAAACATTTGGAATGATAATATGGTTTATTTGGTCATTGTAAGCTCTATAAAAAGAATGTATAGGTACATGTACTGTTTTATATATCAATTAATTTCGAATCGATGAAACATGAACAATTGACGACCTTCGTTAATGTACACATTTTATTATTCTTACTCAAAGCAGATAAGCACTAATTTGTAGCAGATATCGGTCATTATTGCCGTTTAGTACCTAATGCCATCAAACTAAATTCGGTAGATTTTAAGCATAGACTATCAATTGAGTAAAGAAATAACCTTTGTTTTTTAATATTTGGCAAGTTTTCAAATGGCAGTTCTGTTCTTAATTTAGATCATAAAATGAAGACAGTCAAATGCATGATATACAGAAGATTATATAGTTACTATATTATATGATTATAACAATACTGTTAATAATGTATTTATAATATTTATCAAATATTACATACGTTATGATAACATTTTGAATTATATTCGTATTTAGACTGCGAACATACCTGTTTTAATATTATCATTGTCACGATCCGTAGTTCAATGGTATTTTAGCGGTCAAAATACAAACAAAATATGTAATAACAGTTTAGCGTAATCTTAAGTTTCCATAGATACCTACTGATATTTAATTTTTTCAGTACAATAATATAACGCGTATTTAATTAATCATAAGCTAGGCTGGCAATGTAATTTCATTAAAATAACTCGTCAACGAAGAAGGTAGTAATCGCGCGATTAACTGTAGCTATCACAGATAATAAAACATCCGATAATTTGATGTTAATGACAAAATAAATAGACATATCTAGTTTTTATTGTATTGCATGAGCATTCATATAATTGCCAATGTTGCGACATCAATGAATAGCATACAGTCAAATCATTATGAACACTAAATATAACCAAAATAATATATATAATAAGGTTTAAATTCTCAGAGTACGTTACGCGCTACGCGTAGTAAGTGTATTATTAATTGAACAGCTAATAAAATGTGAGAAATAATAGCATTGTTTATAAAATCTAATTAATCTCTTGAATCTTTTTAGGTAGTTTGGATGTATTTAAAAAAGGAAGTTCTTATAATATTTCCAAGACATCCAAATATTTTCAGGTAATTCACTGTATATAATCTACAACTAATATTGAACTCATACTGGCAGGTTAATTCCTTAATATTTATTAACCTTTTACAGTTACCAGATAAATTAGTACCAATAAGTTTTAATGGAGTTTTTATATTTTTCAAGTGTGTCGTTACTTCCATTTTCCTCAATATAGTAGATTGGCGTGACAGCGTGTCACATGAGGCGCAGTTAACAGCCGGTGTTCCCAATGGCCCGCGCCTCTACTGGAAATGTATTCCTGGTTTCCTTGATTAATTAAATTATTTCAAAATAAGGTTGTTATCGAAAGATTTTTTATCAAATTTAACCTTTATTTGAAATAAATTCTTTACAATAGAATTAAGTTCTGAACAAAAAATAAAAAATCCGTCAAGTTATGCATTTTAGACTTACCACACCCGAAATAGCAATTATAATATTTTGATAAACTGAGGCGTGCAGCATTAGCTTGCAATCACCATTTCCTGAAAAAATAAAATATATTAATATTAATTTTGAAAACATATAATTAAAACAATACTTACGTTTAGGCTTAGGAGGAATTAATTTTATAGATCCAGGTTTTTCAATATCAGCCAGGGTTTTAGCCTTCTTCTCTGGAGGAGTCTCATTATGTACAGGTGATGGTCGTTTTGGTATTGAAACAGTTGGTGGAAGAATAGGTGGAGGCTTTTTATTGCTCAAAAGAGTAGCTCTTGATGGTGGTGGTTTTATTTCTTCTTCTAACCCATGTTTCCTAAATTTAGAATTAAAAGTTTTAACTGTTTTTGGCTTTGGTTCATCAGGCTTTCTCACTTCTATGGATATTGAAGGCCTTTCTTTCTTTAAATCACTTAATTTTGGTATTTTACCCAGTTTTTGAATAGAGGGTGTTTGTGTTTTGTCATCTGATTTATCTGATGATGATTTTGTATCTTTGTCTCTTTCTCTATTTTTATCTTTATCAGAGCTATGTTTTTGGTCATTTTTATTGTCTCTTGACTTATTACTACTACTAGATGAGCTGGCTTTCCTGCTGCTACTAGAATTGCTACTGCTACTTTTAGACTTCGAACTATGTCGATCTTTAGATTTATCTCTACTGCTATGCTTACTATCTTTATGACTACTACTTCTCGATTTATCACTTGATGACTTGCTTGAATGTTTAGATGAACTTGATGATTTTGATGATTTACTATTACTGCTACTCTTATCATTTGACTTGTCCCTACTACTTGTACTTTTACGTTTTTCTTTATTTTTTTCCATTTCACTTTCTTCTGGTTCTTTATTTTCCTCTTCGACCTGCGATAATATTTGTTTACCATTTTTAAATGTTATTTTCAATACTGGTAAAGTGTCGCTTTCATTACTAATATCCTCTTTTTCCAGAGGATCCTTCTGGTTTGTGTCAAAATTATTTCCTTCATTTCCGCTTTTTTCATCTTGGTTTGCATTTTCGATGAAGGTAGAATTTTCTAAATTATTAGAACTTTTTTCATCCTCATTATCAAATACAACATCATTTTTTAAACTCTCAATTTTAATTTCAGATTGAAAATCAGATACAATTTGTGATATATCTGTTATTACTATTGGTGTTACATGCTCTCCTTTAACAGCTTTGAGCCATTGTTCCACCAATTTCGAGGCTAAAGCTCGAATGGCTAAAATTAAAGAAAATTATTAAAATTATGATTAGAAAATATAAACTTAACTTCATTATTTCATATAAGAATGTATTTAAGAAATATCACATATAATTATGTAATTCAAAATGTTTAACTATTGACATAAATATGAATACTATCAATTACTACTTACCACAATGATTTCCATCTTTAGACAATTCTTTTACAAGTTTAGGGCAATTATTAGTCTTGAGCCTTTCTACATCAACTGGACATAATAACAATAATTCTAATAATTCTCTGACAAGTGGCCAATTTTTAGATACAATATTTTCTGTCAGCCACATATGCACTAGCCTCCAGCCACCTGATCCCATAAATAAGCCTAATAAATCTGTTTCTGTGCACTTTAGTATTTGTATGTATATACATTTAGACACAAGTTTTTTTGAAAATTTGGTCATTAAGCTGAAAATAAAAATTTAAAAATAATAATGTGTTATAGGAAATACACTAAATTATTTACATTAAAGTTTGTATAAATACACTAAATGCTAATATAATCTTATTTTTTACAACGAAATAAAGTTACAAGTTTATTGTTTACTTACTTAGCTAGTCTATGCACTTCATCCCTGCTTTTGATGCCCCCAGTAGGTGAGAGCAGTACACTGAGACAGTTTAACAGTTGTATTGGGTCAATTCGGGGCTGTAATGAAAATACCAGTACTATGTTAAGTAGGTACAGGGTAGGGTTCAAGGTCTTTTTCATTACAAATAATTTGTTTGTTTTTACCATATATCATTATATCTTCAATGAAAGCTAAATGAAATATTTTTAATATCAATAGAAATTGTAGGAAATATATTTTTTATTAAAAAAAACCAGTATTTGTCAGTTTAAATGAAAATTGAACAGCATAGGCAAGTTTTATATAATTATGTATATTTAACTAAACAAGATGAAGTAGATATGACATCTTTTAATATAAAAAACATTAGAAAAAGGGAAAGACTTTATCGAATTTAATTAATGTCAAAATCAATGAGTCACAAAAGTTCAAAGTCCACTTTGTAAGCAACTTGAATATGTAATGTTTAGATAGATGGCGCTCTTGTGACGAAGCATATTTTAATAATAAGAAAAACTAGTATATTTTATTTTCAGATATGTAATTGTTCTTTTTTAATTACACATGCATTGCTTTTAATTTAGTATTTCAAATGGTTTTATATTTTAAGCCGCTTTATGGGTTGACTTATCTTGTAAATGTACGTACCGCAAAGTTTAATGCAACTAGTGAAAGTTGAAACTTTGAAATTTTTAGACTGACCTACTTAATTGCATTGACACATTTCGGTGATTTTCAATAAATAGTTTGAGAAAACTATAGTTACAATTGAAAAAAGCAGGCTTTCTTGATGTTTTTAACTTTGTAATTAAATCAATTTCTATCAACAAATATAATAATAATATACATAATAAATTATTAAATGAAATATCTTTTGTCTTAATATATTGTATTGAAAAACTCACCATGCTTTACTTATTGCGTGTTATATTTCAAACTGGGATGACGCGTTGCAGTCATGTGCCACGCCTTGATTGTAGTAATACAAAATGGCGATACATTTTAAAACGATCAATAACTATTGTAGTTTCCTCACAAAGCTATGAAGGCACATTGCATATTACTTCTTTTTTAAAAGTTCTTACACTAATTTATATTAAAATGCTATCACCAACGTGTATGTTCAATGTTTTTTCTTATGTAATTCATGTGATTTTCGATTAACAATTAACATAGCCTATCCGTAATAGTATTCTAGATTTTTATGTTTTATTAATATCAATTGTACATATATACGACTTCAACACATTAGAGTCCTAAATCTAAGACAGCGATAGAAGACCTTTATTATTTCCGTCCAAAAGGTAGTCGCTGATCCAAAACCACGGCTAGCCGCAAGCGAGAGATAAGTTGGATTGAATTGGCTTCAAGTTTCAACAAAATGGAAACGGCTTCCGCAGACCGCAATACTGAAGTGAAGAATGAAGGAGAGCGGAAATCCGTTCATTATGAAGTCTCAATAGACAACGTAATACCAACCCAACAAACGAATTAATAATTAAAAGCATGATAATTGAAAGTAGTCGATTTTTATATCGCTGAATGATTTTTAAAATTATTGAAACTATGGTGCGTGAGTGTTGGTTGTTTTCTATTTTAAAATTACTTAAAAAATTCTTATGAATTATTTTATTTTAAACTTTATAGTTTTTCTCGTTTACAATTTTAGCGAGACTTAAAAAATAATTTCT
This sequence comes from Nymphalis c-album, assembly GCA_963151315.1. Taxonomy (NCBI): domain Eukaryota; kingdom Metazoa; phylum Arthropoda; class Insecta; order Lepidoptera; family Nymphalidae; genus Nymphalis; species Nymphalis c-album. The sequence continues at coordinate 8,577,643 of OY720590.1, read as the reverse complement.
ACTGACATTTAATTATTCCATAGTCTATTTATTAATGCTTGAGAATTGGTTTTAGTTTAATTTTGGCGTTATGTAAGGCAGCGCGCTCATGGGTGACTTTTGTCACGGTGACAGTTTCGTCACCGTCATCAAGTCCATGGACTTGTATGGAGATGCGCTCACGTGGCGACGAAACATTTTGGTGACATTTCTGTCACCGCGCGCGTCAAATTTTGTCACTCAGTGCTGCCAGCCTTGGCAAAACAAAAACAACAATCCGACTTAAAAACTTTTATTGCAATTAATTTAATTTGATTTGATTTTAATTTATTATGATGAATTTAATTTAAATTAATTTAATGTGATTGAATTGATTTTATTTTATTTTATTTGGTAATTTGATTTTATTCGAATGAATTTAATCTAATTTATAATCTGTAAAATATTATTAAAAATATAAGTCAGTTTAAAAAGAGGTATAATATATACAAACAAAAATAAAATAAAAATTTTATTCGATTTATTTTTTTACTTAATGAAAAAGTGGAAAAAACCATTGTCTGTGAAAAAAACATTTAATGATAAAAAGTAAAAAGAATGCTCAGTTAATGCGGGATCTAAAGTGTGAAGCAATTTATCAAATTTTGATTTCAAAAAAAGTTTCGTCACTGTCACCCTCCGTGATCGCACTCCGCTTTGGATAGGTGACTTGATAAAGGTTTCTCGTGAGCGCGATCTGTGACAAAAAAATTAAGTATTATTTTATTTGTGCTAACTTGATAAGTTGGCAAAACTGAACTGTCAATCAATCAAGGCAATCTATCATGTTGTACGGTTTATGAAATAGCGAAATACAGTGTCTCACGAAAGAAGTCTTGCGGGATAAAATGGAACTATATCTCTCACAGAGTCGTCTGTGTGTTGTCATCATAATATATTAAAATTATACGATTACATTTTAAAATGTTTTTTATTTTACTATCCTAATAACTTACTAGTTATTTATGATTCAGTTTTATATTGTGGTTATTTGACAAAATAAAATGTGCTTTATTATAATACGATGTAGAATATAATATTCCGTTTACATGAAATTAAATTCACACTAAGATTGTTTCAAATTGGGGAGTTGTGCTGTAGTCTGTACCTACCAAAAACTGAAAGGGAGAGCGCTCACGAGCAACTTTAGTTGCGGCGACAGTTGCCGCGTCCATGGGCTTGTATGGAGGTGCGCTCACGCGGCAACGAAATAGTTGCTGTCACCGCGAACACAAGGGCAACTAAATTTGTCATTGTGTTGCCAGCCTTAGCAAAACAAAAACAACAATCCGACTTAAAAAAAACAGCGGAAAATAGAAAATTGTGTTTTTAAAACATTAAACTACTGTCTTAACGGTGTTTCATATGGATTCGTACGAATTCAATAGTAGATGCCATTATTTACTATTTAAATTTATAGCTTAATAATTTAATAAATTATATATAATTTACTGTTATTATTATTTAAAATATTCATCTCCATATTAAAAGCAGTAAGTATTAAAGTGCCTTTTATCATAAATAAAATTAAACCAAAAACTTATGCGTCAATAACATCAAAAAATAAATGAATGACTTACTTTCTAAATGGATGCAACAGACAGCTAACTTTAATCTTTTCCTTACCTTTAATTTTTTAATCTTTGTTACACGTATTAGACTGTCAATTTAGCTATTCTTCACTCTGCTTAGCAAAAACTTTGATTGTAATCAATTTCATTTTAATTTATAATGATGAATTCAATTTAAATTAATTTAATGTGATTGAATTTGAACTGATTTGATTTAATTTAATTTGGTATTTTGATTTTATTCGAATGAATTAAATCTAATTTATAATCTGTTTTCAAAAAAGTTTTGTCTCTGTCGCCCTCCGTGAGCGCGCTCCGCTTTAGATAGGTGACGAGACGACGACTGTCGCCGCAACTAAAGTTGCTCGTGAGCGCTCTCCCAAAGAATTGCACATGCACACTTCTTGACGTTGACAGTTGAAACTAGAAATCCCGATTCTATGATTATAAAATCAATTCTATCAATGAATGTTATCGGTACCAATACATTTTGACTTTATATCATATAGGAAATACCTAATAACAATAATAGCGTGGGGTCGGAAATATATTTAATATAAGCTTAAGCATTATGTGGGGTGATTCCTTGTTAATTGTCTTTATTTCAATATGCACTGCATTTTTGGGAGAAGGTATTAAAATACTTTAAACATACTAGTCAATAGCTAAATAAGACAATGGTAAAATACAAGACAAATATATTGCCCTTTTTCAGGATTGACGTGGATTTTAGTGTATCGGACCGAAAAATACCAGAAACTTAAAGTAGAAGTTGAGCGCCAAAGCAAAAAACGTAATTATTTCTCAAACTGTTTAATCACTAATTTAAAAATCAAGAACCTCTGCACATAATAACTTATAACCTGTTCAAAAGCCATATGTATAACATCTAGCTTTACCAGACTTTTAACATTGTTGTATAAGTTGATGGTTTATAAAAATTTGTTGTTTTGCAACTGTAGCTATCAGATAATTTAAGTAAATTCAAATTATTGACAATTTAATAAAATTATATTTATTACATTTAGTGGAAAAGCGTAAGGAAGCACATGGGGATTCATTAGACAAGCAACACAAGAAAAAAATTGAACGTGAAGAAGAAAGGCTTAAAAACAATAATAGAGATCTCTCTTTGGTTAAGATGAAGTCTATGTTTGCAATTGGTTTTGCATTTACAGCATTACTTAGCATGTTCAATAGCATGTGAGTAAAATTGATATATATTTTTTTTTGATTCAGAATAATCATTTTTGATTAAATATTAATCTGTACATTTGTTTAGATTTGACGGAAGAGTTGTTGCTAAGCTCCCTTTCTACCCTATTACCTGGATTCAGGGACTGAGTCACAGAAACTTACCAGGAGATGACTACACTGATTGTTCATTTATATTTCTCTACATTTTATGCACTATGAGCATAAGGTAAGAGTTGATACTTAATACAACTTACTGGTAAATATTAAAAAAAAAAATTGGTTGCCTGTAAAGTCGGTATACGGGCGAAAGTTTTACGTGACAACGACTTTGAGTGGTAAAATAATTTTAATGTGAATATTCATTCGTATAGTAGGAAGAAGGATGAAATAATAGTAACAATTTAAAACATTTATTTATACAAAGAATTATATTTAAAACATTAATTTATACAAAGAATCTCGCACTGAATTTCACTTTTTATGTCTGTCTCTCTCGCTCTTAGGCGGGCTAACCATGCCCGAGTGGAAGGGACGCGTGCCTCTCACTCGCTCTCATTGTGAGCGCATAACGTGAGCGGAGCGTAACGCAGTTTCATGAAGTGTCACCCGGCAAACCAATTTATAAGACGTTGTCACGTCAAAAGGAATTGTTGGAATATATATTTCTAAAACAATATTTAATTTACAGGCAAAACATTCAAAAGCTATTAGGTTTTGCTCCATCACGTGCAGCTTCAAAGCAAGGAGGTGCTTTATTTGCAGCTCCACCAGCCCAATTTAAATAGAAAAATTCCACCAAAAATTAATAATTGGAACATAATAATAATATTATTTAATATATGTATAATGAATGTTTAAAAACAAAGTAATGATCATTAAACAATTAGTACTTATTTTTAACCAACTTCAAAAAAAGGAGGAGCCTTTGAGCCAAAAATAAGTACTCATCTGTATGTTATCAATTCATCTGTATGGTTTTTTTTTTTCTTATAGTTCAATTGACATATTTAATTTATTGTTTGTGTTTAGAAATAAAGTATGTTAATTATGTTATTTCATTTTATTATTCATGTAATATTTTAATATGCATTAGACTCTATTAAAGGTTCATCTATTAATATTCTATCAAACCCAAATCTTGATAGATCAATTGTTGTAAACTGACAATCTATAATTAATTCTGCAACAGCTCTACCAATTCCTGGAGAATGTTGAACTCCTGAAAATAAACCATGGTTACAGCATTTATAAAATTTCAGAAATTATATAACTATTATATATATTTTAAGAAAAATAATATATAACTTTAAATTATTATGATATTTAATTAAAAGACACATTGCTTATCCTACCTTGTCTGCTAAATCCTGTTGCAAAAAATAGATTTGTGTGGTATGGATGAGGGCCCAAGATTCCAGTATCGTCATAGGTATTACAATCAATAAAATCTGTTGAAATCATTTTTACCTAAAAATATTAATAAATATTATTTTTATTAACTGCCTCATTGTTTTGGACCACTGATACTCAACCCTTTTTTATACAAGCGACAGAAACATGTTAATCATGGTGCAGGTTGAGTACTGCTGGTCTAGACTAGACTAGAGTCTAGGGGCCGCACCTGAACTCTTTCCGACGCGTTGGATTGCTTTCCCACCAGATTGAGAGCTAGGGAATAGAGTGCATCTTTGTTTATGCACACACTTTTGCACTATAATAATAATACTAATCTCTCTTGATATTGGCGCCTGTGGCCGAAATCATCTGCAGGTCATTATTATTATTTTTAATAACCAAAGTTATTGGACATATGTATGCCGTAAATGATAATACAAATATGTATCCAAAATATAAAATCAGAATTTACATTCAAATATAATAAATGGCCATAAAAAATTAAGCTTACCTTAGAATTAATACAGTCTGGGTATCTATTATGCAACGAAGAGTAAAAGACATCACTGTCAGATACACTAGAGTCATGTCTTATAGGAGGTATTTGCCCACATATTAAATTCTTTCGTAGTCCATCTCTTTTTATCCATAAACCACTTGTATCCATTATGAATGGCATATTCAACCCAAATGACATTTTGTTACCTTCATTTTCTATTGAGTATACATTATAAGTCCTGAAAAATTATGTTTTAATGAATTGGTTTATATTTAAGCAACATATATTAATATATCAATTAACTCACAGGCTAAATAAATGACATGAAAATATAAAGAAATTACAAGATATTAAGCTTGTTTAAGAGCAATAAAAATAATGCACAAACATTATTATGAATTATATTTTATATAAAAAATTGTGCAATATGTATACATAATAACAGTTTGTTTTTCAACTAGTACTTTTTTTAAGATGGTGTGCAAATTCTTTATATAATATTTTACCTCTTTTCAATGGGCAATGGCACAGATAAAAGACCACCACCTGTTCCAATATTTGCCAATTTTGCTACACTTTCTGAATCAGAACCAGTAGCTATAACACAAACCGCAAACTTTAGAAATATTTCTTGATTATCCTCAGTTCTATACAATAGTCTATTAATTTTTTTAAATGTTCCTGGTGCAACACCTTCCATTAATATGTCTTGTTGAGGAGTCATTTCAAAATCAATTAACTCAGATTTTAAATAAGTAGCACCTAGTTCTTTTGATTTTTGTATTAATCCTTTTAACAAATTTTGGGAGTTGAATACACCTTCAGATTCTTTACTAATACAACCTGTAAAATAATATTTTAAATAACAGTGAATCTTAATCTAATTATTATTATATATAAACAATTTTAATAGTATATATAAAATTTTACCTAATTTAATGTCTGATGTGTTAATCCAAGGATACATGCTCTGTATTTCTTCAGCTGTTAGTAATTTGTTACTTATGCCATGTTCTTTTTGGAGTGAAACATTTTCCTCCAATTTGGAAGCGTACTTTTCACTTGCAAGAGTTAAAGTACCATGTGGTTTGAATTCTATATCCACATCTTCTTTCAAGTTAGTTTTTATATTTCTCAAAAAATCTGCACTATATTGTGATAAATAAATATTCTCAGGTAAAGAATAATGTTGAGTGAGAATTCCATGGGAATGCATGTTCTGACACATTTCATACTGGAAAGTAATATAAATATATAGTGAACCTGTAAATTTAATTTACTATTCATGTAAATATATCAGATACTTACTGTTGTATCTTTTTCTATGACAGCAACAGATAAACCTTCACCAGCTCTACTTTTGAGCCAGTATGCAACAGAAGATCCTATAAAGCCACCTCCTATTATAACAACATCTGCATGTTCAGGATAATCAGACTTTTGTTGAAAGCCAGATTTTATTTCGTCATTAATGACACCCCATGTTCTTGTAAATGGATTTACAGGCTTAGCATAGTGCCGATTGGAATAAACAATATTATTTTGAATACGTTTAAATATAATTCTCGAAAAATTCATGGTTATTCTTAGAATTCAAAAATTTCTTTGGTACCTCATAAATGGCATATCTTTTTCAATTTAAATAAAACTTTCTATAGTAGACAAAAATATAGTAGGCTTAATTAACTCTATAATTCTTTAAGTTTTATTATAACACTAGGATAGAACTTCAACGCGAAGATAGTAATATGCTTATTATGTATTTGTATAAACAAATACGGCTAATAAATTGCATCCCGAGGCGGCAAATATATATTATTTTATTCTTTCATTATGTCTGTGCTATTCTCATGTCTCTATCACGTTATCACGTAGTGGTTATAATTTATAAATTTATATACATTGATCGTGAACGCAAATCGCTACTTGAAATTGGATAATCGTTTCGTTTGACATTGACATTTTACAGTAAAAAAAATATTTTATCCTAAAAAAGCGAGGTGTGATTTTTTATAATAATTAGTATTTATATTTTTTACAATATTTGACATTCTTATTAAATTTTACTCCACGGCAGAGCATTGTGCAAGCTCGTCTGGGTAGTTACCACGGTCTTATATATAGGTCTATCAGCGGAGCCCAATTACAGTGATGCGAGATTGGTGCGATTGTGATATAGCTTTTATTTCGCGACAACGCCCGCTGTACGTCGTTGCTATCGCAAGTGCTTGAGTGACACGCGGCGTATATATTTTCTCTCCCAAGTATTGTTTTAATTTATAATTTTTTCGTTTTGTTGAGTTTTACGGATTTGTTGTTATATTTTTTTGTTATTTAACTGTTTTGTTTGGATTTGAAAAAGCGTACCCATCGTCATGCCTTTGGCGGCCGTAATTTGAATTGAACAGCTACTTCATTAAGCCGAAGGACCCCACTGTAGTTGATAGACCTGTGTATACGACCGTGGTAGGTACCACTCACTCATCAGATATTCTACTGCAAAACAGCAGTACTTGGTATTATTGTGTTCTGGTTTGAAGGGTGAGTGAGCCAGTGTAATTACAGACACGAGGGACATACGTCTTACTTTCCAAGGTTGGTGGGCATTGGCGATGTAAACGATGGTAAACATTTCTTACAATGCCAAATCTATGGGCATTGGTGACCACTTACCATCAGCAATGAATACAGACGAAAGAAGCGCAGTTCGTAAGGATTTCGTGTGCCGATTCCAATATGGGCTGCTCCCAACTTAGTTCGAGTTTGTCTTTCTGACGACATTTTCCGTCTCCCTTATGGCCCATCAATGCAAGTCTGCCTACCTATCTATACAGGTTGTAACAAAATTCGTGTCCGACCCGTGAAGTGGTTATTAGGTATCGTGTGTAGGTTCTATTAATTTAATCATTTTTAAAATTCTAAGCAAAAATTTTACCCCGACTAAAATTTAATTTAACGAAATAACGACAATTACATTGCAACACAGGCGCGGACGTCAGCGCTCGATAGCTCTTACCTATCTGGTAGCTCGGACACGAAGTCATGACCTCAAATGTCCATGAAATTTTCGTCATTTACAATTGAAAATGACAATTAATATTTTTTTTACTATTTTTTTTTAATAATATTTTAAAAATGTTTACATAAACAGAACCGACTCATGATACCTAATACCCACTTCACGGGTCGGACACGAATTTTGTTACATCCTGTATATTTTATTATATAAAAGAGGATGTTTGTATATGTATGACATCGATAAGCTCAGAAACTATTTGACCGATCATTATGAAAATTGGTATGTATGTCTATTTTTCCACGGAGGTTTATATGCTATGCCTATTGATGTAACTCGCCACCAGGCAGCTCTGTAAAGTATCGACTTCATCCCCGTTCAACCGATTGTCATAAAACTTCAAAATTCAAATATATAATTTGTTATTGTAAATAAAAATAAAGCAAAAATATAAAAAATAACATAATTATTATTATTTTAAAATAATATGATTATGTACAAAAAAACTTGAAACTGACTTGGGTTACAAACTTGAAATAAATACGTATTTCAGGGGTTTTTAAAAATTACCCTGCAAGAAGGTAACACGGGGTTGAAAGTGTGTACGGTGGGTCCATCTATTTTGATGTAAGAAGCGTGAATAATAATGAATAAGCCTCTGGTTAGAAATAAATTAAATACGTATTTCAGGGTTTTTTTAAAACTACCCCGCGAGAATGTGAAATAAGGGTTTTGAGTTTGTATTGAAGGTCCATCATTTTTGATGTAAGAAGAATGAAATTTAATTTTAAAGCTTCTGGGCAAAAATAAAAGCATACTTATTTTGTCATTTTTGAAAATTTAACCCCAAATGGGAGAAATGGGTCGGAAACTTTAATAAAAAAAATGGTCTGATCTGCTTGAAACTTGCTGTTTTTACAGCAAAAATAAACCATAATTAACATATTTTATTATTTCTTATTTTATCGCGGGCAAAGCCACGGGTGAATTGCTAGTACAATAAAAATAAAAAAGACACAAATTTTTTTTTTACTTACAAAAAAATATTTTGAACTTTTTAGTTCGCCTAATTACAAAAGCGTGTTTAGTTTTTTAAAACTATTATCGGAATTCATTGGTATGCTTGGCCATTCTTTTTATTATTATGGTGGTGAATAATGGTGTCCAAAGGGAATGAAATGGAATAACTACTCGAGTGAATTTACGATTGACGACGTTTTTACTGGCATCACTAATTAATATACAACCATAAGTAAGGTTAGGTTTGTATTTATATTGTGGAAAACAATGTGATTATGGCATGTTATTCTAGTGATTAGAATTAGAGACGATATTATTATTTTAATTAGTTTAAGTTGTCCAATTATCATGGATTCCAAATACGCTTCAGTTGGCAAGGAAAAAGAAAATAAGAAATCTTATGAAAATAATAATCTTCATAAGGTTAAAAAAATTAAATTGTGTTATGATAATAATATTAAAGCAATTAAAGAGAATCAAAATCTAACTGAAGAAAATGGTGTGAAGCTGAATAATACAGTGAATAATAATTCTTCGAAAGATATTCTTGAAGACATTCAAGAAGTAAGAAAATCGTTGCCAGTTTATGTTGTTAAAGCAAGGTAGTAGTAATCCTTATTTATTAAGATATATAAAAAAAAAACTATTCCATACCACTTTTCTTTATATATTGAAATATTAAAATGATAATGAAATTATTTGTAGACTGTTGGAAGAAATTAAGAAACATAATACAATGATAATTATTGGTGAAACTGGCAGTGGCAAAACAACGCAAATACCACAACTTATTTATGAACATCAATTAGAGAGTAAATTTATTATAGCCGTTACTCAACCTCGAAGGGTGGCTGCTATCACTTTGGCCTTGCGAGTAGCGGCTGAAATGAAGACAGAGATTGGATCTACTGTTGGGTGTGTTAAATTTGTTTCTTGCATCTAAATCATGCAACATAAACTTTTTTATAATTTGTGTTCATTAGTTTTTAATTTATTATTTCACTATTGATCAGTTATTACAAATTATCTCAATTAAAAATGATGTTGTTATTGTAGCTCTTTATTTATATGAATTTATTTTATAAGTACATAATACACTTAACTAAAGTAAAACACAAAGGTGTACACAAGTAGACTTAACCCAATAAAGATCTCTAGCCAACCGTTGAGATCCTAACAGGAATAAAATGTTAAATAAAGTTGGTCGATAGAAAAATTGTACAATGTTAAGCAAAAATAAAATAAAAATAAACTCAAAAGGCAAATCATTTTTCACTAACAAATTTATTATTCAATTTTCATATTTCAAATTTCATAGGTATTCAATATATAATTAGGTATATGTTAATTATGGTGCAATTGTCTTTTTAGATATTCTGTTAGGTTTGAAGATGTTACAAGTCCTAGAACAAAGGTGAAATATTTAACAGACGGTATGCTACTCAGGGAGGCGGTGGCTGACCCTTTGTTAAAAAGATATTCAACTATTATTTTAGATGAAGCACATGAGCGTACTGTTAATACTGATATCCTTTTTGGTATTGTTAAACTAGCTCAGAAAGATAGAAAAGAACAAAAACTAAGTTCATTAAGGGTAAGATTATTTTAAGTAAAAAAAATGATATTGAAAATATTTCTAAGTAATAAATAGTATTTTTTATGTTGATGATCAACTAAGAGGTAGTCACATAAAGTCTAACGATTCTAAAATAAGTTTATTTAGTTGTAAATAAACACAAATTTTTCAGAAATTTTAGTTTAAAAAACTCTTGGCAGGTGATAATTATGTCAGCGACTATGGATGTTGATGCTTTTAGAAACTTTTATGACAACTGTCCAGTCATATATTTAGAAGGGCGGACTTATCCAGTTACTATTTACCATTCTAAGATAAGACATGAAGATTACCAGTATGCTGCTGTTTGTACAATATTCCAGCTGCATGCAACTACACCAGCTAAGTATGTTTATTTTTATTCTAATATTCTAATTGTACTTGAAACAAATATTTCATTGCATTTAAAAAAAATTGTTTCAGTCATGACTTTCTGGTATTTTTGACGGGTCAAGAAGAAATAGAAACAGTACTGACTAATATAAAACAAATTGCAAAAGTAAGTTAAAAGTAATTATGATTATAATGAAATTAATAATATTAATGATGAGGTGTAATAGCAAAATGAACACATATTTGTGGTGTTTATTTCCAAACCCATGGTGATTTATGACAATCAATAAGCAAGTGTAAGACTTCTACATTGAATAAAAATTATTGCATTTAAATTTGTGTATGTTATACAGCTTAATAATTTCAGGAAACCACAGGTCCTCCAATTAAAGTTTGTCCACTATATGCTGGTTTACCTGCATCAAAGCAGTTGCAAGTTTGGAAGAAAACACCTCCTGGCATGAGAAAAATAGTCTTAGCAACCAATATAGCGGAGGCATCTGTTACTATTCCACAGATAAAATTTGTTATAGATACAGGTGTTGTTAAAGAAAGGTATGTTGTTGTAACATTAATATATTATAAATATTATAATTTGTAATTATTCATACATACTCCCCATTGATATTGATGCCAAATCCCTTCCAGTCTTGAAGCTTAAAAACATCTTCCAATGAAGTATTTTGAAATATCATGTCTCCCTGTTTTATGTCTTCCTGCAGTTAGAGGGTTTCGAGCTGATCTTCGAGTCGTTCCGTCATGGTGACGTTCTGTTAGTCAATAATTGCTGGTTACACTCCTCGGTCTTCTGTATAACCAGCCAGATGTCGTCGATGTTAATAATCTGCTGGGGATTCTTAGTAGTCTTTACGCCGTCGTTACCACGCTTATTACCGGGTTGTCGCAGTTTGGATGTGTCTTTTATTCGGGGATATGTCATAATCGCTAGCTGGGCGATCGCAGTAACGCTGTTGCCTCTGTTCTCTGGTAAACATTGTCTCGGTGCGACTTTTACGACGGATTCTGATATTTGCTGCCGTCACAACAGTACATTCAATAATAGTAAAATACTTTTATATATATTTTATATAAAAAATAATATATGGCAAAAATAAAATGTTACTTTATATCCTCTTGTTTGTCAAGCGATTTCTTTTTTTTACTTAACTATTGAATAGTGTTAATGTTATGAATTCAAAATTGGAAATAATGATTATTTTCTATTATAATTATGGGCCGAAAACTACAGGGTGAAAATTAATTGTATATTTTTTAATTTAAACGTAACGTGTAACGTAACTAAATAATTTTGATTTGCTATTTCATAAATAGTATATGCTAGGCATCAAAATATTTACACGTGATAAGTTTGGCAGTAACGCAAAAAATAAGAGAGTTTAGTGAAGAATTAAAAAAATATTGGTTGCCTGTAAAGTCGGTATACGGGCGAAAGTTTTACGTGACAACGACTTTGAGTGGTAAAATAATTTTAATGTGAATATTCATTCGTATAGTAGGAAGAAGGATGAAATAATAGTAACAATTTAAAACATTTATTTATACAAAGAATTATATTTAAAACATTAATTTATACAAAGAATCTCGCACTGAATTTCATATTAACAAAATTTTATTTTTTATGTCTGTCTCTCTCGCTCTTAGGCGGGCTAACCATGCCCGAGTGGAAGGGACGCGTGCCTCTCACTCGCTCTCATTGTGAGCGCATAACGTGAGCGGAGCGTAACGCAGTTTCTTGAAGTGTCACCCGGCAAACCAATTTATAAGACGTTGTCACGTCAAAAGTGTATTCGGTACGTTCGCATCAGGACGTGGTGCACGGGCACGGGCGCGGAGCGGCTGGCGGTGCGCGCGTGCTCGCAGGCGGCGGGCTGGCAGCGCGCGGGCCGCGCGGGCCGCACGGGCGCGGGCGCCGCCTACCGCCTCTACACGGCGCGGGACTTCGCCGCGCGACACGCGCACAACGCGCCTGAGATTGTTAGGTATGGAATACTCTCTCGTTATTTAATACTAATTGTAAATTTACGCCATTGAAAATTGTTTTTCAAAGGCGTGAACTGCATTAAATGAAATAAAGCTAGAAAGCTTTATTTTATTTAAGCAGTAAGGATTTCGAAGTCTGTGTGGTCAATTTGTATATTCGTAGGAACAGATACATGTACGTACTATTTTTTGTTATCTGATTTATCTTGTTCGATAAATTAAGTAAACAAGTACTGGTTCTCAGCTTTGAAAAATCCTCAACTGTTATAACGTATTCTCTTCATATAATGTAAAAGGAAAAAGTTCGTACAATTGAAGTTTATGGGCAGTACACTTTCTCGGTCGTCAATTGCGATGATACATAATTTGGGGACATTAAAAATATACATTTATGACAACATTTTTTGCAAGAGGATATTTCTTTTATCGCCGTCAAGTATTCGGAGATGTTAAATTTCCTTGTTTTATCTGTGAGAGTGCCTTTCGAAAAGTTGAGTTAACAGAAATAACAAAAGTGTTTCCTTTAATTTAGATGTCCTTTGACGTCATCGATGTTGATGTTAATTGCAACAGGAATGGATCCTAGTACGTTTCCATTAATAGACTCGCCGCCGAGGGATTCCATACAAGCTTCATTACTTCTCTTAAAAGAATTAGGTAAGCAAGTATAAACCGATACTTATAGACTTAACATTTAGCGGAACGCATAAAAAGGTACGTTTTAAGCTTGCATTTGGAGTAAATACTGATTAAAGCCTACATTGTTAAACGTTTACGTTTTTATTACATTTCTCTAAATCTCATTGAGTGTATTTATTAAATAGTATCAATTTCTAAGCTAAGCTTTGTTTTCTCGCTGTGGAAATGCATTATATTAATATTATGCATGGCCCCCGCAAGATGAAAAGCGGGAGGGTATGTGGGACTCGACGGCTGGAGTGCAAAGCCGTGATACCCACTAAAACCACAGCGTATACTTCCATGCCTTTAGGGGAGTGCCAAGGGGTCGCGTGAGCATGCTACCCTGATACCCCGGCGGAATGCCAAGCTTGAGCCAACCATAATACTAAAAAAATTGTGATAATGTTATTAAATTTCAGGTGCCATAGATAATGAAAACGATCCTAAATTGACAATTCTAGGAAAGAAAATGACTGCTTTTCCAATAGATCCCAAATATTCCAAAGTACTTTTATGCGCTCCAGAGTACAATTGTTTAGAGGAGGTAACAATATCAAATACATCTACGTATTTAAATAAAATACGTTAAAGTTTAAATATGAATGTTCAATCGTTTAAATGTTCCAGGCACTGAGCCTGGTAGCGGTAATGTCCAGCGAAAATGTGTTTCACACGCCATTACACAAACGGGAAGAAGCTTTGAAAGTAAAACAAAAATTTATATCGCCTCTAGGAGATCATATCACGCTTCTGAACGTATATAAAGCGTTTTGCAAAGCTCCGCTGAAAAAAGTATGTAACAAAAGATACGAAACGATATTATATGGAATTTATTTCATTTTAATATTTACTATTTTATAATTTGCAGCAATGGTGTAAAGAAAATTATCTAAACCACAAGAATTTGTCATATGCTTACGAAGTGCGATCGCAACTCCTCTCAGTGTGCCACCGATTAAATTTACCCGTCACAAGCTGTGGAACGGTTCTGGATCAGGTGATTTTTTTGTCCTTATTTGTTTTTGTTCATAAAATAAGTTCTAAATCAAAATGATATGTTTCAAGCGTTTCTGTTTGTGATTCACCGTCGTCTCCCCGTTGGTATAATATTATTGAATTTCGTCGGTATCGTTTCAGCTGTTAAAGTGCCTCCTAAGCGGGCTGTTCACGAACTGCGCGTGGGCTCGCAGCGCGGCGGGCGGTGCGGCGGGCGCGCGCTACGTGACGAGCGCGGGCGCGGCGGCGGCGCTGCACCCGGCGGGCGTGCTGCACGGCGCGCGCCCGCCGCCCGCCGCCGTGCTCTACACGGAGCTGCTGCACACCAAACGTTCCTACCTCGTGACCGTCTCCGTGGTGCAGCCGCACTGGCTGCAGCAGGTGGCCCCGGAGTTCGCCCGCCGCTGTCGGTCGAACCGGTGACACTGATGTGATAAATAAATTGAGTCACATTTCGCGACTACTCGTTGTGAGGGTGTTCTTCCTGTTATGTCTCGTTACATTTAATTAATTGATTCGATATTATGTCATGACTTGTACTCGCTTGCGTAAGTTGAAAGGTATTACGTTATTATTTAATTATCAGCCTAGAGTAAATTGTTAACGTATTGAAACAAATAATGTAATAACATTAAATAATGCTATAAATGAATGTTATACTAGCTCCATCAATTTAACAGATATAATATTTGTACTCGCTAAATATATATATTATGTACATAATTATGTTGAATGATGTATTTTCGGTATATTTGTATCAAATATAATTTCCGCCTGCCTCATATAATGATATTGTTTTTGCAGTGTTTACCATCGCGAGAATAGTTTTATTTTGAATCAGTTTTTTTATTTGAAATGTACTGGGAGAACTTTTATATACTCTAGACAGATAGGTTATTAAGGTTCCCTGACCACGCATGGATCCCTCTTTTACGAAGTTATGGTACTTAAAGTTGATTTAAAATAAATTGTACATAGTATATAGATGAACAATACTTCCAAGAGCCAGCCAGCCAGCCAGCCAGCTACACGGTTGACAATCGGCAATTTCTAGCGCCAACTGCTACACGTTCGAACCGACCGAATTAGTTCACATTTTTGCTTGTTGTTATCCGTGATAATGTAATCCTGTCAAAAGTTCAAAAGTTATATTCTTTTAGTATAAGACTGTTATCTTGTTCTTTTAAGAGATCACAATAAGCGCGATCTAAGTTACATCTGAAAATACTTTACTACAATTTTTTAAAAACAAAAACTAGTGATTCGATTTCGATTATTGTTTTCGTTATCATTTACGAAAGTATCGAAAAACTAACTTCAGATCGGCCAACTTAGATAGCGCGTATTTAATTAAATTGACAAAATCATTAAACATTTTAAATGGTTTATAAGTGTGTACATACTTGTATGGTATAAATAAAAATAAAAAATATGACCGTTTTGTTTGTTATTTACGTTTATGTTTCCACCCATTGTATTCATCAAGAATATTAACCACGTGAACATTTGTTTGGATGTGAATTTTCGTTTAAGATCTAATCTACTAATTTAATAGTAGTAAGAAAAAAAATTTTCCTCTCTTTCCAATAATGTTCACCGCAAGTAACACCAAAATCAATTTTTTTGATATTTCTGCGTGAATGCAAACAAGTGACCTGCTGTCTTAGAAAAAAAGACGCATCTGCAAAAAGTAAAACATGGAGTAAATAAATTAGTTAAATAATATTTTCTATTTCATCTTAGTAAAAAAAATATGGAAAAATAAGTAATACTACGTAAGAAAGACGCATCTACGGTACATGCGTTCCTTCAATTTAGTAATTTATAAAAACGTCTATTCTTCTTAGCTATTTGTTATAATTATTTAGTAGTGTTAGCAGTTTTGCTTTGATTCGTGGTGTTTTTCATAATCACGACATAGTGTACAAGGTCTATGTCTTAGCTCCTTGTGATTGGAATTATGAATAACATACTTTTCACAGTTCTCACAATCTTCGTGCCTTAATTTTTCAAGTGATATGTTTTGTTTTTTAACAATTTTTCTGCAATAATCATAAGAAATCTGTTCATGAACGTTCGTAATATGTTTGTTGTTCGCAAAAATGTTTAAACATTTTGGTAATTGAAATATCCGATGGAAGATATTTTCTATTCGCCGCATGCTCTCGTCTGTAGTGAGATATGGTAGGATTAAATGCATATATATGTTCTATGATATTGGTATCATCAAATTTATTTGGATTTGCATTGGTACCTCGTCTATTTCTTCTACCCGTAATTCTAAAGCATTCCTCACTGAACTGTCATTTTTCTATTAAATCCCAGAGTTAGGGGACCAAGTCACCCTCGTCCGTGGGAGAATACCCTTAACACGTAACCCCACACGTGGTCCCTAGGTGGTGCAAATTAGGTGACAACCTTACTGGTGGTAGGCCTTAGCCGTGGTTAGTGACCACCCACCGGACAAAGCCGTATCGCCAAGCAATGCTATTGTGTTCCGATACGATGTCCGGTGACACCAGAGAGAGAGTCGGGTCAGAACAGTTGCGTCCCTGCAGAAGACCGAAACGATTCATACGGGATTTGCCACATCGGGAGACTAGTCGCGGAGGGTAGCGGGATCCGAGGCACGGTGCACCGCTGGCCGAGCGCAGATAGATGGGGGCCCAAGTAGTGAGCTAGCCACTCATAAATGGCTGCCCCGCCAACTGTCGAAAAATCCCGGGGATGCGCCATCGTGCCGGTCGGCGACCGGATGAGAGGGCCCGATGGACATCCTTGGGGGGGCTCGGGCGTCCCCGCAGTCTCCAGCCTAGTCCCCCATCAGTGTGTGCGATATCTCTTGTGTATCATCGTGTCTTAGCAGCAGGAAGCCTCGTTCTACTTCCGACTCTCTGCCTAATAAACTCTACTAAAAAAAGAGGAAAGTTTCACAGCGGTTGCACTATCTCTCACTTAAAGTGCACCTCAGCAACATTAGAGGATTGCACTCTAATATCGTGCCAGTCCACTACCACCTTGAGACTGAGAAACCCCACCTCTTGTTTCTGACGGAGACGCAGATTGGTTGTCCATCCGACGTATCGTATCTTTCTTACCCAGGGTATACCCTGGAGAACAATTTTAAATCACGAGCAGGCGTATGCGTTTACGTTCGGAATGACATCTGCTTTCGGCGTCACCGACGATTTGAAGACACCACATTTTCTGTACTTTGGGCACTGGTGGACACGGGTATGGAGAAAATCCTGTATGCCTGTGTCTACCGATCACACAACGGGAATCAGGAGACAACAAGGCTCGCAGAATACCTCAGTGAGGCGGCTGACGCGGCTCAACAGTTGTATCCCACTGCCCAATTAGTGTTACTGGGGGATTTTAATGCCCACCACAAGGAGTGGTTATTCCCATACCAGGACACTGACCATGCAGGGTTAGAGACGCGAAGGCTAGCCTTAGCGTTAGATCTTACCCAGCTGGTCCATGGTGCTACACGGGTACCTGACGTTGACTCGCACAGAGCTTACTGCTTGGACCTTCTGCTGACAACTGATCCGGACCGATACTCAGTGTCGATCTCTTCACCGTTAGGTAAGTCCGACCACTGTCTGGTGAAATCTGTATCCGTCTACTCACCGCCTAACCCCAGTCCCACTGGCACTCGGCGGGTGTGGCAATACAAGTCAGCAGATTGGGAAGGGATGCGCTCTTTTCTTGCATGCTATCCTTGGCAACGCGTGTGCTTCTCTTCTGGTGATCCCTCGATTAGCGCGGATAGCGTGACTGACTTGCTGCGTCTGGCCATGGAATATTTTATTCCATTTTCAGACATGCCACTGCAAAGCAAAGCTCAACCTTGGTTCGGGCCTGATTGTGGACGCGCTGAGGCGAATAAACTTCAAGCGTACCTGGCTTGGGTTGATGCTCGTAACCGCAAAGCGAGGGAGATACGCCAAAAGAAGAGAGCCTTTAATAAGGCCGCCAAGTTATGCAAGAAAGTTATGCAAAAGTCACGCTTCGATCACATTAGTCGAATAGGGAACAGACTGGCTTCGTTCCCCCCGGGTAGCAAAGCGTATTGGTCCCTAGCTAAATTGGTTGAAGCGAACTTTTGTCGCCCCTCACTGCCTCCCCTTCTGAAGCCTGACGGGACGCTAGCTCACACCGCCGTAGAGAAGGCAAATCTCTTTGCGTCTTTATTTGTGGAGTCTTCACGTCTTGACGCTGATAGCGCAACACTTCCAGCAGCACAAAGCGCCGACACTCATATGAGTGAAATACACATTCGGCAAAAGGAAGTTCGCAAAATGCTACGCAGTCTAGACGTGAACAAGGCTAGTGGACCTGATGGCATTCCAGCAATTGTCCTGAGGAGTTGTGCGCCTGAACTGTCTCCCATCTTGACGCGTCTGTTTCGCCTCTCTCTTGATACTGGTCAAGTGCCTAAGTCCTGGAAGCTTGCTAACGTGCAGCCCGTGCCTAAAAAAGGTAGTCGTGCTGACCCTGCCAACTACAGGCCCATCTCGGTTACCTCCATTTTGTGCAAGACAATGGAACGTATCCTAAACACTAGGCTTTTGACGTACCTGGAAGCGAATGACCTCCTCAGTGACCGGCAGTACGGATTTCGCCGAAATCGGTCCACTGGGGACCTTCTTGCGTACGTCACACACATCTGTAGTGAGGCCATCGAGAAACACGGGGAGGCACTTGCTGTTTCCTTGGATATCTCTAAGGCTTTTGACAGGGTTTGGCATGATGGCCTTATCAGCAAGCTTCCTGCGTATGGCCTGCCCGCTAGCCTGTGTGCGTGGATTTCAGACTTCCTGAGGAGCCGAGCGTTGCGAGTGGTGGTTGATGGCCACTCGTCGGACCAAATGGTTATAAATGCCGGTGTTCCCCAGGGGTCAGTGTTCTCGGCGACATTATTTTTATTGCACATCAATGATCTGTTGATGCCCGGTATCCATGGGTACGCAGACGACTGCACTGTTGTCGAGAGCTACAGCTCCAACGCACGAGCTGGTGAGGCCCAAATCCAGGCTCAGAGAGAGGACATGGTTAACCGCCTGAGCGTGACCCTACAGGCAGTGTCCGATTGGGGCGATGCCAATTTGGTCATGTTCAATGAAACCAAGACGCAGGCGTGTCTGTTTTCCGCAAAAAAGAGGGAATTCCAGCTTACTCCCTCTTTCCGAAATGTGTCCGTACCCGTAAGTGACCACCTTCACCTTCTTGGCGTCACTCTCACGTCAACTCTAAATTTTGGTTATTTTATTGAGACCAAAGCCCAAATAGCCGCTCGAAAGCTTAGTATCCTCGCCAAGGCGAGACGTTACTTCACTGCAGAACAATTACTCAGCCTGTATAAAGCACAAGTGAGGTCATGTATGGAGTACTGCTCTCACCTTTGGGACGGCTCTGCTAAGCACCACCTTCAGGCTCTAGAGTTGATTGAGAGGCGTGCCAGGAGGCTGATAGGAGACGACGCGTTGGTCGAGTCTAGGCTCGAAAGTCTTGAACATCGACGTGTAGTTGCGTCGCTTTCGGTTTTCTATCGGATACATTTCGGACAATGTGCTCAAGAATTACACAAGGTAATTCCACCCGCTCCCTTCTACTATCGAACAGCCAGGCAAACGCGACCGAAGCGCCACAGGTACACAGTGGAAATACCCCGCCTACGTACGAAGCGCTTCGAATACACATTTTTCATTCGCACTGCAAAATTGTGGAATACTTTGCCTGCGACTGTATTTTCCGATAGGTACAACATGGGTGTCTTTAAATCAAGAGTTAACAGGTTTCTTCTAGGCAAGCGTGCTACATCGTAGACCGTGTCGTTGCTTACCATCAGGCAAGACTACTGTCAAACGCAAGCCTATAACGGGTAAAAAAAAAAAAAAAAGCGTCTCTAAAAAAGTACTTTGCATACTTTTACTTTATTTCCAGATTCATTTAATAGAAAATAGGATATGCTTATATTTCTTGGTATCGGTTCGTATTATAGTTATTTTTTTTTTCTTTTATAGTTTTTCTTTTAGGTTCTACTTTCAACGTTTTATTTAATATATAATATTGTTGCTCTTTCCAGGATACGTTTCTGAAAAATATGTTTAATTTTTTACGATTCTCTTCTGTAAACTTAGTCATCATCATCATCATCATCGTCAACCATTCGTCGTCCACTGAGGTCTCTCCAATGGCACGCCACTGAGCTCGGTCTTCAGCTATCCATCTGCTGCCAGCTACTTTGCTTATAGTAAAACTAGTAAACTTATTATGACATTTTTTTTCACACTGATATTACACCCTGGTTTGTGTGTATATAGATTCAATATCTATTTTTTTATTTCTTTTCTCTGTGCCTTAGATAAGTCATTTTATTTCTTTCGTTTAGAAATTGTACCCTTTTTTGTAAAATATTGTTGTGTGTCTTCATCGGTCGAGGCTTCGGGTGACTCAGGAAAAATTATGTTTTTCGTTTGTGAGTTGGTTATCATATCTACAGAGCAAGAACTAGATCCGTCTGAACAATTTGATTGCTCTAAGCTTGAAGGAAAGTAATCTTTATCTAATTATGAATTATCGGAATCAAAAACTATATCTGAGGAACTACGCTAAGCTGTTGTGAAAATCGGCTTGAAACCGATAATTTCGTTTGCATGAGATTGAGACGGCTCTCCAATTATACTATTTGACGATGAATCTGGCAAAGAGTTTCTCGATGGCAAGGCCATTAAAATTATTGTAAAGGTACGGTTATGTCTTATTCTATCACACTGAAAAAAATGCACTATATAGAGAGAAGATGCTTCTGGCACTTGCGTTATACTGATTTTGGTAAAACTACGATGAAAAGACATATCAAAAATACTGGCAGATGCGTCTTTTTTTACTGATTCTAAATATGGCAAAAACTCAATTTTGAAAAAAATGTTAGATGCGTCTTTTTTTCTTAGGAAGGCAGTGAAAGCCGCAAAATTGTTTCTAGATTTCCATCGAATAAACTAAGGTGCCAGTGGGTTGATATTGTTTATTTGATATTAATTTTTTATAAAATTATTGAGAGTTTTTATTTGCATATTTTCAATGAATTTTTAGTACTTTTACAAAATGAATTTATGAGTAACCGCATTCATAGCCTCATAGGCATAAATCCGGGTAAGAAAAAACGTATTGTCTGATAATTTATTCTATGTCGTTTCTTTGACACGAGACGATGCACTCTCGCAAATATATTCGTCTTTTTTTCACTCGTGATACTTAAATCATGCCACCCTACTTTAGCGACGAATCGTAATGTAGTGTGTATATTGCAATATAAAGTTATTTATATGTGCGTAACAGTGTCATTTTCGTACATTGAATGCTATGTATGTGACCTATCTACACCTTTTTACTTATAATATCATTGTCTCCTACACTAACAAAATATTTTTTTTTTTTACTCATAACATGTCCCTGCGGGACCTCTTTTTCGCGTGGGCCCGTAGCAATTACTACTCTTGCTACGTGGTTAATCCGGCCCTGGTAAAATCCACTAAGAAGGAATTAAACAAGTTGTGTGCAAAAAAATATGTATAATAATATTTTTCTGCATAATATATTTATGAGTTTTTTTTTTTTATTGCATGGGAAAGCGGATGAGCATATGGGCCACAAAATGGTAAGTAGTCATCAACGCCCATAGAGATTGACATTGTAAGAGATGTTAACCATAACTTACATCACCAATGCGCCACCAACCTTGGGAACTAAGATGTTGTCCCTTGTGCCTGGAATTACACTGGGCTCACCCTTCAAACCGGAACACAACAATAGCAAGTACTGCGGTTTTTCCGTAGAATATCTGATGAGTGTGTGGTATCTACCTAGACGAGCTTGCACATAGCTCTACCACCAAGACAGTGCCAGACAGAGGGAGAGTAAAGTTACTACTAGCTACCATAAGAAGTTATGCTTTTTGTTCGACTTAAAACCGTCCAGGTAGGTAATTGGAAAAAGTTATCGAAGTATGCCAAAGGTTAACTATTAATTGGTTTAGGCTAACAATTTGAATACTTTGATGTTAAAAGTAAATCTGCAAGTTACATTTAGTAGTAGCTAGTTAGTTTAATAAATTGCCGCTTTTAATGGACAACAACTATGATTTTTAAAAGTACGAAAGTTAAAAGTGAAGCGAGTACTTTTCGAAAAAATGAAACTTAGTTGTCTACTATTCTGTCTAACTACTCTGTTTACAACGTAAACATTTTTAAAAGCAACTGCTCGTTTTGAAATTAAACCTCATTTGTCAAATAACTAATATTTTTCATAAAGGAGAACGGCAGGCTTGTATGAGAGTTTCGTACCGCTAATAAAATTTCGTGTTGTGGGATAAAAAAATATTACACCCCGTTATTGTCTCAACTGGTGACAGGAGGGCTGGTTTCAATTTTCGCCCAGAAAATCGAAATTGCGATTCAAAGGGGATTATGCTGCTAGCAGCATAATCCCCTTCTTGCCACCATTCTACGCGGTCACGACTTGTACAATAATTATTTCTAATTTTTATTTGTATTATAAATGCGAATGTAAGTTTGTTTTTTATGCATTCACGATTAAATAGTTTTAATTGGTCTCATAGCAAATCTAATAGCCCTAACAGGGTGTTATGTATGTTAATAAAAACAATCGTTCGTATATTATGTGATTAAGTAGATTATGTTGTAGGTAGTGTAAATTGTTTATTTTTATTAACTAAGTAAGTCTACTTTTGGTTATTGATGTGGATAAAAGGCAAATAGCTTAAAGGTTATATTTCTAATATAAGCATTTTTCGAATCTTACGACGTGTTATGCCACCGAGCGAACCCTCTCGGAATAGTCGGTATAGAAATTCGTTTACAAGCTAAAAGCTTTCCATTTGCAGGGTGAAATGGTGTAAGCACAAAGTTAGATGTTGCCCTAGTAACCGTGCATTTTCGACATGTTTTCAAATTGCCTTCATGTAACCTTTGTAAGTCAAGATAGTGTATGTTTCAATGTTAATGGCCCATTTTGCATTAACAGTCGATTGAAACTAAAATTTTGTTGTGTTTGCATTTTCATGTTCCTTTTACAGCGCTTTTTTACTTTATTATTTGAATAAAATAACAGAAAAAAATCTAACCGAATATTATTTGTCTCATTGTGGCAAATGTGTGCAAGTGGCAAATGTCAAATAAAGTATGGGAAGACCAAACGTCATTCAATTTAGATGTATATCTATATCTGGATTTTACCCGAAAGCACACTTGCTGCCTTTCTCTACTACTATATCATCTATCTACTATATCATTTATGTATATTTTTTTTTAATTTAACCAGCCAGGCCATATATTCATACAATATTTTTCGTAGATATGAACAAGTATAAAAATATAATTAAAATCGAATGATTACTTAAAGTATATTTTTAAAGATAAGTGGATTCAAACCCCCTGCCACGAAAAAAAGCATGATAATCAAATCTCCAAAGGGAGATTTGTATACGAAATCGTTAAGCAATGATGCGAAAAACGAGAGTCAACTTAAATAGAAGCCTGCTTGGAAAGCTTTTTTTTTAAATGTATTTTGTTAAATTTAAAATGATTATGCTACGTTTTTGAGAAAAAAGTTCTTATAAAATAGTAAATAATGTCAATGGTTATAAGCACATGAATCGATGTTTCGCTAACATTTTCTAGTTATTCATACAAATATATTTTTATATAAACTAGACATTATTGAATTATTCACATTTCCTTTAGCTACAAGCCTACGCTGCCATAGCAATAGACTGTTTCCTTCCTAGGTTCCGGTTGTTAACTACGTATAAATTCAAATTAAGCAAGTATTTTCATGATAAATAAAAATGTTTTTATAGTCATTGAAAATAAAAATGTTCCTATTGAATAACCGACCATCTTAAATATTATATAAATTTAAAAAGCTTATTAAAACGTACAAGAAGCATTTTGTTGGTAATTTCTTTCTGTTGTCTTTGTTTATATATTTATTGCTATATAGATGTCCGATTACTTTTAAATTGTTTCTCTTCTAAAACGTACGTTTCTCAAGACGGTAAGGTAATGAACGGTAGGTGACGCAGTAGCTCTGTCACTCCAACTTGTCGCCAAGATGACGAAGCATTTTGCCGGAATTTCTTATGGGACTGTGAAATGAATATTTTAACTATGAATTGCTTCCTAATGTAATTATAATAATAATATTTTTTAATCATGGTTCTGAAGCTTCGTAATAGTAGAAGTGATGGATGAGAGTTAAATATTATTTTTGGTCAACCCACGTATATTTTAGTATTTGCGGATAAGTGAGTGCGTGCAAAGGAGGAAGTTGTTGTGGTCTGTTTCATTTCCGTGCGTGCGCTCGTAGCCGCGTTCTATTTCCTTTTCTCTAATAGTCTATGATGACTTTATTCTTTTTTATCACATGAAACAAATGATTGTTGGAAACAATCATAAATATGATTATATATATAGTATATATATATACACATAATCATATATATCCAAACGTTATCCTCAAGAGGACGTTGGATGACAGCTTCAGACTGGCTTATTTCACTACTAGGAGATATTTTCAGTCTGTTCCTTTTTCTTTTGGAGTTACCCAAATCTGAGGCCATTCTACAATCGTAAATCTACATCTCTCAACGATAAGTCACGTGGTCATTCTCATACATTTGTTTAGTTTTCTATAGCGTTTACAATTGTAGAATGTCAACTTGGCTAGGGCCTCTGATTACGCAGATTCGAATCCTTCTTTATAATCTACATACGTGCCTTTGCTTAATCTTCACTTGTTTTTCCACATGGTGTATATTTTTTTTCTAATTGGCTTCATACTTCATACAACTACTAGTTCGATTGATATAATCATAATTTTTTTTAGTAAAAGTATTCAAAAGAATAAACAATAAAGGAAACATCGTTCTCTGGCGATGTTGGTGACTAATAAATGTTATGTATAGTTATAAAAAATAAAGAATAAAACGTTAATAGTATTCTCGATAATATAAGGATTCACTAATTACAATTTTATCAAAAAAACTTACTGCCATACGATTCATATTGAAAGTACATAAAAGGGTATAACTAAAAAAAGAAAATTTATATATATATATATATTTTTAGTTACCTTATATGGTCGTTAACGTCTAATGCAAAGCAATAAAATAAAATTATGAGAACATTTTTAAAACTTCTGCACGTTTTTATGCACAATTATACTTTTCGTACAATCGGGTTGAACTGAGCCAAATAAGTTTTTTGTTTACTGCTTCAAAACTAACACTGGTAACAACAGTTCAAAAATAAAGTTTGTCTTATTATTTTTCAACCATCTAATGTTGCAAATATTTAGTTTAAAAATATTTCAGATCGTTAAATTTTGTTATATTTAAGGCCTTATAGATACAATACATAAAAGTTAAAAACAGCTAGTGTACAAATCATCACGTCGTGGATGTTGGCAAGAATGCTAGTAACTTTCCTCGTTGAATCGTAATTCGGACTACAAAAAAATCGACAAAATAAACAAACCAGCCTTGTAGTTTTTGCACTTAAATAAATTACTTTATATTTGATCCAGCATATTATGTGCATGTAAGGTATGTGATGTAGTATGTAACATGCGTTTGGCCATCACACCTTAATTAATGTACATTAATTTCTATTCATGTTTAGTGGATATTTGATTTAGCTTAAGGAATATCATTGTGAATTTTAAATATTGTCATTCTTATTGCATAAAAAGAAAAAAAGATTTTAATGTAATATGAAATGAAAGGTATAGCTATTAAAAAAGTATATACTAGCAGCCTACCCCGACATTCAGGTTGAACAATTCGACAATCTTAGTAGATGTTACTCCCATAATTTTGCCTGAGTGTCTTACGTCTCTTAGATTCCAGTCTACGGATTCTGTGTGTGATCGAGAGCACAGGTCTGCCCGTCGAAAAAGTTTTGGTTTTTTTTAATAACAACAGCCTCTTGTCCGTAGGCTAACTCTTTCATAGTATACTCATGATGGTAAGTGGTTACCATATATAATGGCACTATAAGAAATATGTTATGTTTTATCTAGGTCTCGTGTGCTTTTAGTTATAGGGTCACTCATCTTTCAATACTGAACCCAACAATACTAATGTTCGGTGGTAATATATGTGATCAGTGGATGGTACTTATCTAGACGGGTTTGCACAAGGTTCTACCACCAAGTAAACATGGTACATACGAATGGGACATAAAAATTATTTGCATTAGCTATTGCGCCATCGCTATTTGACCAAATACTAAAATTATCAACGTACTATTCAACTGTTTCTAGTGTTCTACAACTAGTTCTTACAACAAAATGAAATGTGAAGCTGAATAAAGAATGCTAGCAAAAACAAGTTTAGGCGTATTTATTTACAAAATGAGGTAGCGCAAGAAATAAATGAGGTGAGAAGCAAGTAAAAGTTTGTAGAGTTCGAGCTTAAGGCAATGGAATAACCAATTTTAAACTTATCATAAATTGACTGGACTAAAATGTAAATAATTACGAGAATTGTATTTAAAATGAAGTTTAGAATACGATATGAAATGAATACAGTTGACAAAGTTACAATGCTTATGCAAAATAGATGTGACTCAAGATCTTAACTTTGAATAAAGTTCCCAACATAAGGTATTATTTGGAAGTGAGGCTTTTGGTTGAGATGCGGCGCTATAAAGCCCTGTAGATATTATTCAAGGCAGTTTCAAAACAAACTTGCTGAACTAAACGAATTCTTTAAAATACTCAATATCTGTATGATATGGCTAGAGTTCTTTATTTTCAGTAAATATAATTTTTACTTTTGCATAAATGTAAAGTATGTCAAATACTTTATTTCCAATCTTTACTGTGATGCGAAATATGAAACACTTATAGTAGGTATAGGATCCAGATATAGAACGACCTTCACCGAGATGTTTATTTGATGAAACGTATTTTATATTCAATTTGATATGTCAATAAATATATTGCATATGGGTACCCTAACTAATTTCAGTCCAGGATATGATTAATTAAATTTTTTTTTTGAACATATCACCGGTTTTATTATTATTATTTATTAGACAAATTCTATACCAATCGAAAGTAAGAAGCCCACAGATTATGCAAACGTTAGGTTGTCTATTCTTTTCCGGTCACAACTCTCGGGTAGCCAGGTATAAACAGGTAATATAAGATACTAGCATTTTGCACCGGTCTGATTATTGAATTAAAACTAAATGAAATTGAAGATTATTCCACTATGACCACGGTGGTATAGGGTTGTCTGCGAAAAATCAGTCCCGAATTCCAGTTGTCGAATTTTGAAAAGTGAAATATTGCTGCGAGTGAATATGTGCGACTGAGAGGTCCCAACTAACCATCCCATGCGATAGAAGATGACACAGCATAGTTTGAAGTCCGTCCATTTAAAGAAAGAGAATGCGCATACTATTTGTTCTTGAAAATGAAATGAAATGAAATCAAATCAAATCAAAATACTTTATTCAATATTGAAGTATTACACTTACTTATTGATTGTCAAACTGGAAACTACTACCGGTTCGGAAAGAAACACCCAGCCCTGAGAAGAACCGGCGAAAGAAACTCAGCAATGAAAATGACATTAAATGTATATATACTTTAGTGTCACATAAAAAATATACACACATAAATAATTTATTGATTAAAACCAATTAAATAACTATTCCTCTATTTTAATTATAAACTACTCCAAAATGATGTACAGCATATACGAGTCTATCGCTATCCTTTTCACGCTTTATTCGCTATATAAAGACGGAACTATTATCGATAGTTTGGAGAACACTGAACATGATATCTATAAATTTAATAAAAAATGAGTTTGAGAGAGGACAGCAATATGTAGTATTTAACAATTACATTAATATAAAATAAAAAGTTAATACAATGATTATATTTGTAGAAAATCAGATGTTTAAGTACTACATGAATAAATAAAGTATAAAGACAACTTTACTGGAAATAGAAAAGTTTGCTAGTGCAAACCACCGACTACCGACGACAGTCTTTGTGAACCTTTTATTTTACATAACGTGAAAAGCAAAGTGTAAACTTTAAATGAAGTTTATGCAATTGTCAACATTATTAACTTACTACACAAATTGCTACTTAGCATAGACTCCATTTTTTTATTTGTTTTATTATCATTGTAAATTTTATTGATCTTAATATGAAATACAGCTGCGATGCAGTTTTGCGTACACATTTAACTTCAATGCGTTATGAAATATGAGTGTATTTTTTATTTCAGGCTTTCGACAATGGCTTTTATTAAGGTTGTTTCGTACGAAACGAGCGATTTTTATGTAACATTTCAATTTAAGAACTTTATGCGCGTTGGCGGCTCGAATGTGGTAGTAAGCAGAATTTTATTATTGTAATTCATTTCATGTATTTTACAAAATACTTAACGCTATAGATAATACATTTCAAAATGTATTCTGAAATATTAGTTAACGAAGGATTTAAACATTATAGTTGTTGTTTCATAAAAATGCAAAGTTCGCCTCTAATTTATAGTTTTGAAGTAGCTCTGATTCTACTCTGAAATAATGAATTTATTTGTCCGGTGTATCCACTTTAAAGTTACATTGCATTTTGTGATGTTGCGAACAGCGAAGATTAAAATAGCTTAAGCGAATGTAGTAATTAGGACTATTTTGTGTTTTGTTTAAATGCTACCCCAAAAACCCATTTAAAAATATATTTCTCGCTAAATTTTGTGATAAAATATAGGTGTCAAACGAAGCAAAATCATTAAAAAACATAAACTTATCAATTAGTAAGATAATGGTTGAAAATATTTCCTTCTTTATAACAGTGTTCGACGCCACCTACCTACGCCACGACGCATTATGGTGCGGATGCGCGCTCGCCCACTCTTCCGCCCTGATAACGAAACCGCAGCCTCTACAACTTGCATCAAGGACGGCCATCGCAGAGGTGTGATAGATTAGGAAGCTTTTCGTAAATTTCCCAAAAAAATTGTAGGAGCTACTAGTTGTACAATTATCGAATTTAGAATTAAGATAATCATATTTAAATAATACTACTTTTAAATTAATAAATAAAACTTTTAACAAAACAAAAACCGACTTCATTGGAAAAACAAATTAATATGCACTAAAAAGTAAAAAAATAATTGCGTATTCTTCTATAATTTGATAATTAACTTACTATTTTCTACTCATCAATATGTAGGTACGAATGTGTTGTGTGGTTGATAATTTATTTACAATTATTGTTATTTTTGGAGTCGATGTCAGCCAATTACTTGATCATAACGATGTTATGGTAGGTGAATGAAAAATCTAGATAGCCTATAGAAGATTCGGCCGTGTATCGTTACTTTGCTACTAAGAATTGAAGATTTCCGTTACTTTGTCATGGATCCTATAATCAGAATGTCATCAAACAAGCCTTGAAATACACTCTTTCTAATAATAAAAAAATCATCGAAATCGGTTGAATAGATATCGAGTTATTCGTCCATTTGTCGCGCACATATTTATGCAAATTTACGACTTATATGGTTTTCTCATGGACGCCAGTGTCAAAACTGGACTAAAAAAAAATGGGACCCCATGGGAAGCAAACCCTTTCAAATAAAAAAAAAATCATCAAAATCGATACACCCAGTCGAAAGTTATGAGGTAACAAACACAAAAAAAAAAACAAAATAAAAAAAAAAAAACATACAGACGAATTGATAACCTCCTCCTTTTTTTGAAGTCGGTTAAAAAAGAAAGAAAAATTAAGCGATTAGACGTAAGCCAGATTAGATATAGTTATGTCCTCAAACACTAAAAACCTGACGGTAACAGCCACGTCATTCCTTATGGATTTATACATAGCATTATACATAGCTAGTTTTCGCCCCTGGGTTGTTAAGATAAAAATTAAGCTTATGTCCTTTCCGTATGAATAAAAAAAATCTTAAAGCCTATTGAAAATGAATTTGATGAAATTGAAGATGTTATTGAAAAAATATTCTAATGTATAACTCATGGCTAAACACTGAAGCGATTTTGATGAAATTTGGGATGAAGCAAGCTTAAACAACGAGGAAGGACACTATTTTAATAACTACCCCTCCGCCCAACAGTAATAGCTCCCTCCTTAGTCAATATGGGGGCGTACACTAGTTTTATATATATTTCAAAATAATTTTATTTGATATCGCTATTGAGCAACGATTATTGAAAAAGTTTATACAAATAATAAATTCAATATCTCTAGTTAATCACAAAATCAAGTTGAATTTACAACTGTAATATTATTTAATTAAAACCGGGCAGATTTTATTGTCAGCAATATAACGAGGTATTAAAATAACGTAGATTCACTAATACTTATAAGCAAACTTCGTTCCGATCATTTAAAAAAATGTTTTTGTAATTTGGTAATGAGTTGAGCGACGGCAGTGGGGAAGTTTTTGATGAGAAAGATCTGATTTAAAGCATAAAATATGCATGATACACAATGGTTAATGATTAACGCCGAGTGGCCGCTGGCAACAAGTATGATCTTTTACATAGTTTTAATAAATGTCTAATTACAGCTGTACTGTACCATCTTACAGTCATCATATTAGTACATTTGATGTTTCTTAATTAAAATATTTCTTCTGCTTGTAGTGCTTACCCGGGCAGGCGTCCACAAAGCCCTACCACCAATTTAAATAAAGTAATCCATATCAACATAGGCTGATGATGCGATTTCATATTAAATTTCACACCCTCAGAATGACGTAAGCCTAGTATTCATCCACCACCCAACATTAATGTCCTGGCAATAGCATGTACAAAAATAACAATTTTGGAACTAAAATTTTATGTATAAGTATATGCCTGTATACTAGTAATTCCTATTCTATTTATAAATAGCATTATCTGTACTGGGTACCTACTGGTTAAAAAATATATTTATAATAAAACAATGATGGTAATGGAAAATTAATTCGAACAAAACAAAGTTTTTGATATCTTCGCTTCGGTTCTTGAAATCGTAAATAGTTCATTATCTTTTTCAATTAAATAATAATATGACTACACTTACTTCAAAAAAGATACTTTCCATTACGTTCAAAGTTGTAGCCAGTAATACTTCCAGTGGAAAAATCCGGGAATCCACGCATAATGTGACATGAGACGCTGAAGCCGACGGTTGCTCGTGAAGGTCTTAGGGTTAACAGACCTAAACATTAAAAATGGTTCCTGAAATTAATCAGGGGCGATATTTTCGATTTATATTTCTTAAATCATGTTATATTGCTATAAAGTAACTATAATTATAATAGCCAACATAGTAAAATTATGAATTAGAATAATAAATACCTTAACTAAATGGTTGAAATAAAATATGTACCTATATAAGAAATTTGATCCAAGCAACATTTTTAGGATTCAGCTGCTATAATTTAATAAATCCATGTTAAATTTATATCTATAATATTTGTTCATGTCGAGCCAAAATATCATGCAAATCCTTTGGCGTAGAGACGTATTTCTATCTAAAACTGATAATTAACTAACCGCAAAAGAGTGAAAGATTTTCTAATGTCTTTGTTGTATTATCTTCATTAATGCGTTAGTTATTTAAATAAAGTCCAAGTGACCGTAAAAATAACCCGAGCATTCATTCATAAAAATATTAAGTGAACGTAGATTTAATCAGGTTGTGCCGGAACAAAACCTGAAATGAATAAATCTGTATGCGGGTGTAATTTGTGCTCATCTAGTTAATACGTAACACTTAAAAATTACGATAGAACTGCTATGGGCATTTGAATGAATGAACTGGTTTTGTTACTTAATGGAAAACTTTTTTGATCCCTGGAATGTATTGTCGCTGCAATATGATACTCTTAATTAGATTGCATAATGTTACAATCATTCGTATATACAGCTATCAATCACTCATTCACACTACCCTCACAGCTGTCACTCGCTCATTCACACTACCCTCACAATGTAATATCAAATGCTTATATTATTTAAAGAGACGACTTGACAGTCAGCCATTCGAGAGTCATCCTTTGGTGAGAAAGGACGTGTGCTTTGTATTAGTGAATATTGTGTGTAATTCGAACTTTAAAGTTATAATAAATGTCATTAGTGAATTGTATTTATAGTATTATTTCTAAATTCATATTGGTTGAAAGCTCTAGATTAACAAAAACAAGTCGATACAATTTACTGTTTTAACTTTAAACCGACTTTGTTAGTGTTCCATATAAATGATGAATTAAAAAAACTAACCGCTGCCAAACAGTTTTCGCAACGCTAAAGTAATTTACCTTACCAATGGTTTATAAATAAAATATATAAATAGCTTATGTTCTGTCGGTCGTTAGCTCACAACCGAAGCCAAATTAAAGTTTGAAATCTCTTTTACATAATAAATGAGGGTGTATGTAGCTGTAGCTGGCAACCTATATTAAAGAAAACCCATTCCTTAAGTCGAATGTTTCATAATTCCTCTATAAGTGTCGCAAATTTTTTCACTGCATTTTTTAATATTAAATTAAAATATAATTTACAGTTCGATATTTGCAACGATATAAAATAAGGAAAGATGAGATTTGTTGTTCTGTAGATATAAATGGTTAAATAAAATATATTCAGCATCCAGAAGTGAAAATCAATTTTATAAGGATCTCGAATTGATTTATTCATAAACTAGCTGCCCGTTCCGACTTCGTACGGGTAAAATAAAAATTTATTCCGTGCATTTGTTAATCAATAAGATATAAACATTCACCAATAACACTAACTAACTCTACTAACCTAACCTAACCTAACCAATCGATTTATTCGCCCATACAGTACAGCTTATATGTGTTCAGTACAGGGCATATAATACCTAATTCTATTTCCTACTAATATAATAAACACGAAATTTTGTATGGATGTATGGACATTTGTTACCCTTTCACGTAAAAGTACAGAATGGATTTTAATGAAACTTTACAATAATATAGCTCATACATCAAAAAAAAAAATAAGCTACAATTTATAAAGCTATTAATTATTATTAATTTATAAATTGACCAAAATATAACAATAAGTGTACGTGACACAGTCGGAAAAAATCTTCTATTTCCAAGCCATTCTGGCATGCCTTGCAAAACCATAAGAGGTGCACGAAAATAATGTATGGTGTAAATATATATATCTTATATCGTTCTCCAAAAAATTCCGCGACAGCATAATGTTATATCTATCTTTTATAAGTACGCCATTATCGCTTAAATTGTGAATTGAAAATACAATCAAATTATATATTATTTTCCGAAAATAAAATTTTGTATAAACAAATTGACTCATGTCAACAAAATAATAAAATAAATCAACAAATAATTTTATCACTTCCAATTTTTAAAGAAGATAACTTTTGTCTCTCACACTATTTCATTTGGACAAATATTTTAAAAGTTACGACGATGACAATGTGAGTGCGCGGCACTATGCAGCAGTACACTGTGGGAGAAGAATTCGGTCATCGGCTCATCGCTGGGTGTGCGACTCGCATGCAGGAAGACGTCATCGATGGTTGTTCGTTTTGCGATTTTTCAAGTCCCTAGCGATTGCTTAAAGACGCACTTTACCTGTATGTCATTTAATAGGTAGGTTTTTATAGTGCCAGGCTGCATACCTTCGGTTTGCAGCGGAATGGGCCGGCACGCCCGGCCGGAATTACCACTCTCCCACGTAAAATAGGCGTAAAGTGGTAGCTACGCTACAATAATTCTGAGTGCAAATAACAAAATGCTAAACACACAATGTCTTACTGCTACCCTATGACAACCAAAAGTCCTAAGACCTGTCGTTTTCAATGACCGGCTTGGTTGATTTTAGTGAGACCTTATCACATGTACACTTATTATAGTGCATGCTCAATCAATGTCCATTCCCTGCATCGCTAATGCGCCATCAACCGTAGGAACGAAGATGTTATGCCCTATGTGCCTGTAGTTTGATAGAATAAAAAATATTATAATATAATAGGTATTTAATATTTTTATAAATTTTACTTCAAGCCATTGAAGTAACTATAAATATATTAAGTCAACCTACAGGAATTCATAATAAGTCCACTGATGATTATTTAAAGGATAATCATCAACTTAAAAATAAGAAAAAACCATTACTAAAGTTTTTCTTAACAGAAATGCATTTCATATAAATTAATTTCAAATCACAGATTTTCAAGCAAACATTTATCCTTTACTTATATTTATGCGGGCAACAGCTAGCGTACGGACGACAGCGGGACGCGGGGCGCGCAAGCGGTTGCATCACGCGTTTGTATGATGGGTGTTGGACCGCCTGAATTTATTTAGTGCGCGATAATTTTAAAATTACGATTACTCCTAAGATATTGATTTAAATTGGGTAGTGTAAAGGGCAATTATAATATACATTAAATGCTTAAAGTAAATAACGTATTTATTTTAATAAGGATTAATATCATATCCGTTTTTATAGCTTTGCAATTTTAACATTTTTATGTAACCATTTTTAAACATTAAAATGGGTATAGTTAGCTATCCTTGAAAGATAGACATAATTATGCCATCGCGGACTTTTTTGTAGATCTATGAAAGGGGAACAATTTCACCATACATTGTTTTGTTATAACTCAAAGGGATTGTACAGCGTTTTCGATGAAAGCTCCCAATCGGCTCGTTTTTTCCGACTTCTTCAACAATTATCGCTATATTTCAACAAATTTACAGAAAATATTAATGAATTATAAACGTTAGCCTTCCACTTGAATCACTTTATCTATTAGTGAAAACCGTATGAAAATCCCTTCAGTAGTTTTTTAGTTTAGCGCGTTCATACAGACAGACATGAAACGCGGGGGACTTTGTTTTATAATATTTAAGGATAGAAAACCAAATCATATAAATTAATGTCAATTACTCACTCAATTACTTTTTAAATCCTAATAACACATTTGAACACATTACAAATCATAAGTCACGCCAATAATTACTATTACCTTACACTTATTACCTTATTACATTAATTACCTTTATGTGCACTCACAAGATGGCGGCGGTTAAAATTAGCGCGCTTTAGGTTTTTTTCATAACGCTTTTTATGGACCAAGGAGTTTCATAACTATATGTATAATCATACATGAATACTCATTTGTACAGGAAACTAGTTAATATTTACTATTACTAGTATATAAATTAAATAAAGTTTTTACAGGTACCTATTTAAGTACACCTACGTTAAATGTTGTAGTACACTAAATGTAGTTTATTGTAATAAAACTAGATATATATATATAATGTCTGGGTAGGTAGGTACCATCCACTTATCCGATATTCTACCGCTAAACATTAATACTACATATTGGTGCGTTACGGTTTGAAAGGTGAGTAAGCCAGTGTAACAGGCCCAAGGAACATAACATCTTCGTTCCCATGTCTGGTGGCGCATTGGCGATTTAAGGAATGGTAAATATTTCATACATCGCCATTGTCTATGGTTTCTTTTTTTTTATCGCCCGGGAGGGCAAATCACTTTACTCCACCTGATGGTAAGTGGTAGTAGAGTCCAAACGCGACGACGGCTAGTGCAGTCGGGAAGAATGATCTGCACTAGCCGCCCCCGCCTTGCCGGCCTGCAAGATGCCTCTTCACGCCTCGTTTGAAGGAACCCAGGTCATAAGAGGGGGGGAACACGTGTGCTGGTAAAGAATTCCATGTTTTGGAGGTGCGACAAAGAAAAGAGTTGCCAAATTTCTTCGTTCGCGGTGGAATTGATGTCACAGTTAGGCGGTGACATCGAGAGCCAGCACGCGTAGACTTGTGAAGGAAAGGGGAAGCAGGTCGGTGGTGACCACTTAACATCAGGTTGCCCATTTACCCGTCGGCTTACCTATAACATAAAAAATATAGTGATGCTAACTACATAATATATGATTGCCTCGTTGGTCTAGTGGCTTGACATAAGGCCGCAGACTCGGTGGTCCTGGGTTCAATTCCTAGGTCGGGCCGATAAATAGTTATTGGGTTTTTCTGTCACGAAATTCTCAGTAGCAGCCCGGAATCTGGAAGTTGGAAGTGTGTACACTCCCGTGCCTCGGTAAGCACGTTAAGCCGTTGGTCCTGCGCCTGAACTGTTTCTGTTCGTTACGTAATACTTTATAAAACGAAGAGATTATAATTTTTTTTGGTAAATATATATTAATCGTGGGTTAATGAAAAGCTAATTTGATAGTATTTACAAGACCAGAGTGTTCACGCTAGAGCGAACAAAGGGTTTTTATATTTTGAAGAGAAAATTTTCTGTTTACCCTTGCAATGCGTGTAAATGGCGGTAGAAAGATTTAGCGCGCGTGCGACATTACTTTATGTAGTGGAAAGATATTAGAGCTGATGCTTGTCGCTACGTTTTAGGACTGCGTGCGCTTTATACCATATTTCATTCATTCGATAAAAGAAGTACTTTCTTCGATATACGATGTTTTTGAACGAGAAAAAATATTTTTATATACCTTTTAAAATTATGTCCATAAAATATTCCTACGTTTCACAAAGCGTCACTCCAGGTTGTTCATTTTTATACAACTTCATTATATTGAAATGCTCGAGACCAAAGTGACGAAAGTGAAGTGACTGAATTGCTGTTATATTTCCAAGCACCTTTTTTAAATGACCTCTGGATTTTATAGATAATAAATACGCATCACGCTTCACTTTCATGACAGTACGATATAAATTACAAAAGAGAAGTATAAAAGCTAGTTCGGGTGTTTCCATTCGATTCATTTTAATTAAGAGCAGAGAAATATTTTTGTATATTTATTTTATTGTGTTTATTCGTAAAAATTTTCGTACAAAGGTGTGATTGAGGAGTAACTCAAAAGTTATTTGTAGCTACAGCTAAAATTAATATAAGTGCCGGCCGAGGTTCGAGCTAACCTCTAATGTTAAATACATAAAATATAAGTTTTTAGTGAATAATGCGATTTTAGATAAGATTTTGTTCGGAACTCTATTTACGCTTATAAAGTTATGTATAAAAATAATTAAGGTAAGCATATAAAGTTATCTAAATAAAAAATACCCAAAATATCTGCGAAATAAATTTATTGTTCATTTTAAGAGAATAAACAATTATTAAAAAAATATTTTCACGAAAAATCTTGACCTCACACATTATATTAATTTCGTAAGAGTAAAAGAGTAATGTGCGGGAGACGCGCCGCGGGACTCGGATATGGAGCCAATTCCGTTGATGGCTCATTCACTCTATGCTGCAACGAGCCGAGTGAGGTGTATTGGGAGAAAACGTACTAGATATTCAGACAATAACAATCACTATTAACCAGTTTATTTTGGTTAAAATTGAATATTAATTTATTTATTTATTTGGTATACTAAACCATAAATACAAATCGTCGTGAGGAAACCTGCATGTGTCAAATTTCACTGAAGTTCGGTCACATGTGAATTCTACCAACCCGCATCGGAGAAGCGTGGTGGAATAGGCTCCAAGCCTTCTCCTCTAATGAGGAGAAGAGGCCTTAGCCCAGCAGTGGGACATTCACAGGCTGTTACTGGTTAATAAATACATTTATATTTATTTCTAAAAGAGATTTAGTGGACTATCTAAAACGAAGCACAATGTCATCGAAGGGCGAGGTCTGCCGTCGTGTCTTCTTTTATGACCCATATAAAAGTTTATAGGTACTTGCTCTTGGTTTATTATGTGTTAAATATATTTATATCTCGCCGACCTGTGTATTCAATTTTCTAATAAGTCGAAACAGTTTAATAGACGTTAAAACACAGATGAAACCTAACACTGACAGCGACCCTAACACTTTAACGCTTTCCAATGATATTTAAAAGGACATATGAGTAAATAGATGATAATAGGAATAATTTGTTTCGTAAGAGTTACGTCATTTTTATTACACGCATAATGCAGAATATTCAAACCAATATACCGATGAGCTATCCTGTGTTCAAGTCCTATACAGGATGATAAAAAAAGGGGTTGGGTTTTCTGCCTATAGATTCTCAGCAGCGAAACACGTAAAAACACGTAAAGACGCTGGTCAAGGGCCTAAACTCTTTCAGGTCGTGTCGACTTTGCTGTCCCTTCGGATTATGAGAGAGGGAACCGAAAGCACCTAAATATACATTTGTGTATCATAATTTTATGTCCTGCGCTATTGATTAGTATACAATCACAACGGCACGACACCTGTTTGATGGTATTTCTCCTTGGGAATGGTTTTTACTCGTGGCCATCATATTATGTATTTTTGATCAATCAAAAATAATCTATTACTCTGTCCTTACGTCACCCACAGGTGACACACTAATGCATAGAATATGTATGTATAGAATTAATATGTATAGAATTCTATATTAAGGTAGGCTTTATACTCTTATTAAATTATCTCTATATACTCTTACCGTATCATTCTATCTGTCACTGACTCTTATTCCATAACGTATATTTTGTTTAAAATGGGTATTGAAAAATAATAACCGTATTTGTTTTTAATTCAAAATACGGTAATAAAATTACATCCATTCGAATAAAAGTATATAAGGTCTAAGAAAATATAAATATTAGGTTTTCTTTTAATATGATTAACGTTTTTAAAAGAGCATTGTGTACAAAATGAATAATCGTTTTGATGCAACAACGGTGAGTAGTATGATGTCGATAGTTGATACGACATGAAATATAGATGTTCATGAATAACGAATGAGGCGATGAAAACTCGTAGAAAGAGCTATTATATATTGACTATATTCGTAAAAGAGCTAAAGTGAAACTTATCTGAATGTTTGATAAGGACATTTTATTATTAATGGTATAGTTGTTAACTTAAGATTTGAATTAAAGTGTAATGTTTCAGTTTTATCATATAATCTATATGCAATTTGTTAAGATTCGTTATCCTATATAAAAACCCGTGTGGCGAAAAGTAAGCAAGGCTCTTATTCATATTGCTGGATCAGCGCGATTTACTTGAATAATAACAGAAGTGTTTTTCTTTAGTTTCTGTTTGTTGTATGCAAGCTTGGGAATTAACATTCTCTTGTGTTTTACTTGCGATAGCTACTAACTTGAGACAAAGTCTTTTGAAATATTATTGAACAAGTTTTAAGATGTATTATTACATATATGTATTATACGAGACACAACAAATGATACGATGAATATTATAGAATTCTAAAGAATGTTAAATAAAAATGTATTATTATGAATATATTGCTTCATAATCTATTCATCAAAATACAAATGTTTTATTTACAGTTGAAAAACATATTATGTGCAGGCTATTTTAAGGGACAAAAAATATAACAGTATGTGTATATTTAATTTGGTTTTGTATATTTTATGAGATGTGGGCTTTATTTTTAACAATGATACTATAGTAACGCGATCCGGTATAGCTTTTATTATGAACATTATATATTTTGTTCCCTTTTCTGTGTAACTAACTAAATATCTATGCGTATTTAAAAAATAAAAAATAAATATTCTATATCTTATAAAAATGTGTTTATTTAAAACTACACTACGTAGTGTAGGTTACATTTAAGCTTAGTGTAGTTTTTAAATCGTACATATCCACGTCCATCTGCGCCTTAATTTTGCTTGTTTTAAAATAATGCCAATTAATTAATTATTATATTTTATTTAATTATAGTAATATTTTAGTAGTAGCAAAAAAAAGTCGATATATAATTGTCACGTCGTCGAAAACAAGTCATTTTTCGAGCGCTTCCATATCTTATGATGTCTTAACTATAACTTATATTTACAACAACGAGTAATAATTTATGGAAAACTATAAATAAATAATTTCGTTAATTAGAAATATCCTTTACCTGAGCGAATAGCGTTTCATACGTTTCAGAGGTTTTCTGTATATAAAAAGTGCCTTATGTACTTTGCAACTTAGATCAGTTTGATAAGTATATTTAAATGAAAACTGTATAAAGGCATGGTAGTAAGATGTATAAGCACAGTACGGGCACGAAGGTTGTTTGGCTTGATGCTGTCAGCATATATCATAATATTTACTTAATCCCATTATATAAAATAATGTAACGGGAAAATCGTTAGTTTTCCCGGCGTTAGGCTGGGACGAATTATGTCTTGTAAGACCAACCTTCCTGACACTAATATAGACAAAGATGGGTCTTAAATTTGTTGTTTTTTTCACTATAGGCCCAAGATTGATTTGTTTGAAATGCAAATGGCGCAAAGATATGATTTAGATTAAGGGACGAATATTTTGCCGTTTGCCCGTTTTAGCATTTTCCTTCACGGCTTCCGTCCCCATAATGTCATTTCCCTGACATGAAACGGGCCAAATGTGTCAACGCATGCGGCGTCCACAATAGGCCCCGTCACTGTTCACAGTCGTCTATTGTCAGCCCACTCGCACAGAGACCTTTGCGATCCTCACGATTAATTCCAGAAGGCTTTAAATAGACAAAATGGCGATAGTGACCAGATCACTTCTATTGTTATTGCTTTGTACCTATAATATTTTATACAATTTCCTATTGAAAATTCTTACTATTTAAACTAAAATTGTAATAATTTTGCTCCTTTGTAAAAACAATATCAGCTATATTTTACTCGGTGGTAAAGCTTTGTGCAAACTCGTCTGGGTAGGTACCACCCACTCATCAGATATTGTACCGCAAAACAGCAGTACTTGGTATTGTTGTGTTTCGGTTTGAAGGGTGAGAAAACCAGTATAATTACAGGTACAAGGTACATAACATCTTAGTTCCCAAAGTTGGTGACGCATTGGCGATATAAGCGATGATTAACTTCTTTCAATGCCAATGTCCATAGGCGTTGTTGACCACTTACCGTCGGCCCATAAACTCGTCCTCATACCTTTGCTATAAAAAAAAACATGAAGCGGCGGAGTGCATCCACAAATACGAGTGTACACAATAAGCATAAGTTGAAAAATTATGTAAGAAATACCACCACCACTCTGCTTAAAAATACTTCTTTTTTACTTCTTTGATACGTGTTAGATAAAATTAAGCATATGAGCCATATAGTTACGTCAAACACAATGAATGATGATATGAAGTGAAATATGTGACTCTTATGGGTTTTTGAGCTGATTTTCGCATTGCACAAAGACTATCAATTACTCTTCAACACATATTGCCTCTTTCTTAATATGTGCCTAATTTACTTGGTGGTAGAGCTTTGTGCAAGCTCGTCTAGGTAGGTACCACCCATTCATCAGATATTCTGCCGCAAAACAGCAGTACTTTGTATTGCTGTGTTCCGGTTTGAAGGGTGAATGAGCCAGTGTAATAACAGGCACAAGGGACATAACATCTTAGTTCCCAAGGTTGGTGGCGCATTGGCGATGTAAGCGATGGTTAACATTTCTTACAATGCCATTGTCTATGGGCGTTGGTGACCACTTACCATCAGGTAGCCCATATGCTCGTCCGCCTTCCTACACAATAAAAAAAAATGTCCTTTGGATACAGTATAGCGACGTCTCCCTAATGCTGAGAGGGCCAAATGCCATCAGGAACATTTTCAGTTGTACACTGTTTCTTCGCAACAATGACAAAGACAGCGCCGAATAACCATACTTTAAACTATATAATACAAGCCTTGTTGCAAATAACATCGAAAAGATAGGCAGTCTAGAAAAAGTAAACTTTTAAAAAATTTTTTACTTTGTAGCGTTGAAATAAATTGAGTTTGCATAAAACTGAACGAACGAGGCGGTCGAGTTGCAACCAGCGGTAACTTCGTTAAGAGCGTCGTCTCGACACCTTGAACCTTCAACCCGCTCATCGGTTTTGCAGTCGCATCTAATAGAAATACCACCATATGGAAGCGTTATTATGTTAACTTTTTTTATTGATTTATTAATAATACGTTGATTTCTTGGAACTCTTTTGGCTTAATACTGATATACGGTCACACAAAATTACAATTTTGATGATTGATTAAATTATAAATGAATTTAGCAAACTACAGGTGTTGTTATTCTAAGGTGGTTTTATGGTGAGACGTGGTTGGAGCGACAATACTGTAAAGCAATCATTCACTGAGCAGAGCAGAGAATTGATCTAGGCGCAAAAGTGCCGTACAAATACAACACAACTTAACCACTCCTTCCAATTTGTATTCGTTTTGATCAACGTGTATATAAAAAGTAAATTTCAATATGGTACCCATATGTATTATGCGTGTTATTTCAAGAATATTTTGGGTTTTTGGGTTCAATTCCCAAGTCGGACCAATACAATATTATTGAGATTTTCTGTCGAAATTACTTAGTAGCAGCCCGGAGTCTGGAAGTTGGAAGTGTGTATACTCCCGTGCCTCGGAAAGCACGTAAAGCCGTTGGTCCTGTGCCTGAACTCTTTCCGGTCGTGTTGGATTGCCGACCCATCGGCTTATGAGAGTAAGGGAATAGAGTGCACTTGTGTTTGCGCACACACTTGTGCACTATAATATGTTCTGCGCAGTGGGCTAATGTCTCTTGAGATTGGCCGCTGTAGCCGAAATCGGTCAGGAAGACCATTATTATTAAAGCTTTATTTCCTAAAGATGTACAAATATGACAATAAATAGTAATATTTTGAAAAGCCGAAGCTGAGCTTTAAGGAATTAATTGATGTCAACAATGACCTAAATCCAGTGATGTAATTGTGGCATTATAGTTTAACGCTCCAGGTAAGGTAATGAGGAAAGCGTGACGCAGTAAGTCTGCCATTACATCTTGCCTCTACACTGATTACAACGTTAATTTACAACACGATAGTTAAAGCTACATTGAAAATATGTTAGTCTTTTAATTTGTCATTTTATTATTCGTTTTAAGATCATATGTTCATCTCGCATTTAGAATAAATTCAAGTTCAACAAATATGATCATTTCACATGATTGTTTCATATCTTTGTACGTTTAAAGACGATGATCGGTTTTTAGATAAATTACGTATTATGTTTATGAATAGAATAAAAATATAAATAATTAATATAAGAAATCACAACGTGTTTAATTTATTTTGTTTTTAATTATATACACTTTTGGAACTGTTTTTAATATAACTGTTTGGAACTGTTTTTAATATAAACACAATGATGAATGAATGAAAAACGCGTCACTAAGACATGAAATTTTACTACAAGACGTTTTTCTTTATAAGGCACTAGCCGTGTGCCCGGTAAGATTTTCCAACGGCATCTTCTCAGGAAAAATTTTTTTTTGAGATGTTCGAATTTGTGAGATACTGTTTTTAATCCTTTCGCGGCAATAAGGTAGTTTTACATAAGCCAATAAAATCTAAATATTACAATACATTTTTCCTTCTTTATGTCTATGTCAAACTTCCTTACCAACTGGATGGCAATGTATCCCATTTTTAACCGACTTCAAAAAAAGGAGGAGGTTATCAATTCGTCTGTATGCTTTTTTTTTTTTTTGGTGTTTTTACCTCATAACTTTCGACTGCATGAATCGATTTCGATGATTTTTTTTTATTTGAAAGCTGGT
Source organism: Nymphalis c-album (assembly GCA_963151315.1). Classification (NCBI taxonomy): domain Eukaryota; kingdom Metazoa; phylum Arthropoda; class Insecta; order Lepidoptera; family Nymphalidae; genus Nymphalis; species Nymphalis c-album. Next base: position 8,533,655 of record OY720590.1, on the reverse strand, counting down.
GCTTTCCCATTGGTCCCTGGTGTTTTTGGTCCAGTTTTGACAGTGGAATCCATGAGAAAACCATATAAGTCGTAAATTTGCATGAGGTATGTGCGCGACAAATGGACGAATAACTCGATATCTATTCAACGGATTTCGATGATTTTTTTTTTTATTGGAAAGAGTTTACTCCAAGGCTTGTTTGATGACAGTTTGGTTAGATTCTGATTATAGGATCCATGACAAAGTAACGGAAATCTTCAATTCTTAGTAGCAAACTAACGATACACGGCCGAATCTTTTATAGGCTATCTAGATTTTTCATTTACCTACCATAACATCGTTATGATCAAGTAATTGTAGTACTTTTGTATAAAACACTTCTTTATATACCGTCAATAGTTTTCGCAGCGCACGCGAAATAATAGCTTTTATAGGCAACAGTTTGATACGTTGGGTTACATTTACGTTATGAAGTCGGTTTTTGTTTTGTTAAAATTTTTATTTATCATCCCTTTAAGAGATGAGAGATGATTTAAAAAAAAAGACACAGAAATCCAGGTACATAACTTTATTTGTAAAAACGCAAAACTACTGTAGTATATTTATTAACTTGCTACATTAATAATATTTATACCGCATGTGCAGTTGCTTCAACTATGTACGCTGTTCATAATAGCAATGTACTCGTACGTACGTGTCTGTGTACAATTATTTTTATTAATATATTTTTTTTACGTATAAGTAACAACTTTTCTTACTGAGGGGGGTTATCTGTAATTATTATCATCATAAATAAATAATAATGTTTAATAATCATGTTTATAACAATTATTAATAATTATACATAATAATTAATACATAAAATGTCAAAATAAAATAAAAGTGTTTTTATTTATTGAGTTTAAGTGATATGTGCTTTCGTAGCAATTGTATTATGTTACAAACATATTGAAACTTAGTATTCAAATAGCTTAAAACAGCACAAAAGCAATTTGCTTCAGTTAAGGGCACCTACCGGAGCGATAGACGCGGGACAGAGGGGCGGGGGCCGAGTCGGGAGCGGAGACAATCACAGCGATGGCTCATTCACTGCTGCAACGAGCCGAGCAGAGAATTGAATTGGAACCAAATGTGCCATACGAATGTATCCGTCGAATATCAACTCAACCACTCTCAAGTCCGGAATATCCCTAACCAAATTACGACACGAAACATAAAACGTCGTACCAATCGATTACATTTTTGTACATGCCATTGAGAAACATGCTCCTGATTAAAAATTGTGTTTGATCTTCTTGAATTTAGGTTTCTGCTACGGTGTCTGAGTTTTCTACCGTCGTGACGAAATGTCTCATGTAATAAATTAATGCTCTTGTCATTACAAAATAAGTTTTTGGGATTATATCATCTCGCCACACTTAGCACGCACTAATATATTATTTTCTACCGCGACCATATTATATACAAGAAAAGAAAATATTAAAATGAATTGGCATTTCCTTTTGAAATTATTATTATTACATTGGTTTGGGTGCATGTGGTCATTTTAGTTACATTACCTCTGTTCTTAAGTATTAATCAACCAAATTAATGTAGACGAAGTCAGTAATAAAGACCACGCTATGGATTACTCCACTCTCTTTTGAGATGTGGGATTAATTCGGGTGGGGTAAAAGGGATTTCAACGGAAACCCTGTTGTTTCCCCTGACGACTATTCGAGGTATGAGAAGATATTTCTTTGCAAATTTTTTTCTTCTCTTAATGGAGGTTTTGTTGTAAGAATTATAATATACCGTATTATTTTTAGTTTGATAAGTACTTCCGTACTTACATAATAATTTTATTATTAAAGTGCACATTATTTAGTAGAAATATAAATAATTTCAAGTTCCACTTATTTCTAGAATGAATTAATGAATTATTATTATTATTATTAATAATTTAAAGAGAAAACATGTGTTTGTAAATACTTTCAGTATTACTAACGAAACGATTTTAATAATTCTTGCACCATTTGACAGCAACTTTATTCAGTATCCAGAAGTAACAGGCTATATTTTATTTCAGTACTAAAAATATTTAACCTGAAATAATGGATTCATAATAAAATACACTCTTTATGTATAATAACGAAACAAAAACTCAAATATTTTAGCAAAATAAATAAATATCAACGAGGTTTGATTTCTATATTTTTGTGGAAATAAATGTTTCTTGTTTCGTTTCACAGGCGGAGGTTATTTGTTTCGGGCGCACATTTGTTGGTTTAGGTTTGTTTATAGATCCGATGTACAAAGAATTGTAATGAGCGTCATTGTAAATATATAGTTCCAACTACTAATTCATACAACATTGTTCTTAAACTACAATACATTATTAATAAATGGGTATTATTATTTGCATTATATTTACATCAATTTTTACTAAAATGTTTTACGACAAACTTTTTATTTTTATTTTGCTGACCAACTTTTGGTATCCAAATGTGGTAATCTATATTAAGATTAAGATATACACCTAAAGGCGAAAAACTGGTTTCTGGGAAATAAATATCACGGAGTCTTGAGGAACGTCTGTTTTTTTTATAATTGGCTTTATTAATTAAATATAGATTATAATAGTTACTAATAAAAAAAAAGTTTACATGGGGGTCCTCCAGACCGATTTCGGCCACGGCGGCAAATCTCAAGAGAGACTAGCCAACTGCGCAGGAGATATTATAGTGCACAAGTGTGTGCGCAAACACAGGTGCACTCTCTTTTCCTTAGCACTTATAATCTGATAGGACGGCAATCCGACACGACCGGAAAGAGTTCAGGCGCAGGACCAACGGCTTAACGTGCTTTCCGAGGCACGGGAGTGTACACACTTTCAACTTCCAGACTCCGGGCTGCTACTGAGAGTTTTCTGACAAAAAACCCCAATAACTATATATTGGCCCGACCTGGGAATTGAACCCAGGACCACCGAGTCTGCAGTCTTATATCAAGCCACTAGACCAACGAGGCAGTCTACGTACTGTACATGGGTATAAATAATATATAAACAGATTGTTTAGATAAATAATTATATTTATTTCTATATTTTGTGAAATTATAACATTTGAAGCGTTACCAAGAAAAATGTTAAAAAAACAGATAAGTAGATACCAGATCAATTACAATAAATGTTATAAGGTAACATCAATTCCTACTTTGTTCACTATGGCCGCACTGCACCTGACTAGAAGAAAATTCAGATAAGTCAAAGCTAATTATAATTTGCACTAAGGGGAATCCGATATTTATTTCTTTTATGATTCTGCAAAAAAATGTGATATGAAAACCTTTTGTTACAACGCGAGGCAAGCACACTGGCTCGCCGCCAATTTTGATGTTTCATATTTCACTGGATCAGCGCGACTTACAATAGCAAAAGTGTATTTCTTTAATTTCTGTTTGTATGCAAGCGTTGGAATACGTACTTTATGATGTATTCACTATTTCTAAAGGACAAAAATCTATTTAAATACTTTGATTTTAGTAATAATGCTAAGGTGAACAAATTTCGCTATAAGTGTGCGTTTGGTCGTTCTAGTTTGTGTGTGAATGTATCTATAGTGTTTGTAAAATGGAATAAAAGAAGCGAAAGTATTTGTGACAGTAATAAATTTAAAGTCGACGAGAGATCAGTTGATGATATCGCTTTGACTTGAGCACGGTTTAATCCTGGTGATACTGACATTTGGCGCGGCGCCATTCTGCGGCACGGCTTTTCCGTTGTTTTAGCGTTATAACTGTACAAATAAAGTATCTTTCGAGACCGTTACTGTACACTTGACCGCATAAATATAAACCAAGTTGAAGACATTCTCCATGGCGCCGAGAATATTAGTGATTATTTTGTTGTTAATAAGGCGTAACTCATGATAAGGCTTAGTTACTTACATTTAAATAAATTTAGTAACTTATTTAAAAAAAATATTTAACATATATTTTAGTTACTTGGATAGATGACTTGGCTTTGTAAGAAATTTACTTTTATATTAATATTACATAAAACATGCTTCCGAAAATTGTACCTACATACTATATTTATACTAAGCACAAATACTCCGTTTTATTATGAATCGATGTCACACAAGTAAATTAAAGGTTTTTGTTATTTGTGTCCCTTATATACTTTCACGGCGAACAAGACGTTAGCGCATTTCAGAAATAAAGAATGTGACTTCACAAACTTTACATGCAAACTCAACGATGTCTTCGTTACCGCTGTCTGCAACGCGATGTAACAGCTGGGAGCAGATAAGTTATTAAAATTATTTCTAGTAATCAAGTTTGTTTCTTTGTGAAGTTTCATGCGGGTTGATGATGGAATCTATTGTAGTGAGTGTTGTATTTGTAAGAGCTTGCATAATAAAATCTACTGTTGTTTTTTTTTTTTTTTTTTTTTATATATAAAGAGGGGGCAAACGAGCAGGAGGCTCACCTGATGGAAAGTGACTACCACCGCCCATGGACATCTGCAACATCCGAGGACTAGCAGGTGCGTTGCCGGCCTTTGAGGAAAGAGTACGCTCTCTTCTTGAAGGTTTTCATGTCGTATCGGTTCGGAAAAGTCGCCGGCGAAAGCTGGTTCCACAGAGTGATTGTACGAGGCAGGAAATGCCTTAGAAAACGGGCTGTTGTGGACTTCCAGACATCGAGGTGGTGAGGATGGAATTTTGAGTTCTGGCGCGATGTCCGGTGGTGAAACTCAGCGGCCGGGACTAAACCAAACAACTCCTCAGAACACTCCCCGTGATATATGCGATAGAGGATGCAGAGTGACCCAACATCTCTACGCAAATCCAAAGAATCAAGCCGGTCGGTAATAACTTGATCGTCGACAATTCGAACTGCTCTACGTTGAATGCGGTCAAAAGGAAGAAGCTGGTACTGTGGAGCTCCCGCCCAGAGGTGAGAGCAGTACTCCATGTGGGGCCGAATTTGCGCCTTGTAAAGTTTTAGGCGATGGGCCGACGTGAAGTACCGTCTCGCCTTGTTGAGCACTCCAAGCTTTTTGGAAGCCAATTTGGCTTTAACTTCCAGTTGACCGCGGAACTGAACAACGTTCGAAATCTCGACGCCAAGTATCCCGATGCTGGCTGTGGCAGTGAGGGGAGTATTCTCGAAGTGAGGGGATACGACAAATGGAGATTTTTTAGCGGTTAACGCGCAAACTTGAGTCTTTTTGGGGTTGAATTGGACCAAGTTCAGTCGGCCCCAGTCCGAGACCTTGGTTAACAAGGTCTCGACTTCAGACACAAGTTTGTTCCGACACTCGTCGACGTGTTCCCGAGAAATATTAGCACGGCCGGTGTAAAGTACGTCTACAGTGCTGTCATCCGCATAGCAATGAATGTTACTGATTTGTAACATATCATTGATATGCAGAAGAAACAGAGTAGGTGAAAGAACGCAGCCTTGTGGAACACCAGAATTGACGTATTTTAAGTCGGAGCATGCACCGTCGACAACGACCTTGATGCTCCGATCTGCCAAAAAACTGGAGATCCACTTGCACAATTTCTCGGGAAGCCCGTAGGATGGAAGCTTAGAGAGTAGCGCTTCATGCCATACCCGATCGAAGGCTTTCGCTATGTCCAGACTGACTACTAATGCCTCCCCCTTGGACTCAACCACCGTAGCCCACCTGTGAGTAAGGTAAACTAGAAGATCACCAGCTGAGCGACCCCGACGGAAGCCGTACTGGCGGTCGCTAATCAGCTGATGCTCCTCTAGGTACCGCAGGAGCTGGCAGTTAATAATGGACTCCATTATCTTGGAGAACAAGGAGGTGATAGCAATAGGCCTATAATTTGATGGATCAGAGCGATTGCCTTTTTTAGGGATCGGGTGCACTAAAGCAGTCTTCCAAGAATTCGGGACTACGCCTAATGAGTAGGAGTGTCGGAAAAGACGCGTTAAGACCGGTGCCAGCTCGGGAGCACAAGTACGAAGCACAATCGGAGGAATGCCATCGGGCCCACTCGACTTATGGATGTCCAAGGAAAAAAGTGCTTTACGAACTGCACTCTGCCGGAATTCAATTTCCGGCATCGTGGTATCACACCGCAAGATTGTCGGTGGTGTCTTTCCTTGATCATCAAGAGTCGAGTTGGACGCGAAGAGAGATCCCAAGAGGTCGGCTTTCTCCTTCGCTGTATGGGCCAACGAGTCATCGCTCCTGTGCAGAGATGGAAGGGAGGGCTGACAGAAATTCCCTAAGACAGCCTTAGCGAGAGACCAAAATGCGCGTGTTCCCGAAGGAAGACGCACCAATCTCTCGCCAATTCTGCCTATGTGCTCCGACTTTGCCTTGGCAATAACTCTTTTGAAAGACCTGGAGGCAGAGTTATATTCCTTTTTAAATGCGCTGGTATTTACATCACGCGATGCCGTCGCTTCAGCCCAGGCTTGATAGCATTCTACTTTTCGGCGTGACGCCGTTTTGCAGAAGCCACCAAACCAGGGCCGGGATCTGCCACCGATGGGTACTGCAGAGTACGGAATGAAAAGTTCCATACCCTGAAACACCACATCAGCGACCGAGTCAGCAACGACATCTGGATCATCCGGCGAGAAACAAATCCGCCCCCATGGGTAGGATGCAAAGAAGGACCGCATCCCATCCCAGTCCGCCAACCTATAGTGCCACACTCGCCGACATCCCACGAACCGAGGCCGTGAGGGGCGTAAGATTGGCACTGTACTCCGGACAAGACAATGGTCCGACGAGCCAAGAGGAGGCTCGACGGAAACATGGTACCCGTCCGGATGAGAGGTCAGCAGAAGGTCTAGCAGGGAAGGTGTATGATCATCCACATCTGGGATTCGCGTTGGCGAGGTAACCAATTGTGTCAGATCATATGCCAAGGCAAAATCGGCCACAGATCTCCCCGCATAATCGGTGGTACGTGAACCTAGCCATTCGGCGTGGTGGGCGTTAAAATCGCCAAGAATCACGATCTCTGCGGATGGGATCTGCTGCAGCATGGATTCTGTAACCCGTTGCATGTGCTCAACGAGCCGGTCAGTTTCGGCATTACCGCTATGGGACCTATATAGGCACGCGTAGATTCGCGGATGATCATCGCAGTCTACGCGCAGCCAGAGAATAGATAGGTCCCTCCCTTCAAGATGGGCGAGGCGACGAGAGCAGATATCCTCTCTGACATAGACACACACTCCAGCCCGTGGTACAAAGGAATGTTCCAACTTGTACCCCGGGTAGGAGAGAAATGAGGTGTCCGCCGGAGACGATATCTGGGTCTCGGTTAGAAAGAGCAAGGCCGGCTTCGCCGTCTCAAGATGGTAGTGGACGGCGTTTAAGTTGGAATTCAGTCCCCTGATGTTGCAGAAGTCCACAGCGAGGGTGGAAGGGGTTGCCTTGAGATGCCTGCTCCGTTTGCCCCGTCCATTCACGAGCGCAAAATTGCCCCCCCCAGAATTCGAAGGGCAGCCTGGGCATCCCTGCTCAGGTGGTGTATGTCCTGAGCATGGATGTCCAGAGAGGGATTGTCCATCGCGGGCGCAGATGGTACCCTCCTGGGGTAGTTGTTTTATATTCTGCGCACTCATTTTGTTGGGGGGGGGGGGGGGGGGGGTAATTGGGCCTCCGGGACTCTCACATACCGAACGAAACGCGGTAGCATGGCTACCACTTTACGTCGATTTTAAGTGAGAGAGTGGTACTTCCCCGGGCGTGCCGGCCCATTCGGCTACAACCTGAAGGTATGCAGCATGGCACTACCACTAGGAAAATAATGTTTTGTAATAAATGTTTTGTAATAGCTGTTTCAGATAAATTTTGTCCTAAACACAGAATTATTTTAATTCAGTTTAGTATCAAAATAGTAATGCATAGTTGTGTTGTGCATAATGATTTATATTATTTTTTATATTAATAAAGTTTTGAGATTCACTTGATATACAATAATAATAGCAGTATATCTTATCCAATTGTTAAAACATCTTTTCACTGCAAAATCTTTTGATGGCGACGTTGACGTCATATGTGACGGGTCACAGGTTGGCTTTGCTGAATATAGTACGAAGTGTCGCAATCTTAAAATAGATCTCTCTCTGTAGCATATTTATGCTTTTCTTTTATTGAATCCGTTGAGATGAGAAATTAAACATTTATATGAATTACAATTACACATAAAGATAATGAACGATTCATTTTACTTAAAACATGCAAATATATACTTTAAAAGTATGTAAATTACATATGACAAGTTACTGTGATGCTAGAGGCAATATACTATGACTTATTTACGAGCGAATCTGCCGCCATCAAGTAGTTGCCAGCTCTAAGTTATGGTGCGTTAGTTTGCTCTGCCGACTCCTGGCGCTTGCAACTTCACTGCGGTCGCGTTGCTGTGGTTGTGACGTGAGGTGGGCGGGGGACGGAGAGCAGGATTTTAGTACTAGCGCAGGCACTAATCAAGACAGTTTACAAACAAACTTGTTTGTGTAGACAGTTTTTGGGAGGAGCATTTTTAATGGTAATATAAGTTGGCACAATTATAAAAACGATTCAATTTTGTATCTATACATAGTTGTTGTTATATGTTACGAACAGTACCTGAATATTTACTTTGTATATATTTAAAATATAAAATAACTACTTCTTGCTGTTTCAATAACAATTATATATTAAAATGAAAGAAGTTAGATAAATAAACCTTAGATTTATATATTCCTCGTTGGTCTAGTGGCTAAATATAAGGCCACAGACCCGGTGGTAAATAACTATTGGATTTTTCTGTCAGAAGAATCTCAGTAGCAGCCCGGAGTCTCGAAGTTAAGCTTGCCGGTCGTGTCAGATTGCCGTCCCATCGGATTATGAGAGCTAAGGAAAAGAGACTGCACTTGTGTTTGCGCATAAACTTGTGCACTATAAAAAATCTCCTGCACTGTTGGCTAATCTCTTGTGATCGACCGCCGTGACCTTGAAATATATTCCATGTGTTTTGCTTTAAGCTCTGCTATGTAATGCACTACAAATAGTCTTGATTAATAAAGATCTATATACATATAATACAACGCTATTCCATTCCAAGAGCGCTCCCTAATGCCAGCAAAACTTAAGATTTCAGCCGCAGGTCCCTTATACGCCTCTCTCGGTGCGTGACCTCATACATGCGTATTGCGATTTAACAAATCATTCTTTTGTGAACTGCATGATAATGACTGTAAATTTTTAATCTGTCTCGACTCACAAGCAGCGGAGCGACTGATTTAAAAAACCAATATATGTTTGGAGTATAGGTGACATGCGACAGGAGCTTTGGTTTTTCGCGGAAAGTAAAAAATGTAGTAAGCTCCAAAAGCTTTTATATTTTGTTTATGTATCGTTTTTTTTACGATGTTTTATTTTTAACGTTGGAACTGGATTTACCAATATGAAATCAAATAAAAGTTTAACAGACCAGAACAGAATTTAACTTTCGTGGTTTTAGTAGTGCCATAATTTAAATGTTATTGCTTGTTTGTATTGTTAAATAAATAAATAAACAATTTTGCTACTTACATCCACTTTAATCTACTTCTACATTTAGATAATTCACAATGAATACCAAAGATTATTTAGAAGTTAAGTCATCTTGTTATACATATTTATCATTACGTCTGCCATTGGAATCAGTTACTGTCATTTGTTTTTATCCACCATGTAGATATCAACGATTGACATACAATAAATTAAATATTGATAATCAATCCAAAATAGATATAATAATGGATTAAAATAACAAAAAAACTCTTTATTTATCTTATTTAATAGCTATCAATAGTGTAATACGATTTCTTATATAATGTGTTGTTTATTCTCATATAAGTAGTACAGGTATAGTTACAGCTTCTGAATGGACCTACACCTACAGCTATATAAAAGGTTTAAAGAGGGCCCTCTTTAAACGTGGAGAAGATTTGAAGCTTCTTGCACAATGCTGCTCCCATGCGGGTTGATAAATGTGGCAGCATTTCATCTGACACATTCCTCACAAGGCTTTCCATCACAACGATAAATGAATGAATACAAATTAAGCCCATGAAAATTGGGTTTGTCCTAATATTCAGTTACATTGCAGTTCGGTCGTGCAATTTTTCAATTTTTAATTTTTTAAGCAGGTTTTCAATGGGTGTAGTTACTATAAGTTGGGTTATTATTTTCTTAGCACAGTTTAATTTCTATACGTACTATCTTTTATGTCAAAATTTTCATGATGTTTCTACGTTTTTTTGGTGAAAAATCAGTACTTAAGTTGAATATTTATATCATTATTATGTATCTGTGAGCAGAATATTTGAATTAGTGTGAGCGGTACTTCGTAGTACTTGACATATTACTCGTAGCATGAAATTGTAGCTATAAGGATATTTTAACAATTAACAAACATTATTATTAAACTATTACAAGAGTTTAAATAATTTTATATGAAAGAATACCGTTAATGTAATCGAAATATATGTATAAAGTAACTCTTTTTTTAAATAATTATTTACGATCAGTGTAAAGAATATTTTCACCGCATAATGGTTGTTCAGTCTCGTAACAAACCACGGTTCCAAGTAGATATGAGATGAAATATAGATGTTCATGAATAACGAATGAGACGATGAAAATTTGCGGGAATGGGATGAGATGTTATAAGTAAACATTCTACACTCAGTGAACCCTTTTTCGTTCGTAATAAAAATCAGCGGCTCGCGTGCAATAGTCAACTAAGTAAATATCGTTCCTGATTGTCATACAATTTTATACTCTTTCTTTTTAAGTTTTTTTTATTTTTTTATTATTGTATAGGAAGGCGGGCGAGCATATGAGTCACCTGATGGTAAGTGGTCACCAACGCCCATAGACAATACCATCGCTTACATCGCCAATGCGCCACCTACCTTGGGAACTAAGATGTTATGTCGCTTGTGCCTGTAATAACACTGGCTCACTCACCCTTCAAACCGGAACACAACAATAACAAGTACTCCTGTTTTGCGGTAGAATATCTGATGAGTGGGTCATAAATGTATGCAGCGAAATCCTTTAATGTTACATTTATTAATACAGGGATATGTATTTATTTGTTTCTAGATACATATGTGTATAGTATAATGCAGAAAATGAAAAGAACAAATTATATAAGAGATAGAAAAAAACATGGCGTGCAAAAGCGATGTAATCGCTTATCAAGATCTCTTATTTTTAACTTTGCTCAACTAAGTTTGGTAATAAAATATGGAAATATACGTTTTATCAAATTAAGACAAAAGTATGAATGCGTTTTTTTTTATAAATGATTCAATTAAATACACAGCCGAAATATCTATTATTAGTGGTAAGACTTAGTCCGTGTGGGTGGGTATCACTAACTCAACAAATATTCTGCAGGTTACAAAGCCAGTGTAATCACAGACTCTGCATTGGTACTTTCATTTGTCGCTTGTTAAATACGTCACACAATATGTCTTAATTTAGATATTTATGTTAATATTTAATGTTGTATATTGTACTATTCAAATACATTGATTCATGTGTTTTCATTTTATCAGAGAAATTCCGATAGCAACCTAAATACATACGCGAGATTCGCATGCGGAGAGTTTCAAATCACGAGAAAGTCCTGTTAAAAGTTGAACCAGTTCATCGCATATTAATCATGTGAGCTGCATATGTATGAAGTCAAATAAAATAATATTATTGAAAGGTTGAAGTCGCGATTAACTTTTAAGATATTGTATCCTACATTTACATACACAATACAGAGAAAAATAATATACCGTATTATTATTGTTTTCTTTTTTTAAGATAATTCCGAATTAGGCAATAAGAGAGTTATGAATTAAAAATATATAGATTATTGAGAGTTGTTGAGAGAATGAAAAAAACGATATATTTACAAGGATAGATGCCCCTGACGAATACAAAAATGTATAACTATTTGCGTTCAGAATCGTATCATATACACTCCTATTTAAAATATATGAATTTTATAATAAAAAGTTTCTCACATATATACATACATTAAAAAATATAAAGTAGTTTGTCTGTCTGTCTGTTCTGGGTGGAGTATTACTGTGTTACTTTTTGATATATATTACAATGAAACTACTTTTTACAGCTATATATTTTATACTATAAACGCGTTGACACATATTCGTTTGTAAATGACAGATAACTATGTAAGAGCAATAGAACTGTATTACACCCTTTGTGTATGAAACCCGAAAAACGTCTCGGATTGCTCTCAGGAAAATCTACACGTGTACACGTGTTTAATAAGCGACAAATGACAGCACTAATGCAGGGATCGCAATGATACAGGTTCGTTCTCGGTCGAGATAATATTCATTTCCCTCACGTACAAAGTGTATGAGACATAGCGAGTTATCACGTACGTTGATCCTTTAATTTAAAACAAGGTCAAATTTTAATTAAGTTATCGTACACCAACGCTTCCACTCATTCAACATAATGTTTTATTTGTTCACCAACGCACAATGTTTAGATAAAACATTTATTGGCAGCTATGATAGGATGGGTAACTTATAGGAAACGTGTTCCGAATTTTGATAGAGTACGAAAATAGTCTATAAAATAAACACAAAACTGTTACTGTTTTCATCTTATCGAAATATTTAGTAATAAGTTTAATTACTTTTCAGATTACTTGATTATAAAATATGAAATATGGTTATAATTATTTAATATGCCTAACTTGTTTTATATGTGGTTTGTATGTTACTTTTTTAATTCCAAAATGTTTGTATACTTTTTTGTATGAGTAGTAAAATGTAACAAAGAGTTGCCTATTTTCAATATATATATATATGGTTAGCCCGGGATTGGGGAGCTCGGGCTTCCCATTTTTGGTGTTTTGGAACTTACTGGTTGCCCAGGTCTGACTCCGCAAACTTGTTTTTTTTGGCTTTGGTATAAATCGAATAAAATAAAGTAGTAATGTAAGTATTGATTTTCATCCAGGAATTATAATAATTATTTCTGCAAAATGATGTGATGTTTCGTATTTTCATAGACGACTTCATTATGTACAACCATACGCTTCACTACCCCTATCTCTGCTCGACGAGTGTTTCAAGAATGTATGATAAAATATTCGCTGATGCAAATTAATTTGTCGATACAGTCTAACGAGAAAGTTATGGCGTTGATTTAGAAATATAGAATTTATACATATATTTTATGTAACTAACTATTATTATTATTACTATTATACAAATAATTATTACTTTTACTTAAGGTCGTTATCTTTTATGTACACTTGTAATTCATAAAATCTAATAATGAATAATATTATACTTTACTTGTAGTAGCAGAAGATATTTTAATTATTTTTTTGTATGAAAAGTACGTTATGAATATAATTATTTAAATGGAATCACATTGGTATTCTAGTAATGGTGTCTCGGTGGCATTAGAGAGAACAATGGGTGCACCACATTGGTCTTAACCAGAGGATAGCGGGTTCAAATTTATGGCAATCAAAACGGAATCCTCCGTAGTTAATTAGTATCGACTGGTTTCATGCTCAGTGAAGGAAAACATCATAAGAAAACCTGTATAATTATATTAAATAAAATTTTGCCACATTTGTATGCACCAATAGGAACAGCGTTGTATAATCAGTTCCAAGCCTTTTTCTTCATAGCTGGAAGAACAAAGCTTTTGCCCGGCAGTGTGATACTTACAAGCTTTAATTAATTACTTATTAATAATATTATAAATTACTTGTTACTTTTTTATGTGTATTAAATGTGTTCTTTTATATATATTATAGCCTCCTTATAAAAGGGTTGGTTATATAATTTTGTTTGGGGAGGAAGTTTCAAATTTTATCAATTTAATGATAAAATTTAACACATTATTAATAAAGTCAAATATCAAATATGTAAGTATACTTTACCATCTAAACATAGTTTTTGTTATGATACAATAAGATCAATTAAAATAACAAAATGAATATTTTATCGTAAAAATGATTTTAATCGTTCTGTAAATGGCTAGAATTATAATGTAACTTATGTTAAACAGGGAAAACTGTATTGAGTCAGATGAATCTCCAAGGATAAATAGCGCTTCGTAATAATATTCCATTAAATCAGCTTTGTAATTTTTAAAACATTAAGCATATTTTATATTTCAATGGCCTACGAAATATGACATACTACACAAAACGGGATCCAATGTCGATAAAGGATAAGGTTTTCTTTACACAACACTTCTATTTGAATATAGTCACTTAAAATGAACTATATATTTTAGCATTAGCATAACCTTAGCATTATTTTTGACATTGTATAAATAGAAAGTTTTTAAGGAATTACTATCACTTCTATTTACCCCTCGATTTAGTTGTGTGTTAGGAGTGAGGACGACAATAGCACAAGATGTCAAAGTGATCAAAGTAATCATAGTATTGTTGAGCGCACTGAAATTGAAGAATAAAACAGGTTACTTTGTCACTAGACTATATGTTGACGAAAACTCATGAAAGAACATACAGCGAGATGAATTAAAGGGCTAGACTGTTCATGTCAATCGAGTGTCAATTAATCAAGAACGTAAGGGAACGCAACAAAGGTGGTGCAACAAATGTTACCTTCTATTGACTGTGTTGTCTAGAGCGTCGGTCCTCAAGTTTAAGATGTAGTGTGTTATTATATATTAGGATATGGCCTAATATAATAACTGGGTTTTATTACGACACACTTTATTGTGCTACATTTCTAGTTTATAGCTAAGCTGAGCAGCATTGGAGCCTGTGACTTGGATTAATCTCGCTGTGCTTTGTTACTCGTTATTGCATACTAGTCTTGTATTCAAATATGAAAATAAAAAAATGCGATATTATTAATATGCAGATATTATTAATATATCTTTTAAGCAATATATATTATTAATTTTGAAAAGACGAGTATTGACCGCTCGATTCTAGTTCAACTCTGACAAGATGTAAAGAAAACGATCTAGTTACGAATCTGATAACACTTTTTCCATTTTCCCATATTTCTTATTACATGGATAAATAGGACCAATTCCCTAACAAATTGATATCCTGTGTTATATTCTATTCGGCGCAATGGAATTTCTTGACTTCTATACGTTTTTTATTCTCTTTATCCGTTTATAAAGAAGAAACAGAGGCGGATTTTTTAGATAGTATGAAATGAGTAATTATTTTATGTAGGTATGTTTCTTACTTATATCTCAGAAACTCTAATGATTGGTTCAAATTTAATTGATTATTAGGAAGAAGTAAAGCTCAGTTACTCAGTTATTATAATTTTATTTAAGACTGACAATGATGATATGGGAGGCATTTCATGTTGATCAGTTATATAATTATAAAAATCGTTTTGATTCCACAAATATTATGCAGAATAATATCAAAAATAATCATGACCATCATCTTTAAGCCTTTGAGGTAACAAAGGTATTTTTGTTAGTAGGTTATTTCTCCGTCACCGTACATATTGTATAGGCTACATGGGTGCGCTAAGTATTAAATTTAACATTGCCTTAAACGATCCCAAAAACAATAAACAACTAACCACCAACCAATTAACAAATTAAATTGTGGTGACTTTTTTGTATTTACTAAAAATACATAAATGTGTTAATTATTAAATGATTTCGCGACATAATTACAATATCTACATTTGATATTAGAGGCGAGCTGAAATGTCGTTATAACTGTACCACCCATAATTTGATTCGCAATTAAGATACCATTTACGTATTTTACGGTTATTCGCACAATTCACTCGCTTTGAAGAACGTAAGTCCGTAATGAAATCAAATGATCCGAAAAGAGCTGCTATCTCTCCTCAAGTAGTTAAAAAACTTTTTGGTCAGATGAAAATAATGGTAATGGACAGATTCCAGTAATAATATATGGCTCATAACTCTCGAAATCGATACTGTTTATTTATTACACGAGAGGGTAGCATCTCCGACATTGCGGAATGTTTTTTTCTAATAAAAGCCTAACTTTCAAGGTTATTTTTTTTGTGTGAAGAAATGGTATATAGTTTTTAATAAATTATAAAAAATATATCCTAATATCTATCGTAAAAAGAATAATAATTGTTGTAATTAATAAGTGTTGTTTGGATATCGATCCACAACATAATTTAGTATTGCACTCGATATTAAGCATGTTTTAAATGTTTACAAATTTTTAATTATTTTTTCTATAGAATCCTTGTTTCTACAATAAAACGGAAGACGATTGTCTTAGTTATATTATATTTTCAGTTATATTATTTATTATATATTATATTTTCAGTGGTGATGACATCATATATTACTTATTTTCAGAAGTATGATCAATTCATTATTACTTCGTTAGTATATTAACCACTTTAAATTTTTATTAACCACTTAAAATTGGTTTTGATTATTGGCTTACTTTATTTAGAAAATATATAAAAAAATACATTGTGTACAATAACGATGTTGGATGGCTTCATGTTAGTTATGGCTTTGGCAGAGTTTCAACACAGGATGCCAATTTACTAATATGACAAACGTATCAAATGCAAAAAGGAACTTTTCACTTTTTTTTCGTTAGTAAAAATAGCCTGTATATACTCCACAGCTGAGGTGAAGCTAATTTTACTACGGTGGTGTAATACAGATTAATAGGTAAAACATGTAACAGATGTTCATCCCCACACATACATATGTACATGTATGTTTTCCCACAATGTTTTCCTTCATCGACTAGTGCGAAATGAATTAAAAAACACGAATTGGAATTAAGCATAACAAATTCAGTGGTGTTTGCCCAGATTTGAGTCTGGGGGCACAGCATTGATCCAGTGGACAGCTTGAAGCCTGAATTTTTAATAACTAAAATGACATACTATTACTTTGATTCCATATTAAATCTAAGGTACTTCTAGAAGACACAAACTCCAAATGTGAATTTATCTTTTTTGTAAAGAAAAACTGAAAATTGACGAAACTAACAAAAAATCCTCTCTTATTTGCGGTTGATTTGTTTGACGACCAGTCTCGACGACCTACACCGTCGACACCAGGCCGGAGTAGAAAGCTGCAATATAAACATTTTGCAGTACCAGAAGTGGTCGGCAAAGAAACGTTCACACTTTTACTTAAACGATTTCTGTCAACTCAATTAAAGGAAATATGCAAAAAAAGCAGTAGATACATAAATAACACTCCCTGAGAAAATGCGCTCAGTACAATAAATGAAATTGTAAATACTGGTTGCAAATTGACGGGCACTGAAGCGTGACCGTTTAAAGGGCGAAGGGCGAGTGGCGTTGAGTACTTTTCTTTCTTTGATCTTTTCGCCGGAGGTGTTTGCGTTGCTATGAACAAAAGAACTGAGCGGAAAGAATTCGTTATGTCGTCGTTATATATACAATCAAGCCGTTTTAAGGTTTAAGTTAATATTAAATAATCTTTCATTCAATAAAATAATGCCTAGCAGAAATAAAATAGAAGAATAAACCATTACATATTTCACTATCAGCTCGGGAAAAATAATAATTCAAATCATTTTAACAAATAGAAACAGTTCCGTCTTAAAAGAGTTATTTTTATGAAGTACAAGGATGTTTTATTCAATTTATTGTCCGTCGTCGTGAAAGCTAAATAACTGCAAATTGGTACTTAATACCAATAAATTTTACAAGCTTTTATTTGTATTTGCAATGTTTGTTAGTTTGTTTATGGTACAATCTTGCGAGCTTAATTAGAACCACCAACGCCCATAGACATTGGCACTGTAAAACACATCAACCCTCCTTTACATCACCAATGCGCTGGTGGTGCATTTGAGCACCTTGGGAACTCAGATGTTATGTCCCTCGTGCCTGTAATTACACTGGCTCACTCACCCTTCAAACCGGAACACAACAAAACTAAGAACTGCTGTTTTGTGATAGAATATCGGATGAGTGGGTGGGTACCTACCCAGACGAGCTTGCACAAAGCTCTACCACCAAGTGGTATTATCCTACGTAAGTTAAAGGTTTTAGTTTTTATGACAATGAATTTTTGCGGTCAGCACGGTAGTCAATATAGAATATGGTATTCCATACTATAGACTCTTTAACGGTCTAAACCATATGCACCTAAAATTTTATTTTTGTATAAGAGCTTGTTTTAAAAATCTGTTCTTCTATTATTTTATTACATAAATAAAAATTTTAACAAAACAAAAACCGACTTCATAAGAAAAACAAATTAATATGCACTAAAAAGTAAAAAAATAATTGCGTATTTTTCTATAATTTGTTAATTAACTAACTATTTTCTACTCATGAATATGTAGATACGAATGTGTTGTGTGGTTGATAATGTATTTACAATTATTGTTACTTTTGGAGTCGATGTCAGCCAAGGTGGGTTTATAACTACATACATAGTTAGTTATAGGTGAGATGTGATTGTGTCGCACGCGCAACTTTACGAGGCGAATGAAAGTCAATCTGTAATGTGTATGTTTTTGTTTGTTTTTAAAAGATTCCCGTATTGCTAGGTATATTAAGTGTTTCCTTAGCTGACATCGACTCCAAAAATAACAATAATTGTAAATACATTATCAACCACACAACACATTCGTATCTACATATTCATGAGTAGAAAATAGTTAGTTAATTAACAAATTATAGAAAAATACGCAATTATTTTTTTACTTTTTAGTGCATATTAATTTGTTTTTCTTATGAAGTCGGTTTTTGTTTTGTTAAAATTTTTATTTATTTTTCGATTTTTAGTGAATCTGAAGTACACTTACTAATTTGTAGAATATGGGTAGACCTACTAAACGTGCAGCTCATATGAGACAGCGCCGTTTATATTATTATTTAAATATATTAATCTAAAACAGTGAAACGTAAAGAAAAATGCATTTTGGTACTTAATTAATAAATATTAGTTAATATGGTTAAATGTATGAATATAAATTAACACGTTTTGATTAAATAGATTTAGTTGGTGGGGTGTTGGGCAGCCATAACATAATCAAATAATTATTTCTAGTAATAATTAAATAAACTGTATGTTTATAGATATTGTGTTATACCATTCTTCAACATAAAATATGACGGAATGTCTGTATATTAATAAAAAAGGGGAAGTATCTATATTATCCTAACTAATATTATAAATGTAAGTTTGCTTGTGACGCTTTCACGCCTAAACCACTAAGCCGATTTAAAAAATTCTTTCACCAATGGAAAGCTACATTATCAGGGAGTAACATAGGCTATATTTTGTCCCTATATTCCCACGGGAACAGGAACTACGCGGGTGAAACCGCGGGAAAAACACTAGTAATCAATATATAAATATACATAAATATAACATATATATAAGAGTACTTATACGATTATATATATATATATATATATAATTTTGAAAATTGGTCTCAACTTTTAGGAGATGTTCAAATATGTTTCAATTACAAACATATACATATATACTAATGCTTACATGCATAACTCATATTATAAAGAGGATTGATTGGATTTGATTTTTGTTTGATTTTTATTACGATTTAAATCAAAAACTACTTGACCGATTTTAAAAATTCTTTCACCCTTAGAAAGCTACGTCTTTACCGAGTAACATAGCCTATATTATATTTTTAAAATCTTATAGATCCCTACTTAAAATGGAGCAATGTAACCCAACGTATCAAACTGTTGCCTATAAAAGTTATTATTTCGCGAGCGCTGCGAAAACTATTGACGGTATATAAAGAAGTGTTTTATACAATAGTACTACAATTAATTGATCATAACGATGTTATGGTAGGGGAATGAAAAATCTAGATAGCCTATAAAATATTCGGCCGTGTATCGTTAATTTGCTACTAAGAATTGAAGATTTCCGTTACTTTGTCATGGATTCTATAATCAGAATCTAACCAAACTGTCATCAAACAACCCTTGAAGTACACTCTTTCCAATAAAAAAAAAATCATCGAAATCGGTTGGCGTGATATTGAGTTATTCGTCCATTTGTCGCGCACATACCTCATGCAAATTTACGACTTATATGGTTTTCTCATGGATTCCATTGTCAAACCTGGACTAAAAAAAAATGGGACCCCATGGGAAGCAACCCCTTTCAAATAAAAAAAAAATCATCAAAATCGATTCACCCAGTCGAAAGTTATGAGGTAACAAACACAAAAAAAAAAAAAAACATACAGACGAATTGATAACCTCCTCCTTTTTTTGAAGTCGGTTAAAAATTGTAAGCGATGTTATTGGTCCAATATTAGATCGAAAGCTTTTGACATACCATTTCAATATTACTTTGATAGTTATGAGGAAGTCGTAGATTGAGTTGTCAATAGGTACGCACTGCATAAATAACTCAAGGTAATAAATAAAGTTTTATCTGAATGAAGCCTTTGGGATTATGGATTTATGAGGTTTTGCAAGCTCGACATGGATTGATTTGAGGTATTGTTTCGAAACAATTGAACATTGGTTTGTGCTCCTAAGTGATTTTACAAAATACATTTCTAGGGTTTCACAGTATTAATTACGAATATCGAGCCATATTGATTGAAACGGTAGAAATTATATTTAATGACATATTCAGGGTCCTCAACATAATAATAATAATCTGTATGAATAGTGACTTCAAGTTTGTAGGGAGTATGTAGTTATTGTGGAGTTATATTTTAGTTTTTATTCTAATCAAAATGATTAGATAGAATGAATAGAGTAGTATTTTAAGTAAATAAGTGAGTGCGAAAAAAACCGTAATGAAACTTTTTAGGTGCTGTACAATCCTAACTGCAGGCATTTGCGAGTTGATAGTAAAGATTTATTAGGGCAAAGAGAGGCTATAAAACTTATTTTATTATTCTATCAAACGTGGCGCCGGCTCGAATACTTGCACTGCACTTTCTGTTTTAATACGTTTATCACGTATTCATAGTATACCCATTAAGTGCTCAACTTGAATGCGAAAGTAAGTGATTGCCTTTTAAACCGGCCATTATTGTATAAAACATCATTCTCTAATAATATGCTAATAATGATCCCTCCTTTGTTAACTTCTCGTTTTTCAGTTCAATTATTATTAATTGGTTGCTTTTTGGAAGTATTTTATTTAGAATGTATGTTTTTATGCTTGCGAGTGTGTGTCTGTGTGTGTGTGTGTGTCGCATATCGTGAGGACCAATTTCATTGGACCCAAAAATTAAATTAAATACGAACTAAATACCTGTGATTTTTTTCTGTATATGTGTTATATTTATAATTAAATAGCATAACAAATAGATTAATAGTGTTTGTGAAGCTTATAGGCTTAGATTTGATAGTGTGGGTATATCAAGTTAATATGGATGTAATTTGGTTTTGGAATATAATTTAAGGGATGGTGATACTACACAATAAAGTATTTATTTATTTGGGCTTGCTAGCGATTTTTACATTGTTCGTTTTTACATTCGTACAATTTTTTATAAAATTTATTATTTATATTTATAATTATTTATAATAAAGTTTCAAAATAATTCATAATTCGTACAGTCATATAGACATAATTTGGAATTAATATTTGCAACGTTCGTTCGTTTCACCTTTTTTGCGGCGGATCTTAATGTTAATACAGAATTCAATACTTTGATGATACGAAAATTATACATACTACGTAAAATATGTCTCACCGGAACTGGCGGCGTGCAACAGTGTCCTCGTTGACTCTACATCAGGACCAGCGCAAGCTTTGTACATATTAGAGATTGGTCTTATAAATAATAGATGTAATTAAGTGATGTATATAAGGTTTAAGTAATGTTCTGTGTTCTATGAGCGTAAAATTGTCTTGAAGGAAAAACGCTATTTAAAATAAATGTTTAAAGAAAATGTATGTTTTACATAAAATATGGATGATATTATTTTTTACCAAAACTATTGTGAGGTTTTTTTTTTATTGTATAGGAAGGCGGACGAGCATATGGGCCACCTGATGGTAAGTGGTCACCAACGCCCATAGACAATGGCATTGTAAGAAATGTTAACCATCGCTTACATCACCAATGCGCCACCAACCTTGGGAACTAAGATGTTATGTCCTTTGTGCCTGTAATTACACTGGCTCACTCTTGCTTCAAACCGGAACACAGCAATACAAAGTACTGCTGTTTTGCGGCAAAATATCTGATGAGCGGGTGGTACCTACCCAGACGAGCTTGTACAAAGCTCTACCACCAAATAAGGTGAAAGGTGAAATTATGTTAACTTTTCGAACTATTATCAGTTACTTTGTTAAATAAATTTATGTTTGTTGCGAGACAGGATCTCGAAGAATCTCGTAGAGCGAATAACCCAGATCGAAAAATTTGTACGCAATTACAAATATCTGTTCAACATCGGCTCTGAAAGCAGGTTTTCTGTCACTGAGCCAAAATGTTAGTGATATTGAATTTTACATAAAAGTATGCCTAGACTAAAACAAAAAAACAATTCGGTTGAAACTGGTTTTAGTCCACTTCACAATATAAGACGATTTTAATAATTTATTTACATTCCGAACAAGTTTTAATTTTATATTCAATTTAATCATGTAGCACGATAGAGTCAAATTATAAGAGCTTACTTAAATACAGTACATTCTGATTAAGATTATTTGTTTAATTTAATCTCAGCATATTTATTACCCGTGGGTCAACACTTGCCACTGTTTTAAATAAAGTTAGTCCAATTTTACATTAAACTCAATCAATTTAACCTAAAAAATAATACACACTTTTGACAATACAATCCATTATCATTTCATTCATTTTAGTACGATTGTTAAGAATAAAGCATTTTTAACCAGTATCTTAAACAATAAGATTGATGGTATAATTTATTTAAAACCTTAGATTTATATTCTGTATGTTTATTAGTATAATATTTATTACTATTTATATGTAATATTTTAGAAACAATTAACGCCTTTTTGACCTATGCGACCTTTTTGACATCGACCTCAAAATCACGACTTAATTAAGGTGCTCTGTTAATTGCAAGCTAAAGTCTAATTAGTGTGCGATACAATTAGCACATGTTTGAAGTAGTTTCTACATCAGTATGAACTATAAACTACTGTTATGTGTATATGGATCAAGAACATTTATATAACAACCTGACGCAATATATTTAAATATAAAATAAAGTATACATAAGCGAATGTTGGGTTTAATATATAATAGTAGCGTAGTCGGCTAAATATAAATTTCCAGCGAGGAGGTCTGTAGTGTAATGTAACTTTACGAAGCGTGTTGCCACAAATTGTTTATATTACGTTTAACTTTGTTAAGCCGTTTTCGACGCGGTTTTATCGTAGCTTAATGTTATTTCATCCAATATTTTTGAACGTTTGTTTAATTGTAATCTATATAAAGTCAACTGCAAACCGTAAATATTATACTAGTGAATAGGCTTAAAGATGAAACAAATATTTGACTCGACATAAGCCATTTCATTTGTATTAAGCAGGAGATTAATCATGACGTTGAATCATGACAATGAAAACTATGCCTACCCGGATTTGAACCAGTTATTGGATTAGAATGGACATCATCAATTGCTAATTTCAGTTTACATATTTATAGTATGTAACATATGACAGTGGATTAAGTATATTATATATTATAAGGATCCAAAGGCAAGATATAGCATACATGATTTCTCTTTCAAGTAACTAATATTTTTTGGAAATTAAGTTTTGCCAACCGAATTATAACAGAATTCCTTGCAGAAACATATGCAATGTAAACATTGGAATTGTTGAAATTTAATTTATATTTCATTTAAATTAGTAATTGCATTAGAGAGAGTGTGCATATTTTTTTAAGGAATAATTTTAGTCATAGTTATTAGTGTTGTATTAATTTGAATGAACAATTTAATGTTGAAAATGAAAACTGTATGTTAAAGAATACAGTATTGTTTCATTCTATTCATTGCAATTAAGTTAAGACAAGAGAAGATTAATTTTTATGCGACGTCTGTGGTACTTATTATCAAACTGGCAGTAGATTTTCTCCAATCAATAATATAATACAATAATAAATAAAGAATACGTTTGCTTTGCATAATGTCATAGATATAAAAGTTTAGTTTTTATAAGTTTATAGGTAGAACTTTATTAATTACGATTCATATTTTATCGCTCATTACAAATCATGGCCGTAAATTACAAAGATTTATCGATATCCTGGTATTCAGAAGCTATTATATTAATACGCAATAAAAGCGTGAGCAGGGAGATGAGTGCGAATCCCAGTTCATTAATATTCATGGATAAATTATTCCTTTCATTGTCTTTTAGGCAAATGAATTGAGATCCAGAAAGGAAAACAAAGTCTATATGAAAATATATTAAATACACACAGTTTACTAAGTTTATTGTGTCAGGCTACGAATTTGAATCGATGTGGTCAGCGGGATATCGTTTCTCCATAGTGTACACGATGTTATAACTAATTACATGTATTGTGACGTAATTTATATGATGTAATAAATAAACGTGAAACAGGAATAGACTTGGAAGAAATATTGTATGGGTTACAATCGACTGTCATAATTATTTGTATTCTGACTTTCTTAGCGATAAAATAATTATTGTACCAACCAATAGAGAAAAAACCGTAATAGGTTAAAACACGTTGAATGTGATTCTAAAAAAATGAGGAAGAGAAATGGACAGAGAATATACGCTGATATATCATCTCATGATATGCCTTTTTAGCTTATATTATTTAAAAATAACATATTTACTTATGCTTATGTATTGTTTTATGTACGTCTAAAACAACGGCCTAAGACCAAAAATATTCAGCGTAATACACTCTATAGTAATTTAAAGAATAAGTCTTTTTAATAAATAATATTATTTTGCAAAGTCACGAAATGTTTCTAATGTAAATTAATGAATTAAGATAAGACTAATCACGATAAAAAGGGTAAGTACAAAGTTAATTAAAAGATGCTTTTTATGAGGTGGATTCTACAAACTTTTATTGTATCTTACGTAACGCTACCGCAACGGGTTCGGTGTATACTGTTAACATACAATCAAGTATTAAAATGTATACATATTTTATTTAAATAAAGAAGACTGCAATATTTGAGACGAGGAGGCTGGGTTGGTGAGATATGAGTAAGTCTCTTCGGCACGCGTTCTTTGCGCCGAGCTCGTTTACATACTTCCACATATTGCTTACAAACATCACAGGAACGAACTAAATGTAAACATTTCTTTGCTGAGGCTTATTATTTGGAATTGTTTTATCCGAAGATATTGCATTGTCTTTCTGTGTCTCAGATACATACAACAGTAAGATAAACGAAAGATTCTCTTTGGAAAACATAATACGATTATATAAATGGATAATTGAATTTATACTTAAATTGCTAATAAAAAGTATAGTAAAATCGGACTAACTTACTTTACAAATTTGTTGCTAATAAAGTCAAAAACAAATTGAGATCAAAGATGCAATATCAAATATCATAAAATCAGTGCTAACAGGTGATGGGCAGGTTATCGTGGGCGGGATTTGGCGGCGGGTGGCGAGGGTCGAAGCTGACTGAGGGAGCAAAGTGTTTGCCACGCAAACAGCGCCGTTCGAGGACGCGGCAAATATGGCTCAAACTCTCACCTGCGATACCCAACCCGTCGGTACATCAAAGCCTGATCTCTGCGACGTGTTCTTTTATCATTTTATATATTATTTACTTTTTAATATTTTCTCGTCTTACGTTATTAATCAGCGCGCCTCATATCACAACTTGCTTCATTCTTATCGATAAAAATGTACAATATTTATCACTTTTGTCAAATCATTATTAAATTTGGAAACGCAATAAAAATTTAAACTTCAATTAAATAAAGTGATTTTATAAATGTTATCAGTAAAATAATAAAAATAAAATTATTTGATTTTGTTTAATTATAGGAATATGTCAACGGTACTACATTATAAAAAGTCATTTAAAACATACCTGCGAAGTACGACATTACCTTCAGTGTGCGACTGGTCATTCATCCCAGATGACGCTAAACTTTTCCTCGGTCGCTTATATTATACGGTCCTATTATTTTTATGCGCATAATTTCCACGCCACAAAAGCAATATTAGTAATGGAAGTAACAGGCAACAAAGCTAGAAACTCATCATTTTTCCGATTAAATAAAAATAACACGTACCAATTGTTTTAATGTAAATTGGATATGCTTTTCTATTTCATATATTTAACATTATGAAATTTTTACTGTGAAGGTTTTTACAGTGTGGGTGCTTGTATATGTAATATTGATATTTTCTTAAATAAGAATATAAAGTATTTGCAGGAACTTACAATATTTATGAATACAGACTCGTCATAGATTGCAAATGTCTTGTTCATCTGTAATATATGTAAAATCAACTTTGTTAATATAAATTAATGAATATTTATATTGCGCTAAGCGCTATATGGCTGCCTTTAACATCCCAAGCAACCAATGGGAAGAGCTGGCCGAAGACCGTGCCAAGTGTCGACGCCTTGTTCACGAAGGTCAATCAAAGCACGACGATGCCTGGTTTGATTTTCTAAAAGAAAAACGCATGAGGCGTCATGAGCGGGCCTCAAACCCCCGCCCATCTGGGGGCGCATTCACTTGTCGGATGTGCGGCCGACGGATCTCCTCTCGCATCGGTCTCTTCAGTCATGAACGCGTGTCTGCGCGATGCTGCTTAAATCATATTCTGTCAAATATGTAGAGGCCTAATGATGATTTAAAATTAATTTCCTTAAATCGTATGTTACAACTTCTCTATCAATTGTTACCTTAACCAATCAACTGTAGTGTATACGGTAATATTAAAATATTGTTTTGTACATATACATTAGTAGTTATTTTCCACATAAACGTTTTATTCAATGTGGCGAGAGTTTATACAACGATTTAAGCTACGTTAAATTCACCGCTGATAAACAGCATCAGATATTAGCTCTCCCGCACAATTTGCCTGTGAAATGCTCAATGTCAATTAAATTAAACTATTTTCGCGGTTATATTAGTTTTTATGTTTCTATTTTAGTAACTGGATTGTTTAATTTTGTACCTGGCTGTTTCACTTTTACATTATTTAACAAGAGATAAAATAATGGTTATACATTAAATTAAATAACGTTAAATGATGATGACACTGAAATATAGTAAATTGTTATATATTTTTATACTTCTAAAACTTTGGTTAAATATGTGAAATTTAGACATATGGATAACAAGATTTTTTAAAAACGTTTCTAATGTTACATTAATTAATGCATATTGGAATATTTATAAGGTTTTATTTTTATTTTATCGTAATTTCCATTCGTCATATTCATTGCATCAATTAAATGTAATAAGTTCAAGAATATTACTTTGAATCATTTTGAACAACATTCATTTTATAAAAGAAATGCCAAAACACGAATCTAAAATTATTTAACTTGAATTTCTGTTAAATTATATGTTAGTATTAAAATCGGAGCGCAAAGCAATATAACATCAAAGTAAACTCGAAAGGTTTTCAGAGTTTAAGATTTAATGTAGTTAAATTTAATCGATCGGTTCCTCTAATATAGTTTGATCAATTTACTCTTTTTCTTAATGATGTGGCCTTAGGTTTATCTGCATTCATATATCGTTATTATTTGATTGCACATTTAACAATGGGGTCTTGCTACGTCTTTTATTCTACTAAATCAACAAACACGCTACACTACATGTCGTTGTATCAAGATTCCAGCATTTCAATAGCTCTTGTTCATGTTTTGATAAATGGTGATGTTTTTCCATTACCAGGATTTTTGTGTATCCACTGTTTGGAATTTGAATGATAAATGCGTTTTTGCATTTTTCTGTATTTTGATACATGTGAAAAATATCTTCGTAATAAACTAGTTAAATTCCTGTTCTGAGGCCCTAGCCAAGTTGACATTCTACAATCGCAAACGCTATAGAAAACTAAAAATTGTATGAGAATGACCACGTGACTTATCGTTGAGAGATGTCATTCCCATACATTTGTTTGGTTTTCTATTAGCGTTTACGATTGTAGAATGTCATCTAGGCTAGGGCCTCTGATTTTGTATGAAATTGAGGTTACGCCACGTGATAATTTATTCAATTACGATAATAAAAGTAATATTTACACATATTATTTGTGTGTAACGTTGCAGATGACTGCAAAAGATGCTTTCCAATCATGAATATAAGACCGTTTGTTCATCTTTTGTTCTAACACCACAATTTTGGTTGATGAAGTTTTTTAAATAAATTGAAAGTATGAAGAAATAGAATCGAACCAATCTGCTTTTATAGACATGAGTGCATTTTATATGTAACTGCAAGCAGATAATGGTTTTTCATATATTAATCCAAATTTTCACAAAGTTCCAAATTGCAAAATGTAAATGGCAATGTTTTTTAAGAAATATCGTGGACCTGGAATGTAAACGTTTTTCTAAAAAATGTCAGCAGCAGCTTGCAGTTAGGAAACCGATAGTGTTTACACGCCCTTGCCTTGGAAATCATGTATGCCCATTGGCCCTGTGTTTGTTCTCACTGCGGTTGTATCGGATTTCCGTCCCATCTCATAATGAGAGTGAGAGAATAAGGAGTGTACATACATATATGTATGTTTGAGCATGTTTTTTTGCATTGTAATATCATCCTAAATGTTAGGTATATTCGTGCATATATTATTTATTTACGAATCGATTGTAATTATTTATTTTACGTTGGGCTACATATTCAAGTGTTACAGTTTCAAGTAAATGACATCTTAAATCATGTTGGAGCTTGACATTTCCAGATACACCAAGGTAATGTGAAGTGTTGTTTACTTGTTGCTTACTAGAGCTTTGTGCAAGCTCGTCTGGGTAGGTACCACCCACTCATTAGATAGTCAACGCAAAGCAGCAGTACTTGGTATTGTTGTGTTCCGGTTTGAATGGGGAGTGAGCCAGTGTAATTACAGGCACAGGGGTCATAACATCTTAGATCCCAAGGCTTTTGGCGATTTAACATTGGCAATGTAAGCGATGGTTAATGTTTCTTAAAATTTCAATGTCTATGGGCATTGGTGACCACTTATCATCAGGTGATATGCTCGTCCGCCTACCTATACAATAAAAAAAAGACTTATAACTAACTACGGTTAATGTCATGCTGGACTAAGCCGCACTAAAACTCGAATGCTTAACCATAACAACAAGATAGAACGATGATTTATATTTGGTCCTATTATGTAGCATATAACCTTTTTGTTAGATATTCAATTGATTTTGAATTCGGTTTATATGAGTTCGCATTCGTTTCGCATGATACACTCTAATTTATTTTAATGCATAAAGAATAGAACAATGAAAGGAATACCAATAAAAGTTGTTTTATTGCGCATCGACCCGACCACCTGCTACATAATGAGCTTTTGGTTATTTTTGGGCCACGGTCGTTATGCGTATCGGCGAGGTAAATTTAAAGTTTTACTTTAAAATGTTTTCCGAAAACCTTAGTATAATTTACGAATGAATTCGCTATTGTTTTGTCTTTTGTCACGTGGACTCACAAAATATCGATGCGCTAGTAAAATAAAAACAATGTTGTGTTCCATGAAATTGATTCTTTGATTGTGCATGAATAAAACACCATACATTTTTATTGACATTTCTGATATTGAAGTTTCGTAGAATTTTCAAAAAGTATCGGCTTAAAAGCGTACAGATAACTAACATGACGGTACACAGTGTTGGGAAGTTCAATCCCTACAGTTCTCGTTGAAAGATTCTTCATGTTAGTGTGATAAAATTCACTCCGCAGGTAAACCAGATGTTACCGTGTTCCGCAGAATTTCGATGAATCTATATATACATGTCCCTTTAGATATTTGTGGTTATATGAATTTTTCAAGTGAAAATACATTACTATTATGATATGGATGTGGGATAAAATGATATTTTACCGTATGTTAAGTAATAGGTTAATTATGTGAGATTATATAACATTCGTTTCAAACTTGTATTCGTTTATAAATTATTTTTACTTGTTTCGAAACTTGAATTGTTAATGTATGTCTAAATCAAAAATAATCAAATAAAATTTTCGATGTCCACTTAATAAGTACTCCAAAAAATAATGACAACATCAACTGAAATTCATACATAAAATACTAAAAAGAGAAAAAGAAAGTAAGAAAAACTACTATTTTACAGAAGGATTATTTGAGAGGACATTCGAAATGAATCTCATTCTCATATTTCGCTCTATTACATTTACATTAAATATACGCGGGAATAATCCTTTGAAGGTCGCATTTCCAAAGCTGTGAAGCCCTTTCCCACATTTTATGTACTTTTTAGGCAGATGAATGGAACTTTTTGTTGGTTTAGTAAAATTTTTCCTCGCGTCGTGGGGAGGGTCGCGCGTTAAACATATCGTGATGTAAAGCTGGTTTGAATATTTTATTATTTTACTAAAATTTATTTGAAAACCATTTCTCTAAACGAGTATTTGTATAAAACAAATGCTAAAAAGACAACAGTCATAATAAATAATAATATATTATTATTCCATATATAATAAGCTCCAAAACCTTCTCCTCACAAAGAAGAGAAGAGGCCTTAGCCCAGCAGTGAGACATTCACAGGCTGTTACTATATTATTATTAACCACATCTCAGAGCATAATATTGTGTATCCTAAAACTTAACTAATGAATAATTTGGAAGGAAGTTACAGCCCATAAACACAATCCACCGCTGGCCACCTCTCCTATTCGGGTTAAAGTTTTGGAGCTTACGCCACTATCCTATTCAAGTGCGGATTGGTTGGCTTACTCAAAGCAGGAATCGATGATCGCACGAACGTTGCGAGCGAGCTACTCAATGACAAGTGGTTAGTAAAAGTCCTTTGGTATTATGGTTCTTATGGTTTTGTTGCTTACTGTTACAAATCAAAATTTCTGAAGCTTAGCTCCAACCTGAGAAGGAATTGATAAATTGCCTTTTCAGCTCATTACTCATTACTTTGAGTTTTGTATACGCTATTTTCACAATATTATAGTCTTAATCCACTTGATACCGGTCCGGTACTAACGCTTTGTCGAGAGATTACCCATAAGTAGGTACTTGACGAAAACTTTAACTTAAATCTTCAAAATGAAATAAAAAAGTCATTCAAATACTTTTTTTAATTACTTATTATTTGATGATGGTGATGACGGTAGTTCGATATTACCGCAAAGAGGTCAGGTATAGGACCAAAGGTTTTACGAAATTGACATGACATTAACATTTTATAAACACAAAATAATAGCTTGATAGATTTTTAATTACAAAAATTGTGGTGCTTTTATATTATAACATGAATTAATATGATATTTGTAATATATATACCGCATAAATATTTATTGCAAAATTCGAAAAAGATTTTCGACTTTTCATTTAACTCTAAATTTAAAATTATGTTTTAAAAGTAAATAATATTTTCGGATAAGCTACCTAATAAATGCAAGTAATTCTTAATTTGTTTTATCCTTGATTGGAACAGTTTAATAAGCGGTTAAAGCGAAATCGTTATTGAAATTCTACGAACGAACTAAGTAATGTGAATATAATATTATTCATTGATGGGTTGTAGCTAAGTGCAATTGATCAGTAGGAAATATTTACCCAAACTAACTAATTGTGTCACTAAAAGATATTTTTAAATTATAATTTGAATAAATTGCAGTATCCGAGACATCCAGCCAGCCATTTGTTGGCGAATACTAAAAAAATACCGAAATTCGAAATTAAGTTTTCTTATTTATTATTCGGAGAAAATCTGATGTAAGAAGAAATTATAACAAGTGTATATCCAACCGATCCATCGTGGAACAGCTTGCGATCTTCGTTGAAGAGAAAATGTGCTTTTGCACCGCATTTTATAAAAACAATCAAATTTAATAAATTTTCTTTCAAAATTGCAAACGTAACTGTAATTAAACTGTAGCAGTACTTGGTATTGTCGTGTTTGAAGGGTGAGTGAGCCAGTGTAATTACAGTCACAAGTAACATAATATCTTAGTTTCCAATGGATCATACGCTCGTCCACCTTCCTATGCTATAAAAATAATATCAAAGACACTAGGTATTAAGACAGACCTTCACAGGAATATGTTTATAGCGTTTCCTTAGTGGCTATAGTATGTTGTTACCGGGACTTGATTGAGCGTGCTATAAATTTGGATTGCCTTTCTACATGTAAGTCCTCTGGGGAAACACATCCACTGAAATAGTTATTGCTTATCTCACCGAGCTTAAATCAACATTTTACTTTCTCTTTTCATGAATCTACTACTATATTTTTGCCAAAGATTTCTTTTTAAATATATTTTAAAAAGTTTTTTATGTTACATTTAGAACAGAAGTACAATCTATCTCAACGACTTTTAGATGTATTGGAGTAGGTCGGGTCTGAGAGTGAATATTATTTTTAGATTCTTTTTCCAGCGGCATTGTGCTCCTATTATGTCAAGAGGGTTGAGACATGGTCAGGCAAGTTCGAATACTATGAATTTTCTTTATTTTTTTAAACATGATGTTAGAAACCGTAGAAAAATAGCCGCGAGATACTAAACTTGTTGATATGCAAATTTACTTGGAAGGATAAGTTCTAACATTTACATATTAGTAGTATTTTAATCAAAACTTTAATTATTTTTCAAAGCACATGACAAGTAGTTTAAAATTATAAAGTACTACATAGTATACTTTTAATTTGTATCAGATTACATCACCTCAGAACATAAAAGTGCACTGAGGTAGAGTAATATATGCATGTTGAGCTCAATCTTCTAAATATGCTTATGACAACATTTGCATTTGTTCAGTCCACTAGAAAACTAGAGGAACTGCGAAGGATTTCTTAAGCGAGTATATCTTAAGTGTAAGCGTCGCGACGGATGCGTGTGTGGGTTGGTGCACCCCGACGGGCGCGTCGGTGGTTGGGGCGGGGTGTATCGATCTCCGCGGGGCGCTTGCGCCGCGGCTCGGGTGCGGGCGGCGTCGGTGGGCCTCGCGATTACACTCAGAATCACCCGCGCAGTCCGCAGCTGGCCGCCAGGCGAGCGACTGCCTCCGCGACGCTGTTCACTACCATCGCGCACACCGCAACGTTTGACATTTCAGACGCAGCGCGCGACAACATTACAACCTTAAACCGTCTCCTTACAAGGAATTGCTTCAGGGCTGAAACTTTTGGAACGGCTATACAAATTGTCTTTTTAAAAATAATTAAGTTGAATTTAGACTTTATTGTGTTACAACTTTTAAAAAATTCATAATTTCAAAAGTATAAGTAAAGTTGGAAATGACTTTTGGATGAACAATTATATTGTACATTGTGAAGTGATGACTAAAAATGTTAAAGTGTATAGTTTTCATTTCGAGTGATCGTGTTAGTGACTGAAAAAAGACGTCTGAAGGCTGGCTTACGAGTTCACGGCTCGTTAATTCAGAGTGAATTCGAAAAAAGAGGTTTTCGCTTGCGCTCGCTCATCGGTGATAAAATTTATGACGAACGGTAAGAAGCGTATATTGATAAGGGTCGGTTGCCTTATCTCGGGCGGCGAGGGCGGCGTATATCATCTTGTCGTACTAGACGATAATTACATGCCATCTATGTATATAAGAATATCGAGTACTAAAATGATTTAGTACGAATTGGCTATTTCATAAATATATAGAGT
The DNA here is from genome assembly GCA_963151315.1 of Nymphalis c-album. Lineage (NCBI taxonomy): Eukaryota > Metazoa > Arthropoda > Insecta > Lepidoptera > Nymphalidae > Nymphalis > Nymphalis c-album. The sequence goes on along the minus strand of OY720590.1, from coordinate 8,499,868 downwards.
ATTAAAAATCAAAGGGTAAATTAAAATGAAGATACATACTCATACGTCTCTGCTTGACCAATATTTAGAGTGATTGAGAAATTTAGTTAGTATCTTCATGTCTTCGTAGTTTATAATATGATGTTTTTAACAACTTTCTTGATATAATATTAAGATTTTTGTATAATAGAGAAAGAAAGATAAATAATATATTACTAATGTCCTTACATGTAAAAAAATATGGAAGTAGCTTATATACAGACAGTATTTATCGATAGCGATGATGACGATTCTTAAATATATTCGCATTCAATGTTCATAATTTTTAAATTCAATATTTTTAAACCTTAAGCTGCGTGTACGTTTTATAGATTTACTCATTTTAGATACTCTTTCAAAATGTGTAAATCTATAAAAATATATTTGTAAAACGTACAAACCATACTTTATTAAAAAAATAAAAAATAATAAAATCGGAAATCATACTGCTTATGTAACGATATAGTTGACCGATTTTGATTAATCTGCCAGCGCGTAGTGAAGTGTACAGGCTAGTGAACATTTAAGAACTCTTGTCGAATATAGTTCAATATGAACTACATATCATATATGGGTTGCTGTATATATTATAACGATTTTTGTAGATAAATGACGTTTTTAACATATTTATAACAGAAATAATCCAAGTAAAAAAGACATATAAATACTCCTTTTGTATTTGTATTAAAACTTTTTGTACGAGTCGTATTTAGAAATGTAGCAGCAATAAGTATATACTGGAAATATTATTAACGTACAAATAACATTAAATTTTGAAGTTAAAGTATCTTAAACATTTCAAGGTATAATTTACGAGGTACAGAAATATTTTGTATCGCTATGTCATTGAGATAATAATTATAGGCATTTGGGATAGTTGATATAGATTTAGATATTAGATATAGCGTTGATAGAATATTGACATTTGAAGGAATGACGTTTACAATTGTTCCAGCGTCAATATCTTCTACGGGTAAAGGTCGCTTTTCATCAGAGCCAACATTTATTTGCACGTCTGCCTCACGCTGCCGTTCGCACTATAAATTAAAAAAGAACTATGTACGTGCCTTAGTAGAGACACTTGATATCTTTATAATTTGTTACAGTTGATATTTCTTTCACATATACGTTTCTAAGTGTATGTGATGAGCATATATATTTATTTGAGAACACCACCCTTCAGTCTCTTTGTACAATTTTCAGTTCTCGAGTTCAAATGTAATAAGCCGTAATACAATTTGCTTTCCGCTCCAAGCTATTGGTAAAAAACCTTACACTCGTTTTCGGGGTGTAGTTTTAGATTGTGTGAAAATTTATTTCAGAGTCGTATGTCTTGTTGAAATATCTTACTTCGGTACCGGACATTCGGGCGAGAGTCCAAGAATTGAGGGATTACGCGCCTTCCTCTGACCTCTTTCTCGTTGTTAACTCTTATATTTTATGTTAAGTTTCTATTATTCTGACCAACATGTGTTAAGTTAACTGGAATTGAACTTTTACACTTTATTAGTTTTATTTCGAAAAATAAAAAGAGAATTCAAAAGCAAAATTGGCATTAAATTTAAAGTAAGAACTACATAATATTATAAAACGAAGTTCCACCGTCACGTTTGTCTTTTTGTTTGTGATAAACTGAAAAACTATCCAACTAATTTTCATACAGTTTTTGCCAAATGATGGAGTGATTTATGAGAATGATTTAAACTGGATATTTTTTTGTAAATTGAATGAAATATGACATTTGACTCCTGAAGATCGAAAAATATCATACCGACATCGAGCTTCACAGCGACCAATAGACCTACAATACGTTTTGCCTTATAAATCTTTATGGTACTTATTAGGGGAAAGTAGTGCTTTTACAATGGTATATTTCGCTTTAGCTGCTCAGTAAAAGAATGTTGGATTAAATTTAAATGTTGTTTTTCACTTCCTGTCATTATTTATATGACGCTAATTAAATTAAAAGTAAAGTGTAAAACATCATTTTTTTTGTTCAGATAAGACCCAACGCTTGTCCGTAATATAAATCTTCCTATAATGCGGTAAGTTCAATTTTGTGTGAAAATTAGGGGCATATTTTTTATATCTTTTTTAGGCGGGTCTCGATTCATATCACGTTGCTAAACTCACAAAGTAGAGAAAATTCACTGTTTTCTTTGGCATTTGTTGACCCAAATGCGGAAAGGGACGGTATCTCGTTTCAATATATCACATTATGTATCTGTAAGTACGAGGCGATGTAACGTGAACGTAAAAAGATAGAGTATAAATAATAAGTGTTGTCCGTATTCTTTCTATGAAACATTTTAAAAGATTCGTTTATTGGTATTCCGCGTCTTATAGCACATTGAATTATCTCTCATGGGGTTTGGTCCTGTTATTTTATTCAGGTTGTAGAGCGAGATGTAGAAAGGTGTTATAAGAGTGAATGGGTTGAATGGATGAATGTCCTTACACTTTGGTGCTTATATTTTTTTTTTAAATAAATCCACCAGAATTTTAATAATTTTTACTTATCTTAAAGTATATTTTTAGTGTTGTGCAAGTGCAACACTATATATTTCCCGAAATTCATTAAATAATCATTATAGTTTTGTTTATTTTTGATCATACATCGTAGACAATAATGTGCTTATTTTACTAATTATATCCATTACATTGATTACAACGATAAAACTTATTTTTAGATATCGATGTATATTTTGCGAAAGTGTTAATGATGAATTCTTTTTGAAATCAGTATTAAAAGTTACTTAAGGTTGAAATATAGTTAGTTGAAGTATAGTATACTTTGAGTTTAATGAATATTAGATGCGTATAACGTGGATAATTTTTTGAGTGTTAAAAGTTGTGAAGGGTATTCTTCTTCCATTCCAGGAGCTATCTATTCGAGTCACGCACATTAGCGCTGTTTATATAATTTTGCACATTCGCTTTTCTGTACACAGATAATGTAGACAGATCTTGAAATATCCTACGGCCAGGCTTTTATACGACACTAGCTTGCTTTCCTTACTTCGTACGGTTAATTCATAAGTTCCTTCATACGTCCCTTTTGCAAAATTTCAAAAATTGTTACAAAACTCGACTATTTTCCAAATTTAGTTCAATCCTCGGGAGTTGCGTTGATTGTCAGTCAAGACAGACGTACGTTATAATATAATGACATTATACTCATTAAAATAATACGTACTTCTTATTCTGTTATAAAATATTTGTCAAACTGTTAAAGTTAACGTGGTTGATTTATATTAATATCTACTCGAGGAAAGTTCACTAAGTAACCTTCCTTGAGAACTTCCTTGTGTGTTCGCTTGCAAAACTTTATTTGTTATAAAATAGCATCAAAATACTTTCATTTATTATTGGTAGTTTGTTTGTTATTCAAAAAGAATTTATTTTCAAAATCTATAACAGGATTCAAGTTAATCAATTGACTCCATAATTATACCAGCTGTTGTTAATGTTATCTACACTAGAGCATAAAAAATATAAATTAAACTTTTTGTTGCAAAGCAAAATATTTTCGAATTTAGTGTTTGACAAATTATCTTTTCTAAATCGATATGTTAATATTTTGTAAGATATCATTCCTCATAAGTTTTTTTACAAACATTAGGCGAATTTATCAATATCCACCTGATGATATTTTTACTTAACACATAATATCAGGAAAATCAAAAGATTTATTTAACGTTTAATATCGTCAGTATTAATTCCATCTTACGTTTCCGCAACTAAGGAAATGATGATAAAATGTTTCGAATAATGAATAAGAATGACTTGTTTAAATGTACTGTGTGCGGGGTTTTTGGTCCTTACTAATTTTATGACAGTTTTCAACGAGCTCAGTTTCGTTAAAGGGGCGGACTCTAATTGCCTTAAATAATGTGTGCATTACCAACCTATTCATTGCCTTAAATAACTGGAACAAAACTAAACGAAGCGTTTGTCTTGATGACTAAATTCTAAATGATATAGGTAGGTTGTGATACATTCGATTTCTTTAATCCGAAGGTGACGTCAGCTTAGTAAGCGATTTATGTTAAACACATTCAATTGAAAACAAAAGCATCTGAACCACTTGTATGTTTATGAGGATGAGGATGTTGAGCCCAAAGGCTGTTGCTGAAAGACAGGTTTTGTAAAAGCAAGCATTGACATCAGGCCTGGCGTAAAACTCTGCCAAATTGTATTCTATTTACACATGAAGGCGACTTAAAAAAACGAGACCACCGCAATTGAATTTTATTCATCATCAATAATTTCAAAAGCTTCTTTTTGAAGCACTATCAGTGTCAACTAAATACATTATTTGTTAAATTTATTTTAATCAATCTAAGGCTCAAAATGCCTGTTACTTTGTAGACAGTTTAAATCAATTTGCAACAGGTAAGTCAGTGTAGGCGCATGAATTATGGACGACAAGCTACGCCACTAATTGATTCTTGAACTTTGCCTTCCCCTTTATTTAACTCTCTCTTTGTTGAAAATGCATCAAGTAGACCAAGTATTGGATTAGTGGATTTGAGTCGGAAAAATAATTAACAACGAACCGTATAAATAACTGTATTTCAATACGATAGAAAGTTCAACGACCTTTATTTTTGGCGGAAGGCAGACGGGAAAATGAGTCAATACAAACATAGCATAGTTCTCACTGTAACAAATATATACTTTTCCTAATACTACCAAAGCCCTAACCATGGGATCTAAAACTTTATTTTTACTCCACTCTCCGTTCAGCAAGTACTGCTGCTTGGCGGAAGCATTCATCTCTCGAGTGGTAGTTATCTAGCCGGCTTAGCTTACCGTAAGAAAATATACACACAATCTTATAAAATTAATCCAATTTTTTAAATTGACTTCATAATAAACAATCAATTTCAGTAAAAAAAATAAAATATTATAGTACAAAATGTTCTTTAAGCTGGCCAAGTCAATGTTAATGTTAGTTACTTTGTATAAAATCTGCTTAACTTGTTTTAAGCGTAACCGATCCTAAAATATATTCGTGGTTCTGGCGTGGTAGTGGCGTTATTAGCCTTTTAAAGTTCTTTCGTATTATTGTAAAGTAAGTTTCATATTAAAACTAGTTTCAGTCCGTGGCTTTGCCTGAATGTAATAGGGAAACAGGTATTAGTGACCCTTTGATGTTTCATGTACCCCTGACAACGTGTATTTCATGGTGATCTGTTGTCTAGTTATGGCGTGATAGGGTGACAAACAAACATACTCTCGTATTTATAATATTAGTAAGGATAATCTTGTATTTTTGTTTAAAACATACAAACGAAATATCATAAAAGAAATACAAAATTTGTAAATCAGATGCTTGTAACAGCGAACATTATTTAAGTTATTATTGTAATTATTCCCGTTTCCAGCATTCATGCGATAATTAAGTTCATTAACTCAATTAGAATGAATTCGAACTTTACGTTTTCCTTCACTTAAATAGAATGAATATTCCAAGAGGTCGTGTAATAGCATCGTTATAATTTAATTGTAATTTATTATGTGTTGTTATAATAAATACGACTGTCTACTAGCCAATGGTATATTTTTCTGTTATGGTGAATTATAGGTGCTTAATACCACCATGCTGCCCCATTGAGTTTTGTAAACACGTGTGACAAATTATCATCCGGTTTCGTTAAGATGTTAACGATCACTAAATACACTTTAATGCCCGGATTTGAACCATGATTCAAATTATCCAAATTCTAAGCCGTTATATCTTTTATTAAATATTATTTCATCAAAGCGAAATTCTGACAACATATAAAGAGAATACGTACTATTCATATATTTTGAAGTTCACATTATTATCATAACTTTTACTTTTATAATTATAAATAAATACTCCTCCTTCTACAAAGTATTAATAACTTCTCGTTGAAACATCTTCTTAATAAATATAGAACCATTTTTAATTGCTTAATCCCAGCTCGATATCGTTATTGAGTCAGGATTCTATTACATGAAAGTCAGATTATCTTGTTAAAGACATGGCTTTCCTTTTCGATTTACAAATTATACAACGAATGAAATGTATATTATTATTATTATTATTTGTTTTACGTTTATTATAGTATTTATATTCAGTCTTAAAATAAAAACCAGTTTGCAAAAAATATGTATTCAACTGTTTATAACAAATGCTTATTGCTTATAAATATATATTTTTTTATTATAGTAACAGCCTGTAAATGTCCCCGTGCTGGGCTAAAGTATCTTTTCCTCTTTTGAGGAGAAAGTTTTGGAGCTTATTCCACCACGCTGCTTCAATGCGGGTTATACTAACTAATATACGAATTAGAAATTTATTTCATTTTATTACTTTTGCAATTACTTGGGATGTTGTTGTGAAGATTTTAAGTAGTTTTTTTTATAATAATTTCTTGTATTATCTATAAGAATATCGTTATAGCAATTAATCTTAATATTCCGAACGCCTATAAAGTCAGCGTATAGTTTATTTCAATAAGATTTGTTCAAAGCTACGAACAACAAGAATATACAAACGACAATCAAACTCGAAGCTATGAAAACATTTAAAAAAATCTCCGACCGAAACCAATAAAATGGACATTTGTGGAATACAGAATCGAAAGGACGGCGTTACATTTATACTATTGCGTCGATTTTGTTCATACCATTTTTTTTTTGTATTTCATTGGAACACTAAGTAATTTATTTTTATGTGTGTGTAAAAAAAGGGAAATTCGGAATATATTCACGACGAATGAATGAAATTACGTTTTGAAAAGAATAAATTCAAATGTTGAAAAGAAACTTATAGAAGTTGTACTAAATTTTCATAAACATAGGAATATTATTATTAAAATACATTAGTTTTACCGTGGCACGAATATGTATACTACATAAATAATCCTCTAGTTTCAGAGGCTTGATTACAGAGTTATTTGTGTGGTATTTTTAAACAGGATAAGAGTCTTTGTGGTAGAGCAGCAGAAAATAAACAACAACTACTTTTGTATACATGGAGACAACAAAGCGGGCTCATATATCTGAGAAGATACACTTCGTTTTAGCTTTATCTGAATTACATTATATAACGTTATTAAAGACCTCGATGAACTGCCTTCACTGTTACAAATACAGTTTCAAGTTCGTCGTATAAGGTTACTTAATTAGGCGAGTAATAACGGATTAAGAAACATAATCTTACAAAAAACAGTACAGTCTAGTCTTCGCTCAAATGAGGGAAACGCATAGGTTCTATGGGATGTTTTTATTACAACCACAAAGTCGATATAACCCAGTGGATAAAGCACGTTAATAAAAGTTTGAAGATTCAGATTTCAGAACATCTGCACAGCCGGATCACACTCACTAACAATATTGGTGCTAAGGAGGAATAAGCTCCATACATTCTTCATAAGAGGCTGAGACATTTAAGCGGTGAAACCGGATTTCTACTACTATACCATAATAATTTAGTTTAAATAATAAATTCTGATATTACTTTGCCACAAAATAGTTGACAGTTTAAGCGACATCGCGTCTGCGAACTTGTTGTGTTTTGAAGCTAGCTCGTTACAAGCATTACAAATTTAGAATATTCAAGCGGTTCGTAACTGAAATGGTTAAAGATATATATTTGAATTTAAGACAGTCTAGTTTGTCTATTTTATGGAATTCACGTAAAAGTACTAATTGGATAAAAATTATACACCGCAGCTATGTATGTTATACAGGTTGTGGTTGTTAAATTATGTAATGTAATTTTTAATCTATTTAAAATATCCATAAAATATAGTTTCGTATACTATACTAAGTAGTATATTTTGTGATATATAGTTCATTATGTCATAGTCGGAGGGAACATTGCCGGTCCGGACGCTTTCGTGGTGAACGCTGGCAAAACTATTACGAATACACCAAAAGTTTGTCTGGGGAAATTCTGCATCTGAAAAAGTTTTGTTAAACTCCGCAATAGCTCTTATCTATATACTATAGACACATTACAATATCGGGTTTCATTTTTATAAAAGCAAACAAGAATTTAATAAACGTTATTTCAACTTATTAGTATCAAAGATAGAAATTTTAAAACAAAGTGTGCTCTTCCGTTTTCACTGGTTATTGTTTTTAGTTTTAAAACACCATCATTTATTACGTGATCGAATCGAATAATATAATAAATAACATAACTTTATACAAGATAGGTGGCGCTGTAATGCGGGTTACATTGCGAGGTACCGCAAGTAAATTACAAAATGAAAAGCAGTCGGTTTGTCATCGCTAGCAGGGCTTGTGGATATTTAATGAATTGACCGCCTGCGGCTTAGTAAAATCTCATAAATCTCTGGCTTCATTACGCCGCGATTTTGTTACGAGACATAACGAATACTTTTGTACAAGTTGCATAATGAAAATAGAATATGCTTAAGGCTTGTAATTTCGGTTGTTTGTGATTAAATTAACTAAACTTGAATTTATTTTCTCGTTGTTAATATTTCTATTTTGTTTGACATCAATAATTAGTAAGGGTTGAAAAAGTTTTAAATTACATTATTTATAAATTTTAAAAATGCTGCTCTTCGTGTATAATTATACTACGAAATCCAGCCCTGTCTCTGATCCTTCTCTTCTTGTATGACATGCGTTCACACACAGTGTTAGATTAATGCTAATATTGGTTAAATTGATGGTAGTGTGTATAATGTTTATATTGTTAATTTAAGTAATTTTTTATGCATATTATACAAAAATATTTACTTCGTAATCGTAATCGTAAAAAGGGGTTTAAAGTTACTACTAATAATGTATGTTCAAATTTGAATATGAAATGTTCTAATCGATAGAAATATCACTATAAGGTCACATAAAATGATTACAGAGATAAACAGCGGTAATGAAGTTATTAGAAATTAACGACCTATCAACAACAGTACAAGCGTGCTCTAGGTTAATCAATCTGTGTAGTCGTTTACATGACATATGTGAGAACTAGTTACTTATGTATTGCTTTTGAACATTTACTTACGAAGGAATTACTTAAATAAATTATATATTATCAGTACTTACGTACTTTCAAAGTTATTTTAAATTATTATTCTAGTTTTTAAATAATACATTTTAAATGAAGAACGATATTTATAGATTTACTTCAATGAGGACACGGTCGTGAAATATCACAAAGTTATATGCGACATTGACTATGATAATTATAAAATAAAAGGATATATGCATAAAAATACAGTATTCTTGTGTCGTAAAATTCAACATTTCACTAAAGAGAAGAAGTCTAGAAAAATATTACAGGTTCGCAATTCCATTGTTTTTTTATAAAACCTAAGGGTTTATATAATTTTTATCATTAACGAATTCGGATACTTATATTATATATGGGTGTGTGCTCGACATACATCGCCAGGACTTCATCGGCAACTGATTGGTGATTTGATATTTGCTATAGGATTTTTTTTAATTACTGCAATGCAAACCAAGTCTTATTAAATGGTTAGATTGTGTTTGCATATGCGAGTTTTTTTTACATCAACTCTATTTAATGGGTTATATTACATGTTTTAAATAACTTATTCAGATTTTTTTGCAAGTAGTAAAGTCAAACAAACCGAAAAAAAAATGTACTCAATCTCCTCTCCTCCTTTCACAGAATATTTTCCAAAAATACTTAAGTAAACATTTTTTACTGTTTTAACGGGAATATGTTCTATCATTTTACTATAAATACTGACGTTAGGTTTTAGTATGCACAGACAGCATAATATAGAAACTCAATTTTACAAATGAGGGCATCATAATAATTAAATGTTAAACGAAATTCCCTTCTATTGCAATTAAATATGAAACAAATAATACTGTGCATATTTTTTTGTAAAAGTAATCGAAGACCTTTGTTGCCATTGCTTTCGCCTGCAGGTTCTATCTTTTCAAGCAATCCTTTTGTTGTTCTGTTAGTGATAAGAGTTTTAGAAAATGTTCATGCTGCATTTTCATTGCAAATAATACCTAGTTGAAGCTTTATAGTTTTCAATTTCTATTCGCCATGAGCATTTATTTCCCTTTGTCTTTATATTTTATATTGCGGTTAAAATTACTTACATAATGTATCAAGTAATTTTATTACAGTAATAAACTTTAAGTAAATGCCATATAGACCTTCATAAAGTTTTATATTACGAGTTGTGCTGTTATAACCTCAATAAGAGATATTGTCAAAATTTTCAATGATAATAATAGATTATTTCATTACTACTTATGTACTGCCACGTATAAATCATAATTTATCATTGTATTCAGGTATTTGTAATGTAAGGTGCATTCCAATATTTCAAAAAAATATATATTTTAGTGGTTTCGTTTAATGACTTATAGGCAAAAGTATGTAAATATAATGAAATATTTAGGTCGTCAATTCGTCGATTGCCTTTGTCACTAATAAATTAAAAATTTCTCATACATATTTATTACATACAATTGAAATTGTTTACAATTTAGAGGTATTAGTTATCAAACAGTCAGTTACGGAAGTGGATCTGCATAAAAGGAAGGATGCTTCGACATACGACTACACGTTTCGAGTAGCAAGATCAAACAGACTCGTTGTGGAAAGTTCTGTGACCGACCGACCGGAATCGAAGCCATGGCTTTTAATCGAGCTTCGGACGAATTGTCGCATTCGACTCACGTTTGTTCATAGAAAACAATAGCTTCAGGATTTACGACTTTAGAATAATTACGAGAAAAGATTGTTAAGAAAGTAATGAGCTTACTTTTGAACCTCAATCATCAATTATGTAATATCATCGCTGATTGTGAACAGAATTTTGTAATTATTTGTTATTGAATACGTTGTCTTGAGGTTTGTTCTATATAAACTTATCGAAGAAACATCATGTGGTTGCATAGGGTGGAACACAAATATATTGTTTCATTGAAAGTTAATTAATAAACGATAAAATTATTATCAACAAGTAAATAAAAAAAAAAAAACAAAAATAATTTGACTTAACTTCTATTGAACTAGAACTATATTAATTTTAAATAAAATAGATATGTTATGAATTTAATCTAAAGAGTATGTTTTATAATATATCAAAAATATGTAGCTTCCTTCATTCCTACACCCCTAAAAAAAGTTTAACCATAATGTAGTACGCGAGTTCAAACACGGACCTACCATAGTTACATCGTTTTAATTAAGAAAATTCCCTATTTTTATTCTTTATAAAAATAATATTTATTCAAGGAATAAAATTGTCTAAAACACATAAATAAATTGTAATATTTTATTTTCTTTTATAACTCAATACAGGATTTACTATGTATATAAATAAAATGATAGAGGTATGCAGTTGTGCGCGCATCACGGAAAAACTACTAAATAGATTTTAATGAAATTTTCTTAATTTTATTTCTTAGAAAATTGGCCCTTATCAAAAACATAAATGATTGCGATAATTGCGATATCAGATTATGTTTAAACAAAGTATATTTTTGCTGGCGATCTTTTTGATGTTTTTTCCTTCGTTACATAAGAAAACATTGTTAATATATCAAGCAACGCAGACGAAGTCGGGGGTATCAGCTAGTTTATGATAAAACGTTATAAGTTCCTTACAACAACTGAGCACGATCGATGTCTCATTCCGGCGGAATATTCAGATTTATACTGATAAGGCATTTGCTTAACGAGCGAACCGATTATCGTAACAGATAGCATAGTATTGAGAAAGGGTAACGGCTTACAAAAGAGGAAATGCGGGGCGCTTTGTTTGAATGTTACTTACATTCGGGTACGATGTTGTTTGCACCAACTACTGTTCGAAATACAGACTGATATCTGAAATTCAGATTTTACCAAAGTAAATAAATGAGCCTTTAGATACGCGATTCGCATAGAATAAATTACCGTTACATTTATTATTCAATTATTATTCAATTGCTGCGCCAGTTAACAAAATTGTTAATTCTTTGTGTTCAGGCTAAAAAGTTTTCTACGAGACTACATCTGGTGACCTAAGAACTGAGTTTATATAGCTCAAAGCCTGGGCTTGCTTTTCAAATAGGAAACAGCGCCTTAAGGACACAGTCACAGAAAAGACTACTGGATAACATTTACTTTTATAATATTGTTTGGATGTATTGTTTGGATGTACCCAATTTATTTTTGAGGAGAATTCGGGTTAGTAAAACGAATTTTTGCATTCATTTTTGTAACTGATTCTTAACAAATCTTAAAAATGTAGACAATATAATACATTAAAATATGTGTATATCAAATATTATTAACGAATTTTGTCAACACATTTATCAAAGCGATAAATAAGTAACATTTTTGTTTAAGACAGTTCATCGGTTTCATTTACGACTTTTTATCAAGTGATTCGAAGCTCACCGCTGAAAACTGTAGCGAAAAGCTACATTGACCATAATAAACACAACATTTACAGAATGCTCGTATCAAAGGAGTATACCATAAGTCGGTTGTCAACATTTCACGGGTAAGTAATGAAGTGACTTTTCGCAGAATAGCGTAGGTAGGTATTTGACATGATAGTTTAATAAAAACTAACTGTCAATATAAAGGAATTGTCTCGTTCGAATTGATAGAGACAAAAGTGTCTCGGTGTAAAATGCTTAAAGTAATTTATCTTCGGGGTCTAGACAAGTCACATATTGCTTGACGACTTCGCTTGTAGGTAACACTTTAATATAAACGAAAAATATATATTTGTCACGTGAAACAAAGCTGAGAAGAAAGGGAAGTTTGAAATCACTTTGAGTTAATTCGAATGTGTACCTGTAAGTGTTGAATTTGGTGCATTAAAGTAGAAGTATTTTATATAGTTTCCTATAATAGTTCATGAGTTATATTTTTAAAGATATTATTACAATATCGACGAAGTATTTGAAAATATTACAATTATCATACTGCCTGTGAGCTTTTGAGGCATGGGTGTAACAGGATAATGTTATATAAAAAATGTACTGCCTCGTTGGTTTAGCGGCTAGATGACCTATCTGTTCTGGGTGTAATTTCTGAGTTTAAATCCCAGGTCGGGCCAATAAAAAGTTATTAGAGTTTTTCTGTTGAAAATTATAGTACATTCAAGTGCTACGGATTACAGACTAATAATATCATACACTACAAAAACAATTTATTTAAAAATATAATATACGAAACGTTATTAGCTGTTTTAGCGTAACTTAAGCTATTTATCAATAAACAAGTTTTAGGAACACTACGGTTCCCATAATCAGGAACCAGATGCTTATATACTCGTAATCTAAGCGTACCCGGAATATCAATAATATTATAACTTAATTAGAGAGACTTGGAAATATAATTAAAAGGTATATTTATTGCATGAGTCACATAGTAATTGTTACATTTAGGAATTCAGTTTTTTTTTTAATGGATTAAATAACATAAGATTACATTATTGATTACAATCTGCCGTTAATTGACATGCAACTATTGTTCAAAAGGATTCTTGATCTACTTTAAGCGTAATACAATTAAAATTTATAAAAGTTTTGTGGAAAAGAACAGCAAACTCATTTAGACTAGGTTTAATGTTCCATTTTTTAAAAAGAAAACTAAATTCATAGTCTTTATTATTTTTCGCAAAGTCGGAAACTTGGTAGAGTATGTGTTTTTCAATTTATAATTATTTTATTAACATGGCCAAACAGAACAGGGCTCAGTGGTAAGAACGCGTGAATCTTAACCGATGATCGTGGGTTCAAACCCGGGTAAGCACCACTGAATGTTATGTGCTTAATTTGTGATTATAATTCATCTCGTGCTTGACGGCTAAAGAAAACATTGTGACGAAACCTGCATGTGTCAAATTTCATTGAAATTCTGTCACATGTGCATTCCACCAATCCGCATTGGAACAGCGTGGTGGAATAATCTCCAAACCTTCTCCTCACAAAGAGGAGGCCTTAGCCCAGCAGTGGGACATTCACAGGCTGTTACTTTATCAACATTGATTTCAAAATACTTATTGTTTTCAATTGAAGTTAATTTTATCTTAAGACCAAAAACATTTATTAGTAAAAGAAAAACATATTTTATTAATTTGTTATTTCGAGCAATTGAAGTATTAAATAAAAGTAAAATAAGAATTATGACACATAATTATATCACTTGAATAAAGCTTACCTAACGTAGCCTAGAGCACTTCAAGGCCATTTCGACCAGGGTAAGATCCGACGGTGACACTTGTAGTGGCAGATAAATATTAAAAAATACAAGAATGTAATAAAATATAGCATCACATTTCCGCCCTTTCTCGTTATTTCCATCACAACTCAATATTGTTCGAAGTCCTCGTGCGTTAATCCGAACACACTCTTGTCCTCTTTTTCACAATGAAGTGGGTATTGACTAGGCGTTACAAAAGAGTATATTTGCCGATTAAAATTACTATTTGTCGAAATTAAATTAGCCTATATAGGTTGGTTATATAATATTTTTTTAATAGTGACTCATTATCCATTTTGGCTTTGCACGAGTAATATAAAAAGCTACATGACTTACTACAAAACTTTATATCGTAATACATATAACTACTGGCGCACGCCAGTCGCCATGATTTTTCCGACACCATCAACCAACCATCGTCATGTAATACCAACCAATTTACATAAAACCGTAATGAATTACAGACCTAAACGTTCCTCACGATTCACTCTGTCGATAGATGAAAGCTGTGAAAAATCCGTTTGGTAGTTAGACAGACGCGGCAGGAGGACTTCGTATTGTACTATGTTGTGACGTTTTTTACGGAATAATTTAAATAAATGAAATGCTAAGTAACAAAATATGTAAACAATATTTATTTTGTTTTCCTCATTTCGAAAATAGGGAATAATTCTTGCGTGCAATGATGTTTGAAAAAGGCCCTTAAGGAAAGTACAAAGAAATCCTTCATTACCAAGACAAATGGCACAATGTTATTTAGCGTATTCCGTTTCTGTTTGTAAAAAATTATATTTTCTGTTTCATTAATAACATTTAATCTTATTAGAGAAGAGAAAAGAAAAAGCAATATCCGCTATAAGAATTCTTGTAACGAGTGCGGCAAAGAGGTCGTTTTCCATCGCTTAAAATTTGAGTGCCAATGAAATTTTCTTCGTATATAAATACTAACTTGTTTTACGAATAATTTACATTTAATTTGACACAACTCTACAAAATCTTTCAGTTATTGTTAACAATTATAAAGACAACAGAACGCATGTAACATACTTCATTATAAAATACTCATAGAAATAAAAAAAATATTACATTTTGCGAAAGATAACTCAATAAACGCTGAAGCAAAATAAGTCCTCTTTTAAATAAAATATTTACGTACATATGTTTGTATTACACACACAAATAAACGAACCAATAATAAAAATATCACATTTTCGTGAGTGGATCAGATGGTAGCTCAGTGCGTGTAATCACAAACGTTTTAATGAAAGCATCACTCACAGCTGTCACGTGTCTGCATTCCCAGCGGACGTAGGTGCCACTTTCGGTGGAATAATTATATTTACCTTTTATATTCAGATATGTGATCGATTAAGAAGAAATCGTTTTTATAACAATAATGAAGCTATAAGTAACAAAATACTTTTATGGTTTAAAATGGTTTAAGACATTTATTTCTCAAAAGAGAATACAAACCACTTATTATGAGAAATACACGTTAATCTTATAACTAAATACATATTAAGAATTATTAATGATAATTATTATAATTTGTTATAATAATTATCATTAATAATTTGTTATAATTTAATCTAACATTGTTGTAAGTGGGTAAGAGAAAAAGTAAGGCTACTATTACATGTCGTTTACATGACGTCTCTATGGCTATTACATATTTATTTATTGATATTTGTAACTACTACAACAATTGTAACACTTGTTATATATATATTATTAGATATCTGTTTTACTCCTGTATAATTATTTTACTTTTAAATCATTTTACAAGATATATTGAATTTGAATCTACCTTGGGTTCGTTAATTAGATTCATAACAAAATTATGAGATATTTAGTAATATTATATCAACAGATTTCATTATAAATATGTTTTTGTTATATATAAATAATATTGAAAGCAAATATTTCTACATTTTTCTATTAGTTGCGTCACACGGAGTTACAGTGCATAAACAAATTTCTATAAAAATGTAGTTTTAAGGTAGACATCGACTTTAATTACTATTAAATATGGCAAATAGTGTCGAAATGTCCAAATGGATAGAAAACGTGCATCGTAACCGAAGACACAAAGCTCAAATGCGGGAGAAGACCACAGAGCTTACTGTATACTATTCAAAATTTACATATTACCTTATTATATATTCTTTTGAAACACTTATTGCGACCGATAGAAGTATTAAAAACAAAAGTGAATAATTAACTTAGCTCGTCTGGGTAGGTATCACCCACTCATCAGATATTCTACCGCAAAACAGCAGTACTTGGTATTGTTGTGTTCCGGTTTGAAGGGTGAGTGAGCCAGTGTAATTCCAGGCACAAGGGACATAACATCTTAGTTCCCAAGGTTGGTGGCGCATTGGTGATGTAAGTGTTGGTTAACATCTCTTACAATGCCAATGTCTATGGGCATTGGTGACCACTTACCATCAGGTGGCCCATATTATGCTCGTCCGCCTTCCTATGCAATAAAAAAAAATTACGACGTAGTAATTTCATTGATATATTAACTTTAGGGTTCTTAATTATAGTCAACAATTTTCTATTAGACCTCATATTATCTTTGCTTTTGTGACCCTTCATACTCGTACCTTTGACCGATGCTCTCTCAAAGAGCGACCGATGCAGTCCGGTGACTTCAAAGCGAACTAAACTTAATCCAATCTTTAATGCATCGTAAGATAATATGTCACCGTCGTTATACCTGTTTTAAGATATTCCAGTTAATTATATTTCGGTTCATGCGTTGAATTTTATAAGTTTCTAAATTAAGAATATAATACTTTAATGTGTAGCTGTTTTTCTTTAGAAATTCTTGATATAAAATGTATCTGACAAAAATGTGTTAAATTAAATGGCGAGAAAGACTAGCTCATTCAAATTGCTAATCGTTTCGAGTGAAAGAACGCTTTGGTAAAATTACCCAATCAACATATAAAGTAGCTGCGGGGCGAACTTTAAATCACAAGGATTAATGAATATTACTGATTACGTACGGGAAGCTTATTTACGCATTCAATTATTAGTAAGAATTCGTGACATAGATTTTCGATAAGAAGTTCGAATTAATTTTATGGCTTACCATAAATACGTGTTAAGTGGATTTTTAAATCTGCCTAATTCTGTTAATGATATTCAGTACGCCATAAAGAAATTGCGTGTTTTATTTAAAGCCTCATACTAAAAACAATGTAAACTTCCGAAGCTGCAACTATTTAAAGTTATTATAAGGCTCTATTCCTGGTAACAAAAGTATTAGGCTCTGTCCAGGAAACTACGATATTGTTTCCTTTATAAAGGCTTTATTTATCTTAGATATCTTCGGAGAGTCTTCTTAGAAACTGATGGATTAAATAACTATAGTTTTTCCAATTATAAAAATACGCTTTATTCTATAACAAGATATTGAAGGTTAGCCACTTGCACCAGTATATGCATATTTATAAGTGTAAGCTCATTTTCATAGTGCAATGGCGCAGCAATATCACATGACTTTTTTATAGAATAGCTAGATGGACGAGCATATGGGCCACCTGATGGTAAGTGGTCACCAACGCACATATACATTGGCATTGTAGGAAATGTACAACATTGTTTACATTGCCGATGCGTCACCAACCTTGAGAACTAAGAAGTTATGTCCATTGTGCCTGTAATTACATTGGCTTGCTGATTTTGCTGTAGAATATCTGATGAGTGGGTGCTACCCAGACGAGCTTGCATAAAGCCCTTCCACAAGTTAAAATGTTCAGGCGTTTCGTGCTTTCTAAGGTTCCTAACTAACCAGAATCATTATTCGGGTGAATTATTACCACTGCTAGCTAAATCATCCTTGATCAACAATTCCATATATGTTATTGGATTGATCCGAAAATTCGATTAATGAAACGTTCGATTGAATCATGTACAGATTCGCTTGAAATATTCAATTCAAAGAAAGGCGCAGTATTAATCATCTGCAACAAGTGATATGAGGACGAATTGTGTATTTTATGACAAAAGTCCGTAATAATAATACGTTAACATTTTGCTTGAATATTCTAATACAATTGCATCGTATATGCAATATACAATATTTCTATATACATGATTAGTTTTTTTTCCGTTTGCAGTTGAAACGCTTGGACCTTGGAGTATTAGTAAAAAAAAATTTCAACCAAAATATTACATCATATCATATCAAATGCTGCTAGCATTCTTGCCACCAGTCCAGGCGGTCACGATTTGTATAGTATTTAATTTAGTATTATTTGTATTTATTTAAGGTTTTGACGTAAACATGTCATTTATTTAAAAAAGTAAATAAAACCGTATATATATTTTTGTTTATACGCGTGTATATACTTGATGTTAATCATCATTAACGTACAATTTGACCTTACTTATGTATAAACGTTGTTTAGTTTTAATTATAATCGAGTGGATAGTCAACATTGTTAACTTTTTCTATCATTATTCAAACAAAGAAGAACGCATTGTTTAACTAATCACCATCTAACTCAGCAGAGCTTGTACTATGGAAACCAGACAACTGATATACTTCATATACTACTTTTTCTTTTGTAAATACATACTTATATAGATAATTACAGCCAGACTCAGAACAAACATACATGTTCACACACACGCACACAAATGTCTGTCCCGGGTGGGAATCGAACCCACGACCTGCGGCGCGAAAGGCGGAGTATCTACCAATCACGCCAATCGGCTCGTCAGCAGCACTATTTTAAGGCAATCTTTTAGCCCTTAAACTTAGACTATACTGCATGTAAAAAATCAAAAATGTTGCAACTACTACTGGATAAAGTAACTATAGAAGATAAGTTAAGAATATAAAAGTCCTATTCCAATCAGATTAGCCCCATTATATCTTCAAGTTAATTGTTTTCAATATGAAAATAAATGTTGGTAGAATCGATAGGTTGTAATCTTGGTCGGTGGTGCGTCAGATTTAACAGCGCGTGGCGGTCGCGCAATCGCAGCGGCTTTGGTCACAACGCTGCGGATAACGGCGTAACATCCCACTGAAATTACGCAGTCAGATTTTATTTACCATTGATAACATCAGTAAATTATGCAACGGGGAAAAGCAATTACAATTTGCAAGATACACCAATTAAGTAATAGCAATATCGTTTTAATTTTTCAATCTGGTACCGTCCGTATCAAAATGTATCTTTATTAAAGCGAATGCTCGCCTGTTTTATTAATAATTTTCATTTTCGAAGAGTTAATGGTTGGATGTTGTTCAAGTGAAATAAAAAACAAAGACAAACATTATACAAGTTAGAGCTGTCACAACTCGACGGGTAGGAAAAAGTTGGACGTGAAAAATGGAGCGAAAGGATTAGCAAGCAACGTTGTTAGAAAAGTAAATAATAATTAAGCTGTATACTTGAAAGCAGAGCTTGGTTTAGGATATTGCATAAAATTACAGTTTAGGTAATTGGTTAAATAAACTGAAAACCTCAACTTTTAACGTCTTCTCTTTAAATGAAGGCCTCTCGTCTTGAGGAGGATAGGAGGTATTCCATTACTTGTTCCTTGAGGATTGTTGAATACGCAGGTGGAAAGTCATCCTTCATGTGTAGTTTTCCTCACCGCCGAGTGCAAGAAGAATAGTAGTAACAGCCTGTGAATGTCCCATTGCTGGGCTAAGGCCTCCTCTCCTCTTTTGATGAGCTTATTCCACTACGCTGCTCCAATGCGGGTTGAAATACACCTGTAGCAGAATTTCAGTGAAATAAGAAACATACAGGTTTCCTCACGATGTTTCCCTTCACCGTCAAGCAAGAAGAATAGTAAACACTAATTAAGTACATGAAAACTTAGTCTGCGTTTCCGGGCCAGGTCCTATCTCTTTAGCTCTACGAAAGTATTATAATGTTTTATTAAATCAGAAACGGTAAAAATGCAAACAAAAGTAAATTAATATAACCTCTTTAAATATTCTCTCTTTCATATTGATGATTAATATATGTAAAAAACGTTAATATATTTTTCACTTTAATAATTAATCGGAAAACGTAAAATATGAATATATAATTTTCAGCCGTTATTAGGTTATTTTATGGTTCGGTTCGGTTCGCAGAATGTACACGAGTATATGCATGTGTTTGCATATCCCGGATTTTACGAGGCAGTGAAGATAAAATGCTGTAGCAATAAAATTTTGGTTGTGGAATATCTACATAAATATAGGACAAAGATACTTAAAAGAGTCAATAGGGATTTGTATTATTGTATATGAACAGTGATACATATACATACTATACATATAGATATATATAGTATAGTAGTAACGTAAAACTTATTTTTTAATATATTATTATATAAACAACAAAACTTTAAATATTTTTTAGACATAATAATGATTTATTTACATTGCTCACATTATTATTATTTATTTATATACATATATATAATTCTTCAACTTCTAAGCAGCTCTTGGTTTAGATTGGATCCGACAGCGTGACGCCTTGCTTCCTCCTGAGAAAGAGGAAGAAAGCTTGGAGATTAATCTGGCACGCTGCTGCAATGCTGGTTGGTGGATAAATGAATAGGATAATTGAATCCGGCACATTCAGATTCACGATATTTTGCTTCTTATTTTATCGCTTACTAATTCAAGTCGCGGACCCTTTAAATGGTTTGGGCGTGGTTTGTGGATCTTGTATCCCAATATTTATAGTCTTTGTTTGCAATGTACCGATATTAGGAAGCAGAATAAATTTGATATCGTTACTGCAGAGATGTTTATGTTATATTGCTCTTGTATAAATGTGTCAGTAGAAGTCTTCTTGTGAAACACTATGAAAGCTTCGTCTATTTAGTTGGCTCTAAATCTTTTACATAATACTTCTTAGTACCTCTTATGCCTCATCTCTTTAAGATAAAATACTTTATCAGATCACTAAAATAAGTGTTCGTTTTTCAACAACAAATTCTCAGTTGCACCCTGGAGCAAGAGTCATCCACTTCCGTGCCTCTGAAAGTATTTGAAGCCTTTGGTCATGTGACTAATTTTTCTCTTCGTGCCAAATTTGAGTTCGGTTGGATTTTAAGTGTATAATGTTCCTGGGTCATGCACTTGTTAATTATAATATGTCCTTGATTCATTTAGCTGACTGTTTATGTTTTAATGAAGCATTCGTATTGCATATAAAATGCTTCTGTTGGGGTGATTTAATTATTTTTCGGGTGCCTTTTAATTCTTGTCAGTAATTCATTATTTATTTACACGTCAATAGATATTAAATAAATCAATGTAGTGAAAAACACGATCCGATTCACTGTAAACTAACAATACACGAAAACGTATTTAAATCGTGTTAATTCGATTTGAATAAATGTGATTTTAACACGAAGTTAAAAATTGAGCTTCAACATTTATCGTCTAGTGTTTATTTATTTATTGAAACTGCATCTGTTATATTTTTAGTTCCGTCCATTTCGTCTATGTATAGACTAACCGGCGCTGTGTTAAGATACATTTTCCGGCTCCACTAAAATAGGCATGACAACTTGAGGTGTTTATACTCAATATCGATCCGACCTCCATTTTGAATTTTATAAATATTACACGTGAATCTGCCTAGATCTTAAGGTTGACTGTTTTAAGTAGAACATTTTTGAAATGAAATTTTATTGATATTTCACATTAAATAATTTTCCTGATATTTAATATCATGAAAATATAATTTGTGTGACACATTTTAACAATAAAACAAAACGAGTATGTATATATATATATATATATAGCCAGTGAATTTTTTTAATATTCATAGTTAGTAATTGAATTCTGTCTCTAATACAAATTTACAGGATATTTTCGCTCGTTCGTAGAAATTTGTAGAACTGTATTCTGATTATTATTTTGTGATAGTATTTTATGTAACTTTTAATTTCTTCTGTTTTATTATGGACCGTGGTTTTTTTTATTCACTGCAAAAAAACATTTATAAATATACTTTTGTTACTTAACCTCTATGGATTATATTAGTTTTTTCTTAAATTGACTTTCAATTTACTAAAGTACAGTGATATTACAACACTTACAAAGTTAAAACAAAAATTCTGAGAAATTTTGAGATAAGTTGTACTTTTGAAGTCAACGTCAATAGTGGATCTTTACTTGCTTCACTTTTCCAGAAAAGAGGATACGAAGTGCAGACATTTTGAAGTTCAAATCTACTGTTTGCATAATGAAATATAGGGAATACTTTAGTGCTTCGAACTCTTCTAAGAAGTATTTGAAATTCATAACAAACTGTTAGCCCCCTGTTGAATATATTACTTTGGTTCGATACGGTAATGTTTGTTTTTTACTTTTGAATGTTTTTATTAATTTATTTATTTACTTTTTTAAATGGTTCGTTATTTATTACACTGCGTATTATGGGAAGGCAGTTTTGTTACTGCTTTATAAAATAAATTACAAGAGAACCCGAAGAGCCATGTTCATTACGTTTTATTTCGCTCCGGAGTAAGAAAGAAATAGTTTTTCTATTAGAGGAAGGCGAAAAGTGATTAGATCGATCGTCTCTGTGTAGCTAATACGCGGAGGAAATGGAACGTATGTTTTGTAGCGTTGTTTTTTCTTTCGAATGCAATAATGTTAAGAATAATGAAAACTGCTCTCGAAAAAAAACCCATGTGACCTAAATAAACAAAAAACAACGAATTTGAAAAAGTCTTTAAGGTTGAAAAAAAAATTGTAAATAGAAACCCTTAAAAATTTCACAATTCCAAAGTAATTTAATATGCAGAGAAGCTCATCATTGTTCCCATTTATTGAATTCCTTTATCATTTTTGAATGCTCGCTCTACCGCTAATTTTATCCATTATTCAAACTCGCATTGTGAAAGCTTCGAGATCACGAAAGGATGTGATAAATTGGAAAAAATCTATGGTTTTAAGACTGTTATAAATATGGTTTATCAATTGTTACTTGAAATATTTTTATAAATTAAAATGAGAACCGATTTTCAGAACTAAATTAAAATAAGTGTTTGGTATATAATAAAAGAAGGTTATGCGGGTCACAACTATTTAAAAGAGACTAGCTTAAATCAAAAAGTTATGAAAATCAATTTCACTTAAACAAAATCAATCTATTCTTAATTCTATGGAATGTTATAAAATGTTACAGAATTCAATTAAATGTAAAACCTATAACAAATTTGATTTTACCGAAGAAAGAAACACACTATATAGTCTGATTCTCTACCGCCCACTTGCTAGGTAATTACATAATTATATCATGCTAAAAACCCTCTAAGGGTGAATTACTTAGTAACTTGTTATTCCACTTGCGTAACGTTTATCGTGTGATGTTAATGAATGTAACCGAATAAGTTAACACAAGGATGAAATACCCAATTCGAAGTTGACGAATCTTTTAAGGTCGCCATTTTGTTCTTTTAATTTACTTTTCGCTACGAGATGGGCCAGTGGTAAGAACGTGTGAATCTTAACCGATGATCGTGGGTGCAAACCTGGGCAAGCACCACTGAATTTCATGTGCTTAATTTTAATTATAATTCATCTCGTGCTTGACGGTAAAGGAAAACACACATGAAATACACGTGTGTCAAATTTCACTGAAATTTAGTCACATGTGTATTCCATCAACCCGCATTGGAGCAGCGTAGTGGAATAAGCACCAAACCTTCTCCTCAAAAAAGAGAAGAGGCCTTAGCCCAGCTTTGGGATATTCAGAGGCTGTTACTGTAATTAATTGTACGTTGTAATTCACGTGGTCTATATATATATTCTGTATATAATGTATGTTTACATTAGGTATATGAATATATAGCTTGTATATAAATAATACCTGTACTGAATATAAGTACATATACACATCTTGTACAATACAATTAATTCGCGCATGAAGAAGCTAATTACTTTAGTTTAATAGAGTCGTCTGTGAGCAGTCAAAATCATTTGTCAATTGATAAAATGTTAATTAAAGAACGTATAGTTCCTTTCTCTATAAATAATAATTTGCATACCACTTAACTTTGCATAATTAGAGGTTTTGTATAATAATATCTGAAGATATTAATCCTGCGAAATTTGCCTTTATTTTGTAATGTGCTCAGAATAACAGGATTTAAGTTTTAATATTGATATTGAAATGTTTATTAAACAGATATCGTTTCAACCTGACAAACTTGATATTTCATAACTTGTACATTATTAAGAAATGAGTAATGGTAGATTTAAAAAAAAAGCCAGATCATAAGTTATTGGTGGTACCTTGGTGGTAGAGCTTTGTGCAAGCTCGTCTGGGTAGGTATCATCCACTCATCACATATTCTACCTCAAAACAGCAGTACTTGGTACTGTTGTGTTTCGGTTTGAAGGGTGATTGAGCCAGTGTAATTACAGGCACAAGGGACAAAACGTCTTAGTTTCCAAAGTTGGTGGCGCAATGGCGATGTAAGCGATGGTTAACATCTCTTACATTGCTAATGTCTATGGGAGTTGGTGACCACTAACCATAAGGTGGCCCATAAGCCAGTCCACCTTCCTATGCCATAAACAAAATTGAGATAGATTGCTATGATATTTATAATGTTATTTTGAAATGTTAAATTTACATACAATTTACATATGTTTGATTGTTAACAGAAAATAGCACTTAAAATTTTAAAGTTAAACGTAAATAGAAAGGTTTTGAGATTAGTTCAAATGTAGAACACTCTAGCCGTGACTATAGACACGAGTTAAATTTGACATTTTGTGCCTATCTTTGTAAGGGTCGAAGCGATTTAGAGTGGCTTTGGTAAATTGATTTTATGTGTATTGCCGGACTTAGCCTTCCACTGCTATATCGGTGTCCGAGCCTCGGGAATATTTCGACTTTAGTGAAATAGTTTTAGTTTTTAGATAAACTGTTTACTGTTTGCCGGCTCGTAACATGAGCCCGAGGCATTATCATTTATCTGTTCCAGACATTACCATCTTGCTCGATTGGAATTCGTTTTATGGATTTCTGTAAACGATTATTTAACAAATAAATGGAAGTTATATAAATATTACTTTATATCATAAACGCATTAAAGAAGCATGGTGGATTTAGCTTCAAAAACTTATCCTGAAAAGGAGATGATACCTTAACACCACATTACATTAAAATAAACCTTTTGACCTTTATATACAATGCTTTTACTTTTTAATTTTTAGGTTTATTAAATGTGTGACGAATTATATATTTTTTAAAACTTAATCACTAAGATAAAATGTTAGCCGACGTTATAGCGTAAGAATCCTTTCGCGAAGGCCTTTTTTGAAACCCATAAAGTGGGTAACCATCGAAACAAATACTCTTATACATGATTTACGGTGTCGGGTTTCCCCTCACAACGTTTGGCAACACATCAACTCCGCACACATGAACGAAATGATATAATCTTTTCATTTTTATCGCATTCAATTCTCCACTTTGTTGAGATGTGTAGTATATGCTGAGGTCACACACATACTTTAATCATATTAATACCGTATGACATATTGGATATCGCTTGACTGTAATTTATTCCGTAACACTACATTAATTCTAACAATCCTCGTAAACTAAGGGAAATGGAACAGAGGATCTGGTGATGAGAGTGGGTCGGCGAGATAATCTAGTTTATTGAACGGAAAGTCTGAGGGTGCTCGAGTCGGCGAGAGTCGAACCAGCACTAATAGCCTCACATTTCTTCGTACAAGCCTCTCGATCTGACAGATGATAGAGAACGACTCCCTTATCCCTTATGAGACAAGAACCGACAATTGTTTTCTTGTCCGCCCGCTATTGCCAATTACTATTTATTACATTTCCATCGTAAACGATTTATTTATCAGTTGAAGAAAAAGAATAAGCAAATATTTATACTTCCAAAATATGTTTTAGATATATTAAAGATCATTGCTTAATATATGTATAATCAATGACGTTTTAGTCATATTAGTAGAAACAATCTAAATTTATTATAATTGTTAGAATTTCCTATACGATTATGTCACACTCGTATATTGCTGTTTGTTATTTATCTTTCAAAGATCACATGAACTTAGGGTTTTATCTTAGATCCTATCTTTGGAGGATATGGTGACCACTTACCTTCACTTGACGCAATAGCTGGTCTGCTTTCTCAATTATTTTAGCTATTAAAGTCTTGTCACCCACTAATACAACATGTATAATAAAGCGAACCTATTCTTTCGAGTTTTCAACGAAATTTGAGTATGCATTTTTAATGCAATTAATATATAAATATTTGAAATAAAATAAGACTACCCGAATTAATTAAGAATATAAATAATAATACAGCACGACAGTTCAATTATAATTATATTATTTTATTTTTGTTCATAGAACGCACGAGAAAAATCTTTCCACATATTCCATGAATAAATTTGCATAGAGAAGAATATTTTAAAACTACGCACTGAAAATAATGTTGCCAGCATTAAAACGTCAAGTCTCGAGTGCAATCAAGCTTATATAATCTCTTTGAAAGGATATTCTTTCTATATTCCGAATCAATTTCACGAGTCAATAGGGAAAATGGTATAGCTTATTTTCGTGTGAACAAATAAAAGTTATCTTGTAAAAGATGGTTGATTAATGACCTGTCAATGTCCGATCGTTAATTATTTATGCCAAAAGAAACTCCCGATTTATGTTTATGAATATTGCTTTTGTTATAAATACGGATGAAAATTTTACATGTTCCGATAGATCATAACAAATTAGTTAATAATTAAAAATTGATATCTTACTGTTTTCAACTATTTGGATTATTTAATATATAATGTAGCAATGTAGTCTTAAAAGACTGGTTTACTATTTAACATTATTTTGAAGTGAAAACTTTTTTAGCATCGTTGTGATTTGAAAGTCGATGAAACGAAAAAGCGACAGTAAAAAGAGGCAGACACATAAATTCATAAGATTTAACGTGGGAGAAAATGAGATAGGAAGCATTATACAGTTGAAGCCTAAATTTTTGAAGGTTTCATTTCTACCACATGTGAATTGCACACATGTTTTTTTTTATTATCGATAGACTATATATCTTTGTTATAAGCAGAAAAGTTTAATGCGGGTAAAACCGTGCGAAGCAGCCAGTTCATAATTTAATTTTATTCATGATAGAGCTTATGCTTATAGCTAAAGCTGTGTGTGTTTGTGTTTAAATTTTATGTTACCTTTAGATACCTTACAAAAACTTAGTATGAGACCGAGAAAATAATGTTACATATTTATTTAGGTCCTAAAATAATAAATACGTCATCTGCACGTGAAATTTTAATGGCGAGTAATTTGATTGAAGTTTTAAAATAAACTATGTAAACCTTTGAAATTACGCGTTTTTTTAATGAAGTTGGAATAATTAAGTTATAATAAAAATGAACTTAAATTAAAATTTCTGTTGTTATTTTTGATGTGAATCAACTGGTGTGCCTTGGATGTACCGAATCTTATGTTACGAGCATCATGAATCTCTCTTATGCCATCATTTCCCCCCTTCCCCCGCCGCTCTCTATTCCCCTGTGTGTGTTGCGCAAATAACGTATACTTCGTTTCCAATCCATATTTATTTATTGTTTTTTTTTATTCAATTATGGTTATATTGAAAGAACCATCATTTTCGATGATTAACATCTGCTAGGCGCCCCTGGATATTATTATGTTGAAAATGGTGAATTGTGTTTTTATAGGATAGTTTTAATTTAGATATATCATTGTAGCCATTCCCTATGTTTTAACATTACGTGTTTGAACGACTTTTAGGATAAAGATAACTTATCTTGGAGTTTGATCCCATTATTTGCACGCGCTACACAACAATTTATTGATTACATTTTAGCACTATAAATATTGAGACAAATATTACACATAATATATTATAGTATTGTGTATAAACATTTAATTACATAGTTTTATTTCAAAATACATTTCAATTCGAATCTCAAACGATGGTTTAATAAATTCATATTATACAAATACTTGATACTGGCTGAAATAACTACCTCGTTGGTCTTTAAAGGCTTTATAGTTAATGAGGCTCCAGAAATTAAGATTCCGTGTTCGAATCCCAGATTGGAACAATAAATAGTTTTTGGTGGTTTTCAAAAATCAGTTAAGAGCAGTTTATCAATAAATCCAGAATTAGTAAAGAACTAAATATAGTATAATATATTATTTTCTTAATGAAAACTTGACATCAGTCTCATGAGTATTTACTGTAATCTAAACTACATTCATTAATTAGTAAAATATCGCTATTAAATTCAACGAAAACTAAGCTTATGTTAATCTTGTTAAACGCTAAATGTAAACTGTTACCCTATTATATTGCTATTAGCACTTTGTAACGTTATAATAATGTGAAAACATTAAACTTTGAGATAAGCTAACGATGAGGAGTAACAAATTTTGATTCTGCGGAGAGAACAGCCGAGTTTTAGTACTAGAACAATAATTAAAGTCCCCTTTATAAGTCACCTAATTTTAATAAAAACAAAATAAATGATCGAATGAAGAAATGCATTCAATAAAGTCTTATAATATAATTAATTGCACTACGTTTGTTTCATTCCTTAGATACATATATACATTTAATATATAAGATACATACAAACATACATATATGTTAACGTCACGTAACGTGAAACGAAGAAATATAATGTTATGTTCAATGAATGGATTTCATTGCAAGATTAAGCCACGTTGTTCTACCTATAATAAAAAAACACAAAAAAGTAATAAGTAATAATTAAATTCTTAGTACTGCGTCTAATTTTTGTAAGAAGTTTTTGTATGTTATGTCATATGTATAGGTTAGGTTGTTCATATTCAATCATTCAGGACTTTGCCATTAATATGTACTTTTAGATAATCGACTTAATACATTATTTATAAGTCCCGGCGTAAATAATAGAATACAGATAATAATACGGCGTCGGATTGCGTTCATGTTATACTACGCGAAGGTTCATTAAGGAAGATTTCAATAATTACTATAATAACAAAACCAATAATCCATCTTCATTATATTTCAATGAAATATAATTAATTACTGTATAGATTATATAAAAT
The DNA here is from genome assembly GCA_963151315.1 of Nymphalis c-album. Lineage (NCBI taxonomy): Eukaryota > Metazoa > Arthropoda > Insecta > Lepidoptera > Nymphalidae > Nymphalis > Nymphalis c-album. The sequence goes on along the minus strand of OY720590.1, from coordinate 8,470,516 downwards.
AAACTAAAACGACTTATGTAACGAATATTCATGTTTAGCCTTTATTGCGTATTAAAACTATTAAATTTAGGAGTGTCTTAAAGTGACTTCATAAGTTACGTACATTGTCGTCTCAGGAACGAGTTAACAGAGAGGTTTAGCACAAGAATGATTGTCTCTTTCATTAATATTCCATTAGTGTCGTACACAGCCGCGATGCATTGTGCTCCACATCCGCAACATCCGCCTCGTCGCACCTTATCAACGGGAAAGGGATCTTGGGCGAGCGTCACAGAATGAATCTCGGAGATGGACTGGAGTTTCATTACAATTTCCTATGCAAATCAGAGTAGCACTTAGCCCCAGATAGCTAAATGGGATCGTTCTTTTATGGTTACGTCAGAATACGTCTTATTTTATTTCTTATCTTAAAATAAAAATGGGTTTCATTCATATTTCAATGTCAGCTTTCTTATGCACTATTTAATACAATTATCTACTTCATTATGTTTTTTTTGTGAAAAATATTTACGTCAAAGAGAATACTAAGGTTTCCTATAAGATTTGATCAGAAGCGATAAATATAATTAATAGTTATGGCTATAGAATTAAGTGTCTCAATTAGTGAATTAAAAAGCTTTTGATTGATGATATTTTATTATTCTTTGAATCAAGTTAAATTAATGGCATACACACAATTTTTTATAAATATTTCATATTATGTTAAAAAATATATTTTTAAACAATTTTTTATTTATCAAGTATAACATTTATTAAATAAATAATCTAAAAACTTATCTATAGGAAGATACCTTCTATCAATCATTTTTGATGTAACCGAGGAGGCAAATATTATTTAATTATTAACGATTTTATATTAATATTTTAAATATTTTGATACAATCGGTAACATCAAAATAAAAGCAATACTTTGAAGTAAAGTGATTCTATGGTAATTTAAAAAAAATTACGTGGCCGTTAATTGGTCTGTCTGCAGCTATCGTAACTTAAACTAGAACAATTATATTACACTAACTACTTTATATTACACTAACATTTTTAACACTAAATACTTATTTGTGCCCTTTGCAGTTGAAGAAGTTGAGAAACTTGGAATAATAGTACAAAAACATACAACGCCGTCTAATTGCCTTCAAATGTTGACAGGAATTCCGTTTGATTTTTGCAAAAAGAATCAACATTGCTATTGATAGAAAAAGGAAATACTACTAGCATTCTTGACACCATTCCTCAACAAAAAACTCTTCACAATCGTGATTTGTATAGTAGCTTTTTTTTAATAGTTTTTACATATTTAAGTCTTAAATGTAAACAGTGCTTAAGTGAATAATAGCATGTATAGCATTAGTTAATATAAAATTCATTGCAGGCATTACGAATCTCTAAGTTACGAGTAGTTAGATTTTTTTTTATTGCATCGGTAGGCGGACATGCATATGGGCTACCTGATGGTAAGTGGTCACCAACGCCCTTAGACATTAGAGATGTTAACCATCGCCTACATCGCCAATGCGCCACCAACCTTTGGAACTAAGATGTTATATCCCTTGTGCATGTAATTACACTCACTCACGCTTCAAACCGAAACACAACAGTACCAAGTACTGCTGTTTTGCGGTAGAATATCTGATGAGTGGGTGGTACCTACCCAGACGAGCTTGCACAAAGCTCTACCACCAAGTATGATAAGATTAAGTTTTATGTAATGCACATTAAGAAGTATAAAACAATTTTGTCAGAATGTTAAAGTAACATTTATTATATGAACCCGAACACTTTCTTAGCGCTCTTACATGAGTGATTGAATTCTATTGTTGAGTTTCTCGAGCAAAAATAAACACTTATACCGGAAATTCGTTGAGTGTTAAAGAGCAATAATATCTTAATGTTGTATCTGATAATAAAAAAACTTTTTAATGTTTATTTTTTATTAAAATAATAGATTATTTTTCTTTTTAAATGTGTCTTTGTTGTTTTCGAATTTCGGCCACGGAAGCTTATATTTTACAAGGCACGTGTGCAAATATAAAACTATGCATTAACACTTTTTCTTGTAGAATAACTTTTGATTTTCCAATTTTGTTGTTTTTAATTATTTAAATGATTTTAACTTCCAATAATCCGGTTCACTTTTAATATGCCACTTATTTATTTGTTTATATCATTATATGGCACTTGTTGAAGATAGTTTATACGCCTTTTCTTTGATCTGTTCGGTCTACAACATATATATCCTGATTCAATCTGAAGGCTGATTCAATAGATCATTATCGTTTTAATTAGCGTCTATTATCTTTGTTGCTCGTATTTTTAAGTTTTACATAAATTTGTTTAAATCAAAGTATTTGGGACGTAATAAACAACGTTTCAACGTCGAAATAACAATTGTTTGCAGAATTGTTGCTAATTCAATAGGACGGAATTTGAGGAGGTAATTAGCGTGATGAAAATAAGGTTAAATGTCCAGTACATGTATAGCGCTAACCAAGGAAGATTTTAAAATCATTAATTTAGATAAACAAGATCGTTAAACAATATGTTATTTATTGATGTCGGTGGCGAAATTTCTGATGGAGAATGTCAAATTAATGATTTCAGAAAGATAGCAATCAGAGTTTAATTAAAGAACCACTAAGATTTTTTTTATTAATAAACAAATTCTCGCGAATTAACAGTTATTATTTAAATTTAGTTATGTTACAATCAAGTAGCCCAATATAACGTCGCTTGTTTGAATTCATAAATAAAATTTGTGACACTACTCTGGAGTGAATAAGCGAGCGTCATTTACAAAAATATATTTTACACAAAATATTGTTTTGGCGCAAAAGGTATGTTTTATTAATTTTTATAAGTTTGTTTTTTTTTTTTTATACTATTTATGTATTGTGACTATTTATGTCACAATGCCAAAAAATAGCACACAGTATAATGTGTTTCACACATGGTGAAAAACACTAAGGCAATTAGGTACATCCCTAGGAGGTAGTCTATCATGACTGATCATCGTTTATGTTATGAAGATCCTGTGCGGTGTAAAGCAATTTTTTTTGTGAACGGTCAGCCTAAGAGTGGCGCGGGCGTGGGAGATGGGCGATTGCCATTAAAGCTCTGCGGCGGACTGGTAGTGATTGATGAAGGCAATCCGCCACTTGTCCGGCCGCGCTGCGCTCTGCGCGGCTTTTAATCGCTGTCGTCACTAGTTGATGTTATAAGACATATTTTAACCGAGTCTTTAAAGTTTCTTTCCGTCAAATATCACGCAAAATGATTTTATGACAAATTTATTTCATAAACCATAATTAATACTTAAGTAACAGCCTGTGAATGTCCCACTGCTGGGCTAAGGCCTCTTCTCCTCGTTGTGAGGAGAAGGTTTTGGAGCTTATTCCACCACGCTGCTCCAATGCGGATTGGTGGAATACACATGTGACAGAATTTCAATGAAACTTGACACATGCAGGTTTCCTCACGATGTTTTCCTTCACCGTCAAGCACGAGATGAATTATAATCACAAATTAAGCACATGAAATTCAGCAGTGCTTGCCCGGGTTTGAACCCACGATCATCGGTTGAGATTCACGCGTTCTTACCACTGGGCCATCTCGGCTTTAATTAATACTTATGATTGCTCTTTATTTTTAATATTTACGTTAAAAATACATAATCAAGTCATACAAAAATTGCGCTTAAAATAACGAACATTAACAGTGTGGTTTCATTCTCCGTTTTTGTGAAAACTTCTGTTTTTCCAGATAGGTAATATTTTCATTAACAGACTTACTGCGGCAGGTATTCTTAATTACGGCAAATTTCTCTCAACATAATGTTAATAATATGGTGAAGTGTAGACAACAGTTTTTTGCTATATTAAATTTGACTTTAACGTACGTCACCGTTCGTAATTTATGAAACACCTCATCCGTTCACCGTTAGTGTTGTACCCATTACTTTAATTGGTTACAGGGTGAGCATGCGTTTCTCTTTAATGAAACCGCGGCATAACAAGTCTGTTGGTATTTATCAATTAAGTTACTTGAAATAAATTTCTACTCCTACGTAATTAATGAACACTTTGCAAACACCTGCGCGTTGAGTTACACGACTTGGATTATCCAGCACATTTGGTAATGGTGAGAACTTTGTTTAATAAGTCACTCGAATACCGGAACATGTGTTTACATGAAAACAACTAATTATTGTATTTAAATTCATATGTAATCTTCGAAAAAGTATTTGTTATGAATACAATATACAAATAAGTGAAAATATAGATAGTAGGATGTTAATAGAACATATAAATAGAATTGAAATAATCTGTATAAAAGTTTTTAAGTTTTTTAGATGCATGTGTTAGATGGGTTTCGATCAAATTGCTCACCTTAAGTTAAGCCCCTTAAGTCCTGAGACTCTTAAAATCTCTTCGAAATTCCTCTTAAATAGCTTGATTGGTGGCTTGAAGCTTTGAGCACTTTTGCCATTGCGATGAGTATCCGGTTTATGTTTAAAAAAGTGATTGGCTTTCTGGTTCATTTATATATTACCTATACATTTAATAGTTGCCCCGTTGGTCTTGTGATTTTATGTAAGGCCGCAGACACGATGGGATTGGGTTAGAATCCCAGGTCGGGCGAATAAAATGTTATTGAGATTTTCCGTCGAAAATCCTTAGTCCAGCCCGGAGTCTGGAAATGTGTGTACTCCCATGCCTCGGAAAGCACGTAAAGCCGTCCTGCGTCTGAACTCTTTCCGGTCGTGTCGGATTGCCGTCTCCTCCGCTTTTGAGAGTTAAAGAATAGAGAAACAAGTGTGTGTACAAACACAGGTGGTTTGTGCACACACTTGTGCACTATATTATCTCCTGCGCAGTTGGCTAATCCCTCTTGCGATTGGCTGAAGTGGCCGAAATCGGTCAGGAGGACTATTATTATTATGTTGTTTTCATTTGGGAATCTCGGTATACACCGGTAAATTAATGTTCACGGACCAAAGTCAAGTGAGCATCATATAGGTTCTAATTTAAAATTTTAAGTATTCTGGTTGTTTGGCAATGTAATGTAATCTTTGTCTGATTGCATAAATTTTCGTACTATCCTACATGTGTTCAATATTGCAGCTTTCTGTAGTTGGATAAACGTATGCAAAGGTAAGTCTAGGGCTTTAAGTGACTGGTGAAGTTGTTGTGGGATAACGCCTGTAGTAGAAAGAACTATCGGTACTATAGTAACTTTTTTAGGTGCCAATTTTTGGTTATTTCATCTTTTAATTCTGTGTATTTTGCTAATTTTTCGGAAATAGTGTTTTGTAAATTATGAGTATTTGGTATAGCAATATCTATGATGTAGCCAGTTTTATTTAGTTTGTCTATAACAGTGATATCCGGTCTATTGTAAGGTATTGTTCTGTCGGTTAAGATAGCTCTGTCAAAATATAGTCTGAAGTTTTGGTTTTCTAAAACTACTTGAGGATTATATTTATAATAAGCTGTACGATTCTGGTAATCTATAAGTTTAAATTTTAAAGCTAGTTTTTGATGTATTATATAGGCAACCTGGTCATGTCTATGCTTGTAGTCAGTTTGAGCTATTGCTTTACATGCTCCAGTAATATGTTGTATGGTCTCAGAAGAGCTATTGCATCGTCTACACATGTCTGTCGGTAAGTTGGAATTTTTTATAATATACTTTTGATAGTTTCGTGTCTCAATAACCTGATCTAGTATTGCAATAATAAAGCCTTCTGTCTCAGGGAAGAGCTCACCACGACTAAGCCATTCGTTCGACGCTAGTTTGTCGACGTTGGGTAGGCTCAAATCCTGATAGTGTCTTCCGTGTAGTGACTTTCGGGCCCACTCGTTTATTTTAGTTTGTCTGTCAGTCAAAGTTTCATTGGTCTGTATGTTATTATCTTTTAAGTTTAATGGTGTAATGTTTTTATCGTTTTCTACTATAGCTCTATGTAAAGTTGATGATGTAGCTTTGTAGTGAAAGAATTCTCGCAGTGTGGTTATTTGCTTGTTATGAAGATTGACAATGTCTATAAGCCCTCTTCCTCCTTCCTTTCTAGGGAGTGTTGTGCGTTGAATACATGAGCGGGGATGATGTTTTCTATGCTTTGTCATAGTAGTGTTTATTGTTCGTTGCAGTTTCTTTAAATCAGATTTTGACCATTTAATAATACCAAAAGAGTAAGTCAATGTGGCTACAGCATAACTGTTGATGGCTTTTATTAAATTTCTTGAATTTAAATTAGATTTTAATACAGAGTTTACTCTATGCTTAAATTCTTGCGTAACTTTCATTTTTGTTTCTTTTTGTAAAATTTGCTTTGATTGATCATAGCCTAAGTATTTGTAGGTTTCATTTTCATCGAGTGGATCGATTTGTGTGCCATTTTGTGTTAAATAACTGTATCTCTCAAATTGACCCGCTTTTACTGAACTAATTTTACATTTGTTTATCCCAAATTCCATACAGATGTCCTGTGAAAACCGTTCAATAGTTTTTGTTATATTTTCTAAATCTTTTTGGGTAGAAGTGTAAAGTTTTATGTCATCCATGTAAAATAAGTGATTTAGTGTAATATTTTGTCCTTCTGTGGGTATGTGTAAATGATATCCTTCTTGCATTGTATTTAATGAATTGGAAAGTGGGTTGAGAGCAAGGCAGAACCAAAGAGGGCTTAGAGCGTCCCCTTGGAATATGCCACGTTGAATTTTTATAGGTGTAGTTTCGACTAGGCCTTTCGTGGTATTAATTCTGAGTCTAGTATTCCAATTGAGCATCGTTCTTTGTAAAAATGATATTATGTGTGGGTGTATTTTGTAAATATTTAGTACATCTATTAGCCAAGAATGTGGTACTGAGTCGAACGCTTTTTTATAGTCTATGTACATGGTATGTAAATCTCTTTTATTTATTTGAACTAGTTTTAATACTACTGAATCAAATGTCAATTGTTCTTTACAGCCTTGACTAAATTTTCGGCAGCCTTTTTGTTGTTCAGTAATAATTCTATTCTTTTCGATATGATTATATATTTCTTGAGCCAAACATGATGATAAGATTTTATATATTGTCTGTAAGCAGGTTATAGGTCTATATTTTGATGGATTGGTATAATCAGATTTGTCTTTTGGTATCATATATGTTGTTCCGGCTGTTATATAATTTGGCATTGATTCTGGGTTTTTAATAAAAGTATTAATAACATTATATAAGTATGGATGGATGAATGTAAATTTCTTATACCAATAGTTATGAATATTATCAGAGCCTGGCGTTTTCCAGTTATGCAACTTTCTAATTACTTCGTCAAAAGTCTCTAATGAAATGAATTCAAATACCATTTGCTGTGTCTCCTTATATCTACTTTGTTCTTTATTAATGCATTCATTATTATTATTATGTCTTACTGGGCATTCCCAAATATTAGCCCAGTAACTCCTAAATACTTCTGGTTCAACAGAATTTTGAGAATTAGTTGAGTTTGTAGACGCCTGATTAGTAGTGATGCTCTTTAGATCGCGGTAAAATTGTTTTTCATTATTTATAAAGTTAATATTTTGCGTTTTACGAAGTGTGCATTTATTATATCTGGCTAGACGACTACTGGTTACTGTAAGTTTTTGTTTAAGAGTATCTAAAAATTGCAATAGAGTAGTATTAGTTTTTTCATGCGTGGAATGAATTTTATATTGTTCAAGGATAGCTGTGACATGTTTTGTTAACTTTCTGTTTCTATTACCGTTCATGTATTGTGTTAGTCGTCCTATTTTATTCCTTAAGTCTCTTACTTTTCTTTCGAGTCTTATTTGCCACTTTGGTTTCCTTTCCTGATTCTGGCTGCTACGTTCTACATGTGGAATTTGTATTTTAGCTCCATTTAGTTTTGCTGCCGTCCATGCAGCACAGTAGATAATTGTTTGTAGGGATTTAAATTCTGTTTGTTTATTTATGTACTCGGGTAGTATTTTTTGATTAATATAATTTACTATTACCGCTAATTTCTTTGATGACTTTTGTTTTGGTATAAAATACCGATTAGTAGGATTTGTTTGGGTATAATAGTCTATTGTTTGTTTAAATATTTTCTCAATATCGTCATTTATTATTTGTGGCTGTTGTAAAGATGACCGCGTATCCGCATGATGTATCGTAGTGTTATTATTATTTAAATTGGTATTAATGAACTCGGGATTATTTTCTGTTAAATTATTATTCACCGTTGTATCTATTGTGTTAATTGTTAATTGTAAATCTTTAGCTATATTTTGTTTTAATTGTTCAAGACGCTCATTACTGATATATTTATTGTTCATAATTGCCCTTCGTTGATCTGCTATTCTCTGTTCGGATAAATGTGAAAGGGTTGGAAATAGCTCGATAAAATTCTCATGCAATTGCTTCCTATATGCTGTTAAATTAGTTTCCATTAATGTGACTCGATAGTATATATTAATAATAGCTTCATTATGTTCCTTACTTCAGTGCATGCGAGTGTGTACTGGTGTTTGTGTTAAGAGTGTATTGTTTTGAGTGGAATGACAATTTTGAGTAGATTGAAGTTCTTTGTTAAATGTCTGTAAATCGGATCTTATTTCGTCATATATTCTCTTAATAGTATGCTGTGACAATAATTTGTTACGTATAATTGTTCGTCGTTGATCACCAACGCGTTGTCGGCTTACTTGCATGTGAGGATATTTTTCAAGAAATTTTGTATGTAATGGGGATAAATAGGCTGCAGTGTCTGTTTCCATGGTGGTTAGTTAGAGATAAGTGCGCAGTATGAACTCATTCATGTCTGGCGTCCATTTTTTGCGCTTAGCGCTTACGGTGGGCACAAGTTGTTCGACATCAAGCGTCTCTTGTGCAACAGTCGTATGCGATATACTACTAGTGGTGGAATATGGGGGTCGATAAGGTGTTCCTGTGGAACTGTCATCGGCTGTAGTAGACTTTGCGATGGAAGCCCGCCTGTTCAACTTCTCATCGCCGATGGATCGCATGCTGTCACATCCAGCATCGGCTCCAGATGTGCCCCGGCGCCCCCCGGGTAGCGACCGTAAATTGTACACTCGATTAAACATTTCTCCATAAAAAAGGGGGTTTGGGATCGTTAGTAGGAAGGTATAAATTTTTGCGTCAGATGTTAGTGACTGTAAATTTGGTATCTCCCTAACGGGGTAAAAGGTGTATAGATGGTTAACCTTGTTAATTGTACCTGCTTCCCGTAAGCCCCCCCACCACGACAAGGTGATCCCACGGGGGGGTTATTATTATTATTATTATATTTAATAAATCTCTTAATAAAAAATCCCACTTTGCAAAACATAAATATTTGCAAAGACTTTGGCAGATAACTTCAACGTCTCTCGCAATATATGCCATGATTGAATTTCTCTGTAGCAATATTTAAGGAATGCATCTCGATATATGTAAATAAATCTGTTAAAATCCGAGTGATTGATTACTGCAGGCGAGCTTAGACCCATACGGCGGGTAATCGGCGTGTTATCTTGAGCAGACTTGACACGCCTGGCTCGATCAAACTGAAAAAGATTAACATGTTCACCACAAATTGATGCTGAAATGTTAGCAAATCCTGTACTAAGATTTTAAACACGCTCCTTAAAGCAATTAACTCTGGCATGTGAACTTTCTGAGGAGCGCTCGAGCTCCTACTCGCTTTAAAATTGGCTACTGCTGAAAGTTACCAAGTAAATATCGGCTTAGTTTCGCGCCAGTGGATATAGCGACAAAATAATTCTACGGTTACTCTGCCGGCAAAAGGAAAATTACCAGATTAAGCTTAAAAATAATTTTCGAAATTCCTCGAAGGTTTTATTGTGTTAAATGCTTTTTTTCTGTATACTTAAGAAAAGGCGCGTTTTTTGCCTGAGTTGACTGTAATACAATTCTCGTCTTTAACACTTGTTTTTATTGTGGGCGGCCGCGTTATTTTCAGGCTTATTTGGTTACGCAAGCGGCCCGCACACAGAGCGAGGGTGATTGGACATCAATCACTGGCGTGACACGCAGAATCTTTGTTGTCGTTTCACATTTTGCTGCACACTCTGATACCGCTGCTGATCTTCATATAAAAAAAGCGTTGCTAAATATTTTTTTATTCATTCACGAAGTTATCACGGTTAAATACGTTCTTTTGAGACGTATAAAGACGTCCCTTGACTAAGAAGATCAAAAGGCTATTAGTATTTTTTCATGATTTTTTCAAATAAGAATATTATCTTTGATCGTTTGCGAGTATCTCGTATGACGTATCAATTTTCATTTTAATAAGTTACGATATTTATACCGATTTCTTGTCAGTTTATTTTATGTGAGACAATTTTGGCACACGTTCATAGAGGGAAATTTTACAAAGTCTATATCTTGTTTGGTTATAATGTTTGCAAATGATCTGATTTAATTTCAAGTGGAAAAAAAAATTGTATATTTAACATTAATTTGTATAATTTTAAGTTATCATTGATTTAAATTTACGAGTAATTACGTCATTTCTTATGTACGTATATTTTTTTATTTAAAACAGGCTGGGAAATGGGCTTCCTGATGGTTAGCGGCACCACCGCCCATGTGGTACTGTAAGAATTGTTAATGATCCCTTACATCATGAATGCGCCACCAAACTTGGAAACTAATATGTTCTATAATTTGTATCGTAGTTACACTGGTTAACCGCAGTACTAAGTATTGTTATTTGTACGGTATTAATATTAAAAAAATAAAACCGGTTTAATTGGAGAATTAAAACTGTTTTGCATAGAAATTTGTAAAGTTTCACTAAATTATTAGAAATCAAATTAACTAAGCGCCTGAGTGTACTTGTGAGTTTTTTCAAATTAATAAAGCAAAACTTTTATAAGGGGAAAATGCAAATATTTTTTAATTACGATCATTTGTTTAAGGTAGTCCAAGGTAAATGGAATTTAAATATTCCATCTAAGGAAGCTATAAAAGCTGCTTTAATAATTATTCTCCTGTATATTAAAACTTGTTCAATTTTTAATAAACATATCTAGTTTATTATTACACTATAAGCAAAAAAATACATTTTGACAAACATATTATAACATATTATGTTCTTCCTTTACGCAAAGTGAAATAACGAATATTATTTATTTTCTTAAAATTGGTGGTCGCTTATATGTGTTGATGCATATACGTATTTTCATAAACAATGCTTGACGCGTAGATATTATTAAGTCATGTGAGCAGACAACATTACAACAAGTCGTTAAATTATTTATTTATCAAATTAATTAAACTAAAAAGTTCTGCTAGTAAAACTTGTTTAAATTTGTAAAATTATGAATGTTAAAATTACAAAACATATTTTGTAGTTCTACATTTTTCAAGTATCAAATTACGATACAAACAGTAAATTAAGCCGTATCCATGTGGTCTGACGGATTTAATTGCAAAACTTTGAGTGCAAATGCAATGTTTTATATATTACTGCAACGAATATTGCACGTTGCAAGCTTATGTACTTAATTTAATTAATATTATGAGCTGGCTTCTAGCGCAGAAATCATTTCTTAACTTTATTTAATGAATATGTTTAAATATCGATGTTAAGTGTTTTGTGCTTTTAAGTGACAATTATGTATATATACCTTTGTTATTAAGTTCCAAAGCTTTCTGTTGCTTGGAGTAAAGCACGTTCCGTTTTATGTTATTATTCAATTACTGGTACTAAATAAGAGGAACAATCACGAACGTTGCAAGTTGTCTTCCGACTTTTGTATCGAAGCCGGCAAATTTTATTTAAATATGCGACGTTGTTGTCGTGTTTGTGTTCCATTAAATTATACGAACGTCGGGTTAGGTTTGTTAAGGTAAACATTTTGCGCTACCTCCGCCATTGTTCCGCCAACCAGCAAACTCCAATGACATTTGATTAAAATGGAAATTAATTGTACAAACATTAACATAATAAGTTGTTTGTCCCTTTATGCATTGTCATATTAAGTAGCTATTACCTGCTAATTACTAATTAATGTTAATATTATATTTTTTTATCTTGCAGAATAAACTAATGCTCCACATTCTAACATATGACTTTATTGAGACGGAAACATGATTTGGGTATGTTTATGATATACCAGATAGATCATAGATAAGCCTTACGTTAATGATATTAACATAATGTAACCGATGTATAATAACAGTGGCCACGAGCACGCGAGAAAGGTGTATCAGGATGAGCTGGTGGCGTATGGGGCGGTGTGCGTGCGCAGAACAGCGGGCCGCGTGATGCGCGGGAGCGCGCGCGTAGCCGGCGGCGCGACGCCCGCGCCCGCGCCCGCCCTGTGCGCGTGATGCGCGCGGACCTCGCCGCGCTCTACGCGTGGCTCGTCTGTTGCGCAGCCGCTCTGTCTACGCATAAATACAGCACGCGTGTGATTCGTACCAAGTACGGTCCATTGCGCGGGATCGTAGTGCATTCACATCCGCAAGTGGAGGCGTACCTTGGCGTTCCTTACGCGACTCCACCCCTAGGAAGTCTTAGGTAATTAAATAATTAATGCAGTACCTAAAAAAAATTAAAACAAAATAACATGTAACCTCTTCCGTGTCAGGTACATGCCGCCTGTGACACCATCACAGTGGCGTACGACTCGTTTGGCGGACGCGTTAGGATCCGCGTGTCCGCAAGTGCCCCCTGCGGCCGGACCGCGTGAAGAAGCGTTGCTCATGCATCCGCGTGCTCGTATCCGTCAACTGGAGAGATTGTTGCCCATGCTTGTGAACCAGAGCGAGGATTGTCTCTACGTGAACCTCTATGTGCCTGTTAACGGTAAGCTTAAAGCGCCTGGTTTCCCCAACCATCAGAATCCCAGCGCTTTTTTGTTTACATTGATATTTATAATTTAAAAACTTTATTTTTTTTGCAGTAATTTAATATGATCACATTACACGCATGTATAAATAAGATAACATTTTATAACCAGTTAACTTAATTTTTAGTTCATAAAGGAAGTTCACATTATATATACCTAATGTATGTAATATGCTTTACATTACGGCTCGATAATATCACAGTCATGTGAGCATCATATTCGAGTTGCCGCGTATTCCCATGATACAGCTTTGAAAGGAATCTATGAATATTGCATATTCAACGCCTATTTGTAAATTAGGAGTCTATGCCTAATATATTTTATTTAATTATCTGTAATATCTGTGTCATAATTTTATAATGTATTTAATATGAAGATATCTTTAATGTTTTAGTATATAAAGTTCTTTATTTAAATTTTCTTAATTTGTGTCTGCAACGTATCTCGTGCCAGTTGGTGAGTTAAAACGTCATAAGGAAATTTGCACGTGTTAGATATTTTTTTCCACTTCCACCAATCCGCAGTGAAGCAGCGTAGCGGAATAAGCTCCAAACCTTCTCCTTAAGAGACAAGCACATTAACAGTATTATATCTATAGTTTTTTTTTAAAGAATATTACGCCTGAAAAAATGTAATTCTATTGTAAATAAACATATGACATTAAACATGATTGATAAATATTTATATTTATAATGAAACAATCGTATTGTAATTGAACTGTTTCTGTTTGGGCGACGATTCAATGAGTTTTCGGGTGCCCTTTAATCCTCGCCAGTTATTCATTATTTATTCAAAACATTTCACCACAAATTCAGAGGCCGTTAAATAAGCCGCTTTTCAAATATGTATCATTCTGCTATTGGCGGGTTATAAATTTAAAATGTTTTATATATTCATTACAATCGTTATTTCTAATAAATATTTTTAGATATCATATTATATTCATGGTTTTGCAAATTGTATACGATGTTCGTTATACCCAATTAAAGTATCACGAAATAATAATTAATAATAATACGAGATTATTTAGATGATAAAAAAGTTTAAAAATGATCGTCGTTGATTGTTATGGACGATTTCTTGAATGAATAATTTTTAATTTAAGCTTCATTTGAAATAATTGATTGATATATGCTGTTTGGAATAAAATTGTTTGAAGTATTTTGAAATATTTAATAAACAATATAACTTATTTATTACGACAAAATACAAAACCGTAAGCATTTTTTTCTTGCAAGCTAGACTAACATTAAGTAAACTAAGTGTAAGAGAAGAAAATGTAAGTGTTATTCTTTTTTAAACTATTACTTAGAAGCGTGGTGCTTGTTTTATTTTTTTAATGCTATTATACAATTTAATTACTTTTACTTACAAGTATAAAAATCTATTTGACATTGTATTACTCATTTTTTGGTTCAGTTATATTAAATCTTTCTAGTATATAACATTACTGGCTCATTTAATTACATTATATTATCTTCGACCTCAATACCCGAGAGAGCGCGACCGTGATCAAAAGTTTTCGATTATTAATTAAAAAAATGTGTTTTTATTTTCCATTTTTACTAACAGAAAAAAATATTATTTAATTTATCTTTCTTCTGACCTTTTGAAAATATTCAAACATATATACGTTGTGTATGTATGCATACATATACCACATGCATACATATACCACATGCATACATGATGAAAACGCAAATACACTAGGAAGTTAGCAAATTTTAGTTATAAATACAGTCAAGGCTTAATGTTAAAGTGTATCCTTAGCACTAGGAAACAGATACGAGTATGTAAGTCGTAAAAAGTAAGTTTTTAATGGGCATTAATATGAAATCCTTTTAAAAGGAGGTTGTAATAATTATCCATGAAGAGCAGGAGAGTGAAAACCAAGAGCCATTGAGAAGCATATACGCTGGCAGGAAGAAGGGCGGCGTAAAGGGTGTCGAGGCCTCAATTCCGTAGTGCATTGCAGTGCATATAGTTCCCTGCAAGCAGTGCGGAAGTGAGGCAGAGACCTCCTTGAACATCGTGACGTCGAGCTCGTGGAACTAAAAAACAATGAAGAAGCGTCGATGGATAACTCCAATGAAGTTTTTGTGGAAGCAACTATTTCACTCATTAATCTACTTTATGTGAAGACGAATGAGTTGTTGTGTTTATGTAATTACTTTCAAATGCCATTTCATTTTCGTTTCGTCGTTCGGCGTTTAAATGCTATACTGAAATTAATTTCAGAAATGTATTAACTTAAAATATTTACACATGTTACGACTATGTTTAAATAGTATGCCATCAACATGAAATAGTTCTCTATGTTGCAGTATATATAGCATGTTAATTTCGATGTTACTACATATTTTTTTCAATTGAATGTTAATATGCCGTTTCTCGTAATGACGGTCCTTTCTGCGTTAGAAAATTGCTCTTCACGGTTCTTTAGACATTTTTAATACGCAGGTATAGAGGGGGAGAGCGAGGGAGCAGGTCTGCCGTGCCTTGTGTTTGTGCACGGGGAGTCTTACGAGTGGAGCTCGGGTAATGCATACGACGGCACTACGCTCGCGGCACACGGAAATATCATTGTAGTTACTATCAACTTTAGACTAGGTGTACTTGGTAAGTCATTTACTGATATTGTTATTTTGAAGATACACAAAGCTTTATTATAGAATATATTCCTTTTAATATTTGCGTGTATAATCTTTTATGAAGATAGTCTGTAGTAACTTGTAATATCTACACAATATCTACCATCTACAAAGCTCTTGTGTATTTAAAGTCCAAAGTAAATTTTAACACCTAATATTGGCAAATCGCTTTGAGCTCTTCTTTGCTTGAGGCTAAGGAGTAACTACTAAATTTATGGGAAATTACAAAAGGACTCAAGTTTATAGTTAATTATCGACGTCTCATACTTTGATGAATAAAAATATTTACATTTTATATTGTTAAAAATCATTGAATTATTTTAAAGAGTATTTTATCTTGGAGCTATACTAATGCTTAGGTAAATAATTAACAATTAATTGAAGCTTAATTTGCACAACACAAAATAACGTAAAGATTTCTGACTCATGACATTGTCATGATAGAGAGACAAGCAAAAAAAGCTGTCATCTTCGTCAATAGTATCATCATTGGTATCAATGTATGAAGTAAAAGTATTGGGTTTATCTTGTATATCGATGTTATAGGAAATGTATATGTTCAATATTTAGCTCGCATCTTAATAGGATATGTTACTGCCGCAAAATCGTGGTCATTAATTAATATGGAAATGGGAATGTCCGATAGTACTCACTGATAAGTGATCCCGGGCTTGTCGTGACGCGCGGATGGCATCGCCCGCAAATTGACGCATTTGGTGCGAATTACCCGCATACGATGTTATACGTCACCATACAAGCCATCAACAACGTGTTAATGTTTATCACGAAATTGCAGACATCAATTATGTCATATTAAATAACCTTTGCTTTTGTTAGCGCTCTAACAATAGACCGATATCACTCTTTGTCATTTGATCGACATCACTAAAACTATTTTTTGGATTTGTTTTTATCAATTTCCTAGGTTTTCTCAAGACTGGTGCAAAAGGATCTGCACAGGGTAATTTTGGGTTAATGGATCTTGTAGCTGGTTTACATTGGCTACGAGAAAATTTACCAGCTTTCGGAGGAAACCCTGAAAAAGTTACTCTCATGGGACACGGTACTGGAGCAGCGCTTGCCAATTTTCTTGCTGTCTCTCCGGTTGCCAGAGGTTAGAGTTTTTGTTGATAATATTTTTTTAAATCAATTTTTAGCAAATATTCTGAGCAAAAAATACCTTGTGGCACAGTTATATTTTAAAAACAATTAACTCTCGGAATTTAATTATCAAAAATTTTCTTGTTCTTTCAAAAAATGATACAATGAAATAAAATTGCGAGGGTACGCTTCCGTAATCGCCATTACCGAGACCGCGTTTTCCACAAATAGCAGTCGTTCACGAATGATGCATGGGTCTCCTATTGTTTATAATTAGACCGGTTCATGGCAGATTTCATTATATTTTCGTGTCAAGAGCCTCGTTTGGACCCTTCGTCACTTAATGTAATTATAATAGCCCTCGGTAAGAGGTACAAGGCTGAAAACCTAATATAATTCGATTAATTTGACAAAAAGTAAGTCATTAATAAATCCAAAAATTCCTTTTATTTCAGGTAATTGCTTTACTTTTATTCAAACCAAAACGTGTTTGGCCAATAGATTTCATTAGCCAGTTGATCCTCCTCGGAAATAACGAAATTAAATTACCGTATCTGTTTCAGAACTACTGAAGCGCGTCGTCTTGTTAAGCGGGTCGGGGCTTAGCTCATGGGCATTGCAGAGGGAACCGCTCACGATAAAACGAAAGGTAGAAAAATGTATAAAGTGTTTGCTTTGAGTGAGCTGCTGAAAGTCATTTAAGTAAATTAGTTAAAATAATCTGCAAATACTGTTCTATGTGGGCTGTAGGTTTTATTTCGTTAAAATTCCTTCTCCATGGCTACATATTTTAGTTTCACTATTTAAATTTATATTTAGGTAGCGGAACAAACTGAATGTCACGGGGATTTGCTTGAAGACGACTTGGCGCCATGTCTACGCAACAAGCCGCTCGCCGAACTGCTCGCGATTCGACTCGACCCGCCTCGCTTTTTACCTGGATTTGCGCCATTTGTAGACGGAACTGTTATCGTGAATCCCTCTTCCGTAAGAAAGTTCATAAAATGAAATTTGTTGTTTATTAGACGTTCAATTTATTTCCAATAGCTTTTACGAACATGTAGTTTCTTGTTTGATGTTATAACTACTTTCTTGTAAAAGAAATTGAATTTAAAAATATAATTATAATTTTTATAAATAACAATTAAAATATTATAATGTTAACAAAGAAAAAAAACAAACTCAAAAAATTAATTTTAGTTTTTGTTTTTAGCATTTTAAGTTAAAACTTTATATAATTCAATATTTCTCTAAAAGTAGATAATTTTCTCCACATATTATAATGATAGAACGCTTTGATGAGGATATAATAGTTAACCGTTGTAGTAATATTATTTACAGAATATTTAATTAAAATTATTTACGAGTGTACTACATATTTTTCATATTTACGTTGTTTTATGATAAAAAAAATAGGTTGCGAAATGAAAAAAACATCAAAGTACACTTTCGTTCAAGTAGGCTCTTTACAAGCACTTTTGAATCGTCGTTTTACATTAAAATATAAAGTTACCATCGGGTCAGAATTTAGCTTCTACCGAACAAATTTATCTTTTATCAAGTAATACGCTTTATTTATTATTGTTTCAATTTCAATATGACATATTAATATATTAATTGACTAAGCTAAAGACTTAAATGGTATACCAATAGACGCGTTAATTAAATTTTAACTATAGGCACCTCCGCCGAGTGACAATTCCCGACTTGGCGCGGGTGCGGCTGCCGTGGCGAGCGCTGCGGGACACGAGCTCGCCGACTTTCCGCACAGGGAGCTATTGTTCGGTCTGACCACAACAGGTAACTTGTTGTAAATAACGGTAATATATATCTATGATTTTTGTAATAAAACGAGGTTTTGTTTCCGCGTAAATTTAAAACAAATAAACGTTGAATTTGTTACATTACAATTTGATTATTAATGTAAGGAAATAAAAAAAATACGTTCCGTGAAAGAAATATATATATATGATTATTAAAATATGAAAAAAGCTTTAGGTTATAAGCTATAATAGAAGTCTGTCAATAACTATGAAGAATGGTTTAACATTTTAGGAAACTTTCCCACTTTTTAATTAAATATGAATGCCGCGCGCGCTCATAAATTTATGCAAATGAATGACATGCCATTACTTGCAGAATCTTACTTGGAATTCAATGCTCAAGACTTGGAGTTTGGCTTCAACGAGACTCGGCGGGACCGCATTCTGCGCACCTTCGTCCGTAACGCCTACTACTACCACCTCAATGAGATTTATTCCACCCTCAAGAACGAGTACACGGACTGGGACAAACCTGTGCAGAATCCGCTTAGTGTACGAGACGCTACGCTTGAAGTAAGTTTTAATTCATTCTAAATCTGAAAACACGATGAAATAACGTCGTTATGGAAATAAGAAACTGCTTGGTTTTGCTTTAAATAATTGACAATTGGTATGTTTCCAAAGATTTCAACCTTATTTCAACCCATGTTGAGCTAAGTATATTCTAAAATATGTGCAATGTATGATGATATGTCAATCTTTTTCTAAAACCTTGAAATGCCCAAAA
Source organism: Nymphalis c-album (assembly GCA_963151315.1). Taxonomy (NCBI): domain Eukaryota; kingdom Metazoa; phylum Arthropoda; class Insecta; order Lepidoptera; family Nymphalidae; genus Nymphalis; species Nymphalis c-album. Next base: position 8,451,342 of record OY720590.1, on the reverse strand, counting down.
AATTTTTTCATTGATTTTATTATTACCCTTAAAACAAGTGAGACGTGAAAAATTAATTTCACTTTATCTCTACACTTCCAACGGAAATATCTTGTATTCGTGCGTTCTACGATCCATTTTTAACGGTCATTCTTTTGTTCTCTGGTTCCAAGGGCGTAGGCGCAAAAGGTGGAGGCCCAATTCGCTGTACGTGACCCTAGGCGTGATGATTAATGAACTACGTATTCGTCCCTGACTTCCTTTTTAATTTTTTAACAAAGGAGATAACTACTTATCACAATTGATTGCAATTTCTCACGTCGAGAAGAAATTATGACGAGATATTGTAGTTAATAATATTACAAAGAATATATTATACCGATATATATCGTGCACGTAGCACGACAGTAAAAAAAAAAAAAAATGCGAATTTGTTCCCTCGAGCTGTTTCATCAATTTTCTCAATAACCAAAATGTATAAGAGAAAAAATGGACCGAGATTTTAAAAGTAGAAGAAAAAATCTTCAAAATACTATTTTTTTATCTCGATATGAGTTAGATATAGTTTAGTAAATTATTTTTATCAAATCATAGGTTTTTTCACAGAATACCATCACTCCTCGTAAAACATAAAAAATGCATGAGGGAACTATTCAAGGCTCTGTTTTATCACGAGGCGTAAAAATTTAGAACAAAACCCTTTGGAATATTAGTGAAAGCGACCTGGATGTTTGATGGATATTTAATAATTTTTTATTAGAAATTTCTCTCACGACATATAAATAACTCAAAATTTTCTTCTACAAAAAAAATGTGGAAATTTATGCTATAACAAATGAAATACAATGTTTTCTCCCAAGCACAACTATTCGTGTCTATAAAGACAAATCTTCTTATCATTATAAATCCTGAAATTATTCAAGACAGTTGTAAATAAATAACTAAATATATACTAGATAGGACTAGAGAGATCAGCCATCGTCATGTCGTAGCTGTCGTTCCGGTATCACAGACGATCTTAATTTAAGCCTCAAGCGGTTTTCGCAACTCATCGATCGTTCTTGTGATGTACAAAGGAACTTAATGACGCTCGTGTACGTTGAATACAAGATGGCAACCTTAAAAGGCTTTGTTATAAAATACTTTTATCTTCCATGAAATTTATGATGCCATCAACATCATAATTAATTCGTTATCTTTTTTATGGTGATTTTAAAAATTAACGAGTTTTGATAGACTATTAAAAATTATTCTTTACTGTTTTATAAAATGCCATATTATTGTATTTTATAATTATTATATTTGAAAATTTATTTAGTTTGGCTTAAAAAAAACATTTTTTAAATTTCTTTATGTGGCTGCCATTTTGAACACTAGTTTGGTTGTAGAATTAAGTAAAAATTTACTGCAATATTTGATCTATTGACAGGTGAAATAAAATTTATAAAGCTTTTAAATAAGAAATATTTATAGATTTGTACAAAAAAATGAATGGAAGAGGGAACAATCGCTTATCGAAATCTAATAAAATTGATTTGAATTACACACGTATGATTATTATTATTTACTTACAAAGAATGTGGAGGTCATTTATTGTATAATTTAAATGATTTTTTTTTCTTCTTATATATATTATTATTAAGTTAAAATAATGTATTGCTCTGGAGAATATTCCAATCATTATTTCGTTTAGCGAAACCAATTAGGCTGATACTATATTTTAGTAAATTTAGAGACACCAATAAATTGGTTTTAATTATTGAAATAGGCCCAATAAAACAAAATACGAAGGGTAATTATGATTGTCGTTTATTAAGTAAATAAATGTGTTTAAATGAATGCCTATTTCAATAAATAATAATTAACGTAGATTTACATTTGATAATATACGACCTAATAGACTGGAAAGTGATAAATTAATACACACGACGTGAATAAAAGCCGAATTTATTTCGATTTGGGTTAATAAAGTTCATAGTAACAATCGTCCTCTCCGCATTTGCAATTTGGATGCATTAATTCTGTTTGATTGTGACAGACGTAGCAAACAAGTACAGGTTAATGCATTTTATAAATTGAATAGATACTATTAATTAATTTATTATTATTCCAATAATGAGACGTAGCCGTGTGTTTATCATACGTTCAAATTTTAATTAATTTCATAGCTCAAAATTGTGCTTTATGCTTGGCGATGTCAAAATGTAAATATATATAAGTATTGAAAAAATATTGCTATATAAAAAACAATTACATAATTATATTAAATGATATGCTAACTAAAGTCTACGTGAGAGCGAATAAATCTTAGTACGGGTAAAAAGTATGTATGTATCGTTTTCAAAACCTCGGCGACAATCCGGGGTTGTCGAAAATGCTTAAAAATTTAAATTAACTTATTTATAGATAAATACACTGACTCGTTGGTCTAGTGGTACATGTAAGGCTGCAGACACAGGTGGTTCTGGGTTCAAATCCCAGGTCGGGCCAATAAAAGGTAGCAGGTAGCAGCCCGGAGTCTGGAAGTCTGAAGTGTGTACACTTCCGTGCCTCGGAAAGCACGTGAAGCCGTTGGTCCTGTGCCTGAACTCTTTCGTTATACTTCTATGTTAAACGAAATCGTAATTTCTGTGTGACTCCGAAAAAAAACCTTTTTATAATATTAAAAATTGGATTGTAATTAAAAAGAACGCTATATGCTTTTTGACGGTATTTTTTTTTAATTTTATATAACGTCCATACGGGCCAGGTCCCGACAGGTCGTAGCGTATTTATTTCGTTCACTTTGTGCACGATAATTAAGCGTACAACTTGTTGAAGGTTCTAAGCGACGGTCGGACCGCAGCTCCCTTGATTAGACTCGGCTACCTCCATGCACTGCGCGGCGGTGTGACGTATTTTACACATTTTCACCATCTCTCGCAGGATAAAGACTACCCGCAGGTAAATTAATTTTCTATTTTAGTATTAACTTTTATAATGTATGGGAATTTTAATTTTGTGTATTTACAGATTTTGAAATGAATATTAACTCGTGGTTGGGAATATCATATTTTTATTTTATATTCATAATACATGTATATAACGTATTTTCCATGATTTTTTTGATGATATATAAATATTCGTAAAAACCTATTCAATTATCCTGTAAATAATATTTTGGTTTGTGTTGAAAACGTATTAATGAATAGTTCGGATTCTCTTTAATATATTTATTACTTTCATATATTTATTTAAAAAACTGCCTTTATAGTCTAGTAGCTAGCGTGTTGCGGGTTATAATGATGGAAATTAGTAGCAGCCCGAAGTTAAGAAGATGACATTGAATATATCTTATGCGTCGGATAGCTAGCACTTAAAGCTGCTTTTCCATCTCATTTCTTTTTGGTCAAGTCGAATACTTGTTCCAATGAATAAGAAGATTGTGGCATATTAAAAATATCTGTTAACAGAGAAAAATCATTTTTTTCTTATTTTTAAAATGTTTCTAGAAAAATCTGTGTTTATTTTAAAAAATTTAGCGTCCTGTTAGAAAAAACTTACGAAAATGAACAAAAATAAACTATTTTAAGATGAAGTCTTGCTTAAAATTAGTTTAGTCAAGTATTCCTTTAATCTGAGTTGTACGTTACTTTAGAATGTAAATATAAAAGGCTACGAGGAAATGAAATATATTCATCATAATTACAAAAAATTCAGGCTAATCTTGAAAAATTACGATAAATTGTAAACAACCAGCATTCAAAGACAAGATGATTTCTGTTTAATATATTAATAAATGTATGGTAATCTTATTAAATAAAACTGTGTATGGTATAATATATTAATACATTTATTTCATCATATTATTAGAAGCTACCTTTTTTCACAATTTCGCGATAGTTTATTGCAGTGACTTAGTTACAGCAGAATTCCAGAATTCATTTTATGAGGTGACCGTTAATTTTTCATTTAATTAACACAAAAAAGCAATAGCCTGTAAATATCACACTGCTGGACCTCCTCTCCTTCTTGAGGAGAAAGTTTGGAGATTATTTCACCATATTGCTCCAAAACGGTTTGATGGATAAACATATTGTGGGTTTTCATCCAATACACGATGCTATGTTAATGTCTTCCTTCATTGCTGAGGACGACATGAATTATAAACACAATTTAAGCATTTGATAATTTATTGGTGCTTGTTTGGGCTCAACCCGAAATCTTCGATCAAGATTCCCTTGGAATATACAATACACAATCTTATATAAAAGGAATCAAATCAAATGGAAAATAATAGATAGATTCGTATTTGTATATTTTTTCGTTTTACCCTTGAGGCATATGTGAATGTTTCTTTTATTTTAGTTATATAAGTTTTCTTATATTTTTGCTTGCGTCCTCGCGTTATTATACGGAACAAAAGTCTTCCGTCTATTCAATAAGACGTTATTATTATAAATATTAAGATGTGTGAGTCTTCTCTTTATATATATCTTTAATAAACATACAATTGTCGGGTAAAATTCCGCCATGTTTGTATCCGCTAATCGGCGTGCTAGAAGCCGTTTGTCCAGCAATGGGGTATTTAAAGGCATTCACACGTGTAAGAAATATACATGTCAATGTTTTTGATACTTTGAAATCGTTGCGTGATAAATAAAGTCGTCCAATACATTGAAATAAAGTAATATAGTTCATCTGATTGAATTTCCGCGGTTAGCCGCGGGCTGTTATTGAATTTTTTGAAAAAAACCCAAATGCGCGGACCTCTGGATTTCCAACTAATTAAGGCAGTTAAGATATTATATTAGAATTTACATTAACTTTATTTTTTATTATTTCATTTGTTTTTTTATAATAACTATTGTTAACAATATTAAAATATTGGATGTTCTAAAGAGATAAATATTAAAATACAGGAATAAAAAAATGTGTTCTATTTCAATTTTAAAACTTAAAAGTAAGATAATCGCTTTTTTTCCAGGAAAAACTAGTTAACTTAAGCTTTAGTTTAAAAAATCCAATACTGTTTTAGTTGAAACAGTATAAAAATGATATTTTATTCATTCGTAGCGTCCAGGATCGGTTCATGGCGAGGAGCTTCCGTATTACCTTGGAATGCCACTATCCCTGTCCCACCATCAGCAGAACTTTACGCAGATTGAGCAAAAACTATCGAAGCTGTGCATGCACTACCTCGCGAATTTTGTAAAATATGGGTAAGAATTTTTATATCTCTAACAAATATCTACATACAAAGCGCAGAATAAATAAAATCCATTCATCGTTGAAAATATAGACGTTAGAAATTGAACAAGTTAGCATTCGTAGCAAATAACCAGATTCTACAAAGTGGTTGACCTCTAACAAACCATCGCTGGAGCTCGAAAATGAAACTGTAACGATGCAGTGTATACCGTAGACTGAATAAAATGAAGTTTAGTGTATGGCACGAAGGTAAGTGAGAACTATTTAAATGGGAATAGTTTTATTTGTATAGAGTTAATTATTTACTAAAACAAAATTATACGTATAATTGTATGCTAAGGTTCATTTTATCGAGTATTGATTGTTGTCATGGCGAGTCATTTAAGAGAAGGTGAAAAAAAATGTTTATAACTTGGATGTATATATTTTTTTATACTGAAATACATGGTGGTCAAGCCTTGTGGAAGCTCATCTGAGGAGATATCACCTACTCATCACATATCCTAGCGTTAAACAACAATAAATAGTCTGTCTAACGTCACCGGGCGAGGGCGATTAGTACATTCCGCCTTAAAGTTATTTTTAAAAATATACTACTAACCCTTATTAGGTTAGGTAGTTATGAAAAGTGTATAAAAATATGATTCTATTTTTATAAGATAGAAGTGATGGCGGTTAAATTTTATACATTTTATTGGTTTTTCTAATCTAACCTTACAGATAATTACAATATATAATAAAACATTTTATTTTGTATATTTAGCGTAAAAATAAATTTGTAAGCTCCGATTGTAGCAATCTTAGCGTACATATTTCGAGATAAAATAAAAATCGTAGATTATTTTATACTCGCTTTCATTAATCACATCCAATTAGTTAGAACGAAATTGAGCTGGGGATTTAGATTTCAACTACATCTTGAGAATAATAAATCTGGAGATGATTAATAAATCCATTTTAATGTAGACTGAATTGACTGTTGACAATTTACTAAAGTTTATTTTGTATAATAATGTAGTCGACATTTATCAACAGTTTTTATTTATAATTTTGTCTGTCATTTCAATAAAGCTGTTGTCAAAATATCATACATAATACTGAAATGATTTGATATTAAAAAAAAAACAAATATAATATTATATACAATGGATGGATTAATATTATAGTAAAAATATACAAATTTTATGAAAATAACCGAAACAAATAAGGTTTAATTGAAAAAAAAAAGAAAAATAGTTTTATTCAGCAAATATGTATTTAAGATACATTACACAAACGGTTTAATTTTGGACTTATGTGAAACTATTTCTTTCTTTGATTCATTTTTATAACAGCAATCCAAATGATCCCTCTGCAACACCGCCGCCGAGCCCCGTGATGGGGGAACCAGTTCAACTCGGTCCCGACCAGACTCCTTACTGGGACACCTACGACACTATTAACCAACTTTATATGGAAATCAGTACGTCATGTTATAGAATATATCTTAATTATTTTGTAAGAGACTAAAACTCAACAGTTTCCACTTTATTTTATAAATTGCTTTGTGCGGTTTCACTAGTTGTAAATGTTTCTCTTCTGCCCCCACAGCCCGCGGGGGCAGAAGAGATCTTGATCTAATATAGCCTTATAAACTTTCTTAATAGGTAGACTATCTATTATTTTTTCAATGTAGCTTTGTTATTATGACCTTCAAACAAACAGAAGGTTTAGCTATAGTATAATTGATGATTTCAATAAACAAGATAAGAAGTTTCCTACTCCAAAACCCAAGCAATTTGTAAAATTAAATTTACATAAACTAAATTCTAAGATTCAAGTTCTCATCTAATTTATTTTCTAAGTTATCAATCTGTCTAATTATTTATTAAAAGTTTCGGGATTACTTTGACCTTGTTTGGTCCCCTCGTAATAGTTAGTGTCATTTATCTCAATTTGCTTCTGTAATTTGGGTCACAGGCGGCAAGTCGGAGATGAGGAGTCACTATCGTGGTCACAAAATGTCATTGTGGTTGTCCCTAATACCGCAACTGCATCGTCCCGGATCAGATATGCCAGATGCCGCTATGAGACATCATCATTTTCAAGATGATAATGCCAATTATTATGAAGGTATTTATTAATTTAATCTTATTTGTAAAATTTTGATAAAAACAGCTTGTACTCGGTGGTAGAGCTTTGTGCAAGCTCGACTGGGTGGGCACCACCCACCCATCAGTTATTCTACTGCAAAACAGCAGTACTTTGTATTGCTGTGTTCCGGTTCGAAGTGTGAGTGAGCCAGTGTAATACAGCCACAAGGGATATAACATCTTAGTTCCCAAGGTTGGTGGCGAATTGGCGATGTAAGCGATGGTTAACATTTCTTACACTGCCAATGTTACTCTATGATCGTTGATGACCACATACCATAAGTTGGCCCATATGCTAGTCCGCCTATTTATACAAGAAGAAAAAGCTTTTTAGTGACCGAAATATTTGGTTTATAGATTCAGTTATGTTAAATTTACGTATTTTCTCTATTCTATTATTAGGTGCAGTACGAACGCAATCACTTTCGCGCGCACATGTACCGCATGTAGTAAGCATTGACGTTGGAAGCCGTGGTGGGGAATTAGGTCGCAGTACTCTTCCGCCACGATCCGCCCAACCAAAACCGTCTCCAGCTCCTCCTGCGCTATCAACGGAATGTCCACCAAACTCAACGACTACGCCCATACAACCTGATGATGCTCTCTTACGTCGGCTCGCGTCATCCCATTATCAATCCTACACCGCGGCCCTCACTGTAACAATTGCTGTCGGTTGTTTCCTGTTACTTTTGAATGTTCTGATATTCGCTGGAATTTATCACCAACGAGGCTCCCGGCCTCGGCGTTGCAAAGATGATCTCGCCGAGGCCGGGAGTTCTTCATCTTCAGACAATTATGACGCAAAATTAGATTACGAGGTTAGAGCATTTGACGGTAAAGGTTTCGGGTTCGAGTGTAAGTCAGCACACGTACCGCGCAGTTCGGGTTCCAAGTTTGATTTGCGGACGTTATCGGATTGTGGAGAGCCCACTTTTGGTGAGTACAGTTGTTACGATGAGAAACATCGAGCAGCGCGCAGTTCGTTACCGGATGTGAGTGTTGGGAGCGCAATAGAGGCGGGTAGTGTTGTTTGTATCGATACTCAAAAACCAGATATACAAAGAGTTGAAGGTCGAAATTCAGACGCTATTGGAAGAACTAGTACTTTTGAACCACGCGTTGTCGATAGTTCTACTCAAGTCAAATTTGGGCCGATAACGGATTCGTCTGATGCGACATCCGATACGAATGGTGATTCTGAATCGATTGCTGCAGGCGGCTCTGGTATTTTAAGAGTGCCGCCAGCAGCCACTACACCTGCTCCTCCAGGAATTATGAAGAAGCGAGTGCAAATACAAGAAATATCTGTATGAGACTTACAGATATTAGACACTGCGGAAGTAGTAGTGAATACACGGACAAAGTTGTGATTTTCAAATTTATTGCCATGTAAATAAATGTTAAAATAATTTATTCAAAGCCAAATGTATTGATTATCATGTAAATAATGTAAACGTAACACAATTAAATAATATTTATATGCGTAAATAAATTCAGAAATACCGATGCGATTATCTTGCGTATGTGAAAATAGGTTGTAAATATAGGATAGTTTTCAATTTTCTGCTAAATCGTGGAATGGTTATTTGAATTGACGACATGTTTAATAGGAGATAAGACAAGTTCAATACAAATGGTTAGTTAAATCACACGAGATCCTGAAAGTTATAATTGCTGTACGTCTTGACTACTATTAGATGTTTCCGCTCGAGTAGTATGTATAAAGATTGTAGATTAATTGTAAGCTGAGTCGTATACTAAATAAATGTGAATATAACAATAACATAGTGCAAAAAGACTAAAGAAATAATAGGTGTATCATAATTTTATCTCAAACAAAAGTGTTTCAATGACGTAGGATAAATTATTTATATTGCGTACATATATATGTAATTTTTTGTAAAGTTACTTTGATTATTTTAATTTTCAGTAGTTTTTGATAAGTAAATATTAAAAACTATAACGTTACGACGAATGGGCGAGTACGAGATTGTATGGATATTCAAATCAGTTTTTACTCCCAAGCCCATAAATGTTTTAATTTATATTTAAGGTAAACAGGGTAAATATTTTTTTTAAATAAAATTCCATTGAACGATGATATTATTAATATGTAAGTTAGGTTTCAGCGATTCCCCTGTTTAACTATCACTTTTTTCTTATTATAACAACTGTTGTGAAATTTATTTAAAACATAATCGATATACTTATTGTACTCGTCCAAACTTTTATCTTCGCAGGAATTGATGAATAAGTAATGATGAGTGATTTAGTGAATAATAACCATCATAATCCACATTGTGACAAAATGTGACATTAAAGATATGTTTAAATTTCTAGGTAACGAAACCCGAAATATATACATCATCATACATATAATTGTGGAATTGATTAAAATAAGGGCGTTACTATTAATAATGATAAGATTTTGAAATCACAGCGTTCACGACGACTGTTATGGAATTTAATAACGGAATTATTAACTATTATTATTTCATATTGTATTGTATCTTTCGTATAGTCTTTATATATGTATATATGATTGTTGTATCGGTATAAATTATATAAAATAATCTATTAAAGTTTTCCTCCAAGGAATTGCGTTAGATGATTGTGTTTACATTTTATATGTTTCTGTTTAACGACTACAAGTAACATTGTTATCTGGAAAGTTATGACGTAGCTATTGATATGACAAGGCTAGAAAAATATTATCCAATCATGATTGAGAAATTTTATATTTTTATTTTGTATAAAACAATTTCGAGATTTCTGTAGCTAAAATTGTTCTCAGATAATTAAAACTATTATTGTGAAATAGCTATAAATATCGACATTTTGTTACAATTTGGTATATAAATGGATTGCGTATAATATGGTGTCAAATAAAATATTTGAAATTTATTTTGTTGTTATTTTCATAAAATACATTATTTTAGTAAAATATTATTAGTAAATGAATAAGGTTTAAAGGTAAAAAAATATATAATAGCTAGCAAACTTTTAAAACTTATTGAGATAGTTAAATAGTTCTAATGAATCCAGAATCTAGATCAAACACTATGTTTTTAACCACGCAGAGAAAAAAAATATACTTTGTTTACATAGAAGTTATGAACAAAGCACAACTATTAAAAACAATATATTTGAAAACACATTATGCATCAATTTATGAATTTAAATTTAACTAAACAAATAATTAACTAATCAAATAAAAAGCAAACATTTTATCATTCTACTTTTACAAAATACTTATATACTACTGAAACGAAATATATGTATATATTCTTATATATTTTCATAATGACTAATGCTCAAGAAGCATTCTTATTAAACTTGCAAGTGTTTGCAGTTCTTTGAATAGTTACCAAATTTTTTGAATAAATTAAAAAAAAAAAATAGTGCACAACTCAATCATTAACAGAGCAACAAGCGTATTTTCGTTCAATGTCTTACTAAAATGGAAACAAGATTTGTGATATTTATTTAGACCTTTTTATTTATAATTAAAAATAAGTACAGAAATTGGAGTCATCAACTTATATTTATATATAACGCCAAATAGTATAGTTTGTGAAATTGTAATATAAAAAGTAAGCTATATATAACACTACGTAATAGTATTATGATTGTAACTGCTTACAACCAACAAAAACAATTATAGATGAGCATTAAACATAGAGCCTATCGTGAAAGTAACCAGGGGCCCTAGACAAGTGGCTTTTATGTTAATAGAATAGATTAGAAAACAATAATCAATGTATAATAATACATTCGCGTTCGCCATTTCGAGACGTTTCGAGTCGAAGCCACTTGTCTAGAAGGGCAGAAATGGTAGTAACCTGAAAAACATTACTTATAAAATCCATATTAAAATAATTTTATAGGGCTTACAAAGAATTTCCAACAAAAAATGGTCGGAGCTATATTATGTTACTAGTAACTTGATATCGTTTATACAATTTACTGACACAAACGTAAAATAGCTCGGAAGCTGGTTTTTGCTCATGTTTCATATCATGGATTCAAGTCCTGATCAGTACAATTTGATTTGAACATATAAATTAAATTCTTGATTACCTATGTGTATATATTATGTTTGAATCTAGCGCAGCAAATTTGTTAAAAACATGTACTCAGTTGTTTATGACGGTCTCTATGTTTGTTGATCAAATTTATTCTATAAACATCCATTATAACCAAACGTATTTTTTTTATAAATTTTGGTAGTTGAACGGAAAAATAGGCCGCCTGGAGGTAAAGTCACTTTTTTAAATCCATTCCTATCGTTATATATCCATAGAAATGTCTTGTCAACCATTGATTTCCTTGTTCTCTTTTCCAGTCTATAGGAGTCCAATCAGTCAAGTGCTTAGTCCCTTGCTACTCGAAGGAGTCGGCTCAAATTGTATAAGTGTATTTAGATAAGGCCCAGCCTTGTACCTTTATCGTTTATCTTTGTAGGTGGCTTTTATGCAAAAACTCAATAAAAAAGTATATAATAAATCGTTACTGAGGCCTTCTAGTATATTTTTATTATTTTGACTTAGTAGCGTTAGGTAAGCGTAGGTTGGATTGGAATAATCGCCCTTTTTGAGTTATGTTCTATTTATTATGTTCTATTATGTATTGTTATTTATTATGTTCCCACACTATTAATTTCCGTTTCTAATTCATGAATTTTGAATTTTGGTTGCAAGATGACAATGACATAAAAAAAAACTATGTTGTAATGGGTGAAGTGACTTGGCTCTGTAATTTTTCAACTATTTCATTCCCTCGTTTTCCCAGTCTCAACTTCTGAAAACCAACTCTAACACTTCCGAGAAATTCTTTGAAGATAACGGATCTTCTTGACGGCTTTTCATTGCATTAAGTTACAAACTTCTGACTTAAAAATAAGGTTTAAACTGTTGCGATCTGACTTGATAATTTATTTATTTATTATATGGTTTGCTAGCGATTTTTACATACTTAAGATACTAAATTAACATCTAACATAAAATTATAACTTGCGCAGAGTAATGCAAAATCATATAAAAGCAAACACAACTTGCTGGAAATAAAATTTTGCAAACACCTTAATATAATACAATTTAGACAAATAAAACAGCTGTTAACATCCGAAAATAAAACAAATAATAAAAGTGAAACTACATAACTTAATAACTACAACCAAATCAGTGTATACATGTATTACTTGGTGGTAGAGCTTTGTCAAGCAAGCTCGTCTGGGTAGGTACCACCCACTCATCAGATATTCTACCGCAAAACAGCAGTACTTGTTATTGCTGTGTTCCGGTTTGAAGGGTGAGTGAGCCAGTGTAATTACAGGCACAAGGGACATAACATCTTAGTTCCCAAGGTTGGTGGCGCATTGGCGATGTAAGAGATGGTTAACAGCTCTTACAACGCCAATGTCTATGGGCGTTGGTGACCACTTACCATCAGGTGGCCCATATGCTCGTCCGCCTTCCTATGCAATAAAAAAAAAAAAAAAAAGTGTATCCAATACAAAATGAAGTCGTAAATAAAATCATATTAAGTTTAAGAGAGCTTGAGTTTTTCTGCGGAAAGCCCGACTGATAATGAATAAAATTAATGAAATATAATATGAATGTTTCGAAAAATAAAAATATGAAAACAAATCCCGTCTCTCCTTTTTACAATATATTTAAAACTATTATCCTATCAAATTAATTTTGTCCAAAAAAAAAATTGATATTGAGTAATATTCTCTTAAATTTATTATCAGAAAAATGTTTGTTGTATGCAAAGCAAGTTTTTTTTTATAATTTTGAACGCATTTTGTAATGTCTAAGCGAGGTGAGTTAAATTGAATGTACTTAAGTAGATAGGGTGATATTCCACGTATAGAAAGGTCGATGAACGGGTGAGGAGCCACTTTTCAATCGTATTCTTGAAGAAGTCTAGGAAGTATTTATTTGACTAAAAATGTAGGAATAGGTATTTTACGTTGAAGTTGGAATATATAAAATGTTATAAAAATAATTTACTTTTTATTTATTTAAAGCTTTTAATTTAAAATTAACTGATAGGCATAACGAAAGACTTATAGTCAGATTATAATTTTAGTGCAATGATTTTTGCTCGATAAAGTATAAAAATACATATTAGGTAAGTATATATTGCACATAATATTAACATTGATTTATACAATATAATAATAATTCAATGCCCGCTATTTTAGGTTATAATTATTATAGTCAATATTACGCGGAATTAGAATTTATTGATTTACAGACTGTATACCAATATGCTTAATTGTATTTAGTTGTTATTCATTCAGGAAATGAAAAGGTGATAAGACTAACTACTAAGCTTCTTGCCGGTTCTTCTCAACAGAATCTACATTTCGTAGCGCTGATAGCTTAATATTTGATTCAATATTGTTACATTACGATCCAAAAGTGCTGATATGAGCTTATACTACTATATACTATACTTATATATACAATACTTGAATAAATAATATATTTATTCTGATTTTATCACATTCTGATATAATATAATCATATTCCGCAATCTGTATGTACAACTAGAAACTCATCTCGTAGTTTGACCGCACCAAAAACTGAATTTGAAACAAATATTAATATTTTTTAATAAAATTTCATGAAATTGAATATGGCCTGTCTTTTAGCTGGGTTGAGGCCGCATTACTTTTTTAAGAAGTGTTGGAGCTTACCCATTACGTTGCTCCGATTTGGGTTTTTGGATGGTGGCAGATTTTCATCTGCTAAATGCAGGTTTCCTTACGAAGTTTTCCTCCACTGCTTATCGCAAGATGAATTATAAATATAGTTTACTTTGTTTTTAAATCACGGTTTTTATTAAATAAATAGTCAAGTTTTTGACGTGATAACGTCTTATAAATCGATGAACGCTGGCTGCATGCACGAAAAATTGCCTCGTTACGGTCATTGTCCCGTTACGCTTATTGTCCCGTTACACTAATTGTCCCGTTACACTCATTGTCCCGTTACGCTGATTGTACGCTTGCGCCGATTCTATCTCTCTTTCACTCGATTGCAGTAATTTCAGCAATGTTTTTTTATGACGTTGTCACGTTAAACCATCGTCCGTAAACCGACTTTACAGACAACAATTTTTTGTTGTAGAAACTGCAATTTTTGAATTATCAATAATACAAGAGAACCTTTGAAGTCAAACAATAGTGGTTTAAATTCATATAAACAATGGTCAAAATAATAATGCTGAAAAAACACAAATGAGATTTAATATTTTACGAAATTCTAATAAAGGTTAATACTGTTTCATAGAAATATTTCCAGTTTTATTTAGCTATGGAATATAGGATATTTCTAGAAATATTTTAAATCGCAATGGTTTTAAATGAAATTACTTAAATATTGCCTATATTTAGAATTCATTTAGATTTTATTCATAAACCGTAGTTGAAATATATCGATTGAACCAATATTATATATTAAATCTAGTAGTTACCGTACATTGATACACCTATTCGAAATAAAGAAATGAACTTTACAGGGTATACGTGACATTTTCTCTGCTATTTTTAAGAAGAACGAAACTAATATACTAACAGCCGAATACTGAAACGTCACTTAAATATTAAATGCAACTTAATTATTTGAGACGCCGTTAAATTCAAATTTCGCATACTAATTTAGGAGTTTCTCAATGTTAAATAGTGTTTTACTTTGAGTGACGTTTCAGTATTCGGCCGTAAGTAACTTTAAAAGCATAAACCTCAATAAAAACAGAAATATACGATATTTTGTAGTTGTAAATTGTAACATAACAAACGATTTCTTAAATTAACATTAGCATAACGCTAATTAACTCGTTAATATATAGGTACAGCTCGCCCCACTTAACTATTATTTTCTCACCAGTTCTTTAATTATTTAATAATTAATGATTAACGCTCTAGTTATATAACCTCGTTAAACAGTTTTTGATGTGAGACGTCTATTGGGTCTTATGGGGTTAGAACGACTTGTGCTTGCACGGCAAAAGTTATGGCGCTGTCTAATACCACCATGAATCTTCGTTCCTATATATTATTTATTTATTCAAACTTTATTGAAGTTGCACGGAAAAATAAAATAAATACGTCATATATAACAAATATCTTGAAAGTATATATAATTGTATGTAAAAGCTTCATATCGTAGAAGCACAATTGATAGTTATTGTGTGAATTTGAAAATATAAACAAAGAAAATAATGTGTGTTTCTGTTTGAAGTTGATTTAAAGTAAAAATTGAAATCGAATTACTTTCATAATTTTTATCAAAAAAAAACATAAACATAATAATGTTGCGTATTTACATTTTATATTAGAAATAATAAAGTAAATTCTCATCCTTTTTAAGAAAGAAGCGGGATGTGAGTAATTTAATTTACCAAGTATTATGAAGTACGCGCCATCCGTCGGAATTCCGGACTGACGAAATTTTCAGCTCGTTGTCGAGATCTGTACCCGTTTGTCGTATTACTGAAGGATTTATTCATATAATATATTTGGTTATAAGCAAAATCGTCACTCTATCTTAATATTACAACTCGTATCAAAATATACCTACTCAAAATATAAAAATTGTGATATATAAATGAACTAAAGTAGATACAGCAGATGTGTTTGTGAACTCTTTATTGTTCTGTGAAAAATCCATCAACGATTGTGACAGTTGTTGAATGAATGGTTGCAAATGTATTTTTTGAACTAGTTCTAGTCATCCTTTCTGCTTCGCCTACTGAATGTTAAAATTATATTAATGTTTTAGCAGGACGCGTGTCTAATCTTAAAAACGTATGACTATATTTATTTGCTATGCTGTTTTTAAAATATTATAAAATATATATTTGTAATATAACATATATTTAAAATAGTCGATTCGATGACGCTGAAAAGAGGGTGAACAACTAATATATAAATATAATCGCAAAAAGGTAAGTTAAAGGTGGGTAATTACCTCTACTTAATCGTATAACTTAATCTGTTCATTGCGAAACTTGTATTCGGTTTGTGTAGACTACATATTTATATGTACTATACAAAAATGTGTTTGTAAAAGAATTTTGGTGTTAAAATAATAGTTAACGAAAGCGCTGACCCGCAGGCGTTATGTGATCATTCATTCAGGTCGTACGTTACATGGCTACAAAGCGACAGGATACGACGTGGCGTATTCGGAATTGCACTGACCAAATTTGCTCCAGTCAAAATACAAGCCCCGTGATTAATTAATGTTTGGATCGGAGTAAATATATTTCAGCGATTGAAAGCGCTACTAAGATGCATTATCGAATGAGTATTCACACATACACGAGTTGAACGAATGTCCTTGTTTAGAACATGTTAGCGTTAATTGATTTCATGCGATTAATATTATGATTCTAGACTTATGTATTGATTTATTAATTTATCCTACGTCTACAAAACACGAACAGCACATCACATATAATAATGTATAGATTGCAAAAAAACGTAATTTAATAAAAGAGTAAGTAACTGACAGTACATAAGTACAAATATATCAGACCAGTGACAGGTTACATTATTATGTATTTTTTATTATTTAGCAGTAAAAGGTTACTTTCAAAGGCGACTTCACGTGTCTTAATAAGTTCGCGTCTTCGATCAATAACATTAACTAGTAAGCGCTTCAAAAACGGCCCGAAAAGTAAGAACACAATGACGTTTGTGAGGTTATTTCAAATTAGTATGGTCCAATCAACTTACTGCTAAGGAAATAAGGTTGAATATGGAACAACCGTAATTGTACATTTCCTATGTCTTTCTGTAATTCATGGCGTAAGATCATAAGTGAATGTCAATACAATCTAAACCGCAATTTATTGCTCGGGAACAAGGCATAGCTTAGGTTAAAAATTATTAAACCTTTACATCGTTTTCTTCATTTTATGGTCGGTGCCACATTTGAGTATTGTTTTTGTTCGTGACGCGTCATCTAGTAGTATTGTTAATCGAAGGTTCGCGTAGTAATATCATCGTGGTATCGCTTTGCTTAACAAAATATTTTGTGTATTAAAATGTATTAAATTACAAGCACGAAATCTATTTGCGAACGAAGCCTACAAATATCAGAAGTATGTCAAAATATATACAGTATGTAAGTAGAGTAGTAAGAAATAAAAGCCCGTCTTTTAGTTGATATATTAAAATCTTAAATTATACATACAATTATGTAATTTTTATTGTTATTAATTAATATGACTTTTTGAATCAAGAATGTATTAAAGATGACAAATACGATATTATTTTTACAAGTATAATAACTTTATTATTATGAGAAAGCGTTGTACATAATATTGGATAAGTTCGAGAATTAGAAAACTTTTAAAAGAAAACTTTTTTATTAATCTTGTCTGAAACTTATGCCGTATTGTATCAAATATTATTTATACAATATATTTGTTAAAATTAATTAATTATACAATATATTTGTTAAATAAAGTTATTGAGTTTGTATGGCTTTCATTTTAGTGAGACAATTTGAAATTTCTTTCAACCTTGTCTTTCGACTTTGTCCGACTGATAGCTGTTTCTTCTTGATCTTTTTCTTTACGACGGGATCAATAACAAAACGATATAAATAGACAAAAAACGGGACAATTGCGAGTCGGACTCGCCCACCGAGTGTTCCGTACATATTTATTTATTTATTTAAAACTTTATTGAACACCACAGATTGCATGGGACAAAGGCGGACTTAATACCTGTAGGCATTCTCTGCCAGTCAACCTTTAGGACAATCAGAAATCTACGAAGGCGGTAATTAATATTTAACACTATATATTATAAAACTATAGAATAAATAAACACAACATACATAATAATAAATACAAATATAATAAAATAATAAAAACATATAAAAAAAAAAACAAAAATTGTGTTATGTTTAATTACAAAATATTTAATGAAATAAGCAGGTATGCATAACAGTGTAAACTGTTAGGTACTACATACACCAAAATTATTAGGTACCTATACTTATAAAAAAGGAAAAAGTAGTAGTATTTTTTATCCTTTAATAAATCGAAAATTATACATCATAAAAATAATTAATAATCTGTTTAAGCTTGTGCCAATGAAGCCCATTCATACGATACCCCACATGACACGGTTAACTCAATTCAAAATTTGCGTACCGTACTACATACACCAAAATTATTAGGTACCTATACTTATAAAAAAGGAAAAAGTAGTAGTATTTTTTTATCTTTTAATAAATCGAAAATTATACATCATAAAAATAATTAATAATCTGTTTAAGCTTGTGCCAATGAAGCCCATTCATACGATACCCCACATGACACGGTTAACTCAATTCAAAATTGGCGTACCGTTTCTTGCATAAAGACCCTGTTTTTTTATGATTTAATTACAAATGTATATAACTCTATACCATAAAAAAGGAAAAAGTAGTAGTATTTTTTTATCCTTTGTTATAAATCGAAAATTATACATCATAAAAATAATTAATAATCTGTTTAAGCTTGTGCCAATGAAGCCCATTCATACGATACCCCACATGACACGGTTAACTCAATTCAAAATTTGCGTACTGTTTCTTGCATAAAGACCCTGTTTTTTATGATTTAATTACAAATATATACAACTCGATACCTCCACGCATTCCCGAGATAAACTGTATACTACGAAATAAACTTGACAGACAGACAGCCAAACAGACGGACGGACGGACAACAAAGTGATCCTATAAGGGTTCCGTTTTTACATTTTGAGGTACGGAACCGTAAAATACCGATCATCTACATAGCCAGTTCTTAAATTTTGAGATTTATGATGCGTTATGATGCAAAATTATTGAAGTACGTTCTGGACTCATTGATTATGTCTAGTCTAGATCCCCTTAAAAAAATTTACAATAAAAAAAATGTCTGCGTACATACAGCATTATTGGCGACGTAAAGGTCACCAACACCCTCGAGCCTTTACAATTGCGTCGAGAGATAGCGGCACTCAGCGCTTTCTATCGAATGTATCACGGCTAGTACTGAGAGGAACTATTCTCCCTCATTCGTGCTTCCCCTTTCCTTCACAAATCTACGCGTGCTGGCTCTCGATGTCACCACCTAACTGTGACATCAATTCCATCGCGAACGAAGAAATTTGATCTCTTTGCTTTGTCGCACTTCCAAAGCATGGAATTCTTTACCAGCACACGTGTTCCCCTCCTCCTCCTCCTCTTATGACCTGGGTTCCTTCAAACGAGGCGTGAAGAGGCATCTTGCGGGCAAGCAAGGCGGGGGCGGTTAGTGCAGATCATTCTTCCCGACTGCACTAGCCGCCGTCGCGTTTGGACTCTACTACCACTTACCATCAGGTGGAGTAGAGTCATTTGCCCTCCCGGGCTATAAAAAAAAATTAAATATATATTTTAGTATAACCGTATTTTAGTACAACTTTTCTTAAATATTATAAAGGCGTCTTTTTTATTTGATTCTATTAATTGAAAATTAATAAGGCATTTTTAATGAACAAAATAAGGACAGTACTTTCCTGATTAATATAAAGTTCGATTGTTCTAATTCTTATGGATTTTATTAAAAGAGAATATTCATCTTCATCAATTTACATCTTCAGGAAACTTTATCCTATTCTTACAAGTTTGCAAGTCCGGGAAGGAAACTTTTTACAGTTATTACAAATTCCTCTGCATAAAACAGTATTACAGATTTGGTTCCATTCCACAAGCTCGTTTTTGCTTTGGTAACAAACTTGTTCAACAAAGTGTCCTCTTCTTTAAGATTCTCTAAAAAAATGTTGTTTTCGATTTCTAAACAGATCTTTAGAAGATTTTATAGATATATACATTGACGTAGTGGTAGAGCTACTAGCCACATATCAATTAGTGTACCGTAATAAAACATAATACAGTGTTCTGAATTGAAGGGTGAGTGAGCCAGTGTACTTAGTTAGTCCTTGACGACGCATTGATGGTGATCGTAATGATCGCCATATAACCATATCCCATAGGTATTGTAGGAGATGTTAACTATCGCTTACATCACCAATGCGCCACCAACTTTGGGAACTAAGATGTTCGTAATATATGTGGTAGTGGCTAATTTGTCTGTCTTCCTATATAAAATTAAAAAAATATATAAATACGAGCAGATAATAATTTTCAACCGAGACTAACTTTGAAGTCCTTAAGCTTAGATCTCTCACGTACTTATCATATATAGTTCATACACAAACGCTTAATCATCACAATATAAGGTAAGTAAGGTTAAATAAAGCAATCTAACAGTCTTTTAATATTCCATATTTAGTTTTCCTTTATCTCCAAGCTCGAGATCAATGAAAAACCCAAATTAAACACATCAAAACTGAGTGGTGCTTCCTCAGATGGACCCGCTACCTTCGGTTGAGATTAACATGTTAGAATAACTGAGCTATCTCGGATCATTATAAGGTAATAACAGCTTTAAAAATTACTCTTACCAACTATAGCAAACTTACAATACATAAATATTCGTACGTTTATTTTGTCACATTACTTGACCGCTACATTGCCTGATAAACATTGAAGCATTCCCAAGTTACTACATAATAATTGCGTTTCCATTTGGATATGTGAACGAGTCCGACTCGTAACGAACGAGGCGAACAGATGAAGCGGACCATGAAACCTTTAAATTGAATTTTAAGCATCCAATTTGTTTGCGCCGTGCCGCCTGTACCGAGTTATATCAACGCAGGCGTAGCCCAGCCCGTCCGCGAGTTCCCACACGTAAAACGATTTTTGCCAGCTCGTATTGCGGCCGCGGACCGGATTTCAATGAATTATTTATATACACATGAACGAGATCATGTACTACCTGAATGAATTATTTTAAATACCTACATACAAATATATACCGTCGTTAAGGGACAATTTACTGAGCTCACATATTTAAAATACGACTACGTGTACTGGGTGATATGGAATATTTGGAAAATGCATATCGCATTAAAAACGTTTAAAGCCGTGAAGTAATTAATTGCCAACATAAAACTTTTAAGTTAAACGAAATGTGAAACATTACTCGTAACATCACAAGTAAATAAATAAATGTCTTAAAATAATAGTGTTATGAACACTACGTTGATATTTGTTATTATAAGTAACCTTATGATATCACTTCCACCGACTAGACGTATTATATATGTATAGATAAATTCAATAAATACATAGAAGTCATAGATTGTCGAAGTCCATTAGTTTTTAAATTATTTTGTTTTTTTTTTTTTTTATTTGTTTTTATTACAACACTACTAAATATAAAAAAGTAAATTCCATATGACGCAGTAAACGGTAGGTTAATTTTTCTTTTGTAATACACATGCATTCTAAAAACCTATAGTATATGTCACTTCTATTCTTAAGAATAGAAATGAGTAAAGAGTAACAACTAAGACGTTTATTTATTTTTATCACATGAGGAGGTGATTTATTATAAAATAAATATTACAATATAAGGGACAGCAAATAAAGAGAACGGATAAAAAGACCATCTGCGACCTCAAATGAGTAAGAAAATGACAGAGCGCTTACAACACTCCTTACAGTTTTCCTTACTCTATTTTTTATATATTATTTATATATTAGGGTGTTGTATATTTGTACGTAGAACTTGATAATAATTAATTTATCCATGCACCTATACATGTCCCACTACTGGATAGAGGCCCTCTGTCATGCAGAACTGAGGCTTGTGGCTTATTCCACCACGCTGCTCCACCACCTGAGAAAAGTTTGATACAAAGATGATACAATTTCATCATACATGTAGATGCGGGCGCGATATAAATTGTAAACACAAATTAGGTATATCAAAACTCAGGCAAACTTTACTTGGTGGTAGAGCTTTGTGCAAGCTCGTCTGGGTAGGTACCACCCACTTATCAGATATTCTACCGCAAAACAGCAGTACTTGTTATTGCTGTGTTCCGGTTTGAAGGGTGAGTGAGCCAGTGTAATTACAGGCACAAGGGACATAACATCTTAGTTCCCAAGGTTGGTGGCGCATTGGCGATGTAAGAGATGGTTTACAGCTCTTATAACGCCAATGTCTATGGGCGTTGGTGACCACTTACCATCAGGTGGCCCATATGCTCGTCCGCCTTCCTATGCAATAAAAAAAAAAAACAGCGAGTTCTAGTTACTGGGTCGTCGCATCTAAACTGTGAAACATAATGACTTGCAATTTGGGAGAGTCTTCGATTAGATAATATCGTATGTTCAACCTTAATTTTTTATTTTTATTTAAAGTATGCGACCTCAATCGTCAACTTTGTTTAATCAACCGTTCATATTGCAAGTACTAATATTAAACCTTTATAGCGTGTATAAGTTCTCCAGGTTTGGATTTATCTAGATATTTTTTTAGAACTAGATGCTTTAGTTTGTTTTCCAGTGTTTGCCAATAAATATGATTGATTAAATGTGACGCGCATTTGTGATGAAAATCATCCGCAATGTCAGCAGTTTTTCTCGTCCTTAAGTACACCAGAGCAACGACATCCTTAATGTAGTAAACTCCACCATTTATACTCGTAGTTTGGTGAATATGGTAATATTGATTATATCTCAAAAAGTCATCAAGGTTAATAGGGGCAAGTTGGATTAGGAGCAAAGATCGGGCAATAAGGCTAGTTAGTAATAAGTACTTTGACGGTTATAGGTACACCGAAACGGTCTCAAGGGGATGTAGATTAATTTTATATTATAATTTAAATTGGACAATTTTCATCAAAGTTTCTAAGGGGCCAGCTAAGGTTAGAGTACTAGAAACACCAGAAAATACAAAAAACCTTTACAATTCATTAAAATAAATATTATTTCTTCGTAGAACACAAAAAAACTATAACTTTAGCGACGTATGTACAGGATTAATTTTATATATTGTATTAGGATCAGTTTATAAGAGCGCGTTAGCACTGAGGCCCCTGTTAGGTCGTGACAGATGCCACTATGTCGAAACATAAGGGAAAATAAAAAAAGTATAGGATTACATATATAAATAAAAATTTTAACAAAACAAAAACCGACTTCATATGAAAAACAAATTAATATGCACTAAAACGTAAAAAAATAATTGCTTATTCTTCTATAATTTGATAATTAACTTACTTATTTCTACTCATCAATTTGTAGGTACGAATGTGATGTGTGGTTGATAATTTATTTACAATTATTGTTACTTTTGGAGTCGATGTCAGCCAAGGTGGGTTTATAACTACATACATAGTTAGTTATAGGTGAGATGTGCTTGTGTCGCACGCGCAACTTTACGAGGCGAATAAAAGTCAATTTGTAATGTGTATTCCCGTATTATTACTGCTAGGTATATAATAGTGTTTCCTTAGCTGACATCGACTCCAAAAATAACAATAATTGTAAATAAATTATCAACCACACATCACATTCGTACCTACAAATTGATGAGTAGAAATAAGTAAGTTAATTATCAAATTATAGAAGAATAAGCAATTATTTTTTTACGTTTTAGTGCATATTAATTTGTTTTTCATATGAAGTCGGTTTTTGTTTTGTTAAAATTTTTATTTATTTTTCGATTTTTAGTGAATCTGAAGTACACTCACTAATTTGTAGAATATGGGTAGACCTACTAAACGTGCAGCTCATATGAGACAGCGCCATTTATATTATTATTTAAATATATGAATCTAAAACAGTGAAACGTAAAGAAAAATGCATTTTGGTACTTAATTAATAAATATAAGTTAATATGGTTAAATGTATGAATATAAATTAACATGTTTTGATTAAATAGATTTAGTTGTTGGGGTAAGTTAGTTGGGCAGTCATAACATAATCAAATAGTTATTTCTAGTAATAATTAAATAATCTGTATATTTATAGATGTTGTGTTATACCATTTTTCACCATTAAATATGACGGAATGTCTGTATATTAAAAAAAAGGGGAAGTATCTATATTATCTTAACTAATATTATGAATGCGAAAGTAAGTTTGCTTATGACGCTTTCACGCCTAAACCACTAAGCCGATTTAAAAAATTCTTTCACCAATGGAAAGCTACATTATCAGGGAGTAATATAGGCTACATTTTGTCCCCATATTCCCACGGGAACGGGAACTACGCGGGTGAAACCGCGGGAAAAACACTAGTAATCAATATATAAATATACATAAATATAACATGTATATAAGAGTACTTATACGATTCTATATATATATTATTATATATATGTATAATTTTCAAAATTGGTCTCAACTTTTAGGAGATGTTCAAATATGTTTCAATTACAAACATATACATATATACTAATGCTTACATGCATAACTCATATTATAAAGAGGAAAGATTTGATTTTTGTTTGATTTTTTATTACGATTTAAATCAAAAACTACTCGACCAATTTTAAAAATTCTTTCACCCTTAGAAAGCTATGTCTTTACCGAATAACATAGGCTATATTATATTTTCAAAATCTTATAAATCCCTCTTTAAAATGGAGCAATGTAACCCAACGTATCAAACTGTTGCCTATAAAAGTTATTATTTTGCGTGCGCTGCGAAAACTATTGACGGTATATAAAGAAGTGTTTTATACAATAGTACTACAATTACTTGATCATAACGATGTTATGGTAGGTGAATGAAAAATCTAGATAGCCTATAAAAGATTCGGCCGTGTATCGTTAATTTGCTACTAAGAATTGAAGTTTTCCGTTACTTTGTCATGGATCCTATAATCAGAATCTAACCAAACTATCATCAAATAACCCTTGAAGTATACTCTTTCAAATAAAAAAAAAATCATCGAAATCGGTTGGCGCGATATTGAGTTATTCGTCCATTTGTCGCGCACATACCTCATGCAAATTTACGACTTATATGGTTTTCTCATGGATTCCATTGCCAAACCTGGACCAAAAAAAAATGGGACCCCATGGGAAGCAACCCCTTTCAAATAAAAAAAAAATCATCAAAATCGACACACCCAGTCGAAAGTTATGAGGTAACAAACACAAAAAAAAAAACATACAGACGAATTGATAACCTCCTCCTTTTTTTGAAGTCGGTTAAAAATTCGAAAAAATGTATAAAAGTACCAGTCAAACTCTATAAAAAAATGCCTAGTATTTCGAAAATAAATAATTATGAAGAACTATTTATGTCTACGTATTTAGTAAAGCCAATATTTTGTTTACGAGGAAATTCTTCGAAATTTATAACAACAGTAAATAAGATGAGGCATTTGATTCGGATTTATTTGAAATATCTGTTTATTTTCTTAGAATAGAAGATACGTGTTCATTTAGTTGATCTTTTTTTGAGAACCTCAATTTCGTTACGAAATTGAATCTGTCATATATTCAATTGTCTTCCCAAATTATGAAACAGAAACCATTTGTCAAATCGAAAATGTTTTACGTAGGCATTATTATGGTATCTCTGTTATCAGGAAAAACTTGTTGGGCTTCAAAAGTAGCTTTACTTTCCTTATCGTCCCATGTTATGTGCATGTGTCAGATAAAATTTTACCACATATTAGTATTTCACCAACCCTTATTTTAGTAGCGTGCATTTTCTCTTTAAGCGTAGACGAGGATTTTTCTCAGCAATGGGTCATTTACAGGCTACTTTCAAACTAGTTACATTTTTTGTCATTATCTATCTATTTAAATATACTTTATTGCAAAATACACAAAAGATGGGCTTAAATGGGTGGATTACTGCTTTCTCTACTAGCCAATTTCATAATGTAGACGGAATATTGTTAGTAAATATACAAAATTAAAGTAAAATGATGACGTCAATCTTACTGATTTCAGCCACGGTGGCCACTCTCAAGAGAGATTAGCCAACTGCGCAGGACATATTAAGGTCCTCCAGACCGATTTCGGCCACGGCGGCCAATCTCAAGAGAGATTAGCCAACTGCGCAGGAGATATTATAGTGCACAAGTGTGTGCGCAAACACAGGTGCACTCTCTATTCCTTAGCTCTCATAATCCGATGGGACGGCAATCCGACACGACCGGAAAGAGTTCAGGCGCAGGACCAACGGCTTAACGTGCTTTCCGAGGCACGGGAGTGTACCACACTTCCAACTTCCAGACTCCGGGCTGCTACTGAGAATTTTCTGACAGAAACCCCAATAACTATTTATTGGCCCGACCTGGGAATTGAACCCAGGACCACCGCGTCTGTGGCCCTATATCAAGCCACTAGACCAACGAGGCAACTGCGCAGGACATATTACAGTGCATATGTATGTGCACAAACATGCCTACACTCTTCTTATCCAATGTAACAGATCCTACATGCCCAGAAAGAGTTTAGGCGCAGAACCAACAGCATTCCACGTGCTTTCCAAGGCATGGAAGTGTACACACCACATCTTCCAGATTCCAGACAGCTACTGAGAATCTACTAACAAAAGTTACAACATTACAACATAATGTAGGTTAAACAAGACTAACACTTATAATAACAGGTAATTACAGCAAGGTTTTTAGTAAATTTATATCAGCTGAGTGATCAAAATATGATATTAATTTTAGTATGTTATAATAATAATTATACATTAATAAATTATTCATATAGTAAATACCTTTATAAAAGGTTGTAGGTAGTACTAGTCTTATTACTGTATATTCTAAATGTGTAATGTTTTCGTATTTGTTTTTTATTAGCTTTATTTCGGTTAAGTTGTGAATATCAGGAGACAAATCACGAATATAAGTTGAAGGTTTATTATAAGAAGTCGCTCTCTCGGGGCGACAGTAACTCGATCCGGGTTTCATGTCTTAAGTGCTTACTTCAAGGGACCATATTAAAGATATTTTCGTAGTGGATAATAAATTATTTTATTTTGCTATCTTATATACGTATATAGTTATATTTTTTATGTTAAATTAATAATTACTATTCGTTTTGATTAATATATTGCTAGTGTTAAATCTAACTACTTCAGTGAAAACTAATATTTACTGTTAGTTATGGAAGAAAATTTGCTTAAAATAAACTTTTTCCGTATTCAGATTTTCTTGAGGAATCTGTAATTAATAATATTATTTGAAAACATATTTAAACCGACTTAAACATAAAAAATATCGCAACCAATTTAGTACATTGTATAATATACTAATAATACTTTTTATGTGAGCCATTTAAACTTAAACAGTGACGAAATTCAATCAGAGTATTTTTGGAAAAATGTTTTAAATGATTTGCAAAACCGATTAAAGTCAGTGTAAATAGCTAAAAAAGCTTTTTGTTAATTTTAATGGCGGTAAAGGTCTTAGCACAGGCTTTAGACTTAGGCTATTTCGTAGTACATTTAAAATATTTTAGTGAATCCAATCCGCATTGGAGCAGCGTGGTGAAATAAGATTCTAAGCTTCTCAAAAGGAGAAGAGACTTTAGCTCAGAAGTGGGACATTCACAGGCTAGACCTTACTTTCTACTTTACTATTAATGATAAAATAGTAACATAATTATTTTTTTAAATTTATTTATGATCAAAGGAAATATTTTTAGCTGACTGATCTGTTGTGCATTAAAAAATCGTTTAATAAAAAACCCAGACTGGTTTCATCGGTTTCTGTAAGTGGCCATCTTAGTTAGAGTACAGAGATATACCATTGGTGCGCGGCCTCTGATATTCTTTACTTACACATATAACGAAAAAAAAACCATTTTTTTATTACTTAGGAAGTTGGGCGAACGTTTGGGCCACCTGATGGTAAGTGGTCACCAACGCCCATAGACAATAGCATTGTAAGAGATGTTAACCATCGTTTACATCGCCAATGCGCCACCAACCTTGGGAACTAATATGTTATGTCCCTTGTGCCTGTAATTACACTGGCTTACTCACCCTTCAAACCGGAACACAGCAATAGCGAGTACTGCTGTTTTGCGGTAGAATAACTAATGAGTGGGTGGTACCTACCCAGACGAGCTTGCACAAAGCTCTACCCCCAAGTGTAATTGAAAGCATACCATTCAGCTATGTATATAAATTATATATAAACACATACATTGTAATAATACAATGTGTCAACATATTTAGTCATAGTTTTCAAGAACAGTCAAATGTCAGTGAAAAAAAGATAAACATACATAGAAAATATAGATGTCGAAAACAAAACCTTCGTTTGAAAATTATGTTATATGTGATAAATAATGATATGCTAATTTCTGACTTCACTTTTTAAAAGTTATAATTTAATGTTCAATCTAACTCACCTATTAAGTAATAAATGAATTAATATGATTTCTTTGATCGAATTACTAATTTTATTTTCTTTTTATTGAACTATAAGCCGTTCTCTGGTTAAGAAGCTACATTATATTAATGAAACATCAAGTAATATTTGTCTTCGTTTGGGAAAATTATATTTTATAAAATTATTTGGTAAGCCGAAGCGACTTAATGGTGGATCAATAAGAACACACGAATCTTAACCGACGACTTCATATTCAAACCCAGTCAAGCAACGCAAAGCATCGTGAGGAAATCTGCATGCATTCGATGAAAGTCCGCCACATGTAAGTCCACCATTCCGAATTGGAACAGCGTGGTAATATGATTTAACCCTTCTCATTAAATAAAGATAAATCCTTAGCGCAGTAGTTTTCACTACCTTACTTTAAATTATTTTGTATCAGTATTTTTTCGATGTTTCCTATATTACAAAATTGAATTGTAGCCCAATTCAATTTTGTAATATAGGAAACAATAAAAAAAGTCAATATTTAAATTTCGTCATTTAATTATTCATTATCACATGGCAAGAATATTAAAATACCTTGTCAGCTCGTATATCATGTTTATTACATTGATATTATTGTGGTAATTAAAAATAATATTTAAATATTATTTTATTCAATGTTACTTTTGCAAAATCCATTTGAGATATGAACTAACTATACCTTCTCTTTAATCTTGGCTATACATAACAATTACTAAAGTTTTATTTGATAAGATTTTGAAGTTCTAAAATATCGAGGACCTTACCGAATCAATATACTTTATTGGATAGGGAATATCGAATCGGGCTTAGGTGGCGACCGCGGAAAGAGCAATAAGGCGCGTGAAGCGGTTGAGCCTTGTCTTAATTGTCAATAAACGTGAGTCCCGGGGCCCCCGGGCTGCTCCCGACGAATAATTAACGAACTTCCGCGATTTTCGAGTTTGTAAATTGCCTCATGGTCTCGTCGACCGTCGGCCTGGTTTGCTGGTATAAATTATGTGCACAGAAAATTAATCTTAGTGATTTAAGAACACCCTTTCTTCGTAACTGAGTGTGATCGTATTTCAGACGAGTTGTTTTAGAATTTGTTTAAACTACATTTAGAAATTAGTTCATTTACGTAATTTGTTTGGTCGTTTTATGTAAATAATTCGTTGCTGTAATAATATACTGCGGACAAAGTACGCTCTGTATAAAACAATGAGTGACAATTTATTTTTACTGACATTTCATCCAATCTGTTTGAGTTGACACCGCAATATATTATCTCCGCAGCGTAGCTTTCAGCCTTCGTCTCGGAAGCAATTTATTTTTGTTGAAATAATACAACAGCATTATCAAAATTTTGCCTAACTCAGCAGTATTTTCATTTAATAAAATGATTCGAAATATTAACAACATCCTGTACACATTTGCGGGTTACGGTGTGATTACTAAAATAAACAGCAATTTTACAAGCCCTTCCTTTCATTAAAATGTAAACAAGCCTTTATAAGCGTGGTTTGCGAATACATCAGCAAAAATCACAGAACCAGAGTGGCATCGAGCATGGCATCAAAATATGTTTATAATATTACAGCTAGAACATAGCTGACATTTTCATAGATGAAATTTCTGTATTATGTATTTCATTCATATTGTTATATCAGCTACCTGGTTTGACTTCGCATTAGTAAAATAATACAGAATTTGGCTCATAATGAGATATATACAAATTTTATAACTTAATTAGTATCGAAATTCTCGAATATGACGCTAATACATTATATTTGTATAACAATATTTTCGAGCGTTTATTAATGTCCGATTACTTTTTTCATAGAAAGAATAATTGCTTACATATTTGAACCATCTTTAAGAACTGTCTTATTGACATTTACATTTTTTTAATGGGAACACTAGTATCTGTCCTTTTGATAAATTATCCTATCAATTTTTCGTAGCTCGATCTGTAGACACTCGTAGCAAGCCTATGGGACCTTTTGAATTACACCTCGTAGTTAATTCTATATGATAAATTTAATATATAATAACTACTTGTAAAAGATTGAATTAGTGTGTTATTTATTTTAATAAATATTAATAATGTGCATAAAATATATGAGTAAAAAAATTATACTTACATTACTTACTAAGTTTTTGTTAAATTTCGTATATTTTGTGTATCTATTATATTGATTGACTTGGTCCTAGGACCGAAAATGAGGTATATTTAAAAAAATATGCACATAATTTATAGTATTTATTGGTCCTGAAACCCTGAAATACATACCATAACATAAGTTCAATATTAATATGATTAGGAGTATTATTCGGATAAAAAAAAAAACAAATAAAACTAAGCTATTAACATTCATAGAATGCTGTAACGGCAATCGTTAATAAATTACGAATTAACGAATACTGAATCTCTGTGGCCAGTTGTTCAAAAGATTTCTTTCACGGGTGAGCTTTTAAAGGGACGGTAATTAAGCCCACTAGTCACGTATTGGATTAATGGTATCTATCTAGTTATAACGACAGCCCTAGTTAATTGTTATCATTGGATCTCGCAGCCGTTCTTAGGTGATACATAAAATTATACATAGCACAAATAACATAGTAGGTAATCTCTATATACATACATGTATTTGGTATGAGAAATGTATAAATGTATATTCTTACAAATATTATAAATGCGAATGTGAAAGAAAATTTGTTTGTTTGTGTACTTGTTTGTTTTTCTATGTTACGCTTTCACTTCTTAACTACAGACTGATCGTAATGAAATTTTGCATTCACATTGTCATACAGAGATACAGAAAAGAAAAACAAAAGAACAAAGGGTTCCTTTATATACGTAGTGGAAACCTTCAAAAAGGTACCCGGCTTTCTTGGGGACAACCGGGTTTTGTGGGATTCTTACCCACAAAAACCACTGCGATGGCCATCCTCGGCACGGATAGGAGAGGCCGCGGGATCGTGATGATATAGGGTACCTAATGCATCCCCACCATTTTCACACACGAGCAAAGCCGCGTACGGAAATTTGTATTATATATTAATTTTTGTTATCAGGTTTACGATTCAGGTCGATTTACGAATTTGCATGGGTTGTTCAATGAAGAAGTTTATATTAAACTGTACTTAATTATAATAATCTTCAAAGTTTCCGAGACTTAATCCTGGAATTATAGCGTCTTCTATATATATGTTCATGTAATAAAACTGTAACTGTATGATAAAGGGTCTAAAACATAATTTGCAAACCATCTGCCTCGCACTCGTGTTTTTGTTTGTCAGTACAAACATTACATGGATATTAATAAAACTTGATGTAATAGTCATAGCTATTTCGTTTATAAACCGTCTTAATAACTCGATGTAGAAGTGTTCCATGTGATTATTAAATAGTATACTTTTAATTAAGTAAACGCAACCATGACTGCTCACAGAGAATAAAAACTTGTGAATTGTTATTTCCAGAAATACTTCTCTTATTCACTCTTTTTATACATTTCATAATTACGTTGTTTTAGTTGTTGTTTGTCAAGATGTAATGTAATTGCTCTGTGTGAATAACTCCAATGAATGAAGGAATGAATGAACGATAAAAACAATCACTTCAATGATTGATTTATCGTTTGGTTGCGATTATTCAAATTTTTTCGTACAGGTAGAAGTATAATTATTTATCTACATGACAACTATTAACATTGATATTATAATTAAATTTTCATTAAATAGAGGTACTGTACAAATAATGAACGCATGGCTAGGATACTAGCATCATCCCAATAAATGACAAAACTAATAAATATAGACGAATTATTTATTAAATCATATTATTAGTTAAATGTCCCACATTCCTCTAACATACTAATATAAAAGTTTACACGCGATTCTAGAGTTTCCGCTTCAACTCACTTTGTAAATAATTTTATACACTTGTCTACCCTTGTCTAGAGTTGGTGAGAAATTGAGTATGATACGAATTTATTGTGAGGCAGTCGCACAACCATCTGAAAAATTACATTTTAATGAATTTGGAGTTATTATATTATATATTGTTTTAAGTATAATCACCAAACATTACTCTAATAATAATCAAGATATATAAATAAATCAGCTTAATATGTTATTCCTCTATCTAACAAGTTGACAAAATCCTGTCTGTGTCCCAGAACCAAAATTATATGTAAAATTTCAGCTCAAATGGCTGGAATTCAGTCTCCTGTTTTGAAACACGTTAAAGAAGAGCTTGTAAAAAAGTTTATACTTAATTTCTTGCTGGCTCAGCTTCATTCCGGTTTTAAAAGAGCCTATAAACACTTGATTCGAGCTTATTTTGATTTTACTTTTGTGTCAGTGTTATGAAAACAATGTTAGGAATTTAAAATAAAACTAGATACTTCTTCTTCAATACATGTTTTTAATTTAATTTTATTACTTTTTATTTTACATAATTAAATAAATCGACTTGCGCAGGATTTGACACCTAGTATAATAAGGGCAGTGACTGAAGCGTTGAGATAGAAAAAGCGTGCGGATTAATTAGATTTCAATGGACAGAAATTGTATAGAATAAAATGTAAATTTATGTTAGACTTGGTCGTAAGGTAAATATTATTATAAGAGTATTATTTTAAATTTTGTACTAAAATGCTTCTTGCAAAAATCTAATAACTTCTAATAAAAGTAAAAATTAATAATAAAATATAAGAAAATTCATACGACTATCTTTAAAAATATTTGCGTGTTGTATTTAAATAAGAACTTTCCTCATTATTTTATTGTTTTTTATAAGTTTCTCTGGAAACACATTTTAAAGATGGATATTTTCACCCTTTTAATTATCTAGTTCTTTCCTGCATTCTCGCTTTAGGCAAGAATTAAATGACTTTAAAGTGCCTTAAGGCTTGAGTACAGCTGTTTGAATATAGAACGAAAAAGTTAATTAAAAAGTAATAGAATCGAATAGTTAGTACAATTAGTTAATAGAATAGTTTCGATACAACTTTGTTCTATTTTATAAGCATATTTGATTAGTTTTATCAAACAATATTAATTTTGATGAAAAACATCCATTGGCGCGCGCATTGGGGGTAAAATGGACTCGTACGCCGTGGCTGCAAATGCATTCGACTTTCATCCGTTTTTTCCGTAATTTATATATTTATTTATTTCATAATCAACAGCACTATTTATAGTATTTATTTACTTGGTGAACTTTGTGCAAACTCGTCTGGGTAGGTGCCACCCACTCATCAGAAATTCTACCACAAAAAAGCAGTACATTGTATTGTTGTGTTCCGGTTTGAAGGGTGAGTGAGCCAGTGTAATTACAGACACAAGCGTCATCATATCTTAGTTCCCCTGGTTGGTCGCGCATTGGCGATGTAAGCGATGGTTAGCATTACTTACAATCAA
The DNA here is from genome assembly GCA_963151315.1 of Nymphalis c-album. Taxonomy (NCBI): domain Eukaryota; kingdom Metazoa; phylum Arthropoda; class Insecta; order Lepidoptera; family Nymphalidae; genus Nymphalis; species Nymphalis c-album. The sequence continues at coordinate 8,417,331 of OY720590.1, read as the reverse complement.
ATTGTCTATGAGCGTTGGTGACCACGTACCTTCAGGCGGCCCATATGCTCGTCATACAATAAAAAAAAATATAATAAAACCAATTTTAACTTATATGGAATGTGTGCAGCGTCTACCATTAATGTATGAAATTATATCATATAAGCTCATGTGAAAATCTCAATATGCAGTCTCTGACCGCACATGATGACATTCAACGCGGCTATGTAACTACGCCGACAGCTGTTCTAATCACATTTCGGAGATGTAATATATATTTTAGTATAACGAATAAAAATATTATGACGACTATATATATACTAGTATACCGCTGGTAACTTATGACTAACCAATGTTCTTATCCCTTTATTTTATTATTCGTTATTCAGTTCAATATTTGCAATACATTTGTATATCTTACTTAAAAAATATTAATTTACTTATTTATATTAAAAAAAAAACTCGTAAATTTTATGTCGATATTTGAAACAGCCCTTGGGAATATGAAAAAGAAAATCAGACAGATCTAAAACATTAGAATTATGTTTATGATAACTAAAAGTTATCGTTTAGTCGACTGCAATGCGGTGTTCTATATAAAGGCTCGTTCGTATATCTTAAAGCGTAACGTATCTTTTTTTCTAAACAAATATAATAAAGGTGCATTAAATGTTAGCATAAGCGATGTGCGGTACCAAGTCCATCTGGATTACCACTTAAACATCACTTATTCTACCACTAAATTATTTAGTATTGTTGTCTTTCAGTTTGAAGGGTGAGTGCGTCAAAATTGGGGACAAAACTTTTAGTTTCCAAGGTTGGTGGCGTATTGGCGATCTAAGGAATGGTTAATATTAACAACAATTTCACTGTCCATATTATCATGAGGCCCATTTACGAGTCCGCTTGCCTATTATGAATAAATATTACAAATACCTAATGTTTATTTCATCAATATAATTTCATACTTTACATTTATAGTATATAACATAATGCATATATGTATACAAATGAGTAAACAAGCAATCTTATTTCTTTTATTGTTTTTCATACATATTTACTCTTCACCTAATTCGCAATACTTGTGTAGATCTTACGTATTATTGTTTTCTTTAAGAAGTACTTTTCTGTTTCGGTACAATTACTTTCACATGAATTGTTTTTTACGAGAAGGCTGAGAATATATTTATATAAGATATAGCAGATAAATATTGTTTTCGTGCCGTCACTATTAACATAATTAATTATATCACCCTATGAATAATTTATTACACAACTTACTTTAGTTCAATATATTTTCGAATTAATTCCTTATTATTTAAATATATATGTATGCATTGTATGTTATTTTGAAATTATTATATATAAACAAAGAACCAATCATTATCATGTTTGCATGTTTTCGTTAAATATAATTAGTCATTGATAGCACGAAAAAAATGTTTTGATAAACAAAACCTCAAGCGAAAAAAATATGTAAAAATTGTTATACATAAAATAAAAGTAGAAGAGATAAGTAGATACGTTTTTGTACAGCGTCTTTCGCGACCGACCGTACTTAGAAGGGATTAAAGTAGCGGTCGTTTTATGGTTATTTGCGAGGACACTGCATGAAACTAAACGAGATTATTAAATAAAGCCGAAATTTGTGTTTTCAGATAAGTTGTCTTTTATAAGAATCGACCAATTTCAATATGATTGTCACTTTTAGTTCGATATTTTTTGTTATTAATTTTGTAGATGTACGTATATCTTCTACCTCATTTACTCAAGAAACAGATAATTATTTTTTGTTATTAATATTGTATTTGTAACAACAACACAAAGTTGTATAAAATGTATAAATAAAAAAAATAAGTAAACGAAATGAAAATTATTTGTTTAATTGTAAGGGGGAACGCCTAATTCTGGCCTAAAATGCACAACAACTTACTTTAATTAAAAAAAAAACCATAGCATTTTTTTCGTCTTTACAGATACATTCATTTGGTGTATTAAGTTTGCAATATTTAACATTAAAAAAAAGAGTAATGAAAAAATTGAAAAGGAACAATCATCGAGTTGTGTTGCCAATTAGTAACTTCAATTAAAAATCGTCAAGAAAAAAAATCGCTATGTAGTTGTAGCGTATTTGATATTTGTTACATATTTTATCATTATTTCCTCGCTGTTTTATTTCCCCAATGAAAAAAATGAAGTTATATTTTGAAGACTATAAGTAATAATCATTATTCTCTTATAGCACACAAATACACATTTTAATTTAAAAAAACCATTTCATATATATTTTAAATACCTATTACTTTTTAACTCGAATATACTCAATTATTTTATGAATCGAATATCTGTTTATTATAATTGAATAATGTTTGTTCTCTCGTGAATTATTTAATTTACGAAAAAAAAATACAAAAATATGTTAATAATATATGATTCTAATGATGAATAATAATTGTAATGCTTATACGAATGAATTGATTATAAATATGCTAATCGCCTGTTTGTTGTAAAAATAAAAGTGTTTTATCACAACCCCAACTTTCATATAAACCTTATCCTTAATAGTTAAATTATTTACATTGCCTATGATCATTTCGAAATACTTTTAGAAATTTGTGCATATTATGAGGCCAAAATGTCTATGGAAAGTGGGCATTTCCCTTGGAACAAAGCTCTTTTACGCGGCTTACAGTAGAGTGAAATGGCAGTGACCCGAGGTCACGTCATATAACGAAATAGCATTCATACCGTGTCTACTAAATGCTACAAAATGCGATACGTTGGGCGTTCGAATACAATCCTGCGCGAGCGCTTCTGGAGGTAGGACCTAGGCCGAATCTTTGAACGCCAAGCCACGCTAAACGATCGAGCGTGAACTGTATAGTGCACCTATAATTTTATTATTAATTAAATTAAATACTTAAATATAATAAACTCAATCAAAAGAATTAATTTCATTTAAAATACTTTCCTAACGTCCTTAAAAATAAAAATACAAAAATATAATTTAAAGGTAATACAAAACCATATAAGGATCAATAGCGCTGGGGCTTACGAGCCGCTCGCAAGTCCCAGGTTCGAACTTGAGCTATTATCACAATTACTATCATAAATTTTGTTTAATTAATTTAAGTGGAGGGATAAATTACTAAAATAAAGCGATTGCTTATACCGACCGATGATTATAATTTTGGACAAGCTAATTTGGCTTTTTCAAGAACTTAATATGTGTTTACAAATCATACTTTGCATTGTGGAAATGTACAGAATCGTCATAGAACTTGCATGTTGAGGAAAACAGTTAATGTTATGCACATCTAAATGCTTTGGAGAGTTTTAATAATTAGATAATTTAACAAAATATATAGATAGATAATAAGAGCCACAGAAATGTTACTATAAAATCACGTAATACTATTTTTTGTACGAGCGTTAAAGTGAAGTATAAATACTTTACCATGCGGTGAACGTTACTTAATAGAGGCGGCACTCAGCGACTGCTTCCGAGCGAGTCACATTAATTTACGATCTTTGCGGTTTCCTTATTTAGGTTAAATATTTCACAGGGTTCGCTAATTTTTTTTCCCCTGAATGTTTCAGTAGTCTTCGTATTTCTTTTAATTGTAATTACTCTTATTAATTTGCCATTTTTCAATTTCCTGGGTAAAACATTACGGCTATATTTAATTATTTCATGAACGTTCGAGGAACAAATTGAATTTTTATTATTGGATGACGTAACATTTTCTTCTGAAGTCTATACCATATAACGTTCAACCTATTAACCTCATATTTGTAGTTCTCGTCTTTGCCTAAGGAAAGTAATGAATATTGTCTCAGCTTTAGCTCGACCTACTTAAAGTGACATCCATTGTCGTATATTCAAATAGTATAAAATTTATCAGTATTTTATCAAAGTTTCCAGTTTGACGAATAATAAAATATCTATAAAACTGAATGTTTGTAACAATATTTGTTTGAGATTTATAGACTTCAGCATTAATACGGGAAAATTAGAATATATTTCGTAGTTTACAAGATTTTATTTAGTTTCACCTGGCCAGGTATGTGTAATTAAATCTTGCAAGTTAAATTTGGTCCACTTCCCGATGTTCGATTGTCACAATTTTGCACAGATGTTTCTTTCTCGTACTAATGCACAAATAATTAAATACAGCCGATTTCAAAGTGATGCCAGGTAGAACCTTCATACACTTTATCTTCATATCTTTACTATATATTTATCACTTTATTGTAACTCAACACTGGATACGGCTTTAGTACATGTACTTCTATACCGTTCAACTGATTGCTATACTAATTGCAGGTATAAGAATATAATAATCGTTTAAAAACAAAAAAAATGTGACATCATCAACTTCGCCTCGTTCGATTGATTGAGTTGAAACTAAGTACAGTTGTGATTGTGATTTGTGTGAAGTTTTTTGGCATAGTCCCATCAACGTACTGTATGTAGCGCCAGACTCGTATTAAATAATTGCTAATTAAATTGTTTAAACAGTCGAAACGAAAATAACGAAAGTATATAAAGCATGTGGATAACATTAGACCTCTCAATGTACTTAGTAAGTACTTTGTAGTAATCTGTAAAACAATTATTACTACTATGGATATCGGTATCTCACGAAGAAGTGTGAACATTGTAAGTTGTTTAATACAACTGATTAATTAAATTACCTGTACTTTTCCTTTGTGATGAGAAATAAAAATTATTTAATTTCTTTTCACATAGTCATCTAAGCTCTCTCGCTCTCGTAAGTCGAGTGGCTAGCTTACAAGGTGAAACTCTTTAGTTCGAACACAGAAATGGGCCAATCAAAACGTTATTGGGTTTTACTGTTGAGAAATTCTCATTGCGAGCCCGGATTCCGGAAGTTGGCAGTGTTTACATTCCCATACCTCTAACAGCACGTTGGTTTCGCGCCTGAACTTCTTCCAGTCGTGTCAGATTTGTGGAATTCCAACTCCTATTGCATTGTAAGAATGAAGGTAAAGACGGCGAACTTGTATTCACAGACACTTGTGCGCGAGATTTTACTCTGCGTAGATAGCTAGTCTTTCCTTTTTTGTTTCGTAGGAATGCGGACGAGCATATGGGCCACCTGATGGTAAGTGGTCACCAACGCCCATAGATAATGGCATTGTAAGAAATATTAACCATCGCTTACATCGCCAATGCGCCACTTGGGATATATTGGGAACTACGATGTTGTCCCTTGTGCCTGTAATTACACTAGTTCACTCACTCTTCAAACCGGAACACAACAGTACCACGTCTGCTGTTTTGCGGTAGAATATCCGAGGAGTGGGTGGTACCTACCCAGACGAGCCTGCACAAAGCTCTACCACCAAGTATGATTCTTGTATGTAACTTATATTTTAAAAGAGTTTTTACACATCTTTTTTGTATCACTTATCTGGGTTCCTAGCTGACTAAAGCTGAATTTGTATAGTAAATATCTATAATATTAAAAATAGTAAAAAAAAAAATGTCAATGCAAATAAATTGCTTTATTTGTTTACTTTAAATGGTAAATACCTATGAAAAGTTGGAAACTCAATATAATATATAAATGTAATATATTGTGGCGAATATTTGCAAAGCGAATACAAACCTATGTAAATACCTATTTATAATTGGCTATTTGAGATTTACTTATTTATGTATCATCCACAGACTAACCAAAACTCATATTTTTTTTATTTGCGACTCATTGATTTCCATTGTGAGTTGGCGATTTTATATCTACCAAGGATATTTAATATTTTTGACTTCTTAAAATCGTTTTTAATGATATAATTTACAATTTTACAATTATTTAAATTTACGCGTTCGCAAATTTAGTCGCATCCAAGCTATAGAGGATTATCAAATGCGTTGTTTCATCATTTTTTATGAGAACGCGGTATGAAATTTCATAAGAACGTCACAATACGACGTAATCCAGTTATGTCGGTTTCGCACAAACGAAATTAAATTATTAGTTTTTTTTATATCTACATATATATCTGATAACATGTTTTTTAAATAATTATGATTTTCCTTAATAAGAAAAACAAGTGTAGGATTAGTCGCCCGCTATGCAATGCTTATTAATAATTCCGGAAATATATAGTATATATATATAAATAGAAAACTAATCAAAGTTAATCTACAAACATTATAAATGTGATTGTTTGTATGTTTGTTACTCAATCACGTAAGAACGGCTGGGCGGATTTGAATGCTTATACACTAAACGGCTAATTGATAGGCTAATTGACACCTCCAACACTCGAAGCTACAAAAAATTACATATTATATAAACAAAAATTTTAACAAAACAAAAACCGACTTCATAAGAAAAACAAATTAATATGCACTAGAAAGTAAAAAAATACGAATTGATAACCTCCTCCTTTTTTTGAAGTCGGTTAAAAATAATGTATGGTGAAATAGTTTCCCTTTCATAGATCTACAGAAAAGTCCGCGATGGCATATGTCTATCTTTTAAGGATAGCTAACTATACCAACTTTAATATTTAATATTATTATATAATATTTTAAGCTATAAAAACGGATATGATATAAATCTTTATTAAATTAAATACGTTATTTATTTTAAGCTGAAATGCTTGTATATTATAATTGCCCTTTACACCACCCAATTTAAATTAATATCTTAAGAGTTATCGTAATTTTAAAACTATCGCGCACTAAATATTTACTCTGCTACTCGAGCGAAGCCGGGGTGGGTCACTAGTTATGTATAAAAGAGAGTAAAACCAATGTTATGAATATGATATTATGAAAAATATATAGAATTTTTAATATGTAAAAATTTATTTACGTTAAGTATTATTTTAATTCTTAATTATTTAACCATTAATCTGGAGGTGTACATTTTCACGTTGTAAAGGAATGAATGAGTTTTATTGTTCAAGCCGTGCTCAGGCTGTTTTAGAAGACAATACCGTCCGCGGTACAGTCGAATAATGTAAAATTTATGGAGATGTCATTCTCCATACAAAGTTTTGAGACAAACGAATAATGAAGTGCTACCGCGACTGCACTCTGCGGATTATCAATTCAATTAATGATTTAAGATCTATTACGGCGACAGTATTTGTCAAAAGTAGAAAATGGTAAGCTTTATAATAAAAAGCAAATTTTATTTAATGAGCGTTTTTTGTTATTTGTAAAATTTAAGTGAGCGAAACAAGTAATTAAAATTAAAACAGGCTTGAAAAGGCGTTCTCCTCAGAAGCCTATTCCACCAGGCTCTTGCGGATTGGAACATACGATATAATTTCATACAATGTCCCTTTTTTGTTTTTTTTTTTACCCTTAATAGGCCAGCGTTTGACCAATGTCTTGACTGATGTTAAGCATCGATGTTTTATCGCTCGATGCAATCCTGCAGGCCATTGTCAGTGTTTAGTGTTTATGTGTGATCCCAAACTAAGCAGAGCTTGTACTATGGAAACCAGACAACTGATATACTACAAATTATACTACTTTTCTTGTTCTTTTGACAATTACACCTAGACGCAGGACAAACAGACATGTTCATATACACAAATGTCTGGCCTGGGTGGGAATCGAACCAACTACCTGCGGCGCGAAAGGCAAGTATCTACGAACCACGCCAACCGGCTCGTCAAATGATGAAATAAAACCTTTAAACTAATATCACTCAGACAAAAACAATACATCCTATACATTCATCCATAATTATAAAATAAAATTAGAAGATAGCAATAAATTTAAAAATATCGTTGCAAATGTATCTAAAAATTAAAAAATATCAGTAAGTAACACTAACCGCTTAAACATGAAATTACTGTTGAAAAGACAACCTAATTCACCTTGTAAAACGAGTCTAAATTGTTCAATGAGACCTACTTCAAGTAAATGTGGATATCAATACTATATAGATTATAGGTATATATATTTATATTGGAGTTTAATAAAATCATTTTTCTATAAGCAAGAATCTAGGTAACTTATAAGTTAATTACATTTAATTATATCATTGTAATGAAAATATTATATAATTATTTCTTTAATACCTAATCATTACCAATAACAGTAAAAATGAAATTTAAAGTAAAAAGTCGTGTTCGTAATTTCTCTAATAACTGCCGGATATAAAATTCGAGAGCGCCAGAGAAAAGGTGAGGTCGGGCGCCCGTCATTGCGAATATTAATACGTCGGTAAGAGAATTTAATATTTGGCGTAGGACAAGAAAGTAAGGAAATTCCATACCTGAATGTTTGAATTGAGCGATGCGGGTCCTTATAAAGGGATGAGTACAGAACAGAGTTCTTTATGAGTTCCATAAGGGATGTAGGTATTTTTAATGGTGTCGTATTATGTTACTTTTCGTTTTTGTTTAGCCGAGTAATACGGCCGTTGGGAGTCTTGTTAATTAAATTGTTTTATTTGTGAAAATTGCGTGAGATTTGAAATCCTTTCGCTTAAGACCAATAGTTGAATCGTATCATGTTTCTGATTGGATGTTACGACTTGCAATTGATATTTTAAATTGAAAAAAACTTACGAATGGAATAGGGTTGATAAAAATAATGTATTGTTTAATTTTAATATATTTTAATTTATGTAGTGTTATTTTGTTTACAAATTTATTATAACCGAAACAGTGTTTATTTAATAAAGTAAAATTTAGGTTTACTAAAGTTAATCTCGACATGCTGCGGTTTAATGTTACATGTATCCGGATGGGACTTAACCGCCAATTGACCCAATTTAACTGCATTCCAATCTTAGAAAGTTTAGGTGAAGTATATGTTAAATACATATTAATGTTAAGTTTGGATATACTTTTAAAATTAATGATTACATTTTGTAGTTTAAAATGCCATAATAATTGTTTTTCGTAGACGAAAATTGTCGTTAGGACTTATTGTTGATAACGTGACGTAACGTGACAGCCTGTGAATGTCCCACTGCTGAGCTAAGGCCTCTCCTCCTTTGGTTTTGGAGCTTATTCCACCACGCTGCTCCAATTCGGGTTGCTGGAATACACATATGGCAGAATTTGAGTGAATTTGACACATGCAGGTTTCCTCACGATGTTTTCCTTCACCGTTTTAGCATGAGATGAATTATAAACACAAATTAAGCACTAGAAAATTCAGTGGTGCCTGCCCGGGTTTGAACCCACGATCATCGGTTAAGATTCACGCGTTGTAGCCACTGGGCCATCTCGGCTTATTTATTGCTGATACTAAGGTGATACCATGCAGATTACAAAAAGAATACAATCACCCCATCCACCTTATTGCTGATACTGTAAGGTCATTGTATGTTTTTTTTTAATCTGCATGGTATCAAAAACAAAAACAAACAAACAAACACACAACAAACAATTAATGGAATTTATGTTTTTTTTTAAACAAGCTGTTACAATTATCGTGTATGGCTTAATGAATGTAAATAATTTCTATAATCAATTAAAAACTTTAACACTACTACTACTTTTACTTTGTATATTAACTATGAAAAATTTTATAGCCTTTTGAACGACCTAACTATAATACTCTCAAGCTCTGCTGGCAGGATAATAATATAGTACAGATTTCACGTGGGTAATATTATATAATATATTAGTATATGACCAATTTTTTTCGGAAAACAAAGTAATAGAAAAAATGTACCGTGATCTTTATATCAAACCGAGCCTTATTAAATGTTTATTTCTATAACTGCTTTTCGTTGACGCCGTTGATTTTTTTGTATTCTCTACGAAACTTAATTATATAACATACATCTACTATATTAACACGTGTACCAACCACAAAGTGGACCTAAAATATCAACGATAATCGAATTAAAAGTTTGTTTTGGGCATTTCTACGTTGCAAGAGGAGTCAGGGATAGTTAACCAAAGACAAATATATGTTTCACAAGAAGCTATTAATCTTAAGATCGTATTATCAACATCCGGAGAGTAGAGTTTGAAGGCGCTTCTAAAAACTAGGATTGTATTTTTTCTGGTATGATTACTTTATGATCTCACATTAAGCATGCATTTTAATAATAAAATTTTCACTTTTATTCTATAATAATATTTTTTTAGTTCAACCTTTTTGAATGTGACTAATCTCAACTAATTAAAAATGCGAAAGTGAAATTGTTTATTTTTATTATGAAGTTTTGCATACACATTGGTACAGATACAGAGATTGACCTAAAGTATCTAACACCTGTCCCCTCTCAAATACGCGTGCGAAGACACGGGCGGAAATCAGTAACATACTCGTATGTTAGAATGCGTGAATCTTAACCGATGATCGTTCAAACTCGGGCAAGTACTATTTTTGTTATTATCATTCATCTCGTGTTTGACGTTTGGTGAAGGAAAACATCGTGAGGAAACCTCTTTGTGTCAAATGTCACCGAAATTCTGTCACATGTGTAATACACCAACCCATATTGGAGTAACGTGGTTAAATAAGCTCCAAACCTTCTTCTCAAAAGTGGAGAAGAAACCTTAGCCAAGGAGTGGGACATTCACAGACTATTACTGAGTATGTATGTAATAAATGTTTCATGACGTAAACATTTTGATCTTTTTGAACAATAATTTTATGTTATCTATCGTCCACTACAAAATTAATATATGATGTATAATTATTGTCATTTGTTTTGTTCTTTTGAGTTAACACACTACAGTTTACTTATAATATTGTATAGGTAAATAGGATGGTAAGGATGACAATAGGATGGTAAGGATGACAATGGTTACTTATTCGCCTTCGATCACGACACACGTCAATCGCACAAAGATGGAATAGAATAATGGTTTTTCGCAAGCGAAACCAATGATGACGTCGACAAGTAGAGGATTAAGCGACGAGCGATTTTGTTAAGCAGTCTCGCGGAGACAACACTGAAACTAATCAGGGATTTTGCGCTTATTAATTAACTTGGATACCTTTCGTAGCGACAAATTGTCTCCAAAATAAAAATTACTAGTATTTATTTTTCGAAATGTATAAAATTAGTAAATTAGTTAAATCTGTCCTATAAAAGCGACAATCACTGTCTATTTATTGTTACCTGTTGAAAATATGAACGTAGTCCGAACTCATTATAGCTAAACCTCTTTAGTGTCACTCTCTCTAATAAAAAGAATATATCTGTCATTGTAACCACGCTCCGTCTTTTTATTTAATCTTTTCTTAATCCATCTATTCTAAAACTATAATCTAACTATAATACTAGTTTTCATTAGGTTATGGGCCCAGACGCCCGAATAGTTTCGATTAGTAAAAGTATTTTTTGCGAAAAAGTAATTTGAGATTCACAAATCTCAATCCGGCTCGGTCGCAAATTTTCCAGATAATTTTTCAGCAAAAGAATTATTGTCGATCATTAACAATGTCGTCAAATGGTAACTATGTCAATATAGAAAAATTAAAAGGCCGTGAAAATTATACAACATGGCGGTTTGCTATAAAAACCTATCTGGAACACGAAAATCTGTGGAAATGCGTGGAACAAGATGAAGAGACCACCTTCACAAAAGGCGACGACACAAAAGCGAGGACGAAAATCATACTAATGGTTGATCCTATCAACTATGTACACATTCAGGAAGCGAAAACTTCTTATGAGGTATGGAATAACCTGCGCAAGGCTTTTGATGACTCCGGCTTGACAAGGAAGGTAGGTTTACTACGTGAATTAATAACGACAGACCTAGAGAGCTGCGGAAACGTAGAAAATTATGTAAATAAGGTAATTACTTGTGCACACAAGCTCAGAAACATTGGTTTTCTTGTTGATGATGAGTGGCTGGGTACGCTCCTCCTAGCAGGGCTACCAGAATCATACAAACCAATGATTATGGCAATGGAAAGCTCAGGTGTGACCATAAGTACAGACTTAGTAAAAACAAAGATTCTTCAGGATGTCAAAAATGATAATGACTCAGCGGCTTTTTATTCAAATTTTCACAAAAATAATGCAAAGGCTAACAAACCTTCAGGCAAAGGTCCCCGATGTTTTAAGTGCAATAGATATGGTCATATTGGTAAGTTTTGTCGCTCAAACAAAGGCTCAAGTCAAAATACAAAATATAACAAACCGGATGATAAGTCTGATGGTTCTTCTGGTTTTGTGGCTGCTTTTCCTGCATCTCCTGCACTGGAAAAATGCTGTTGGTACCTTGACTCTGGAGCTGCGATGCATATGACTAATAATAATAAAAACTTACTTTATGATTTTGAACCTGCGCCAATAAATAACATAACAGTGGCTGATAATAAAAGGTTACCTGTGAAGGGCAGTGGTAAAGTAAATATACAAAGCTATGATTGTGAGAACAACAGGTTGATTGGCACTGTACAGGTGAAAAATGTTTTGTATGTCCCAGAATTGGCTGTTAACTTGCTATCAATACATCAAATAACCAAAAATAATTGTAAAGTAAAATTTGATGAGAAATATTGCAGAATTTATCATAACTCAAAACTAATTATGACTGGATATATACAAAACAGCTTATATGTGATTAACGACGAGACGTACGCATTACTATCTTCAGCTCACCTGTGGCATCAAAGAATGGGTCATCTAAACTACAACAGTCTACAGAAACTTAATGAGGCTGTAGAAGGAATAGATGTGAAAATTAATAAAGAGAAGAATGTGACATGTAATACTTGTCTACAGGGAAAACAGACTAGGCAACCGTTCAAACATGGTGGCATAAGGGCTTCCGGTCTTCTAGGGATAATACATTCCGATGTATGCGGTCCGATGGAAGAAAAGTCTCTTGGTGGTGCCAGATATTATGTCACATTTATTGACGATTACTCAAGAAAGGTATTTGTTTACTTTATGCATTCTAAGTCTCAAGTTCTTAACTGTTTTAGAGAATTTAAGAAACTTGTTGAAAATCAGTTACAAGCCAAAATAAAAATATTACGAAGCGATAATGGTAAAGAGTATGTCAATTGATAAATTTTGTAAAGAATCTGGTATCAAACGTCAATTTACTATACCTTATTCTCCAGAGCAAAATGGTTTGAGCGAGAGAATGAATCGAACTCTCGTAGAACGTGCCAAATGTATGCTTATTGATGCCAATTTACCAAAGAAATTTTGGGCAGAGGCAGTTTCTACTGCTGCTTATGTAATAAACTGTTCACCAACCAAATCTATAAATTATAAGACTCCTGAGGAAATGTGGACAGGTGTGAAGCCTAATTTGCAACATATGAGAATCTTTGGCTGTTTAGCCATGATGCATATACCCAAAGAGAAGCGTTTAAAGTGGGATTGTAAATCAAAAGAGCTTATATTTGTTGGATATTGCCCAGAATCGAAAGGATATAGATTATTTGATAAAAACGAAGGAAAAATAGTTAGAAGTAGAGATGTTGTATTTTTAGAAGAAGATATTAAAAAGAATTTCGCACTGATGCCTCTAAATAGATCTAATAATGAAGAAGAAAACAATGAAAGTATAATTGAAGCTGTAGACAGTGAAGCAAGCTCTTATAAAAGTATTAGCACAGTAAAGGGAAATGATAGCTTACAAATCAGTGACGATGATCTTGATGATGAAGATTATGTTCCTAAAGGTAATGTCAACCTGAGTCCACCACTCACTACCACTCGAAAGCTGAGACCCAGAAAGGGGAAAATGCCTACCTACTTGTGTCAAAATGTGTCAGGGAATAGTGGTTTGATGCTTGACCCTCCGACGGTCAAGGAAGTTTTAAACAGTAAAAATGCACATAAGTTGAGAAAGGCAATATGCGGTAAATATAACTTATCAATAGAAAATATCATGTACCGAAGAAAGAAGCCGAAGCATCACCATTCCGTTCCGTTCCTGATTGGCATGGGTCTACGTTCAAGGGAGGATGTTGAAAATATGAACGTAGTCCGAACTCATTATAGCTAAACCTCTTTAGTGTCACTCTCTCTAATAAAAAGAATATATCTGTCATTGTAACCACGCTCCGTCTTTTTATTTAATCTTTTCTTAATCCATCTATTCTAAAACTATAATCTAACTATAATACTAGTTTTCATTATTACCTCATCGCGATAAAAGTAATAAATCGATCTTTATTTAATTACTTTGATAGAAAGGTTTTTAGGTTTACCTGTGTAGTGTAGAACTTATAAAACTAGTTAATAAATTGATTATATTGTTATGTAGAAAGAAACAACATTTCAAGACGAGGGCATTCAAAGTGACAGATTTATTTTAGAATACAATTTAACTAACGTAGTGTAAAGGAAAATCTACTTAAGATGAGTATTTTGAATTACTTCTCCTTGGGGATGAAAATACGACCACAAAATTCTTTACAAAAACCTCGTTTCTTTGTTTATAGTAATTTTATTTAGAAAATTTCTGAAAAGATTGTAAACGTAAAAAGTATTACAATTCATGTCCTTTATGATATTAATCTCAATTTTACTGTAAAATTATAATATTATTAAATCCAAAACAAGTATATTAAAATGTTCGAAATTGAGTGAAGATTAAAGGCGTACTGAAACTGTTCTTTACTTATCAAAAACGTGTATTCTTTTTAGTTACTTAAATTTTAGCGTAAAAGCTAAAAAGTTGAATAAAGGCAAAGGTGGTTACGCGTGGCGTGCAACGGCATAAGCCATGAAAATGTCGTTGCGCTCCCTTCGACGACGCTCTCCGACTCTCGACTCGATGGTTACGTGACCGCGCAGACAGCTGCATTAATATTACTCCCGGGATAGAAAAGAAATGCGCCCTCGTTTCGTAGTAACGTCGTAGTCATAAATATAATTTAGTTACTTTTACTTTTATCTTTTGTTTCAATAAATTTATTCATTTTGACGATTGCATTTTTAGTGAGTTCCAATTTTTATAAGACCTTTGTAGTTTTCAGAATTCTCTATACATTGTTTAGAAGGATGTCTGTTTAAGTGTCTGCGTGTGTGTGTGTATGTTATTATTAATTGTGTGTTTAACTCCAACTCGTAATGACATAACGAACGGATTTGATTTTTTAAGCGCAAATAACATGTAAGTATGTTAATGTTATTAGGTATATGTTTTGTTTAATAAAATAAAAGTCTAATACTATCGTACTGTCTACTTCTGAAGTACTTAATTTTGTTTTATTGATTATAATCGGAATATGTTCAGAGATTTTGTTTGTGTCATGTAAAAATGTACAAAATGCTTTCTCTTTCAGTTTCTTTGCATGCTCATTAATCACAAAAAAGTTGCATTATTATTCTGTGACGGAAAATTTGACAAGTGAAAGGTCTTGCCAATGTCTCAGTTCTTTTTGTGTGCGCCTGTGAAACAAACACATACATGTCTAGTTTCACGACACAAACATTCTGAGCATTTTTAACAAAACGACGTAAAATATTCGCTTCTTGGTTCAGAATGTTGTTAATATTATTTCTGTATCGATGTCTTAGGGTCATACTACAAGTCATATTTATTACTTCGCTGCCCTTACATTTTTAGTGTTAAAATAAATCAGTTGTTTTTCGTTTTGCACCTTCGTGACATTGCGGCAGAAACCTTTATACAACTGGTAACAATTACATATTAATTTTACTAGAAAGTTATCCTGTAAATATTCCACTGCTGAACAAAAACATTATCGAGGAAGTTTAAAGTTTTTTTTATCACTATGTTATCTTTCATAGGTTCTTTCACTATGTTATCTTTCATAAACAAGCTAGGCAAACAAGCTAGACGATTCAATATAACGCTATACATATTACATTTAATAATGAACACAAACAAATAAATAAATAAGTTGTTATGTATATCATGCACAATATTAAACCATTTTAAATTAATTTAACGCGCTGATTTTCAGTATAATCGTATTCATTTGTTTAAATTTTTTTATTCATTGATGATTGTTCATTTAAAATAATATACATTTTAAAACTCTCATTTATATTTAACTATATTCGTTGTGTTTAAAATTATGACAAATGTATGCATATTAATATCTAATGTTAATTGCGGGGCATTTAAATTGTTATGTATTATTTTCATTTAACTATTCAGTCAAATAAAGCTGTCGCATTTATTTCGTGATATAAAATTACTCTAGACAAAAGAAATAAAAGATAAATAAAAAATTACTACTAATTTCTGATAAGTATACTATAAGTAAATTTGTACGACAAATACTGAGTAACATATAAAACTATAATTTATAATTATGTTTGACATTTCAATTCTGAATCCTTCTCATATAATAATGCCGCATCAAAATCCAACTTTTAGCTTGGAAGTTAGCTAATAACAGGAACGAATAGAGATAAATGGCAACTTAGAGTCACACTACGAATATTTGAATATATTATCCTATATTAATATAAACACAAGTAGAGTGAACGTAGATGTGTAAGTATTTGCGCGTGCAATGACGCAATATTTTACTATATTCTGTTAATTAACAATGTTAAGAATACTTTCATTTCAAGTGCAAGCGTGGATGTGGATCAAAAGGATTAAGGTGTATTTACACTTGACTTACGTGTAGTTTTGTATTACCTACGCTATTATGTTGAGAGTGAATGTGCATAAAAATGTATCACGTTGCCCTTTAACGATATTTCAAACTCAATCAGTTGTTGATTTCAAAGTTGTAACAATTCGTGACACATCACAAGGGTCAAAACGAAGGGCAAAAATCAAGTTTTTATTTACAGCCTGTATATCCAAACGAAATATTGGATTTAATTATTATTTATAATAAATTGTTTTGATACGTCTACTGATTTACATAACGATGCGATACATACGTCTAGTGTGAATCTACCATTACATCAAGTTATAAAGACCAATGGCTTGCTAGATGTCTACAACGTTGTGGGGGTCGTTATTAATAGTATTGCAGTGTCATATTCCAGTTACTAATGTTATGTATTATGTTTTAGAAAGTTGTAGTACCTATTGGACCGGGAGATGATGACACAAAATTTCAAGTCATTTGTACCAGTATGGCGGCGGTATATACTCTTCGGGGCCTAATTACGTAATGACGAAGAGGAAAATGATGGTCATGACGCTGGTACTGGCGACCCGATAGCGTGGAACGTCCACGTCCACTGTTTTTCGATAGTCGATGAAAAAAGATGTAGGGGTAGCGTAATGCCCTACTTCTCCGGTGTGAATTACAGCCCGCCAAACCGACGAGAACACATTAATTTAAAAACAACAATTCAACCATTTGTACCAGGCTAATTTTTGTATGGCTAATTGACGATGAAAATAAAAGAACTTTTATGGATAAAATCGTTCGACACTCATAATTTATCCGATACGTTTTAATAACGCCCATGCGATTGGGCTACGCGCGCCAGCGCTACGGCCATAATTTTCCTTTTCGTCATTATGTAATTAGATCCCTAAAGAGTCGCCATACTGATACAAATGACCTGATTTTGTGTTTCCATCTCCCGATCTACGTGCTGTGGTTGATATTTACCTGTCACTGCGATTATTATTAATGTTTTAACGTAAGCTAAACTATACCAACACAAACTTTTTGCCACAAGCATTTATCATTTTATCACCGACTTACGACAACTAACAGAGGCTTAAAAAAACAAATTAGTTTACTGTTGAGACAATAATTGTATATTTAAATGTAGTCTTTGTTATTTTGTTCTCTTATTGATTATTAATCGCTTAATATCTTGAAGTTACAATATTAAGATTTAACGTTCAATGCATCTTTGAAGTTTTTATGTGCGTTTTTCGAGCGCCTCTAAACAAACATTGTGCTTATTTTGAAAGTAGGCGCGTTCATTTTCTTCTTTTGCTTTCATAACAGACAATGTAGGTGTATACAAAAACTCGCATCGCTCGATGAAGAAACTTTGCTCATCTACGTGCTAGCTTTAATATTAAAATTTTCCACAGAGAACGAAGAATATGTTACCTGAATCCACCAGCAATATTCGGAGCGATGAAAAGTTCTACCGCCAAAATGAAAACAAACAATTTGAACGGTAAAGGTGTACCTTTTCAATCGTACAAGCCGATACGTGTATAAACATAAATACATTTTCTCCATTTACATGGATAACAGTTATAAACGAAAAACATAATAAATACATAAATAAATATTTATTAATGAAAATAATTGACTTGGTTAAATCACTTATATTATGCTCACTGCAGTTTTTAGCCTCTAATTAGTATAGTACATGTGTATATAGTACGTCAGTATGTTAAAAAAGTATTTATAACTGAGGTATTGTTTTTTTTTATTATGCCATTTATAAAGTTCATAAAGAGAGACTAAATCTGCATAATCAAAATATTCATCGTTGTCCCCTAAATATGTCCGTAAACTCGAATTGCACTGAACTCGAAACGAAGATTAAAAACTGGTAATAAAGCATTGTGAAGTATCGTTTTCTTTGTCTCTGAGACTATTATGTCGCAGTAACTCGTGAAAGAGAACGTTATATGAAAATTGTAGCAGCTCTTAAACATTATAAAGTTGATGTGGTGTAAATGGAAGAAAGTTGATACTGTGTTTCGTCGTTTTTATCTTAATGAGAATATATTCTAATGATGGTACTTTTCGCAGTTCTTATAATAATCCTATAATTAACTCTAGGAATTATTACAACTACATTTATGACTAAAATATACGCATAAAGTTATAATGAACCCGCATAAATCAGAACTTTGTAGACAAACAATTCTACCGCGACGTTATCTCAATATATTATGAAAATATAGACATTGAATTTGAAACAAAGAAAAATGTTTGATTTAGAACATATATATTAATAAACTTTTTTGCTATTATTTCGATATTATACTTTGTATGTGTGTTTTATTTTTATTTATTAAGTTTATTTCAGAAATAGTTACTATAATAACTCACGTAATATTTGTTGCATTTTTTAAGACACTATAAACTTGAAGATTTTATTGTACTTCTACATAATTAATAAGAAGATGAGATGGCCCAGCGGCTAGAACGCGTGAATTTTAACCGAAGATCGTGGGTTCAAACCCTGGCATGCACCTCTGAATTTTCAAGTGCTTAAGTTGTGATTATAATTCATCTCGTGCTTGGCGGTGAAGGAAAATATCGTGAGGAAACCTGCATGTGTCAAATTTCACTCAAATTCTGCCAAATGTGTATTCCACCAACCCGCATTGGAGCAGCGTGGTGGAATAAGCTCAAAAACAGGAGAAGAGGCCTTAGCCCAGTAGTGGGACATTCACAGGCTGTTACTATACATAATTACTCTGAAACAATCTCCACTCTCCACCTTAACCTACTGAAATGATTTTACACGCTTGTCGACCCTTGTCTTGAATCAACCTTCGATTTACATAATTGGGACTTGTATGTCTTTTGTTTCGCATTTCAAGATCATTATTAATTAATTGTTTGATAATAACAACTTAATATTGACAAATGGAAAAGGAATTAAAGAAATTATTATAAGATATGATTAGAAATAAGAAATTATTATAAGATATGATTAGAATAAATGAATAACTATAAATAAAGAATAAATAAAGAAAGAATAACTTGTCTACAGCCCTTCTGTTTACGGTTTTGGAGCTCTTACATAGTTAAAAATATTTCAGAGAGGAAATATATTCCAAATGTTGAGTAAAATATCGTAGTTTAGTTTGCTGATCGGTTTTATCTAAATTTTAACATTTAATATTTTAGTCCATTGAAATGTTACAATTTAATGCAATATTAGGTATATTGCATTTTTTAGAGGACGCAAATTTATTTTTGGGATATGTGTGGGGGTTTGTACCCCGGCCGCCATTTTGGAAAAAGGGTTGCAAACACCTTTTTCGCGATATCTCAGAAACTATGCGTCCTACAAAAAATTTGTAACGACATAATTTGTAGTAGGTAAATCGCTTTGCCTGGAAATATGTTCATATAAATTTTTGCCCTAAATTTAAATGTAAATTTGTAGGTAAGGGTTTGGACATATGTCCCCTAAAATAAAATTGTGTCCTCTAAAAAATGTAAAGCTCATGTAACATTTCAATGGACTATTTGGTTTTTCTGCAGATGAATAAATGTCCCCTGTGTCTGTAATTACCCTAGCTCACTAATCCTTCCAATATTTATGTTGCTGTTTTCTGAACAGACCAATACAAAGTTAAGCGGTAGAATACATTATATATTGGTGGGTTACAGACAGGTATGCACATAGCCTTACCATCTGTATTCATTGAAGCTCTTTTTTTAAATTAAGAAAAAAGGAGGTTATATGTTGTTTTTCTATGTATGCATTAAGTAAATACTCAAAGCAAACTTTATTCGACATGGAATTCAAGCAGTTTTATAATACATATATAAAACCTTTTTAGAAAAACTTACTTTTTTGAGGTCGAAGAATTCTATTTATAATAGAAAGAAATAATTACACTACCAAAACTGTAAGGGAAAGTGAAAAATACTCAAACATATGTAGTATCTGAGTTTAATGAATACGACTAGATAATCACGTATAGTAGGATAATGTAACCTTTGATTAAAAAAAACCGTTGCACCAAACCAAGTGTAGATATTTTAGATTACATTCACTTTTCTAATGAGAAATGCGGTATTTACTTTAAAAAAATCTGAATTTACTACATATTTTAAAAAATGATCGAAATAATGCTCATTTTTAGAACGTCAACCGGACTTGTTCACGGGCTAGCAATAGCGGTACTTGTAAGATTAAGGTCCTGTGTTTTTAAGCGTATATCTGGCTTGTACGCATGTATATGTATATGTTCATAATTATTTGTATTACAAAATGATTAATGATCATACAATTAAGTTTTTATTAAAATAAACTTAGTGGTTTCTATTTATGTGAAATCGAAAGCGTTTATTATTATACTAAAAAATTGTATATCCATACTAAAAAATAAGTGTACGATCGGTCGAATCGGTCACCTGTTTTTTGTTGTAGGGTTTAATTTAAGCATATAATTTGCATATGCTTTGTGATTACAATATTATGAGAAAATGTATAATTCAATATCTATAAATTGAAACTATAAATAACAATTATTAGTTGCATTTTCCTGTCGAACCGCAATTCAGTTTCTGAACAAATCAATATTCAGTCTACCTATCATTGGTGAAAGCAATAAGACAAGGTGCTATTACGAACAATTCGCTTTGAAGAAAGATACGTAAAATGTGCCTTCGAGAAACAATTTTGTCTTAAATGAATCCTTACTATTTTAAACACTGAAGCTACTTAAAACAAAACAAAGTTTAATAAAGAATCGCTTTCCTCGGAACTGTAATGCATAATCAGGAGTATGTAAGGTTTACTAGGAATTAACATCGACTCATGTAGCAAAGTCAGAAGTTATTTTAACTTCTACAAGGTGTTTATGAAGCGTGGTTAATCGCAGTCTGCAAACGTATAAGTTTTAATTTATTTTTTTAACCAGCTTTACTTGTTAGTAGAACTTTGTACAAGCTCGTATGGGTTGGTACCACCTACTCCTCAGATATTCTACCGCAAAACAGCAGTACTTAAAGGCACTTAAAGGCCAGTGTATTTAAAGGCACAAGGGACATAAAATCTTAGTTCACTAGGTTGGTCGCGCATTGGCGATGTAAGCGATGGTTAACATCTCTTAAAATGTCTAAGTGCTATATATAAGCATGAAAATAATTCTCACAAACAGAATTATGGACGTATATTAATACAGATATATCTTTATATCTTTGTTACTATATTTACGTAACAAATAATGTAAAAATCTTACAAGAACACAAATTATTATAATAATAAATTTTTAATATTCGATTTATCTTCGATTCGATCGATCTTCAGCTCTAAATTTCCGTCTATTTTGAACTTGTAAATTATATATAAAAACGCATAAGATCTCTGAGTGTAGCAATTATCATAAAATTGTAAAGTATGTGTTATATAAGAACATTTAATATGTAACAACAACATATAAATATATTATCTTATACAAATAATCCCACTTTAGAGTTTCTGGCACATTAACATGTACAATTTCCGAAAGGTTCGAAGCACAAATAGGGATTAATATTATCAATCGAATAATTAATCAAATATTTCATTACTCGAGTCCCAATCAAATCAAAACAATTAATAATTTGAGTTTGTGGTGTGAGGGCTTTTCTCACATCGTATATCTATGGGCGGTGGTTACCATCACCAGGTCGTTCATCTATTTGAATATTTATAGTTAAATCAAAATTGACGTGATATAGATATTTATAAAATAAATAAAAAGCGTTAGAAAATCCTGTATTTTTTATTATATAGGTAGGCGGACGAGCATATCCCATCGGTGGCCCTTGATGGTAAGTGGTCACCGACGCCCATAGACAATGGCATTATATGAAATGTTAACCATCGCATTCGCCAATGCGCCACCAACCTTGGGAACTAAGATGATATGTCCCTTGTGCCTGTAATTACACTGGCTCACTCACCCTTCAAACCGGAACTTAACAATACCAAGTACTGCAGTTTTGCGGTAGAATATCTGATGAGTGGGTGGTACCTACCCAGACGACCTTGCACAAAGTTGACGTGGTTTGAAATAGTGATAACAAGTATATACTACTAAAGTATTACAGAATTTATAGATTGAATATCTGATTATATGATATGGTGAATATAAATATCTTAAATATTACATTTTGTCATGTGACTAATGAGTATATAAATGAATCCATAAAGTATGTTTGAGCAAGTTTTTAAATTTCGTCTAAATGCTACGAAGGAATTACGAGGAGGCCTTAATTCGTGTAAATGAAGGACGGGCGGATCACAACTGTCTCCATGTCGGAGCGTAATGGAGCTGACAAGGGTTTCTATCAAAATAATAGAAGAAATTTTAAGGACTACGAAGGCGTGATTTACGAATTTCCATGCAAAATTTTCGACAAGCCATGCGTGAAATGTATTAAATTGCTGTAGGTAAATATGTTAATAAAGGCCAAAGCTAAGTTATTACTACTTATAAAAGAAATAATATAACATTGCAGACGTGCCAAATATTTTTTGCTTTGACAGTTCGTTGATATAGAATCGCTTAATCCACTACATATGCAAGGAAATTTCAACTTAAACTTATACTCATACTTAGTATTAATTATCGTAAATAAGTAGTAATTCCAGCTGAGATATTTAATATGGATTGAACAATACCAACTGTTTGCATATTTCTAAAGTTAAGTAAAACTGCATGACAGCGTAAATGAAACGCATAATTGCCTTGACGGTGAAAATATAAACCTGCACAAAAAGAATAAAGAAACTTTGCCATAGGAATATTCACGACTTTCAACTTTAATTTGGACATTTTTGCATTAAAAAACTTGGAATAAATCAAATCAAATCAAAAATCTTTATTCACTAGAAATAGAAGAACTACACTTGCTCATTTATTGTCATAAATCTACCACCGGTTCGGAAATAAACACCTCAGACCTTCCCAGGTCAGGTCTAGTCTTCTCAGAGCCGGCGAAAGGAATTCAGCGGATTTTTTTTATATTTTCTCTTTTACAATCATAGACAATTTACACAATAACGGAATATTTTTCTTTATTTGAAATAGCCTGAAAGCGATCGTTTCATTCCCATGGTGTTCAATCATCTAAAATGTCATAGTTTGTGTAATCCGTAACATACAAGCGTACCTTAACGATTGTTTTAAATTTCACAATTGAATATTTTTGAACGTTTTCATGGATCTTGTTGTAAAAGCGTATAGGTACATTGTACCATAAAAGATTTTCTAACCAAAATAACTACATACTAACAAAAATATATTTTAATTAAAGATTATCTTAATGACTGCCAAAATCTTTCATAACCCGATTGGAGGAAATTCGGTCTATAGCCGAAAGAGCAGATACAGGACCACTGCTTCAAGATCTTTACGTAATTTTCGAGTTATCTGTACTACTATAATACATCTATTGGTTCAGTCTGTTCATTTTATTTTTTCACCTAAATGTGATAAATAATCGTTTTATGATGCAGTGATTCACAATATATGATTTTTTCATTTTTGTCTGTCGGTCTGTCTGTCTGTATGTCTTTTTATAACTCAAGAACAGCTTGACCAACCTTGATGAAAATTGGTACACACAAAGAACGTGTGATAACGCAAATGTTAGGCCATTTATTAGATTGGTAAACCCTTCGGTATCTTCTGAAAATTAATTTCAAAACGTTAATTATATTTCTTTACCGGTAGCCATATGTGTGCGTGTGTGTGTTTGCACGTGTGTGTTATTATAGTAATAAAGTAATTTATTATTTTTTTATTAATTAAACGCGGGGCACAGCTAGTTATATATAAATACGAATATGTTGTGGTTTTTCTGTTTTAAAAATGACGACCAAATTCTACGAAACTTGCGACTAATGTTGTTATATAAGAAATGAAATGATGATGAAATTTGTTATTAAAAAAATACAAATGATTATTCCTAAAATATTATGTTATAATAAAATAAGTGTTTTATAGAGGTTATTATCAAAAACCTATGTGTTAGAGTACGTGCATCGGCATAAACTGCGGAGACGCCTCACGGTACCTTGCATTTTCACCATCGTATGATACTTGACACGAGGCCTACGTGACCGCGCAGTCAACAACACTAATCTCTGCACCAGGATATGAGATACTATGTATGTTTTGAAAACCTAGAAAAAGATTGTTTTATGAATATTTTAAAGTCCAATTTCCTTTACAAACAGTTCCTGTCATAATCTATTTTTCGAGAACTAATTGAGAAACTTCGTATTAAGGAATTCTACTATAGGTAAAGTAACAGCCTGTGAATGTCCCACTGCTGAGATAAGGCCTCTTCTCCTCTTTGTGAGGAGAAGGTTTTGGAGCTTATTCCACCACGCTGCTCCAATGCGGGTTGGTGGAATACACATGTGACAGAATTTCAATGAAATTTGACACATGCAGGTTTTCCTTCACCGTCAAGCACGAGATGAATTATAATCACAAATTAAGCACATGAAATTCAGCGGTGCTTGCCCGGGTTTGAACCCACGATCATCGGTTAATTCACGATTCACGCGTTCTTACCACTGGGCCATCTCGGCCTTTACACTTTACAGCCGAGATGGCCCAGTGGTAATAACGGCCTACTATAGGTAGGTAAGCTGAATTGAAGTTTGAAGCTGATTTTGAGTTTGACTTTGAAAGATTATATACTACATACGGTTACAGAAATAATAGCCTTTACTTACCGCAAAAGACACTTCAATTGTTTTTTGCATTAAATACATCACTTTGTCATCTTTGCCTATAGATATTGGTACTGCAAGAATGATAATTCAATCCTTACAGCTCAAGATCCACGTTTCCTCTAATATGTAACTAAACTGGCTTTCTCAACCTTACCTTACCTACCTACCTTTGTAATACAGCAATACAAAGGATTGGGTAAAGTTTGTTTGTAGAATAATAATTATTATTAATTAGTGTCGAGTCAACGGGTCTTTTAATGCTGTACCACTTTTATATAATTCAATAAAATTCAAAATCTTCTTACCCAAATAAAAAACTCAGCAGTATCCTTAACTACTGATTATTCACATATTATATTGAATACGTAGTAACGCAATTTGATATTAATTTCAAATACCGAAAGTAATTACAGTTACTTAAGCTTTGTTTGTCATAAAGTTAGTGTTACTTGTAATTAAAATTAATGTATTATGTATTTCTCGGTATTAGCAATTTAGTAATAAATATATTAATAATCATATAATATTTGGATAATGGCACCTGAATTATTGATTTAAAGATTATTCCTATTTTGTCCTCGATTAATTGACTAATCATAAAAAGTTTCAATCAATAACTGTAGAAAATCTCGCGTAGTTCTTAAGGACTAGATACAGAAGGCATATTGGCAGGATGGAACGTATAGGGAGGAGCTTCCAGTCTTAAACCTTAACCACCAGTACCTGGGTAAATCTACGCCACTGATAGGTTTTATTTTAAAGTGCAAATGTCTTCAAATGTAAGTGTAATTTAAATAAAAATATATAACTCATTAAGAATGAGTGTTACATTAATTCTATAGTTTAATTCAATATTGTAAGTTAATTTTCAAACAATCCTTTACTTAAATATAAGACCCAATTCAATTCGAGGCCCTGAAACGGGTATCGGTTGCCGAAAAGGGTGCCTACAATAATGATTTAAGCCGGTTTACATAAACTTTCTGGTTTGCCACTTTCTTCAACTACGCTTTGGAGTTAGTTAACAAGGCAAACATCGTTAAGCTTCGAACTCAACTGTAGTTATAGACGCACTATTATAAAATACGCTGTAATGGCGTATTTCTTTGAAGATCACAATTTAATACCAAGCTAGTTTTAAGCAAGTTAAGTCATTGCAATCAATGTCCTTCCTGTTTCATTTTTAATAAAAAGTAAAAAAACAATACCTATTCTACCACGCTGCACCAACGGAGGTTCGTATTTATTATATATATTTTAAGCCGATGAAGAAAGAATAAACATAAGAATGACGCGATGTCGCGAGTGGGGCGTGTAAGATCTGAAAATTTGTTAGTTTTAGGCGCGCTTTTTATGTTATATTTCAATATAGATTAAGCACACGAAAATTAAATAGTACTTGTCTAGGATTGACTACTGGACCACCTTGCCTGTTTTATGTAAATATTTCAGTTTAAGCGTTTATTTTGTTCAAGGCTCGTTTGTGTAAGGCAATAATAAAAAATACATACCATGCAATCTCCCTAGAATTTATAGCAAATATAAAACGAATGAACATCATGGTACATGAGTTTAGTTTCGAAATTCCAATGGATTTTTTTGCATCCGTGAACACACTAAAAGTTTTGAATATGATACCGAGATAAGCGGGAAATTGTTGGTATGTGTACTGACTGGGCGATTCTATTCAGAAAGATCAACTAGCGGTTAGTAATCTTTTTGAGAGCCAACGTTTAGTTTTATTACCAGTTTTCATAGAAAAATGTTTTATTTACAAATAAGCTTTAGCTGTGGCGTTAGTAGTTTCTCATTTTGCAAAATACTACAAATATCATTACTTATAGTTGTAACAATCGTTTTTTGTATAATTATTTGAAAATTAAAAAAAAAACATTTTAGTAAAACAATACTGGTTAATGTCCAGTACGTTCTATATCTCCCCCCCGCGTGGGATCTCCACCTTGTCGTGGTGGGGGGGCTCAGTACCCGTGGTAAGGTCGGCCACGGGGAAGCTAAGAGGGATCCCGGACGTGGGGCGCTCCTCGTGGGCCTCAGAAGGAGGCTTGCGTTGGATGCGCCCAGAGGGCGGGTGCGGGGGACAGTTCTGTCTGTCCCTCACAGTCGGGAGTGATCGCGGGAGGAGAGGCGTGTCGGTGTTGCGTTGCCGCGCGCCCTATCTCCCGCGACCAAATGGGGGCGCACCATTTGTGCGTTGCGGTGGGGCCGCAGAGGAAGAGGAGATGCGGTGTTGTCGGGTTGCCGTCCTCCCTGTCCTCTGCGGCCGCTGGGTGTGTCGCTGTGGGGGACGGTTCTGTCCATCCCCTGCAGCCGGGAGCGGTCGCGGGAGGAGAGGCGTGTCGGTGTTGCGTTGCCGCGCGCCCTATCTCCCGCGACCGAATGGGGGCGCACCATTTGTTGCGTTGCGGTGGGGCCGCAGAGGAAGAGGAGATGCGGTGTTGTCAGGTTGCCGTCCTCCCTGTCCTCTGCGGCCGTCAGGGTGTTTTTTGGTGGCGGAGCCCAACACCTTCATCCGTCGCCAAGGAGCTTGTAGCCTTCGGGCTATCCGTCGGGGTGTCAGGGTAGAATGCTCACGCGACCCCTTGGCACCCCCATAAAGGCGGTGAAGTATACGCTGTGGTTTTAGTGGGTATTACGGCCTTGCACTTCAGCCGTCGAGTCCCACATAACCCCCCGCCTTTCATCTTGCGGGGGGTATGCGTAAATGCATTTCCACAACGAAAAAAAAAAAAAAAATAAAAAAAAAAAAAAAAAGTACGTTCTATATCTGCTTAAATTTGTAAAATATTAAACCAATCCCCGCACTCGCGCATATACCAATTATTGTCATGGCGATTGTTTAAACGGTATGTAGGTTGATATCCTGAATTGCCATCTAGTGGCGAGTTACAACAAAGGGAATAGTATAGAAACCTTATCCATAAAAAAGTACATTCATAAGCCAACATTCATTGTAATCTGTCAAACGATGTCGAAGGCTATCAATCTCAAACGGATATACTAACATCCATTTTTATATCTAAGACTAAATTATTAATAATTAATCTCATCACAATAAATAATGTAGTGTTTGCTTAAATAGTTTTTAACCTAGGACCAGGAAATTAATAGATATTAAAAGATGAAGCTTTTAAGTGTTGGTAACAATGATTACGTATATATAAGTAACCGAATTAATGCTGACATTTCAAGACCTACTAATTTTACCAAAAATGTAGTATAAACATTATTACATAATATATTGCAATTATTTTCGACATTTTAGTACCTACCACTATTACCAAAATTTTACTTGGTTGTCTCACATCAAACAACTAGTTACAGATAATAACTATGTAAGTAATAACAATACTATATAAGTAGTAATAATAAAACGCTATAAGTAACAGATTTGTCCCTATTAATATAAATTTTTCGTTACCATATAATTTTCTAGTTTTATTACAAACTTGCTTGCAATTACAATTACATTATAAATATGATATGTTTCCTAGTCGTTATTTTGACAGGAAATTGTAGGTATTTCAAATATATAAGTTAAGCGGGAAAATAATAAATAAACGTTATTAACTGTAGTAAAATTAGTTTAATAATCATTATTTTAGACTTGTTTCTGTTTACCTTATATTACTGTACGTGCAAATGAATTCTCAGTACAAAAATCGCTAGATGAGAAAACTTCGTAACATGAGTCCCGTCGCGCTGTGAGTTGTAGCACATAATTATGTCCTTTGCGTCTCATAATTAGGAATTTCCAAGCCTTCTGGAATAATCCTACGTTATCTAGGGTAAAATAGTTGTCTGCGTTTAATAAAGAACCTTCACATTCAGGCTGAATTAAAAAATATAATTCGATAGAATTTCTTCAATCAATATAGTTCTTAATTATTCATTTTTTATCATGCACCTACATAAAGTTAACCACAGTCAACAACATAATTATTTTCGATTCATCAAGTTTTTAACAACTAATATATTTAATTGAATAATTTGTAAAATAATTCCTTCGACAACTGTCAAATGCCCTTTGTCTAGTCTCCTTCATGTAACTGTTTTATGAATTGAAATAAAATCATTTAATTGTATTAGGATGAAAACTTAGTAAATACACTAGATGTTTTATAAAAGAAACAGCTTTCAGACAAATAATGTCTATTATAGTAGGTAGACCATAACTCTTCAGTGATAACGACGTATCGGCCTCATCGCTGTGTTATTTAGGCAGCTTGATTGATGGAGATGAATATTCAGACGGGCGGCGCCGACAAATCTTGGTATATTTCTACTGTGATCTGCCTTGTTCCCTTTTACCTTCTCCAATTGCAATATAAATCTTACATAAAAAAGGAACATCTACCTTGTTTCAAACTGTTGCCTGTTGAGCTAAAATACAAGTACAAAGAATAAAAGTTAAATTTTGCACGGGAAATATACTGAATAACAAAACTCTGTAGTATTTTTTACATCTGCTTGTTGTAAACGTATAGACATTTTAATATTTTATCTGAATAGATAAAATGCATATTTTTATTAATATTCGGCGAACATTAATTTTCCTTTTTTACTATTATAATTCTTTAAACATATCTAAGTTATGTGTCATTGCAGCTATATTGATCGGTCTATTCAGCAGAAAAGTGGTTAACCAAGTCGAATTTGCAGATAGTTTGGTGATTAAAGACCGATAACATAACTATTAAGCAAATTCGTAGCAAACGATGCATCTATAGTAAAGCGATGGCGGAATAGTCGCAAAATTACTTGCAGCTTCTAATTTGACCGTCGGAGCATCTTAGCGTTAATCCCATTGTCTATACCTTATCTTTATGTAATTAAAGTATATTTTATTATCATAAGTAAAATTATATTCTTCAAACATACAATTTATTTATTAAATAACAAATGATTTCATATAAAAGACCCTTCATATAAAATTAGATAAGATTTGTTATTGATGGCTAATAAAATATTTATAAGCATTTAGAGAAGTAATATATTTTACAACGCATTGATAAATACTTAATATATAATGTATGGTTTGGCTTCTTATATACGAATCAATATTATAAATAGTTACAAATTATGACCACATACAACTGAATTTCAATTCCGTTTCTCTGGGCGAAAAATGAATCGTTTTCGGCAGAGACAACAATATGAGGTTATATATGTTTAAGAAATGTTATGGCAGTAATACTGAAAGGTTTAAGTGTTTTAACTGCAAACGGCACAAATGTATAAGTTGGAATTATATACAAATAATATACGAGTACATGTATATATGTAAGCTAGTACTATACGAGCAAAGAAATACATAATCATATTTTTTGTAATATTACACAATATTCTTTTATTGCATACAAAATTTGTTGCAGCAGTTTTGAGACTGTGGATTTGAAATTCACGATGCCGTAAGGAGTGCACTCGAGATGCAAAATACAGCAATAAAAGACTGGAGGCAGATCCTTGCTGCTTTACCCGTTCTCATAACTGTTTGTTGACATTTTAGTGCTAGATGTTGATACTAACCATTGAACTATTGCGTCGTATTATATTTATTGGAGTCAAGTAAATATCACTTAGTATGACTGACATTGTTTGTTCAATGTCAAATTTTAAATTGTCAATGTCTAAAGCAGGAGTTCCGTGTAATAAAACATAATATTAATTGGTAAAAATGACTTGCTAATTAAAATTTACTTGGTGGTATGACTTTGTGCAAGCTCGTCTGGGGAGGTACCACCCACTCATCAGATATTCTACCGCAAAACTGCAGTACTTGCTATTATTGTGTTCCGGTTTGAAGGGTGAGTGAGCCACTGAAATTACAGGCACAAGGGACATAAGATCTTAGTTCGCAAGTTTGGAGGCGTATTGACGATGTAAAAGATGGATAACATATTTTACAATGCCAATGTTTATGGGCGTTGGTGACCACTTACCATCAGATGGTCCACATACTCTTCCACCTACCTATGCTATAATATATTTCTATATAAGAATAAATAAATACTTTTATATAAACCACATAATTGTCTAGTGATTCGAAAAATAAAATCGATAAATATAACAAAAAATTCCATGATAGATTGTCTATAGTTTTAAACAAAAAGTATCTTATAAAATAAACATCACTTGTAACTTGTGACTCAATATTTTATAGAAGTCACAATCACTGAGCGTATTTATAGAAGCTAGAACTCCCTGAAATGTTAGATTTATCTGCCTTCTGTTGTGGTGAATGCACCGCGGGGAACGAACGTACATTTTCTATCGGGTAAAGTCAATCCAATTTACGGCGTGGACAGAGTGGTCGCGTTGTACGTTTTATTGTTAAGCGTGACCCGATACCACAATAGCACAAATAAATCAACATTTGTTATTTTCTTTGGTAGAGTCGCGGTTCATACTATTAATCATACGGCCTTTCTAGTTACATTTTACAAGTATAGTACAATGAAACTCATTAAGACATTTTGTTATTTAAAATTCGATATTTTCTAAAACTATTGTGAAATGTTTTAATTAATTATAATAATTTATTTTAATAATTTATTTTTGTAAGAAAGAATGTGTTTATAATTTTAATTGCAACTAAGACGTTTGAAATTTAGAATAGGGCTCAGAGTCACGTGCGAAGTAGCCATGGTAAGCACACAATCAATACTCAATATTATAGTCGTTGGTCTAGTTTCCTGGATGGAAACCTTGGGCTTGGCTAATGAGAGGTTATTAAGTTTCAGTAGTAGCCTGGAATTGGTAGTTGGCTGTTTTTATATAACCGTGCTTCGAAAACACATAAAGCCGTTTATCCGGCGCCTAAGCTCTTTAAGGCCACGCCGGCTTTGCTGTTCCATCGCACTATTAGAGTAAGGGACAATACAATGCATTTCTGTTTGCGTATACACATGAATACTATAATATCTACTGAATAATTAGCTAGTCTAACTTATGTGTAATATAATATAGGTAAGATATTACTTTCCAACGTGTACATGAATGTTTAAAACTCCGGGATATTATTAAAAATTCTACATAGAAAAAACACCATAACTTTTCACGCTGTCGAACCGACATTTGAATCCAGAAGCTCGGGCTCTGCAGCCTTATAAGTCAACCGTTAAACGAGCCACGCAATTATATAACCTTATTGAAGTCAGGAATAACATTTCCATAGTATCAATTACAGTTTCAATGTTTAATTATAGAGTAATTAATAACGGACTCGATATATTTGTTTAACGAGTTTCAATGTTGTGGATATTCGAACAAGGGCGATCCAACCTCTATCAGTCGGTTTCCCAGAGGTCTCGGCATGTGTATCTATTTATAAAACGTTTCTTTCCATACCTTCTTAAATGCTACATTAATCTTAGTCGCAGTCGGACATTTACGGT
Organism: Nymphalis c-album; assembly: GCA_963151315.1. Lineage (NCBI taxonomy): Eukaryota > Metazoa > Arthropoda > Insecta > Lepidoptera > Nymphalidae > Nymphalis > Nymphalis c-album. The sequence continues at coordinate 8,384,651 of OY720590.1, read as the reverse complement.
TAACGTAGCTTTTCCCAAATGAATTCGTACATAACGATCGTTTGTTGTATTGTGATATAATTATGTAAAAACCAAAACACAATAAAATGTTATTACATTTTCATACGTAATAAAATAATAATTTTGTAAAAAATAATAGTTTATTAGTTCTTAAAAGCACGACATTCGTCTGTGTTTGGTTATCACACTTATCACTAATCCAGAAATGGCTCTCAATGAGAATGTATATAATATAAGAAGTTCATCTTTAGACCAGCTATAATATGTAATTCAATGTAAATAATTTATAACTACTCAAGAATGGGCCCATAAATAAATACTTATGGCTTGAAGTAAGCTCGTCTGGGTAAGTACCAACCATATTCAACCATATTGTTGCCCCAAACAGAAATACTGTTATAGTTGTGTTCAGATTTGAAGGGTGAGTGAGTAGTGAAACTACAGACAATAAATAAAAATTTTAACAAAACAAAAACCGACTTCATAAAAAAACATATTAATATGCACTAAAAAGTAAAAAAATAATTGCGTATTCTTCTATAATTTGATAATAAACTTACTATTTTCTACTCATCAATATGTAGGTACGAATGTGTTGTGTGATTGATAATTTATTTACAATTATTGTTACTTTTGGAGTCGATGTCAGCCAAGGTGGGCTTATAACTACATACATAGTTGTAGGTGAGATGTGCTTGTGTCGCACGCGCAACTTAACGAAGCGAATAAAAGTCAATTTGTAATGTGTATGTTTTTAAAATATTCCCGTATTATTATTGCTAGGTATATTATAGTGTTTCCTTAGCTGACATCGACTCCAAAAATAACAATAATTGTAAATAAATTATCAATCACACAACACATTCGTACCTACATATTGATGAGTAGAAAATAGTAAGTTTATTATCAAATTATAGAAGAATATGCAATTATTTTTTTACTTTTTAGTGCATATTAATATGTTTTTTTATGAAGTCGGTTTTTGTTTTGTTAAAATTTTTATTTATTTTTCGATTTTTAGTGAATCTGAAGTACACTCACTAATTTGTAGAATATGGGTAGACCTACTAAACGTGCAGCTCATATGAGACAGCGCCATTTATATTATTATTTAAATATATTAAACTAAAACAGTGAAACATAAAGAAAAATGCATTTTGGTACTTAATTAATAAATATTAGTTAATATGGTTAAATGTATGAATATAAATTAACATGTTTTGATTAAATAGATTTAGTTGGTGGGGTCATTTAGTTGGGCAGCCATAACATAACCAAATAGTTATTTCTAGTAATAATTAAATAAACTGTATGTTTATAGATGTTGTGTTATACCATTCTTCACCATAAAATATGACGGAATGTCTGTATATTAAAAAAAAGGGGAAGTATCTATATTATCCTAACTAATATTATAAATGCGAAAGTAAGCTTGTTTGTGACGCTTTCACGCCTAAACCACTACGCCGATTTAAAAAATTCTTTCACCAATGGAAAGCTACATTATCAGGGAGTAATTGTGGCTACATTTTGTCCCCATATTCCCACGGGAACAGGAACTACGCGGGTGAAACCGCGGGAAAAACACTAGTAATCAATATATAAATATACATAAATATAACATGTATATAAGAGTACTTATACGATTCTATATATACATATATGTATAATTTTCAAAATTGGTCTCAACTTTTAGGAGATGTTCAAATATGTTTCAATTACAAACATATACATATATACTAATGCTTACATGCATAACTCATATTATAAAGAGGAAAGATTTGATTTTTGTTTGATTTTTTATTACGATTTAAATCAAAAACTACTCGACCGATTTTAAAAATTCTTTCACCCTTAGAAAGCTACGTCTTTACCGAACAACATAGGCTATATTATATTTTCAAAAAATTATAGATCCCTACTTAAAATGGAGCAATGTAACCCAACGTATCAAACTGTTGCCTATAAAAGTTATTATTTCGCGTGCGCTGCGAAAACTATTGACGGTATATAAAGAAGTGTTTTTTACAATACTACTATAATTACTTGACCATAACGATGTTATTGTAGGTGAATGATAAATCTAGATAGCCTATAAAAGATTCGGCCGTGTATCGTTAATTTGCTACTAAGAATTGAAGATTTCCGTTACTTTGTCATGGATCCTATAATCAGAATCTAACCAAACTATCATCAAACAACCGTTGAAGTATACTTTTTCTAATAAAAAAAAAATCATCGAAATCGGTTGGCGTGATATTGAGTTATTCGTCCATTTGTCGCGCACATACCTCATGCAAATTTACGACTTATATGGTTTTCTCATGGATTCCATTGTCAAACCTGGACTAAAAAAAAATGGGACCCCATGGGAAGCAACCCCTTTCAAATAAAACAAAAATCATCAAAATCGATTCACCCAGTCGAAAGGTATGAAGTAACAAACACAAAAAAAAAAAAAAAACATACAGACGAATTGATAACCTCCTCCTTTTTTTGAAGTCGGTTAAAAAGGACATGACATCTTAGTTTATGAAGCATTGACAATGTCATGGATGGTCAATATATGTTACAGTGCCAATTTATAAAAGACCCTTACCATCAGATTGCGCATTTGTCAGTCACCCTATTTATTATTAATATAAAAAAATCATAACTAAAAATCCGCTGTAATAAATAAAGATTTTTTTTATTTCACTTTTGCCTGCCACTCATCAGAAATTTACATTTAAATTCTATACGCGTTTTCGTGATTGTGTTGCTTAATTTAATCCAAGTGTTTCTTATACATATTTCTCTAAAATATTTTTTTATTTTAAAGATTTTTCAAGATCACGATGATTCACGATAATAAAAAGCGATACGAGTTGCAAGATTCCACCCGAACAAATTACAGACATTGCAAATTAATATGAAGCTTATAAAAATCTTTATTTAAGGTTTTTCGAAACAGCTTTAATCTATAGATTAATATCAGACTTTACAATTTACTTAGTTGATTATTATTAATTATAGAGTTCTAAGCACGTTCGAGTCAAACGTTGCTCTCCGGGTGATACGAATCGATGTTCACCAAATTACTTGCAGCTTTTGATTAGACTTGCTACGGAGCGATTCTTGATATACTCGTATATTTAGAGTTTAAATTGTGTTTTAATGGTGGATTTTACCATACATTTTGTTTAATTTAACAGTGCTGTATCTTCTTCTTTGGTTAAATCCACGACGAATGAAAGAGTGAAATCAATCATTTCAAAATCAAAACTTCATAGGCTTGTGAGTGTAATACTCACTGTGTTCGGTTTGTAGAGTGAGCTAGTGTAATGTAGTCTGGTACCATTATAATATGCAATGACAATTCCATACACAATGGAATAATATATTTAATCTGGCCGGCAACACACCTGCAAGCCCTCGAATGTTGCAGGTGTCCATGGGCAGTGGTAGCTTTCCATGAGGTGAGCCTCCTTTTATTCAATATTACTTTTTATTTTACAATACATTTGTTCTTTAAATAAATTTATGAATACATACATAATAATAATTTGTAATAAGCAAGCGCAGTAAACCATTTAAGACGATGACTTTCTTGACAAACGTTTCCCTAATTGTTACTATATTTGTTATTCGCTTAGTTATATATTTACTGTTAGTTTTCGCCAAGCAAAACATCCTTTGGTCGTTTACCTGAACCAGCACGAAAACCAGATCATTATTTGCACGTGGGACGTTTATGTAAGCCACATAAAACGCGATATATGCAAGCTACACTTTCTAACGCTAGAATGTTGTTCCATATAGAAAAATATAACTAACCCAATGATATTACTTGATAATAATAATAACAAATAAAATAGTTGTTCTCGACATTGTTACAAGGAGTAAACTTACAACTAAAGAATATTTTATCAATAATATGAATATGAAATCAAACTCAGACTCGTGAGCGGAACAAAAGACATCAATAAAAAAATGGTTGTCTGTAAAGTCGGTTTATAGACGATAGTTTAATGGGGCAACGTCATAACAAAATATTGATGAAATGACTGCAATCGAGTGAAAGAGAGATAGATGCGGCGCAAGCGTACAATCAGCGTAACGGGACAATTTTTCGTGCATGCAGCCAGCGTTCATCGATTTATTGGACGTTGTCACGTCAAAAAATAGTTATCATCATCACTATCACTACATATTATAAAACAATGTCCCCGCATTTATTTTCTGTCTGTATGAACGCGATAAAATAAAAAAACTACTAAACGAATTTTCATATGGTTTTCACCAATGGCCAAATGGATTCAAGAGGAAGGTTTACGTGTATAATTCATTAATGTTTTCTGTAAAATTGTTGAAATATGACAATAATTGCTGAAGAAATCGGAAAACAACGAGCCGATTGGGAGCTTTCATCGAAAACGCTGTAAAATCCCTTTGAATTGACAAAGGTATAAAATCTCATTCTATATACTTTGTAACTTGCCTGCCTCAATGTTACATTTTAAATGAATTTTTAAAGATGATGATTTTTTGAATATATTTAACGACAACGATTATATCGATCACAATATTTGTATATTATTACTTGATAAGTAATACTATGGGTATTACTTTGGTATGGTATGGGTAAATTTTGACATTCATCACCGTTGGTTTATTGGTAGGTACACCGGATCGCTAACCACCTAAAGATCCCGGGAACAAAAACCAAGCGACAGCATCTTTACGCCGAGCATCTTATCTTATAATATTCACATACCTACATAGTTATATGCATCATGACGTATATGCCATTTCACACTTTGTTCACTCTTGGACTCTACCGAGAAGGATATTTTTTAGTCATACTTTTTTAATCATAAATGCCATATACTTTAGCCTCTCTGCTACATGAACTTTTCACCACAAAAATGATGTATTAGAAAAGTTGTTATAAAGTTGTAAAATAGTTGGTTAGTTACAAAAGGCACCGTTATTATATAAAGACCTTATTTTCAAATGAAAAAAAATCAGACTAATAGTCTGTATGTATAAAGCTGAAGAGTGTGTTTGTTTGATCCGGCTAATCTCAGGAACTACTGGTTCGAATTTAAAAAATGTTTTTGTGTTGGATAGTCCTTTGTCAAGGAAGGTTCTGGGCTAATTTTTATTCATTATATTTTTTATTAATTATACGCGGGTGAAACCTCGGGTCGCAGCTAGTTGCTTAGTAAAATTAATGAATCAATATTATAAAAGTGGATATTTAAGATGATATAAGATCGTATAGAATAACATTAAGATTCCAAACAAGATCCAAAAGTCACCGTAGCGTGCAAGAGCGTACTCAAGATGCAAAATACGGGTAATAAAAGATCAAAGACAGCTTTGTGCTGTATTAGCCGCGTTTTCATATCAGTCGAGTCGAGGAACATTTTTCAGTAGACATCATCATCTTGCCAACATGATGTAAATAATTTGTGAAGACTTTGTTGCTTCTTTGTAAGTACATTGAACTTTATGATTACTTTATAATTTATTATTCAGATTTTTTTTTAAACAAAGTTGCTATCCGTGTCATGTCTATGTTTTCCCGCTTATTCATTGAAACTACGAACTGAAATTCGACGCAGATTTTAATTCCGCGTAGATATAGGTTATATCTGGTATCTGGTATACATTATGGTTAAAAGATATGATTGTCACGGTGTGCTATAAAATTATTCGAGATACTTAAATCACTTGACTTGATACTGTGTCTTTGATAATATTTGTTTAAATCTGTTTCTTTAAAATAATGAGCTCCCCTTCCGAAACAGAGAGGCGCAGTCATGAAATAAAAAAAAAATTGAAGCATTTTATTATATTTTCAACATGACTGTCTTTACCTAAGCTTATAGATTAATAATAATAATAATAGATTATTTATACGTTACCAAGATAAAAAAATGTCTGTTTGTTTCCTCACATTATATCCCACGACTTCTTTGTCCTTTTTCAGTTATGTATGTTGTTTTAAGTATAATATATAAGTATTTCTTACGCCGAATAGATATGAAATGATCCTAATAGTTTCGAAATAAACAGAAAGGGCGGGGAAAAGGTCGCTTGTAGTAATTAAAGTTCGTTTATCTGTTTATTCAGATTAAACTTGCGGACTCAGTAGTTAACCCCAACCATTTTTGTAATTAGGGGTATTAGGAATACATATAATATGTAATACAAGCACTACGCCCGCGACTTTAATTAGTGGAAACGACTTTAATAAATGAAATTAGTATTTGTTCAAACTGTAACATTTTTCTTACTGAGAGAATTTTATACCCGTCATATCTTCTAAACGAAAAGTCCGATCCGGATCATTTAAATAAAAAGGTGGGCTTATAACTACATACATAGTTGTAGGTGAGATGTGCTTGTGTCACACGCGCAACTTAACGAAGCGAATAAAAGTCAATTTGTAATGTGAATGTTTTTAAAATATTCCCGTATTATTATTGCTAGGTATATTATAGTGTTTCCTTAGCTGACATCGACTCCAAAAATAACAATAATTGTAAATAAATTATCAATCACACAACACATTCGTACCTACATATTGATGAGTAGAAAATAGTAAGTTAATTATCAAATTATAGAAGAATACGCAATTATTTTTTTACTTTTTAGTGCATATTAATATGTTTTTTTATGAAGTCGGTTTTTGTTTTGTTATAATTTTTATTTATTTTTCGATTTTTAGTGAATCTGAAGTACACTCACTAATTTGTAGAATATGGGTAGACCTACTAAACGTGCAGCTCATATGAGACAGCGCCATTTATATTATTATTTAAATATATTAATCTAAAACAGTGAAACGTAAAGAAAAATGCATTTTGGTACTGAATTAATAAATATTAGTTAATATGGTTAAATGTATGAATATAAATTAACATGTTTTGATTAAATAGATTTAGTTGGTGGGGTAATTTAGTTGGGCAGCTATAACATAATCAAATAGTTATTTCTAGTAATAATTAAATAAACTGTATGTTTATAGATGTTGTGTTATACCATTCTTCACCATAAAATATGACGGAATGTCTGTATATTAAAAAAAGGGGAAGTATCTATATTATCCTAACTAATATTATAAATGCGAAAGTAAGGGTGTTTGTGACGCTTTCACGCCTAAATAACTAAGCCGATTTAAAAAAATCTTTCACCAATGGAAAGCAACATTATCAGGGAGTAACATAGGCTACATTTAGTCCCCATATTCCCACGGGACCGGGAACTACGTGGGTGAAACCGCGGGAAAAAGACTAGTATTCAATATATAAATATACATAAATATAACCTGTATGTAAGAGTACATATACGATTATATATATATATATATAATTTTCAAAATTGGTCTCAACTTTTAGGAGATGTTCAAATATGTTTCAATTACAAACATATACATATATACTAATGCTTACATGCATAACTCATATTATAAAGAGGAAAGATTTGATTTTTGTTTCATTTTTTATTACGATTTAAATCAAACTCTACTCGACCGATTTTAAAAATTCTTTCACCCTTAGAAAGCTACGTCTTTACCGAGTAATATAGGCTTTATTATATTTTGAAAAACTTATAGATCCCTACTTAAAATGGAGCAATGTAACCCAACGTATCAAACTGTTGCCTATAAAAGTTATTATTTCGCGTGCGCTGCGAGAACTATTGACGGTATATAAAGAAGTGTTTTTTACAATAGTACTACAATTACTTGATCATAACGATGTTATGGTAGGTGAATGATAAATCTAGATAGCCTATAAAAGATTCGGCCGTGTATCGTTAATTTGCTACTAAGAATTGAAGATTTCCGTTACTTTGTCATGGATCCTATAATCAGAATCTAACCAAACTATCATCAAACAACCCTTGAAGTATACACTTTCCAATAAAAAAAAAATCATCGAAATCGGTTGGCGTGATATTGAGTTATTCGTCCATTTGTCGCGCACATACCTCATGCAAATTTACGACTTATATGGTTTTCTCATGGATTCCATTGTCAAACCTGGACTAAAAAAAAATGGGACCCCATGGGAAGCAACCCCTTTCAAATAAAAAAAAAATCATCAAAATCGATTCACCCAGTCGAAAGTAATGAGGTAACAAACACAAAAAAAAAAACATACAGACGAATTGATAACCTCCTCCTTTTTTTGAAGTCGGTTAATAAAACAAAGTCCCCCGCGTTTCATGTCTGTCTGTATGAACGCGCTAAACTAAAAAACTACTGAAGGATTTTCAAACGGTTTTCACTAATAGATAAAGTAATTCAAGTGGAAGGTTTACGTGTATAATTCATTAATATTTTCTGTAAATTGTCTGTAAATTGTTGAAATATAGCGATGATTGTTGAAGAAGTCGGAAAAAAACGAGCCGATTGGGAACTTTCATCGAAAACGCTGTACAATCCCTTTGAGTTATAACAAAACAGTGTGCGGTGAAATTGTTCCCCTTTCATAGATCTACAAAAAAGTCCGTGATGGCATATGTCTATCTTTCAAGGATAGCTAACTATACCCATTTTAATGTTTAAAAAATGGTTACATAAAAATGTTAAAATTGGAAAGCTATAAAAACGGATATAGGGCATAACATCTTCGTACCTACGGTTGATGGCGCATTAGCGATGCAGGGAATGGACATTGTTTGAGCATGCACTATAATAAGTGTACATGTGATAAGTTCTCGCTAAAATCAACCAAGCCGGTCATTGAAAACGACAGGTCTCAGGACTTTTGGTTATCATAGGGTAGCAGTAAGACATTGTGTGTTTAGCATTTTGTTATTTGCACTCAGAATTATGGTAGCGTAGCTACCACTTTACGCCGATTTTACGTGGGAGAGTGGTAATTCCGGCCGCGCGTGCCGGCCCATTCCGCTGCAACCCGAAGGTATGCAGCCTGGCACTATAAAAACCTACCTATTAAATGACATACAGGTAAAGTGCGTCTTTAAGCAATCGCTAGGGACTTGAAAAATCGCAAAACGGACAACCATCGATGACGTCTTCCTGCATGCGAGTCGCACATCCAGCGATGAGCCGATGATCGAATTCTTCTCCCACAGTGTACTGCTGCATAGTGCCGCGCACTCACTTTGTCATCGTCGTAACTTTTAAAATATTTTTCCAAATGAAATAGTGTGAGAGACAAAAGTTATCTTCTTTAAAAATTGGAAGTGATAAAATTATTTGTTGATTATTATTTTGTTGACATTAATCAATTTGTTTATACAAAATTTTCATTTCGGAAAATAATATATAATTTGATTGTATTTTCGATTCACAATTTAAGCGATAATGGCGTACTTATAAAAGATAGATATAATATTATGCTGTCGCGGAATTTTTTGGAGAACGATATAAGATATATATATATTTACACCATACATTATTTTCGTGCACCTCTTATGGTTTTGCAAGGCATGCCAGAATGGCTTGGAAATAGAAGTTTTTTTCCGACTGTGTCACGTACACTTATTGTTATATTTTGGTCAATTTATAAATTAATAATAATTAATAGCTTTATAAATTGTAGCCTATTTGTTATTTTGATGTATGAGCTATATTATTGTAAAGTTTCATTAAAATCCATTCAGTACTTTTACGTGAAAGGGTAACAAATGTCCATAGATCCATACAAAATTTCGTGTTTATTATATTAGTAGGAAATAGAATTATTATATGCCCTGTACTGAACACATATAAACTGTACTATATGGGCGAATAAATTGATTCGTGAATGTTTATATCTTATTGATTAACAAATGCACGGAATAAAATTTTTATTTTACCCGTACGAAGTCGGGACGGGCAGCTAGTATTAGATAAAAAAATATATATTTTTCTAATAGCAAGTCACTTATAATTATATTACACAAAGTGTAAAAGATATTAAGGAAATAACAAAAATCTCTTACTTGATTTTCTTGCTCTCGCTCACTTTAAGTCGACTATTTGAAAAAAGACAGAATATTGAGCCTTGGTCATAGTATACAGGAAATCCGAAATAAAAATTCTGTCTGTAAGTCCTCACGGGAAATTGAGAAGTATGGAGCGCTCTCCACGTGAGTTTAATTTGTGCTCGACCGATTTTAGTTGCAAGGTATTTCGAAAAAGTTATATTCATATACAAGCCGAGGTGGCCCAGTGGTAAGAACGCGTGAAACTTAACCGATAATCGTGGGTACAAACCCGGGCAAGCATCACTGAATTTCATGTGCTTAATTTGTGATTATAATTCATCGCGTGCTTGACGGTGAAGGAAAACATCGCGAGGAAACCAGCATGAGTCAAATTTCACTGAAATTCTGTCACATGTGTATTCCACCAAACCACAGTGGAGCAGCGTTGTGGAATAAGCTTTTCTCTTCAAATGAGAATGAGCTAACCCAGCAGGGGGACATTCATAGGCTGTTACTGTATTGTATTTCGATGCACTGCATGAGCAAGTGGGATTGGGATTGAAATCGCAGATCAAGTAATAAAGTTATACACACATACTCACACACGCACTTCAACTGTGGTTGCTGAAAACCAAATTGTATTGTGTGTCATTCATTAATTTGTTCTATATTTAAGAAAATAATTTTACTTTCTATACTATATTAAAGATTATTTTTATTCCTATTTCACTCGGTTACATATGTATTATAACATAATTATGCAACTATATTCTCGTTCATTGAAGTTATACTTCAATGGACGTTTTTAGGTTATTGTTTTTTGCTAATGATTTTATATAATGTCATGGTATAGTGTCCTGGTTTGCATCAAAGAGGATTATTACTGTAATACCGTATTATGACTAAGTACTCTTTTATTTATTATAGCGCAAGGGATTTCAAATTAATTATTTATTTAAGCATTTGCAATGATTTTCCCGTAATTAGATTTTAACGTTATATTGACTGGTACCTTCATACCCCGAAATTGGCTTCCTAATGCGGGTGTAATGTTTAATAAGCAAATTCCGGAGATAGAACTAACAATGTGACGTTATTAATAACAATGTTCCATAGATATTTGCTAAGAAAATTAGGGTTTGAATTTTCCTATTAAGTTAATGTGTAAAAATTAACATAATAAGTGTTTTTATTTGAGACATCTGTTAGAGCGCCTTGGGGCGTCTCCGATGCCGTGACGAAAAACGATACGATGCTCTCGCATGCTGGCGTCTATGTAATGAATACACAGGGTCAAGATATATAACATCTCTCACATCATAAGTTCCCAAGTTTGGTGGCGCATTGGCGATGTAAGCGATGGTTAACATCTCTTACAATGCCAAAGTCTATGGGCGTTGATGACCACTGTCAGGTGGCCCATATGCTATACTATTCTATAAAAAAATAAAGTATGAGTTACCAATGAAAACTAAATATTTGATATTTAAAAGTATATTGTAATATTCATAATATTTTGTATTACGGAATATTCTTTTATGGTAACGCTACTGGTATTGAAACTGTTTTCATTTTACAAAAAATAGCTGTCCAGTCTAATAATCTTGGAGCTCCTGATTACCTTTGGGACGTGTTTCATAAAATAAAAATACGTTCAGTTTGGTCACAATATATTTAAAACAATATTAACGTAAATATTATGTACAATGATATTTTTAATTTGTTCATGAAGAAGTTTTTAAACATATGTTAGCTTCGGTAGCTGCTTTTGTGGTGGTAAAAATAACGAAGACTTTGGAATGGAATACTTGTATTAATGATAAATAATTATAAGATGAAGAACTGATGTGTGTCGCGCACGCGAGTCGAGACGACAAGTGGAGTTAAGTTGGTAGGCGCATCCCCGCACCCCGCGATGATAGATAGTGAAGCGCCGCAACACATATAGTATAAGTTATTTTATTATTTTTTTTCAGCTTATCGCCGTCCACTTCTGGACGAAAGCCTTCCCCAAAGAACGCCAACCATCCCGATCTTGGGCAGCCCGCATCCATCCCGTACCTACCACCTTTTTTAAATCATCGGTCCATCTCGCCACAGGGCGTCCTACACTACGTTTGCCTAAGCGTGGTCTCCACTCTAACACGTTATTTACATAACTATAATTGTTACAATACATGTGCATGCACATATTCACATTATTATAACTCTTCACTAGATAACACTGGAATACATAATCATTTTAACTATTCAACTAATCGCCTTAAGAATTATTTAATACATAGATGTAGTAATGACTGCCATGTTATGATTCAAGTGAATTTGAACAGTGAAAATCCCCGAGTAACGGAACTGAACGGCCATTATTAACTAGTTTTCATCCGCGGCTGTGCCCGCGTCTGAGGTAGTTAAGACGTGACAGGGGAACAAAAAAACAAACTTTCGCATTTATAATAAAAGTAAGACTGCTTGCAAATGTTAATTTATTCTTTATTCTTTTGTATATAGTTGTAAGAATAACTCAACAATTAAGTTAAATAAGGAAAGACGATTAGTCTGTGGAAATTAAATTAAAGTCTTGTTGATACTTGCATAAAGTATCTGGTTTCTGGTATCATTAGCGTACAATTTAGGTGTCGCGCGAGTCGTATTGTTTAAAGACTAATTCAAAAAAATGCAAAAAAAAAGGCAAAGAAGCCTCTCACTCAGTATAAAATAATAATATTTTATTAATATAAATTACAGCTAAAAGAAATGAAAAAGATACATTTCCTTAATTACAACAACGTGAGGAGCAAATTGATACCATTAACATTTTCATTATAAAATTGCATATGAAAATTCATAGGATTTCTACATAAGTTACGCTATGAATATTATGTTATAAAATTTAATTAAGAAATTCACACCTTTAATTAAATAACACTACTGTAAATATTCAATGGAATTGATTTCGCGTATAGTATCGTATTTAGTTCCGGATCATAAATTTGTACTTGATCTAAGATAAGCGGAATAATCTCATTATTAGGCAACACGTTATTACAATTAATATTAAATTATGCATACGACTTCCGTTATGTAATTATTTAGATTTATTATATTACATAAATGTAAAAGTCAATATTAATTGGCAAATATTTATTGGCAAGTAATATACGCTAATTATATAAATAGATGTTAATGTCTAATTTAATTCTTGTTTTTTTTTATTATAAACCACTAAACCGATTTTAAAAATCTTTCACCAATGAAAAGCTACATTATAGGCTACATTTGTACTAGTATATAATATGTACTTGTGTATCTACAATTAAACTAAAAACAAAAGTCACTAAAACATAGCACCAGTGAAATTGCCATATGAATAATAACACAAAAAATAATAATAAAAACATTAATAATTGAAGCGTTAAGCATATTTATCAATTGAACAAGTTGTCTCTGTATTAAATATTTTACAAAGTCATGTCTTAAGTATAGGTTGGAGTATTTCGGTAATTCTGTAATGAAATCCGTGACACATTTCCAATAAGGTGGACAAAACTAATATAAACTATATAATATTACTGATATTAGAGCTTAGTCCAAGCTTAAAAAAGGTATCGTAATATATAATTATGTAAAGGTCGTTTGTTATAGAATAAAGTCACAACACAATTATAGTTTGTAATAATGTGGTTAGGTTTCAACCAGCGTTATTACTTGCATAAACTTAGACCGTACTGTTTGCAACGTATTTGACTTGCATTTTTTAAACGCATTTATTAGTCTAACTCCATTATCTATATCAAGTTAAAACTAGTAAAGTTATTAAGTTTAAATATAGCTCATCGCTATACTTAGACCTGTATGATGAGTTTCATCCGACACAATCATCAGGTTTCCTTACGATGTTTTGTCATAGTAGTAGAACTAGCTAGTAGTTAAGCGGTAGTTTTAATTTAGCTATCTTTACAATTTTGTATCAAAGTTCTGTTTAATACCAGTACGTTTCAGGTGGCGAGTCATAACTCAATGAGCGTTGAGCCTGAGGCGGTATCCGTATCTATCGACCTCACGCCAAACCCAATTACCACCTACAACTCGTATGTACCGCTTCAAGGGATAATAAGTATTTTAACCAGTAATATGTTTACATTGTAGCTTAAAAATAAAGTTAGTATAGTTTTATAATCTTTTTTATATGTATGTATTACGTATAAAGTATAATTTTTAAACGAAAATTTTAATATTTGTGTTAATAAATTAATTAACTAAATCATCATGAGATCGACGGTGAAATGAAAGTATAAAACTATATCACATTAATATCAACGAGACTGTGTTTGAGCAGCGTGGTGGGAAAACTCCATTCATCTTAAAAAGCGACGGGGCTTAGTCATAGGTTGTTAATTTCTAAATGTGCCTTGTTTTTCTTACATCCTTGTCTATTAATAAAAATAATTTAAAGTTATTAGGTAGACTGTTGCGTTAGAAGTAACTAATTTGTCACACTTAATATTGCGGCAACTATTTAGTATTAAGCATATTTTTTCATCATGTTTTGTAATTTTTAACCTTTGTACAAAAAAAGTATATAGTATTTAATAAAATGTTATACGTTCGTTACCATAGAATTTCGTTACAATTAAGACAGTACACAGAGAATTATTAACTTCATATTGATGTAGATTGTCAAGAAATAATCAGCACTGGCTTTTTATAACATTTATATTGTCATTTATTAAGAATATAGTATCATTGTATTGAGGATATTTTATAGTAGGAGAGAAGATACTAATCCCTGGCTTTTGTGGTAGTAAGAACAAAATACATCACTAAATTTGTACATACGATTATCTACATTATTTAAAAGAAACTGATTCCACTAAATTGTTATATACTTGTATATTCTAAGATTCCATCATAAAAACAAACATCGTTGTATATATATAGTTTATATCTATCCATCTATCTATTTGAGTCTCAACTAAAAGCTTCCGCAAATTCACGAGACGAAGCTATAAGAAAGATAAAAGTATATCTAAGTAAGAGGTATTGATTATTCTACCAAACCAGTCAAGATTAAATAGTCTCTCGAACTTAGTAGAGTTGGAGAAGCGAGGAAACTGAAAAAGCAAAGATTCATTGTACCTTCTATTGCGGTCAGTGCACCGCAGGAGGCAAACGTATATTTTCTTTCTAAGAAACCAATCCAATTACGGCAACAACGGGAGTTGTACAGCATTTTAAGGGTCAGCAGGTATGTAGCGTTGGCACGAAAGAATGCAATCTGTGTGTTTTAAATTCAGTAAGGTAAAATAAATTTTCTGTCTCAATTTGATTTAAATAGACGTTTTAATTGTTTTTATTTACTCATATTATATTATATATGTAGGTATGATTTATAATAACTTTTATATAAATCGGACGATATGTTTTTGCTGATAAAAACTTTTACTTTTGAAATGGTTATAAAACAAAAAAATATAACATTTAATATGTCGGAGATGTCAACATTACGGGTGTTCACATCTACCACCTCATTCCAACACACACATATATATATATAATATATATAATTTGTAATATCTCTATCGCTCATTGGGGGGTAAGACTGACTCGTGTACCGTGATGGCAAACGGCATAGCGTTCTCTTATGTCGTCACGCTCCATTTCCGCTGCCCTTCTTGCTTTATATTATTCTAACAATATGACATACTTTTTATTTATTGGTTAACATTAATTATAAAATCTTTCAATACCCATCAATGTCATTTCGCATCTATAAGGCGTTCGATAACAGCCATATTTTTTAAATATGCAATTGGTGTCAACAAATTTGTATTAAAATCTATAAATTTTATTGAAATATATCAATGCTAGTGAATTGTACGTGTAGCAGCATTAACTTGGATAATTTGGATTACTTTCTTGGGGTCGGTAGGGGTGTGGCGCCGCTATATGTAAGTCTAAATATTCTTAAACAAAGTCGAAGTCGAAAATCTTTATTTAGTATACAAGCTTTACTCTTACTTATTGATTGTCATAAATGTACCGAAATCTGCTTCTAGGCTTGACTGAATGATTTCATTCAAGACACTTCGCTTCGAATACTTCATTTTTTAATTTCCTTAACCGCCAGGACTGCTGAAGATTTTATTTTTCCTTCATAGTGTTCATGTTTTGTATTGCAATCGCAATTAATTTCCATCAGGTGAGCCTCCTGCTCATTTGCCCCCTCTTATATGAAAAATATAATAAGAATTGTTAAATTTTAAAAACTTTAACAGTTAGAAAACTGAACAGATTTCGATGAAATTTGCTATGAAGCGAGCATGAAGCCCGAGGATACAGGCTTATTTAAATACCGAACATTTTTGTTTGTAATAAACCAAGTCTTAGTATATTATCAGTTTATACTTAGGGACATGAAGATAGAAAATTATTAACGCTATTTTAGGCCGTTACGTATCGTAACTTGAACGTAACAGTATGGTTTAATGGAATTTTTAATATATGTACCTATTAATAGTTTTGGAATAAGTAACTTGAACAAGGTAGAGACCAAACCTGAAACGGCTGCCATATCAATGGTATCCAAGATTTGGACGGGCGAGACGCGAACTTCCGAACAATATCATTGTGTGAAGTTAACTAACTTGTTTGTCATATGAGTGGGAAGTGCGGCTATTGTGGCGCTCACGCCTGCCTGCCTCGGGGGTTAATATGTCAAAATTTACATACATAGAAAATCAGAGAATATCACGAATAACTTAGATATTACTATTGTATATAGGAATTTAATTCAAAATTTTGACAATTGATTGGAGGAAAATTTAATATAATCATAATTACAAAACGCACGGTTTTACTTGATTTCTAAGGCATGGGAATGTAACTGAAATATACTTTGCGTTATACTGCCTTGCAAACTACTCAGTAGAGAAGGACATTATTTTACATATGTTTTTTTTTTGGCTTTCAATAAAAAATAATAATTGGAATCTTTTAAATTATAAGGTTTATAATAAAATTTAATATAATTCTGTGACTAAAGTTTATATGATACATATTTCGTAATATTTATTATGTCAATTTATATGAATACGAAGAACCTTGACATTATGGACGATTTTAAGCGAATTCTTTAATTGAAAGACTGAATGATAAATTTCATGCGATATCTGACAGATATTTCACCCTATATATTTTTATTTTCAAATTAGATATCAGCATTAATTTACTTGTAACGTAATAGTCTTTACTTTTAAAAAATAAAATGTTATTTTTAAACATCATCAACCTACAAATAAAAACCGCCTCACTCTCTAAATTGTACTACAAAACTAAATTGTTTTTCTTTCTAATGCCTTTCACCGCAAACGGTCCTTTAATGTTTGCGAGATGATTCCATTAAAGAACAAACAATTTTATATTGTTTTTTAAAAACATTCTGATCCTTAAATAAAACGTATATATAATATGTATTTAGAATATCAATATCTATTAAAATATAAAGCGTGTATATCACAATAAATACAATGTTATGTAACACTAAATACTTGTAATTGGAGCTTTGGGATTATAATTAATGATGTGCAAATTAGTGCCTGGTGATTTGTAATTACAAATCAGTTACGGAAATGTTTAGGAGACAATATAAATATCAATATTCAAATATTAACAGTCGAATATTGTTCGAGGTATTTATGTGGAACCGAGATGGCCCAATGGCTAAAACTTTGTATGTGCATGTGTATAATGCATGTCGTTATTCGCAAGAAGAGAAAAGGAATCCTTCTAAAACACATCTTCGATTTCTCAATTTATATATTATAATTTATATTTGCTAATTATTTATTTTTGTGTAACATGTTTAATTTATTTCAAATTTTCCTTTATAATGTATAATAGCTCATTTTTCACTTCTAGATATAAATTACTTATAACGTACAATAGCACCAACTGGCTTACGTTGACTGAACCCAGTACGTCTCTTACATAGGTTACCAGTTGCTGAAGGAACCAGGGAGTGTCGTCCACATTTATAAATAAATATATGATCAAAGATCTTAAGGACACAGAACACTTATCTCACAGAGAATCTGTGTTAGATTACAATTTTTTTATAAGAGTGTTGTCTATGTTTGGATAACGATGACATGGGAATAGTTCAACAAATGTGGCGCTGTAGTCGCACGTCGGACCAATAGGAACGTTTCTATTCGATTTTATGAATGAAGAAAGTAGTCAAACTCATTTCCAAAGAAAAATATTTAAAAGTTAGATAAATCTTGTTTCTAAAGATTATGTTGTCTATAAACTGAAACAAAAATCTATAATTTAATTTGTAGTATAAATGATGATAACAAATTGATTAAGTTTATTCCGGTTCGGAACAAAGGCAATTTTTTTATGATCAATTATTATAAAAAGTCCTTAATATAAATAAAAATTTTAACAAAACAAAAACCGACTTCATAAAAAAACATATTAATTTGCACTAAAAAGTAAAAAAATAATTGCGTATTCTTCTATAATTTGATAATAAACTTACTATTTTCTACTCATCAATATGTAGGTACGAATGTGTTGTGTGATTGATAATTTATTTACAATTATTGTTACTTTTGGAGTCGATGTCAGCCAAGGTGGGCTTATAACTACATACATAGTTGTAGGTGAGATGTGCTTGTGTCGCACGTGCAACTTAACGAAGCGAATAAAAGTCAATTTGTAATGTGTATGTTTTTAAAATATTCCCGTATTATTATTATTGCTAGGTATATTATAGTGTTTCCTTAGCTGACATCGACTCCAAAAATAACAATAATTGTAAATAAATTATCAATCACACAACACATTCGTACCTACATATTGATGAGTAGAAAATAGTAAGTTTATTATCAAATTATAGAAGAATACGCAATTATTTTTTTACTTTTTAGTGCAAATTAATATGTTTTTTTATAAAGTCGGTTTTTGTTTTGTTAAAATTTTTATTTATTTTTCGATTTTTAGTGAATCTGAAGTACACTCACTAATTTGTAAAATATGGGTAGACCTACTAAACGTGCAGCTCATATGAGACAGCGCCATTTATATTATTATTTAAATATATTAAACTAAAACAGTGAAACATTAAGAAAAATGCATTTTGGTACTTAATTAATAAATATTAGTTAATATGGTTAAATGTATGAATATAAATTAACATGTTTTGATTAAATAGATTTAGTTGGTGGGGTAATTTAGTTGGGCAGCCATAACATAACCAAATAGTTATTTCTAGTAATAATTAAATAAACTGTATGTTTATAGATGTTGTGTTATACCATTCTTCACCATAAAATATGACGGAATGTCTGTATATTAAAAAAAGGGGAAGTATCTATATTATCCTAACTAATATTATAAATGCGAAAGTAAGCTTGTTTGTGACGCTTTCACTCCTAAACCACTAAGCCGATTTAAAAAATTCTTTCACCAATGGAAAGCAACATTATCAGGGAGTAATTTAGGCTACATTTTGTCCACATATTCCCACGGAAACAGGAACTACGCGGGTGAAACCGCGGGAAAAACACTAGTAATCAATATATAAATATAAATAAATATAACATGTATATAAGAGTACTTATACGATTCTATATATATATATATATATAAATATATGTATAATTTTCAAAATTGGTCTCAACTTTTAGGAGATGTTCAAATATGTTTCAATTACAAACATATACATATATACTAATGCTTACATGCATAACTCATATTATAAAGAGGAAAGATTTGATTTTTGTTTGATTTTTTATTACGATTTAAATCAAAAACTACTCGACCGATTTTAAAAATTCTTTCACCCTTAGAAAGCTACGTCTTTACCGAGTAATATAGGCTTTATTATATTTTCAAAAACTTATAGATCCCTACTTAAAATGGAGCAATGTAACCCAACGTATCAAACTGTTGCCTATAAAAGTTATTATTTCGCGTGCGCTGCGAAAACTATTGACGGTATATAAAGAAGTGTTTTTTACAATAGTACTATAATTACTTGATCATAACGATGTTATGGTAGGTGAATGATAAATCTAGATAGCCTATAAAAGATTCGGCCGTGTATCGTTAATTTGCTACTAAGAATTGAAGATTTCCGTTACTTTGTCATGGATCCTATAATCAGAATCTAACCAAACTATCATCAAACAACCCTTGAAGTATACTCTTTCTAATAAAAAAAAAATCATCGAAATCGGTTGGCGTGATATTGAGTTATTCGTCCATTTGTCGCGCACATACCTCATGCAAATTTACGACTTATATGGTTTTCTCATGGATTCCATTGTCAAACCTGGACTAAAAAAAAATGGGACCCCATGGGAAGCAACACCTTTCAAATAAAAAAAAATCATCAAAATCGATTCACCCAGTCGAAAGTTATGAGGTAACAAACACAAAAAAAAAACATACAGACGAATTGATAACCTCCTCCTTTTTTTGAAGTCGGTTAAAAATAGTAAGTTAATTATCAAATTATAGAAGAATACGCAATTATTTTTTTACTTTTTAGTGCATATTAATTTGTTTTTCTATGAAGTCGGTTTTTGTTTTGTTAAAATTTTTATTTATTTTTCGATTTTTAGTGAATCTGAAGTACACTCACTAATTTGGTAGAATATGGGTAGACCTACTAAACGTGCAGCTCATATGAGACAGCGCCGTTTATATTGTTATTTAAATATATTAATCTAAAACAGTGAAACGTAAAGAAAAATGCATTTTGGTACTTAATTAATAAATATTTGTTAATATGGTTAAATGTTGGTTAAATGTATGAATATAAATTAACATGTTTTGATTAAATAGATTTAGTTGCTGGGGTGTTGGGCAGCCATAACATAATCAAATAGTTATTTCTAGTAATAATTAAATAAACTGTATGTTTAAAGATGTTGTGTTATACCATTCTTCACCATAAAATATGACGGAATGTCTGTATATTAAAAAAAGGGGAAGTATCTATATTATCCTAACTAATATTATAAATGCGAAAGTAAACAACCAACTTTAAACAACCAACTGATCCATTACCTAGAAGATCACAGTCTAATTAATGATCGACAGTACGGGTTTCGACCAAAACGGTCCACAGGTGATCTTCTAGCGTACGTAACACACCTCTGGGGTGAAGCTATCGACAAGCATGGGGAGTCGTTGGCCGTCAGCCTGGATATCTCCAAGGCTTTCGACAAGGTCTGGCACAGAAGTCTTCTCTCCAAGCTGCCGGCATACGGTCTGCCAGCTCAGCTCTGCACCTGGATTGCCAGCTTCCTAAACAAGCGTAGCCTTCGCGTTTTAGTCGATGGTTGCGCTTCACAGTTCCATGTAGTGAATGCTGGGGTCCCCCAGGGGTCTGTGCTATCTCCCACACTCTTTCTTTTGCATATCAATGATATGCTCTCTCTCGGGAACATACATTGCTATGCAGATGACAGTACAGTGCACGGGGGATACCACGGACGCGCAGTAGCTGGGCGGGCGGAAACTGAGGAGAGACGGAGGGATCTTGTTGTTGAGCTCGATAGGACGTTAGGACTCATTGCCAAATGGGGCTCTGATAATCTTGTCGAGTTTAACGCCAAGAAAACACAGGTATGCGCTCTCACAGCGAAAAAGTCGCCATTTTCCCCTCCTCCTTCTCTCTGTGGCACTACGCTGGAGATACAGCGTATAGCGATAAAGCAAAGTCGCCATGTTGGGAATTGACATTCGGTGCGACCTCAATCCAAGGGATCACATCGAGGCTGTTATAAAAACAGCCTCAAGAAAACTCGGTGTCCTGAACAAGGTGCGGCGTTTTTTCACGCCACAACAACTGCTCCTGTTGTATAAAACACAGGTGCGGTCCTGCGTCGAATATTGCTCGCACCTCTGGGATGGCTCCGCTAAGTACTTACTGGAGGCCTTGGATCGGTTGCAGCGGCGTGCGGTTCGCATTATTGGCGACGTAAAGGTCACCAACACCCTCGAGCCTTTACAATTGCGTCGAGAGATAGCGGCACTCAGCGCTTTCTATCGAATGTATCACGGCGAGTGCTCAGAGGAGCTATTCTCCCTCATTCCTGCTTCCCCTTTCCTTCACAAATCTACGCGTGCTGGCTCTCGATGTCACCGCCTAACTGTGACATCAATTCCATCGCGAACGAAGAAATTTGGCAACTCTTTTCTTTGTCGCACCTCCAAAACATGGAATTCTTTACCAGCACACGTGTTCCCCTCCTCTTATGACCTGGGTTCCTTCAAACGAGGCGTGAAGAGGCATCTTGCGGGCCGGCAAGGCGGGGGCGGCTAGTGCAGATCATTCTTCCCGACTGCACTAGCCGTCGTCGCGTTTGGACTCTACTACCACTTACCATCAGGTGGAGTGGAGTCATTTGCCCTCCCGGGCTATAAAAAAAAAAAAAAAAGTAAGTTTGTTTGTGACGCTTTCAAGCCTAAACCACTAAGCCGATTTACAAAATTCTATCACCATTGGAAAGCTACATTATCAAGGAGTAACATATTTTACATTTTGTCCCCATATTTCCACGGGAACGGGAACTACACGGGTGAAACCGCGGGAAAAACACTAGTAATCAATATATAAAAATACATAAATATAACATGTATATAAGAGTACTTATATGATTCTATATATATATATATATATAAATATATGTATAATTTTCAAAATTGGTCTCAACTTTTAGGAGATGTTCAAATATGTTTCAATTACAAACATAAACATATATACAATGCTTACATGCATAACTCATATTTTAAAGAGGAAATATTTGATTTTTGTTTGATTTTGTATTACGATTTAACTCAAAAACTACTTGACCGATTTTAAAAATTCTTTCACCTTTAGAAAGCTACGTCTTTACCGAGTAACATAGGTTTTATTATATTTTCAAAATCTTATAGATCCCTACTTAAAATGGAGCAATGTAATCCAAACGTATCAAACTGTTGCCTATAAAAGTTATTATTTCGCGTGCGCTGCGAAAACTATTGACGGTATATAAAGAAGTGTTTTATACAATAGTACTACAATTACTTGATCATAACGATGTTATGGTAGGTGAATGAAAAATCTAGATAGCCTATACAAGATTCGGCCGTGTATCGTTAATTTACTACTAAGAATTGAATATTTCCGTTACTTTGTCATGGATCCTATAATCAGAATCTAATCAAACTATCATCAAACAACCCTTGAAGTATACTCTTTCCAATAAAAAAAAATCATCGAAATCGGTTGAATAGATATCGAGTAATTCGTCCATTTGTCGCGCACATACCTCATGCAAATTTACGACTTATATGGTTTTCTCATGGATTCCACTGTCAAACCTGGACCAAAAAAAAATGGGACCCCATGGGAAGCAACTCCTTTCAAATAAAAAAAAAATCATCAAAATCGATTCACCCAGTCAAAAGATATGAGGTAACAAACACAAAAAAAACATACAGACGAATTGATAACCTCCTCCTTTTTTTGAAGTCGGTTAAAAATTAAATGTTTCGTGCAAGTTACAATTTGTAAATAATTAATTCTCTAGAAAAATAATATTATATTTTATTTTGCTAAGCAATTTTTATACGTTTTAATTGCTTATTATTCTTAAATAACTAGTGAAAAAAACATCAAAGATCAATATAAAATTTATTTAAATAAAGATGGATTAATTAGGAATATACAATCAGTGCCCTACCAAGTAAAGTTTTGTTTTAAAGAGTGATTGAGCTGGTGTAATTATGGGGCAGAACATATTATTATATCCTATTTTGTCTCGCATTGAGGGCTTAAGAAATCATTTAAATATTATATGTAATCGCGATGGTGTACCAGGTCGTTACGAACATTATTTCTTCAGTCATCTTCTTAAATAAATGACAAATAACAAACACACTGGTGGCAGAAGGCGTGTTGGACGATAATTTGAGGTAACAAGTCACAATTCGATGATCGACATTTCGCCCGAGGGATTTCTGTAACTCGTGAACCCAATTACTTAACTAAAGACGACAGTTTGCAATCGAAACCTTCTTCGAGCGATCACAATTATTTATCAGTTATTTATCCTCTTTTGAAATAAAAAATCTGTAAGAGTCAATTAGGACTCAAAGTGCTCGTAAAGCGTCTTATTTTGTAAAGCTAAGCTGACAAAATGAATAAATATCTGAAAGTTAAAATTTACCTGGAGTTTTACACTCATAAATAAACTTTTATATGGTTTTCCTTCATGAATATTTGAAGCATTTTCGTGCAGCATAAGCGTTTTAACGCTGTGTTAGGCATGCTACAAAAATGACACGGTAAGCCACTAAGGCATCTCGTATTAGAAGTTATTATGTTTGGTGTATTTGGAAGAGTATTCATGTCAAAACGTCGCCTTTATTTTCCTCTAAAGCCTTCGGATGTTAAAAATGAACGAAATTTTTCTTAAAACTGCCAATATGGCATAAAATACCTCGGGTGCTTGAGTTTGCCCTGGCATTTTTTTGTTATTTTTTATTTTCTACGTTAAAAATGGTTTACATAAAATCACTAAAGATCGAACAATAGATTAAATAATAACAAAAAATACACGTTTTAATTAAAAGTGAGATAGGGAAAGGGCCGGACAAATATTTATATATTATGTATGTATATACTCGTCTACTTTAATTACGTTATTTCCTAAGATATTCTCAACATAAAGTAATCATTAGAAAATTTAATGAAATTGCTTACAAAATGGTATTAATGTTGAGAAATAATCCTTCCGACTTGAATATTATCATGTTCACGTTCACGTATTCCCTGAGGGATTTATACAGCTTGTCGGCTTTTGTTGTTAGGAGCGGGCTCTTAATTATTCTTTTGCGTTAAAAATGTATTAAACTACAACCTATAATTTGATCAAATATCAGTATTTCAAAGTCGTTATTGCCCTATTAAACCCGTTATTAAGTTAAGTTAACAAAGCTCAAAGGATCAATGACCGACTAGCAATGTAGCAGGTCATATTGCCTGCTTACGCTCGTAATCCGACATGACAGAAAAAAGATCATTTTCAACTTTTTATTGAGCCCATCTTTATTTAACCACAGGAAATCAGGATCTATGGCCTCATATACTAGCCACTAGATCAAAAGATAGTTTTTAAAGCTTCGTTAGTTATTAATATATTCAACACTTAAGAAGGTTAAGTACGAATAATGCAATCTCGTTCATGTGACTTTGTTAGCGGCAAAATATGGTGAAAATTTTAAGAGGTAATTAAAACAGCGGCAAACGTTTCCATGCTTTTTTCTTCATGTCAGAGAGAGTAGAAAGGATTATTCGCACAAAGGGAACGCAGACCAAAAAAGCAACATTAACGTTAACGTTTCCTGAAAAAACATATTTTGATTAAATTGTAATATAAAGCTAATTTAAAACTTTTCATCTTATTTTTTTTCTATACGTGGAAATTATAAACGCAGACGTTTGCAGACTAAAAAATGGAAAAACGCCATTTTATAAAACATTGCGAATATTTTATAAAATTTAGTTTCAAAAGAGTAGCAAGTTTTTCGTTAAAAATTCTCTCTAGTTGCGTTGGCTTTACAAGTTGTTGTCGGCTTGCACTTTTTAACTTATTTGTTTACAATACCTTTAATAAACATACTATCATATCAGGTAAATTGATTTTAAAGAAGACTAAATGAGGCAAAAATAATTTAATAAAACATATTTCCAAATCTACATCGTTTTACAGGTGAATAAAATGATGAGATATTTGAAACCAATTTTCTCCTGAAACGTTTTCTTATTGCGTTTTGAAAATGTCAATTCCTGAAATAAAAAAACGCCAGATTCGACAAATTTAAGTTAGAAATGTATATATGACATTATTGAATTGTATTTCCTTATTCACCTTGGGTTCATATACGTTGGGACTTCGACTAGGTATAGTTGAGATTATTGACAATAATTGAACTGATTAAAATTTCAGTTGCAGGACCTGTATTCAAATTCCATTATTCAGAATAGTTTAGTTCGGATCGTAACAACTCTACGCGTTTGACGTTTACTACCATGGTTATTAGCGCGTGATAATGTTATTAATACAAACATTATACATGCTATCTCACAGTCGTAACTCGTAAGCCAGATAAAATCCGTAATAGGCGTAATTACAATATCACTGACATTGTATTTTAATTAATACATATTATTATCCATTAATAATAAATAAATAATATCCTGGGACATTATTCACACACGACCATCTGATCCCAAACTAAGCAGAACTTGTAATATTATGGAAACCACACAACTGATATACTACATATTATACTACTTTTCTTTTGTAAATACATAATTATAGAAATAATTACACCCAGACTCAGGACAAACAGACATGTTCATGCACACAAATGTTTGTCCTGGGTGGGAATCGAACCCACGACCTGCGGCACGAAAGGCAGATGTCTACCAAACACGCCAACCGACTCGCTGTTTATTACCGCTTGAATGTTTTTAGCCACAGTAACCAACTGCACAGGACATAATCTTATGGCGCCAAGGGCGAGCACAAGTTAACTCTCGATTCTTTCACTCATTTATTAAAAATCGAAGGCCACTTCAGTATTACCAAAATGAGTTCAGGCACAGGAGTAACGGCTTTCCAAGGAAATCTAAAAATTCTGATATCAAACCCCGCGTGGTTTTTTTTGGGTTTTAGTACCAAAAATGTTGTAACCTAGAATTTGGCAGTATACGCACATTCCCGTATTCCCGTACCCTTGTGCACAATGTCATGACCTGCGCAGATAACTAGAAAATAGCTGTCGTAACAAAAGTCGTTCAAAGTTCTAGGAGTGATTCTAGAACTACAAGCCTGCGTTGAATCCTTATTGAAATCATTTCTATTACGTTATAAATATATTGGGGAATTGATAAAATGTGATATAATAATAATATATATATTTTTTATAAGTATGCAATTCATTTACCGTGTAAACTAATGCCACGCCATACAAATTTTTAGAAAATTGCACTTACAATCTACGAGTATTTTAATAAGTTACGAAGTAGATAGAACACTCATGATAAAAACACAGGTGCAGTAAAACTCAGTTATGCGAGAATATAATAGAATATAAAGTAGTGAACATACATTAAAATTTCTTTACAATATTTTATTATATTCGTCACAATGTCGCTACCGTATCTAACTTGGAATTTTTTTGTGTCTGTTATAGTTTGGGGCGACAATTTTCTCTCTGTAAACTTAACTGCCATTATTAAGCTATAAGTTTAAAAATATACACTACATTGATATACTATATAGCCTATGTCCGAACTGAAACGATATCTTAAATAATATGAAAGTTCCATATAATTTGGATCAGTAGTTTTTTTTCGTTTGGCTTTGCGCAAAAACTACAAACAATACCTCACTACTTTATATATCTAGTATGACTAGTAGTAGATGTAGTAGTATGACTAAAAACCAGTGTGCGCTTAAGACCGCACGGCAGAAGTGAAAACTTCATTGGCCAATCCCAATCAATTTACATATATATATATATATATATATATAGTAAATAATATTATGTATTAGGTATTATTATTACGGATCGTGTTCGTAGATTGAATGAGAAACTAGTCAAAAATTAAAGTTAATATTTAATAAATTATATATAAATCAAATTATTTAATTTTCGTTATCGTATTCTACAAAGGATACAATCGGTTTGTGATAACTAAACTAAGAAATAAATACCTTAGCCGTTAGTCCTGTGCCTTTCGATCGGTCTTGTCGGTGTTTTCGGATTTTGAGAGTGAGGGAACAAATACTGCACTTGTGTTTACGCTAACTCTTGCGCATTGCGCATATATGTCTTGCGCAGTTGGTCAATCACCAATGAACTTGGCTGCCGGGGCCGAAACGGTCAGGAGAATATCATTTACATGACTTTATTTTTATTGCGTTTTGAAAGGCACATCAGCAAATAGACCTACTGAACGGATTTTCATACGGTTTTCACCAATAGATAAAGTGATTCAACAGGAAGGTTTACGTGTATAATTCATTAATGTTTTCTGTAAATTTGTTGAAATATGACGATAATTGTTGAAGAAGTCGGAAAAAAACGAGCCGATTCGGAGCTTTCATCGAAAACGCTGTAAAAACCCTTTGAATTATAACAAAATAATGTATGGTGAAATTGTTCCCCTTTCATAGATCTACAGAAAAGTCCATGATGTCTATCTTTTAAGGATAGCTAACTATACTTACTTTAATTTATTTTAAATGGTTACATAATAATGTGATAATTGGAAAGCTTTAATACGGGATATGATATTAATCCTTATCAAATTAAATACGTTATTTACTTTAAGCATTTCATATATATTATAATTGCCATTTACACCACCCAATTTAAATGAATATCTTAGGAGTTATCGTAATTTTAAAACTATCGCGTACTAAATAAATTCAAGCGGTCATACTAACGCGCGAGGCAACCGCCTATGCGCCCTGGCCCCGCGTCCCGCTGTCATTTTTAGGAATATTTGCTCTACTACTCGAGCGAAGCCGGGGCGGGTCGCTAGAAGTGTATAATTTTATGGGCTTAATAAATACACGAAAAATTAATAATACCTACTTTTACTACGAAAAGCTAAATGTGTAGGTATTTTCTTTATTATTATTATTAAAATGTTCATAACTTTCGGTAACAAGGTTTACTTTAAATAAAATTGTAATTTATTAAGCTGCAGCCATTATAGAAAGGATAAAATGTATATTTGGCAGTAAATTGTTCGTAAAACTAGCGCCGCCGGGTAAGTTTGTAAATCAGACAACGTGGATTTTGCTAGCTATAACACGAACAATGTACTTGATGCTTGTTTCAAATTTTGGCGATCGTTTTATTTGTTAGTTAGAGATAATACTGCTACAATTTAACACTTCACGCTTTTGTGAATACAATTTCGTATGATGCAATTTTGTAGATAAAACATTTCTAAGGTTTCATATTATATAAATTAAATATTCAGATATTCAGAAATTGCCTCGAAACCTTGTCAAAGTAATTTGTAATTTTGTAGTATTTAATATATTTTTTAATTTAATGTGATTTGGTCTTTGTTTTATTTACAGTAAACTAATTAGATGGCTTAGTAATAAAAAAGTGAATTTAAATTATTAAGCTTCGTTCTAAGCTCGAATTTCATATGCATAAATATATTTTGAATGCGAATCGATTAAAGCATAAAAAACCATGAAAAATATAATATATTGTGCTACACTAAGAATAGAATTCTTGATCTTTAAATAGTAGACTTGGACTCGATGGAGACATTAACTTCCCAACAATATCATTGTGTGTTCGCAGTAGTTTACTTGTTACCCATTTGTACAAAACTATTGCCATTGTAACGCCCTAAGCAACTTTAGCACCAATAATATAAGATACTTATAGTCCAGAATTCTCTATGATAAAATTTACTTAGTAGTCTAAAAATGAAAATATTCATAAATATTATGGACAATAATTCACAATTATTATAATTATCGAAATTTAGGTCTTTTGCGGCTTTTAGCGAAAAAAAGAGGTAGGTATTTATGATCAAAAAAAGGAAATAATCGAATACGAATCATTATCACGGATAATAGTGATTCCAAATGATTTTTTTAAATATATAAATAAAAAGCTATTGTGTTTTAATCAACATCATTACGATACAGATTCGAGCGGGAATATTTACTACGTCATCAATTTTGAAAGTGGATATTGTGCTTCATGTGAAGACTTATTAATTCAATTCTTAACATACTGTGGTAAAAAACATCAAATTACTTTATAATTTAAATTGCAAGTAGTCATAATATAAAGTTATCAAGTGCATGAAATTTCAAACAGTATATTGAACGTACGGTTATTGAAATATCCGATGTTGATTTTAGCGCTTTAATGGAAGTCTGTCAAGGACTCTAGTCTTGGTCCGTTAGTTATGTTGGAGCACTAGTACTACATAAATTGGAGGGAGGTTTGAACAATCAAAACTACGAGAGTTCATTATAGTTGCCGATTTAGCCGCGAAACACAATTTATATTTTTTAGCAAACTAGTTGACTGTCTGGTTGTCAGGTTGCAGGATATAACGAGTCTTGAGTATTGATATACAAGTAAATTAAACAATATCAGAATTAGAATTAAACGTTTTTAAATAGAGGCGTGTAGGTGAGATTTTAAATCATCAACATGCTCATGAATCAAGCGAGACCATGAACTCAATGTCAAGTAAAGATGTTTTAAACACAATCTTCAAAAAAATTAATATCAGTATTGCGACATGCTCATATGCTATAACCTTAATCACTATATAGAGTACATGTATAAAATTAAAATTTTAATTAAACATCTTCAAGTGCTTGCTGAAGGTCTTTGGTGCTTAAAAGTCCTTCGTCCAACGATTTTCCCCGTTTCGCACCTTCTTTAAGGCATCTGTTACAGCGAGATCCGTAAGTGACGTAACTTGGTCCCACCGACGGCATAGGAATTCGGTTGCTGGGTCTAGAATAATCTCCTTTTGGAGCTACGATAGACCTTGATATCCCTCCAAACTTGTTTCTACCAGTATTACAGTTGTCGTCATTCGAGTCCTTATCTTGATCTATTTTCAGCAAAGATATTATGATGTTGTTAATGTAACATCATGGATACACCATACACCATCCTTATACAGATCTGCAATGTATGGTAAAAGACTTTGAGGTACCATCTTTATAGTATAGGTCATCCCACAGACAAATGCCATTGAATAGTCTACCAAACACATAAGCAATGGATTCTTGAACACGCGAAGTTTTTCTCAATTATTTATCTTGCATTCATGATTTGTGCCTCGACTGTGATAAAACCAGCTTGTTCAATATAATTAGTGTGTCCGCCACTGAAGATACTAATTTGATTATATAATTATTGAATATACCAATGAGATTGACACTTGGCTGCCTTAATAAAAATGTTAAATAATAATGATTAATACACATTAATTTAGATTTATGTATTATGTGTAGTAAATATATAGTAAAATGTTAAAACTAATTCTAAATTCGTTAAAGCTGACGTACGATCCTCTACCTCGAGCTTGAGCCAAAAATATGAATTCAATTAAAATGTCTGATCTATTTTTGTGATTTACACATTACGAATAGCCAGCATTCAACTCATCGGAATACGCATCTAGTGATATAATAGTCACAAATTTGATCATAATCCTTGGGCTATTAATTTCTATTAATATAATCAAATAACAATAACCTTTAAATACTATACTTTTTGTTGATTGACTTAAACATAATATATATTATGTTGTGTTGTAAAGATATAATAATTACGTTATATAAGTAGAAATGAAATGAAAGAAGAGCATACAAATTAACCATATACAGCATATAATGCACTAATGACGGAAGTACATGTAGTTCTCTATTATAAAAGTAATATAGTTCTTTCTCTATTCGACAACTGATCGATTACACTGCTATTAGGATAAATCACAGTTAAGCAAGATATACCTTTAATTTCAAATAGTGCACGAATTCGACAGAGAGACTTTAAAATTTATAGGTGAGCTTGAGGTTCTCACTTCACCGTCGTGATGGAGACCGGAGTCAGGCACTGTATCACGTGTTAGACGGATTAAACGAGCAAGCGTGTTCTCGTAAGGATTTAGACGTTGAAGCCATTAATTTTCTTCAGCGCCTTACAACTTACAACGGTCGCTAAGCTGTCACTCTGTTTAAACTGCATAAGAAAAAGGTAAGAGAAGCGTTCAACAACTTAAGTATTAAGTTAATATTGTCAGTACTTTGTAAGCCAAGATTTATAAACAACAACCTCAAACTATAGGTATTTAAGTTTTAGAGTAAATTTTATATTACAGCGATTGGTATATAATGTAATACCGCGTAGTATAAAAGTGTATACAATTTTCAAAACTTAATAAATTTAAATCTTCTTAGAAGTTCTTTAAGTATTATTAATGTAGTTAGTTAGTTTAGTAGTTACAATTATTGTTATTTTAAGAGTCTATGTCAGCCAAGGAAAGACTACAATATACATAGCAATAATAATACGAGAATACTTTAAGAAATATTTTTTACAAATTAAGTTGTATACGAAGGAAGGAGGTTGATAACCTCCTCCTTTTATGAAGTCGGTTAATGAAACTAGAAACGTATTTTTTTTATAATAAAGAAAATACCGCTTGTGTTATCGATTGCTCAGTTTAAAATGTGTGCAAATGCAGCCTTACGAGTGGATGAATACTGAGACGGAGAGGAAATATTTTTTTTCCAAGAGTCGCCGATAGCATCCTGTCTCTTTGTCGAAGTGCTAATAATGGATTACTCTTCTATACCTACTTTTATACTTGTGTTTTACATGAGAGAGCGAATTTCGTAAATTAATAAAATACGAGGAAAATAATCACCGGAACCACATCACATAAATCAAATATTTTTTTTATTTTACTTATAGTCGACTTATATAAATAAGTTAAAATCAAGATGATATTCGTTAACTTTACAATATTTTCATATACAAAATATAATATTATTTTTAAAAAACAATTTTATCAGACGATTCTAATTATAATTGATAAATGTTTGCTACATCGCATGTTCATGCAGCATAAATACAACCAATAATGGACGTCCACTAATTAAATCATAATTACATTATTCATCTATTAAGTGTATGTATTTCAGAGACTTTAATTGTTAAATTAATGTTGCAATATTCATATTATTTTATGATTACATGCTGAAACCTTTATGGATACTTATTATTACTCATTTTGGTTTTTTTTCTTGTGTTGATTTTTTTATAATGGATCTTATTTTACACGTTCGAATATAATTATTTTTTGTTATGCATAAGAGTTTTGAATTGTATTCAATAGATGCCATGCGATAGATAACGGATAATTTTTGTAAAAAAAAAAGTTTGTGAATATTATCGCAGCGCATTACACACTGGACAAAGCTATCCAAATGCTGGCAATAATCAAATTATTTATTAATAACGGCTACTTAGATCTATTCTACTTGGACGAAGGAATTACCTACTTTTCATTTCTTTCCATTATTGTTGATGTTAAGCATTGTAGCAATTTGGGTAAGTATTAAATGATTCGAAAGAGTCCTCTGAAGTTGAACATCGACGAATATTGCTCAATGTAAATTGTGTGAAGGGCTCTCGGGCATTCAACGACTGTAAGCGTCCACTTATTACGTCATCGCTCATAAACAGATGCTCATTACCGTCATTGTTAAACGATTGCTCTGCAAATATGTGCGCTCTAAATTGACATTCTGAACGTGAAAAGCAATATTGGATATTTTGGATTAATCTATGTTTGATATTTAAATATATTTAGTGGAATACTGTTTCGAACAATTGTTCGGAAACAATTGACGCGCTATTTGTATGTTTTAATTTAGCGGTTGTATTTTAAGCTGATTGATTGGTACTGTTTTTATTTATTTATTTGTTTAATACTTAGTCAGTCAACTTTAGGAATTGCAAAAAATAGCGTAAATATATATAAATGGAGCACAATATATTTGATGATCCAATGGTCCAGTGGTTAAACTACTAGAATACTGGAATTTAGTGGAATACTGTTTCAAACAATTGTTCGGAAACAATTGACGCGCTATTTGTATGTTTTAATTTAGCGGTCGTATTTTAAGCTGATTGATTGGTACTGTTTTTATTTATTTATTTGTTTAATACTTAGTCAGTCAACTTTAGTAATTGCAAAAAATAGCGTAAATATATATAAATGGAGCATACTACATTTGATGATCCAATGGTCCAGTGGTTAAACTACTAGAATATTAACAACAAAAGATTGTGAGTTCAATCTGGTGCTAGCACCATTGAGCTTACATATATTTAGTCGATAAAATCTTCATGTGTCGAAATTTGATCGTGTGCACCCAGCATATGTTGCTGCACACACCAAAGCAACTTAATGGAATAACCTCGAAACATTCTCGATAACGGAGCGGAGGCTGTGGGCCGAGCTGGACATTCACTGCTGTTACTTACTATACATGCACTATCACTAGGTGGTAGCTTTGTGCAAGCTCGTCTGGGTAGGTACCACCCACTCATTAGATATTTTACCGCAAAACAGCCGTACTTGGTATTGTTGTGTTCCGGATTGAAGGATGAGTGAACCAGTGTAATTACAGGCACAAGGAACATAACATCTTAGTTCCCGAGGTGCATTGATGATGTAAGTGATGGTTAACATATCTTACAATGCCAATGTCTATAGGCGTTGGTGACCACTTACCATCAGGTGGCCCATACGCTCGGCGGCTCGTCCACCTTCCTATGCAATAAAAAATACACAAACGTGGTAATCTCATTAGTATAGCCTATTCTGTGTCTTCTTACAGAATGTTTAATATTTTTCACTTCGCTCATGTCTATGGCTGGTGGTGACCACTAACGACTAAATGCCATTAGCATCTGCATATTTTTATATTCAGATAATAAATAGCTTATAGTTTTTTTTGCTAAGGTATTAAATATCTGCATACAGCTGAAGTACCTGAAGCTGAACAATGAACAATATTTCTAGAACTTTGTTCACAATTTTTAATTATCTACGTGGAATATACATTGAATTTGAAATATAAAACCTGCTTGAATCGAATTCCCTACTTTGGTAAATTTCAGTATAATATTAATCCAAAGAAGCCACGGGTCTATCGTTTGTACAAACATAATAATATTCAAGTGTCATTAGGATATCCCCGAGCAAACATGTATGCCGTTCAACCATGAAAGGGTCTTTACAGGAGATTGTCGTGAAATCTTAAATAATAATTTCAATAGAAAACTGGATTTAAGGTATGAATAAATACAGATAGACTTAATCCTATACCAATCTATACTTATACTATGAATGCGAAAATAACTCGGACTGTTACGCTTTCACGGTTTATATGCCGATTTTGATGAAATTTGGTATGAAGAAAGCCACCCCAGGTAAAACTATAAATATTTTAAGCCCCTAACATGTGCTCGAAGCCGCGAGAGTAACATTGTCGAATATCGTTATCTTTTAATGTAAACAGTAAAAAAATATGATAAGAAGTATTTAATTTGGTTTTAAATTTATTTAATATTTAGTTACTTTTGTAATGTCTTCATTAAGTGTCATGTATAATCAAAATTAAAAACAAAATAAACTTTATTCCAGAATGTTCTTACAAACTTTGAATTTTATTTTCATTTAGTTCGATTTATAAAATTAAAAAGCTCTATGACTGTTTGTACAATTAAGATATTTTATGTCATATTATCAAAGTATTTCTTTGAATGACAACCAGTTTATACGTATCATATCGATCACTAGTGTACATAGATATCCGGTCGTGAACTGGCCAACACGAAAAATGTTTGTTGTTGATCGATGCACAGCCCATTCGAAGAGTTCGATTACAGCGGGGCTCACATAATACCATTAAGTCATATTTTTTCCGTGTGGAGAGAAAAAGCTATCCAGTATCCATCCTACTATAATATTATATGTGTTAAAGTTGGTATGTTTTAATGTTTACTTGAGGAAAAACATATTTGGACAAAACTTGTAAGAATAATATTGTATTCCTTGGTTTAGCGTAGGCTAACGAATTTTAATTATATTATCGTTTCTTTTTTTAAGTGTTAAAAAACCTAGGTTTTTGGTATACGGAAAATTTATTAATTCACATAATAATAATTAAGCGAATTACTACTAATTAGGAAGGTTTTTTTAATTGTGGTTATAAAAATTTTAACAAAACAAAAACCGACTTCATAAAAAAAAACAAATTAATATGCACTAAAAAGTAAAAAAATAATTGCGTATTCTTCTAAAATTTGATAATTAACTTACTATTTTCTACTCATCAATATGTAGGTACGAATGTGTTGAGTGGTTGATAGTGTATTTACAATTATTGTTACTTTTGGAGTCGATGTCAGCCAAGGTGGGTTTATAACTACATACATAGTTAGTTATAGGTGAGATGTGCTTGTGTCACACGCGCAACTTTACGAGGCGAATAAAAGTCGATTTGTAATGTGTATGTTTTTGTTTGGTTTTTAAAAGATTCCCGTATTATTATTGCTAGGTATATTATAGTGTTTCCTTAGCTGACATATAAAATCATATCTAGCCTATAAAAGATTCGGCCGTGTATCGTTAGTTTGCTACTAAGAATTGAATATTTCCGTTACTTTGTCATGGATCCTATAATCAGAATCTAACCAAACTATCATCAAACAACCCTTGAAGTATACTCTTTCCAATAAAAAAAAATCATCGAAATCCGTTGAATAGATATCGAGTTATTCGTCCATTTGTCGCGCACATACCTCATGCAAATTTACGATTTATATGGTTTTCCCATGGATTTCATTGTCAAAACTGGACCAAAAAAAAATGGGACCAATGGGAAAGCACCACCTTTCAAATAAAAAAAATCATCGAAATCGATTCATCCAGTCGAAAGATATGAGGTAACAACGTCAAAAAAAAAAAACATACAGACGAATTGATAACCTCCTCCTTTTTTTGAAGTCGGTTAAAAATATGCACTCTCCTTTTTGAATAAAAATACGTTGTTCTGACCTAATTAGATCGATGGTTGCCGGTCTCAAAGAAATTTCGATTGAGGATATATTATACTGCAATCTGACTGACTGTACCTCAGGAGACTCGAGAGTATAACATTGCCAAGTCTAACCTTTACTGAGAATTTCTAAACGAAAGAACTGACGGGAAATTCGAACCCGGAGCCCTGAGATCTATATCCTTATAGCGAAACCAACAAGGTCGTTAAAATAACTAATATATATATTATATCAATTCATACTTATGCGAATTTATAGATAGTTGGTAGTTTGTAAAAAAATCTCAAACATTGAAACATGAAACATTATGTGAAAAACACTTTATATTTTATAGCACTCGGATGTAGAACGATACGTCCGGTGATTTATTTTTATTGTTCTGCAGTCTTCATACTTTATGTAGTTGGGGCCACAGTCGAACAAATTCTCGTAAATTTTAGTGACCTCCAGCGAGTTACTGATGGCTTAACAGATACGAAGGCGGTGGAATGTTGCGTCGCATTGCTTCGAAAATGTACACGATATTCACATAATGAAATGATTTATTATATTAACTTACACATATTATTTTAAGTGGTTTTTGTTTTATTTATGACATTGACATAAATTACCAAATCTCAAAATGTTATGCAGCGTATCCGAAATACGAACAAGTAAATCGATTTGCATATTTGTAAAGTAAATTCAATTTTCGACTTTCG
Organism: Nymphalis c-album; assembly: GCA_963151315.1. Lineage (NCBI taxonomy): Eukaryota > Metazoa > Arthropoda > Insecta > Lepidoptera > Nymphalidae > Nymphalis > Nymphalis c-album. Next base: position 8,347,296 of record OY720590.1, on the reverse strand, counting down.
AAGCAATACATGTGACAAACTACGTGTGTATTCAAAACAGACGATCCCATGGGATATTGGAACGGATTCGTCTGCATCTTCTTGGAATGATCTGCATATTCACACTCCAGTGTACACAGTGTCAGAGAAATACTATGCAAAATATCGTACATTTTGTTTTTGTAAAATAAACTAGTCTACCATCAACTCGGTGGGGTGCTCTTTGTGCTATTTGTAAATAAGAAAAAATGTATTGTTGCCCTTTTGTTTTGAGGAGTGCGCTAGTGTAATCATAAGCACAAAGGACATAACATCTTAGTTCCCATGGTTGGTCGCGTATTGATGCTATATAGAATGACTACCGCACTTGTAGGGTCTATATTGCCGACCACTAATATATTTACTTAACTATAACTTATTTAACGTATAAATGCATAATATAATACTTTATTATATAAACTAGTAGTTTGACCTGTACAAAGATAGACTTTGCATTAGTCTAAAAATAGAAATGCAAAATATGTACACACCTATTTTAAATAATAAATTTCACAGTCTCGTTACAGTGAGGCGGTTTAACAAAGACCGCTAAATGTAATATTTAAAATCTTCATTACTGGACCAAGCTCGACTGAAATTCGTGAAAATTTAAATACCTTAAGCGGTTATTTTCAAGTCGGCCGGACTTAAACTAAGTAGTTTCGAATCTGTTTACGAAGGTTCGTCGACGCTGTTTATTTAACTAAGTTTTTTAAATGTCTAAGAGAAGTAAGAATTAATAGACGCTCTAGTTTTCATAACTATTTTAATTTTCTTTATACTTTTATATAATAATCTATTTGTAAAGTCTTTTTGTTCATTCGACTAATTGAAAAAGAAACCGCTAAATTTGTATGCAATAATATTAGTATAAATATTTACTTTTCTGGAATGAGGAAAAATTTTGAGCAAACTCGATCTGGAAATTAATCAGTTTTGATAATTTAGTCACGATTTATAAAAAAACAAATAGATTATTTGTGACCAGTATTATACAACAAAACAATTATTTTACTTTAATTAATTAAAAAAAAATATTTATTTAAAGGCTTCCATTAAAAAAAATCATTTATTTAAAAATACATTAATTCAATTATTATAATACCTTTTTAACCTAACTTCATACTAAATAAGTAAGACTTTTAGTAAGTTAAAAAGTTTTTGGTTATTTTTTTCTGACACGGAACTGGCCGCTTGTCTTGTGTTGGTCCACTAGTCACTGTCCAATTTTAACACAAATGTAAAGTAACTTGAAGCGAGATTGCCTAAAGAATCATTCAAACCTTGGTTTAAAAATACAGTTTTATTTTACACTAAAAATACTGATCTAAACGTTTGGATTCTCGTTGTTCAATTCAAATTTCATTTGAATCGGCCTCTAAAGTTTTTAAACAATCCGAGGTGATGGGAAATTCAATCATTGGAATAACTAAATGTTGGCTTTCATTAAAACTAGATTTCTTTAAATTTATTGCATTCTGCTATCATTCAATTTAAAACTAACATATAAAATGTAATGTTAGTTTACAAGTTTGCGCGTTAACCGTTAAAAAGTCTTCTTTTGTCATATCCCCTCATTTTGAGAATACTCCCCTCACTGAATTTGAGAATACTGCCACAGCCAGTATCGGGATACTTGGTGTCGAGATTTCGAACGTCGTTCAGTTCCGCGGTAAATTGGAAGTTAAAGCCAAATTGGCTGCTAAAAAGCTTGGTGTGCTCAACGAGGCGAGACAGTACTTCACGTCGGCCCATCGCCTAAAACTTTACAAGGCGCAATTTCGGCCCCACATGGAGTACTGCTCTCACATCTGAGTGGGAGCTTCCCAATGCCAACTTCTTCCTTTGGATCGCATTCAACGCAGAGCAGTTCAAATTATCGACGATCAAACTATTACCGACCGGCTTGATCCTTTGGATTTGCGTAGAGATGTTGGGTCACTCTGCATTCTCTATTGCACATATCACGGGGAGTGTTCTGATGAGTTGTTTGGTTTAGTGTCGGCCGCTGAATTTCACCATCGGGCATAGCGCCAGAACGCAAAATTCCATCCTCACCACCTCAATGTGCGGAAATCCACAATAGCGCGTTTCCTAAGGCATTTCCTGCCTCACACAATCTCTCTGTGGAACTAACTTACACCGGCGAATTTTCCGAACCGATATGACATAAAAACCTTCAAGAGGAGAGCGTACTCCTTCCTCAAAGGCCAGCAACGCACCTGCAAGTCCTCGGATGTAGCAGGTGTCCATGGGAGGTGGTAGTCACTTTCCATCAGGTGAGCCTCCTGCTCGTTTGCCCCTCCTACATAAAAAAAAGATATATAATTCTTAGGGTTGAATACAATAACATATAAAAAGTCTATGTACAATACATAAATTGTTTCCATTATGATCGACAAAGGTAATAATTGCAATATTTTAAAACATCACGTACATGCATGAGAAAGATACTACTCGATGGATTTTAATGAAAAGCTTTTACTCCGTGAAACAAAAGGGTACCAAAAATAAATAATTAAAAACTGTTATCTTCATTAATATTACTTTCATGATCACGAACAGAGTCGCAACCGTGGTTCTTTATATACGGATCTTGTATCTTTTTTTTTATTGTATAGGTAGGCGGACGAACATATGGGCCACCTGATGGTAAGTGGTCAACAAGTTTTGTTTTAAATTAGTCAAGACTTATATAAAACAAGTATTAAAATGCCATAAATTAAAATAAAATTGATCTACCCTCCCTGAAATTGTTAAAAGTCTAAACGTTATCTAACCCAATAAAAGTAATGGCTTTTTGGAAGTAATTATACTTTCGTAACGAATGAAATGTTTTTATTTTAAATTTTGATATTGGAGAGCGTAAATTCGCGTTTATGGGTGGCACGATAACTATCCGCCTAAAAGCTTGAGCAATGCGAGTTCTGCCTTTGTTGTTCGTACAAAGCATTCGCTCACACGTGCTCCGCAAAAACTTTCTCTTGTCAGCCGAGTGTTTATTTTAGCTTTATATTGGTAATTTCCCTTATAATAGACCAAGTACGAAGTTTATTACACTGGCCATTATGTTATTTATATTTTACGTTTTTATCTGATACATATTATATCACGTTACTATATTCCGCTATGTATATTAATTCACTGTAAATTAGTATGTGGGGTTTACCTACATTATACATACTTACTACATAATAATATAATTGCATACGACTGACGACGCCTGAAGACGCGCGATGACTCTTCTTTGGCTTCTGGATGACCAGAGATTCCGATCCGAACAGCAAGAAGTATTATTTCTCTCCAACTGAACTCCAAAGAAGAAGTCCGCAAATCGAAGCTAGGGACTATAACCCCTACAAGTATATAAATAACTGTTAGTTTCTACTGAGTTATTCTCTTTCCTCGCTTGGGAATAAAATGTTTGATTAGTTTGACTAAAACTATACCAATATTAACTAGACATATCTGAATATTTCGCTTTTAGTCGACGTCTCAGATTAAAAACTGGAACAGGTACAATGAAAGAGACAGACGGGAACGGGTGGGTATCCGTGATGGGAGGTAACAATAGGAATATGATGGTTGGATGGCGATTCTAACTTTTGACTAGCCGTCGACGAATATCGATACAACTGCGTGGCCACTATCGATTTTATATACTGGAATATAATATATATATATATATATATATATATATATATATATATATATATATATATATATATATATACTAAAAAATAAAAGTTTATTTAAAAACAGTATACTCTGACAGTAAAAACTGCAATGAGTCAATCAAGCATTTTTTCAACAATACGTTTTAAAATGATATTACATCAAGTAATAAATTTCAAAATCTATTATGATAGATGCGTTAAAGCTAGTGTTATATTTATTTTATAATTTTGTATTAATTATGTGTTGTTTAAAAAGAATAAATCAAACGTTTAATTAGTCATTTAGTTTTGTTTGTACATCATTTCAAACAACAAAATATTATAGTGCGCTGTGTGCTGAACTAATAAAGCTTACAGCACGCAACTAAAAGGAATAATGTGAAGCGAAATAATTATGGTGTAAACGTGTTTATATTCTTTGCAGCACCTCTAGACAAGTGGCTTTTACGTTAATAGAAAGGCCCTAGCCAAGTTGACATTCTACAATTGTAAACGCTAATAGAAAACTAAAAATTGTATGAGAATGACCACGTGACTTATCGTTGAAAGATGTAATTCTCATACATTTGTTTAGTTTTCTATTAACGTTTACGATTGTAGAATGTCAACTTGGCAAGGGCCTTAGAATAGAAAATAATTATCAATATCAACGTTTCGAGACGTTACGAGTTGAACGCGAATGTCAATCTCATACATTGATTATTATTATCTATTCTATTCTATTAACGTAAAAGCCACTTGTCTAGAGGGGCTGGCTGGTAAGCGATATGACTGACATCTCGAAAGAAATAATTATTTTTATCCACGGGAAATCTCAAATAATAATAATAAATGAATAAAAGTACACTCTATTACATCATTCTCCTAATCCGATGGGACGGCAATTCGATAGCAGGAAGATTAGTCGCAATATCAAAACGATGAATCATCAACAGATTTACATCCTTTCTGGAAATAATATCACTACCAACAATAAACCAATTACTTTTATTAGTTCAGCACGATTTTAACTTGAGACCAATAACTTGAGATCTCCGTGTCAACTAACTACTAAGCCAACGAGGTATTTGAAAACATTACAAAAAGAAAACAATTCTTTAAACATCGTATTGCATATATAACAGCGAATAGTCTCATTAAATGTCTATTTCAATTCGACTCGCCATTAGTCGATATTGTAAACTAAATGTTCAAACCACAATTCAACACAGACTCGTTCATTGTACCGGTTTCGTAACATCTGCGTAATTTGATCAATTTATGCTTTATTAGCTTTATGTTCAATACGAATTTTGTCACGTTTTGATTTAATCGATAGAATGATTTTTTATATGTCAATTGGGAAATGAAAAATGATTTCCTTCTGACAGATTTCATCTTCTCTAAAAGGAAACTAGCTAAAGGCACTTAAGATATTATAGCATGCGAACGCAGCCGCGTTTTAAACAAAGGTGAACACTATGGGCATTCCCTTACTCTCATAATCCGATGAGATAGCAATCTGACAGACCGGAGAGAGTTCAGGCACAGGACTCACGGCTTTACGTGCTTTTCGAGGTACAGAAATGTAAATATAGTAGAATTCCAAATACTATAACATTTTATTGAATCGCCCCGAAATTTGAACTCTGGACTTCGGAATACGCGGCTTAAACTAAGCCAACGAGGAAGGACATCAATGTAACGTGTTGCTGCAAATAAAAGTTAAATGGGTATAAAAGCTTTATACCACATAAAACAAAATTGTTAATCTTTTATTCGATTTTCTATCGGTAAATCCAGTTCAAGTTTTAAAAAAAATACTGTACGTATAACTACATTATATTGTCAAGGGTTGTTTTTCATAACATATTAGATATCAAAACCATAGAATAATTAAATTTCCTTGTTAAAAAAACGTTACGAAATGTTCTCTTTATATTTTTTTTGCTTTGTTTGTACTCGTAATGCCATAGGTCGTTAAGTAAATCACTAGATAATGAATTATAGTTAAATATAACCAAGGGCTGTCTCTGGGGTTTTTTTACCTACTTCGCTTTATTATTGTAACAATAAAAAGCTTTTGGTGTTTATTTTATTTCCAGTACGCGAACGACAACATACTTCAGTTTACTTCACCCATACTTCAAACATATATCTAAGTATTTGTTTATCATTATTCAATCAATATTCCATTTTGTTCGGAGAGGATTTTAATTCTACCTTTTTTGACTTGTCTACAAATAATTTCTAAATACTCTTATATCATACAAATCAATACATAAAGAGCTTAGTAATTTTGTACAGTCCGAGAGAAATTAAAATTATTTTAAACAAAATATAAGTTTTGGTTAATTGTAGTGCAAATTTGATTTATTGTTACTTCAAACAAATAAAGTAGAATCGTGTTTCTCAATTACTAATATGTTATTCAAAATATATTCACTTCTGTTAAATATTATTAGAAATTCCTAGAAATAATCAGTTTTCTTAAATTTATAAGTGTGAGTTGAATCTAAAAAATATAACAACTCCTTATAAAGCAAGTCAATCAAATATTATATTATCGTCTTCATAGTTGTTAATTTAAAAAGTACATACTGCTGAAATAGCTGAAAATAACATCATCACCCTCAACATTACAGCCTCATAAAAGAATACGACGACGTAACGCTTGTAACTGAAGTAGCAATCGGACACGTGGTAAATATGTAATAAAAATAATATTACATTACAACCTTTATAAAATATCTATTTTATTCCGTTGTATTATATGTAATATCTATCTATAAATTCAAGTGCGAACAATTTAACTCTTGGAAATTTGACGCATGCAAGAAATGTTGTTAAGTTCTTCGAATTTTCGTTTACTTGGCCGAATCGGAGCTTTGCTGTAGTTTGATACATTTTAACTTTCAAAAGATGTACAAATAATTTACACCGCACTTAAAGATTCTGCGAATGTTATGAAGTTTGCAATGTTTTAAATGTTGCTCATTTAGTTATTGTTACAAGAGATACTTGTTGTATACAATTTGTTAAGGTAATGTTGCAAGTCAAGACATATTTTAAGCCACCCACCACAAGCTTTTGTAGCTCGCTTTCTATCTTAAACTAAGTACATTCTACTAATTTATGTTCATACCCGCTGCTAATATACATATAAAGTGGAGAAGTGTGTAGATTGTATCTTCTTTGTATTTACGTGTAAAACAATTTTGATAACGTCAGTATGCCTTATAAACTGTAATTGTATAACGTAAATGTTGAGTTTTTTAGGCTTCTATCTTCTTAATCACTACAAGACATATTTGTTTACGCAGCTAAGAAAAGGAAATAGCCGAGCACATAAATGAAATACTAGACCTCTGACAATTTTTATGCAAAAAATCATGTTTAATTAAGACGTATAAAGGCAACAAAATTACTACCTCACTTTCGCTTTTATAATATTAATTAGTATATGTATGGAGACTTATTTTTCTAATCTCTTTTCAAACCTAAGAACCACCAGATAGACAATCTGTTTTTATCGAAAGATAATTAAACATAAAATAACTCAATTACCCTCACATTGTCTGTTAATAAATTTTTAAATACTACTTTGTTGATTTTACCTGAGAATATTACGACCAGGAAATTCATTTTAGAGCTAATCCTGTTTTATGGGAATATTATCCATGCTACGATGTAGGGAGTTTACATTTAAGTTTTTAAATTTATTGCAACTTTAATATGCGCTTCCTGTTCATAAATAATAATGAAAATATGCTCAAGTAACAGCTCAGAAAGGTCCCATTACTGGGCAGAGCTCCTCTTCTTTTAATGTGGAAGATAGAACTTTCTCCACCACACTGTATAATAATATTAGTCACATGCAAGTTTCCTTGAAATCGGATCATAATTGATAAAATATAAAATATCTGCTCTTCTTTTGAGAAGAAGGCTTAACTTATTTCACCACTCTGCTTCAATACGGATTGGTGGGTTTACATGGCAGAATAATCGGAAACCTGCATTCCGTGGAAAGATTCCCTTCACCGTCGAACACGAGAATAAATTATAAATTACATAAAAATGTAGTGGCGCTTGCCCGTGTTTGAACCTGCAATCTTTTGTTAATATTCATATATTCTAGCCACTATGTCATCTCGGCCCAAATCTTGATTTATATTATATTTTTTAATAAAGAAGTCTTCGGTGTCAGAAAAGTGACTACAAAACGCTCCAATATTTACGTCAATCATGGTAATTCAATGAAAGGAATGTTGGCATTAAATGGCTTTCCAGTAGCGTAGATTTGATTGCTAAGAGGTACCTTAGACGAAGTAATTGAGTTTAATGTAGACCTATATTATTTAAAAGCCCCCATTAATACCGTCAAATGGCCGAGTTAAGAGTTATGATTACTTATCAAAGCGATCAAAAATTGAGGAATTAATATTATTCTGCAAAACCAATGAGATTATTTACGCAAAGCTATCTTCAAGCTGTCTTTGAAATGAGGATAAGGCTTAGCTTATTCGACCATGGTGCTCCTATGCAAGTTAGTGGAGACAGGTGTGGGGTTTGAACACAGTGTAGTTTGAACAGTTGTGCTTTTATATGATTCATTATTATTATAATAAAAATCGTTACTTTGTTGCATAAGGCCAACAATATATATATAAAAAACCGGACAAGTGCGAGTCGGAGTCGCCCGCCGAGGATTCCGTACAAATTTGTAGGTACATTTATGCATAACAGTGTAAACTGTTAGGTACTACATACACCTAAATTATTAGGTACCTACCTATACTTACATATAAAAAAGAAAAAAGGTGTTTTTTTTTATTCTTAGTCATAAATCGAAAATTATACATCATAAAAGTAATTAATAATAATATGCTTAGACTAGCGCCAATGAAGCCCTTTCATACGATACCCAACATGACACGGTTAACTCAATTCAAAATTTTGACCGCAATTTCTTGCATGAAGAGCCTGTTTTTTTATGATCTAATTATAAATGTATAGTTTTCAGACTTTTCAGATTTGTCAACGGGAAATACCAATCAATCTGAATTTTGATGTGTGCAGTGCGTATCTCCATTAGCTATATTTGATCCGTACAGAACTTCACCCTGTTCTAAAACAATACCCTTAACATAAATTATTAACATATGAGGAAATATCATTCCGACTTTTTTATTTATATGTCACAACTGCTAAAAACGTAATATGTAAAGTATCCTTCCAAGCTGAGAACATTGCTATCTCGTATTTATGTACACGCGTAGCTTTCAGTGATATTAAAGATATTGGTTACATTATTTATAGCGAACGTATCGTTTAAAGGCTCTTATCGATATTGAATAATAGTAAAGAATAGTGTTTACAATACAATAGCGTAAATTGCAAGGATATATTAATACACAAAATAAATTATATATGTTTCGGCACAGGGGCAGACATTCTTCTTTTATAACACAGCAACACTTTATAATTGCAATGCAAGATGTGCACCGGGCAACTGATGTCGAAAGAATGAATGCTCGCTTAGTCGAGCGCTGCTTTTTATATGGTTACATTGGTGGGGATTTACTGTTGCACGTGTTGCTTTAGAGAACAGGTGGCGGCGCCGTCATATGCATACAATAATATATTGTTTTTATTTATTAAACAACGTGTATAAAGTATGTACTTAAAAAGAGATGAATAGATGACCCAGTGGTTAGAACGCTTGATTATTGTGTGTATTCCACGCGTGAATGTGTATTCCACCCACCTGCATTGGTGGTGAGCAGCGTGTGGAATAAGCTCCAAAACTTCTTAAAATATTTTTATTTTTTTATTTTTATTAATAACTTGTAATTGTTTACTGGGTGATCTAATATATACGTATGTATATTTAAATTAAGTAAGCATTTATCAGGCAAAGAAGTCACCTGATAGTAAGTAATATAGTAGTAGTAGTATAGTAATAATCACCACTGCACGTAGACATTGGCATGGTCACCAACCTTGGAACCTAAGAAATTATATCCCTTGCGACTGTAGTGAGGCTGGTTCACTTACACTTTAAAGCGGGACACAACAATACTTAGCAATACTAAGTCAGTTCAGCGGCTGAGACAGACGAACAGAGACATCATAATATATTTCCTATGGATTGTAGCGCATTGACGATGTAAGGGATGGTAAATGTGGCACCAGTAATATCTATAAGCTGTGGTAGTCAGTTACCATCATTACAAATTAAATGAAAACAGGGTTGCTGCTAAGCTAGCTGACAATTAAACTTTTGTTTTAATACGAATGCACAATGTGGTACATATCGAATATTTTCATTTAAATATAATTTTATATGTTATGTTTTAGAGAATCCAACGGTACTTGTGCTATTTCTTATTTCATGATACGTTCGCAAATGACATACAAGAGAATATTCTCTTGTATGTCATTTAATTTTAACTTATTAGTGATATTCACATAATGCCATGCTCACGTTTGCCCTCAAGGTATTTTCTCTTCCGTCGAAATAGCAGGATGTACGTCTTACGTTATTTATACTCAGTAACTGACATTATATTAACAAAATTCACTTACATTAAGAAATTAGAATATTTATTATGTTATACAGAAAAGAGAATACATTACTAGTACTATATTACATAATTATCGCAACAGGGATTTTTTAATTTGTATTTTCATTCATTTAATAGAAGTAATTAATTTACTTGGTGGTAGAGCTTTGTGCTTCTGTAAAGATAATTCACGGTACGACATAAACAGAGTCTGGGGAGGTTATGCAGAGGAACCTGGAGTTTTGCGTTCAGAAGTAGAGAATTTGGTAAAAAAGCTGAAGAACAATGCTATTGGTCCCAACAGGATAGCGGCCACCATGCTACAGAATATCGGTAGAAATGGTATTGCAATCTTACACCAAATATGCAACAAAATATGAAAGACCGCATATTGGCCAGTGGACTGGACAATCAGCAATAATTCCTCTTCACAAAAAGGGATCGACGCGAAAGTGCGAGAACTAACGTACGATATCTCTAATGTCTCACGCCAGTAAGGTATTGCTTCGGATCATCAATAAAAGACTAGCTGCGTTCGTAGACAGACAAATACCCAGTGAACAAGCGGGCTTTGTCTCAGGAAAAGGCACTCGCGAACAAAAAGGCACTCCTGAACATCAGGCTATTGATAGAGAAATATAGAAAATCTAACATCCCTATGGCCTTATGTTTCATTGATTTTTTTTTTTTTTTAAATTGACTCCCTGCTTTCTGCAGGGCGTCCGCAGCATCTCCTCCGACATGGTGGTCGGAGACCTTGTTTTCTGGTTTCTTATTTTACTTTGGAGGGTTTTTTTTTTTTTGGAGATACATCATTTTTCATTACCGTTGTACCGCTCTGTAGTGTGCCTATTTTTTGATTTCAGCTTTTGTGTTGTTCAGTCTTTGTTAACTTTATTTACTCTTTCTGATCTGTTGTTATAATTTCATTCTAATTTTCTACGTTGTTTCCAATTTTTCAAATTTCAATGTTCTATTTCTATTTTGATTTCGATTTGACATTATTTCTGTATATCTAACTAATTTTGAGTCTTTTAAGGTTGTTTTCTTACTTGTTCTATTTTGTTCTTACTATTATATATTGTTATTTTATCTCTATTTACTGGTTTTGGTCTTTCATTTTTATATTGTTATTTTGTTTCTAATATTAAATGGTTTTGGTCTTTTATTTTTATATTTTTATTTTGTCTCTAATATAGATTGTTTTTGGTCTAATTCCTGATGTTTGTTTCAGAATTTGGCTTGACATATTTGTTCTTCGTTCCTCCCCTTCCCAGCAATTCTTGTAGATACTAAATATTCTAATGATATCTGTAGTACACAGAGTCGTCTGGGCTATGGGGGTGTCACCTCTCGGATTGGTCCAGATGTTACTTGTTTATTTACTTGGGTTTCGTGTGTCGCTATAATGTCCGGGTATCCAATGCTGTATGATCGGACCCGAGGATTTGCTATCCTTTGGGCCAACCGAGAGGATCTCTTTAGTTCTTTATAGCCAGATTCCATGATTGGCACACTACGTCCACCTTCCGAACAGACGCCCCTAGCAGTACGCCACCATCGCCCTCGCCAGCCGGTCCCACTTTCTTCGGACTGGGCACGCTTCGTCGAAGCAGTTGTGGGCCGCATCCTCACCGTTTTCCCGCTGGCAATTCAGGCACTTTGGTGGGCTTCCAGCCTTCCACCAGGAGCACTCACTCCTCAGGTGCTGACCGGTACAGTGGCTGCACATCTCTTCACTCTCACTGCACGTCTTTTTTCCGTGCCCGAATCCGAGGCATCTCGAGCATTGCAGTACCGGCGATTGATCTTCTACCGCTATTCTCTGGAGGTCCACGTAAATCTTTCCTGCGTCCGTTAGGGTCCTCCAGAGAATAGGGGAGACCTGCATTATTATGTGATTTTCACATGTATTTCTCGCTCTTTTTCTATACTTTATTATCATGCGGAGGTCCTCTGAAGGGATATTTTTGATAAGATGTTCATTTTGACTTCTTATCGCACTTAATACATCTTCATCAGTGTTGAAAGAAAGCACATTTTTTAAAATAATCAGCGGGTCTTTATTTGGCTTCTCCTCCACTTTTAGCTTTGCCTCTTTCAACTTTAAGGTGATCCTCTGCAGCTCCCCTCTATCGCTGCATCCGAGGATCACCCTTTGGTCTCTGGCCTTTCTCAGCCTGTCCACCCTGAATCCGGACGTTTTCGCATCGACTGCCGTCCATTGATGTTTCATTGATTACGTTAAGGCAGTTGACTGTGTCCAATGGAGCACCATGTTTAAAGTTTACTTGGTGGTAAAGCTTTGCGGAAGCTCGTCTGGGTAGGTACCAATCACTTATCAGATATTCTACCGCAAAACAGCAGTACTTTGTATTGTTGTGTTCCGGTGTGAAGGGTGAGTGAGTCAGTGTAATCCATCCCTTTGTAATAAAAAAAGAAGTAATTTTGAAAATAAAAATGTGTTGCAGACATCGTTACATTTTGCCATTGAATGTAAATATTTAATTTGATTTGCATTTAGTATTTAATTTAACTGACTTAAATTATTTATCATTAATACCCACACAAAGTGAAAATACTTACGATAGGTTCCTATCTTCTTAAAAATTAAATAAATATGTTTTTCTCTATGCGTTCCTAAACTATTCACCAGATTGTAATGTTACTTTAGTGAGGTGTTCTGGATACGACATAGTAAAAAAAACTTTTTTCTTCTATATAAATATTTTATTTCGACCATTTTAACCCGTGAAAAGCCGCTATAATTATGCGGCAAGTTTATTTTAAAAATAATTAATTTTCATTTTTAAGAAAAAAATATTTATAACATTGTATCTATAACATTTAAAAACATATAAGTCTACAAAGTTGTTCAAACTGATACTGTTTTGCTTTATAAGCTTGTATTATTGATTTTGGAATGGGTGTGAAATGTCGCGTTTAACAGAATACCATCGGAAGTGTGAAAAGTTCCTGTATATTTACCGTATGGCCGCAAGCCGGATGTATACAGACTGATTTATAAGCTCCTGATACTCGATGACATCGACCGCACTCGAATACTCTTCGAATAAATTATTTTCTATGCAGTGTGTAATGACCAGCACGTTATAAAATATATCGACATATCAATGCAAGTTAAGTGTATAAATAATAATAGAAATGAAAATAATAATAGTAGATACAATTTTTAATCTTGTAATTTTTTTCTAAGCGAACACCTTATTTTTCTACTAGTATTACAAGTAATTTTTTTTAAATTGATCAATCAACAAAATTAAATAAAGCTAAAATTACGTTTACATTAAAAACCAATAGTTAAATTTTAATATAACGTGTACAATATTATATTTACATAGGAGAAGATTGAAAACAAATAAGAGTCGACGTTTGAAACAAAAGGTTAAATGAAAAATAAAGACAAAGGTTCTTGTTGTAATTAAATAACTTTTTTAATATGTTTTTTACCGAACAATAAAGATTTTTATATCAACGATCTTTACCTTAAAACTGACTGAAATTATTATTAGCTTAAAAGCGAAGGCTGAGATAAACAGATCATGCCCTCGAGACTTAATGCCGGTTATCAAGTTATGACCTAAAGCGGTCGTCCGACAAGTTGACAACTAAGTCCTATCGAAACACATAAATATGTATATGCAAACAAATCGAACTCAGGTGAAACGCTTATCAAATCACGTGGATTTTAGTCTGAAATTCAGAATCGAATACGGATAAGTTTACCTGGATTGTATATAAAGATATTTTAATTACAAGTCATATGAATATTAGTAATATTTAATCATTTTTGTATATATTTACTTTGTTATATTGACACAGATTGGATAGATTAATTATATACAGTACCCACCACGCCCTCGATCACTGAAAGTTATTAAAATATATTAGTTAGTTTTCAATAGAACAGGTTTATATATTTATATTGATTTGAAAGTAGGGCAATTGAATTCTGATATTTTATTTTCGAGGAAGTGTAATTAGCTGAAAATTATAACGAAACGATTGTATCCCAATTTCAAATATTTAAAGTCCCAATGACTGCCTCGTTGGTCTAGTGGCTACATGTAAGGCCGCAGACAGGGTGGTCCTGGATACAACTCCCAGGTCCAGCCAATAAAATGTTATTGAGACTTTCTGTCAAAATTTCTTAGTCCTGGAACCTGGAGTCTGGAAGTTGGAAGTGTGTACACTACCATGCCTCGGAAAGCACGTAAAGCTGTTGATCATTCCGGTCGTGTCGGACGGCCGTCACATCGGGTTATGAGAGTAAGGAAATAGATAGTGCACCTGTGTTTGCGCACACACTTGTGCACTATAATATTATGTCCTGCGCAGTGGGCTAATTACTCTTGAGATTGGTCGCCGTGGCCGAAATCGGTCAGGAGGACCATTATTTACTTTAAGTTCCAATGTCGCATACTTTAAGCTATGCGTTAGTTATTGTAATTCAGTCACTTGAACAGACAGACGGGTCCTTTATCTATACTAATATATAGAGCTGAAGAGTTCGTTTGATTGATCCGGCAAATCTCAGGAACTACTCGCTCGAATGTAAAAAATATTTTTATTTTTTATAGTCCTTTTATCGAGGATGGTTCTAGACTTCTTCTTCTTCTTCTTATTTTTATTCATGATATTTTTATTAATTGTACGCGGGTGAAACTACGGGGCACAGCTAGTTAATAATAAAGCTACATTTACTATTGTAACTATATATACTTACTATTGTAAATACAACAAGATTATTTTTTAAAAGGAGACGGAGATGACCCAGTTGTTAATAAGTGCATCTTAACCGATAATTGCAGCTTCGAATTAAGGAAGACATAAGTGAATTTTCATGTAAATAATTTATGTGTGTAATTCATCTCGTGTTCGGCGATGAAAGTTAACCCCATGGGCTTAGGGTGAGAACCACGAATGTATCCATATATATTATTATGAATATATATTTAAATAATTTAAATATATATTTTGTGGTACAATCTTTTAATGTAAATATCAGTTTGCAGTCATGTTTCAGGTGCCGGGTGTCCCGTGACGAAAACATATTTTCCTTAATTACTTACTTTTCGTTAATTGTTTCCCATCTGTCCTGTATTATTATGTTAAAAATGTTGCTAAGAATTAATAATGTGTGACGAATTTTTTTTTATACAGACAAATAAAATACTATAATAAATATATTTTATATATTCACTTGGTAGAAGGGCTTTGTGCTTGCCTGGGTCGGTACCACCCACTCATAGATATTCTACCGCAAAACAGCATTACTTGGTTTTGTTGTGTTTCGGTTTGAAGGCTTACAATGTCAATGTCTATGGGCGTTGGTGACCACTTATCAACAGTTGACCCATATGCTCCTCCGCCTCCCTATGTTATAAAAGAAATGGTAATAACTTTGCTAAATTATGGTAAATAGGTAATCCTCACTAAAATTAACGCGAAAGTGAGTTTGTATGTTTATTTGTATGTTTGTATGCTTTTCACTTCCTTACTACTAAACCGACCATAAAATATTGCATAAAATTGTGCAGGATTGCAGAAAAGTACATAGGGAACCTAACAGACGGGGGCGAAGCCGAGGCTAGAAACTAGAGATTAAGGGAATAGTCGTTTATTTTTCCTATTTTAGACAAAAAAATAATACTACTAATAGTACTCTGGTTTGACTACAATTTAAATGACGGCATATTATGTGCTGTCTCAGACTTTTCTAGAGAGATAAATCTTTCATAGAAACTTTACGTGTACCTGTTAAAGTTTGGCGATGTTCGCTAAGAAAGCGACGGGATTGGCCGGAACCGAAAATTTTCTCTAACAACGTTGACATCATTAATTATATCTTTAAAATGTGTACCAGCAGCGATTTATAAATAAGCTGTGGTTATGACGTATGTCCATCCAGAAACTGGAACTTTAACCTACCATATTCCGATATTCTCGCGTTAGTAGTTCTTAATTAAATCCAGCGAAAATAAATAAACAAAACTTTTCTTTCTAAATATACTCTCTTCTTAACGGTCACTATAAATTTATTATCAATGCAAGAAATGTAAATTCAATACACTATATTGCAGTCCTTCTCTAAATGATTACAATGTATTTATATTTTGAAACAGTTTAATGAAACATGAACATATTCAGAAGACTAATTAGGGCAGATTGTTTATATTAGTAATGGCTCCAGCATCCACACTACTATTATAAATGCGAAAGTGAGTTTCCTTGTTACGCTTTTACTTCTTAAATCAACCGATCAAAATGAAAATTTACGTACATGTTACCAAGGACACAGAAAATACACATAATACCTAACACCTACCTCGTGCTAAATTATAAACGGAAACTAGGTAATTATAATTATAACCTGTTGGCGTGGTTGGTAGATACCCTGCCTTTCGCGCCGCAGGTCGTGGGTTCGATTCCCACCCAGGACAAACATTTGTGTGCATGCAAATGTCTGTTTGTCCTGAGTCTGGGTATAATTATCTATATAAGTATGTATTTACAAAAGAAAAAGTAGTATATGTAGTATATCAGTTGTCTGGTTTCCATAACACAAGCTCTGCTTAGTTTGGGATCAGATGACCGTGTGTGAATAATGTCCCAGAATATTATTATTATTATTATTATATTATAATATATATAGGATACACGCATCAAAATATCATATCACTATAATTAGGCTTTCAAATTTAATATTGCACGAGTGAGATAAGAAATACGTTCTTCCCGAATAACACTACAATTTATAATGAACAAATAAGTCCCACTGACAGAAGAATACGACGTTTTTAACCGACTTCAAAAAAAGGAGGAGGTTATCAATTCGTCTGTATGTTTTTTTTTTGTGTTTGTTACCTCATAACTTTCGACTGGGTGAATCGATTTTGATGATTTTTTTTTTATTTGAAAGGGGTTGCTTCCCATGGGGTCCCATTTTTTTTTAGTCCAGGTTTGACAGTGGAATCCATGAGAAAACCATATAAGTCGTAAATTTGCATGAGGTATGTGCGCGACAAATGGACGAATAACTCAATATCACGCCAACCGATTTCGATGATTTTTTTTTATTAGAAAGAGTATACTTCAAGGGTTGTTTGATGATAGTTTGGTTAGATTCTGATAATAGGATCCATGACAAAGTAACGGAAATCTTCAATTCTTAGTAGCAAATTAACGATACACGGCCGAATCTTTTATAGGCTATCTAGATTTATCATTCACCTACCATAACATCGTTATGATCAAGTAATTATAGTACTATTGTGAAAAACACTTCTTTATATACCGTCAATAGTTTTCGCAGCGCACGCGAAATAATAACTTTTATAGGCAACAGTTTAATTAAAATTAAAGGATCTATAAGTTTTTGAAAATATAATAAAGCCTATATTACTCGGTAAAGACGTAGCTTTCTAAGGGTGAAAGAATTTTTAAAATCGGTCGAGTAGTTTTTGATTTAAATCGTAATAAAAAATCAAACAAAAATCAAATCTTTCCTCTTTATAATATGAGTTATGCATGTAAGCATTAGTATATATGTATATGTTTGTAATTGAAACATATTTGAACATCTCCTAAAAGTTGAGACCAATTTTGAAAATTATACATATATATATATATATATAGAATCGTATAAGTACTCTTACATAGATGTTATATTTATGTATATTTATATATTGATTACTAGTGTTTTTCCCGCGGTTTCACCCGCGTAGTTCCTGTTCCCGTGGGAATATGGGGACAAAATGTAGCCTATATTACTCCGTGATAATGTAGCTTTCCATTGGTGAAAGAATTTTTTAAATCGGCTTAGTGGTTTAGGCGTGAAAGCGTCACGAACAAACATACTTTCGCATTTATAATATTAGTTAGGATAATATAGATACTTCCCCTTTTTTTAATATACAGACATTCCGTCATATTTTATGGTGAAGAATGGTATAACACAACATCTATAAACATACAGTTTATTTAATTATTACTAGAAATAACTATTTGGTTATGTTATGGCTGCCCAACTAAATTACCCCACCAACTAAATCTATTTAATCAAAACATGTTAATTTATATTCATACATTTAACCATATTAACTAATATTTATTAATTAAGTACCAAAATGCATTTTTCTTTATGTTTCACTGTTTTAGATTAATATATTTAAATAATAATATAAATGGCGCTGTCTCATATGAGCTGCACGTTTAGTAGGTCTACCCATATTCTACAAATTAGTGAGTGTACTTCGGATTCACTAAAAATCGAAAAATAAATAAAAATTTTAACAAAACAAAAACCGACTTCATAAAAAAACAAATTAATATGCACTAAAAATTAAAAAAATAATTGCGTATTCTTCTATAATTTGATAATTAACTTACTATTTTCTACTCATCAATATGTAGGTACGAATGTGTTGTGTGGTTGATAATTTATTTACAATTATTGTTATTTTTGGAGTCGATGTCAGCTAAGGAAACACTATAATATATCTAGCAATAATAATACGGGAATCTTTTAAAAACATACACATTACAAATTGACTTTTATTCGCTTCGTTAAGTTGCGCGTGCGACACAAGCACATCTCACCTACAACTATGTATGTAGTTATAAGCCCACCTTGGCTGACATCGACTCCAAAAGTAACAATAATTGTAAATAAATTATCAACCACACAACACATTCGTACCTACATATTGATGAGTAGAAAATAGTAAGTTAATTATCAAATTATAGAAGAATACGCAATTATTTTTTTAATTTTTAGTGCATATTAATTTGTTTTTTTATGAAGTCGGTTTTTGTTTTGTTAAAATTTTTATTTATTATAATTTGTCATTCAATTATTCACAGTAGATCGCAAAATACTTCTTTAAAATCTGTTATGAGAAAAATATGACATAATTTCGTATTGCAACATCACATTATTATACGCTCTGCTTTTCTGTCATCTACGATTATTAATTTAAATCACTTATCATCCGCATTCAAACTTCTAATATTTTTAGATTCTTGTTCAACAGCTTCGCATTATTTAATGTTAATATATTCTATTACTTACAAATACGTCATATCAAAATCACAACACATTTTTTGTACTTTATTTGCATATCTAAATTTCCGTTATTAAAGTGTTACATTTTTTTTTCATTTATTAAATAAAATCGGACAAATAGGTTGTCTGATGGTAAATAGTCAATGTATGTATAGTACGTAGAATAAGGCAATGTAAGAAATAGTAATTATTAATTTTATCCATGTGCTGTTATAACCTGTCCAACGCACCCCTGGAAATGAAAGACAGCAATACAAACTGCTATTTAGATGAATAATTATTTATGAATGGACAGACTTCATAATTGCTCCTCAGTCATATTTTTTTTTAATAACTAAATGGATATATAAAATTCATGGCATGTATGGATTTCATATACTTCTATATATTTACTTGCCCGTAATAATGTGATTGAGAATCATGTAGGAGAATCATATTTTTGCTTATTTAGTTAGTACTCGTATAAATGTACCTACTAACTTACAAATTCGTATTCAACTGGTACTTAAGTAGATTGTCTAAAACAAACTATAAACTAAGCTCTGTTATACTATGGACATTTTTTCTCGTTCTGTGTGTATTTTAATCTAACTGGTTACTTGATGGTTACATTCAATTTATTTGACCGAAATCAATTGACAATTTATCGTATTAAGGTAAAATATTGAAACATTCCAATTAACCATCGTAAGTACACTTATATTATATATTATTATATTATTATATTCTAGTTTACCTTACTCACAGATGGGCTACGGCGGTTGAGTCCAAGGGGGAGGCATTAGCAGTCAGTCTGGATATAGCGAAAGCCTTCGATCGGGTATGGCATAAAGCGCTACTCTCCAAGCTTCCATCCTACGGGCTTCCCGAGAAATTGTGCAAGTGGATCACCAGTTTTTTGGCAGATCGGAGCATCAAGGTCGTTGTCGACGGTGCATGCTCTCACTTAAAATTCGTCAATTCTGGTGTTCCACAAGGCTGCGTGCTTTCACCTACTCTGTTTCTTCTGCATATCAATGATATGTTACAAATCAGTAACATTCACTGCTATGCGGATGACAGCACTGTAGACGTCCATTACACCGGCCGTGCTAATATTTCTCGGGAACACGTCGACGAGTGTCGGAACAAACTTGTGTCTGAAGTCGAGACCTTGTTAACCAAGGTCTCGGACTGGGGCCGACTGAACTTGGTCCAATTCAACCCCAATAAGACACAAGTTTGCGCGTTAACCGCTAAAAAATCTCCTTTTGTCATATCCCCTTATTTCGAGAATACTCCCCTCGCTGCCACAGCCAGTATCGGCATACTTGGCGTCGAGATTTCGAACACTGTTCAGTTCCGCGGTCAATTAGAAGTTAAAGCCAAATTGGCTTCTAAAAAGCTTGGAGTGCTCAACAAGGCGAGACGGTACTTCACGTCGGACCATCGCCTAAAACTTTACAAGGCGCAAATTCGGCCCCACATGGAGTACTGTTCTCACCTCTGGGCGGGAGCTCCCCAGTACCAGCTTCTTCCTTTTGACCGCATTCAACGTAGAGCGGTTCGAATTGTCGACGATCAGGCTATTACCGACCGGCTTGATCCTTTGGCCTTGCGTAGAGATGTTGGGTCACTCTGCATACTCTATCGCATATATCACGGGGAGTGTTCTGAGGAGTTGTTTGTATTAGTCCCGGCAGCTGAATTTCACCACCGGACATCGCGCCAGAACTCCAAATTCCATCCCCATCACCTCGATGTCTGGAAATCCACAACAGTGCGTTTCTTAAGGCATTTCCTGCCTCGCACAATCACTCTGTGGAACCAGCTTTCGCCGGCGACTTTTCCGAACCGATATGACATAAAAACCTTCAAGAAGAGAGCGTACTCTTTCCTCCAAGGCCGGCAACGCACCTGCAAGTCCTCGGATGTTGCAGGTGTCCATGGGCGGTGGTAGTCACTTTCCATCAGGTGAGCCTCCTGCTAGTTTGCCCCCTCTTACAAAAAAAAAAAAAAACTACCATGGTAATAAAACTGGCTTATAAAAGGAGAAGACTACTTTTATTAGTTATACGTGTGGTTTCTTTTTTTATTTGTTTGTCACCAATTTCAAATATAAAAATTAAATGTTGCAGAAATGGAATCGTTAATATATCTTACATTGCTAATGTCTATAGGCAGTGATGTCCATTACCATTTACCATTTGGTGGCATTTGCCAGTTTTCATAAAAAAAGAAAGAACAAAAGTTCTCAAACAGTTTTGGACAACAATCTATTCTAAAATAATTCGATACTATTGAGATCCACATTAGCCAAGAGCAGATAATGCAGTGTGCTTTGTCACAGATAATGTGATCTTTATGATTTTAGAAGTGGATATTTAAATTTGGTCGTGTTCCAAACGGATTTCTTGCCAACAATTCTCAAAAGGATTTACGATCATAGGAGCACTGGGAATTAGACCCTGCCCTGAGAGTAAAGGAGGGTCAGCGCTTCTAAAACAAGTAATTAGGAATAGTTAGTTAATTGAAGACGTAATCTATTCTTCTAATGCTATTAGAAATTGACTTTAGATACATATATGGGTTCGAATGTATGTAATCTAACAGAAACAGCATTTTGAACTTTTATTTAACTTCACATAAATCAAGTCTCGCAAATAAGCTTCCATCCATGTCAATCAACCGATTGAGCTGTAACTCACATACACTTGATTAATTTTCATTATATTGTCTAAGGACAAAAATGATTAAATATGTTTTTGTTTCTGATTTTAATTGTATTTCATTAACAAATTTAGTTGGTGGAACAGAGTAACTACTGAGTTTCGTGTCAGTTCTTCTCGTAAGAATCTATATTCCGAATCGGTTGTAGCTTACACTAATATAACACTTTAAATTCACGATTCAAGTGACGACACAATTCAAGATTCACGTTTCAAGAATGTTTACGCTTGCAAGAATTTTACAAATTTTTAATCGTTTTTTTTTTCATTTCATTACATATATTATGAGATTTTATAACTTAATTCTTGCGATATGGGCATCGTTTTAATGTCACGCTCCATAACCTGCAAGTCTGTCATCGATATAGTTTCAAGTGTCAAGCATTTAAATAACTTTGCGTTCGTCGCTACCTTCAGACCAAAGTCCCTAGGTACTGTTGACATAAATTTCCACTTTCTTGTCTGCGTCAAATATTAAAATTTTCGCGTCGATATATTAATATTCACGCAAGCACCCTCATAATTTCTCCTGCGATGAAGAATACTTTTTCTCTCACAGTTATTTGAGGAATCACGTTATTACGCGAAGCCTAGTCTTGTACGAATAAGCTTTTGATATAGTATTCATATTAAAAAACGGCTTCGCCATTCGCATACAGGCTGATACGATATTTTCGCACAAGCAACGTTTGCACCTAATATAAAATGATCATTTAAAAGTATGTATGATAAAGTTAGTTATACTAAATACAATTTTATGGTGTGCGTTTAAATGTACAAATTATGTGTATATTATTTAAATAAATTATAAGTAAATTATGGAGGAATCCATTAATATTCACAAATAATTATCGCTGATTTGATTACCATACTTTTTCTTTACTTTGTTTAAGCAAACAACTTCAACTTTTTTATTACTCCCCAATTGAATTTATGCATTCGGGAGATTTTTTCTCACTGAATACGATAAATAGCGAAGTTTGAAACTCCTTCTGCTGAATAATTCAAAGTTTGGGGATCTACAAACCAAATTCTCTACATCAAATTTTATGATAAATACATACATTCGAATTTACACATGTTCTGACATATATTTGGATAGATAATTCAATAATGCGTAATAATTGTACATTGAGTATTTATCACGTCATGTCAAAATTAAGTATAATTAAGTAATATTAAGTGTAATTATAATTGTTTGTTTCCCAAATAAATAAATAAATAAAAAGTTATACAAAAAAAACCGCAATTACATTTTTATACCACTTGTTGGTCCCAATAAAGCATGACAATACATAAATTACATATTTTAGGCAAAGATGTGTATTTGGCTTTAAATATTTCCTTGCAGGTTTTCTAACGTTTTCCTTTTCACATACTATGAAATAAATAAAATATGCAAAATACACTCGAAAACCAACACTGGTTTCTTTCTCTTTGTAAAATCTCACTTGAATGCGATTCTACCGAATGCTAAATAATAAAAACCAATTTAGTAGAAACGTTGCGATTGCCAGCCGCTTGTATCAATTGTTGTGAAATTTTAGGTAAACTTGAAAATCAAAATAATAATATAAAAAGCTAACTTTTTGATTGTTTTTATTATCATTCTCTCAAATTAAAAATACAGTTTATTTATAACTTTCATCATAGTTCATGAGTATGGTTGCTTTAAATATATGGTTGTTTTTACGGGATTCTCGTATTATTATTGCTAGGTATATTTTTTGAAGTCTGTTAAAAAGAGTATTAAGGTAAAACCTAAAATAATATTTACAAAGTTGAGACGCGTAGCTTGTAAACATACTTATGTAATGGTGAAAATAGTGACAGCCAGTAAATGTTACTGGCTGACATACCAATTCCACCACGCTATTCCCATGCGAGTTGCTGTGTACATGTGGGAGAATATCATACGACGTATGAGGAAATCCTTATTATATTTTCCATCACCCGCGAGGAAGAAATTAATAACCAACCGTATTTGTTATACATCTGCCACCTACGGTACATATATGTATCTTCAAGCTCATTGAAGTTGTTGATGTTGTTGAGAGGTATGAAAGAGAGGAAATAGAGAATGCTAAAACTAGTGCATTCTTGTGTTGTATAAACTTGTGCACTAAAATATCTCCTGCTCATTTGACTAGTTGACTAGTCTCCGGTGACCATAAGCGTGATAGCTGAAATCGATCAAGCAGACATCACGTTTTTTTTATTATGTAAGAGGGGGTAAACGAACAGGAGGCTCACCTGATGGAAAGTACCACCGCCCATGGACATCTGCAACATCTTTGGCATTTGAAGAAAGAGTACGCTCTCTTCTTGAAGGTCTTAAATCATGTCTTAGTACAATCACTTATCTCTCACAAATACTCGACATAATTAGTACTGCAAATCATAATAATTTAATTTCCGTTTGTATAATAGTTCAATCAATATTCGTAAAACAACACCTGAGGTGTACAAAAATATAATTATATTAAAATATTGTTTTTATTACATGAATTATAATATTATTGACATCATATTATTCTCAAATAAAAACCGAGTAATTGGTAAAAGGAATCTTATAGAAACGAAAAGATCCAAAATTATCTCGTAAAACGAAAGAGTTGTTATTTTTACACATGTGCGTTACATATTATCTGCTAACTAATAATAATCTTGTGGTAAAACTTCCATACGTAAAATATCATAACAATTGAAACTTATTATGTACGCAAACGTACGTTAAATAAGAATAAAAATAAAAGTTTTAGCTCAATAACAGCTAACACCAAAGCGACTTAAATAGCGATGATATTCGATTCGAATCGAGATGAATCTTCGACAGATTGTATAGTTCTTGGCAGCCAGCTAAAGTTTAAAAGACGCTATGCGACCCGTCATATTCCTATTGTAATGTTTCTCGCCTCCCCTCCCATATCTCTCTCATTGTAGCTGTCCCACTTTCAATTCTGGAGACGTCGAACAAAAGCGCAATGCTCCTCAGATACGCCTGGTTGGTTTTACTTGTAATTAAAAGATTTATTTGCTTATCCTTGAATGTGACTATGAAAATGAAATGACCAGCTATTTACTTTACTTTAAACAATACGTTTAATATAAATATTCTATTTTATAAATTATACTTACAGTAAATGTAAATTTTCAAATAAATGTAGTATTGCAGCAACATTAATCAAGTGACGCACATTTCTCGACATCGCGTTCTCTACAATGGGATTGTCTACGACGTTAGAATAAATCATTGCCATATTACAAAGTCAGAGTATAGCGGCTCGTAATACATCAAGTAATATAAAGAAGCAGGTCGCGGATGCCCGAGAGATCATACCTCGCCATCGAACTTTAAATTATATATTTAATAACGTAATTTTTGCAGAAAATATTTTATGGCATTTTAATTAAAAATGATTACTTTATTCGTTCAATATAAACGAATTAAATTGGTTAGTGTTTAGATTAATACCACATACAGGATACAGAGAGTTGTGAAGAGAAATTTTCTTTAGGGCACGTGTGAGCGGTTGCTTTGTATGAACAACAAAGCCGGAGACTTATACAGCCAGAGCTTTTAGGCGGGTAGTTAACGTGCCATCTACAAATGCGAATTTACGCTTTGCATTTGTAAAAATTAAAAGCGACATTTTCAATGCAATTGCGAACGTTCTATTCCACAGCCGACGCGAGTAATGGCCACTCCAGTTCGAAATTGTGCGGTCTTTTTAACCATCGCCTTTGTAAACACTCATTTGTACCTTCTTATTGTTGTAAGATTTTGATTTAATTTTGTTTGCAAAAGTTTTACTAAAATGAACTTTGGGTGCAAGATGAAGTCACCTTGACTTTTTCTTATTTATTTTATGCTGATGTTCGCGAAGGTTTTCTGTAAAAGTTTCTGGCTTCAGTAAAAGTTCAATTGGAAATGAAAACTGAGGTATTATATTGCTATCACTATTGTATTACTTAAGAAAACATATATTTAATTTTGTCTAAACAATAAGATATGATATGTTTATTATGGATATGTTTATTATGTGTTTTATGGACGAGCCCGTTGGCGTGGTTGGTAAGACACTTGCTTTTCACGCCGCAGGTCGTGGGTTCGATTCCCACCCAGGACAGACATTTGTGTGCATGAACATGTCTGTTTGTCCTGAGTCTGGGTGTAATTATCTATATAAGTATGTATTTACGAAAGAAAAAGTAGTATATGTAGTATATCAGTTGTCTGGTTTCCATAGTACAAGCTCTGCTTAGTTTGGGATCAGATGGCCGTGTGTGAATAATGTCCCAAGATATTATTGTTTTAACGCATTATTAATAATGCTTATTAAACCAAATTAAGGTTTTATAATTTATCACGTTTTATCATTCACCTGTCCTCGTCCAATTTGTTTCGGGTTGCAGTATTATACTAATAACCAACCTTACTCTCTTTTGGTATAATTTTGTTGATGGGTTTGTTTCCTGCCTCCATACAGATTGTCGAAGCGTTAAGTACTGTAGATATTGATGGATGCGCTTAACAAAAGAAAATGCTTACCTTTGCATACCTTATGCTTACTATTGAATTATGTCTTTTTTACTTCATTACTCAATTACATTGAATATTCGCGCTGGAACAGTAAAATATACAATAACCTCAAGGGTATTTAAAAAAAAAACTCACAAGTAATGTTCCCTCAATGATTTGGGAGTTGATGAGTGTATAAAAACTTTTAAAGTAAGTTAGAAACCCATTTAGAATCCTTCTCGGGAAATTTGCCACTAATGGATACCAATAATGAAAGTCAATTAGGTAACGGGTTGCAACAAATTGCATTATCTTTCAAACGACTCTTTGAAAGAATATAATTTTAAAAAGTATTATAACATAACATGTAAATGTTTTGTTAGAAAATACTTCATATAAACTATTTAAAGAGATTTTCTAAAGTAAAGTAAGCTTAATATTAGATTTGAATCAACCATAAATATGTATCAAATCAAATCAAAATATAGTTTATTGAAGTAGGCTTCCAACACTTTTGAATCGTCACTTACACGTCGTTCACGACTAATCGTCAGGATTATATCAAATGTAAAGCTACCGCTGGTTCAGAATGGAGATTTTAATAAGAAAAATGGGCTACAAGCTTCATAAATATTTTTCACGATAATTAGTTTTGGTTGGTTATTAATCCCGTTAAAGTTTAAAGTTGATTTGATGTTTTGATTTTTATGATAACATGAAAATTATAACATAGGCTTTCTTTTTCATAAAATTGCTCTTATTTTCATTTTACAATTATTTGATATGTTAAATTCTATTTTTTTTTTTTTTTTTTTTTTTATAGCCCGGGAGGGCAAATGACTCCACTCCACCTGATGGTAAGTGGTAGTAGAGTCCAAACGCGACGACGGCTAGTGCAGTTGGGAAGAATGATGTGCACTAGCCGCCCCCGCCTTGCCGGCCCGCAAGATGCCTCTTCACGCCTCGTTTGAAGGAACCCAGGTCATAAGAGGAGGGGAACACGTGTGCTGGTAAAGAATTCCATGTTTTGGAGGTGCGACAAAGAAAAGAGTTGCCAAATTTCTTGGTTCGCGATGGAATTGATGTCACAGTTAGGCGGTGACATCGAGAGCCAGCACGCGTAGATTTGTGAAGGAAAGGGGAAGCAGGAATGAGGGAGAATAGTTCCTCCGAGCACTCGCCGTGATACATTCGATAGAAAGCGCTGAGTGCCGCTATCTCTCGACGCAATTGTAAAGGCTCGAGGGTGTTGGTGACCTTTACGTCGCCAATAATGCGAACCGCACGCCGCTGCAACCGATCCAAAGCCTCCAGTAAGTACTTAGCGGAGCCATCCCAGAGGTGCGAGCAATATTCGACGCAGGACCGTACCTGTGTTTTATACAGCAGGAGCAGTTGTTGTGGCGTGAAAAAACGCCGCACCTTGTTCAGGACTCCGAGTTTACGTGAGGCTGTTTTTATAACAGCCTCGATGTGATCCTTTGGATTGAGGTCGCACCGAACGTCGATCCCCAGCATGGCGACTTTGCTATGTATCTCCAGCGTAGTGCCACAGAGGGAAGGAGGAGGGGAAAATGGTGACTTTTTCGCTGTGAGAGCGCATACCTGTGTTTTCTTGGCGTTAAACTCAACAAGATTGTCAGAGCCCCATTTGGCGATGAGTCCTAACGTCCTGTCGAGTTCAACAACAAGATCCCTCCGCCTCTCCTCAGTTTCCGCCCGCCCGGCTACTGCGCGTCCGTGGTATCCCCCATGCACTGTACTATCATCTGCATAGCAATGTATGTTCCCGAGAGAGAGCATATCATTGATATGCAAAAGAAAGAGTGTGGGAGATAGCACAGACCCCTGGGGGACCCCAGCATTCACTACATGGAATTGTGAAGCGCAACCATCGACTAAAACGCGAAGGCTACGCTTGTGTAGGAAGCTGGCAATCCAGGTGCAGAGCCGAGCTGGCAGACCGTATGCCGGCAGCTTGGAGAGAAGACTTCTGTGCCAGACCTTGTCGAAAGCCTTGGAGATATCGAGGCTGACAGCCAACGACTCCCCATGCTTGTCGATAGCTTCACCCCAGAGGTGTGTTACGTACGCTAGAAGATCACCTGTGGACCGTTTTGGTCGAAACCCGTACTGACGATCATTAATTAGACAGTGATCTTCTAGGTAATGGATCAGTTGGTTGTTTAAGATCCGTTCCATCACCTTACAGAGGACTGAGGTGATAGCTATTGGCCGATAATTTGTCGGGTCTGATCGATCCCCTTTTTTGGGAACCGCTTGCACATTAGCTTCTCTCCAAGAATCCGGCACACATCCTGTAGAGAGAGACAGTTGGAACAGGCGCGTCAACACAGGAGACAGCTCCGCTGCACACTTCTTAAGCACTATGGCTGGTATGCCATCAGGACCACTAGCTTTCCGTACATCGAGTGATTGCAGCTCTGCACGCACATCACGCTGCCTGATTTTGATGTCAGGCATCGTGTGGCCACATGAAGGTATTGAAGGTGGCAGCGCACTGCAATCATCGATCACAGAGTTATCCGCAAAGAGTTTTGCCAGGAGATCGGCTTTCTCCTGCGGACTATGAGCTAGCGATCCGTCCGGATTCCTAAGAGGTGGCAGCGAAGGTTGGCAGAAATTGTTTTGCACAGATTTGGTCAGACGCCAGAAGCTACGGGAGCCCCTAGGATGCGAAACAAGGTCATGGCCAATCTGCGCAATGCGCTGTGCATCCGCTCTTGAGTATGCCTTTCTACAGGACTTGGAGGTTTTATTGTAGGCTGCTTTCAGTGAGTCAATGTTAGATGCCCCACTAACGCGGCCATTGATCCACGCGCGATATGCCGCCTGCTTAGATGACACAGCATCGGCACATTCGCGAGTGAACCAACAGTTACGCGAACCCTTACTGGTGAGGTCCGAGTTAGGAATGTAGTATTCCATCCCCAACAGGATCTCACCAGCAATAGCAGCGGCGCTAGCAGTCGGGTCATTCTCACTGAAGCAACGTTCCTTCCAAGGGACTGACGCATAGTAATCGCGCAAACCGTCCCAATCTGCTGACTTGTAGTGCCAAACGCGACGTTTGCATACCGCTTGTGACGGCAGCTTCGCCTGTGGCACTTTGGTAGATATCAGGCAGTGATCCGAAGAACCAAGAGGAGCCCGAACCTCAACCTGATATTCCACCGGGTGGGTAGTCAACAGAAGGTCCAGTAGAGAAGGCGCTTGCCCGTCAATGTCTGGGATCCTGGTGGGCTGATCAACCAGCTGGGTCAAGTCATGCGTAAGAGCGAAAGCATGAGCAGTCCTTCCAGCATGGTCAGTTTTGGGAGACTTCAACCATGATTGGTGGTGAGCGTTAAAGTCCCCCAATAACACCACTTCCGCGTTAGGAAACTGCTCCTGCGCAGCATCTGCCACCCGACTAAGATGGTCAAAGAGTCGGCTTGTCTCCAAGTCACCATTGTGGGATCTGTAGAGGCACACGTAGACTCGACTCTGACGAATCAGGTCCACACGTACCACTAACATGGAGAAGGAAGGGTCCTCCAAGCAGCGCAGACGGTGACAACAAACATCCGTCCTGACGAACAAGCATACTCCGGCTTTCGCTTTGAAGGATTCTTCAAGCATGTAGCCGGGATATCTAAGGTAGCTGGTATCGGCAGGACGGAGTATTTGGGTCTCCGTAAGAAACAACATTGCTGGCCGTGCTGTCTCGAGATGGTGGTGGACAGCATTGAGGTTAGCGTGGAGTCCACGGATGTTACTGAACTCAACCTCAAACAGCGAAGGAGTGGTGGGGGTGTGCACCGCTGATCGACCGTCATTTCTTTGCGCTGTCATGTCATAAGGGAAAGAAGGGAGAGACGTGAAGCGAGCGTCGCATTGCCACGATAGGGATGGTCAAAGCGTGGAGCTGTGTTTCCCCAAGATACTGCCTGAAGGGAAAATAAACTGACCCGCCGGACGGAAGGGCCCCCGAACCCTCCCGGTAGTGGCCGCCGGGACCCCACCGTCCGGTCACCAACCGGCACGACGGTCCACACCGAGATTATGCGTGGCCTGGTGGGGCAGCCTCGCGAGCTGGTTAGGAACGCTTGGGCCCCTGTACTCTGCCACGGGCGGCCAGCGGAACAACCGTTTCTACGGGTCTCCCTGCCCGGCGGGTCAATATAATTTGCCCCGGCATTTGGTTCAACAGCAACTTCCACTGGACCACCACATATCGCGGCAATGCGCGCTCGGGCACTGGCTGTACGCTGGCTGATCTCGAAACGCGGCTGCAAGCAGCCACTTCACGAGTTTTTCACCATGCGTACGGTGGTAACAAGCCAGGCGGATGATTGACATCCTACCACCAGATGAGCAGATGGTCGCTCAGATATCCCTTAGTCGCCTTTTACGACACCCATGGGAAAGAGAGGGGCAGTGAATTGTATTCTTACTCCGTCACTGCACGGAGCAAATCTATGGATAAGCAGTACCTTATTTCGCTCCAATTGCAATCTAAGAGCTCGAAAATAACTTCGGGATGTTTTTTACAATATTATGGAATTAGAATAGTATCATAGATCATCACTATGTTATGTACATGGATAATAAAATTAATTACAGAAAGTTTTTTTTTTAATAACAATAATAATATCCTGTGATATTATTCACACTAGGCCATCTGATCCCAAACTAAGCAGAGCTTGTACTATGGAAATCAGACAACTGATATACTACATATACTACTTTTCTTTTGTAAATACATATTTATATAGATAATTACAAACAACCTCAGGACAGTCGTGCACACAAATGTGTGGTGGGAATCGAACCCACGACCTGCGGCGCGACAGGCATGCATCTACCAACCACGCCAACCGGCTCACCAATGCTCCCCGACCTTGGAAACTAAGATATAATTGTGTTTGTAATAAATCTGGCTCACTTAACCTAGAAACCGGAACATAACAGCACTAAGCGTAGCTGTTTGGCAGTAAAAAGCATCGAAACATGGTGACGGGACGGGAAAACGGGACTTTGAAACATGGTGACAGGGCTTGTCAAAGCCCTCAAATATGCCTACATACTGTAAAGTATATCTTGATTTTAATATATTTAAATAAATAAGAGAGTATGTAGTTATGTTTATTGAATGACGATATAGTTTCGATATTATTCAATTACATCCAAATGGACTTTGCTATTCTTATTTCTTGTTATTCGTTAAAATCTCTTTTCTATAATAAACTATCCATCAAATCACATCAAATCTGTCTCTATATATCAAAGAGATAAGATTTATGAAATATAAGATCCAACCTGATTGTTAGCTACAAAGACTTACAAAAGAAAAGTAATTTTATTCTTGATTTTAAGTTAATATTTTAATATAATATTTTCTATTCTTTTATAAATATGAAGTATATAATAACCTAGCGACCCGCCCCGGCTTCGCCCGAGTAACAGAGTAAATATTGCTAAAAAAAACTGTCGTAGTATTGTATAAACTTTTAGCCACAGTGTGCGACAGTGGGACGCGGGGGAGCGCAGGCGGTTGCTTCACGCGTTAGTATGATCGGTGTGGGACCGCTTGAATTTATTTAGTGCGCGATAGTTTTAAAATGACGATAACGCTTAAGATATTAATTTAAATTGGGTGGTGTAAAGGGCAATTATAATATACATTAAATGCTTAAAGTAAATAACGTATTTAATTTGATAAGGATTAATATCATATCCGTTTTTATAGCTTTCCAATTATCACATTATTAATTAACCATTTTTTAAAAATTAAAGTGGTTATAGTTATTTATCCTTAAAAGATAGACATATGCCATCACGGACTTTTCTGTAGGGGAACAATTTTACCATACATTATTTTGTTATAATTCAAATGGATTTTACAGCGTTTTCGATTAAAGATCCCAATCGGCTCGTTTTTTCCGACTTCTTCAACAATGATCGTCGTATTTCAACAAATTTACAAAAAACATTAATGAATTATACACGTAAACCTTCCTATTGAATCACTTTATCCATTGATGAAAACCGTATGAAAATCCGTTAAGCAGTTTTTTAGTTTATCGCGTTCATGCAAACAGTCAGGAGCCGCGAGGGACTGGCTGACATCGACTCCAAAAGTAACAATAATTGTAAATACATTATCAACCACTCAACACATTCGTACCTACATATTGATGAGTAGAAAATAGTAAGTTAATTATCAAATAATAGAAGAATACGCAATTATTTTTTTACTTTTTAGTGCATATTAATTTGTTGTTCCTATGAAGTCGGTTTTTGTTTTGTTAAAATTTTTATTTATTATGTCATTTAATTACTAATTAGATGCTTTATTATTCATTGCTAGTTATTACAACGTAGTGAAAGAGATAATCGTCATGCCAGGCATACATTCTCAAATTACTAAACAACTGCAATGAAAATTACCTACACTACAAGCTCGCCTGGGTAGGTACCAATCACTCATCAGATAGTACAATAATACTTTGGATTGTTGTGTTCCGGTTTGAAGGGTATTATGTCCCTCGTGTCACACTGGCTAGTGTGACACGAGGGACATAATATCTTAGTTCCCAAGGTTGGTGGCGCATTGGCGATGAAAGCGGTGGTTAATATTTCTTACAATGCCAATGTCTATGGGCGTTGGTGACCACTTACCATCAGGTGGCCCATATGTACGTCCGTCTACCTACATAATTAAAAAATACAGTATGAAGGAAATAATTAATTCATTAATCGCTTGAAACAATTAATAATTTAAAACTTGTTGCCGCAAATAAAAACGCTTACGGGTGGCTACAAGGCACTCATCAATTATTCTACCGCACAAACATCACTGAGTATTGGTGTGTTCCGGCTTCAAGTGTAATTACAGGAATATAGCGTTAGAATTTGCTTAAAATAATAAAAACATAGTACCATAATTTAATATTATTTTGAATCGTACCTAAATTATTTGAAATAAATGTTGCCAGGTGCGGTACTATTTTTAACAACGGCTAAGAATATGTTACAGTCAATGATATAATATAGATTGAAGAGGAATACTTAGTTGAAAATTGAAATAAAAAGGAATACAATATCGATTATGCTCATGCAATTGCAATACTTATTTTAATTACATAAAAAAAAACTGTTATTACAAAGATATTTAACCATTCAACTTAGTCCATAGTATCACCTACATTCTAAATAGTTTAAATATAACTAAGTATTGAAATAAAAAGAACTGAAAAGCTGCTGCGGTTAGACTATGTGAATCATCATTGCAGACTTGGGATCATTAACCCTTAATTTGGCTAAGTCCGGTACAACGAACAATCAAATAAATAAAATCTGGCGGGTTTATGAAAACTTCTATACGGCTTAAATATCTAACAAAAAGTTTAAAATATATTTATATTACGGTAAAAAAATAAAATTCTTATTTGGCAACACTGTATTTGTCAGTTTGAGACAAAATGTCGACGAAACACAAGCCATCCGTTTTACTCAATGTATTTATATTTTTTTATAAAGGTTTTACTAATAATTGTGCACGTTTGTTTACTAAAATAACTTTGTAATATTATAATTTATTGAATCATTTATAGATCTTGTAATTATGTATGGTTTTGGAGACTTTTTTTACTAAAAACAATATTTGTCCGCCACAGCGAACAAAATCAATTTCATAAATATTTAGTGTTTGAATGATTTGTCCGCCACAACGAACATTGCCAAAGTTATTGCGGGCTAAACATGTATTGGGATGATTACTAATATTGTACCTAATTATTAAATTGACATATTTATTTATACTTATTTAACGCTATTTAACTTTTGGTTATGGGTTTTGCTTACTCCTTTTTTTTGCCCTTGTTAACAGCATTCTTGTGGTCAAAGAATATTAGCATTGGTACCAAAATTGCATGCTCCATCTGACGCAAGTGACCACTCTGATCCGGAATGTGAACTGGACGATAGTTCTACACACTATTCTTCTTCCTCGTGCTGTCTTTGGGATCCATTGCGGATCTTAATATTTCTATTTATGGACCAGATTCAGAAGATGAGCAGAATGCTCGCGTAAGTCATGTTGTTACCGATGAACCAGACATAAATTTGAATTCTTCTGTAAATTCTGTTCCACTTACCCCAATCTTGCAAGAAATTGACGCAGATAACTATGAGAACTGGCCATCAACACTTTCAACCATTGCATCATTCCCAGCTACTCCAGTCACACATCTCGAAAAACGAGATCTAAAAAGACAAATATACCACCTGCTAAAAGAGCGAAGAAGACGAAAAGGTTTCAATTGACTTACAAATGGAAAAGAGCATCATTCTGTCACAGAGTAGTAATAGAAGAAAATCTGACAGACCAAGAAAATTACATTGAATTACCTGAAGAAGATGCATCGCCTATGACTTTTTTAAAATATTTTTCTCAAAGGATATAGTTACAGATATTGTAGAACAAACAAATTTTTACTCGGTCCAAAAAACTGGCAAGTCCATCAAACTTACTGAAAATGAATTTAACGATTTTTTAGCCATCCACATTATTATGGGTATAGTAGAAATGCCATCATATCTGGACTATTGGTCACAAAAGTTCAGGTATGATATAACTGGCACATGGGAGGTGTAGATCTTGCAGACATGCTGATATCATTGTATAAAATACCTTTCAAAAGTAGAAGGTGGTACTTAGGTATTTTTGCACAAATAGTTGATATTTGCCTGTATAATGCTTGGCTTGTTTATCGAGACCAGCGTGGGCCAGGAAGTAAAATTTCCCTAAAGGTATTTAGACATCAGGTATATGAAAACCTACTTTTGGCCAATCGAAGTGCCAAAAGATTCAAAAGAGAACACTCAAAAATAAACAAACTTTACGCAGCAAGACCTTCAAGTCCTGTAAAATATCTTGATGTAGGTCATTTCCCGTCAATTATGGATGAAGGACGTTGCAGATATTGCCAGAAAAAAACAGTTGTTTTTGTATACAATACAATGTCAGACTTTGTTTTGTAGCTGGCAAAAATGCCAGAAACTGTTTCCTTAATTTTCATACTAAATAAATGTGTAAATGTCATAACTAACTTTTTTTAATTATATCTGTCCACAAAATACTTCAACTTTTTATTTATCGCATATTTAGTACTGGCCGCTACACCGGACATGTATATTTAAAACTACGATATAACATAATTGTCAATGTTCGCCACAGCGGACATTAATTATCTCGAAAATGGAAAATGATATTTTTTTTTTTTTTATTTTACAGAGATCCTAATGTCTATACAGACATGGGAAAATTACAGAAATTAAAAAATATTTGAAAAAAAATCTTGCCAAATTAAGGGTTAAATATAGGAAAGTATCGCTTTTTCATGTGCTTAATTTTTACTTAAGCGGTGTTGAAAGTACAAAAAACGTATATATGTCAGATGAAAATCGACTATAATGAGCAGTGGAATATTTTATACGCGGTCAATATTTTACTTTAGTTTTTTTTATTAAGTTTGGGTTTTTTCGGGTACTTATACCACGATTTTATTTAGATTTCCTTAATCGCGAGACTTAAGCCGTATTGAAAAAAGGCAATTAAGACGTACCATTCATATAAGAGGCGAGTTCTGCGAACAATGCCGAATTATAAATAATATACCCACGTTTATTATTTTCTAGATTCGTCGGATTTACGACAACCACAGACTTGATTTATTCCATAAAGAGAACTTCGATGAACATATTTTTTTCAAAATTAAAATAACATCGTGACATAAACATATAATGAATTAAGTATAATATTATCTACATACGACTTAACTAAAAGTATTGGTACAAACTCAATCTTATATAATAGTGGTGTAAGTCGTATAAAAATGATAATATTAACAAAAAGAAAGAAAAAAAATCTGATTATAATTTTAAAAAAATATCAACTCTATTTTTCATTTTGAATTCAATACATTTTTGTGCCGTTGGTAGTTGCAACATCTTGGAGTAATAGTGCGAAAACATTTTTTAAACAAAAATCAAACCGTCTTATTGCCTACATTAGTAACGGGGTGGTTCATTTTTCGTTCAGGGAAATCGGAATTGCCATTCAATGGGGAAATGCTGCAAGAATTCTTATCACCATTCCACGCGTTCATGATTTATGCACAAGCTGTTTTTAATTTGAAATATACTTACTGAAGGATTCATTAATTGTGAATAACTCTAATCTAAAAAATGTATTAAGACTATAAATGAAAAATAAAAATGTAAACATAATTTAAAGGGATAAATTTTTGTGTAAATAAAGAAAAATTAACATAATTATTTTGTTGTTATATAGACAATGCGTCTGATAAAATACCAGCTAATCATAACCCATAACAGCTCTTTACTAAGAAAATCATTAGGTACATAATGTATACAATGGTATACAAGAACGTGTGTGTGTGTGTGTGTGTGTTTGTGTGTGTGTATGTGTAAATACTTCTTGATATATTATATATTAACTATCTATCAATAGTTTATTAATATATGCACTGACATGAACTAATCCGTGACGGCTATACCTGAAAAAATCGTGACATAAAATATGAAATACGAAAATATCATAAAATTTTCGAGTTGAATTTAACGTACTCTTGTTTGAATTGTTTTATTCGTTTTTCGAAATTGAAAACACAACAAAGCGAGCCCAGCCGTGCGTGTAGAGGCGAAGCCGATCGGTTGATTTGCGGTACGAGGCGTCGTACATCCGTTCCCGGACATTCTATTGATTACGAATCTGTTAAACCATCTCTTAATAGTGTCTTGATTGTGTAGAGAAACAAACAACTCGTATGATTTAATTTAAAATCGAAATAAACCACTTAACCGTTTGTAACGGTTTCTTCATTTAATTTGTATTTATTCTAAAGGTTAGGTAGCTAGGAAACTACTTTGGTTGTAGGGCCTTATGCAAGCCTATCTGAGTAGTTACCACCCACTCATCATATATTCTACCGCTAAGTAGCTATTCTTACGATTAATATTGTATAGGTATCTTCGTTGGTGACGCGTTAAAGATATAAAGAGTCGCTACCTATCTGAGAATCTACCTATTTTAAATTCAAGAGAATTCATTGAATATTGATTGTCATAAATCTATCACCTTTTCGGAAATAAACACTTCAGACCTGAGAAGAACCGGCGAAACTCAGAGGGATTATTTATTTTAACTACCCTTTACAATTATAGGCGATTTACGCAATAACATAATAATAATTTATTTGAAATGCCTCCAGGCGAAGGCGATCGTTTCATTCTCAAGGTTTGTAATCATTTAAAAAGTCATTGATTGGGTAATAAATATCCTTTAGCTCACATGCGATCCTTAACAATTCTTTTAAATTTCACAATTGAATATTTTTGAACGCTTTCTGGAATCCTGTTGTAAAACCATATACATTGTCCCATAAAAGACTTACTAACCCTGTTTAATCTAGTAACAGTGGTAAGTAAGTTTGATAATTTCAATACCTTTAATGAAGTTGAGTCTAAAACGCTTTTATAAATATTATATTTCCGTATTATTGAACGTAGTTTACAGTGAACTAACACGCTAAAATTGAAATTATTATTTTTGTAACCTCGTTATTAGACCACATTTTAATTTGTGCAAAACCACAAATAATTAATAACATTCATATTAATTTGAATCGAATCATCCCTTGCATACTTATAAATGTAACGTTGTATACATTATTAATCTAACATTAATTCAATTTTTAATTTATAATATGCAAAACATCGTGAAAACAATAAATATATAAAATAAGAAGAAAGGTTAGAACTCATTCATCTTCGTTATTCTTATCCGGGTTGATGGGTACACATGTCTCAGAATATCATCAAAAACAAAAGCCAACACAATTTACTCACCCGAAAAAGTAATGGTGCTTGCACGGATTTGACCCCGTGACCGTCGGTTAATATCCACGCGTTCTTCTGCTAAGCGATCTAAACTCAAAACTTTGAGATCTTCGATTAATCAATAATCTTTTTGTGTTACATATAAAACACGACAAAATTTAGCTTCTGATAATTTCATCAGCATTTACAACTCTCAAACATACTTTCGGTGACATTACATTGTTTGTTAATGAAATAGTTATTATTAATAGAGTAATTATTTATTATCTTTGCACTCACTACTCAACTTGTTTTTGTAACAAAATAATATTATGACATTTTGTATTAGCAACACTAATAAGAATATGTACCTACCTTTGTCTCTTAAGTTTTTGATGATGCCTTCGACGTCATTCTCAACAAGGGTAAGTAACCAACGGAGAATGACATAAAGAGCACTTGTGTTTGTGTCTACTGGTAACGACTGTCAACTGTTTTTTTTATAATTAAAGATAGATCTTTCTGTCATTAGTCATTTCTTAGTAATTTTCTGTCATTAACATTCGAAAGCTACTAATGATATTCTGAATTTGGGCTGGACTGTGCCTTGAAATAACTTGAAGCTGAATAAATTGAATTGTCTGATCAGAAACTAAAATTACTGTGGAAATAGCAATACATTATTGAAATGAAGCTCGTGTCGTATTAATCAAATAATACCGAGTATGGTCTTTTTTGCATTTATAGAATTTTGAGTAGTTCATTCTGTTTTTAAAACATTTATTCAGTACCAAAAACTAAAAATTATTTAATAAAAACTAGTAGAGGATTTGTGGAATCGTAAAGTTTCATTTAAACATACATTTCATTTTAGTTTTACAAAGCAATTTGTTTTAGCGTATGAAAAACCATTTATATTCATGGTAAAACATATATCCACAAATTCATTTTTTCGACGTTGATATATGGCCGCTGTGTACGCGTGCACAATTATAGCATTTTCACCGAATCCATTATATATCCACTCTACAATATAACACTTATAAAACCAATTAAAAATTTTCAATGTGGACGCGCTCGACGTTCTAGT
This sequence comes from Nymphalis c-album, assembly GCA_963151315.1. Taxonomy (NCBI): domain Eukaryota; kingdom Metazoa; phylum Arthropoda; class Insecta; order Lepidoptera; family Nymphalidae; genus Nymphalis; species Nymphalis c-album. The sequence continues at coordinate 8,307,741 of OY720590.1, read as the reverse complement.
ATTTTTTAATCAAAATATGGGAATAAAACTGTTGTGTATGTGTATAGGGTGGCATTATAATTTAGATATATAATCTATAATATAATTATAATAAACTAGTGCATTGCCAACCGTCGTTTGATTCACTCATATTAACAGTGGCGACGAGTTTTCCCGCGCTTTTTAATTTAAAAATGGCGGTTGCAAATTTTGGTATTTTATCAATATTTGATCACAATATCCAATCGTGGGCAACATATAAGAATCGTTTATTTCAATGGTTCATTGCAAATGATATTGGACGTGATAATGATCCGGTTGGCATTAAAAGGCGAGCCATACTGCTTAGTGCACTCAGTGAAGCTTCTTACGCATTAGCGTCGAATTTGGCATTGCCCAAAGAGCTGCAAGAAGTAAAATATGAGTTTATAATCAAGCTGTTAGACGATCACTTCATTCCGAAGCGTTGTGGGTTTGGCGAACGCTTTAAATTCTATAATGCGACGCAAACAACAGGAGAATCGTACCAACAATGGGCAGCGAGATTACGAGGCATGACGGCTCAATGTAGAAGAAGCACTTCGTGATAGATTCGTGATGGGTATGTTGCCGGGACCAGAACGAGATAAACTCTTTGCTCAGGAGTTGAAAGAGTTAACGCTAGCAAAATGTATTGAATTGGCTGACACGCTTCGCTGCGCAAGGATTGGCGCGGCGGTTGCAGTACATTCAGAGGCGGAGCATGAGCAGCTTTTTAAAATAGTGCGTTCTGATTCTAAGACAGTATGTGAAGTGTGCGGTTATAATAATCATACATCATCTAAGTGTCGTTTCGCTAATTATAAGTGTAGAAAATGCAATGTGGTAGGGCATTTGAGTAAGATGTGTAAAAATAAAAAATAAGTTTTTTATATGCGACCCGATACCGTGAACGAGGACGATGACGGTAAGATTTTTTTAATATGTTCAAAGATAGGTAAACCTTTGACGGAAAATGTTTTGATTAGAGGTATAACATTTAAATTTGAAGTGGATAGCGGTTCCGCGGTCACAATGATACCTGAGAAAATGTATATCGCTCATTTTAAGGACGTGCCATTAACGAATACAACGAAACGATTAGTAACGTATACCGGTAACAATATTTTTTGTTTAGGGGTGGTTGAATTGCCTGTAGTTTATGCTGGTTTTACACGTACACTTAGTATATATGTGGTACGTGATGGAGGGCCACCTCTACTTGGTAGAGACTTTATATCAAATTTTAATTTAAAGTTATCATCTGTAAATTATATAAATACAGACGACAATTTTGTTAAGCAATTACATAAACGTTTTCCACAAATATTTTCAAACAAATTAGGACAATTTAATAAACATAAAGTCAGATTACAATTGAAGCCCGATGCAAAACCCGTATTTTTTAAAGCGCGCCCATTAGCTTTTGCTTTAAAAGAAAAGGTAGATAAAGAAATAAATCGTATGTTGCAGTTAGGTATCATTAAACCGGTTCAACATTCGGAATATGCTTCACCTATAGTTCCCGTGTTAAAACGAAATGGCACCCTTAGGATTTGTGTAGACTTTTCCGTGAGTATTAATAAGCAATTAATAATAGATCAGCATCCTCTACCTACTGTGAAAGAATTATTCGCCAAGTTATATGGAGGCCAACAATTCACCAAACTAGATCTTTCAATGGCGTATAATCAATTCGTATTAGATGACGATTCGCAAAAATATACATGTATTAATACTCACCGGGGATTATTTAAATACACTAGATTAGTATTTGGTTTATCGAGTGCACCTGCTATTTTTCAGCGTGTAATGGAATGTATTTTGTCAGGTATAGATGGTGTTCTTGTTTTATTGGACGACGTTCTTGTAACAGGTAGAAATAAGGAGGAACATATACAGAGATTAATTTTATTGTTCTAGAAAAGCTACAAGACGCCGGTTTAACTTTACAGAAGGAAAAATGTGAGTTTTTTAAAGATCAAGTGAGCTATTTAGGATATGTTATTGATAAAAATGGTTTAAAAAAATCGTCAGAAAAGGTTAAGGCTATTATAGAAGCTCCTGTTCCTACGAACATAAATAAGTTACAATCATTTTTGGGTCTAGTTAACTACTATAGAAGTTTTGTTCCAAATGCTTCAACTATACTAAGTCCTTTGTATAATTTATTAAAAAAAGGAGTGAAATGGCAGTGGTCTTCTATGCATGAAGCCGCATTTAATGAAAGAAAAACACACTTGTCCTCGGAAAATGTTTTAGCGCACTTTAATCCAAATGCGAAATTAATTTTAACCGTAGATGCCTCTCCGAACGGTTTAGGTGCTATATTATCGCAAATGGATAAAAACGGCTTAGAATGTCCGGTAAGTTACGCATCGCGTACATTAAATGCTGCTGAAAAGAAATATTCTCAAATACAGAAAGAGGCCACAGCGATCATATTTGGTGTCAGACGTTTCCATCAATATTTATATGGACGATCTGAGCCTTTCATATTACGTACGGATCATAAGCCTTTAATTAGTATATTTGGTCCATATAAAGGTATTCCCGAAGTTTCAGCAAATAGATTACAAAGATATGCTTTGTTCTTAAGTGGATATAACTATAGGATTGAATACATAAGAAGCACAGATAACTGTGCTGTTTTTCTTTCACGTGCAAGCTTACCTGATATTGAACCAATCGAATATGACCATAGTAAGTCTTCGTTAGATGATAGGGCTGCTTACATTAATTTTGTTATAGAAGGACACATGCCGATCGACTTAAGCGAATTGCAATCAGTGACAGCGTTAGATGTAACTTTAAAAAAGGTAATTAACTTTGTTTTGGACGGTTGGCCAAGAAAGGTAAACGACATTAAAGTTTTACCATACTTTCTATGTCGTAAAGAGATAGCATATGAAAATGGTTGTTTGATAAGGGGCCACAAAATAATAATACCAGATAAGTTACAGCTTAAAGTAGTTTCTGAACTGCACGCTTCACACTTAGGTATTGTAAAAATGAAAGCGGAAGCGCGTTCTCGATTTTGGTTCCCAGGTATAGACGCAACTATTGAAAAAATTATTAACAGCTGTGAAGTATGTATTAGTTTACGACCCTCACCAGCAAAGGCACCCCTAGCATCTTGGGAATATCCCTCGCAACCATTCTGTAGAATTCATGTAGACTTCTTAGGACCAGTGAACAATCATACTTATTTAGTTATTGTTGATGCTCATGCTAAATGGGTTGAGGCCTATGATATGAATAGTACTACAACTAGTACTGCGGTTATTGACAAGCTTTACGATTGCATGTCGCGTTTTGGGTTACCGGAAGTAATAGTTAGCGATAATGGCACGGCGTTTGTATCACAAGAATTTCAAAATTTTTGTGCTCTTAACGGGATATCACATGTGACTTCACCCGCATATCATCCTGCGAGTAACGGTCAAGCGGAAAGTTACGTTAAAATTATAAAAAAAGGAATTAAAATAAGTTTAATCAATAGTCGTTGTGTAACAGAATCTAGACAAAAATTGTTGAAATATCTTTTCGATTATCGAAACTCGGTTCATTCGACGACGGGGTATGCGCCCGCCGAACTAATGCTTGGGCGTAAATTAAGATCTCGATTGGATTTAATTAAAGCTAACCCGTTACCGTCCCCGTCCACGGATATCGCGCAACATGTAAAATTTAAACAGTGTTTGCAGAATAAAAGTGTAAGTGGAAAAAACAAACAGTATTTTAAAGTGGGAGAAACAGTGTTGTTCAAAGCATTTAGTAGCAAACATAAATTTATTTGGAAGCGTGGTATAGTTCAAAAAATGCTTGGCAAAGTAGTTTATTTAATTAAGGATATCGTTACGAATGCCTTATTGAAAAAGCATAAAAATCAAGTAATACCGTACAAAGGGATCAAAAGAGGCGGTAGAGAGGACAACTATCAAGACATTGATTTTAATCTCTCAGACTCAAACAAACCGAACAATGAGTCTCTAGATGCGTGTGCTCAACCGCAATCTCGATATTCGCCTATGCGATCAACATCTTCACCAGTGGATATGACACAGACACAGGTAGAAGAGGAGGAGGAGTGGAGTGAAGCAGTATCAGAGACAGACTGTAACATTTGTGATGATGTAGTCGGAAACAATGAGTCTTCGGATCAACAACTTCAAGATTCTATGCGTAATCCATATTATATGTCATTAAGAAACTTGCCAAGATTAAATTATAAAGAATAAACACTTAAAGTAAAGATAATTTTGTGTTATATCCGAATATAGTATATTTAATATGTTACCTTAGCTATGAGGGAGGGATGTTGTGTATGTGTATAGGGTGGCATTATAATTTAGATATATAATCTATAATATAATTATAATAAACTAGTGCATTGCCAACCGTCGTTTGATTCACTCATATTAACAAAAACCATTTTAATTTCGATTTTTTTTGTTAATAGATTAACAGATTTCTATAAATAAACGTGTACCCTCATAGTTATGATAGGGCGGCACAAGTGTGCACGGAAACAGGTCCACTCACTACTCCGTAACTCTCGCAATCCAATGGGATAATAATTTCAAGAAAGACTGGCTTCTTGTGCTTTTTGAGACATGAGTGTACATACTTCCAACTTCCAGACTTCGGGTTCTAGTTGCTACTGAGAATCGTCAAAAGAAAACCTATTAACTTTTTATCGGCTCGACCGCCGGTTTGAACCGAGGACCTCGGGGTAACCGCTGGAACAACGGGATAGTCAACAATATACAATATATTTGCATACGAAATATTCGTATTGTTTCAATTTATATAACAAGCTCAAAAAAGTCAAAGAAACCGTAAAAAAACGCAGTCTGTCTTGAAACTAAGAAATGGGCATCCTGCCAGGCTCTTAATTATAATCAACACCAATTAAAGGAGACGATATTTTTTGGCTTAAGACAGCATCTAGATTCTAGATAAAGATATTGAGACGACTTTTATAAACATTACAATAAAATTTATTGCATAACAATTCAGATAAGAGCCTTCATTTGATAGTTTTTTTTAGTTTATTATTTAAATAAAATAAAAATAAACATGCTTAAGAAGTAACTAATATAAATATAGGTTAATTTTTCAAAATTAACCTATATTTTCTACATCGAATGCAGCATACAGAAGAGCTCTTCCAATATATTTTTTTCAATTTTAATTACTTTCGTTAAGGGCTATCATTTTGCATATTTCAAGCAAATTGAAATCATGTACCTGTTATTACGATATTAAATATAGTACCATTAAAATTTAATTCTTTATTTCTTAAAAAAATACAATAATATCATCAACTTTATAATATTTGATGACTTTGACATAATATATATATTCTTGTAATTTGCTTAGTACTCATTTTTAATTGACATACAATGTGATTTTACCCTACAAAAAGTGTTCGTTATTCATTTCTCATCTTTCTTAAAATTGCCTAAGTATATAAAAAATGTAGATAATTAATAAAACATTTTTTTGCTATTTGTTAATTTCTGAACTAATTTTGAAAGTTGTATTGTCCTGTATTAAACTTAAGTCACTTTTGAGAGCATACTTAGTTATTCTCATATCAATGCATTGAATCGAATTGCTAACAATACACACAATTTTATATATTTCTGAAGTTAATTTAAGCCATGATGCAACTTTTAAACATTTTAATAACCATTTTTCACTTTAAGAATAAGGTACATGCTCTAGAAACAATAACATTCTGCGCCTGACAGTAAACTGGTTTTAAAACAGCAAGTAAAGTATTTGCTAAGATTTTTACTGAGAGAAACAAATTTGTCAAATAAGCGTTGACATTGATAGATTTACTGCTTCTTGCATAAGCAGATCTAGCAACATAACTTACTTGTAAAAGTCGAAATGCTGGACAACGAGAGGAGACACCATTTGTATTCATAATATATGTGTGTTGTTAGTTTCAAGACTACTCTACTATGTATTGCAATTAGGATCTTCAGTATCGCCGTTTAATCGTTTTAAAATCTATACATATAAAAAAATTGTAATGTCTGAAATAACCGCTTTTTACTACATGCATATGAATATATTATATACGGTATATACACCAAAATATTTTTTTTTACAATTTTTGTCTTCTGTCTGTCTGTTTGTTCCGGCTAATCTCTGACATGGCTGGACCGATTTTGACGGGACTTTTATTGGTAGGTATCTGATATAATAAGGAGAAACTTAGGCTACTTTTATTTTAGAAAAAAATGATAATAAAAATAAAAATGCAAATACCAAAAAAAAACTATATAAACGAATTAACTTTTTTGTTAGTATAAATATAAAATTCAAATTAATTATAAATATGTACGACAAATATATCAAGTATGTTTATAGCAACATCAATAATTTTGATAGAAACGGTGACAAACATTGTGTAAACTCAAGAAGCAAATATAAACTTGTAACACCAAACCTTCAACTTCACAAAGTTAATACAACCTTCTTGGAGCAAGGTATTCGATTCTATAACAAAATGATGTATACCATTTTACATTATTTACATAGTATATTATAGTATAGGTAAACCTTAATTTAAAATTTACCTTGAATACTGTACCTATGTATTCAGACATAATAAAATCGATACGAACCTAATAAAAGACTTCAATATTAAAAACAAAATTCCGATATTTAGATGATGAAATATAATCTTTACAGTTAATCACGAATAAAATAATAATTATTTTTATCAATTAATATTATGTTCAACAATGTAATGGTTTGTCTTTATATATTTAATGTTCTCATTTCTTTCTACGCAAATTATTTCATACACATCTATACTTATAGACTTGAAATGATTATAATCAAATTGAATAAACATTACTTAATGCAAACTTTAACATCATAATACACATAACTATAAAAATGTGTCTTTTTATCTTTATTACTTTTTTACGATCTAATTCAGTCCTTGTGTTTTAGAGTTCTCGTTTTCTTATAAAGTTATCATTTTTCTATCATTTTTTCATTTGTATTATATACATATAAATTCTACCAGTTATATATACCTATATAATTAAATAAGTTCTTATAATTTTAATTAATATTATTCGATTGTGTTTTGTGATTCAGTCGTCATTCCACGCCAACCATGATTACAGGTACGCTATGCAAGAGCGAATTAATAATAATCGCAAATCACGACACTAGTTTTGGCCAATTCCTCTATTCATTCAGTTATCTGTGAATATTCTATTCATCTAAATATGTAATATTTTAATTATATATCAAAGCATATATTCTTTATATAAAACTTTTTGTTATTATGTTTATAGTGAGTAGTCACACCACCTACACTCTTGTTTACGCTAAATGATAAAATATTCAAAGATCATAGAACATCTAAAAAGTGTTTGTCACTGCTGGTTACAGGCCAAGCTGTGAATCTTAAATGACAACACGAAGATCGTGGGTTCGAATCTGGCACCACTGATTGTTTTGTCTTGTGCTCTGTGGAAAGGGATAACTACGTAAGTATACTTGTATACCCCAGCAAACTACACTGGATCGCGATGGTGGAAGTAAAAAAGGTTGAAGCTTTCTTTCTTATGGACGAGCCCTCAGTCAAGAAGAAAAGGCAGAAATAAATTAACAAAATGTGAGACAATGCAACAATGATTAAAGAAATATTCTTAAAACTGAAATTGCGTAAACAAGTCATTATTATTGTATACTCTTCGGAAATAAAGTTGCAAATACTTGAGGAAGTCAACAATCTTATAACAGATAGTTGCAAATACTTGAGGAAGTCAACAATCTTATAACAGATAACAAAAAAGCACGAAATACAGATAAACTCAAACATACCTTCAATAAATAGTATAAGTTATTCAACCAATAAATTAAAACTTATAACAATATGTGAATCATACAAAATGTTATATAAATTTTATTCTGGGTAATTAAATTAAATAATTGATATTAATCAGAAATTATTATATTTATTGGCATTCAATTAATAATGATTCAATAATTATTATTTACTGAATTAATAATAGTTTCAATATTAAACATGATTTTAAAATCTCTCTATTATACGTCAAACATTTGAACAACTATTGACAACATTATAAAGTTTAATTAAACTAGTGTTAGTATAATATTTATTTGTGGCCTTTAGACGTGAAAAAAACATATATCATTTTTGCAGTTGGATGATTTTAATTGCGACATTGTATTTGGATTTTTCATATATTTCGATAATTTTAGGTCGATCGTAATTTATGGTTAAAATCAGATTCATGTAGCTGTGAATCTCAAATCTCAATTGAAGATTTCAGATTCAAACCCGGGCAAACATCAATAAATTTGCATGAGTTTTTCAGAACTTTTCAGTACCGCTGAGTATGAAATTAAACTTAGCGGTGATGAAAAATATTATGGGAAAGCCTGTTTTGAATAAGTCTGAAAGGTCACTAATATAAGCGACAATGATCAGTTTTTATATAATGATAAGATAATTAAGTATTTGATTGGTATTGCAATTTATTATTAAAATAAGCGAATGGGTGCTACATATAAAAGTGTTGGGGCATTTCTAAAATATCTTTCATAATATTTTAAGAACAGTGAATGGAATAATGTAAAATTCATTTACTAATTTCTCAATATATACAAACTCTATTTCTCAATATAAACGCAGAAAGTAATGGATTTAAACAGCACTCGGAAATGAGATAGCTTTTAACCTGAATAAACATATGGCGATAGTTCTATACCGGAAATATAGAGTACTCAGAAAACTGTGGAAAGATAAAACGAAGTCAAGATTTACCTCCGTGGTCTTAAACATGAAACATTTTATTCTTTGTACCCGGCAGTCGCTCTATTTTTCTTTAAATATTTAGATAGTAATAAATATAAAACACAATCACTATCGTGTCAAACGGTCGCTTCGCACTTATCCAGTCAGTCGACTCTCTGTGCTAATATTATTATATCACCGCTCTTTCTATGAGGTGGCTGTTTCTTTTTGGAGCTTAATAGAACTCGTGGATTTAACTGAAAATCTCGAGATAAAGCTATGCACTTATTTCGTGTGAAATTTGTGTCTCTAATTTATCTCGTTCCCAGCATAAGACTTATTCTGCTACATGTGTATACCACCTCAAACGGAAACAGCATGGTGGTAAAAGCTCTAAGTCACTCCATTAAAGGAGAGGTACCACGTCTTCACTAAGCTATGAGATATAGGCTATTATTGGACTATCTAAATGGTCATTTGTATAAATTTATAGAAATAGTTAAAATATCAATTTGTTCGTATGTAACGCAATATCTTCGCCAATTTTACTGATCTCTTCTATTATTGAATATACTCAAAAATGTTTCGTTTACGCTATCAATAACATAAAGGTTATTGTTTTAAGCGAATCTGATTGTTAATATATGTTCGTTTTTTAATAAATAGATCTTCTTAAAAGTCGAGTATCGTGGTATGTTGTGTTAATAAGAAAAGCTTAAAATTCCCTTTTCGATAAATTAAATTATATTAAAATATAATTCAATCACTAACATATTTTCTAAGAGTTCTTCGCTCTTAAAGTTAGCGTCTTTAGAATTCACCACATTTATTTATGAAGTACGTTTCAATACTAGGCTATTTTAAAAAAAATCAATAAGGAGGTTTTTATATCCTCGCTTAAGTCAAAAAATCATGTAGAAGTTATAATTTTATTAAAGTAAATTTATTCATTGATACATGTAATTATACATATTTTGTATAAATGTTAAACGAAATTTTTATTCATACATTATTATCAAAAATAAAGGTAGACTTGACTTGACTGTTATTATACGGGAACAAAAAGTGAGCATTTTGATTAATTAAAAAAAAAAAGATTGGGTTAAGTAACTTAAGTATGTATTTAGTAACGATTGCTTGAATGCATTTTTAAACACATTTTTCATTAGCATTCTTAAACTTGTATTTACATTTATTTGGCACCCACATAACGTACTTCCATTTCTCTACTGAACGGTTACATGAAAGAGGTCTCTGCTTTAGTGTTTAGGCTTACTTGGTAGAGCTTTGTGCAAGCTCGTCTGGGTAGGTACCACCCACTCATCAGATATTCTACCGCAAAACAGCAGTACTTGTTATTGCTGTGTTTCGGTTTGAAGGTTGAGTGAGCCAGTGTAATTACAGGCACAGGGGACATAACACCTTAGTTCCTAAGGTTGGTGGCCATTGGCGATGTAAGCGATGATTAACATTTCTTACAATGCCATTGTCTATGGCATTGATAACCACTAACCATCAGGTGGCCCATATTCTCGTATATAATCCCATATCCTTTACAATAAAAAAGGCCGCCTGTTGCACCGATTGCTACTTTGCACTTATCTATGCATATAAGAATTTTATTTATCTATTGAAGATATAAAAATTTCATTCGTCGTCGTCGAGTATAATATAGACGAGTGGTCCTAATCGTTATATAATATAAAAAAGAAAAATTAAATAATAATATAAATTGTTGAGAAATTAACGCATGAGTTAGCTAAAATTTATTAAATTCAAGCAACATTATTATACACGTTTATTAAGCCGGGCTTTATATTGTCCTGCCTGGGTACCGATTTCCATAGAGATCTGTTGATCTACAAGTTGATGGTGCTATAATGCCATTTAATACTTAATTGCAATCAACTGTATAATATAATAAAACAACTTCATGAAAAAATACATATACTTGCTATTTTTTTATGATAATGTATCAAAAAGTGTCGAAGTCTGTTAATCGCAAACAATTGTACTAACATTGATTTTAATATTATGTCATATAAAACCGAAGAGGACAAATATTTATAGTATTGTATTTTCAATAAAAATGTCATAAGCTGTTGTTTCCATAACATAACTTTATATATATATATGTGTTCCATCATGTATTTAGTATTACAGCAAACATGAACGCGCTGATATAGAAGTAGTGCTAATTTCCCTGTCGACGTGCATGTTGCTCGGAAACTGTAATTTTCCCTCATGTCTCTCGCTTTTCCTTTGAGTGATTTGCAAAGTTGTGTCATTTGCGCTAAGTTTCCGCCATAGGTTCAACTAATTAGCAGAAGTACTTTTAGTTTAGCTTATTAACTATTTGATAACGGAATCATTTGACATTTATCTTTCCAGTTAACTTTCTTATTTAAAGTTTTCAAGTTTTATTAATATTACACATAAAACATTTATAATAGATTACTCTGCAGATAAAAATCTCTCGCTGAGCTCTATTTTTTATTTCTAAACTTTTAATTTTACACTTTCATTAGCGAGTTATCTCGGAAAGCTTTTCATCCTTTTTGACGTTTCCCGTTTCTCTTCTGACGCTTAATCTCCATATTTTTGTTCTTATTAATAGATCAAATACCATTTCCTATTATACTAATAGTTTATATAGCATATATATATTTCATTTTGTTTTTGTTTCAATTTGTATGTATGTTATGGCCTTTTTAAATGCGAAAAAAATAAAAACAGTTATACCTACATGAAATTATAAGAACAAACAGATCATACATTTTCCAAACAAATAGTTGATTATGAATTCTAAATAAATATAAAAATATACATTTATAAAATTTTATAGAAAAATAAGGTCTTACATGGTCTTAATTACATCAAACAGATGTGCCGATGTTCTCGGTACAGATTCATGTAGCTGTGAATCGTGAAATATCCATCATAATCATGAGTTTCATGTTATATTTCGGAATAAGTCCGCTTCAAAAGATTTATCAAAACACGAAGTTGTTAATGAAATGTTCCCAAAAATAGCAAACATTAAAAATAGTCAAAAAATTTAAGCTAAAACCGAGTTCCAAAGCTAATAATTATATTTTGTTGAATTAATATTCGAAATTAAGAGATAAATTTGACTTTTAGGCATATAGTTTGATGACAATACCCGTAAGGCTATTTATGCTAAATTTTCAGCGAAATTAACCCAGCTATTATTAAATTCCAAATACTGATGATTTTTGTTGGCGTGCAATGTTTAATTAATATATATTTTTAATTAATTATATAACAAACAAGTTACATTGATGATTCAAATTATAAATAACTTCTGCAAAAAGTCTGATTCTGAGAAATGGTTAGAAGTATGCAAGATTCATTACCCCGTTGAATTGCAAATCTCTGGGCAAAATTAACCGGATCTCATATCACCAGAGAAGGCAACAAAACGTTACTGTTTTATAATTAATGATCTTACATCATTATTCTATGGTCCAGTGTTTAATTGCAATCTGGATCAAGATATTTTGAAAAAGTTTACTTAAACATCTTATTTATATCAAACAATTATAAGCCGCATCCTTGATACTTATTCCGAGTTACTCGAGTAAAAGCAAATATTACTTCAGTACCGCTTGATAATCCACTATTTGAACTTAATCTAGAGGAAAGGTACCTCGCTGTAATATGCTGTGACTACACGTATAAGATACAATAAAACAGACTAAACACCCTTTTTATTTCATACATTTTACTAAACAAATAGAACTATGTCAGTTTCATCCTTATTTCATTATATCTATATTTTTTAATTCACATTAAACTAACTTTTCAAATGAGTTTTTTTTCGTTTTGTTTTAGTTTTCGCAAGACTTGAATAGAGGCTACATACTATACGAGTACGAGCAGTGTCCTTAGTGGCTATTAACACTTCTGTATTGTTGAGATAACTTACTACTTGAAAAGCTTGCTCGTGGAAGTACACTACAAAGCACTCCTCAGACTTAAATAAAGGGAAAGTTCTTTATTTCAATTAGAAGTACAATTTAATTTATATGTGTTTAAAGAATGGCTCAGTGGCTTCGACGCCTTAAGCAAAGATCGCAGCTTCAAATGCAAAGCGATGATAGAAGAGAACAAATAAGCAGTCTTCTATAAAAACACATTATTCCTCTTTTTACTTTAACCATATAATTAGAAATGCATTTTATTTCAATGTATTTTTATAAATCTTCGGTACCGTAAAACCAATTCAATATTAAAAATAACTTCCCGGTTCTTCCGTAAACTTTAATAAATTGTTCTCTTTTAATTAATTTCTTAGTCCAATAGACATAATTTGTTACGCTACGAGTGTCAAAGTACAAATGACTCCTTCCTTAATTATTGTTGTACTTATTTTAACTTGTCTCCCCCTTCTGACAGAGAGCGCGAGGTGGAAGAACAATTACACAGTCGAGTCTTTGGTCTGTAAAATTATAAAACTTTATATCAATCTAAGAAGCTATAAAATATACCTATAATTTACTTAAGATTTTAAATTGTTACGTATATTAGCTATTATTGTGGTGAGTATTAAAATATAGTAAACCAATTAACGTTATCAAAATCTAATAATTATATACACTTATGTTATTTAACTTGATTTGATGATAGCGCTTTGTACGAGCCCGCCCGGATAGGTTAAGCTAGCTTGTCTCCCAATGTGCCTTCGTCCCCCGAGGAGAGCTCCGGCGATCCACGAGCGGAGCAAAGCACGGGAGGGGCCGCGGATGCGTTATATTAACACGATCCCGCAGCCTCTCCGATCCGTGCCGAGGACGGTCATCGCAGTGGTTTAGAATAACCTAAGTTAGTAAGTAAAAATAACCTTTTTTTTTTTTTTTTTTATCCTGGGGAAACCCTCATGGGTACCCTCTGAAGGAGGGTTATGTCGGACTCCTACCGACTAAAACCACCACGGTACCCTTCTCGTCTTAAGTGGAGCGCCACGGTATCGCTTGCGCATGCTACCGTGACGGGTAAAAATAACCTAACCTAACCTAACCCGGATTAGGTTTGGGGGGGCCCAAGGGAGACCGGTACCTTTCCGAAGGTTTCCATTGCGTGAAAAAAAAAAATTATTGTCTCCCAATGTAAGCCAAAACTCTCTGCGCTTTCTGTATGCAGACAGGACCCACCTGAAGATCGAGCTCAGTGGCGTGCCATTGGAGAGGCCTTTGTCCAACAGTGGACGACGAAAGGTTAATGATGATGATAGATCTTTGGGGAATTATTACATATACATACATATAATCATAAAATAATGATTTATTGTTTATTTTCTATTTCAAAAGCATCAGTCAATTTTATTAGGCAATTGGATGAAACACTCAACTGACCGGTTATTGAAACTCAAGTAATAATGGAATCGATTATGTCAACAATTGAATTAATTTGTATTTGATTGTTGCATCTGTTACTGTAACATTAACAACTAAGACAACATCACCAGGAACATTCCCAGACACAATTAATATGCAAAATTAATGTATGAACAAATGTATGGATTTAGAATGCATTTCCAATATTATACATATATCAAGACAAATAATATTATTGCTTGCTAAAATAACCAAAATAGGCTCTGAATTCTTCGATGACCCATAAGTGATTTCAGGGTAGACCCAAGTACCTGAGTATTTATCTGATCTCAAGCTGTATTGACATATGTGTCACCCCCGTTCTAGTATGGTCTCTATAAAATCAAATATGGAAGTGGAAACAAATCATTTATATATATTATACCATCGACCATTTCCACATATATTATACCCGGTTGCAACAGCTTGGTTGAAGAAGCTCCAAAGCTTCTGCCCAAAGAGAGGCAGCCTTAACTTAGAAATGGGATATTTAGAAGAGTTTACTTTACTCATAGTTATCCCACTTTTGCGCTGATTTGATGCAATACTGCATTATGAAGGTGTTGCCATCTCTTGGTAAGAAGAGATGGCAACACCTTCATAATGCAATCACAATGTATTGCTACGACCAATATAAATAAAACCAAACCTCAAATAATAATTAAAGTATCGTTGTATTTTTTTATTTATCTTTAATGTGATTAAACTATTTGTTGATAATCTTGGCTTCGTATTTTTATTTTATTATATTACTATCACATATACCCAAAACATCATTTAGATAAAAATTGTTTTGACCAAATGATGTGTCTTCATAGTTTTCATAAGTTAAAGAACTGAGGTATCCACAGCAACAATAATTAAATAAGAAAAGTTTTACTTAATTATATATAAATACTTGAGCATATACAATTTAGATATAATATACAATATAGAGCGTATTTGATTTCAATCATTTATTGTTCTTTCCTTTAAAATAAAAAAGTATGTCGGTTACCTTATTTTTTATAAAGTAAACATTTTATTGCATAGAAATGTCTGACTAACATTTAATATTAATTTTTGTAAAGTTTCAATTAAGAATATAGCTCATTACAGTAGTCCTAAAACCATATTACAATGTGTAGGCACCAGATGGTTAAGACAACATTCTAAGTAGATGACTATAATCACCCGAGAACCCCAACACAATTTACACTCAGCAATATGCGATGATTGTTCTCCGACACAGCAATTCTCTCGATTCATTTAATCGTATCTTAAATTGTCAATGCTAATGCTGTCTTATGTCAAATTCTAAATATAGAATAGAATATATAAGGAAATTTATTGTTCTTACCACGTTAAATGAATTGGAATGAATTAACATATAGTTTGTACCAACTATGAAACAAGTCACATATTTCGACGTAATTTTCGTATTTTACCTGGTGGTAGAGCTTTGTGCAAGCTCGTCTGGGTAGGTACCACCCACTCATCAGATATTCTGTCGCAAAACAAAAAAAGGGTGAATGAGCCAGTGTAATTACAGGCACAAGGGACATAACATCTTAGTTCTCAAGTTTGGTGGCGCATTGACGATGTAAGCGATGGTTAACATTTCTTACAATGCCATTTTCTATGGGCGTTGGTGACCACTTACCATCAAGTGGCCCATATGCTCGTCCGCCTTCTTATACAATAAAAAAAAATCAATCGAGCGATTTGTGTACGACGAGATACGAGAGGAACTAATGATATAACGGGATATTTTGTTGTCGGTACATTATGTCCAATTAAAATACGCACTCGAAACGGGTTACCGGCATAAATCAATTTCAGCCCTTGCTTCGCTACAATACAAATCACCTTCTTTCAAAGCCGCGATATTATTATTTCACTCGTGATATTACAGAAGCTCAGAATAATGTCAATTGTTTCTATTTCATATAACATCGCGGATGAATATGATTTAAGAATATGGTATGTAATTTTCATTACACATATTTATGTGAAAATAGTATAGCTAAATAGCTATACTATTGTTCGCCCAGTGGTTGAAATTTGACCATGATGATATTGAAAATTTAAATTATATCAACACTTTCCTACTATTATTACTACAAAAATTTTTTTTTTAAGAATAAAAAATAGTAATGAAATATCAAGCAGCTTAATATTTTAATAAGGCGAGCATATAAGCATATGCATTATAACTACAGTATAACTATAACTTTCAAAGTAACATTGCTCTTCTCTGAACATTCAGAATTGTATAAATTTATAAATTCCTTTTCTTTTAGAAAAATAAACTAGAATTTCTGCTGGGACCGTGACACTTTAACAAATGAAGCATGCTTGTGTTCACACGGATATCAAAAGGATCTAAGGAAAGGGATCTAGCTATACTATCTTCAATAACAACTGACGGATATAACTTGGCCTAAGAGAAGAATCGGTGGACCATGTTATTTAAACTCGGCTTGCCAAATTTGTAACTAAGGCTTCTGTTTTATGTAAAATATCTACTGCATGTGACTTATTACTATTTATATCATATATAGTCATACAAATAAATAAAAATTTGAACAAAACAAAAACCGACTTCATAGGAAAAACAAATTAATATGCACTAAAAAGTAAAAAAATAATTGCGTATTCTTCTATAATTTGATAATTAACTTATTGTTTTCTACTCATAAATATGTAGGTACGAATGTGTTGTGTGGTTGATAATGTATTTACAAATATTGTTATTTTTGGAGTCGATGTCAGCTAAGGAAACACTATAATATACCTAGCAATAATGATACGGGAATCTTCCCAATGGGAAGCAAACCCTTTCAAATAAAAAATAAAAAACATACAGACGAATTGATAACCTCCTCCTTTTTTTGAAGTCGGTTAATAAGATGAAATTGCAACTGAATTGTCATGAGGTAGTGGATTTTTTTTGTTTTTTTTTTTAATGGTAAGTGGTCTCCGACGCCCATAGACAATGGCATAGTAAGAAATGTTAACCATTGCTTACATCGCCAATGTGCCACCAACCTTGGAAACTAAGATGTTAAATGTCTCTTGTGCCTGTAATTACACTTACTTTTCAAACCGGAACACAACAATACAAAGTACTGCTGTTTGGCGGTAGAATATCTGATGAGTGGGTGGTACCTACCCAGAAGAGCTTGCATAAAGCCCTACCACCAAGTAAGATAGAGTAGAGTTTCAAAAATATTAGTAAGGATTTCAGCATCTATTAAATTATCTTCGTAATTGGAGACTTTTGCTAAATTGTCTTTGTGTAAGAATACACTAATCTTGCATAAAGATAAGCCAGTAATAAAAAGTTTTAAGGAGATAACGTATAGGGCTTTAAACAAATCCATACGACTCTCTTTGTTATCTAACAATGGAATTGAAATTTAAAAAAAATTGCAACATATAGATGGCGTACTGTCGAACATATTATAACTATATATACTAACACACTAAATTTATTATTATTAACACTAAATATAATATCAGTCCAGACAGGGCCCAGTATTTAGAATACAAGAATAAATTTTGTCAACAAACATATTATAGCTTATGAATTTAACTTAAAACTGAATTAATTGTTTTTGTTAAATAAAAAAAAATGTTACCGGAGATCCAATAGTGATATACATCAGTAGCAGAAAGAATCAAAGGAAAGTTTAATTTTATTTAAAAATATCGAAGAGAACTCTCCGGTTGCGTTTGTACATTTAAATCGGAATATATTTAAAGAAAAACCAGTCAGCATTTTATTAAAATATTTTTAAAATTTATCTGACTGTAGATTCTGAGATTAACGCGTTCAAACAAGTAAATAAACAAACTTCACCCTTATATAATAAACTTATGGAACATCAGTCTATTTTATAACGTAAGCTTTCGTTCAGAAAGGATTTTTCGAAATTTGAATTTCAAGGTAATTTGAGGTAACCTTGTGTGAACTTTACCCAAGCAAAGTCAGGAATGGCAGCGTATTTCATACCCGACTGTATATACAAATAATAATCGATAATACGTCACAAACTTTAATTAATATAAAATACGTTAGTATAACTCGATCTTCCTGTCCCATTTTTATTACAAACTTTTTTTTTACTATTTTTTTTTATGTCAAGCCTTGCATCATGAATTAGAACTACCTCCTTGATTCCGTTCCGATGATAATGCTTTAAATGTCGTTTTTGTGGTAACTCCTCGGTGTGATGGAAGGCCTCAACTGTTAACAGCATAGATACAAAATTACGTATATAAAAGCAATTGACCAGATATGATGGATTTTAGTCTTTAATTGTATTATTGAATAAGGATAAATTCAGTACAATACCGACAAGCAGAATCCATAGAATATTAAAGAAGCAAGAAATGAGGCAGGAAATGGACCAACTGACGTTGGTCAAAATTGTTGGAAGAAATCAACAACCGAAGGCATTATACGAATTGTAAAACTATGACCAATCTAAGACTTGGACAATAGTGCTCTTAACAATGGCTCATTCGTACTTCAGACTACAAACGTAGCCGCAATACAAAATATTGATGGCAAAAGAAAGAATAACTGTGTGGGTGTACATATTCAGATATATTTTCTACACATCCCTAAAAATGTTTTTCATAAAACTATTTCAATAAACAATTGTATCCTTATAGACTTACGAATGAAAATCGCGATCACGAATCACGAATGAAAATACAAAATAATACTTCACAGCATAAATTCAATGATGTGTGTACTACACTGTCATAGCTATATAGTATGTTTTTTTTTTTATTGCATAGGTAGGTAGACCACGTAGGAGCGTATGCGCCACGTGATGGTAAAGTCACCAACGCCCATAGACATTGGTAAAGTTTTTTTTTATTCAACAGCAGTTTTATGACTAAAACTCACAAATACAACCCGTACCGACGAATCACGTGATCTTAAATATTAGTTACCTACAAATATGTCCGTTTTACGACGTACACGACAAGTTGGACGTACAGTAAATTGTTCTGCACGAAATCGAAATGTGAAACGTGTTTCTAGTTGCGACATCAACAATTTTGGATTATTTAATCCTCTTTTCACATGCTTTTATTTAGCTTCACTTGTTCGTATACGCATATGTTAGCCCAAGAGCCCACGACGGCCAGACCTTCGTCATATTATAAAAGCTGAAAAATTTTCTATGCATATACCCTATACAGGTAAGACCGACCAGCGACTATCGAGTTTGGGTTGTGGTTACTTTGGCAGGTAACAGGTATTAAAGGTGTATAAAATAGAACCTTACTTTCGTTAAAGTATAAAGCTCAATTTTTTTATATTTTCTTCGGGATAACTTTAGAAATCTCGTCATCCATTGCCGGACACTTATGACAGTTGCTACCCCCTGCCAGACATCCCTAAACCTTAATAAATTATAATTATACTTTCGTCATAGTATAAAAGCTAATTTTTATATATGTTACTTGGGTGCCTATAAAAAAATGTTACTCCAATAGCCGGACAGTTTTAATGGTTTTTACATCTTGCCAGACACATTGAAAGTGCTTAGTCGATTGCGATTTATTAAGATTTCCAATAAAAAAATAATTTTATTTCATTCATAACCATGTTATATAAAATAAAAAAAAATTATTATTATAAAATACAAAAAAAGTATTATTAAAAAAAAAACAAAATATTTAATCGTTTTTCTATGTTTCATCATAGTCGTCGATATTTTCATTTTCATCTTCACTACCCCTCCAGCCGATGGCATCATCGTAGGTATCGAGGACGAGGTTGTTGAGCTATTGTCTTTTGGTACATTGACTGACTTTTTTTTTCACTGTTTTCTGTCGAATTTTCACGTTAAGTATTTTTTCATAAGTCCTGTAAATGCTTTGTAACATTCCCGGTGATAACCACTTTTTGTATACTCATTAGGTAAAATAATGTATTTATATTTAAAGTTTGAAGTCGGTTTTTATTTTGTTAAAATTTTTATTTATTTTTCGATTTTTAGTGAATCTATAGTGCACTAAAATATGACGGAATGTGTGTATATTACAAAAAAGGGAAAGTATCTATATTATAATCAATTTATAAATATACATAAATATTACATGTATATACGAGTACTTATACGTTTTTTATATATATTTATAATTTTCAAAATTGGTCTCAACTTTTAGGAAATGTTCAATTACAAACATATATACTAATACTTACTACATGCATAACTAATATTATAAAGAGCAAAGTTTTGTATTTTTGTTTATTTTTATATTACGATTTTACTCAAAAACTTTATGACCGATTTTAAAAATTCTTTCACCATTTGAAAGCTACATCTTTACTGAGTAACAAAGGCTATATTATAATTTCAAAAAAATTATAGATCCCTACCTAAAATGGAGCAATGTAACCCAAGGTATCAAACTTTTGCCTATTAAAGTCATTACCTAGCGTGCGCTGACGGTATATAAAAAAGTGTTCTATACAATAGTACTACAATTACTTGATCAGAACGATGTTACGGTAGGTGACTGAAAAATCTGGATAGCCTATAAAAGATTCGGCCGAGTATCGTTAATTTACTTCTAAGAATTAAGGAGTTCCGTTACTTTGTCATGGATTCCATAATCAGAATCTAACCAAACTGTCATCAAAATACACTTGAAGTACATTCTTTCCAATAAAAAAAAATCTTCGAAATCGGTTGGTGTGATATTGAGTTATTCGTTCATTTGTACAAGCTTAATGCAAATTTAGACTTATATGGTTTTCTCATGGATACCATTGTCAAAACGGGATTAAAATGAGACCAAATGGAAAGCACCAGCTTTCAAATAAAAAAATCATCAAAATCTATTCACCTAGTCGAAAGTAATGTAAGTATTAACAAAAATACAAAAAAGTAACATGTATAAAATTTAGCTATGACGAAGTTTAGGGGTGTCTGGTAGGGGGTAGCAACTGTCATAAGTGTCCGGCAATGGATGACGAGATTTCTAAAGTTATCCCGAAGAAAATATAAAAAAATTGAGCTTTATACTTTAACGAAAGTAAGGTTCTATTTTATACACCTTTAATACCTGTTACCTGCCAAAGTAACCACAACCCAAACTCGATAGTCGCTGGTCGGTCTTACCTGTATAGGGTATATGCATAGAAAATTTTTCAGCTTTTATAATATGACGAAGGTCTGGCCGTCGTGGGCTCTTGCTCTATGTGGGTCGTACCTTGCATCTGAATTTTAAATAAGTTCCACCCGATTGAGATGACATTTAGCACATTTTGCAAAATTATAAAAAGAAATTCATATATCCAGTGGTCGCCTTTTTTACAAACAAACAGTCTCAACTACAAAGTTTTTGTATCAGTTTTTTAGTTCTTCAAATGTTTTATAAGCGCTTTATTTTATTTGTGCGTAAAAAAAGAACTATCAAAAAAAAAGTAAGTAAATGTCTATTATGTGTTAGTATTGAATCATCACTTCATCTTAATGTATAATATTACTCTTCTATAATGAGAGTCACCAACTAGTGAACTTTATTACCTTTCGTGATTTGTGATAAAAACAACATTTGTGACTTAAATTTTAATAAATTTAAACTAGAATTAAATTCAAAATGTACAACGAAACATTTACTACTAAGGAATATGTACCACGTAACTTTATATAGCACTTAAATGGCTTAATAAAAGAAATACTTATTCTGATAATAATCGAATACTAAAAGTTGGCTTGAAAATAAAAAGTCATTGGAAAACTTAATTCAAACATTTTTTTTTTCTGAATAAAGTTTTCGAGTTTATAATATAAGCTTTATACAAGATTCGCACATATATCATGTGATTACTTTCTAACTTTCTTGTTCCTTATCAACGTTTTATAATATTTGAACTTTCGTCTAACATTTCGATTTTAGGGAGTCAAAAAATTGTGTTATAAGTTTATCAATATTTCCCGTATTTATAAAATGATTGTCACTGATTCTAATAAAATAATCAGTATTACTGTCAAAATACTATTGACATTCAAAGGGGAAATGCTGCTAGCATTCTTGCCACCATTCCACGCGGTCACGACTTGTATAATAATTATTGTTAAATGTTATTTGTAATTAGTTAAGGTTTTAATGTAAATACTATAAATAAAAAGTTTATTTAGTTGGATACCTTATTATGAATAATGTAATTCAAATTATTTTTATAATAAGTGTATATATAAAAATTATAAATAAAGAAACAGAAATATATATTTTTATTTATTAATTATTATATTGAATTGTAACAGTACCTAATATGTACGACAGACTAGTTATGATGTTAGTAGTAGTTGTGATGTAATAATAAAATCCAACTCTAGCAACTTTACAAGATACACTACCTTAAAAACTAACTAACTAAATAATAGCTGATTTGAAGAAATAACACTAAACTTCAACAACATTTAACTTTTACAACTAAATTAATCTAATATAAAAATCTTTTGTTTTATTTTTATCATATCGCACGCTAGTTATGTCATTCACATAAAAAGGTAAGAATAATAAAAAATAATCCAACGATAAATACACGCACAAACAGTCTGATAGAAAATGGCAAAGATTTTTTGTTCGAAGAACAATACAAAATTAAAATTATTAATATATGATACGGCTTATAAGCGATATAGTATTGTTTTATTACAGTCGTATTTTAATTCAATACGTCACAATAAATAAATATATTTATTATTCATATGTTACAATATTTAAGTGAGATTAAGATAACAATGTTATAAAATTTTCCAATGATTATAATATCTTTAGAAAAGGTTTTAATAAAGTATTAATTTGTGAGTTTAATTCATTTTTCATACCGATACATGTTAATCTTTTTTAGGATCAACTGCTAAAAATAATTTTAATTAATGCATATATAGAAAACTAGCGTTTCACACGTGGCTTTGCCTGCGACATAATCAAAATTAATAAAAAGGCCGTAATATGTTAATTGTGATATAGTTTACTTGGTGGTAGAGCTTTGTGCAAGCTCGTCTGGGTAGTTACCACCCACTCACCAGATATTCTACCGCAAAACAACAGTACTTTGTATTGTTGTGTTCCGGTTTGAGTCCGGTGTGAGTGAGACAGTGTAATTACAGGCACGAGGGACATAACGTCTTTGTTTCCAAGGTTGGTGGCGCATTGGCGATGTAAGCGTTAACATTTCTTACAATGCCAATGTCTATGGGCGTTGATGAACACTTACCATCAGGTGGCCCATATGCTAATGCATAATATTTAATTTGTGAAAATATTCAAATAAATAGTAAACTTACGAACGATAATTGATTCCTTGAGTTTTAGAAGTTTTAACCTAGTATAATTTGTGCAATATATCATAACACACGACGGCATTTCCGGTTATTTTGGGTCACTTTTAATTATAATTGTACTCGCTACGTGACGTCTATCCATTGACAATGGTGACATAATACTGTGGTGAAGTGTGGATAGTAATCCTGATTTCGAACTAGTGCTCACGGAGTGCTTGTAACCTATCTACACTTTTTTACTTATAATATCATTGCCGCTATTACATACATATATTATAACGACATAAACACGTGCATTTTTATATCTTTTGGCAGAGTCGACTGATTTTGATGAAATAAAGACTAAACAGTATCCCTGCTCAGGTGGTTTGAGTCCTAAGCATGGTTGCTAGAGAGGGATTCTCTGCCGCGGTCACAGATGGTACCCTCCTGGGAAAGTATAACCAAATTCTGCTCGATCATGTTGTAGTGGGGAGGGGGGATTGTAATTGGGCCTCCGGGACTCTCAAGTACCGAACGAAATGCGGTAGCGTGGCTACCGCTTTACGCCTATTTAAGTGAGAGAGTGGTACTTCCACGGGCGTGCCGGCCCAGCTGCATCCAGAAGGTATGCAGCATGGCACTACCACTAAGGAAATATATCTACTATGATAAATATAAATTAATAAAAAATATGCATATTTAAGCCACAACATAATTAGTTATTATACCTTGGTTTACAAACAGTAAAAAAATACTTTTGATATTTCACTGAAGGGTAATTAATATATCAGTTTTATACAGCGCTGTCCTAAAAGTGAAAAAATATATATTTATTTTCATTATTTCGAGGTTTTTTTCGCGTAGAGCGTGTTTTTCATTTCCAGCTACAATTACATTGCCTGTTAATTAATAACGGTAGCGATTATAAAAACGTTAAACATCAGTAACATTATACTGACATGATTATTATAACTTCACAATAACATAAGTATTATATATTAATAGATAATATTCTATTTCATTCAGATTAAGTGAATGTCTAATTAAACTTTTACATCTTTAATGGCAACTGTAAAAAACACGCGATTGAAGCCGCGGATTCAGCGTGTTTACTTTGCATTACTTAGTTGATTTAGTATATGTTATAGTAGCCTTTAGCTTAAGCCAGTCAGTCCTCAGGTCTGACAAGTCTTAGTCAAAGTCCAAACTAATTGTAAACTTGTGTTGACTAACTTGGACAGTCAAACGCTGAAACTTAATTGTGAAATCGGGATTCGACTAATCAGTACAGTAGATATGTGAATATGTTTAGGCTATTATATATTGAATCCTCATTAGAGTTTTACGCTTTTGTTATAATAGAGATATATGTTTAATTATTTAAAACACTAATGGCCGAATACTGAAACGTCTTTCAAATATGAAGGGGGCTCAAATATTTGAAACGTCTTCGAATTTCAAATTTCGCATACTAAATTTTGAAAAATAATGACATTCCAAGCAATTGAGTCCTAATCATATTTGAATGACGTTTCAGTATTCGGCCGTTAATTGCACAAAAATAAGTATGCACGCATTGTACGTATATAGTTCGTCGGCTGGGGCTACACCATAAGTATAGCAATTTAATATAAAACATAATATGTTTATCGAATGAAGCAGTTTAGAAATATTTTTATCAATATGTAAAAAATACGTGGGGTGTGCGGTAAGATGTGTGAACACAATACAGGCGGATAGATCGCTTGAAACGATACTGTGAGCATTGTAATATTTATTTATATCACATAATACAAACGACATCAGGGGTTCGGGACTTATCTTTTTTATTTTTATAGTATAGGTAGGTGGACGAGCTATAGGCCACCTGATGGATAAGTCACCAACGAACATAGACAAAAAAAACATCGCCAATGCGCCAACATTTTACATAGTGGTAGAGCTTTGTGCAAGCTCGTCTGGGTAGGTACCACCCACTCATCAGATATTCTGCCGCAAAACAGCAGTACTCTGTATTGCTGTGTTCCGGTTTGAAGGGTGAGTGAGCCAGTGTAATTACAGCCACAAGGGACACAACTGTTGTTTTACAGTAGAATATCTGATGAGTGGGTGGTACCTACCCAGACGAATCTACTCTATATACTATATCTACTCGCCCCGTTAACATCATATATAATGAAAGTTGGATTGAAATTTATAACCGCTTTAAATAATTATAATTATTTTCGACGTATTTCAACATGTTCAAATAAGCAACTTTTTAGAGACACGAAGAATAAATTTGCAAAAAAATTACTGTCATAATGAAATCCAATGATTTATACAAATAATTTACGCAAATCTGTGCTAATATTTTTATATAAACATTACACATTACACATGTACACATATGGATATGTATTTAAATACATTATTAGTTTAATTTAAAAATGAATTGGTTGTTATACTTACATATATGTGTATTTAATGTTCGCATTTTCCTAGTAATGATCAGGATCTTTAAATCACGAGTTCCGTGAACGAATAACAACAATAATAAAATAAACACAGTTTAACTTTTTAGAAACTCGTAATTCATTATGGTTCAAGAAATGTATTATGTTATCTTATACTTTTATTAAAAATTTTTATAATTATTATATCATTAAAATATCTAATATAACGCTTTGTCGCTTATGGGTTGTAAAATTGTCTAATCGACTCATAATATATAATCGTGGCTACAATCAACAAATGCTACAGTGACGACGAAACACTAATTTTCTACTCGCTCAAGTATTTTGATAGTATGAGCTATAAACAAAAATTTTAACAAAATAAAAACCGACTTCTAAATAAAAACAAATGCATATGCACTAAAAGGTAAAAAAAATAATTGCGTATTCTTCTACAATTTGATAATAATTAACTTTTTTCTACTCACGACAATGTAGTTACAATTATTGTTATTTTTGAAGTCTGAGAATCGGAGAATGTATGAATATCAAGTAACATGTTTTGATTAAATAGATTTAGTTGGTGGGGTGTTGGGCGGCCATGACATAATCAAATAGTTTTTTCTAGTAATAATTAAATAAACTGTAAGTTTATAGATGTTGTGTTATACCATTCTTCATCATAAAATATGACGGAATGTGTGTATATTAAAAATAGGAGAAGTATCTATATTATAGTCAATATATAAATATACATAAATATAATATGTATATACTTATAATTTTTTTTTATATATTTATAATTTTTAAAATTCGTTTCAACATTTAGGAGATGTTCAATAACAAACATATACACATATATACGTACATATACATATATACTAATACTTACATGTTAACAAATATTATAAAGGGGAAAGATTTGATTTTTTTGTTTGTTTGTTTTTTACGACTAAACTCAAAAACTACGCGACCGATTTTAAAAATTATTTTATCATTAGAAAGCTACATCTTTACCGAATAACATAGGCTATATTATATTTTCAAAAATATTAGAGATCCCTACCTAAAATGGAGCAATGTAACCCAAGGTATCAAACTGTTGCCTATAAAAGTCAATACTTGGCGTGCGCTGCAAAAACTATTGACGGCATATAAAAAAGTGTTCTATACAATAGAACTACAATGACTTGATCATAACGTAGTTACGGTAGGTTACTGAAAAATCTGGATAGCCTATAAAAGATTCGACCGAGTATCGTTAATTTGCTCCTAAGAATTGAAGAGTTCCGTTACTTTGTCATGGATCTAACCAAACTATCATCAAACTACCCATGAAGTACATCATTTCCAATAAAAAAAATGCGTGATATTGAGTTATTCGTCCATTTGTCGCGCATATACTTAATGTAAATTTAGGACTTATATAGTTTTCTCATAGATGCCATTGTCAAAACTGGACCAAATTGAAATGGGACCATACGGGAAGCACAATTTTTAAATTAAAAAAAAATAATCAAAATCGATTCACCCAGTCGAAAGTTCTGAGGTAACAATCACAAAAAAAAACATACAGACGAATTGATAACCTCCCCCTTTTTTGAATTCGAAAAACACAATAAACCACTCCGGCATAATTTAGAAGATACCATAAAAAAGAACACAAAATAAAGACCAGGAAGTACCTAAACACTCGCTTCTATAATGCACATATGAATAATTTACTGTAGCTCTCAAGCCTACACACAGCGTCATGACTCATGAGTGAAGTAGCCAAACATTCTTCAGCTTTTTCAAAGATTGTTAATAGTCTGCTATTAACATATAATTTGCAATCCCATACCAAGTTTACTAGCAACTAGTGGAAAGCAAGCTGATGAGGCTAGTAGCTGGTATTTATTATTTTGTATTTTATTGTACACATAGGCGGATGAGCATTTGATCCACTTGATAGTAAGTGATCACCAACATTGACAATGGCATTGTAAGAAATGTTAACCATCGCTTACATCGCTAATACCCCACCAACCTTGGGATCTAAGATGTAATGTCCTTTGTGCCTACAATTTAAATGTGTTTTTCTTTATATAAATGGATTTACATTATTACTTGATAGATATATATACACCCACATGATAATCAATTTGGTTTCAGACCGGGTCTTTCGACAGAATCTGCTATACTGTGCTTAAAACAAACTGTCAAGTACTATTCCGATCGATGTACACCTGTTTATGCCTGTTTTCTCGATTTATCGAAGGCATTTGACCTGGTTAATTATGATATCCTGTGGCAGAAATTAAAACTTACTGGTATGCCCGATGAAATCAACAGGATCTTTAAATTTTGGTATAATAACCAGGTCAATGTTGTGCGGTGGTCAGAGAGCTACTCAAGGTCGTACAGGTTAGAGTGTGGGGTGAGGCAGGGCGGCTTGACCTCACCTAAGCTGTTCAACCTATATGTAAATGCGCTGATAGATGAGCTCAGTAGTACGCGTGTCGGGTGTCATATAGACGGAGTCTGTCTTAATAACATTAGTTACGCGGACGACATGGTGCTGCTGAGTGCATCTGTCTGTGGGTTATCGAAGATGTTGAGCATTTGTGAAAACTATGCCTATAATCATGGTTTAATCTACAATTGTAAGAAAAGCGAATGCATGGTCTTTCAGGCCAAGGGAAAACCGATGCCTTCAATTGTACCTCCTATTAAATTAAACGGGATTACATTAAAAATAACCGAACGGTATAAATATCTTGGGCATGTGGTATCCTATGACCTGAAAGACGACGCGGATATTGAGAGAGAACGCAGGGCTTTGTCTGTTAGGGCGAACATGATTGTCCGCAGGTTTGCTCGTTGCTCTATGCCAGTCAAAATCACTCTCTTCAGAGCTTACTGTACTTCATTCTACACGAGCAGCCTGTGGGCTAACTACACGCAAAAACAGTATAATGCCCTGCGTGTACAATATAACAATGCCTTCAGGATGCTAATGGGTCTGCCCCGATTCTGTAGTGCGTCGGGGATGTTTGCCGAGGCGCATGTAGACTGTTTTTACACAACTATGCGAAAACGGTGCACATCCCTGTTGCGTAGGGTTCGGGCTAGCTCCAGTGGCGTCCTAAGGGTATTCGTTGACAGGTTCGATTGTTTGTACTTGAACCACTGTTGTAGGATTCATGTGCTGACAAATCGATCCTGTCTTAGGTTAAAGTAGTCTTTAGAATCTACTAACACATAGGCTTAAGTTACTTGTATTACTAACAATATATGATCCATGTTGGTTGAAATAAAGTATATTATTATTATTATTATTATTATTATTTTATCGTGCCTTCTAGTTTTATTTATCACTAGACAGCATCACAATCTAACTATTTTTTGAGAGTATTTTAGTTGCTATTGATGTACTATATTATGTAGCGATAAGGTCACCAAAGTTGCATGCCAGTCTTAATGAGGTTTATCCACGAGACTGCGACCACGCCTTCGAAGAAGAAGAAGAAGAAGGCGTGAAGTGCTCCTTTGGTATAATTGCTATTTGTAGGATTCTTGATTAGTATTCGGCCAGTCTGTCCATAATTGGACTCTAACTGGAATCACCAACGCGTATTCGCTGTTATCAGTGTAAAATCATAATTCATTTGTTTACAGAAATCGGCACTGTTTTGTATAAAATTTAATAATAATAGCGAATGCGACAATCGCAAATAGTAAATGTACACACATTTCAGCTTTAGTCGTTGGTTGGTTTTGCAATAGAAGTTTTACTCAAACATAAAAAATATAAAAAATTTAAACAATATATTTTGAAACAAAGGCATATTTCCGTTTGATAAATCCAAAAAAACGTCATGAAAAAATTAGAAAAGTATGAAAAGCCATTATGATCTATCGATGCTTACAAAAAAATTCATAATACCATGTACCTCTTTTTATTTGTTCAAAACCGAAAAGAATGGAACTTGCAATATATAAAAAAATAAACGAGGTGCAAATTAAATAGTCACGGGTGCAAATAATACCTACAATTTTGCAAATTACCAAAATCACATGATTTACTTTTATAATAACCTAACGTGGCTACATTATAATATATGGTAAATATTATTATGGTTAACACTTCGTCAAGACGTCAATAACGTTTTATTAAAGCTTAATGATAAAGTCAACAGAAATATATGAAATTTAAACATTAATGTTTATTAAAAATACAAGAATTATATTCACTTATCCGTTTTAGATGAAACTTTGATCTGCTAGTTATCTCTTACGTGAACAAATCGATCAACATATTAATAGGACGCGCGCGGACTTTATTGATATATTTTATAGTAGTTTAGTTAATATGAAAGTTATATATATAACCGTTGAAATAATATTACAATTGTTTATGTTTGTTTCTTATAAATATAAGCTATAACAAATATGAATCTAAAACGATATGGTTATTACTTATTAAGCATTACACGTTGCAGTTAAAACCTATTTAAATTTCTGTAGAAAGTCTTGCATAGAAATCGTAACTGGTAATAGAAATCTTTTGAACAATAATGCGTTCCCGTTTTCAAGTACACCTTTTTCTGAGCTCTTTCATAGAGCCCGTGGATTTCAACGCGGGTTGCCCTCAGCTTGTCATTCAAAAGTGTACTATGGAGTTCCTTTTATATCTTCCGCTTCAATTTCGCAGCGCAATTTATATGCACTTTGTAGCCGTGTCCGCTCAAAAGCACCTCGCTAGAGCATTTATTCGTGGAGAGTGCTTCTGTTAAATGTGGTTTTTTCTACTGAAGAAGCGTCTTGATGACGGCGTTCATAGTTAATGAGCAGCCAGTATCCGGTAACTGTTATACAGAAAATTGCCCACTCTTTAAAGACCTACAGTTTGCCAACTTAGCTAGAGCCGGTCTCGCGTGCAAAACGCTTCCGACCATACGTTATTGTTTACTAGCAGAATGACTTTCTTTTAAGAGAATACAGAACGATTGCACGTTACCCAGCATAAGGCTACGTGTCTTTTTAATACGAAGCCAAGAAGTACCCATCAACGTGGAACGCTGTCGTTTAATAGCTTGTTTTGTGTGGAAAATAGCTTTCAGGCTCTCATGACGCTATTTACATTTTGTTTTGATACACGTGCTTGTAATAAATTTGCTTACGTTTCGCAACGCATCAATTACGTATATGATTGCATAACGTCTTGCTCGGCACGAGACATTATTTCAAACAATAATTACAAGGTTTAGCGACACGAAAAACTAAAAATAAAAATCCTATTGAATTTGCGCCAAGTCGGTTGCACAAACATGGACCAGTAATCTACTCGTGTACTATCGGTCTTCACACGTGCTAGTAATTATTAAATATTTTCATTTTGCTGATATTGTACACGTTTAATAAGAAATGTTTTAGTTTTGACAAACGAACAGACAAAACAGAGTTTATATAGCATTTATTATATGTTTCAACTTTAACGATTTTGTTGAATAATACTCAGTCAATTATTTTCAAACATCACTTTATGCATGTATACATTCTTATTCATTATTCGACGGCTAGTGATTAATGTGTTTTCTATTACATCAATTGAGACCAATGGCGCATGCGTGAACTTGTATTATGAATGACACTGTAACTGAGACCACACGGGTGTATAGTGAAGACAAAATTGCCGATTGTTTACAAGATATGTCGCACTCTCGGTAAATCGGCGCGATACTTGCATGAAGATAACAAAGAAGAGCATAAAATGGCAACTGATTTCCCAGAAATTGGTAAGTTTTAGTAAAATTAAAACTTAAATTTTATATTTTTAATCTGTAATTTAATTATTTAGACAAAAAAATTAAACATATATAAATTTTATAATATGCATTTCATTTTTAGATCACAATAAAATTAA
Organism: Nymphalis c-album; assembly: GCA_963151315.1. NCBI lineage: Eukaryota > Metazoa > Arthropoda > Insecta > Lepidoptera > Nymphalidae > Nymphalis > Nymphalis c-album. The sequence continues at coordinate 8,275,912 of OY720590.1, read as the reverse complement.
AAAAAACAGACTAACAGTCACATTCGAAATGAACTTCTCCAAAACGTGAGTAAGTACAAATTATATTTTAATAATAGTAATAGGAATATTTAATAACAGTGGAAGGCAATAATTTTATCCATATTAAAATTATCGACAAGTAAATTTTGTTTTTTCTGTTACGCATTTTTAGGATCTTAACGCGCCTGTATGCGCGTGTGTACCAAGTACACAGGGCACCTAATATTCATTAATAATATTTGAAAAAAAATATATATAAATAAATATAAAGTTGTTCTTAAGAGTCGGCACTAGGATATCTTTGCAAATCGAAGGTCAGGATTTGGAAAGAACTATATAGAAAGCGATGCTCCACAACCTTGAAATAAATCACACAATCACACATCGCGTGTCACATTTCATTCAAATAATCACTTTAGATTTTGTATATATTCGTTGATATATTTTACAGTACTTAATAACAAAATATTTTTTTTAATTCGCAAATCATTGAAGTTATAAAAGTTGCCCTAAAACATTTAAATAAATAATGATCGTCAATATTGAATTTATTTTGTTAAATTAAAATAAATTTATCTAGTTAATTTATGAAAGAAAACGGTATCACAATAAAACCTTTTTGGAAGCATGTTTTGGTGAGTTTGTTCATATTTTTCCACGATTCACAACAAAAGCTCCGAATCCGCTGATATTATAGACACTTTAATGTGATCACCTCATAAATTCTAAGTCACATTGCTACATTTTTAAGCTATTGACTATCATGCTCTAAAGTTTCCTTGTCTTCCGGCTAATCCAATTTAAGAATTAAAACAAACAAACACTACCTGAGTATTAGTACTATTAAATTTATATTTTAAATACCCACGCATAACCACTCTTACGAAGATTCTGCGTTGGTAAATTATTATAAGCCTTGGATTACTATTGTAATTTTAAAACTTCATTTTTACTGAGCGCCTAGTTAATATTAAGAACTGAATCTTGAATAACAGTTAATACTGCTCTTTTTAAATAATACGGTAAACAAAGGCGATAACGCGCATCCAGGCTGGTAACCGGTTTTCAAACAGATGCCGCTACACACGCTACAATTGCCAACAATAGAATAAGTGATAACAATTCGCGAAATACAATAAATATTCGCGCTTATATTAAAGAACATACATATAATCGAGTCGTAATAAATAAATTAATAAAAAAAAAGGTTTCAACGAATATCTGGCGCTTGCCTTAGCGTAATTAATTTGTAGGACATGTTGATTTCCCGCCATAAGTATGTCGAATGAAAAAAAATTTGTTTATTTCAGAAACCGCGTGCAAAAAAATGAATGGAAAAATAGTTGTCTTCAAAACATGTCTTCAATGTTACCTTCAGTTTCAGAACTTAAACAATACATATCAGTCGTTATATGTGGTAAGTTGTTATTTTTTTTATTTATTATTGTTATTAGATTTTTTTATTTAATTAAATAATAACTCTTACAAGTTTTCATTGAACCTTGAACTTTCTAACAGATTGTGTTACTTAACATTCGCGATCTATATTGTCTAATTTGGTTTGATCAGCTCGTGATAGCGATCACGGCAGATGCAACTGCTTGCAAAAAATCAAGCACAAATAAAAAATATTGTCGTAAAAATCTGAAGAAGATACAATAGACTTATATCGGATGCTCAAACATTAACTAACTTAAAATTAAAATAAAAGTAAAAATGTAACAGAAACTCACCATAATATTTTGTATGTTTATTTTATAAAAGATTAATCACGACGAAATACGATAAGACAATGTTATTTATATTGTACGAAGGCGGCGTAGTCAGTATTAATTACTCAATGGACACGAAATACGTCACAATGTTCATTATTTTCGTGTTATATATGAAGAGTATATTTATTAATATTAATTGTGTCGCATGTAATAATCACTTTTGTTACAGGGATATTATTATGGGGAACATCTTGGTTTGTATTTAAAGAAACAGTCCTACCCGGATCTGATATTTTTACCATGATAATTCTAGTTGCAATTGGATATGTCTTCGGGCAAACGCTAGAAAGATATACAACAATTAACCCTGTTGTTGGGATGACTCTAGTAGGTGCTCTGTGTCGGACCTTCAGTCCGAAAAATTTTCTGGATAACCCTTCAGCAAATGTTATTGATTTTCATCTCAGGTAAACAATATAGATACGATTAAATATTTCTTATAAAGATTTTATCCGACAACCCAATTTAATAAAAACTATATAAATATACAGCAAATAACAGTATCATTTATCGATATGAATTTTACTTAATTATAATAGTGTTATACTGATAATCGCTTGTGAACTACATTTTTTAAATAAAACGATATTTAATTTAAGTACCTACACTATATACACATGTTCAATTATGGCAACACGAATCTTAATATCGTGTGCAAGCATTAGTTCCTATAAATCAATTTTTGTTACTAATCCAGATCAGATAAAAAGTGATATTCGATTAAAAACATAATATGCATTAATTACAAATAAAAGAATTAATTTCATTAATTAATTGCGATTCAAAGGGGAAATGCTGCTAGCATTCTTGCCACCATTCCACGCGGTCACGACTTGTATAATAATTATTTTTAAATGTTATTTGTTTTTAGTTAATGTTTTAATTAAGTAAAAAATAATTAAGAGTAAAATTACTAATTAATATCTATGCACGTAAGATGCGTCATTCGTTCTTCTTCGTCTTCGTTTAAGCACTAACATTGTTCTCTGCCCATCAAAAGAGCTTTTCTACAATAACGTTTACTAACAGTGACCGCATGTTAGTAGCACCACGACAAATCGACAGTTTTATATAATATATTATATCGCATATAATTTTTTCTTTATGGTTTAATACAGTATGTAAATAATCGATATTTTATATAACAAATGCTTTAATCGCACCATCCGACAGCGACGCGAAGCTACGGTCGCGCTAGTCAAAGTTGCATTTCTTTACGACGCTAGCGATTTTTTATTAAAACTTAAAGGTTTTGAAGTAAAGAATTATTATATTATAATACTATACAAAAAACACAACATTAAATATATTGATAAATTTAAACATCTAGAACGATTGGAAATATTTTAAATGAAATGAGTTATGGGTAGCGTTATTCTTGCAAATTACATAAGAAATAGATAGTTTTACTTACATTTATAGAAGCAAACGCACGATTGCGTCACGACTTAAATCATTCGATAGAAGATCAGTGAAAGGTCTCGCTGATCGATAGTCACTAACGTCAAGGTATGTCAACAAAGCTACGACAGTGTCAGGGTGGCTAACGTTAACGTCGCACCACGGGTGACTGACAGCGTTAGTGATCGAGTAACGCCCTCGTTGATCTAATGGCTGTAAAACAACTTACTGGATTTTTCTTTGAAACACTAGTGTTGACCCTCAGAAAACACATGTGCACTAAAATATCTCCAACGAAATTGGCTTTTTTCCGTGGGAATGGCCACCGTAGCTGAAATCGATCATATTCATCAGTAACGTTACACCAATATCGGCTCGTGGAGAACTTTACAACTTATAATTTTTTTCCATAACATTGAACATGACTGACTGATTGTTATTTATTATTATCGTTGGCAGCGATAAAAAAAAATCAACTTATTATCATTATTTTTAACCGACTTCAAAAAAAGGAGGTGGTTATCAATTCGTCTATGTTTTTTTTGACGTGACAACGTCTTATAAATTGGTTTGCCGGGTGACACTTCAAAAAACTGCGTTACGCTCCGCTCACGTTATGCGCTCACAATGAGAGCGAGTGAGAGGCACGCGTCCCTTCCACTCGGGCATGGTTAGCCCGCCTAAGAGCGAGAGAGACAGACATAAAAAATAAAATTTTGTTAATATGAAATTCAGTGCGAGATTGTTTGTATAAATTAATGTTTTAAATATAATTCTTTGTATAAATAAATGTTTTAAATTGTTACTATTATTTCATCCTTCTTCCTACTATACGAATGAATATTCACATTAAAATTATTTTACCACTCAAAGTCGTTGTCACGTAAAACTTTCGCCCGTATACCGACTTTACAGGCAACCAATATTTTTTTTATTATTTTATTTTTTATGTTTGTTACCTCATAACTTTGGACTGGGTGAATCGATTTTGATGATTTTTTTTTTTATTTGAAAGCTGGTGCTTCCCATGTGGTCAGTCAAGGTAACACTTTAATGTACCTAGCAATAATAATACGGGAATCCTTTAAAACAAACAAAAACTTACGCGTGCGAAACAAGCACATCTCAACTATAACTATGTATGTAGTTATAAACCCACCTTTGCTGACATCGACTCCAAAAATAACAATAATTGTAACTACATTATCAACCACACAACACAATCGTACCAACATATTGATGAGTAGAAAATAGTAAGTTAATTATCAAATTATAGAAGAATACGCAATTTTTTTTTACAATTTAGTGCATATTAATTTGTTTTTTTTCTTTGAAGTCGGTTTTTGTTTTGTTAAAATTGTTGTTTATATTAAGTCTTAAGATGGATATAAGAATAAACGCCACCGTCTGTTGAACGATATATTTCTTTATTAAGAATAAATAGTATAAAATACTAGAAATAACTGATGTTTTTTTCGAGTGACATTTAACTACATTTATTGATAAAGGTTTATTTTATTGATTATTAAATAAAATCACGATCTTTTGAATTAAAAAACGAACGCGCTTTCGTTAATCCTATTAAAGTTTGTAGTTGAATCGAAATAAAAGTCATATTAAATATTTATTTCAGCACTGCATTTGGGATGGTGCAAGTAAATATTTCGTTATTGAAACTAGGCATTTATCAGAAAATTTTGAAGTAATGATTGCAACTTTTAAAAATTTAGCGTTTCTGAAGTATCACTCCTACCTTTAATTTTGATTTGTATGCAATATTTATAACCAAACCAATGAATTGAATAAAATTATCCTATATGTGAAATATCGAGAATCAATCAATCAATTTTTCAGGCGTATTTATCCAGTTATAATTTTAACAAAGGGTCCGCTTTCATGGAACTGGATTTATATAAAGAGAAATTCGGTAAAGGTTTTCACACTGGCAACACTCCCCTGGATTATCGAGTGTTTGACGACGGCGTTTCTCACTCACGCACTTTTCGGGTTTCCTTGGTACTGGGGTAAGTGGGATTTTTACAAAGAATATGAATCTTGAAAATATGATCGAATAGTTAAAAAATAATGTAAAATGAGACTGGAAAATATATGTTTTATACTTTTATTCTATTTAGTTGAAAAAAAATTAGTTCTTAGATGTCACACTGAATACATGCGTTACCTATGACTCTTCCAATTAAAAAGATAATGGATATACATACTCGATAAGCACTTTAAAATTTCTTCCGACACATGCAAGTTTCCTCACGATGTTTTTCTCTCTACTGAACACAGGACGATTTGTAAAAGCAAATTTAGTCAATGGTCCATTCAAATTGTAGTGTAATATTTCATTGCGGCATACTTAGTTCATATCCATAAATACATTGTTGTTTACTTGAAACAGGTATACACCTTGGAGCCATATTATCATCAGTATCGCCAGCAGTTATAGTTCCTACAACCATACAACTCAGTTCAAAAGGATTTGGTGTGAAGAACCAAATAGCACTATTGGTTGCAAATGCCGGTGGCTTAGATACAGCGTTTACCGAGGGCATGTTTGGAGTTATCAACGGCGCTATATTCTCTCAATCGCCGCCCATATACCGCATCGTTAAGGTAATATTCAATATCGCTCTTAGTTTTAATACTCTTAAGTACTTTGAATGTTGGCCTGGCGTTTATGGGCTAAGTAGTAATAGGATGTTATCAGTAGTCAGATAGTCTTTAATGCGTTTAATACAATCTCGTGAAACCGACCTCGATTAAAATTCCCGTCATCCTCGTCTGGCGATGAGGAAATCGAATTAAATGGAAAAGCAATTTTTACTACATTTTATGTTTATGCCTACAACACAAACAGTTTATAAAAATTTGAACATATCGCAAAAGATTACGCTATCACACAAACAAGTAGCTAATCAGCAGACAGCCTAGACATTGAATTTACCAAATTACGTCATAAAGTTAATTCATTTAAAAATATCATCCAATTAACTATTAATAAACAATTGAATTACTAATAAACAATTATAAAAGTTTAATAATATATAATTCGTTGTTAACCTTTAACTATCGCGATGACAGACAGCGACGCATTTCAATGTATGAGTACCTATATATTAATATTATGTCAATCATTGCGCCATCACGGCTGGATATGCATTGTAAAAGCATTTACTTAATAGTCCTGTAAATAACAGCATAATGTTACAATTATCGTGTTCGGTGTGGTAATAATTAAAGCGAACAGAAAAGATAAATATTTACTGAAAGACTTATGATTGTACGTCACATTTTCTAACAATATTATTTGCTTGTAATAATCACGTTTACGGAAGCTATTCGTTTTATATGTATGGATCTTCTTTGATTCCGTAAAAAAAAAATTATGACCCAAAACATTAATAAGGCGTATTAGATTCATTTTAGGCATTTATATCCCTTAAACATAAGCAAATATATTTCATAAAATAATCAAACTCTTCTTTCTTTTTTTATTTAAATTCACGTGTAATATTTTTCGCAACAATTTTTTCTTCCATGTAAATCATGAATCAATAAAACATTTTTTGTTAATACAACTTTATTTTTTCGTTAGCAATTTAGAATCTAACATCAGCAATAGATATCAATTTGTGCAATAAATTGAAACCAACAATAAAATTGCACAATAATAGAGGCTAATAAATTTTAATACACAAAAACGGAGACGACAATTATCTATAACCTAAACCATTAATAAATTTTATTAACTCTTTTATTCCCTTGATTATATATTTCCCAGTTTATTTATAATCATTCCGTTTCCGAGTTTGGCCCTTTACGAATAAAATAAATCATGAAATATTATGCTGTGTTCTTTAAAATGTTAAACTCTGCTACATTATTGTGACAGGCGCTGCTTGCAATTTTCATCGGCATCGGGTTGGGTGTCACGTGGGGGCTGTTGGCGGATTTTCTGCCCGACCACAGTGATTTTTATGCACCAACAATTCGAAGTCTTCATATTTTTGCTGGTGGTATCTTTATCACGTACGCGGGCGGATACCTCAGTTGGGGTGGTGTATGTAAGTTGAAAGGACAAATTGAAAACCGTAGAACAAATGAAAGATTAGAAATGGCATGGCACTTTAACAACTTGAATAAGTGACAATTTAATAATATTCCTCAAATTCCTATTTCTAACAGTTTTTAGAGATCGTAAGGAATTTTATTGAAATAATATCCATATTACTTTATAGCTGAAGACTGTAAACGCTGACTCGCACAGAAACGCTTTATTATAGTCATAAGCATTAAAGTCCATATTTATTGCACGCATTTTGAGGTAAAACAAACACGCTTAAATACTTGGGTTATTAGCTAGATAATAATATCCGCGACTTTGTGGACGAGTTGTGGGGAGCAACTTCGTTAGCATACATTGTTATTACTTTAAGTTTTAATTATAGCAAGTCATACACTTACAAGGAATCCGTATTTATTATTACTAAATTACATATTTTTTTTAAAAAATAGGTAGGCGGAGGGGCAAGTGGACCACCTGATGGTAAGTGGTCACTAAAACCCATAGTCATTGGCGCTGTGAGAAATATTAACCATCACAATTCCAATGCGCTACCAACGTCAGGAACTAAGATATTATGTTGTGAAAAAATACATTAAAATTTACCTAATATTTTGCCCTACCTTATATCTCTACCTAATACCCTATCATACACTGTTCATAATTAATTTTAAATAAATAAACGTTTTTAACACCATTAATTACGTTTTGCTGTTATGGATAAAATAAATAAACAGATTATATATTAACTACCTAACGCCTGGCACGTGTTGCAATACCTCTTTAGTTGTTTACGTAATATAATACGATATCGATAAAAATAATAGTGAATCAATTAAAGTATTCAATAAATAAATTAAACTTGCTCACAAATGAAGTCGACTATTTAAAATATACTTCAATAACCGACGATTATAACGACCACAAATATATAAAAACAAGTTTTCTTTTAGAGCAAAGAATTATTCAACTGCACTTACTTATCTACAATTTGTTCGTAATATTATGCGCTAACAAGACTCGATAAGAGTAAACAACACGTTACGTTTGCAAAACTAAGACTATATATCTGACAAAAACCTAATTCGCCTTCCTTGGTGAATCCAGGTGTCCGGAGTACAACCTACGTGTCTAGTTTCTAAATGACCATATTCAGAACGGTGTAGTTTGTGAGAAATAGTTTTACCACTCAGACATGCATACTTTATTAAAAATAATTTAAAAACGAGATTTATTTTACATATACAACTTCGTCGTTCGTGTAATAAAAACATTTAAAATCATTATTAATAAATTACATAAATATGAAAATAGTAGGTATAAAAACTTGACTCATGCACTGTGGATTCAATTTCGCTTATACGTTGTAAATTTAAACAGTTTACGAAATCATTTAAATTTTTAAGTCATCGATATTTGTTTATGTAAGTTTTTGAATGTAAAATTTAATATTAAAAGATTTGCATGTAAATACAATCATGCTGATTCGTGGAATTTGTAATGATATACATACTTCAATTGAAATTTCTTTCTGAAATTATATTCCAGATGTTTGATAGATACCAGTTGGTTATAAAACTACATTACATCCTCTGTGAACTTCATTCTACATCAGCGAACACGACCAAAATACTTCGTTTGAGAATTTATTACCAAAATTGATTATTATTTAGGCTAAATCCTCAAATCAAGAGTTGTCAACGTACTTTACTAAAATTTTCGTCGTGTTTTAAATATAAGAATCTTTGATTGTTCTTGATATTTGCCTTTTTTTCCGCTGTGGAAATGCATTTACGCATACCCCCCGCAAGATGAAAGGCGGGGGGTATGTGGGTCTCAACGACTGGAGTGCAAGGCCGTGATACCCACTAAAACCACAGCGTATACTTCCACGCCTTTAGGGGGGTGCCAAGGGGTCGCGTGAGCATTCTACCATGACACCCCGATCTTGATATTTGCCTCAGTTATTTGAACTATGACAAAACAATATCAATGCTGCGTATGATTTTGTTGATGTTACAAAAATAAACTGTGTATCATAACTTGAAGATACATAAATGAAAAACATATTGCACGTAAACATCACATAAATTCTGTTGCAAAAGCCGGATAAGCAGCCACGAGTGTAATCCTGCAAGGTTTGTTTAAAAATATTAAAAAAGAACACAAAAATGAATTTAGTGAAGCGCACAGACTTTGCTATGAAACATTTTAACTCTCTAACAATTTTTTTTTAAAAAAATACATAAGTAACATTACCATTACACTGTATTTACATCTTAATACTTATATTATAATTAATGCTAACTAAAGTGAGTTTCTTTATTTACTTGTTTGTTAGTTTGTTACGCTTTCACTACACAACATCTGGAGACAGCGACAAGTCGGAAATGATCTTAACACATTTATATTCCTTAATTATATCATATATATAATCAATTTACCACCTTCAAGTGCGACTATTAAAAACCGTAGTACCGTATAAGATTAAAAGTAAGTGCAAAAGTAATTATCATGAACTATTCTCTTATTGTGGAATCATGCCGATACACGATAAAATTAAACATACATTGTTAATGCAAAACTACTTTAAGCATGACTTACAAAAATTGACTGATATCCCAATAAGAACACGAAATGTATCAAACTCGAAACTAATTGTTCCCCGGTGTAATAATACTTACGGTAGGCAGACTTTAGAATATCTTATACCAACATTGTTGAATAGCCTGCCTTACAACTTAAAACAGGAAATAAATATAAAAAACATTAAGAAAAAACTCGATTTATATTTTGCAAATATAAAATAATTAATTAATAAAGTCATGGAACAGCTGTATATGCTATACCTACTAAATGATGTTGTTCTAAGCCGGTCATCGCGATAATCCACTTATCGCTATTTTATGAAAAAAATCATAAACAAGTCATTGTTACACTACTTGTTTGCTATGTACCTACTTTTTGTTTGTTTTATTTTTTATCTTTAATTATTGTATAGTTTTAAGTATATTAGTGTTGACAACGAACACCGATGTACGGATAAATCCAATAGGGTTTTTGTTACATCGTTCTTATATAGTTATAGAATAAATAAATGTATATATAAATAAATAAATAAATATAAAAAATAATTTACAAATACATAAATATTGCACGAAATAATTCAAATAAAGAATAACCTCAATAAATGTTATCAACATATAAAAAAATATATTTTGTTTCTTGTATTGTAATTATTTATTACGTATTTAATTATTACGACATTTTAATACTTTATCTAGACACCGTCACATTTAGGACGAGTGCGATACTTCTTAATACTCATTGCAATATTCCTTAATCGGCCTTCATTTCAATTACACCCAATCAACTGAATTATTTTATGCGCGCGAGTTTCAAGCTGTTTAATTCCTGAAGTTCCTTTAATTAAACTCGAAATAACCGCTTTGTTCTGAAAACAACCGTGAACGTTGAGAGGATTAACATTTATCTGATGGAACAATATAACAATTAAAATATTCAATAAATATGCATACAAAAATATAATGTTTATATTAAATAGTTAATAAAATCCGATCGAAAATAAAGGTTTATTTTATGGATTTCAGTTTTAAAAATTTGGACATTTCAATTTTATCAAACAATTCCATTAAAATATCATACAGCTTAATATCCAATATCATGTTTTTAAAAATTATATTATTATTATCACTTTTGTTAAGCTGGCGTAGCAATTATGGTGTGCGCGGGGGCAGCAGCTACAAGATGGGCGCGACGCGATTGGCCAATTAACGACAATCCCGTCTCTGAAGTTTATAAACTACTGTGGAGAATTTTTGAACCGATGCTGTTTACCCTGAGTGGCTACTTTTTGGAGGTATTTATTTGGATTTTACTCTTTACTTAAATTTTATAATAAATAAACGGAAATTAAAGAGTAGTTATGTAACTAAAGATAAAATAAAACACCATCTCTAAACTCGTCATAATTAAACAAAAATGTATTGTAACTCTTCTATGAAAATATATTATCTTTTCAGTGAGAGATGAATATTGAATACATGAATATAGTCTATTATAATGATGTTACGAACGCGCAGATACATAATTGGTTTATGTTTCGTTGATGCACTACACCGCTTACGGCTATTTCACACTGGCGAATTGATGATTGACGAAGTGGCGCCATTAAGGCGAACGTGCAATGAACCCACAACAAACGTTTTCAAGTGTAAAGATTTTATTACGAATTCTCGATCCTTGAACCTTTACCATTAACCATATCTATACTTAATTACCTAGGTATACCAAAAAATATTACCGAAATTTTAAATATGTTTCCATTTTTAAAATGTACATCGGTGTGGTTCCTATGAAGTTTACATTTGAAATAAGTATGAAACAAAAGAAAACCAATTCGTTATGATATCCCATTTATATTATTTATATAAAATATAAAACAAAATAACACTCATAAAAATTAATATTATCCGTTTAAAATACAAAACTGATAATATACACACAGACTACAATGACATGCGGTACATAGACTTATTTTCAGCGCGCAGCTAAACCGCCATGAGTATGACTCCTTATCGTCTCACTAACATTTTTCGCTAGTGTGAAACGAACATTATACTAAAATTGATGTACGTAGTGCTCTAAATAAACACAGTGTCAGAGATAGCACAAAGTCCAATTTGTCGCAGACATTGTGTCGGCTACCCGTTTATATACGTATATAATTTACTAACTAAAACTAATGATATTATTTAAGTTTACCGAAAACAACGGCTATATTCATCTCTAAATATTATAGTATAAAACTTATTCATTCTCTCTTTCTCTCTCTGTATCTCTGGTTACTTCTTCTAAATCATGCAAAGAATTTTAACGATACAATTCTTAACTAATAATAAGAGCCATAAACGAGATGTTTTCGTAAATAAATGTTTAAATATTTTGTACAAAATGACAGAAATTCAAGTAACTCTTTTCGTTCGCTTACATAGCTAAACCTGGCTAAGCCATAGGATATTAACTGACACAATATACTAAAAAATTGAAGGTCTTAAAAAGGCCAAAGTTTGCTTTACTAAGAAAACGGCTACATTTATAAATTATTATAAAAAAATAAATAAGATAGTCTGAAAATGTCGCCCTGTTGGCCCTTCCCACCAAATATCCATTTATCAATGGACGTATTATCTAACATATAAGCTATGCCATCATCAAATAACAGATGAGGGGGTATATGTATATTTCTAATAACGTATCTATTTCTATTTTTATTCCGTACTATATCTATTTAACGTAAAAATATTATTATTAAAAATATTATTAGGAAATAGAATGAAAATATTTAGGCTAAATTATTATATTCTATATTTATTTATATACATATGTAATCAAACTTTTTAATTCCACAGGTATCAGAAATTACACTGAAGGATTTCGGGTTGATAGTGGCCTGCATATTTTCAGCACTTATCATAAGAATGCTTACCGCCTTCTTAGTCGCAGTCGTTAATGGATTATCTTTAAAAGAAAGTCTTTTTATTGCTATAACTTGGACACCTAAAGCCATTGTCGAGGTATGTACATACTTGCTAACAAATAATATATACACATTCATTTATCATTTATACACACATTATAATTGTATTAACGTTAATTCTATATATAGATCGTTTGGTGTCCAAGGTTTTCCTACAAATATACCTACGATGCATTTTACAAACTGCGTCTAATCGTTTCGGTGCTCGTAGCACGCGATGGTAATTAATCATTAAACTAAAGTTACATTTAATAAATGCCCGTCCGTTTCAAAGAAATATGAAGTGTTTACATCACCGATACTAATACAACACTCGAACGGCCTTTTCGTTAACGACTTTTAACTAGTTCGGGCTCGCCAGTGGTCTCCAATTTAATTTACTTACGAGCCGCATGTCAGTAATTTGGGAAAGAGCTGCCTCTCAAACATCTGCAGACGCTTAAAATATAAATTCTATATGAATATTCAAACATTTTATTAAGAGATTTTATCTTTAACTCAGTATCACTCCAGTATCATTTCCTTTAAGGATATAATTAAAAATTAAATTAAATTTATAAAATTTTTCAATTAAATTAAATTTAATGAAGAATATGATCATAATCGTTTTTTAGTTTATCTCTTACACAAACACTCGATTAAAAGATTAATAGCAATGACATCGATTTATTTATAAAATATTATAATTAAATATAATTAATTCGATTATTTTATTAAGTCATGGAAGATATTTATTGCAATGAGAAACTTATTTACAAACATTCGTAGCAAGTTTGAGCATTTGTATTATTCGTTGGATGTAGACATTGTTACTCTACATACAATCTCTGAAGTATAAGAACAATCTGCCCCTTACATGACATCGTTTAACGTAAGCCGTGTAGATTTAAATTATATCCTGAAAATATAATAGATTGAATTATTTCTTAATTTTAAATATGGCAAATGAACCACCTGAGTTAGTCCTAAGGGCGGCTATAGGCATTGGCATTGTAGGAAACATTAATCATCCCTTACGTCAGCAATGCGCTACCAACTAGGAGAACTAAGATTTTATGTCACTTGTATCTTAACCTGTATTTGCACTGGCTCAATTACCCTTCAAAATCCAAAAAACAACATCACTTGGTATTACTCCATAGCGGGTTTGCATAAAGCTTACCAACAAATAAAATTCAGAATTCATACTAGTAACACGTGCATCTTACGTGTTTCAAATGAAACATAGAAGTGCAAATTCGAGAAAATTAAGTAGTAACAATTGGTATTAAATTGCAATCTCGATTGTCTAAGAAATACAGCAATTCTTTACAATTTTTATCTTATCACAATCGAAGCTCATTGTATATAAAAGTTTTTATTAAACATAATTACTGTTATTGTATTCATTCGAAGACTCGGCTACATTTAGCCTGTTATCAATTATAGATACGGGGAAATGACGCGAAGTTACTGCATAGATTTTTATCGCCTTAGTGATATCTGAACAGAGTTTCAATAAACGGCGCACACTTTATCTTAATGTGACGTCATAAATACAAAAAATATATAAAACTCTTTTGTTTGTTAATCGCAATTTATGAATGTAGATTAAACATCCAGTAATCTTTGGGTTTAGTCTGTAAATTCAGATAATATGTTGCATTGTGTAGATACTTTGGGAACATCTGCTCCCTGAGTAATGCATACAATACAGTATAAAGTTTTGTAAGTTATGTATCAACATATTGGAATGAATATTACTTTCATGAGTAAAGATTACTGTAATTTAATATGTTTTGTGATTTTTTTGACTTGCTATTTATTTGTATAGTAAATATTTCTAACTTTTTTTAAGTGAGATATTTTATATTCGATTACATAATAATAAAAATTATATTTAATTTATATGAATAATTTGTGTGAATATTATCTTAATATCGACATGGAGGTATTTCTAGTTTACGTAACTATTGACTGGTAGAAAAAACCTTCAGAAATAGTCTTCCTTTTAATAAATACTAACCAATTTCGTCGATATTTATTAAATAAATAAATAAAATTCCGATGCCGCGCATTATCTATTTTATAGTACTATGCCAGAACGCAACCAATAAATGCTGTATAGTTTCAATTCAATTAAACACACGGCACAAATACGAAGAAAACTCCAAGTACCATCCAACCATCACACATGCTACCGTTAATCAGATTATTGTGTTCCAGTCTTAAGGGTGAGGTGAGCCAGTGTAACTATAGGCACAAAGTACATAACATCTTTATTCCCAACGATTACGCAATTTATATGTAAATAAAAGTAAAAACAATTTACATTACCAACGTCTAAGAGCGTTACCACTTACCATCAAGTGACTCATTTGCCAGTTAAAAGAAACAAGCATTGTTTTTTATATACAATGAGACTTAATAATGTTTTTGTAAGCATACTACCTGTGTTACAAAATTAAGGCTAGGCTTATTACCCATAAAACTGTTATCTTTATTCTTGCGCTTGAATCCTTGGATCTAAGGAGGTTAAATACTGAGACATATAGTCAGAACGAAGAATATAATTCTCGTATAAATACAAACACTACAACGTAAGAGATAATATTTAATTTGACTTTTGTTAATAGTACTGCATAATCACTGTTATGGCTTAGTTATGTTAAAACAGAACATTATTGCAGAGTTTATTAGTGAATAAAATATATAATAAACTTCCGTTTAAAGTTATTATATTCAATATATATATATCGAGTGATGCTATGTCTTACGGTGTATAATTTTGTATATGTTTTGACCATTTAAATTAAAATGTAAATATAAAATAATAATATTTTTATTACAGGCAGTGTTAGTCCGAGTGGCAACAGATTCTTTATGGACAGAAGGCGCCACGGCTCAAGATATGTGGATCGCCAAACAACATTCGAATATGATTGTTATTGCTATTCTGATAACGTCTACATTAGGTTCCATATTAACTACCGTTTTGGGTCCCATTTTACTTTCTAATGATGCAAAAGTTGTTCCAGAAGGTGAGTTTCGAACCAATATTATGCGTCCTGGATAATATTTAAAGCTTTTTAATTGCAAATTTAAACTTCCGTTAAGAACTTTAACTGGTTTTTACCGATATTATTGTTTTAATCGTTTAACTTTAATTATTTCGAAATAATTTTGCCCTCGTTTTATTTAAATTATAGTAAAATATGGAACAGACCGTTTTTAAGTTAAAGTTTTTAAAAATACTTTGTATGTAAATTGTAGTTTTACTAAAGGAATATCCTATTTCCTTGTTACAGATCTCTTTCAGCCGCAAACGCGGTCTGTGCCGCAACACTCCGATTTTGTTAGAGAAAATAATACCCTAGATACCTTACAATACATAGACGCGCAATAAAATGTTAAAAATGAGAGACATTTTTATTTATCTCGGAATAAATTTAATATTTCTTACATTTTTAGAAACAGTGTATTACAAAACAAATATCGTTACATTTTTCAAAGAATGATATTTCATAAACTGGAACAACACTTAATAAACCAGTTAAGTGAGAGTTCCATTCGTATCTTGTTTCTCAGTGCTAAGTAATAATGATTTTGAAAGTAAATAATTGCCCCATACAATTTAGTGCTTTGTTTTATTAAATTAATTATGAAAAACTATCTATAGTTTATAGAATGTAAAATATAAAAAAAAATATTTAAAATGAAATGAATCTCTATTCTAATTTATAAAAATATTTGTTTAAATTAATAAAACAAATATTTTTAATTACATTAATATTTGTTTAAATATATATATCGCATTGATCTCGTGTTCCTAAAATAAACCGTTAAAAAACTCAGTTAAATGTAATCGGTAGGCTAATGCTTATTTTATTATTTATTTATTGCTATTGGATCGCTAACAAGATTAAGCAACTTTCTGCCTACTCCGTCTATAGTCAGGCTATCACAGTCATTCCTTCTACAGACTCTCGGCTATTCTGACAAGAGTTAAATACATTTAATGAAGAGCAATTTAATATACTAAATATAAATGATCCTCTGCCCAATGTTAGTCTGGAAGAAATCACATATTTATCGATAAGGCCAACTGTTGCACTTAACATTCCAATAATCTATTACTATGTAACTGTGTGTAAACAATATGTTTTGTTAATTGGATTGCAATAAAGAATAAATAAACAAATACGTATTTTCTATTTTAAGCATTTCAGCATGAATATTAATAATAACATTCGAATGAAACTAAAGATATTTCTATTACATAATTATTGCTGTACTACATTCTATTGCAAAGACGCTTAGTACATCTCATCAATTTGAATGAAAAACAGCTCTATGGAAACCAAACTGAAATAAATAGCGAACAAAACAATAACGACGTCAACAACACAGGCTTTGTTATTTAAATACTCCTAAATTACCTTTCACGTACACAATTCAGCTGTAATATTCAGACAGGTTATTAATATAATAACAGGTAATTAATGTAATAATTATAATAATTCTGATTTTTTTTATTTCCGTAGACAATTATTAAGTAATCCTTAATTATAAATTTTCATAAAATATAAATAATAATATGCATATATTTAAAATAAATATTGATTTAGATTATATTGCCAATTTTAATGTTCATTAAGCTAAGTTAAAATAAGCTAGCCCTCACATAGCTGGCCCTCACAATAAGTAATAATATAATCCGATTCAGTAAGATTACCATTTTAAATTTGCATATATATATATTTAATTCATCTCGTGTTCTGTATTGAAGGAAAAGTGCGTAAGGAAACATGTCTATTTCGGAAGTAACAGTGAGCCACGCCTTGTATACCCAACAGGTTGCACTGTCAATGTCCTTATGTCCTTGTTCTTTCTGGATCTATTTTTGAAAACAATTTCAAGTACGTAATTTTCTTGCGCATAAAGTTTTAACGACAATTGAAAACATTGATAATAATGATTTAATATTTATTTAGTTTTAATTATGATATTATTGTTAAGCCTTTCATTTCTACTATTTTAGTAGAAATATAGTGTTTTATGTTAAGTCAAGGGTACGCTATGGCACCACGTAACCCGATTACAAACGAAAGAGAACAGGTAACTTTATCAAGGTTTCCACTGCGTTAAAAAAATTATACACTATGGATTACCTGAGATTACTCAGCGACTTTTACAAAAGCTATATTAGTTTGTCTCGAATTGTTACCGAATAAAAAAATCAGCACAACCTGGCTTTTATTGAACTATAGTGCAAGTATAAATAATAATCATAATTATTTCTTTTTTATTTAACACTTTATTACACAACATATAAATAATATATTATTACAAAGAGAAAAATGTCGATGTGAATGTAGACATGACTATTGTAATATGTTATTAAAAATAGAGTAAACTCCCGCTCGAGCGAGCAATTATATAAGATGTAAATAATAATCAAGGTCAAGGATATCACTCAATTTTCATATATATAAACCTTTGCCCTTTTTTCGTGGCAATTTGCAAATTGTCCTTTTCTGTCAATATATCTTTGAAATTTTTTCCTTAAAGTTCGTCGGGCAAAGTACGAAGGTAAGGTTATCAACAACATACCTATGTATAAATATTACAACATACATACATAAATAAGGATCCGACATTTCATAATAAAAGATTAAAGATTAAAAGCTACTATTTTTAACACGCGTACGTTACAAGGTACAAATGAAATTCTGATTCTATTTATATAAATGAGCTCGTAAAATAACATATATAAGATAAAGCCCAATAAAAGTATAATCATATCTTAATACTTCACTAATGCTTTTGAGTATTACATATTATACGAAAATTCTATTTTAGTAAAATCGATAAAGATTAAAAATAGCTATAATTGGGTGGGGCCAATTATGAATCACAAATATTTTAGTCCAGTTAATTAATTATACATAAATTATTTACATGTTTAGAAAAATATTATTATATTTTATTTTGATATTGCATGAACTGTTGTTGTGAAAGGATAAGTAGCAATTTCCATAGCTCTATCTATAATTAAAGATTTTCATACAAACTTTCATCCGTTATCACATTTAGGTGTGAAATTTTCAAAAATCCTTCTCTCTCTTCTCTTCTTCTCTCTTATGCCATTCCATGGTGATAGAACCAGTTATTTGGGCTACCCCTTGGTATGTTAGTCAGTCAAGATTGGATTTTTTTATTTTTTTATTTTATAGTACTAGCGACCCGCCCCGGCTTCGCCCGAGTAGCAGAGTAAATATTCCTAAAAACGACAGCAGGACGCGGGGGAGCGCAGGCGGTTGCATCGCGAGTTAGTGTGATCGGTGTTCGCTTGAATTTATTTAGTGCGCGATAGTTTTAAAATTACGATAACTCCTAAGATATTCATTTAAATTGGGTGGTGTAAAGGGCAATTATAAAATACATGAAATGCTTAAATAACGTATTTAATTTGATAAGGATTAATATCATATACGTTTTTATAGCTTTCCAATTATGACATTATGTCACCATTTAAAAAAAATAAAATAGGTATGGGTATCTTTAAATGATAGACATATGCTATCGCGGACTTTTCTGTAGATCTATGAAAGGGGAATAATTTCACCATACATTATTTTGTTACAATTCAAATTTAAAAAATTCAAGCTCCCAATCGGCTAGTTTTTTTCCGACTTCTTCAACAATAATCGTCATATTCCAACAAGTTTACAGAAAACATTAATGAATTATACACATTTTTTTTTTTTTTTTTTTTTTTTTTTTTTTTTTTTTTTTTTTTTTTTTTTTTTTTTTATACACATAAACTATATATTGAATCACTAGTAATATTGAATCACTTTATCCATTGGTGAAAACCGTATGAAAATTCGTTCAATAGTTTTTTAGTTTATCGCGTTCATACAGACAGACAGGAAACGCAGACGACTTTGTTTTATAATATGTAGTGGTAGTGATAATTCTTTACTTAAAAATAAAAACTAACTTGGTTTATAGTACGTCAATATAATTTAATAAAACAGCATCATAATTATTACATTAGATTACATATATCTTACATAAAAACCCTAATTGTTTGCTAAAATATAGTCTATTATTTTTTTTACAGAGAATATTTTTTCTATGAGCTTCTATGTTTAAATTTTGTTCTCCAACTTTTATAAATATGGAACAACATTACATTGCATTTATATAAAATACCAATAAAGTGGTTATTTTATATTCAAAGCTAGAATGTATCACAAATATAGGAGTAATATTATTCATGACTGAGCTTTCCTTTTATTAGCGCTAAAAATAATTAACTCTATTAAAATGTTCAAAATTAACGAGATTCATTATTTTAATTTTAAATACATTACAATAATTAATCAACATAATATATTATACTTTCATAATATACTTTCGCTCAATTGAGTAGTAATTAATTAAGCATATTGTATTTTTGCAATATAACAATATAATTAGGTAAGTGTCACATTAAGAAACGTAATAACTGTGAGAGGCTCAATGATAGTATGCAAAAACTGGTGTATTCAAGCGTCAACTACAAAGTCTTTCTTCAAGGCAGTTAAGAACCTTAGCGGCAAACGACAATTATTTATTTATTGATTCGGCTCATGACGTGTCCACTGATGACAGTACGCTACGCGGCTTCATCTACCCTGCGCACGAGTTGCCGGTGGTCATTTACATGATTTTTCTCATTTCCTGTGGTCAACGTTTTGTGTCGCTCAAATAATTTACCACTTAAAAATTAATTATTTAATTCAGTGGAAATTTTTGTAAGCTGTTTCCTAAGGATTGAGCATAAGGCGATGCAAGATAGTGAGTATTTAAATTACATATTTTAAAAAACATAATATTAAAAAAAATATCCCATTATTTTTGGTAATAATAATACGAACGAATTAATTAGATATAACATAATTATTTTTGACTTTATAACAACATTATGAAGTTAAGAAATTTTATTTTATTATCAATGAAATATTTTTTTTTCTAGATTTGCGAATAAATACTCACTAAAATTATTCCTACTTTACTTTAACTGCAACTATAGATAGAAAGATAGAACTCTAGTAGTTTCCATGACCTGTTGCAACCCTTTGGCCGTGTAATAAAGTAAACATTTAGTTATTAATATTTAAAATTTATTTCATATGAAAATTCATATAAAATATAATATACGTAAAATATTAACAACGTCATATTTATTATTTATAAATAGATTCCAATCATAATAATAAATTTAATATAATTTCGTAAATTTTAAAACAATCCTTAATTATATTATAAGCATTTATAATGTGAGTTTGTTTGTTTGTTTGTAATGCTTTAACGCCTAAACAATTTAGCCGATTTTATAAATTATTTCACCAATTGAAAGCTACATTATCAGCCAGGAACGTAGACTACATTTTGTCCCCGTTTTCCCACGGAAAGTACGCGGGAAAACCGCGGGCAAAACTCTAGTTAATTTATAATTAACTGCTGGAATATATCCAGACTAATAATAATAATTTAGTAGCCTATTAAGGCAACTATAGCTATATTTTTGTTTACTTATCTGTCTAAAAATTTGATTAATGTCAATCTTACGGCCGAATACTGAAACGTCATTCAAATATGAAGTGGAACTTAATTATTTGAGACGCCGTTAATTTAAAATTTCGCATACTAAATTTAAAATTATTGGCGTTCTAAATAATTAAGTCTCACTTAATATTTGAATGACGTTTCAGTATTCGGCCATTAGTGTGGCATCTTAATAAATTGAAGACGTTTCTCAGTCTGCATAGACTCGCTTATTTCAATTATAAATAGCAATCATTGGTTGTATTCTTAGTACGTAAATAATGACTACGTCATACATTTTAAAATTTATTTTATTAAATATAATATAGTAGTTAATTATTACTTTGCCAATAGGCATGACTTTTCAGTTAATATTAAATACTAAAGCGGATATCGCATAATATATAATTCTTATCTTAAATGTAATAGTTAATAAAATCATAAAAGAGCATTATATACGTAAGCTATCTACAATTTATCATCAATAATGATTTTTAACAAGACCTATACGATAAAACTTTAGTACATTATTGTTAGTTACATTTCAAAGCCAAGCGACTAGCGAATCTCAAGTCACGACTTACTGATACCTACTTTAACGTAAAATGTATTCTGTTCCATTTAGATCATCCATTGACACTCATCTAAATCTTCAAATTCTTTCTTAATTTTCACGATTTCCTGTCTCGATTTCGGTCATCCGTTCACTTTTTTAATAAGTTTATTATATTTAATTTTTCTGTTTGTGTTTTCATCTTTTCATATTTTATATTTTAAACACGATGATACCTTTTTTATTATTTTGTCCGACATGTCGAAAGAGCTGCTCTGGCGTCGATTGCAATTTCTTATTGTGTCCGTTACACGTTTACTTCCTTGTTTCAACTTTAAAAGGAACGATTCGAGGTAGTTTAATTTTATGAAATGTATGTAATAACGAAGTCTATAATCATAATAATAATATCCTGGGACATTATTCACAGACGGCCATCTGATCCCAAACTAAGCAGAGCTTGTAATATGGAAACCAGACAACTGACTACATTATACTACTTTTCTTTTGTAAATATATACTTATATAGATAATTACACCCAGACTCAGGACAAACAGACATGTTCATGCACACAAATGTCTGTCCTGGGTGGGAATCGATCCCACGACCTGCGCTGCGGCACAAAACGCAGGTGTCTACCAACCACGCCAACCGGCATTAGTATAATATCATTAGTATCCGCTGTAATATATACTATTATAGCGGTTACTAATAATATTATTCAACGGTAACATATTAAATCATCGTGATTAAAATTTTTGTTTCTAAAAATGTATTGAATCTCGTTCTAAAAGACAGTAGTGAGCGAGCAGAGAGAATCTTTGAATCAAATTATGGCTTGTTCCTGAATTATGTGGTATTTGACCCATTTTACTAAATAGTTCGCTTAATTCGGCTAATATATCGAGTGCCACACCTAACACCTTCATTTACATAGTAATATAATTTTAACAAATATAAATAAACACTAATATATATAACTTTTAACCAAATACATGGCATTGTTTTGTAAATTAACATTGATATCTTGTTTATTGTTACTGTACTTTATTGTACAATACGTAGATACAACATAGAAAATTGGTCAGGACTAATAAGTCACTATATACCACGCTCTTATAATAAGCAAAAAACATCTATCCCATTGTTTATTTATATTATAAAAATAATCTTTAATTTGATTACTCATACAAAATTGTTAATAAAGAAAACAATACGACTTAGCTAAAGCCTAAAGCCTTAAATTAATAAATACAATAAAAGGCATATAACTTTAAAGTTTCTAATGAAAATCATACAATAAAAACTATGTATTTTTATTTATTTATAGGTATAACAAATTAATTAGTTCATTACTAATCCCTTTAACGTTAAAACATTAAAAATATGTACCTACCGATTGTTTAAAGTGAATTGAAACTTCATTTATAAAGCATATTTCATTTAATTGGTGGTAGGGCTCTGTGCAAGCTCGTCTGTGTAGGTACCACCCACACATCAGATATTCTACCGCAAAACAGCAATACTTGCTATTGTTGTGTTCCGGTTTTAAGGGTGAGTGAGCCAGTGTAATTACAGGCATAAGGGACATAAGATCTTAGTTCCCAAGGTTGGTGGCGCATTGGCGATGTAAGCGATGATTAACATCTCTTACAATGCCAATGTCTATGTGCGTTGGTGACCACATACTATCAGGTGGCCCATATGCTCGTCCGATATCTGCAAAAAATATTTTTTTACGAATTTTAAAATTTACGAGTTCTTGAAATCATTTGCGTTATTTTTTATTTTTACACATTAAAATGTTCAGCACGACAATCTACTTGTTTTTTGTTGAAATTATACATGGAAAAAGTATTTTTCCTGAGTTCTTTTTATTGCAATAGCTTGCAATGGTACTGCTTAATAAATATATGAAGAATAAAATGTATATTAACCGAAATATAAAAAAAAAATCAAGAATAACGTGAAAATACTGACGAAATTGTATGGCGAGCGACATGAGGGTACGTGACGTCACAGCCTTAGCAAGAATTATTCGAGAGCGCCTAAATTTATTTATAAAAAAAGTATACATACTATTAACAAAAGATTTTCACAGATATTTATATAATCACCTAAAGATTATTTTAGAACAAAAAAAAGTTTTTTTTTTTATTTACATCTTTCAAATTCATATCGTGGTCTTCGTTGAAGGAAAACGACGCGAGGAATCCTGCATTTGATTGAAAACCTATCACATGTGTTTTGACCAGCCGGTATTGGGGCGTTAAGAGCTCAAACAGATGCCTATGTTAATAGCAGAGGGATATTTACAAGCTCGTACTTAAGATAGTTTAAAATATATATATATAGACAATAGACATGATAAACATGATAAAATTAACTAAAATATCGCTACTATTATTATAAATGACCTTTTTAATCACAGCAACTGATAGTACTCTTATAATTAATTTCAATTAAAATTTAGTTAAATCAGTTATTGAACTAATTACGAATTAAATCAATTAATTACCACGATCATTAACTAAAAGCAATAGAGATTCAAATCAGATAATAATTAAAAAAAAACCATATGACACATATGTATACACGTAGCAGACAAGTCAACCGTTAACAAGGTTTCCTTTTATCATTATTCGGATAATTTAAGTCAATGACGCTGGTACACATATCACATTGTATGCACAAAACACATGATAGTAGCCAAATTTAACTCGCTCGCTAAGTTTACCTTAATCTCGTGAGTAGAAGGAAGTAAATATGTGTAATCTATACGATAGGAGTTCTTAATTAAAACAACTAACACTACGAGTACTTTGTTAACGACCATACTTGAACTGAATAGAGTATTCTTGTTATGAATGCCCTTGCACCTTTATGTCAAAACAACATAATCAAATATATAGTATCAGGGCGCTTCCGATAAACAAGAAATATATGTTTATATACATATATCTAATATGTTTATATACATATTAGATACATGTATAACCCAATGTTAATTATCGTTGGACTGTTAGATTGTTGTTCGATTTAGTGTGCACTGAAATGAATATCATTTTACTCGTAATCATTATAATTTAACTAACGGATACATCAAATATATATATTTTTTTTATTGTATAGGGAGGCGGACGAGCATATGGGCCACCTGATGGTAAGTGGTCACCAACGCCCATAGACATTGGCATTGTAAGAAATGTTAACCATCGCTTACATCGCCAATGCGCCACCAACCTTGGGAACTAAGATGTTATGTCCCTTGTGCCTGTAATTACACTGGCTCACTCACCCTTCAAACCGGAACACAGCAATACAAAGTACTGCTGTTTTGCGGCAGAATATCTGATGAGTGGGTGGTACCTACACAGACGAGCTTGCACAAAGCTCTACAACCGAGAAAAATAAATGACGTAATACTGTTGTTCCTAATTAGGAATGGGCACAGACTAATTTAGATCCTTCTTGTTATACGATCGTTTACACCCTCAGACGAAAGCAATAAGAAAATCATTTACAACTAGAATAAAACCGTAATCACATTATAAATCAACTTTAATTTAATTTCAGTAAAGTAAGCCAAGATATTGATATTAACAACATGATAAATATATGTTTATTGTATTAATAATTTACGTATTAATAAACGTTTTAGTTATATATAGTCACAACATATTGATGACGTGTACGTAATATGACGATATTAAAATTGCAAGAAAAATAAAATAAATGCAAATTAATAAACAGCAACAATAATTCTCAAAATTATACTTGTATACATTTTTTTTAATATTAAGTATAATAAATAATAAAGCTTTAACCGCCTAAAAGTAAATAAATCATATTAAGTATAAATATATTTTTTTATAAATTTACAATACTACTGCTACTTAAATGTAAATTTCAAAAACCATCGATCATTGTACGTTTTCCCACGGCTAATCTAAGACCAGAGACTGACATTGGCTTATTTTTATTACCTTATTACAGCTGACGCGACGGGTGGGTTAATAAATTTTGATTATCTTAACAATTATAATCTACTTTTAATCGAATCAAATAGAGTAAATGTCCTTAAAACTTCATATTCACATGAATTATTAGAATCTGCCTTTAAAACCATGACTTTTAGGAACCTCGCTTGGTAAGTTTTATGTCACGCTTTATCTGTAAATTATTACGAATATTATCGAACGTTGAACGATAATAAGTAATCTTACATCGTATTTTATTTTACGACAAACACAAACAAAATAATGAATTTATCAGTTATATTTATTATAATATGTTAAATGCGTCGCAAAGCAAGTAGCAAGTTCAACTTATTTAATACTTTACTTGGTAGTAGAGCTTTGTGCAAGCTCGTCTGGGTAGATACCACCCACTCATCAGATATTCTATCGCAAAACACCAGTACTTTGTACTGTTGTGTTCCGGTTTGCAGGGTGAGTGAGCCAGTGTAATTACAGGCAAAATTCTCCCAGTTCCCATGGTCAGTGGTACATTGGCTATGTAAGCGATGTTTAACATCTCTTAAAATGACAAGATCTATGGGCGTCGGTATGGATTTACCATCAGATGGCCTACATGTTCGTCCGCCTACCTATGATGTAAAAAATAAGAGATTCAAATCAGACTATTCGCCAAATCTGCCGAATAATGTACAGATGTTTTTTAATTCAATTACAAGTAGACTCGACGCTTATCTAACTTGTTACAAAAATGTAGTTTACTCAACGCATTAAGGTATTTATTTAAAGATAAAAATATGTTTAATTAAAAAATGTACATGAATCTTTAGTTTTTAGCGGAAATAAGTCTACATTAGTAAAGGCCTTATTCTCTATCACATATTTGTTATCGAATATAATAGCATTTATTTATGTATGTATAATATTAACCGCAAATCAAATGACGTACTGAAAGAACGACACAAAAATCAAAGAAAGTGTTAACAGTCACTGATGAACATTAGAGTTGTCTTAAATGTTTGTTCTCTTACTTTGATATAGACAAAGTCACGAAAATGTGAATAAAATACATCACCCTCGCTTTTTTATGGTGAATAAATTTATACTTAAACATTATTGTATACTTTGATTACATTAACGCGTGTTTTATTAAGTATATTTTTAATTCCATTATTAGTTAAGAATTTACGTTTCTGAAAACTGATTATCGTACACTCAGCCAAGTACTGTAAAAGACATACTCGGTATATTGCTAATTAATTCTATATCATTGGACTAAATAAGTACAAAGGTACATATCATATCATACATAAATATCTTGATTCGAGTCCACTCTATTTTTAGCTTTGAGCTGTATACAAAACTAAAATACATTTAATGAAAAATAATGACCAATACCAAAGCGTATTGAATGTAAAATCAACAGTGAATATCAACCAGTTCGATGTTATATCGTCGCGTCGCGTCGTGACCGTGAATGATGCCCTCTGAATTGCTATCAATTAAAGCGCGCATCTAAATGTATGCTGAATATTATTTACAAAGCCTCTGTTATATCCGACCTGATTTATTTCAGATAAGCAGACCGTGACAGTTATCGATAAAGGTGTCTATCTCGTGCACCAGGAGGAAGAGAAAATGTAAGTAAGCGTATCTATTTAAACGAATGAAATTAGAATATCATTGCTCTTCATATCTTTATAAGAGCGGTAATTACTGAAGTTTGTTTTATAATAATAAATCAAAATTCTCATGAACGAAGACGACAGTTTGCTAGGCAGAATCGCGTGTGTAGGCAGCGAGGGTGACATTAAAATGAGTTTGTGAGAAATTTAGTTAATATACCTGAAAATGTAAAAAGAAAAAATATATTACTTTAATTCGATCGATTATTACAGATCGACACTACCTACGCCTGTAATTAACATCGATAAACTTACCAAAGAAGATGGATTCGCTAAAAAGAAATCATGGATCTCCTCAAAAACCCCAACAATTTTTCATTATATCACATTAATTTTATTAGGTAAGTAAAGTGATTATTATTTTCCTTCAAAAGTTTAAGCACATATATTTATGAGTTCAGTACAAAATACATATTTAAAACATTACGCATTACATTATAAAAACAGAAACCCCAAGTAACTGTTTCACCCTTTATTTTAATATCGGGATTTTGTAATTAGAAGTCATTTCAATAAGATGGTTTCGTATAAATTTACATAATATTAAATATAAACGGGCAGCATTTGAAACAACAAATCTATTTTAAAAGACAAATAGATGATTTATAAGTAATGTCAAAATGTAATTTATGCAGAAAAATGTAAGACAAAAATCTTAATTCCGATGAATTAATATCTTACGACATTTTCCACAACGCTTTGTGTATCTTTGTGTATCTATTTAAAATTTAGTTATCAATTGACGTTTTTACATTTTACGTTTTAAAATTCTAAATTCGACCAGCTTTGATTTTTGAAATCCTAAGTTCATTTTTCCCGAGCCCAATAAAGTTCGGGTATATATTAGAAATTATGTATATGTAGTACATATAATGGCTCCTGTACAAAGAAATATATATGCTTGTGTTCGTAAATATCTTTGTGTCCGGTTTCTTATTTCTATTGAAAACAGACGATTACATCTATCCAAACCAATTTAATTCTAAGCATAATGAACCCATGATTAATATGATATCCAATGAAAATTGATATTGTTTGTAGTGTAGACAACAATATCAATTAACAGTCCAAATCGCAATCAACCAATTTGTTAAATATTGTTACGTGTATTCTAGGAGCACTGACGTGGGGATATCTTTGGTACACATGGGGTGACAACTGGGGAGTGAAAGGACAATGGTTTCGACTGGCAATTGTGGCATTCATAGCTTGGGTCAGCGGTCTAATCCTACAAGAGCTGACTACACTACCTCCGTTACTTGCTGCTTTACTCACGGGTATAATCGCCCGCCATCTTGGATTTATTGACATGCGAGCGTTCCCACATATTGATACATTCTTAAGGTAAGAATATAATCAAATTTATAAGCACTTTACAAAAGTAATTTAAGAATGCGTCAATAACGATGTAATTGTAAAATGTCAAAATCGCAGGTTCGATTCTGAGTTATTGTCAGTTCCTTTCCTACACGAGATACAAATAGTAATAGAGAATTTTCTTTAAACAGACATTGCTATAATTTCTTTTAATAATTCTTTAAAAATATATATTCATGTTTTAAATTTTTAATGCTTATTCAGACCATAAATGCTTATATACGTCTTACTTAAAGTATCAGGTTTGTAACCTAATATTCAACCTCAACTGATCAAGTAATAAAAATGCTGTTGAACCTTTTTCGTTGATTTTGTTTTCGTAAATAGTTAATAAAAAAATATAAGTGCGCATGCGATCACGTAACTTGAACTCGTTTATTTTTTTATAATTAGAAATATACGAACTGTACAACATTCAACAATAACAAAATTTAAATTTCCTTCACATTCAGTGTCAAACCTATTCAACCTTTTAATAACGGTTTTTTGTTGTACTAGGAGAATATACCCAGTTATTATTCTGGGCAAAGGATCTCTGGCTTGGGATGTTCGATTCATGAAACAAAATTGGAGGCAAATATTAGCCTTGGGAGCGTTACCATGGAGCACAGAAGTTGTACTGGTGGCAGTGTGCACACATTTCCTTCTCGATTTACCTTGGATTTGGGGTATGTATAGGTATACATATTAATATATTTTGTAACGTAGTAGGTACATATCCTACGCCTTAACCTTGGATTTGTATTGCCATTTTTAGTGAGATTTTTTTAACTTTAGGATGAAATTCCATCGCGATTTTTGAAATACACAAACTTGATTGCGATTATTACATTATTCCAGATGGACAGAGCATATATTATTTTATTTATTAGGCTTACTTACAATCCTTTACACTAATACAGTTATAGAAACAATAAATACAAATTACTATCCAGACGAGCAGGTACCTACCCAGACGACTTTGCAGAAAGCTCTACCACTGAGTATATAAATATACAAAAGTATATAAATATGCTAAAGTAACGATCATGGTGATAATAATCGTGAACTAAGTCGGAAAAACGAACATATTTGCAATTTAACGAAATAGGTATTTAATTAAACAGTTTAATAAGCTCTTAAGGTAAGCATAAGCTCTTAGCACTAAGAAAAGAGCCTATTAGATAAGATTCCTAAGAGCGAATCGGTTATAAACTAAGGTCGGTTTGAAACTAGTTTAAAATAGCAGGGACTACACATTTAAATTTAATGTTACATAAATCATTTTTTTATGTTTTTTCTTCCTTTTCTGGCGTGTATTTGACGCTATTTGAGTGCAAAATATTCTGCCAATGTCAAGTATAGGAGTATAAATCATTTAATAAATTTATTTCACTGTCCCATGTCACACTTTTTTTTGGAACAATTTTCAAACAATTGGAACACAAAAACCATAGTTTTACATTACAATACAATTCAATATTAATATTAATAAAACAGATAATATTAAAAATATTAATTTGAATACTACACATAAATGCCACGCTTCGTATAATAAATACATCTATATTTAAATATCACCTTCCCTTTTTTTAAACTACTTACATTTTTATTGCTTTAACAACGATGTATACTTTCGATACACGAACGAACATTCGATACATTATACTGTGACCTTAAACTAAAACATGATAAAAAATAAAACATTGTAGTGTATAAGCGTTGTCAATAAAAAATAATATTCAGCCTTACCTATTAAGGTTGTTGTTTAGTGGATTGCGTCTGTTTATTTCTATTGTAAAATCAATGATATCAGAAAGAGCGACGACAGTGTTAAACAATTCCTCTTTGAAGGAGTTACCAAGCCTAGCTTCAACATCAATTTAAGCGTACAGCTTTTGCTAACGTATAATATAAAAGGGATACTTAGGATATTTCCATATTCCTAGTGACTTCAGCTCGATTGCAAAGATGTTCAAATGAACCTGCGATTTTAACATCGCAGAGCATATCGATCTATTACCGCGACATATAATTAAAAAACACATTTATTAACGCGACAATATATTATTTAACATCTTTTTCAATAATATTTTGAAGACGGACCAGTACATCCTGAGGTCTGTACAAAGTTAAATTCTTATGTATATTTTCAAATTTAAGCTTCAGTCTTGCAATCAAGTCGTCATACACATTAAAATTATGTAAACAGCGCATAAATTATTCTACATTCTATTATCCGGAACCCGCTCGCACTCATAACATGTCTAATGTACCAAATGTCGCCAGCCAGTATTAATTTCACTATTGTTTACAGTCCCAGCTCTCCTCGACACTTGTTACACTTACATTTAGATCTTGTTAGACTTTTATGAGGACTAAGAATATACATAATTATAATACATTACTACATTCCTAAATAACATTATTTTTTATCAGAAACAATTATAAAATATTGAATATTTTTTATACTCTGGGTTCGAGGTTAATGTTTAGAGATTACTGATTGTAAATATTTAATAAAGTATTTCTCTCTGAGGTATATCTTATCATTAAAACTAATATCGTAATACTTACGTTTTTTATTTATTTTCATTGATAGTGTAAATGCGTATGTTATATTGTTTTTGTGAAATTTCAATTAAAGTGTTCGTGAATACGAATTTTCATGAGTAAACGCATAATAACTGTATTAAAATTTAAAATATACCTTGGTCCACACTATGAGAAAATTATCAAAGTAGGCAACTACCTTGTTAAATATGACAATAACATATTGTCTTTGTTTAACACAATAGAGTCATTCTACGTAGTAACACATTTTTTAGATATTTTTAACTATAAATATATTTATTATTTAATATACAATGAAGAAAGGAAAAATAAATATTATTATTTTGGGAGTTATTTTTCCTAGGAAAAATTAACACTTAAAATAAATTAACGTAAAACGACAAAGTGCTAGATAAAATCCTTATTATTCTTAATAAATTAAAATACATACATTTAATATTGGAATAGTTTTAAATACATATTTAGAAAATTAATAATAATTTAATATTTAAGTGATATAAATACATAAATCTTATTTTATTCAATATATTAATATCGTTTGCTTCTAAAATAAATATATATTTAATATGTAAAAATTGTTTAAAAATTCTTAAAGAACACATCGGTATCTGAATTTCTCAATTATCTCTGCCATCTTTAAATACAAAGAAATTGTACTCACCGTTAGTTGATTTGCATTCTTAAGAACAATATTTGTTAACTTATCGACCAATTGCAGTTGTATAATATGGTTAACCTATCAAATTTCAATAATGTATAATTTAGTAATTATTTGAAAACTCGTATAGTTAAGATTTGTCAACTAGTTCCCACCGCGGTTTCACCTTTGCGTAACAGGACAGTTGTAGTAGCCTATGTCCCTTTATGTATATATAATCAAATCGACAGGTCATCGATTTGATGAAGATTTCAATGACTTAAAATTGTATCAACATGGTGGAGGACTTTGTATGGTTTTTTTTCTTTAATTATATTATTGACGTGACAACGTCTTATAAATTGGTTTGCCGGGTGACACTTCAAGAAACTGCGTTACGCTCCGCTCACGTTATGCGCTCACAATGAGAGCGAGTGAGAGGCACGCGTCCCTTCCACTCGGGCATGGTTAGCCCGCCTAAGAGCGAGAGAGACAGACATAAAAAGTGAAATTCAGTGCGAGATTCTTTGTATAAATTAATGTTTAAATATAATTCTTTGTATAAATAAATGTTTTAAATTGTTACTATTATTTCATCCTTCTTCCTACTATACGAATGAATATTCACATTAAAATTATTTTACCACTCAAAGTCGTTGTCACGTAAAACTTTCGCCCGTATACCGACTTTACAGGCAACCAATTTTTTTTTAAGTCATATTTCATCGCGAGAACGTATAGTAGGTAATATAATATAAAGACCAAATATCAAATTTATTGCTGCAAGTCCACATAATAAAATAAAATATGACACAATACAAAACAGAATGACGATGTGAGGTAGAACCAATTCAATAAAATCTTCTATAGAAATGGTTTCGTAAAAGATTTGAATGCATTTTCAATTCATGGTGTACCTTTATATACCTTCGGTAGTGCGTTATCGGTATGCGCCCTTTGTCATGCATAAATCTTTTAATAAAAATGGTTTGTTTTTAAAACACAAGCATAAATTCTAAATATATTTAACGAAAAATGTAAGTTGGACACTAACATTTTACGTACATTTGAAATTCGTCACAAATAAAAAAAAGGATCCGTTATACGTTACATTCATAAGTTACGCGGAGATATATTCACAATAGTTACAAGTTTGAGCGTTTGCCTTTATAAAAGTAAAACAGAAATTCCAACATATAATTTTTTTGCAACAACAAAATTTTAACCAGTTTTTTTTTTCAGGATTTCTTTTGGGTTCTATATATGCTTCCGTATCGTGTCCAGTGGTGATGCCTTCAGTATTGAAACACGGAAAGAATGCGGGTGGAAAACTGAACTGGCCCCAGCTCATATGCACGGCAGGCGGTATAGACACAGCCTTGAGCGTTGGCACGTTTGGCTTGATTTCTAGTTTTATGTTTTATGAAACTCACGAAAGCTATCGCTTAGCAAAAGTAAGTAACATAAACAAATATATTTTTGTTTATTATCATGGTGTAGAAATTCACTATGAATGTATTTTAATACTTAAGTCTATTTTGTAATTAATTTATGCTATAATATTATCTATAGATTAAATTTTATGAAAATTTCAATCTATAAAAAGACTTAAAATATGTAATTAAATAATTAGAACTATATTTAAATTATATCATTTAATACCGAAATACGGTTTTAGGCTATATTAGCACTACCTGTAGGGGTAGCCTTAGGCGTTGCGTTTGGGAGCCTAGCGAAGTACGTGCCAAATTCAAAGGATACCTATGTCACAGAGCTGAGGGTTTTATTCGTTCTCGCCGGAGGACTTTTTGGCAACATTTTCACCGCTTCCATTGGATGGGGTGGGACTGGTAAGCTGAAATTTCTATTAATAAATTTAGTTAATGTTTTAAAATTAAAAAAAAAATATAAATAAACAGCCCTAAAAATAAAGCATGCCATTATATTCATACAAGATTGTATTTATTTAATAACTTTTACGAATAA
This sequence comes from Nymphalis c-album, assembly GCA_963151315.1. Lineage (NCBI taxonomy): Eukaryota > Metazoa > Arthropoda > Insecta > Lepidoptera > Nymphalidae > Nymphalis > Nymphalis c-album. The sequence continues at coordinate 8,241,758 of OY720590.1, read as the reverse complement.
ATAAATGTCATTAGATTTGAACAAAATTACTACAGATTAACTAAAGCCCATAAAAACTTTTCATTATTATATTTATTACATTTTTTGCCGAAGTATTTGGCGTTTGGTTGAATTATTTTCCATTTACCGATCGTTTCAATAAAGTGGATAAAATTCCCCGCATACAACTTACAATATATACGGACATTAAAGACGACGATCACTTTCAATATATGTATTTTATCCCCTATTGTGATACGATAAAGCAATTCTTTTATTTTTCATAGGCGGTGTAGCTGTATTGGCGTGTAATGCAACGGCAGCGACACACTGGTCGAAGAAAGGTTGGAAACTGAACCAGAATCCGGCCGCTACTGTGTACCGAGTGCTGTGGTCAGCTTGTGAGCCAGTTCTGTTTGCGTACACCGGGACATTCTTCGTGGTTAGTATTATTAGATTAAAAATCAAAGCATATGTTCGACAATAACATATGAGAAAGGGAAAAAAATCTTTTATATTTATACTCTCTTAGCGGTAGATTCTTATAATATCCTTTTACATCAATGCGCACGGAAGCAATTTCAATTCCCTCGGTTAAGATCAACGAGACTATCCACCGAGACTAATCTGTACTCGTTGTATCATCAGGAAGCTTAAGTTAATTATGATACATTTAAGATAGACATACATGATATCCTTTTTTCTAAATATTTATTTAGTCTCGTTTTTAACGCATAGAATACGAGAGACCTTTCAAGATTATATTGAACTTTACCCGTTAGGAGGCTCAGAACGGATTGTCAAAATGTTCTGATTTAGATAAAATTTTTAACCGACTTCAAAAAAAGGAGGAGGTTATCAATTCGTCTGTATGTTTTTTTTATTTTTTTTATAACAGTGCGATTCATTTTAAAAATGAATTACAAAAACATGTAATTTAAAATAAGGTATTAAGTAAACTTGATAACTAATCTTACTAACGTATAATATTTATGCCAAGTTATTCATTTTAGGTAACATTTCAAGATGATACAAAGGATCTGAAATATGATTAAATGGAAATTAAATATCTAGGGTCCCCTTTTTTAATCAAATACAAATTTGACACACCATATAAACCTTTAGTTCTGTTATACCAACTCATGTATTGGAGTATTCTTTAACACATAAAATAATAATTAAATGATCAGTATATTATTATAATCATTTAATTAATTATATAGGTCAACGTTATTCAACCGCTCGACTCTCGACAAATACTAAGCTGGAGTAATTAAATTGGTTACAGGTGCACAGTTCGATATCCGACACAATGCTTATTGGACTAGGCATCCTGCTTGTATGTTTAACTGTTAGACTGACAGTTGCTTCGTTAGCTTGCTGGAATCTCACTCTGAAACAGAAGATCTTTGTATGTTGCACGTGGACACCTAAAACCATTGTCGAGGTATTACGAATATTGTATTAAATCTTCAATCTTCTATTTGTTTATATGTTACTTAAACTTGAACCGATCGTTATGAAACTTGAGATTGCGGTAGTTTGAGAACTGGATAAGGAGAAAGGCATATAAATAACGAAATATAAGGAAAGCAAATTTGACGCGGATGGTGTCTGTGGAAACAGCTAAATATATTATATTAAATTTTATACGACGCTTTAAGTGCGACTTTACTTGAATGAAAATTACATACTTCAGCTCGATCGGGATAAAATTCTTTTTCCGTTTCCATTCTTCACACTATTCACGTGCCAAATCTCACTACGAACGTTTGAGGCATTTATAAAATAAAAATCAGATGCATTGAAACCAATTTATATTAAGTTTAAATTTGGAATATTCGTTGTAATGTTTATTATTATGAAAGATCAATTAGCTTTTGAGATACATTAATATTTTAAACCTTAATATTAAATATACTGTAAAGTTTAAGGTATACTCTATTGAGTTTAATCTGATCGATTGATGATCTAAGAACCTAATGGTTACAATTTGAAAATCTTAAGCAAAGATAGCAGGTTTAAAATGGAGCAGGCACTTGAAGAGTGCTTAGTGTGTTAAGTGAATGCACAAATAAAGCGCATAAAAATGTGCTGTTAAGGAAAACATCGTGCAAGCAGGTTTCTACATGTGTCGAGTAAAAATGTATCACATTTTTACCACCAATCCGCATTGAAATAGCGTGGTGGAGTTAGCTCGAGGGTTCTCGTCTATCTCTCGATAGACAATATATATATATAATAATATATCCTTATTATTTTCTAAATTGTAATGTACATCGTCATTTTTTCAGGCAGTGTTATGTCCAACAGCGATCAGCGCTGTATTAATGTCTGGTGGTCACGAAAGCCCGGACTTAGTTTATGCTGAAGAGTTAATGCGGTTGATAGTACAAGCTATACTCGTCACCACGCCTATCGGCTTCCTCCTCACGAACAATTTAGGTCCAATGCTTCTTAATAATACACAAAATGACTGTGAGAATAGTAAGTAATCAATACAATATATCATTCTAATATAGTTAACGTTCTGTTTTAAAAATACTATTAATTCACGATTTTGTAACAAGTATATACGTTTAAATGGGTAGGTAATGTGTAAAGCGACTCTAAAACGAATAATCCAAAATCTCAGCATTACCTACGTTTTTTAAACATTACCTTATTTGGTTTAACCGAATAGTCTTTAAAGAAGTTTTATTATTTTTTTTCACATACTAGATCAGAATAATAAATATTCTGGTCTTGTTTACTAATGATAAAGAATAACAAATGAGTTATAACATATAAACTATAATTCACATAACTTATAAGATAAGCGTTCGTGGTTATTGTAGTGCCACAATTAATTGCTTTCCTTTTTGTGTTGTTAAATTATATACAATAAAATTTATTTTTCTTCCAGATACAATTGCACCTAGAAAGTCTAGCGCGTCACCTGAAAACAGCAGGTTATGAGAAATTTCAAATCAGTGATAAATAAAAATCGGTCATTTAATCTTATATTTGATAACGGAAAAGGTTGTACTCGAATCTTTCGAAATGAAAGAACTTTTGTATCGTTCCGTGACTTTGGTTAAACAATTTATAACTATTGAGAATTAGTTAATGTTAATTAAATAAGACCAAAAATGACAACTACGATAGGAGTTATGTCAGCTAGTTTTTATAATTAATATTTAAACCAACGACTACAAGCAAATTTACTTGGTGGTAGAGCTCTGTGCAAGCTCGTCTGGGTAGGTACCACCCACTCATCTGTTATTCTACCGCAAAACAGCAGTACTTGGTACTGTTGTGTCCCGGTTTGAAGGGTGAGTGAGCCAGTGTAATTAAATGCACAAGGGACATAACATCTTAGCTCCCAGGATTTGTGGAGCATTGGCGATGTAAGCGATGGTTGACATTCAAATTACTCAACATGGGTATCTGAATATCGAAGAGAATTCGATATAAGCTTATATTTCATATAGTAGTAACTTTTTTTGTTGATATAGGAATGTATCATGTGAAATTTTACTAAGTAAAATCTTCATTCCAGTGAAATTGCAAAGAATAGACACTACTCCATGAGAGTGTCTATGTGCTTGATAATAGGAATAAGTCCTTTAAATGAAAAAAAAAAACAATTTATTTTCATAGACATAAATGGTTTAATGAATCGGGTGAGTTATATAAGTACTTAATTACATTTTAAAATAAAAATAAAACCACTGAGATTTTGAAACCAGTATTTATACTCCCAAAGGGAGTAAGTTTAAACTATGAATCTTTTTTTGTTGACTGATCTCCAGCCTGACTCTGGACCCCTTAGTTAAAAATGCAAAACAATATTTTACTTCCTTAGACAATAGCGGTTTCTTATCAGATTAATTTTAAAATTAATTTTAATAATACATTTCCGCGGGTCGGATGTAAATTATTTAATAAAATAAATTGAGGAGATAATCGATATTAAAAATTAGTTTATTTTAAAAAAAGATATTGAAATAAATGTTCAGAGCACTCAACTAAGTCAGTCTAGTCGTAATAAAGTTGAAACTTTACCAAAAATAAAGCTATTTAAATAGCTATAATTGATATAGGTATAACAAATTCAATATATCATTTGATACACTTCTTATTTTTAAATATTATAATAAAATAAATAAATTTAGCTAATAATTGTGTTAGTAGATTATTTTCGAAGTCTTCATTTTTTCCTTTAACAAACAGCTTGTTTTAGTCTTGACAATATTAAAAAAAAAAGTATATATCAATAAACCAGACTGCGAAGAATTAGTCATTATAAAATATGTTATGATGACAGAAATTAGATAGAATTAATAGTAAAATTACAAAATAAACGCCCGTAATTGTAAATACTACTTGGTCCTATCATCCGATGACATGCTAAGATATCTTTGAATAAACAAGTTCGGAGATATTTATATATCAGTCATATTATTTTCAAATAACTTTTTTTTGTATGTATAAAACTAACTGTCTATTACAAATAGACAACAAATGTAGGTAATTAGAGTGTCTGAAAAATACTATATGTCATCAGGTAAAAGCACTCTTTTTTGGTAAGACACTTGCCTTACACGCTGCAGGTCGTGGGTTCGATTCCCACCCAGGACGGACATGCATGAACATGTTTGTTTGTCCTGAGTCTAGGTGTAATTATCTATATTATAAGTATGTATTTACAAAAAAAAAGTAGTATATGTAGTATATCAGTTGTCTGGTTTCCAAAGTACAAGCTCTGCTTAGTTTATGGACCAGATGGCCGTGAGTGAATAATGTCCAAGGATATTTATTTATTTATTATTATTATTATTATTTATTATTAGATACATTTTAAAAGAGATATTTTTTATGAAATTATGCCACCTTGTTGTTGATGAGTTGTTTTTTCCACAAACTAAATATAAATAGCAAGTCATGTTATTTAAGCGTTAAAATACTAAATGTATTATCTAACGTGGAAGCCGATTTTGTAATTTTAAGATAATAAATATGCAATCCTAAACATAATAAGATAACTTAATAATAAGATATAGATAGAAATGTAAATGGACAAACAAATTCTACCTTTTATAAGGCTTCCTTAACTTCGTGACTTCGCATTTAAAATTCTTCTTAATTCTTCGCATGTTTGTATTATATTTGTTTATGTATAATTAAAAATCTGTATTTTTATTATGTTAGTTTTTTATGGATATGGATTTGTTAAATGTCGATACCATAATCATTTAAAACTTAATAATTTTACATGTAATTAGAAAAAATATATTAGATCTATTTTAATAATTAATAACTTACTTTAATAATAATTGTGTAAATATTTTGTACTAGTGTATAATCTAGAACTGTGATGTACAAACGACTAGATCTTTAAAATTTGATGCCATAAAGATTCTATACTCTAATCAATGCGTTGGTAACTAAATATGTGTGATTAATATTTCTTGCTCAATTACAATAAACTGTTAACTTACATATAAATTAAAATGTATTCAAATATAAAAAGGAAGAAATTGTATGAAACTTTCAATGGGTTATAAAGTAAGACTCTCACACTTATGTCACTAGATACAGTAAATAAATTTTCTTAAATTACCTAAAATATAGGGAACCTAAATTGAATTACGATTTTAGTGATAAAGGTATAAATGTTGTTTGTAATGATTGTTGATGTTTATTAAAGTTATAGTATTTCTTAATTATTATTTTTTTAACTTCCTATATTTAGAGACTTATTCTTAGCTATATTTATATCCTATATTCCCGACAGTTCTAAAATATAAAAATGTAGATTTATTCATTCATACTTATGTATATACTATCTTGTGTCATGGATTGTTTTTACCGACCTAAGCAACAAAGCGGGCCCGGGCGGCAAAAAATAATTATCACGTAGCATACATTGACGTTAAGGTCATATCTAAATCATAATAAATCAATATTATAGTTTTATAAACTGTGTTCACCTTGAAACACTAATCTATTATACTTTTGTGCAAAAGTTCCATACCCGGCTTTACATTTTTCACATGAACCCCAAAATAAATATTTAAAAAAAAAACTTTCATAAAATAAAATTAAAACCGACATCAACATTTTACCTGCATAGTGCATATATGCTGCGTACACTTCATCTAAAAACCGAAAAATAATATTTTTATTACGCGGATGAAATGTTTGCTAAGACAACTAATATAAAGTTTGTTGACGTAACAAAATATTGTGGGATAGTCGATCAATGGCAACAATCTACCGTTCCACAACTCGAAACTAGTGCGAAGGCAAAATCAATTTCTGACTAAGTTACGAAAGTATGTACCTAGTACTCATTTTTTTCGGGGATAACTCCGAAGGCATGGAGCAAAAGCGTTGTACTAATATTCTTTAAAAAATGAGACCTATTTCCCTCTTCAGCCTTGTCTATAAGGGTCCATTCAGGGTCATCACGAATCGTCACGCACATAGAATTGACTAGTTTCAGGCCCCAGAACAGGCCGGGTCGAGAAGAATACTATTAGAGAAGCCTATGTCCAGCAGCGAATGAGAAAAGGAAATTATGATTATATGGTTTGTCTTGGACACGATCACATTGTACTACTCCTTATGAACCTTAAAAGTATTTTAATTAAAATGCTATTTAGATATAGGCCAATCCACTCAAAGTCAAAGTCATAGTCCGATATATAAAGCCGAGGTGGCCCAGTGGTAAGAACGCGTGAATCTTAACCGATGATCGTGGGTTAAAACCTGGGCAAGCACCACTGAATTTCATGTGCTCAATCTGTGATTATAATTCATCTTATGCTTGACGGTGAAGGAAAACATCGTGACGAAACCTGCATGTGTCAAATTTCATTGAAATTCTGTCACATGTATTCCACCAACCCGTATTGGAGCAGCGTGGTGGAATAAGCTCCAAACCTTCTCCTCACAAAGAGGAGAAGAGGCCTTAGCTCAGCAGTGGGACATTCACACGCTGTTACTTTACTGTAGTCCGAACTTCCCCAGTAAAACAAATACCAATTATAACTTTGAATGCACTTTAATCAATAACCGCTTACATTAAAAAGTTTAAATAAACGTCTAGGTACTTTTTATTGAACATAATTTGTACCTTTAAAAGTAATGTATTGCTTATGTAAATAAAAACTGCTTTATCCCAATTTCTGGGAAAGCACGTTAAAACGTTGGTCCTGCACCTGAACTCTTTCCGTTTATGTCGAATTGCCATCTCATCGGAATATAAAAGTGCATCTTTGTTTGCGCACACATTAATTGTGTACTATTATTATGTCCTGCGCAGTTGGCTAATCTTGCTTGAGATTGGCCGTCGTGGCCGATTATCGGTCATCCAGCTTTTTAATCAGTTTACAGCATCATGTTCAGCAACAAATAAATAAAGGTCTAGAGAGCACTTAATTGTATTTCTCTAGCTTTCGAAATTGAAATAATAAATTCAAAATCGACGGAGATTTAAACCATTTGTTTTTTAAACCAACCATTTTTTAATCTTAATAATTAAAAAGGTAAAAAATAATGTTACGAAGATTACATTATTTGACCTGAATAAGGTTTTAATTAATGGAATATTAGAATATTTATCTATTTTTTAATAGGCTTGACACTGACATCTATTGATATCAAATAGAACTATATTAAATATCTACTAGTTTGTCTAAGTGTATAAACAGATAATCTCTTTTGCTAAAGATGTCGCTAGCAAGTGTGTTTTTCAACATTTTTAGTATAAATACTACTAGCGACATCTTACGTACATCATCGGAGATATTTAGCCATTTTGTTAGCCATCATGTTTGTAACGTATTCTTTGAGGCAGTGAATACTAGGTGGCGTTGTTAATTTAAAATGGAATTTAGTTTAATAGCCCAGAGTTGATGAACTAAATAAAATAATAGTCATTAGACCTTCGATCAATAATGTACTAGATTAGCGATAAAAGCTTCTAAAACGGCCCGAAAAGTAAGAACACAATGACGTTTGTGAGGTTATTGCAAATAAGTATGGTCCAATCATAACTTATTACTATGTTAATAAGGTTGAATAAGGAACAACCGTTATTGTACATTTCCTATGACTTTCTGTCATTCATGGCATAAGATCGTAAGTGAATGTCAATACAATCTAAACCGCACTTTATTGCTCGGGAACAAGGCATAGTTTAGCAATTATTAAACATTTACATAATTTTCTTCATTTTATGGTCGGTGCCACATTTGAGTACAGTAGAAGCTCCTTATTCACGCTACCTTTATTCGCGTTTTCACTATTCGCGGATGAAAAAATTGCGACCCAATTCCTATATTCGTGGCTAAAATTTCTTTATTCGCGGATCTAATCAGTACATATTAAAAAAAGGATTCGGTATCCTTTGTAAACGCGTCGGCAAATAGACTCGTTTGCATCCATTTTACTCTTATTCGAATTCAAACTTTAACTGTAAACAATGCCGAAATTGCGGATAGATACGACAAGATAGAATCAAATGACATGCAGGAGTTGTCTGAATCGCGAGATGTAGATTTGACTGAAACCGATTTGGAGAAAATGTTAAATCTGCAGGCCACTGAAGAAGAAGAAGAAGAAGAGGCTTTATGAAGCACTTGAAAAGAATGCCGTGTCATTGTGATTTCTTTATAAAAACTGATCTGTCTATGGAACGGAGTCTTATTTTTAAGAGGCAAATTGCTAATGCCACTCCTGAATATTAGTCTGAATTGAAGCTTTTTAAGCTGCTGAGCAAGAAAAAAATTTTACAAAGTTCTTTAAACCATTGCCTTAACCTGATGATAACAACTAATCAATATGGTCAAAAATTTCTATTATTTTTTATTTATTTTGCCACCCCCTATTATCCCATATAAATTGCCATACCATATTCACGGTTTCTGTATTCGCGGCATATTTCCAGCTTTTACTGTATTGTTTTTGTTCGTGACGTCATTTGATCGTATTGTTGATCGAATAATTAGAACTACATCAAAATATAACTAAACATTACACTAAAAAATATCTCTCTCAATAGGATTTTTTTTTAATGTAATTTTATCTTAAGTCGGTTCCAAGCCATAACAATGTACTAGTAAAAAATTAATTTGAAATTCTTCAGGGATTCGGTTCCGACGTTAAACTTTTTTTTTTAATAAGTTATATGTTTTTTTTTACTACAAAGTGAGTACAATACTATATGAAATTGTACTGTAATCATTAATGTATGCAAAGCAAGCCGTATCTACACCAATCAACGGTCTACTGTTTTATCTCAACGGGAGCGACCGCAGAGCTGAGTCTACTCTACGCCAATCAAAAAATATGAAGGCCACATTGATGGGGTATGTGGGACTCGCTGGCGCTGGACGCGCCAGATTACCCACTAATAAACCAGCGGTACCCTCACCGTCTCTTCAGGGGTCACGAACCACTTGTGCATACTACTGTGACGCCCCAACGATAGGCCGCGCCGGGCCGGGGCTAGTTGGGTTCCCGGGATACAGAGAACCCAACTAGCCCCGGCCCGGCGCGGCGGCAAGGAAAGGTAAGAATGTGCGCATAGCACCAGACTCTTGAACACCCACCTCTAGAAACACCTTAAATTATCTAAATCGACCGAGCCGTTTACGAATAGTAAAATCAGTGAATAGGTATAACCTTTTTAAGTTGGTTAATAAGTAACATTTATGAGTTTAAATGTACATAACCTTGTGTAATTTGTATTTATTGTGAATAAAAACATAAATACTACTAGCCTCATGTATATTATAATTGCCCTTTACACCATCCAATTAAGTTATCGTAATTTAAAAACTATCGCGCATTAAATAAATTCAAGCGGTCCCACAATGATCATACTAACGCCTGCGCACCTCCACGTCCCGCTGCTGCCCACTGTGGCTGAAAACGTAATATACAATACTTCGACAGTTTTTGCAGGAATATTTACTCTGCTACTCGGGCAAAGCCGGGGCGGGTCGCTAGTAATATACACGGAGATTTGACTGATTCCCTCGTTGGTCTGGTGCAGTGGTACTCAACGTACGGCGGGCTTTTGTGGCTGACTCACTTGATGTTTCTTTACTTCAAACTATTCTAAATTGCAAAGCTTTGTAACACCGTTCGATAAATCGGCTCATAGAAGTTTTTATATAAGTTGTAACAATTCCGAAACCTCAAAAATTGCGACACGCGACACCACGACACACGTGTTTGTGGCCCCTATAAAGAAAAGGTAAAGTATTGCTGGTCTAGTGGCTAGTATATAAGATTATAGATATCGAGGCCCTGGGTTCGAACCCTGAGTCTGGCCGACCAAAAGTTATTTGGGTTTTCAGTCGAGAAATTCTCAGTAAGATCCTGAAGTCTGGAAACTAGGAGTGTGTCTGTGTGGAGTCTGGGAACTAGGTGATAGCGGTATTTATGCATACAGAGAAACTGCAACTTGACAACAGTGTTCTCCATACAGTCATATGATACAGATATCTGTGATGATGCAACAACCCTCTTCATCTGGAAGTCTGAGACTGCAACAGGCAACGCTATGAAAATACCATAAAGCCATAGATTATATAAATATACTCATAAATATGTCCATTTGCTTGTTTGTTTTGCTCAAATAAAATATTAAGATAAGATTTTTTATAAATTTTTATTTTAACTTTTATTAACTACGTTTAAAAAAAAACTGTAACCTAAAGCTAGCAAATTTCAGATTTCACCCGCGCATCTTTCACAAACCCCGCTCGGCGTGCGAACTTATTTCTGTGGTTTTTCTATTATGCAACGATCGATAGAATCCAATTTAATTATTTTTGGCGCACATACTTCACAAATTATTCCGATGATTATGGTATGATTCTGTTGACTATTATTATAATTATTGCAAAGCATTTTCAATTCTTTTTATAAACCTCTCATCTCCACAAAGTCACAGCGACTAATCCAAGCGACCAATGTATGTTTGAAATATGGGTAAAAGACACGGACAGGTTGCATAAATTAGAAAAAATTGAAGTTTAGAGGACGAGAGAGAAGTTCAGACACAACTCTTGAAAATATAATGTAGTTTCCATAAAATATTTCAATTTTAACTTTGAACTGAATCTACCCATACAAAATCAAATAAAAGCTTCGTAGTTTTACTTAACACCCTCTTCTAAGGACACTAGTAAGGTTTTAACCAAGTTCAATTTGTATTATAACATGGATTACGTCATGGAATAATATGAAATCGTATTTCCTAAATTATTATAGGAAATAAAATAATTCTCTTTAACTTATCCCGGAGGATTTTGAAAAATAGATTTTGCTCATTTCAATTACCTTATCAGTTTAACGAATGTGTACGTAAACTTTAAGTTAGTCTTATACCAATATTTTGATAGACTCTAACCATCTTGATGAAATAAAGATGAACGGTACTTAGAATTACTTTCTATAATAATAATACTAAAATAACCGGACCCGGATTAATCCGGACATAGAAACATTGAAATTTAATTACGCAAAAGCGAATATTTGGATAGACGGACACGTCCTTTTTATTTATTTGTATATATTCCATACTGTCTATTTACTACGTCAAAAGTTTACCTAGGTATAATAGACTTCTGAGTACTTACGTTTAACCTATTCATTATTTAATTATTTTTAAAATTATATATACACGACAAAAACATCCAATCTTTAGGTAAAATAATTAATTACTTAAAATGTTTACATTTGTAAGTACGATATCAAATTATATTAGCATTGCTTTAATAAATTAATGCAAATAACATGTATTGATAAGATATAGTGACAGAAAAAATAATAGAATAATTCCAAAAGTAATAAATTTTAGCTCTGATACTTATAAATATCAGAACGCTTAAAAAATTAATCAGTGAATTTTTAAATTGTATCACTATTATTGTTAATAGTAATATGCATTAACTTTAACGATCTTCAAATAGCGCATGGTTAGTAGTGTCACAAGATCCCTTAATTAATTTGAGACAACATCAAGAGTGGCGTAGTGCGCGGCGCGCTCCGAACGGACTCTGGCGTCTGTATGTACACATTAGCCACGACGGTTATTACGGCAATCGTTTATGTGCAAACATACTAAGTGTTCGTGTAAATCCTGAAACACCAGACCACGGCATCGTCGCAGCTGCGGTTCAAGGCTCTACATAGCTACGTGACGGCGTCGAGGTGCTAACACAAAAGACCTCCACGATCACGTAGTCGAGACAGCTGACTTCTGTATTATTTTTTATCAGTACTCTTTCCACTTCACCTTCGACAAATATCTTATCAATTCCTGTCAATAGGTAGTTCAAAATACTTCCGATCAAATTCGCTTTATCTATCAACGTAAGCGATTTGGGTGCTTTAAAACTTGAGATGCCCTCTTGATAACATTCTGAGATATTATGTTCAATACGCCTGAGAGATAAGTTCTAGAAACAAAATGAAAACTCGGGATCCCAAAGAGCAGCAGCAGCTTAAAATAAAACCAGATAAAGTTGTGACTAAACGGGACAAAAAAGGAGTTAAACAAGACAGTCGAAGTGGAAAGCGTTCACCGGTATTGCCCCCTCGGAATCGGACGAAGCGATCCGGCGTGGAAGCTGTAAAACTTCACTTAGAGACTACGGGTGGGACAGGCAGGACATCCAGATCAGCAACCGCGGTAATAATAATATTTTTGTATCCATAGTATTATAGAATTGTAATGCAATGCCTACTGATAATTGAATAAAATCGGTTAAATACCCACAATTATGATCAACAAAACATAATAATATTTACCTTCTAACAATGGGATAACACATCTTTATATTATAAATTTCACATATAACAAAACTAAAGCTATAATAATTATATAATATAGGTCACATCTGAAGTATTTGTTTTTATTACCTTTTATATCATTTAAAGATCTTGTAAAGATATGGAAAGTCCTTAAAAACAAGTTTAAATTGTTACGACAATACAATTTGAGATGCCAAGAATGGTGTTGAATACTAAATAATAACGAATGTTCTCCGCGAGTGCGTCAATACCTACACTTCGGCCGTGAAGCGAAACCATGTGATTCGTTTATCACATTACCGAGATCGTGACAAAGAAAGATTATCGACCTGTAAAAATATTATCACCTTGGGGATAACACCTTATAATCAGTAGAATAACGACGGTAATATCTTATTTAAATCTCACTGTCCTGCAAAAAATTTTATAAATGGCGTTTGCATTTCATTGTATTGGTCACAAGACCTATTAGAGCAATAAGTAGCTGTGCTTACATTTATATTTATGATCTATATTCAGAAGCCAAAAATGTTTATGTAGCTTCATATTTATGTTGTTATAAATGTATTTTTACAACAAAATATACTTACTTATTATAATTTGGTTCGAATTTCGATAAGTTACGATTCTCTAATTGTATACATTAAAATGTATAATGTGAGACTCATAATAAAGTTAATCGTTCATAACCGATATTTATAGCTAGATATATATTAATTACAAGTATATAATATATTTCCGTGCTAAATTTTCTAACAAATATTAAATACTACTTAGTATAATTAAACTGATGTTCTATTCATTAGCAGAGAATACTATTATTATAAGTAAATATGTACATAATTATGATCAACACAATACAACATACAATCTTGACTCAATACATTATACAGCTCTTCATTAGACAGTTTAAGACAAATTGAAAGCTAATTAGTAACTAATTAATATGAAACACCTTAGTAATAATATGAACTTAGACAAATATTTAACAAAACTATATATACTATTTATTACTAGAAGATTATAAGAAATGGAACTTGGCATTTTCTAAATTTTGTTTAGAATAAATCATAAGAGCCGATTTCAAACTTTTTCTGTATTAGTACTAATAATTAGTAACAGCCTGCAAATGTCCCAGTGGTGGGCTAAGACCTCCTGGTGAGGAGCGGTGGCTCGTGCTCGACAGCGAATAGATAAATCAACAGGTGTCGGATGAAAATCTGTCAGAGTATCCCATCTGTTTTGGAGGAGCATGGTGGAATAAGCTTCAAATCTTCTCCTCAAAATGAGAGGAGGCCTTAGCCCAACAATGAGACATTCACAGGCTGTTACTGTACTGTACGGTACAGTAATAATAGAGATGCCATCCGATACTTTGGTGAATATACAAAATAATTTATATAAAAGTAGAGGGAGCCGTGGTGCTATATCGTTTAAAAGACTGCTCAAAATATTCATAAACTCCTTAGTATAGGGCAACATGCTATCAACACAATTATCGTTATAAAGAATTCTGTGTTTACCATTTTACCATTATCTTCAATCATGTGACAGCCTCTCGATTTTATTTCATATTTGTTTACAAAATATTTGTGAGATAAAATTATCAACTTATTTGTTTTACTTATTACAAATAATTTTTCCACTTTTATAACACAAGATCAGTAAAATTATTTTATTATCTTTCCGTTTCTCAACGTTCGTTTAATAACGTTAATAGCTTTGCTATGTTATGTATTACAAACAATTCTACTAACCTCATTGAAAATCATATTCTATTTTATTTTACAATTTTGTATAATTGTATTGTAACGATGACATTGCTAAAATAAAAACTGTGCTGCAGTTGTCAACGCCCACCTCGAAACTATTTAATCCGAGAGTACTACATCGAGATGTGTAGTATAAATGTGTTTGTAAGGAGTAATGTTGAATTAAAAATTACCCGTCCATGGTTATTTTTAATACACTACTTTTAACTACTTATTTTAAGATCTGATACCAACTTCGCCAACAAATGAAACACATTTTTTTAAGAATCCATAATGAACATAAAACATTTTTTAAAATCTTGATTTTTTATTCTCATAATATTAAATAAAATGGCCTAAATGATACGAATAAAATAAGAGTTAAATAGTTTATTGCCCTGTACCCGAAAATATCAATATCACATGACCCGATCGAATTTTCAAAATATCAAAATTTTACCCAATTTTATCATATATTCCGCATGATTTTCAGAATGTAGTTGAATGATAAATTTAGAGATTTTGAAAATACCAATAATATGTTTTTCAGACGCCGGGAGCGTACGAATACTATTAACAACGTTGGAAATGAGACAAATTTCAATTTGAAAATCGGATTGGATTTGGATCAGTTGATGCACAAATAAATAAAAACAAATTATTATAAAAAATATGTATATGATGAAAATCAATAATTTTATTTCAAATTTAGTCTTAAAAAACTGTTGAACGCGATAAAATAAGTTACCCAGCTCTTGTGCCACGATGATATAGATACAGTTGTTTATTTATATACACTCTACCTATTATTGGAATTAGCCTTTACGTTTATTCGTTAATATTTTTCCATTCTCCTCAGTAGCATAAATAACGAATGCGTAATTACATAACGATTAAGTTCTCGTGTAGGTACTGAGTAGGTAGGTCTATTAACTATTAAGTTATTATTAGCAACTTTGCCCGCGACTTCGTCCGCCAAAATTTTAAAACAATTTTTTTAACGTAAATTAGTTTTTAATAATAGACTAAACGTATGACAGCTATAGTTTGTTCAAACTGTGATAGTTTTTTTACTGAGAGAATTTCAAACCCGTCATAACTTCTAAACGAATAATCCGATCCGGATCATTTAAAGTGGAATTAATTAAGTAAAAGTAAAAGTTACGCTGCTCCAATTGGTTAGTGGAATACACATGTGGCAGAATTTAAGTGAAATTTGACACATGCAGGTTCACGTTTTCCTTCACCGTCAAGCACGAGATGAATTATAAACACAAAGCCACCCACGATCATCGGTTAAGAATCACGCGTTGTAGCCACTGGGCCATCTCGGCTTTTTACATATTAATTATCAAACCATTTAAATGGATAAGGATTTATAATATTATGATACATATACATCACCTCTTTTCGATTCCACCGTAATTGAACTTAATAATTTAAACAGAAACTGTTATTGTGGCTTAACTATAATAGTTAGACATACATATACCATCGAGGACTTTTTTGTGAGCAGTCATGAGTACTATTAATATTAACTTAGAACACTTTTTATATTCCGTCAATAGTGTTCGCAGTGCAGGCCAAATAATTAATTTTATATGCAACAATTTGATACCTTGGATTACATTGTTCAATTTTAGGTAGGGATCTCTAACTTTTTAAAAGATTTTTTAAAATCGGTCCAGTCGTTTTTTATTTAAATCGTAACAAAGCTAAAAGCAGACGTATCCTACATTGCGATATTAAAGTTATCCGAGCGATTGAACATATATACAAGAACCCGACAACAACCGTTGGGGCAGTAGCCCACCAGACAACACCCGTCTGGTCGGAGGATCCTCCCTTGTCAATGGTGTGTCTCTATTCCTTTCACCCCCAAACTGGTGACCCCGATGTGATCGTCAGCGCAGTATTTACATATTCGTTTATAGTTTCAAGACTAATTTTAGCTCATTTTTATTTTAATGTTTTGCATATGATTTGAGATATAGCTTAAAATGCAGTCTTAGTCAGAGGGAATATCGTAAGACGCAAAATGATCGCTGCCTAATCTCTACAGACTAGCTACCTGACCCAATTTGGACTCAAACACTGGAAAAATGCATTTCGCGTTTCCCCCACGGGAACAGTGGACGGTATGTGGTCCATTGCACCCTTAACGAAAAGCGTCACGGAATCGCTTGCGCATGCTACCGTGACGCCTAGCTCGTGAACATTCGCAAACAGATATATTCTTAAGAAGACGATAACATCAGCGTATTATGCTAATGCCTTTTTTTATTACAGCAACTTTATAATCACCCTATATATATTTTCACGCGTTTATTTAACAATCCTGTAATAGTTCTAAAACTACCGGTTCGAATTGCAAAGTATAAAAGGCAATATTGTTCTACATAAAACGTTTAAAACTAATATGTTATTTATTTTGATAAGGATTATTACTTTGTGACGATATAACTAAATTTAAGATTAGACGTTATTTTTACTCCCTTTTTTTATTAAATAATTATTATTTCCTTTGTTAAAACGATACGCGCGATAAAATCGGTATTTTATCCATACGAAGGCGAAACACTAGCATAGCAATAGTATTAAAAAAAGGCTATTTATGTTTAGATATACATATACTGTCATATACTGTTTACTTCATTATAATGCAAAAAATGTATGTTTCAATAACAAGAACATATTTCATTGTGAGAGACGCCGTGGAAAATTTTAGGAATTCGGTGGTACGATACACATTACACATATATATGTATTTGTCTCTCATAATCATCTCTCATCATTTACTTAGATATTCTACTGCAAAACAGCAGTACTTGGTATTGTTGTATTCCAGTGTGAAGGTTGAGTGTAATCACAGGCGCAAGGGACATACCAGCTTACCTTCCAAAGTTGGTTGCGCATTGGCGATGTAAGCGATGGTTAACATCTCTTACAATGCCAATTTCTATGGCCGCCGGTGACCACTTACCATCAGGTGGCCCATATGCTCATCTACCAACCTATGTTATAAAAAAATTCTCACTTAAAATATTAAATACTTTATGAAAAACCCTTTATCTAGCATAACCACTATAAAATTGACTGAATTAGACGGATCACAGGCGACAGACCATATCAGAGAGATTAAATCTTAAAAAACAGTTTAATAGATTGTTCGATTATTAGCATGTGCATGTAGTGTGTGCGTGAATGTCTGGCATGAACAAATCTACTGAAGTGCCAGCAATTTTTTAGTCTTTAGTCGTTGGACTGGTGGGGTCTTATTGGAGACCATGTTTAGACTTCTAATACTACCAACACACCGAAAAATCTTAATGCACTCTTATATAAATCAAATACCTTTAAATTTATCTGGATATTCAATGTACGTACATACAATACATTGCGTAAATATTAAATATAAAATATTTTGAACGTTTAAACCCCTTAAAGTGAAAAACAGTTACCTTCTAACCAAATAAATATTATATCTACACAGTACTCAAACTTTGAAATTGCCACATGTGCATTCCACCAACCTGCGTAGGAGCAGGGTGGTGGAATAAGCTCCAAGCCTCCTCCTCTCCTCAAAAACGAGAGTAGGTCTTAGTCCAGCAATGTAACATTCATAAGCTGTTACTGTACTGTGCCGTATATTACTAAAGAGAGATGTCTTTCGATACCCTGACGCACATATAGTTTATAATATTAAAGAAAAAAAAACATACAGAGAATTGATAACCTCCTCCCTTTTTTTGAAGTCGGTTAAAAATATAATAATTTCATCCTCAAACAGTCGCGATAAATTTGCATTCATAATGATAATTTTATTTAAAAATTGTATCAAAATAGTATTTAATGGTCTGGACTAAATTATTTATTGCAAAAGCATCATATCTATATAATAATTTAAATAAATATAAAAATATATTATCAACGCTTAGTTATGATGATATGATTAACGCGAGTGTTCTCAACATGGCACTTCTCTATTGATAATCCATCTCACTTCATACTAATCTCGTACTGATAATAAAATCTCGATAGAATATCTAAATTTTAAAAGATTAAACATGTTTTTGTAGTATTCTTTATCTAGCAATTCAATATAGGGCCATGGACATCTTGCAACTAAATTTCTACTATATAAATAAATTACTAAGTATAAGTAGGTACTTAGTTTAACCGTTAATATTCTCGTATCTGAGGAACTTTGTGTTTTATTATTAACACGTGATAGTTTAAAAATCATTAGTAATAACATACAAATACTTAATAGGATCGGCCTTATGTATGTCTGTATATATAAACACGCAGATCTCCGAAACTTCTGCACGGAATTTCCTACGCTTTTCACAGATTGATTTCTCAGCTTGCAGCAACATTTGGGTTTTTTTCATGTAATTTAAAGACAATTTTAACTCGCCGCACGCCTGTTACCCATCAAAGGACACTTTTATAGTCACCGAAAATAATTCTAAAGCTGCGGATTCTGCTAATTAATAATATAAAAAGTAATTTAATTATTGCGTAAGTTTATAAATACTACGTTGTAAGTAAGTACTTAACAATAATTTTATCGTTAATTGCTTTATCTCACATAGTGTTTCCCAATCTGTTCAAAGTTTCCTAACAGTGGCCTCTTTCAGTCTTGAAACATTTCTAAAAAAGGAATAAAGTTAGCATATAGGAATCAATGATAGAAATCTACTAAGAGACAAACACAAAACCTAAGTACATACATTAGTTTATTGTTATAATAACGGAGGCCTTGTTTTCCGAAAAAAATACCGTAAAAAGTGAAAAGATACCTATGCTATACAATGTCTCGGCCTTTTGTTGACACATAGGTCAGTGAGTTCTCTCGTCGCCGTCGCCGCTGACAGTACTTCGCTGGTCATTTCAGTGCCGTGCCTCATCTCGCCCTTATCCCTTATCTAAGCCACTCGATCCTCGTGACTCGAGGACCGCACTTACGCCTGTCTTTATTATTTGTTTCATATGTTATCGACATCATCGACCGAATTAACGCGTAAAGTGAAATATTTTTATCAAAAAATTACGTATGTTGACGAAACTAAGAGTTATATGTATTAAGTAGTGATCAGTGCCGCTGAACATTATTATTTACGGTGCGTATTTTTTAAATAAATATTTCAATACAAATATATTTGTTTTAACTAAGTTAATTATTAAGACTATCTAGTTTTACATTACCCCTAACTAATTTTATGATTTTATTTTAAATTTAAATATTGAAAGTACTTGATTGATTAACAACATATTCATGATTGCAATTTTTTTATGATTTAATTTACCAACATTTATTTCAAATTAAATACATATATAACATTTAAAAATAATGTCAAGTAAATGGAAATCGTTTATTTGCGTCTCATATTTTACCGTTTCCCATCATTTTAACGATCCCCTCGGCACCAGTGAAACGTACAATACGTTTTTTTTTTTTTTATTTAACCCTGATTTATTAACTGACGAATATTTGCATTGTAATAAACAAAACATCGGATAAAAAAACTTAATTGAAGATCATATTTTTAAACAACAATAAAATCATCACATAACATTAATATCATAAATTATGTCAATAAATAAAATATAACGTACTAGCGTTTTGCACGCGGCTTCACCCGCGTAGTTCCCGTTCAAATACTGGGACAAAGTGTAGATTATTCCTCGCTGATACTCGCTGTTACTCGCTGATAATGTAGGTTTCCGTTGGTGAAAGAATTTTTTAAATCGGCTTTGTGGTTTAGACGTGCAAGCGTAACAAACAAACTCACTTTCGTATTTATAATATCAGTTAGGATTAATAATAATCGCTCAGCTATAAACTATTTATTTGTCATTGTATTATTAGCTAACACATGTGATCGACTAAATCCCAAGAAGTATTTATGCAAAAGACATTTATAATTGTTATATTTTTATTACTTTTATAAATTAATATTACAAAATAAAGTGACGACCTTACTCGAAGTCGATATTTATCATGTTAAAATAGGAATCATTTTAATGTCTTAATATTCTCACAAAAGTTAAATCACATTTTCATAGATATTTATATGAAATAATATTTGTAACTGAAACCTATCGTTAAATACAACAGAGATATTAGCGAGGCACATAGAATACTTTATAGCACACGCCGTCGACTTTACGAGATACTGTAGTACGTAAAATAGAGACGCATATTTTATATTTAAATTCAGAATTCCATGCGAAAATTAAAAAACCTTCAGCTATTTTTAACAAAAATCCTTTCTCGCATATAGGATACATTTAATTATTTCGAAATACTGTGTACTAATAAAGGAAACTCAAATTTCCAAAAACGCATTTGTGGTGGGTGGATTTCGCTTCATACGGATGGGTGAGGTGCTTACGTGCTCGATCGGAGGCGCTTAACGAATCCCCTAGTCAACTCTACCGACTATCACGAGACCCTGGGGTCGCTCTATGCTATATTAAGAACAAGTATAATATGATAGAAATAAATTTAAAATGACACATTTGCGGTGTTAAATAATGTCTCTTTAATTTTATTATCTTCATTGCATGTAAGGTGGATAAAATATGTCTTTGTATTCAACTTGACTTGTCTTGTCAATTATTTATGTTCAATAATTAACTGAAATATCGTGGAACGCTTGGTTTAAATTTATTTCAAGTTAAAGTGAATTGTCTGTCTCTCGTTGCATCTTTCCTCGTTGCCAATCGTAATCTATAAGACATAAAAACAAACCAAATAAGCCGAAACTCGATGATATTGGATAAAATTATAGAGATTCCGGCTCATCATCATCTGATGATGGAATATTGTACCAAATTATTATATTGCCATACATTCTGTAATTAGAAAAAGATTTATTTAAATATTGCATGAAAACAATTGTAAATGAATAATGCTTATAATATAAAAATATTTCAATAGATTAAGATAACATAATTTCGATCAGAAACTTTTGTAGATAATTTTAATAAAACGCATAAAGGTACAAAAATATTCCATATATTTTTGTACGGCACTTTAGAACACGAAGCTACAACCTTGGAATCCGTGCGTTAAATGCAATAGGTACATACAATAATGGTCCGGGAGGTAGCGTTGCATTTATAAAAGTCATAGTAAGCCGGCCGATATTCACATAGATAGTAGATCTTATATAGCTAATAAGCAAACCGACCGTCAGACGCCCAAGTAGTTGGCTGTGGGAGGGTCCGAAAGTTGGGAATTTAAGGAAAAAACAAAGTAATAGTACGCCGGCTGAAACCTTTTTACATGGATAGTTAACATCATACCGAATTGGAAAACTAACTAACTGTCAGCTGCATAATAGAGGGGTTATGCGTCAGCCAGCCGCCTAAACTTTTAAAAAAGTGTAAAAAATAAACTAATAGTAAGCCGAATTAAACTTAACTGTATTATTGCTTACATATTCGAAAATACGAAAACAATCGTCAGCTAGGTTCTCAGCTGGGCTGACGATCGGTTTACTTATTAGTCATACGAGTTCTATTGAAAATGGCGGCAATAAAACGGCTTAAAATCACTACCTAAAATGCAACGCTACCTCCCGGACCATAATATAATATATAAGAAATTTATTGAGTTTATTGAATATCCTAAACATATTGTCTAATAAAGAATCACAATATATGTCTTATAAATAATTTAAAAAAAAATAAGATTAATTAGATGGAGATGAACTATATAACAAGTTCTTAACGTTGACATCTTAAGTATTTTACGAACCAGACAGATACAACTTTAATTAATTAATGGCCGAATACTGAAACGTCATTCAAATACTAAGTGGGACTTAATTATTTGGAACGCCATTAATTTTAAATTTAGTATGCGAAATTTTAAATGATTACGTTTCAGTATTCGGCCATATATCATTTAACTTGAGATCGAATTTATCGTCCCCACCTTTCCGATGATAAAGTAAATATAAAATCATCAACAACGACACCATAGTTTCAAACAACATTGGCCTATTTTGATATTTTGACACGCGGCCCTCAAACGTATACGCTAACACCATAACCAATAAACAAACATACCGAAACGTATGTCGTTCATTGAAAAAATAGACCACAAAATATTTATTCCAATGTTTTATATGAATGAGATTGATCGTTTCTTTTAAAACTTTCAGACTGTGCAACTTAATTCTTTTTTTAATCTATACCTTATATAAAAAAGAAAGACGAGATTGCCCAGTGGTAGGAATCTTAACCGATGACCGTGGGTTCAAACCCGAGCACCACTGAATTTCATGTGCTTAATTTGTGATTATAATTCATCTTGTGTTTGACGTCGAAGGAAAACATCGCAAGGAAACCTGCATGCATCAAATTTCATTTAAATCCTGTCACATATGTATTCCACCAGCCCGCATCGGAGCAGCGTGGTGGAATAAGCTCCAAACCTTCTCCCTACAAAGAGGAGAAGAAGCCTTAGCCCAGCAGTGGGACATTCACAGGCTGTTACTACCTTATATAAAAAAGACGTTTTTATTTATGGTTAAGATTAAAGGACTTTGACACCATTTAACCGTTTATCGTTGATCCTATCCACTTATCCTATAACTAAATAATCGTTGTAACCGTTTTCCTATTCTACTAACACAACGAACCAGTTGCGGTTGTGTCGAAGTTCGACCTGAATAGAGTCGGTAACGTAACGTTGCTGTCGATTACCATATAAGTTGACCATTATAATTTTCTTTTTTATTGTAACCAGATATCGCTGTCGAACATAAATATCTATACACAGGCAAAGTCCCGTCTGCCGGGTCTTGCGAGTTATAATAAAAAAAACATAATCAGACCATGTTCTGAGTCGACTTTAACGATGTCTCAATACATTACCTTCAAATGCTATTTGTCACGCAAAGATATTACTCGGAACAAGATATGAATGCTAATTACCAAGGAAATTAAAAATGATACCATTTTCCTATGTATATTTCATTCTTGTCGTATCAAAAAAAATAAGCACTAGTTTTTTATTATTATAATATATTATTTGAAACATTTCAATAAAAACATTAAGATATCTTCCTCTATTCCAAAAAAAATGTAAAATCAAAAAAAGTAATGTTTTTTATAAAATTTCCAAAACTGAATAGAAATAGTTAATACTAGTAGTAATCAAAATTACAATACATTGATAAATATTTATATTGTTTTAAATTATAACTACAAATATTTTTTATTTAGCATAATCCAATATTCACATTATGCGGTTTGATTTATTTTGACTTGACGGACCTTAAAAAATATGTCTTTACTTCTCTATGCAATCTTTATTATAAATAATATATATTTTGATAAATTAAAACTAAGTAATAAGGGATAACCTTATCGGTTGTTTATCATATTAGATCAAGGATGAAATAGGTTTCTATAAAATCATACAAGCACAAACAACCATCCTTCTTAACACACAAGCTTTTAGCTAGCTCTTCCCGAACATTTGGTCTTCTAAATATAATTTCACTTTTTTAATTTTAAGTTTCATAAGTTAAAAAAGTTATAATAGATAGCGACTTACCTTACCTTTGAAACTCGATTATTTTCAATAACATATCAATTGGGATAATTGACACGGACAAGGCAAGCGTCATAACAATGAGCATCAGTGTGAGGCGCGCATAACATTGTCATGAATTGAAAGTGTAGGACGGGATCAATCGTGCGTTCCCAATATTTTGTAAAAAAAAATATCTACCAGTGTGTAAACGAAATTTTGTGAAGTGTTACTGACTCAACCGCATACAAGATGGTTTGTTTTTAAACGTTTATTTATAAATGACGAGCATGCTCCCTGCATTTAAACTTTAAAATGTATACTTTAAATTATTCTTATAAGTAAAGCGACTGCATGTATTTTGACATAATATAAAATTGTAGAGTCAATTAGTACTATTTAAGCGAATGAAATTTTTCCTTATAATGTTAAAATTTGTTAACTCGTGCTAACATTTTGATCGTGACCACGCGGTAAAGCTTAGCATTCGTATTGAGGTGCGAAACGATAGATAAACAAAATAGGCATAAAAATTATTTACGATTTTAGTAACGTCTGGATAAGATTAACCTCGCTATTGATTGACGATCCTCGTGTTCACACATCACTTGCCTGAACCATGCCATATTTAATTAGTGGAACGGGTTACGAGACAAAGGCGTCGGTATACAATTGCTAATTTAATCGTAACTCTGGATGGATCTTCATAAGATTGAATGAACGAAAGATTCATCGTCAATTTACATTTTATAAATGTGTTTTTCTTGCTCCAAAACCTTCCGTAAATAAAGCAAATACTTTTTTTATACGAGTAGTATAGATAGGAAGACGAGCATATTATGCCACCTGATTGTAAATGGTCCCTTGTGCCGGAACCGGAAAACAACAATACAAAGTACTACTGTTTTGCGGTAGAATATCTGATGAATGAATGGTACCTACCCAGACGAGGTTGCACAAAGTTTTACCATCAGTGAATACTTGTGCTACTGCAGTAATTTACAGCTCATAACTTAGTCTTGACCAAATGAGCCAAAATTCAAAGAACTCTAGTAATTATTGTTGAGTTATATTTTCCATTTCCTGGCTCTATCATCAGGTTCATCAGTTGGTACAAAATAGAAGGAAGTATGCTTAGTTTCTAGGGTAATCAGAATATGCATTTATTTCCACTAAACTTCTAATTACGTCGAAAAATGATTTGATTCGATTTGATATTCATCTAAATTTACCCACTTAAAATAGATACAAATGATTAGGAAATATATATGTTAAAATTTATACATAGATGGATAAATATACTAAGCCAAATAAAATTTATACTTAATTATATCTTAATTAGCTCATGGGTTTGAGCGTTATCAAATTATTTTACAATCTAGAAATAAATATTGAATGGAACAATATACATATATGCATAACCAGAAATCATCTACCCTCCGTAATCGGATAAAAATACGATTTGCTATTAAAATTAATAGCGCATATATCGGCGTATATATATATATATCGGCATTTGAATAAAACATAAAAACTCAAAACAACTGAGCTGTTAATTTTTTACCTTAACAAATAAATAAAAAAAACAATAAATCGTAGGAATGATTGATAGGATGTTTTTTTTTATGTTTCACGCAAAAATCAAGCATTTTCTGTTTACAATAATTTTATTAAAAAAATATAGTAATAATGACCTCGTTACACTTATATTATATTTATTTAAAATTGTAGGAACTTAATTTTTATCAGCTATTCTATTTGGTTACACTTAACATTGAAATATTGTTCAAGAATAATAATAACAGACTGAAGGACTTGCTTGTGTCAAGTACACAAGTACACAACTACTCGTTCAGGTAATAATTTATATAATTTATTATAGAGAGGAAAATTTTGTTACAGAATGTAAGATGCATTTCAAAATGTTTACCGGTATAATTAACTATCTACTGTAATAGTAGATTTTATATGATTCTTTACCATTTGAAGTTTAAAAATTATTTAATTAATTGTCCTATAGTAATATGCTAACCATGGACATGGCTACATATGTACCTACTTTACCTAGATAAACCTGTATACATTTTAAATATATTTAGGCCCTATTCAATAAATGACTATTATTGTCAGAAAAAAGTCATTAAAAAGTCACAGATATTTTTCAACCGGTTGTCCGTAGATATATTGTTTTGAAGGGGTGATAGATTTATGCCACTTAATGAGCAGAGTGCAATGTATTTTAAGTGTCTGACTCTATTTCCTCATGCAACAAAGAAGATTACTTAGACTCGCGTCTTCAGTTGCTTGAAATTCAGTTTGTGTTAATCCTTCAATATCTGCTATCGTGGCATTTTCACATTTCTGTCTTGACGAAGTTCGGCAACACCGTATGAGACTACTAATTTTTTACCCATACTAATAGAAATTTCCTTCGTACCAAGTTACATAAAAATGGGTTCTGTAGTTTAATCGAAGGCCTAAATATAGACATATAGACTGCTTTCGCATTTGTCCTCAGCTATAATCCATATAATAGCGTTTTGAACATTTATTTTTACACCAGAAGCCATAGTCGTAACGCTACAGATAAGGAAAAGCTATAAGGTTCTTGCTTAGCCTTCTAGGTGCGCAAAATTAGATCATCTTGGACAAATTTATTACTTGCAGCATACTTTATATATATATTTATAAAATAGGTAGGAGGACGAGCATATGGTAAGTGGTCACCAACGCCCATAGACAGTGGCATTTTTAGAAAATTTAACCATCGCTTAAATCGCCAATGCGGCACTAACCTTGGGAGAAACCGGAACACAACAATATCAAGTACTGCTGTTTTTGCTGTTGCTGTAGAATATATGTATAATAATTATAATATGAATTTTTGCAATTGTGCGTATAATTTTCAATGTTAATCTAGTAAAAATCAAGCGATAAAGTTGTATTAACTTGATTGGTTTTTTAAGAACAATAGTACTTCATGACAAACAATTTCTACCTTTAGTTATAAAACAACTGTCTAAATTTTATTTAAAAAATCTATTAAGTTTTCAAGTAAATAAAACGCTTGGTACTCGTACCCTCGTTGGGTTTCAAATGGAAGTTCCTGAAACAAGTTCCCTGCATAGATTACGATACTCAACTAAAGTTGAGGAACGGAGAAAAAAAGTTCGCTAACTCTATGCTGGTGTTGTGCGATCGGCTCTATGGGGTGCCAGTTTGGGCTACAATGCCAATGCCTCTACTGTAACATAAGCTGGTAAACCGCCCATTACCCACTTCCCGTACTTCAGAAAACTCGTAAACCCGTAGATCCTGCTCTTGAACTCTCTCCTTTTACGTCGGATTGCAATTCCATTAGATTATGAAAGTAAGGGTATATGTAGGGAACGCTCTTGTGCTTGCCCACATAGTTGAATAACTCCTGCGCGATTGCTTATTATCCGTAGAGAATATAACCGTAATTAGAAGAAAATCAATTTTCACCGAATGAGTTTATATTTCCTGTCCAATGAGCATTACAACAATTCCGTCCATTGCACACACGATAATAAATTTAAAATATCTGACAATTTCGTTACCTTGACTACATACGAGACTTGCGACACTAGCAATGAGTTGAGTAAAGAGATTTCTTTATTTGATCATCCTTTATCCACCGAATTTATTTTCAAATATAAATATGTCAAGGATGTATACATTAAGAAGATTAATTTATTTAAATAAGCATTTTTTGTTTAGCATATACCACTACAGTACTACAGTACAATAATGTCGCTATCTTTGATTAATTTTATTTGAAAATGCGACTTTAAACATCTCTTATGTAAGTATAATCATTCATGAAAGAAATGAATCCATTCGGAATGATATACTTCGGAGTATACTAATATTCTTCGGAAATAATGTAAGGTTTTGCTAGTTTTGTTTGTCACAACAAATTGTAAATCACTCGATATGGATGGCCTTAGATGTTATATAATAAAGTATACTTTCAGACCGGACATACGCTCTATACTCTATGTATATGTGTGTGTCATATATTGTGATATATTCATATTATTTTTTTGTTTTATTGCATAGATTGGCGGACAAGCATTTGGGCCACCTGATGGTAAGTGGTCACCAACGCCCATAGACATTGGCATTGTAAGAGATTTTATTATATATTTTTTTTATTTTATGTTCATAGGTCTACAAAACAGAATGACAATCAATGAATACATATGATTACATTTCTCTTGATGTAGACACGACATGCGCTTATTATTAAGTATAATGAGATATAAGAGATGTTAATCATTGCTTACATCGCCAATGCGCCACCAACCTTGGTAGCAAAGATGTTATGTCCCTTGTGCCTGTAATACCAATATGTGCCAGTGTACTGGCTCACTCACCCTTCAAACCGGAACACAACAGTACCAAGTACTGCTGTTTTGCGGTAGAATATTTGATAAGTGGGTGGTACCTACCCAGACGAGCTCGCACAAAGCTCTACCACCAAGTTAAACTGATATACTCAAAGCAATTACAGTCGGTTCATGCTCTTTTCAAGCACAACTCTTGCAAAACTACAAAAGATGGACGTAAAGTCAAAAAAGCCAAAACTAGTGATAAAATGTCTACAAGAAAGTCCGCGACGGTATCTACAGTATTTATAATATATTATATATACTATATAATACTATACTATATGTTTAAAAATATGAAAAACTAATGAGTAATGACAATTTAAGTTCGACTTAATTGCCACTCAATAGTAAGCAATTACGATTACTGCGATTAAAATTAACATTTTAATTTTTAGTGTTACGTAAAAATTACGACTTTAATTTGGGCTATATGCCGAGTAGCGCGCGCGTATTTTGGTTTCTACCCAAATTAAGAATTCTACATAATTAGCTTTTTTCATAATTAGGTTCGGTTTTTATTGACTTTATTGACTATTAGTACTCGTAGGTACTTAATACAAGTTTCGTCGAAACGCCGCCGTCTATATTTCTGCAGATAGAACAAAACGAAGCGATAAGGAGGCACATATAAAACCAATTATTTATAAGACACAGAAAAAAAACTTTAACCGCATTTATAATTTCCGTTATAGACTAATATACATATATCTTGTATTTTTATACATATCTGAATTTGTTTCAATTGCGTTACGAATACAAACAATATCCACACATGTATGGATAGGAAATAATCATAAGGAAATGTTATCCCAGAAAAAGTTCAAAAATGTTCAATTGTAATATTTAAAAAAACGGTTAAAGAACATTTGTTTGCTAAAGCATATTTTAATAATACACCTTGGGAATGAAACGATTGTTGCACGTCATTTGAAATACAATAATAATTTTATTGTCACTTGCAAAAAACAGTTATTGAAAAAAAAAGGAAAATTCCGCTTATTTTAATTCGCGCTTCTTTTCGAACTGGTGGTAGTTTTTTTACAGTAAATAAATTCATTGTTTTAATATTAATAAATATTTTGAATTTGACTTGAAAAAAATTTAGTAGACGGTCTTCGATCGAAGCGTCATCTTCTTTATATTATTCTACTATCAAATTAACCATAACATCCGGTCCAAATATAGATTAAAAAAATGCCTGTATTCAATTATACTCTCCCGCTGTGTTATGTAGATTGTACATATAGTCTTATACATATTAATGGAGTTTTAAAAGGAACCATGTGGAATTTATGTTATGTAATGTATTTATGTTATATAATAATGTAATTTTTTTATTAAAAATAATATCCACATTGGAATATTTTCGAGCCTAAATGGATTATATCACAAAAAAGTTTGATTACAAAAAAAAAAATCACATTTATTAAATTTAAACATGAAAAACGTGCCCAGAAAATAATATATATTATTCAAAACTATATATTTACTTAATTTGTAACTAAAACTGCGAAAGAGTAATTTCAATGAATGTCGTAATATTACCAACGTGCAGTTAAGAAATTGTTTCTTTGTATACTTTCCTTTGAATACAATATTAACAATCATTGAAAAGACATTGTTACACCGTATTTATCCTTTCTTGTGCTATTTCCCATTGATGCGACCTCAATAACGCTGTTTTCCATTATAATTACCTATACACTCAGTAAATGGTAGCCATTGCATAATAATATGTACATATAAGTAGCAAGTAGTCACAATTAGAGGTGTAAATGAGGAAAACTGAAGAATAATAGAAAATATATTTAATGTAGCTGAGTCTATTAAGTACTCGACGAGTGCATCTTAAAACCAGCCTTTTTATTATATAATAAATAGTATGAATATGTACGTAATACTTATAACTAGCTGAGACTATACGAGACTTATAATATTTCAATATATTATACAAAGTTTTTAGTTTTATTTTCGTGGGATATTAGTATTTTTTGGTTTTGGTCACACTCGGATCTAGACAGGGCAACAAACAAAATTGCCTATTGGAAAAAATAAGACCATGAAAAACATATATGCGGCAACGAAATTAAACCTACCCTACCTAACCTATAAACTATAAGTTGCAAATGTATTTACAAGCCGAAAACAAATATTTTTGTACGTATGAGTATTTTCAAACAATCTATTCAACTACCTGTTAAAATATGTCAAAGCTATAAAAAAGTACTTAAAATAGTCTATTAGACCGGGAGATGGTAGCACAAAATTCCAGGTCATTTGTACGAGTATGGCGGCTCTTCAGAGGTCTAATGACGTAAATACGATAAGGAAAATGATGGTCATAGCGCTGGTACCAGTGGCATAATCGCGTGGGCGTTAATCGAACGTGTCGGAAAGATTTCATCCACAAAAACTCTTGTTTTATCCGACATCCGACTTACAGCCCGCCATACCGACGACAACACTAATTTAAAAAAAACAATTCAACAATTTGTGCCAGGCTAATTTTTGCACAGCTAATCATTGTCGAGTAGCCATTAACGAAAAACACCATGCTTTACTTTTCCGACGGTACCAAATGGCCGCAAAGGAGTAATTTTTTTTACTTCGCAAAACAATTTGTACCATTTGATTTTTGAAGTGTACACTGGTACAAATGACCTGAAATTTCAAGTCACCATCTCCCGGTCCATATGGTCTTATCTCGATATCTTTCATAAGAATTAATGACATATTCATAAAAACAAATTTCTCAATAATGCATTATTTTAAAGAAGATTTGGAAGAATTCAAATCTCTGAAACTGACCATTTTTTAACTTTTTGGTAGGCTTGGTAGGGTATTTGGTTTTGTATTGGTAGGCGGACGAGCATTTGGGCCACCTGATGGTAAGTGCTCACCAACGCCCATAGAAAATGGCATTGTAAGAAATGTTAACCATAGCTTACATTGCCAATGCGCCACCAATCTAGGGAACTTAGATTATCATGTATACTTTATAGGCAGCTAAAGTTTAAGGCAATTCAACTGAACAGACATTTTATAGCGTTTACTTTAACGGGTTACATTAATGATCTGTATATGATTCGCTCTTTTTAAATAAAACATTTCCAATAAAAATACTTGTTTGCTTAAATAGGTCAAAACATACTTTAGATATATATAAAATCGATTTATGTATTAAATCAAACACAATTAATTAATTCCTTTTGGAAAAGTATAATTTGTAAGGGCATCGCCCTTTATGTATTAAAATTATATATCAAAACAATCTAACATTGAACAATTTAATTAATTATTGTGTAGGGAAGCGATAAGCGCATAGCGTCAGTGCGGCGGCGTCGCGGCCGTACGGCGCGGCACGGTGTACACTGTACAGTCTTAGTAAACTACCACGAATTACGTTCTCGCTTCATTATTGGGAACTCGTGGCCGGCTCCTCGTGAGTGATCATGTGATTGTGATGAGACCACTTAAGCAAATAAATACCCGGCTGCTACCCGCAAACAACTATTGTCAACATTTGGTTTGTTTACGTACAATTTATTGGAGCGTTATAGTTACGTGAAGTGAAGAATCGAGTGTTTATTATGTTATATAGGTGCGAAAACAATTTAGATATCATTACTAAAACGTATCAATAAATTGAATAATGTCATTTGATTGCCATTAATTTACAAGTGCAAAAAATATTTACCTGACTAATTTATTCTTTTGTGACACTTTATTTCCTTTTATATTTTTTATCATTTTATGATTTATTTAACACTTTTATTTTTTATAAATAAAATAATCGTGCGAAACAACTTCTACCTAGAAGGGATATAGTAAAAATCCAAAATTTGCATATCTATATTTTTAACCGACTTCAAAAAAAGGAGGAGGTTATCAATTCGTCTGTATGTTTTTTTTTTTATTGAAAGCATTCCGTAATTATTTGAAACTGTACCAGTTAGTAAATTGACATTGTTTTACTTACATCTTTAAAGTTGTCAACAACAAATTAAATGCAGATTAAAAGCACTGATCCACCCGTACAAATTATAAATTCTAAAGAAATTGGTAACAAAAATATTATATCCAAATTGGAAATTATTCGGTATCGCGCCACCAGCGATTTTAAGGCCTTTGAGTTATGTCTTCTATGTTTAAAAAATAAACCCCAAAATCGCTGGTGGCGCGATACCGAACAATTACCTTTCTGCCTTTGAAATACCATAAGGCATACACTTATAATGACGAATATAAGCAAATAAGCATAAAGTAAATCTGTATTCAAAAATCTTCTAGGCGCTTGACCAAAGTAATAATTATTCGTTTTATACATTCGCGTTTGTTGTCTAATTTTATTTGAATTACAAATTTACAACACTAACATTTTAAAGTATCTGTTAATAACGAATACATTTAAAAACAATTATAGCTTTTAAACAATAGCATCACAATGACGCCACCAAGTCATGACTAAATAATTCACATTTACATATATATTTGTGCGAATTTGAAATTATATCGCAGTTTCTATCTTCACAAGTTATTAAGTGACGTTTCATTGTTTTTCATTGTCGTTACGAACGGACAACTTAACTTAGTATATATTGTCCAAGACACCGTAGAGGCTTTGCGGTGGAAATAATGAATCTGAAACTCATAGACATTATTTCAGTATTCAGTCTGCAATAGTGAAGCGCGCGCGCGAACTGTACATCGCAAAAAACTTTGCTTACAAATAAAAATATAAAAATCTCGCGTTTGGTTAAAATGTGCAAAGCTAATTCCATGAGGTGCGTTAAATGTACTTTTCTTATTTTTATTCCCTTCGTATACTCTAAATTTTAAAATAAATTTGTGTATTTATATTCTTTTTATCTTGTTTATTTTTATTATATTTAATAATACATTTTTGAAGGAAATATTTAAAACTTTTTTACTATTTTCTATATTTTATTTTTTTTACATTTGTTTACTTCAGGTTTACTTGAACTGTTTACTAAATAAGAAATCGGTCAAACCTATTATATTTTTATAATTATCTTTTAAATTTTTTTTTAAATTAATTGAAATAAATAATTTAGCAGTAGTCATTTAATTATATTATTATAGAAAGAAGTTATATATATAGAAACACTAAAATTATGTAAAAAATATAAAAACTACCTAGTAATAATATATTAACACTAGGAATTCAATAAAAATGTGTAACTTTAAGTGAATAAAAGTGTTACTTGTTGATAATATAAAAATATTTTAGACAAAAAATCATAAGTATAGAAATATGAAAACACCTTTTAAAATATAATAGCTTTTACTATTTAAACACATATCTTTTGTTTTGCTCAGTTTAATTATTGTGTTCATAAATAACGCTTTAATCCTACAAGCTTAAATCTATTGTTTTATTATTTGATTTAAACATTCATTAACTAAAAAAAACATTATATTATAACTAGTTTAGTATATTTTTTAATCGTCTGTTTTATTAAATTTATGACACGAGTCAATTTAAATTCGTCTAATAGCGTTTACTTTAACGGGTTACATTAAATAAATAATATCAACTCAACACAATCATTGCACAGAATTTTGCTGAAACACACTTTGTTGTCTGTCCAGTTTTTATAGTATTATGTATTTAAAAACTGAACACTACTTATAAAAACTTAATTAAAAAATACATATGTTCAAAAAATATAATAAATATTTTAAAATTATTAAAAAAAAATAAGATGAGAAATTGTTTGTTAGGTTTAAACATAATATTATGAGTATTCCGTCCTTTTTAATGACAATTTTATTTCAATGGTAAGTAGGTATCACATTTGCTTAAATTATAGTGTCAATATTACAATTTCAGGTTCGCAAAACAAGCGTCCGAATGACTGCGATAAAGGAATACCCTTTCGACCTGAGTGATTTAAAAAATCAAAATAACGATACACGTACATCGAAACCAACCGACCAAATATCTTCAAATCAAATATTTACAATAACTCCAAGTACTCCATCTAACGACGGTAAAAGAAAAGTTTCCATCATGGCCGACGAAGGAAGCAAAGATCGAGAAAACCTGCCTTCGGAACGGTAAGATTTATAACATCTTAAACTAATTATATTGAATGTACTTTTAAGCAAAATAACTACTAAGTAACGATAACAACATGACCAACGCATCATAAATTTCAACAGATCAACAACTTTTTGGCACCAATTCATAATCTCTTTATATCCTTAAATAAATATTATAAAACAAAGTCCCCCGCGTTTCATGTCTGTCTGTATGTACGCGCTAAACTAAAAAACTACTGAAGGGATTTTCATACGGTTTTCACTAATAGATAAAGTGATTCAAGTGGATGGTTTACGTGTATAATTCATTAATATTTTCTGTAAATTTGTTGAAATATAGCGAAATTTGTTGAAGAAGTCGGAAAAAACGAGCATATTGGGAGCTTTCATCGAAAACGCTGTACAATCCCTTTGAGTTATAACAAAACAATGTATGGTGAAATTGTTCCCCTTTCATAGATCTA
This sequence comes from Nymphalis c-album, assembly GCA_963151315.1. Taxonomy (NCBI): domain Eukaryota; kingdom Metazoa; phylum Arthropoda; class Insecta; order Lepidoptera; family Nymphalidae; genus Nymphalis; species Nymphalis c-album. The sequence continues at coordinate 8,206,708 of OY720590.1, read as the reverse complement.
CAAAAAAGTCCGCGATGGCATATGTCTATCTTTTAAGGATAGCTAACTATACCCATTTTAATGTTTAAAAAATGTTTACATAAAAATGGTAAAATTGGAAAGCTATAAAAACGGATATGATATTAATCCTTATTAAAATAAATACGTTATTTACTTTGAGCATTTAATGTATATTATAATTGCCCTTTACACCACCCAATTTAAATCAATATCTTAGGAGTAATCGTAATTTTAAAATTATCGCGCACTAAATAAATTCAGGCGGTCCAACACCCATCATACAAACGCGTGATGCAACCGCTTCCTTAAATATTATAAAACAAAGTCCCCCGCGTTTCATGTCTTTCTGTATAAACGCGCTAAACTAAAAAAGTACTAAACGGATTTTCATACGGTTATCACCAATGGATAAAGTGATTCAAGAGGAAGGTTTACGTGTATAATGCATTAATGTTTTCTGTAAATTTGTTGAAATATAGCGATAATTGTTGAAGAAGTCGGAAAAAAAACGAGCCGATTGGGAGCTTTCATCGAAAACGCTGTACAATCCCTTTGAGTTATAACAAAATAATGTATGGTGAAATTGTTCCCCTTTCATAGATCTACAAAAAAGTCCGCGATGGCATATGTCTATCTTTTAAGGATAGCTAACTATACCCATTTTAATGTTTAAAAAATGTTTACATAAAAATGGTAAAATTGGAAAGCTATAAAAACGGATATGATATTAATCCTTATTAAAATAAATACGTTATTTACTTTAAGCATTTAATGTATATTATAATTGCCCTTTACACCACCCAATTTAAATCAATATCTTAGGAGTAATCGTAATATTAAAATTATCGCGCACTAAATAAATTCAGGCGGTCCAACACCCATCATACAAACGCGTGATGCAACCGCTTGCGCGCCCCGCGTCCCGCTGTCGCCCGTACGCTAGCTGTTGCCCGCATAAATATAAGTAAAGGATAAATGTTTGCTTGAAATTTGAAAATCTGTGATTTGAAATTAATATGTATGAAATGCATTTCTGTTAAGAAAAACTTTAGTAACGGTTTTTTTTTATTTTGAAGTTGATGATTATTCTTTAAATAATCATCAGTGGACTTATTATGAATTCCTGTAGTTTGACTTAATATATTTATAGTTACTTCAATGGCTTTTAGTAAAATTTAATTTATAAAAATATTAAATAGCCCGCCGCCTATCTACGCCGTTGAGTATAATTAAAACCATAAAAGAGCAAGTGTACAATTTTTTTTATTCTATCAAACTACAGGCACATAGGGCATAACATCTTCGTTCCTACGGTTGATGGCGCATTAGCGATGCAGGGAACGGACATTGTTTGAGCATGCACTATAATAAGTGTACATGTGATAAGAGTTCTCACTAAAATCAACCAAGCCGGTCATTGAAAACGACAGGTCTTAGAACTTTTGGTTGTCATAGGGTAGCAGTAAGACATTGTGTGTTTAGCATTTTGTTATTTGTACTCAAAATTATAAATATACTTTACGCCGATTTTAAGTGAGAGAGTGGTAATTCCGGCTGGGCGTGCCGGCCCATTCCGCTACAACCCGAAGGTATGCAACCTGGCACTATAAAAACCTACCTATTAATAAATTACATACAGGTAAAGTGCGTCTTTAAGCAATCGCTAGGGACTTGAAAAACCGCAAAACGGACAACCATCGATGACGTATTCCTGCATGCGAGTCGCACACCCAGCGATGAGCCGATGACCGAATTCTTCTCCCACAGTGTACTGCTGCATAGTGTCGCGCACTCACTTTGTCATCGTCGTAACTTTTAAAACATTTGTCCAAATGATATAGTGTAAGAGACTAAAGTTATCTTCTTTAAAATTCTTATTGTTATATTTTGGTCAATTTATAAATTAATAATTATTAATAGCTTTATAAATTATAGCCTATTTGTTATTTTGATGTATTAGCTATATTATTGTAAAGTTTCATTAAAATCCATTCAGTACTTTTACGTGAAAGGGTAACAAATGTCCATACATCCATACAAAATTTCGTGTTTATTATATTAGTAGGAAATAGAATTATTATATACCCTGTACTGAACATATACAAACTGTACTGTATGGGCGAATAAATCGATTGGTGAATGTTTATATCTTATTGATTAAAAAATGCACGGGATATTTTTTTATTTTACCCGTACGAAGTCGGGACGGGCAGCTAGTATGTATATATAAATGAAAATGAATGTTTGTCCTTTATGCGTCCTTTTTACATTTATCCGATTGTGATGAAACTTTGGAAGAGTGGCTCCGCAGAATTCCAGGAGTTCTGCGTTTGACTATATTTAATGTTGACGATAATTCTACCCATGTGAAGCCGGGACGGGAAGCTAGCATTCAATAGCTTACACAAATATATTAAAATTTTATCATAATTTGAATTAAATAATAACTATCACTTTAAACTTTAAAGTTACTTAAAAAAATAAATTGTATTGTGAAAAAACTCAATAAAAGTAATATTAATATTTGGTTAAAGTAAAATCATTTGATTTCAACAAACAAATAAAATAATTGCCGATATATTAACTTTGTTAAAATCGTTTTCTTGTATGAATCAGTATATTAATTCAAGTATTCTGTTAATCAAAGTTTAGGTTCTATGGATCAAACTCGAAATATACTTTATTTAAATAGCATCTAACAAGCACTTTTAATCATCATTTTACAAGATTGAATTAAAATTTACTTTACCACTGCCTTGGAATAGATTCTACAGAAATGGATAGATTTATATTACCATATTTTAACGTCTATTTCAATATCTATGTGATGGATTTGGAAATACTGTGTAAATCTTTACTTCATGACTCAAAACGTTTGCAAATGCGTCTTATATTGTTATTTAATCGCCGCTCCTCAAGAAAATTCTTATTCTTCGAAACTAAAAATGATCTATACAACGAATTGAACCGAAATTATATTTAATATTCATAATATTTCGTGTTACAATTACTATAATATGAGAAGCCAAAATCATTCGTAAAATTTGCTGAAATATTTATCTCTTATATATTTAAATCCTTATCAAATTTTACGGTTTATATGTCATTTATAATTAGATCCTTAAATCAAATTTAATTACAACATAAGATTTGCAATAAATTAACCATGTCTTTAAACTGTTCAGTTTATTCGTATTCAATATTATAATTATCTCCGAGTAAAAGATTTCAACGCTCATACAGAGATGTTTATTTTATATAGATAATTTCTGTCGTGAAAGAAAACAGTGAAATATTTTATCTCCTCATAGAAGAATTTCAAATAATTAGGAATGTAAAACTAACAATAGGTAATTTTTAAGAAACTATATTACCATTAAACTCTACCGTTATGTAGAGCATTTTGTTTTCTTTTTCTTATTACGATAAATATTTTTTATTCAAATTACTTATTATTATTAAAGATAGATTATATACTTTGAATCATGTACGTCTTGTTCCTTTAGGGAGTAATACTAGACTGATATATTTGTATGTTTAACGTGCTTTCTATTAACTTGAATGTGTACCCACTCATTGCTGTAACACAATAACGTTGAACTTATATAATTTACATCCTTCTCTTACAACCATCACGTGACTGTGTTTAATGAAAGGCAGTATCATTGTCCAATATACTGTGACCTGCGCAGACAGACTGCACCTTTAAGGTCTCGCTTGTATTATAACTGTTGTAAGCTGGGAGAGGAGGTCGATTTATTTGGACGTTCCAATATTCGTTCACGTACGAAACAAAACGTCATGACTCACCGAACAAGGCTGTCGTAATGTATATACATACTTAAGTCACGTGCTTGTTCGGCTCGTTATATATCATTAAAATGATTCTATGAATTATGACTGACTATGTTTTGAAAGCCTCAGTTCGATTATTTGTTTCAATCACATGATGTATGATCCGAACATATTTCAAATTAAAAAGTACATTAAGTAGGTTAACAGTTTAAAATTAAAAGAACACATTTAAATAATTATCTTTTCTTAATATTATTTTTGTAATAATCTTATGTAATAGCCTTGCATTATATATATATATTTGAAAATATATATTAGACGAACTTTAAATGACTAGATTTAGTCGCAATTTTTTTGTTTGTGTATATAGTAACTTATTTTTAGTAGGCGCTTTTTATACTAATAATATTATTTAACGTAATAAACTCAATTTTTAAGATCAATCAATATCATTTTATTCTATCATAAATTTTGTATTTTATTCTGCTATATGTCATACTACTATTAATTATACTAAGTATTAATAACTTTTCTCACTCGATCGCGTCAAGTTTATTTTTCCTCTATATTATTAGGTCCTTACATAAATGAAATTAGCGTTTTGTCGTACTGACAACTTTGATCTGAAATACTAAATGAAAAACAAAGAGGACACTCTTTGTTTAAGAATTCCAAATTCAAATTTATAAATTCAATTAGCTGGTACATTTGAGTTTTGAAAACAGTCATTCATTTGATTTTTCCTCATTATTTTTTTCTTTGGCGTCGCTTATTACCGCACAATGGTGTTCTACCGTGGCACCAGTGCTGCAGAAACAGCTCGAAGGATTAATTATGTGTACGGCGCAAAAGAAAGCACGGTACGTTTTTCGTTTCAACGTTTTCGTTCTGGAAATTTCGACCTTCAGAACCAACCCCGTGGACGGCCGGAGACCAAAGTGGAAAATGAAGAATTAAAGGCTATTGTGGAAGCGGATCCATCACCAAGCACGTTCAGTAAGTTGTACGTAAGTGATAAAACTGTATTAATCCACTTGAAGCAAATCGGTAAAGTAAAATAACTTGAACGATGGATACTTCATTAAGTAAATAAAAATTAAGTGAATCGAACTTGCAAACACGCTTCGACTGCTGTGTTACTTTGCTCAACCGACACAATAATGAAGGTATTTTTAATCGAATCATTACTTGTGATGAAAAGTGGATACTGTACGATAATTGGGAGCGCTCGTCGCAATGGCTGAACCCTAGAGACCCAGCCAAATCCTGCCCTAAACGAAAATGGACTCAGAAAAAGTTACTTGTGAGTGTTTGGTGGACTATCACCGGTGTCGTTCACTACAGCTTTCTAAAATCTGGCTAAACGATTACGGCAGATGTCTATTGTCAGCAACTGCAAACTATGAAGGATGAACTAGCTGCTAAACAACCGAGATTGGTCAATCGCTCTGGTCAATTAGTCCCACTGCTGCTTCACGACAACGCAAGACCACACACTGCACAACAAACAACCACTAAGTTAGATGAGCTACAATTAGAATGTCTGCGACATCCACCATAATCCCCCGATGTTGCTCCAACAGATTATAATTTTTTCCGGAACTTGGACAACTTCTTACAAAAAAATTCAACTCCGATGCGGCAGTCCAAGCCGCCTTCAAAGAGTTTATTGATTCTCCCCCCTGGTTTTTTTAGTAAAGAGATCAATGACTACCTATGAGATGGCAAAAGTGCATAGATAACGACGGTGTATACTTTGATTTATTAAATATAATTGACGAAAAAAAAATTGACTTTATATTCCTCACGTACAAAACGCCAATTTCATATGTAAGGACCTAATATGCACTCCAGATCCTAGCGGCCGAATACTGAAACGTCTCTCAAAGTTAAACGCTACTTAACATTGAGAAGCTCCTAAATTAGTATGCGAAATTTGAATTTAACGGCGTCTCAAATAATTAAGTTGCATTTAATATTTAAGTGACGTTTCAATATTTGGCCGTTAGACTCCTAAGTTACAATTCAAATTGAATGACAATCGGTATAGTGACAACTGACAAGTATGAAAGAATGACAAAAACAAAGACACAGTTACTTTAGCATTCGTAACATGAAATCAGATTAATCTTATACATAACTAGCACTTCGACGCGACTTCGTCAGCGAATATTTAAAACTATTATGTAATGTAAATACGTAATTAGTATTTGTTAATAGACTAAACGTAGGACAGTTTGTTAAAACTGTGCCATTTTTCTTATTTAGACAATTTTTATATCCGTCATAACTTCTAAACGAAAAGTCCGATCCGAATACTTTAATGTGGAATTGAAACCGAATATTCATCAGTCCATATTCAACCTTAATTATCAAATTATTTAATTATAGCTTAACTATAATAATAAGGCATATACCATTGCGGACTTTTTTGTATGCATTCATGAGTACTATTAATATATGTAGAATACTATTAAATAATGGCTTTTATAGGCAACGTTTTGTTACCTTGGGTGACATTGTTCAATTTTAGGTAGAACTCTCTAATTTTTTAGAATTTTTAAAATCAGTCGAGTAGTTTGTGAGTTAAATCGTAACAAACAAACAAAAAAATCAAATCTTTCCTCTTTTTAATATTAGTCCATCCGTTTCATTTTTTAATTATATTAAAAATCATTACTCGTTTATTTTGCGTATCGTAAATATACAAATTATGACAACAAATAGTAGACAGTAGGTACAAGTTTGGTGTCTTTAAATGAGAACAAAACTCACCTATTTTGAAATTTTTACAAACACAATGGACAAATTTGCTTTGTAATTCCAGACTTATTAACAGGCGCTAACTGTATCGGTACTAGTTTTCGCACACAAACATACATTTACTATTTTTTTTCTTCATTGAAACAAGCGTATAGTTTCTGTTACGAAAAAAAAGTTACTGTATGTGGTCAAGTAACAAGCATAACGAGTTTTATAACCTCTGAGTTGCTATTTATTGTATTACAAGTGCCAGCTAAATATAATTAATATTACGTTAAGAAATACTCGCATATGTTGTAAAGCGGCCATTTTTTTTTTAATTTTTCCTTGTTACCATGTGGCGTCGGTATCATTTGTGCTAATTATAACCATAAATTATCCTATTCCCTAACATACATTTTCCTTTCCTAATTTAAACCAATTTTATGACGTACATGAATGTGATAAACCTATATGTGACCTTTTACAAATTGACATGATTTGCAGACAATTAAATTATCAAATTGCACCAAATATCTATTAATTATAATATTTAACAGTAAGTGCCTTGTTAAAATAAGTAATTATTGAACTGCCTTGTGGTTCTGAATTCGATTTCCAGGTGAAGTCGGTAATAAAGATATTCTGCCATGGTTTTCTGAACAGCAGTTGGTAGTGATCCACTCCAGTGTCTCGTAAAGCGCGTAAATCTTTGGTCCTGCGTCTGACTGCTCGTTGGCCGTGTCGGATTGACCTCTCAACAACAGCTAGTTGTGAAGATAGAAATGACTGAAATTAAGTCAGGATAACATTGTCAATAGCGGAAAAAAATCTGGTCATTATTATTCTACCGGCCGTATAGAACGAGGCCGATAGAATAATAATATTTTTCGATGAATCAGAATATTTCGATGACGAGCGTGTTCAGTAAAAAACAATGTTAGAATATTCACCTAAAGTTCGACTATTATTTTATTTCATGAATTTCGATTTCTCGGCGTAATGCCTCGATTTTACTTATATACGTTGTTTGACGGTTGTTTAGTTAAATGTTCATTGCTCTTCTTCTGTATTCAGAACTTTTAGATCAGAGTATGTGCCATCCACTTATCACTTATTCTAAGCCTAAATTGCAATAGTTACTATTGTTGTGTTCCGATTTCCAGTGTAATAACAGGCACAAAGACCATAACATCTTAGCTCCCAAGGTTGTTGGCGCATTGGCATTAGTATTTCTACCGGTTTCAATGTCTATGGGCAGTGGTTACCACTTACCATCAGCTGGCCGATTTCCCGTTATACCTATGTTATACAAAAAAACATTGATTCGATATCCATAGATTAACCAAGTATTATTTAAAAATTATTAAAACTTAAAAATTGAATTTAAATTTTCGCATGGCACTAATGAAAAACCAAATCATTAAAAGTTTTCATACAAAACCTTGATTACGAATAAAAAAAAATGACAAAAAATAATGTCTACGATTACATTTGATTAATGATCAAAAAAAAATAACAAACGGCTCGCAACAAGACAATATGCTGGTCGGCCTCCCGCCATATTTTATTTTTGATGATGTCACATGACATGATGATGTAACATACAACCTATGATAATCCAGACATTTTGTTAATTTCGTAATTGCATCTAGTACTTTATAACTGACTGGCTGATACCCGCGACTTCGTCCGCGTTGCTTGATATATTAACAGTTTTGACGTGACAACGTCTTATAAATTGGTTTGCCGGGTGACACTTCAAGAAACTGCGTTACGCTCCGCTCACGTTATGCGCTCACAATGAGAGCGAGTGAGAGGCACGCGTCCCTTCCACTCGGGCATGGTTAGCCCGCCTAAGAGCGAGAGAGACAGACATTAATTAGTCCTACTATACGAATGAATATTCACATTAAAATTATTTTACCACTCAAAGTCGTTGTCACGTAAAACTTTCGCCCGTATACCGACTTTACAGGCAACCAATTTTCTTATGAAGGAAAAAGCATCAAAAAGATCGCAAGCAAAAATATACTTTGTTTAAACATACATCACTGAACACGCAGTGCATATACAAATCGTTGTTTCTTGAAACTTTAATAGCATCTAGTAATCAAGTTTAAAGGTATTATTAACCCGACCCAATATGAGTCAAGCTTGTGCTAAGGGAGACGATAATAAATAGGGAGTCAGCGACAAACCTGCCGCTTTCAAATCACTAGCCGACGCGCACATCGTTGAAGTTTATAGGTTACAAAAAGAACAGCAGTAATACTAAAAAAACTTAACAACTACAATGATCAGTGTATCGAATAGCGAAACGCTTACTTTCAGGTTTTTAATTTTACAGTAAGATATAGAAAAAAAATACATTTTCCATATACATATGTACACTCCAATGTGGTGAGAAAAGGAAATCACATAAGCTACTATTACTATTCACTTTCCTAATTTTAACGGTATTGATTACCTTTGCACAGCCCATCCGGATGGATTCTGACCGTTCTGGGTTCAGCTAAACAGTTATTGCACCGCCAAAAATCAATACGTTGTATGCTTAATATCACTATGTATGTACCATTATTTAACAATAACGTACCTGAGACGTCAGTATAGCATCTTAGAACTCTTTTATTACTTGGTGATAGGGCTTTCACATATTCGATCGCCAAACAGCAATACGCCCTATTGTTTTGTTTTAGTCATCATCTCATTAAAGCGTAAGAGTCAGTGCTACTACATGCACAAGGACATAACGTCTTATTTCCAAAAGTTGGCGCATTGACGCTGTAAGAGATGGTTAATGTTTCTTACGGTACTAGCGTTTATTGATGGTGACCACTTGCCATCGAATAGGTCATTTGGCAGTCTGACTACCTATTTTCGATAGAAGAATAATAACGAACCAATTACCTTCAGATAACATTTCCTCGTCTGCTTTCCTAAAATAAATTTAAAACATTTTTTACGATGTTTAATATTGAACATTCGCCTCAATTCCAAAGGTTTATCCCAACGCCAATTTGTGATAATACTATTACTATCTATCCTATAAGTAAAAGTTTACTTACGATAGGATTTTTTTTATTTGAAATGACTACTGATTTTAATTTCAATAATAGAGACTTATAACTTGAAACACATCAATTATTATACTTATTGTAAGCAATCAGTATAAAATAATACATATTATAACAACTTTCTGCCAAATCAATATATTTGTGGTTCCGTACATACATATAAATAACGTATGTCTACTTTTATGTTCTTTTATATATACATATGTATATGTTTTAAATACATCATGGAAAGTTCCGTGAAGTTTGTTTGACTTTGAAATCCGACCATCATGGCTTGCCACGGAGTCACTACATTGTCGATACAATTAGCCAAATCGGGGAAGATACCCATGTTTTGAGCTGATTGTATGAATTTGTTTTGGAAACTTAGATCTCATTGATAAACAACACTTTATTCCGTTGACTTGAAACGCGAACGTGACAAATCGTTAAATCGTGTCGTTTATTACCATGGATTTTTTGTAAGTCGAGAAAAAATATATTTTCTTTATACTGCTAGAGAAAAAATTTAGTCCATGAACCAAAACGAAATTTCTAGCTATACAATTAAATAAAACTTCTCTTTATGTTCTTTTGCGAACATATTTTAGGTAATTTGAATGGTATAATATATTGTATATTTTGATTATATATAGAGCTAACTAAAATATTGTGTTTTGAAATGCTAAGTTTATGGTCATGGTCACGTGGTATTTATAAAATTCTAAGGCCAGCTCCTTCCTAGCAATTCAGAGTAGTAGTAGCGCCAACGTCTAGGTACCTTCTATGCCCCAGTAGAACACTATTATGATTATTTTGCAGTCAATATTTAATTACATAACTTATACTTTTGTCTACAAGTGATAACAGCGCGTAAATTCCAGAAGGTTTGGAGCTTATATCCAAAGTTGCTCTGCAAGGTGCTAAATAAATATGTGGAAGAAATTAGATTTACGTGAACTCACTTCCTCGCGATTATTACTCTTCTATTTTTTCTCTTCCTAGATAAGATCTACTTGAGGAAATCTACGAGGAAATCTCAGTTATGCTTTTCCAATTATGGGTCCGCGATGTCAGTTAGATTTACGTAATCTATCCACCAGATCTTCAATAATCCAATTTTATTTGGAAATAATCATTTTTTAGTAATATATTTTTTTTATTATTAAAGATTACAGTCATAAACATTTAGAAGAACATAAACGCGCCATGCCAATATTATTGTTATCGGTATATGTACCCACAGCCGGTAAACATTACCGCTATTAAAATACCTACGAAGTTCAACCTACCAACTATGTCCTATTACTCCTATCGAACAATAGCACATTAAACATGCATCTAAACAATATTTAACATCAGCTGATTTTTATGTTAATTATGAATGAGAAACATGACTCGGATAAAATCGTAAAAAATATTTTTTAATTTAGCGAAACGAGATATGAATCCATTTTAAATATAACGAAAATTTATGAGAATGGTTTTTTTATTAATATAATAAAAATTCAAAATCAACGTAAAAAGTAGCGAAAAAGCTTATTTATAAATAAGCCAATTAAGCCCTACCTCAATCTTACCTCGAATGCGGTAGACGTGTTTCATGCTATAAATAGGTACATAATGGTTGTAACTGTAAGTTACAATTCATAGCAGAAATAATTATATAATTTGAGTGATTTAGTAAAGGAATTAGGTTATAATACTCCTTATTGACTTGATTATTAACTCTATACTAACAATAATTACCGACTTCACCTCATGATATTAAGTATAAACTTATATCAGTATAGAGATTGATTAGTTTAAATTGTTTTATTTTACTTAAATCACTGTTAAGCAAGCTGTTATTAAAATCGTCGCCGGAAATCAAAATATATTAAAGATAAATCTTGAAGTAGTAGAAATATCTTTTTAATTAAATGACAATTATACAAATCTCTGTTATAATATGTCAATATATTTTTGTTACTTCTTCGTCATCAGTTGAATCTGCAAGCGGTACTTTTTATTAAATTTATGTTCAAGTAAAAATGTGCGGCTCGGCGCGTGAGGAGGAAATTTGGTACTGAAACTACTGAACCCTATAAATATTCCGTATCGTAATGTGCTTACATGATGTCTTTGTTATATTTTACAGTTTCATGGCCATTCGACATGGATGGGTTCCTATTATTTGTTCTATCGCTTGCGCAGCTACGTACACAATTTATCATAAATCGATGAATATTTCAGTCGCCTCATAAAAATAAAACATTTCCAATTAAAATTTTCAGTTAAAATTAATATTATGTAGCGTAAAAAAGTTATATTTTTACGACTGATACTTACTAAAAATTATAAACGATATAAAATAAACTGAGGGCTCGAAACTTAGGAGTTTTGAAACGTGTGTCCGTGTGTGTAGGTAAGCAAAGATGTGGCGGTGGTTGCGCATGTAGTGTCACACGAGTCGTATTACAAATGTTTAAAAAGGAATTTTAAACAGTCAGCTCATAGTCAGCGCGTTCATTCAGTCTGTGTTCACTGTTCAGTAGCTCGACACTTCAGCAAGATAGAGGCGCCTTCATGGCGGTGCTTAAGTATGGCTTCCTATATATGAGGGTTTACATTTGTGGTTAAGCCATTTTTTTGCACGGCCAATGACCGAGCAGCCGGCCGGCGAAACTGAGCGCACCGAAGCAGTCACGTGTCCGGGGTGAGGCGCGGCGGGCGGCTTGACTCGCAGCCGAACCTTCTCTTATAAGATGCACACTCGCCGCGGCATAGGTGTGGAGCGTGCTGACTCGTACGGCATGCCCCCGCGCAAGCTTCTTGTAACACACGCACGTTAATATCCTTTATTAAATAAGACTCACTGAGTGCCATGTAGGATGTCTCACAGCAGCTTAAGTTGTCACTATGACAGCTATCTTCCATCAGACTCATCCCTAGAAACAGATGCACTCACTAACCGACATTGGTAAGTTTAAATATAACGTTTATCATGTTGTTAATATTTCCAAAAAATACATAAATAATTAAATATAATTGATTAGTGAACTATTACCTACATGTTTTACATTTGAGGTCAGTTAAGCGCTAAAGCATTTAGGCTTTAGATATATTTTGTGTATAACTATTTTCATTTAGTACTAATGTTAATAGAAATATGTCATTTTTTTATTCGATCGAAGACAAGGTGACTGGCCACAGATTATTTTTAAATAAAAAAAAAATAGTATAAACACGAGTGAAAACATGACAAATCAAACCTTTACAATAGATTTGGGCCAGTAGCTTAACCTTTACATAATTGAATAGCCCTACATTTAATTTCCATTGATATAAATTTAATAAAGCGATCGCAACCGTGACATTTAGAATCGCTCACATGTCGGCACGTATTGCTTTACCGGCCACATAACGTACTGGAACGCATAATATTTCCAATGTGACCCACATATGATTAGTAGCTATTTCTTTCCATTGACAAGATGGTGACATGACGGTAAGGTGACTCGACATGTCGCCAGTCGCCTATCGCTTATCAACAATCCTTCCGTCACACAGACAGTAACCGATAAACTCGTGTAAACCACATTCGCCATGACATTCGCCACATTAAACAATTATTATTATCAACATTGACCCATAATACTGCACAGTTTTTAGCGATAAAACTTTTAGTCATGCATCACCTTGTATTACAGGTTGGCCAATAACATTTACAGTTAAAACATTGACCATGTAATAATAAATTACAAATAGTTTTATTATTAATGGTAAATAATTAACATTTTATTATTAAAGTTACTTTTATTAATTTGTTCGTTTTTTTTACCTCTAAATGATTAGTTATATTTTCCAACTAAATAATATTTAATAAAAAGTAGGTATATACTAAACAAATTATGTGAGTGGAACGTAAAAAATGTGCAAGATATAAATCCCTATAACCTAACCCATAACCCATGCCACCCAACTTCACCGTGTTTCATTACACATAATACTAACATGCGCTTCAGCTGTTCATATTTTGTAACAAAAAATATTTCGCTTTTTTCAGCATATAACCAAAACTATACGGTGAGCTCAGAGCTACCAAATTCTACCCGTTATCAGGTATTACGATCTCAAATCAAAACAAAAAGATTTATAAGTATAGGTACTTGAAATAAGGACGCTTATAACAAGCAATAATTTTAAAAACATACCTACCGTGATAATCATGAGTACCTTAATGTTGTAAAAATGAAATCCAAAACCTCAATATTGTCAGTTATAAAAAGCTTGCATAAGTTTTTAAATTGTCCAACTATTTAAAATTACGAGCAAATCAATCCTCATGTTGAATTTAAACGCTTAAGCACATATAATAACAATAGTAATAAAAATTAAAAAATAAAACTAAATGTTAATACAGTAACATCAGATAGATAAACAGTAGATATAGATATTGATTAATTGACAACTAAAAGCGATCTAAATTCAATTTATTTATAGAATAGATAGAAGGTCAAGAAATACAGGTGCCTACAGTCTTATTAGATTGAACCTTCGTAATCACATGCTACTTGCTTTTATGGACAACGCTGTTTGGCCTTATGCAAGTGCATGGCCTAGGAACTTGAAACTTGATAGAAATTCTTTATCTACCCTTGAATAATTAAACATCTTAAACTTTATCAACGCTGCAAAATTGGAACATTTTAAATCAAACACAATCATTTTTTAACGAATGTTACCATGTCTTCGCTTACTTTCAATAGAATATTTATTTATATTTAGGTATTACAAAGTATTGAATTATGATTTTATAGTCTTCCTTCGAACACCATAACAAATGATAAAGGTTACAGCGTTTTCTATTTGTAAGTTATTCGTGCATGAAATTATGAAATCGATTCAATCAAGCAGATTATTTAAGTATTATCATACCTCGTGATATTAGATTTAATCCCTCAGACTTGAGAAATGCGACAAATAAAATTGTGACCCCAATTTGAATCTTGTTATTTTTAATTAAAACTGGTTTTGGCGATCGTTTAAGTAAATTTGTTTTTAAAAAGTTGTATCGTAATTGGGCGTTGCCAATAGTCTTGAAAGTTGATCGTATAACTTATTGCATCATTTTCTAACGAAATTTTCTTATTTACTAAGTACATGTTATGTTTACAGGAATGGCCGAGTATCAGCTCAAGCAGAAGGGCCATCGCGCCGCAAAAGTAATCTTCACAATGCCATGGCGGCAGAAATTGACACATCGTGGGGTAACATTCTTTTTAAATATTTAGTAATTAAGATAACTTAGAAAATATTAATTGCATAAATTATAAGTTCTGAACGTTGACTGAAATAAACTTTACTATAAGTATATAAGTAATGGTTATTTTACAATTAATGAATTTCCGAGGATGCACACTTTAGGAATAAGACGATCGCCAAATGGCTTTTTCTATTATTTTTTTGTAACAATACATGATGCATAAAAAGAGACAAAAAATCAACCCGCTGAGTTTCTTTTGCCGGTTCTTCTCAAGGCTGGGTGTTTCTTTTCCGAACCGGTGGTAGTTTCTATTTTGACAATCAAAAAGAAAGTGTAATTCTTCAATATTGAATAAAGTATTTTGCATTTGAATTTGAATAAATATAAAATAAAATCAATATAAATGACGTAAAAATATGAACTTGAAAATATAATATAAATAAATAAATATAGTAGGTACTTTCGCGAAATGTTACATAGATTTAAGGATACCTCCAATTTGTTTATTTAATTTTAAAAGAAAGTATTGTACACAATACAATTTAGCATGTGAAACAGACATATGTTATAAAGGAACACCTGTAATATCACACGGTTAAATCCATTACTTTATTGACATTCGACGCGAGTTAACTACATCTTTGTTCTTCAGATCGACCAGCACACATCGAAGGAAGATATAAGAAATACTCAACAACATCTTCTGTTTATTCGAAGAAAGCTTTATCACATCAAAGTGAACATATTGAAAGGTAACAAAACAATAATCCATTTGTTTCACAAGAACACGCTATATGAATATAATAACTGTTTGAATAAAATCAATAAACATTGAATGTGTATGGAAAAAATGTTTCATTATTCATAGATCCTGGTGGTACGCCTGTTGTCAAAAGTGTCATACAGAAGAATCCGGGATTCCTTCTTGGGAACCTCCTCACTGGCAGAAAATATGCCCTTATCCTTTGTGTCCTTCATACAGAGGGTTTGCTCAAAATGTATCTATATTACTTATTGGTGAGTACCTACTGTCTTATGTCTTAATGATTTTAAAATACCTACTCAATGTTTCACGCTACATTTACAGGTTATTATTTATGTGCGTGTAATTTATTAACTTGTGTAGTTATTGTTGTTCATTTGCGCATTACTTTGAATTATCAAATCGAAATAAAAATGTAATTGTATTAACATGTATGTCGAAACTGGACTATAATATGCCATAACGGTCTCGAGTACAACAGAGATTTTAATATACTGATAAGTTTGTTAGTTCTCATTAAGTTTATGTAAAATTATTAATAAATATTTATTATAGCTGTGCCCAGCGGTTACACCCGCGTATAAGTAATAAAAATAAGCCTAGAACCTTCCTCGATAAAAGGACTACAACACAAAAATATTTTTTAAATTCGAACCAGTAGTTCCTGCGATTAGCCGGATCAAACATAAATCTCTTCAGCTTTATATATTAGTATAGTTTTTCGAGACTTATCCGCAACGTTTGCCTATATGCTAGCTTAAAAGGATGCAGATCATTGAAACCTAGGTAGGGTATAAAAAGTAAATTATTGATTTTTGTCTCTCAAGATCTTTAGTCTCAGGTTCGGTCTCTTGGAACTAACTTCGGAATGTAGGTATATTTTGTAATGATAAACAACGGTGCCGCGAAAGTACGTCAAGCTGTGGATCATGTGCCTGATTTATTTTTATAATTATTATTATAAGAATTCTAATGTTACTAATGTTAGTAATCTAATGTTTACTTTCGTTTAAATATCTTCTACGCAGTTGACTCACCGTAAAGAATCACCACCGTGACCGAAATAGGATGTTAGGAATTATCAACAAATCAGTTCACAATTTGTTCTCTTTCAGGTATAATGGTATGGGTATTGGTATGGATAGTATTAGGGGATACAGCGGCGCCAGGTGGCCAACTATTCATGCTGGCCGTACTTACCATTGCCGCGCACTTCGGTGGCTGGCTTATGATGAAAGTCACCACGCTGCCGCCGCTTATAGGCATGCTAATTGTAGGAATTATCATGAAGAACATCGGCTTTGTCAATTTTGATGCGGATTATCAGCACGTCGCATCCTACATACGGTATGTATAATTAAACCAGTAACCGAAAAAACGACGTGTAAATTCCGTCATTGTTATCGTCCGTCAGATCGTTTATACTGCATATAAATTAGATGAACTTTTAACGATTTACATTCGCATAACTCTAGTAGTTTAGGTCTACGTCTAAAGTTATCATATTAACTATTTTATATTACTAATATATTGTTTAAATCGTGTCTCGTCACTGAATATGTTATTATTATTTATCGATTAGTTTAATGTTTGTACGGAGAACCGCATTGCCTTTTGTTTTAAATTTTCTTTAAAATAAATTCATTGCCGAATTTATTTTAAAGAAAATCGTATATTACGTAAACTAAGATAGACAAAAGTTTATGAAGACGATATTATTTAATAAATCTTAAGCGACTATTTCCTAGCTTATATGAATGTAATAAAATTAATTAATAATGAATTCTGTATTTCAGAAAAATAGCCTTAACCATTATTTTAACACGAGCCGGTCTCGATCTGGATCCAACTGCAATGAAAAAATTCTTCTTAACTGTTATTAAACTTGCATTATTACCTTGGGCAATTGAATGCGGTCTTTGTGCCGTTATGTGCAACCTTTTACTTGGATTGCCTTGGGACTGGGGTGAGTCGATATAAGATCATTAATGGTGTCAAGATAAAGCATCGTGTGCTGACCTTATTTCTAACAGAACAATTATTTCAGCTTTCCTCCTGGGATCGATTTTCGCTGCAGTATCGCCGGCGGTAATTGTACCCTGCTTATTCCGTCTTCGGGAAAAAGGCTACGGAGTATCTAAGGGAATACCAACATTAGTACTTGCAGTATCGGGTATCGATGACGCCGCTAGTGTTGCTATTTTCGGCATTGTATCGTCTATCATGTTTTCCAGTGCTTCTCTTACTACCAATATTATTCAGGTATGTTTGATTACTGAGTAAATTTTATATATTAAATGTTATATTTACACTATTATATCGTTAAATCTTTGTAATTCCAGGGTCCACTTAGTGTTATAGGAGGTGTTGCTTTTGGCGTGTTCTGTGGATATCTCGTTAAATACATTCCAGAAAGAAATGATGCTTTCTTAGTTCCAATAAGAGTACTGTTACTGCTTACTGGAGGTCTAATGTCCGTGCTTGGCTCCGAAGAAATTGGCTGGGGTGGCGGTGGTGAGTAAACGTTTTTATTAATTGATTTTATCGCTCAACTTTTTTCTTAATCTACATGAAGAAAATACGTTTCATTTATGCTTTGTTACATCAGAAGTTCATTATTTAAATACTAATTTATAAAGTATAAGTTTGTATTTGATTAACAAACATTTTACATGATCTTAATTTACCAATCAACAAATCCGATTTTAATTAATTAAATCGAGAAAACACAAGAGTCAAGTTCAGTGTTTTTTTTCCGGGAAAATATTGTTTTCTAACTTGAATATAGTTTCGGAAAGCGATACATTAGTAATACACGCGCGTATAGCGTGATTGATTCATGATTGTATGCACACTTTTAGATTACCTCCTATGTACTTTCACTCGAACAATACCATGTTATAAGTACAAACGGAGACACGCAATATAACAGAGTGTAACAAAACCCTCTCATTTTTGTATTATTTATTTTCTTTTGCAAGTTAGTTCAGTGTAGTTTATGGATTATTTTTTGTTTTCTGTTAAATTTATTTTTGTATAATTTTAATTTGAAATTTGTATGTCAAATTTAAAGTAATAGTAAAAAAATAACAGGTGCTATATAATTTTCCATTGAGGCAAAGACATTTAGTAAAGAAGGCTTAAAGCAGTCCTACCTGTTTCTGGTTGGTGAATTCACATTACAATTTTTTATCCGACATATATATGTTTCTTCACAATATGTTCCTTCGCTGACTAGAGATCACACATTAAATTAACAGATGCAAATTCAATGCTGACAGCCGGGTTTAATCCCTCAATCTTCTGTTAAGCTGTATAACTGGTATTTTTTTTTTTTTTTTTTTTTTCGCTGTGGAAATGCATTTACGCATACCCCCCGCAAGGTGAAAAGCGGGGGGTTATGTGGGACTCGACGGCTGAAGTGCAAGGCCGTAATACCCACTAAAACCACAGCGTATACTTCACCGCCTTTATGGGGGTGCCAAGGGATCGCGTAAGCATTCTACCCTGACACCCCGACGGATAGCCCGAAGGCTACAAGCTCCTTGGCGACGGATGAAGGTGTTGGGCTCCGCCGCCAAAAAACACCCTGACGGCCGCAGAGGATAGGGAGGACGGCAACCTGACAACACCGCATCTCCTCTTCCTCTGCGGCCCCACCGCAACGCAACATATGGTGCGCCCCCATTCGGTCGCGGGAGATAGGGCGCGCGGCAACGCAACACCGACACGCCTCTCCTCCCGCGACCGCTCCCGGCTACAGGGGATGGACAGAACCGTCCCCCACAGCGACACACCCACCGGCCGCAGAGGACAGGGAGGACGGCAACCTGACAACACCGCATCTCCTCTTCCTCTGCGGCCCCACCGCAACGCACAAATGGTGCGCCCCCATTTGGTCGCGGGAGATAGGGCGCGCGGCAACGCAACACCGACACGCCTCTCCTCCCGCGATCACTCCCGACTGTGAGGGACAGACAGAACTGTCCCCCGCACCCGCCCTCTGGGCGCATCCAACGCAAGCCTCCTCCTGAGGCCCACGAGGAGCGCCCCACGTCCGGGATCCCTCTTAGCTTCCCCGTGGCCGACCTTACCACGGGTACTGAGCCCCCCCACCACGACAAGGTGGAGATCCCACGCGGGGGGGCTGTATAACTGGTATAATAGACCGGTTTATTTAAATACTGTATATATTATTTTGTAATTATTGTATATTTTAACGAATTATTCCAGGACCACTAGCCGTGATAGCTTTCGCCTTCGTGGCCTGCAAGGAGTGGGTAGAGCAAGGATGGGAACTTGACGATAATCCCGTTGCCACTGCATTTGAAATATTCTGGATGTTTTTCGAACCCATGTTGTTCGCCATCACTGGCGCT
Source organism: Nymphalis c-album (assembly GCA_963151315.1). Lineage (NCBI taxonomy): Eukaryota > Metazoa > Arthropoda > Insecta > Lepidoptera > Nymphalidae > Nymphalis > Nymphalis c-album. Next base: position 8,186,722 of record OY720590.1, on the reverse strand, counting down.
CAAGTTGTTGTAAGTTGCACTTATATTTATCATAAAGTAATAAAAACGTCAATAATTTTAAAAACCGAGAATTGACGGTGAAGTCGAATTTTTTTTTTTTTTTTTTTCTTTAAATCTTAGTGTGGTAAATAATTTGTTGTTTATAGAAGAATTGTATTTTTAAACTGACGAACTGATATTATTATTAATAAATACAATCAATATATTAGATAAACGATATTGAATTGCATTGTATACCGGAGAATAGGGGCGAAAATCTACTCAAAACTGTAGAACAAATTGGCCTCTGCCAATAAGCACCAATATACCTGAAGGGAGTGTAGTTTAGTGCACCCGCGTAGCAAAATTAAATAAAAGCTCACCACGCCCTAGGACTGTTATTGTGAAATTTAGCTCATCTTTACTAAAAGACAAGTTTCTGGCAGGTGTAATTAAATTTAACAAAGCTGGGGAGAAGAATCCAGTGTACATTTCTACAGCTAAAGATATCTAGGATACGTCTCGTATTTTTGCCAAACAAAAACAATATCGTTTTGTCTAACGTTGTCGTTTTGAATAACGGTAACATATTCATACGAAAAACGATATCTAGTGACGCTATATTGGTGAAACCAAAGGACCACTTGCTTACATTAACATAAACATTATATTCTATAGATACATTTTTTTTGTTTGTAATATTATTATTTATTAATCGTTAATTTATTATTACATCTATTTTATTGTGATATAACAATTACTGTTTATGGTTAATAGTTTGAAAATATTTTATCAGAATGTTAGGGGGTTACGGACTAAAACAAACAGCGTTTACCTTGCTCTGCTTAACTCATATTTTGATATAATAGTTTTCACATAGACATGGCTTAACGATTGAATATCAGATAATGAGTTATTTAATGATCGATATAACGTATTTCGTCGAGATCGTCAATTAAATAATTCTAAAAACTTGAGTGGCGGAGGAGTATTAATAGCGGTGTCAAAAATGTATATGTGGGTTAATTCATGGGAAACGAACTGTGAGGATATTTGGGTTAATATAATTTTATACTCAAAAACTATTTAGTTATGTGCCGTATATATACCATCACCGCATATGAAACTCTTGAATGTTTTGCGCGGCATATCGAACATATTATAATTAACGAACAATTACCAACTATGATAGTAGGGGATTTTAATATTCCTTCAATAAAATGGAAGCGTGAAGGTTTAATTTCATTAACATATTTTAAAATAGCGTTTATTTTTTTATTTATTTTTAAGTTAACTTACAAAGAATGTACTATTTTTTTTCCTATGCATTTTAAGTTAGCCTATAAGAGAGGTATGCAATTATTATATTTAAGTTATTTACCAATGTACTATGAAAATAAAATAAAATATAAAATAATTCTTCCACTCATACCACTGATGCCTCGCACAGAGCAATACAATTTTTTAAGGCCGTCCCAAAACCTCCTCGTCTTGCAAATAATGTATATTTAAAGTAAAATTAAAAATACAAGTAAAAGGCTCCCATATTTTTAATACTGAATGACCTTCACTTACCGGTTAGTGATATCTGAAAGTATACTAACAATAAAATTAATAAATCAAGTCTTTAATTAAAATGAAAAATTGTTCCTTAAGCGCTTATTACTAAATAGCATAACAATGGTTACAGAAAAATATTAAATAGAATTAATTTCACAATTTTAATATTATTGTGTAAAAATAAATTTAGCACAGTTGCCGTTTGGAAAATGCGAATTTCAAATAACGTAGTTAAATACTGAACTATCCAGACGTTTTTTGACAAAATTATTCCACAACGCTATTTGATGATCATCTGCAGTCAAATGATATACGTTTGTAAAAAGTTGGAATGGATCCAGTATTTATACTTATCGGCGGTAGTTCAGATGTTACGAATATTTTAATTGTCTATACGCTAAATATGTTATTTCAGTTTCATTATCTTTGGCTAAGTTTTTTATTTGTGTTATTTATTGCAAACCTGTTATAGAAATTTGAAAGTGTAACAAATCTCGGATCTGAACCTACTATGTTTGGGTCAATACGCTCTATGCCCTGACCACCTTACATGATTTCCCTTACAATTTAAATATTATATTATACTACCTGTGACCCGCGGTTTCACTCGAGTTTAATTATTAACAATATAATAAATATAAATAAGCCTAGAGCCTTCCTCGATAAAAGGAATATCAAAAACGTAAATATTTTTTAAATCCGTCCAGTATATAGTTCCTGAGATTAGTCGGATCAAACAAACAAAATCAGCTTTACATATTATTAGTATTACTGTATTAGTATATTAGTATAGATATTTTGGAGCATGATTTTAACGCTTACTTGTCTTTGTTTTTTCAGATTGCAGACCTACCTCCACATTTAGTGTTAGTGGGTGGTGGGATCATCGTCACCTGTATTGTCGTTCGTGCTCTTCTCACCAGTGTCTCTGCGGTCCGTAGTAATCTTAACATGAAGGAAAAGATATTCGTAGGGCTTGCATGGATGGCTAAAGCCACTGTTCAGGTACGTTTTAAAGCTTGATGTTACTATTACATTGTTTTTAAGAAATATACCTCCGTAATTTAAAATATTCAATTTCAAATAACACAGGCAGAGCAGCAAATATAGCTTATATGGCTTACATTTTCAGGTGTCTGCCCTAATTCAAATGACTTGATTTACTATTGTAAAATTAGTATTTTCTGTAGATTTCCTTGTCCTCATAGTTTTGTAAAAAGTCTATGGTTTGAAAAATTTAAATGTTTTTATAGCTATGTCCTTATAAAAAAGAATATAACGTGCGGAATGCGAAAAGTGTAAAATACTACAATGTATGGTAGTTATAGTTAAACATATTAAATGTAAATTTCATTTATAGGCTGCTCTAGCACCGGTTGCATTGGATGAGGTCCGCAAAATGTCAGTGGATGATGAAACAATGACTGAACTTACGAACTACGCAGAAATCATCATCACAATTTGTATTATGTCTATCGTCATCACAGCCCCACTTGGAGCCATTGTCATCACAATCACAGGACCGAGATTACTTTCGAAGACTTCTAAGCCACCTGTACTTGAAGGTAAATCTATGTCGATTATTTTGATATTATTTTTTTGATTGAAACTATTATTTTAACGTTATATTAAAAATAAAAACACAGTAACATAGTATGCGTTATTATTAAATGTACATACATTCATTAACATTATTTAGCCAATTTTTCAAATTTCACGAAAACATTTATCATCTTAATTTAATGACTATGATATGAGTCTAATCTATTTGAATATATGAACTAAGCATAGGAGAACTTTTGAGCCGAATCCTTGCGAACATCATAATGTGATAGGTTATATCCTGGAGTATAGAAGAAGTGATTTGGTTCCATGTACTGGTTTTGGTTAGGAATATTATTATATCTCGTACTATTTCGGGAATCTGTTTTCATAGGATACTTTGATGAAGGCAATTGCTGTGAATGATTGGAATTATTTACAGGATAGCTTGGCCAACTTGATTGAGGACCATTATTATACGATGGATTTCTATTCATGTTAACAGAGTGGTCAATCGAGTTATTATAAGACCATTGATTTTGATTACCTCTGTTGAATGAATTATTTTGATTGTACATCGGATTCATTGAAATTGAACTGTTTGGCCACGATCCTTTCTGCGGGGCGCTTGGAATGTTGAAACGTGTAGTATTGTGCGAATTAGTAGGCGTCCATTGATACAGACCACTTGTATAATTGTTACGTACAGTACTTGTTGTAATGTAAGATGTATAATTTAGACGTGAGCCATTTAACGCTGAGCCTGGTAGATTATGTTGGTAGTTATTCATTGTATAGTTTGTTCGTTGATTGAAGGTGTTGTATGATGGATAATTTCTATCATAACCTGGAATGCTTGAAGTGGTTTTATTTAGCCATGGTGCCACCTGTGTCATATTTTGCGAATAAAAAGATACACGTCCAGTCGCAGGATTTAAATTATGATGTGAATAATTTGCCCCATATCCGTTTAAAATTAAATTACCGAGTGGGTTGTATTGAGGATTTTTTACTGTAGATTGATTGTTGTAATTAAAATTATTAGGCTTAGAAGACCAGTTATTTTGTGGTAAAAATGTTGTATTTGGATACAGAGGTCTAGATTGATTGTAGGGCCTTGGACCTAGGTTGTTATTTATAGTTGAATTTCCATAAAACAAATGTTGTCCTGGTGATTGTGTCGGTCTAAAACTAACGGAATTATATGGTGGATAATTAAATGTAGTATTTTGAAATGTTCTTCGGTAAGTGCTATTGTTAACATTTTGGTGAGCAGGATAGTTATTAAATTGACTCGTATGTTGTGCGGCTCCATATTGCTGACCTGGTTGTCTATACGGTGTAGGATTAAATTGCACGTTCGGATATGGTGTCGTCAATGCGGGATATATTGACGAATATCCGTGGTTTATCTGTCGAGTGATTCGCTTATTATTTTGTACGCTATTCATGATCCTGTTTTCATCTTGACGTCTGAAACTTTTTTCAGCTTCATAAGTATCCTTGTCTTTCACTGCATCACTTAAAATATTTACACGTTCCCATAAGTTAATGAATGTCGGAGGATGTATGTCTTTCTTTTCTTCTTGATCATATACTTGGGTTAAAGTTTTTACGAAACTTACATTTTCTTTAGCCTCTACGACTGTTAAATATTTATCACAAAATAACAGTAATGCTAGAACTGATATAACTACACATTTCACCATTTTAAACACGGTCATAGTTGTAATTGAACTAACGTATTTGTGACTAAGAAAATGTGTCTAAAAAGCGAGTCACGGATACACTTTGACCTTGTTATCATTTGTTGTTGTCAATTTATTTACTATGCGTACTTTATAAAGCGTATAATCTATAAAATTAGCTGTTAATGCTAGAACATTTAACTGTGAAGCAAAGCAATTATTTTTTCCGCTTTGCGTTCTGATGTGTTACATTTAAAACGATAATATTAAAAAAAAACTACAAATATTTAATATATCATTTATATATAATGTATTTAAATAGTTATATTGTGTATTTTTATCAGATTAAATAGAGGAATTTATGAGAGACTAAAAATGTATAATAATAATTAAATCGATTATTGTAAAGTCACAACTATAACTGTTGTTTTTATTTCTAGGTTGGCGACGATCACATAGGCCATCTATCCGTGATATTTCTATTATCGACGAAGAAGAAATTGCAGAACGAGACGCAGAAGCGGAGGCTGAAGTACAAAACTCACCTCCCGTCTCACCCGTGCCAACTGCAACACCCAACGCATACAGCACACCCAACCCTGTCACAGTACAACCCAATCATCGCACATGAAACTATTGTACGTTAATAGTTGAATTCCCGTCCACATACTTAAATAAATTTTATAATAGTAGACTCATTAATATTTCAAACAAGTTCTTTTATGGGTACGTGTTGCAATGATGGAATGAAAATTAACCTAATCAAAAAGCTGTAAATACAAATTTAGAATATTACTGGATATTTAAATTATTTCGTGTAATATTTTTATCTCAACAACTTTTCCAAAACATATCATGTACAAATAAGAAATTTAAAAATAAAATTATTATGACATCTTGCCCCGAAATTAATAAAATATAACACGTTTGGAATGGCTTAGTAGACACTTAAGGAAGAATGTTTATAGCGATATCAAGTTTATATGTCTACATATAACAAACAATCTAAGAGTTTGTCCGCCTTTTAACGAATTTTTAGGAAAAAAGAAAATATTATGAGCTAGAAAAATCACAGAAAGATAAGTCTTTCTTATAATTATGTGATAGTAAGAATACTTCATGAAGCAGTTGTCTGTACGCATAGAGAAAACCTCGCTAAACAATCAATCATATTAAAACTTAGGTTATTTAAAGCATTATTTAATTTAAACTATTAATGTGAATAAATGAATTGTATCTTATTTTATAATTTATAGAATTCAAAGTGTAACTATATATGTAAGAAACCACACATATTACCCATTGAAATTATAGTAATATAATATCGTCCATGTAAATAGTCGATGGTTTATAATATTTAATCATTATTATTCAGTAACATACTACTATATATAAAATAAAAGGGCAAAAGAGTAGAATTTACTAAAACTTTTAATAGATAAGCACCTACATTTGCCTATTTGTTCGCAAGAAAAACCCAGTTAAATCAAAATATGTTACCAATCTTGGTTAAATGCACTTTGAAACTAGCAGTAGAATAAATATAGATTTAAGTCTAAACAGTATTGTGATTATCTACTTAACTATTATTTAAAATATTAATTACTTTTAGTTGAAAGAAATAAATGTACAAATAGATATGTATTTTGTATTAAAATTACTACTCACAAAAAAAAAATTATATATCGAGTATTTGAAGTAATCAATGTTTTATAAAAAAAATACCAGTTTTTATTTAATAATTTTATTTGAACATGACATTAGAACAATATTAAATTTAATTATTTTACAAAACAACATATATCACACTTGCTTACACAATAACCTAATAAATTAATGTATCGTAGTGCAAATCCCAATTACTCGAATACACTTATGTATGTAGTTTTGTCGCACAAACATTGTAATATATTATGTGAAATAATTACTTTAAATTAACATATAAACCTGTAGCTACATATAAATATCCTCTTTTTCGAGATAAAATATTGTGGTACTTATACATTGTGATATTTAAATAATATATTAAACGTATAGGCGACTTTAGTAATAAAGAACCTATTTTGTACCACATACATTCCTAATTGGGACCACTTAAACATAGACTATTGTAATAAATGTGTCATATTCTTAATTGTTGGAATGGTGCTAAGTAGCCCGAGAGCCCGAGTAGCCCGATCGAGGTGTGTTGAAATACAATTAAAATAATTACCTATGCATAACTGTTTTTTTTTTATTCTATTAAAATTAATTCCAACATATCTAGGTAATGAAAGTACAATCTAAAGAAAAAAAACAATGTTTTAAATTGCTTTTTCTAAAATAAAATCTTCGTAGTTTTAATCTTTGACTGTGATTTCTTCAAAAAAGTATTTATAAAAATAAGTTTAAATTCGAAAGGTGTTTAATGTCATAAAATATAAACAACAGCGAAAACATTTAATTAATTTTAATTAATAACAAAAATGCAATCACTTTGCGGCTTGTGGACATTTCTGTCAGTGCTAATGATACCATTAATCAACTGTGAAGGACAGTAGACTGCCAGCAGACGGCGGGAATGGATGTCGTTTCATAATATAAAAAACACATTTGTTTAAATGGTAATGACAATAAAATACGGAGGTAGAAATAAAACAATTTGAAGTTATCTCATAATAAAATTTATTATAATCATTGCAATAATAGAGCATAATACCTTAATTTGAATTAAATAATGTGCAAGATCAATATCATTAAGTCATTTTATATCTTATTCTATGACTAGATAGTCTACAAGTAGGTATGCATATCTTTCTTTATATAATCACTTAACGGAATAGATTACAATCCAGCAATTTCGTATTATAATACTAATAAAATACATTTATTTATAATTCTTAATCCTTTACTTAGCTTTAGTAATGGTGAACTATAACATAAGAAATAATAAAAATATTGTACTTTTCGTAAGTTTTTTAATAAATTTTTAATTTCGTAACTTTATTTTATGAGGCGTGGTGTTTTCGTCTAAAAATACTTCATAAAAAATTTATAGTAAATAACTGTTAACGTTACTTGAATATCTAATCATAACTTACTTGCGAACTTCTTTATACATCGAACTTCGCCATCGAACACACGCAACTCAACAAACTAGAGTGATATTTGTATATTAATGGTGGCAATTCGTATTACATTCGTATTTTAAATATAAACTAAACATGGAAAGACGCTTCTCAACCTAGTCGATCGGCTTCAAGTGGCAAATATCGGCCTCGATAGTCTTGTCTGATTGCTGTTGTTAAATCAATCGGATTGGTGGATCTAATACTTCAACACCAAATTATTAATAGGGTATACATCATCGAGGGTCGATCGACTAGTTTGAGTACCTAATTCCATTACTGATATAATGGCAGCTGTGTGTCAGAACATAGCTCATTTTGAAACCACAGTATCTCTTAACATATCTATCGTAACTGTAAAACTTTTCACTAAACCGAAACTCTTACATCATGTTATAAAAGTAAATACGAATTAATATAAGGAATGAAAATATTTCATACTAAACAAATACCGAAATTGTTTTATAAAAATAATATTTGCTTTAAAATTACCATCACACATGTTTCCAGACGCCACACGCCGAGGCAAGTATAATGTACAGATCGCCTACTGGTACTAATTAAGTGATCAATAAAACGTACTATTAGAACCATAAAGAGCCATGACCAATTAAATATTCACCTGCTTATACATGTCATGTCCTTACTTACTAAAAACTATACGCAAATGTCATGTGTTAAGCGCTCTACGAAAATTTACGAATGTTTTTTAAGGTTGCTTAATGTTATTTGGTAACGATATTCGCAAATTTGTTCGCTCATCAGAACTGATAGTTCTTGATAGGAAGGTGGAAGAAGTCCGACCCGATGAAGTTGCGTTGTTCCGCGCGTCTGGTTTCTCCAATCCTGTGATATTAGTAACAGTTAATTATGTTATGTTTGTATAGTCCAGTCATTATATACAAAATGCATGTGAATCAAACAGACTGATTTTGAATATTCTATTATCGTAAAGAACAAAATGTACCCTGCGGTTTAAAGAGTGAATGAGCCAGTGAAACTCAGACACTAGGGACATAACATCTTAGCATATTTTCAAACTTGGTAGCGTATTGGCGATGTAAGGAACGGTTAACATTTCTTACAGCTCAATTGTCTATGGATTGTGGTTACCACTTACCAACAGGTGACCCACTTGATCGTCCGCCTATCTTATACAAAAAAGATCACATAACATCTTGGTCACCAATTTCAATTTAAGATTTTCTAAGCACATTATTTAAGAATGAACCTTACAGGCTTAATGAGCCTTACATGCATTCATGACATTAATGACTAGACTAATTTTACATTAAATAAAATGCGTAACCATGCACTTTAATCGCCCCGAATTAAATGCGTAGGTGTGAAGTATCAGTTAGGGCACGAATGTCAGTAAATTGACATCGTAGTCGCGGTTATTGTAATATGATTGCAAAGCAAGAGAAATCAAAATATGATTAACGCATTAGTTTCGTGATAGCAATACAGATATAGCTGTTATGTACTGCGTTTAGTTAGATTTTATAATATAAACAATGAAATTTAACGCCCACATTAATAACGTTATTTTTTTATAATGTTAGGTGAAGAGGAAAACAAAATTAAATAACAAAAAACATCGTTAAACACATACACAGCTTATTAGCACGTACTATTAGCTATTAATAACAGAAAAATAATAACAGCGATCAATATTAATATATATCTACTTGTGTCAATCGGAGTCCGAGATAAACCAGGAACTGCAAAAAATATATACTTAATACATAATGTACATATAACTATATATGTATAGATATTTTGAAAGCTTTGTTTAGGCTAAAGCTTCAACCATTACACAAATCCAAGCTCCAAGGATACATGTATGTAAAAATTTTAACATAAAACAAATGTAAAATTCATCACAACATTTTGCGATACTAAATACGTGTAAGAATCGCCGTCAATCAAAATGATGAATTATTCATACATTGTTGCCGTACGTAAAGACTATGCCGTACGTAGAAACTATGTAAAGACTTTAATTTATCACCCATACAATGAAACCCTACCTTATGAACATACATTAGCTAAGGAATACACATATAAAAATAATTTTCTTGTAAACTTCTTTACGGTCCACTATAATTGTTATAATTGAATAATCACGCAAATACTCACCAAGTCGTTTTCTTATTAGATAATAGAGCTTCGGCTTCACAATAAGTATAAGGAATATAAATACGCCTTGTAACTCATTGAAGAGATCAAAGATATTCCAAAGCCATTGTGGTTCGGAGACTACGGTGGAGAGGAGTTCCGACACCCAGCCTGCTCCCATCACCACCCATAACTTTCCAGTAAGTATATATCTATAAAAAATATTTTTTATATATATATTTCATTATTAGTATCAAAGTCTGAGGTATAACATCGATCAATGTTATCACTTATAACTAGATATTATGCATAGGTACTTGAACGCTATCATTAGGAAATTGTTTTCATCTTGAACTATCTTTTATGTCGAGACTTTGTCAAGCTGGGGCCTCATTCTACTAACCAATTTTCATTGTCATTGTTTTCGTTTCTTATAATATAAAATAACATCATGTCGGTTCGACTCCAATTCGAATAAATATAGATTAGTCAAAGTTGGATTAGTTGAATCGAGAACGTATAGTATTCCTTATAGATTAGTAGAGTGGGCCCCCTGCTCCCCGAAACTCGACCAACCTCAATTTTTTATTTCGTTAATAAATCTAACTTAGTCGTGTAACTTTTTAGCCTAAGTCTATTTCAAATTTTAAGATCGGTGTCATGGTTTTCAGTCGATCGATCAGTCATAATGAAGGAACAAACAGATTGAGTGGCAGTTAGTAGTATAGAATAGATTTCAGAATTAATTTATTAATAAACACAAATGTAAACCTTGCATTAACAGTACCTAGTTATACTGTGCTTTCAGATTAGATAGTATATTTCGTGATTTTTCTAGAAACTTCTGAAGTATTGTAAAAGGTTTTTCCAATAGTCTAAGCATTATTATTTAAGACCAACGTCATTTCTGCGACAGCAAAATCAATTTAACGAGCAGCCATTAATCGTGATCGAGACGGTCAAATTGTTTTAGTACCAATTTTGTCTTGTTACGTCTTTATAGTCGTATATGAATTATTTATGTTAGAATATAAAAATAAAATAGGTACATGTTGGGAATTTCTAATGTTAAATCTTTATCTATAGATAATGAGTTAGCTTAATAATAACATCAGCCTTCGAAATTACATCTATTTTAGGTAAAAGTAAGATAAAACATTCAAAATGTATATAACAATAAAACTTTATAAAAGTGTTGTATTACTATATGTATATGTGTATAGTGCACAACTAGAGGTGACCCTTGTAATATCGATAGGACAGTTCAAATCTCAATTGTAAAAGTACAAAATTAATACTCTTACAATAATGTGTTTAATAAACTTTTTTTCTATATTTTTTAACTAATAAAATAATCATACTTGGCTCTGTCAATTCTAAATCTTCTCTTTGCGCGGTCTCCAACCGACCCAGCTTGGAGGCGATGGACTTCAGATTTTACTTGGGCGCAGTGTCGTGCCGTTAGCAGCCATAATACAAAATTAGTGCACGTCACCAAGCCCATTGGTATTACGAAAAATATATAATGCGGCCAGTCCGACTGCGTATTTTGTACTGGAAACGAAGAAAATAAATTAACACATGTTACATATAATTATACTCATTGAATTCGTAAAAAAAATTGTATATTCTAAGTATGGAATATTTTATTTAATAATTTGGTGTAAAAATAATTAAGTTATAATATGTTATCAAAATTTTAAGGTGACTATTTGTCTGAATTGTGAGCATGACATCAATGACTAAGCCTCAATGATATCGTGCCAAATTGTATCGATAAAAGAATTAAGATAATTTTGATTATCTTATATGCCTACTACTGATATTACCTGAATGAACTTTAAATTCATAACATTTACGTCTAAGGCTGATAAAGTCAATATTTTCTTTGTCTTTTATAATATCTTAAGAAATAAGTACACGCCCATAATAAAAACTCACGTGCTCCAAACCAGCATGCGCCATTGCCAATATTAGCGTCCAAAACAGGTGATATGGGGTATCGATCCAAGAGGAACATCGTCAATGTAAGCAGGATCGTGATGCTCCAAGCGTATAGAGAATACCAGATAAACCTGCGTCGCTCTGAACCGGATTTTCGCAGAGGCTTAACCGTTCGGATACTCCTAAGACATAAATGAATATTTGAGAATATTTTATAATGTTAATATTGTTTAAAACTAAATAATTACAACAGATTCAATCTTAACCAATAAAGTAGGCGGACTAGCAACCCTCCACTTCATTTGGGGGTAACGCGTAAAAGCGTTTTTCCAGCAAAGAAAAAAAAGGCGGAATAGCAAATGGGCCGTTTGTAAATGGTCACCACATATACCACCACACAAATATTAACCATTCCGTACATCGCCACCAACCTAGTGTGAGAACTAAGTAGTATGTGTGTGTGTATGTGAACACAGCAATACTAAATAATACTGTAAGGAGATAGAATACCTGAGGCGTGGGGGGTAACTATCAGAAAGGCTTGTACAAAGCCCTACCACCAAGTACCATTATTTTTATTACAAAATCTAGTGTACCTACGGCATGTCAATAGTTTTTTTTTTATATAAAAGTCTGAGTGTATCTTTATTTTTATATGTCCGAGAAGAATAAGCAATGAATTCATATAAAATACGTAGAAAACGTACAAGCAAAAGAATCCATCAGTTTGCGTAAGCGTAAGATGGATATTCTTTTCATAATTAATGAACTAGCAACGTGTGTGACGTAACCTCGAGAACGCAGGCGCGAAGCTTAATATAACTTTGCAAACTGTTATTTTTTTGTCTGACTCTGATAACTGATAAGTATTCAATTTTTTCCTTTAAGACATTTCAAAAGGTTCAATGTCAATGAATAAGGAAACTATCATAAATAGTTATACTTAATGATTGATTTATCTAAACGTTATACTCGTACCGGTAAAGTTTACCGGTATATCCTGTTTACGGGGTAAATCCCTAAATTTTTTTAAAGTGAAAACTCCTTTAGCGGCGTTGTGCACTTTTACTGCGTGATATAGGTAAATAGTTTTACCTATATCACGCCCAAATAGTACATAGATTTTTTTATTATAGCTTTTCCAGTGAAACAGATGAAAATTATTTCGAGGTTATCAGTGAAAAACATTAAAGGTGCTATAATCTCAATTAATGGATACATTTTGTATTACATCAATATAATGTTACTACCCTCCCACTCTCTCTTCCCCGTGAGTCACGGATATTAAGCGCTCAACGATACGAAAAGCTTTGCGATAATTATCTGATAGTGGGCAAATAAGCGATAACAAAAAGTGTCGATAAAGTAACGTTGTTATTGGATAATTATTACCGATCAGTAAGCATAAACGTATAAAACCATAAATCAAGACTATTCATAATGAATATATACTCATAAAATTTAACGCCCTGTCCATTCTCATACTATTAAGCGCTTAATATCATTAAGTGATTATTTTACGATTTACGAGCTTTTAGTCTGTAATATATAAATGTATGAGATATAAGTCGATTTCAATTAAACCAATATCCATATTAGTAAAGTATTATTTGTAAATATTTCATGATATCTTTCAACATACGGTATTTTTGTACAGTTATGAACGAATAGCCTATAATAGTACGCGCATGAAACTCCACCTGAATATTCACGCTGAAGGTATCGCTACTATAAACAATTGAACGCGAACGTTAACATATACCAAATGTTTTAGCATTTATTAATTTTATGATACGTACTTCCACACGTTAGACGTGATTTAATTTTAGCTCAGTGTTTTTATTTGCCCCATACAAATTAATGTGTAATACACAAAAATTCCCCACTGACAGCGATGTTTGTTAATTAGAGCCCTACCTATTTTATGGCTAATAAGTAAAGTGAATGTCGGTTTTCATTAGCGTTAATTTAAATATGTAGTATTTTTCATTTTTGTTTTCTTTAATTGAAATATGACTGACTGATAGCCTACACAATTGTACTCACATACAAAAACTGATTCATTTTATTTATATGCGTGATAAAATGACTCACTCATATTAATAACATAGCACAGATATAGAAGAAAAACAATTCATACCAATAGTAAATGTAATTTTAATGGTTAATTAATGTTTTTTTAGTTCATTGTATTGTAATTATGTATGGTGTAATTTACTCTTTATTAAAAGAAATAAGTTTTGGTTTTGTCAAAATTAATTATTTTATATACTCTATACCTACGACTGCTGAATTGTGAAATTCTGGAAAATAAGACATAATATTTTATAGATATTAGATTATAATGAACGAGTGTTAAACAGATGTTTGTAAATCTGGTTGCATTTATATTTCTAAATGTTTAGCATATTATACAAATGAGTTTTAACACATTGAGTGCCACAATCTGCTTTAAAACCGGAATAATTGATGTCACTAAGAATAAGGCTTAGCTAAAAGGAAACTAGGCTACGCAAATACAAAGTGTTTGAAATTATCTTTGGGCACCAACTTCATCCGAAGTGACAAAATAGAGAAGGGAACAGGGATTGGTCTTATCTAGCACAAACAAGGAGACGTTGAAAGATAATTGAGAAGCATGTGACCAGCAGTTGGACACCAGAATGGGGAAATATGTTTGATAAAGTTGTTAAATGTTTTTTTAAGCTAAGCAAGAAAAAAATTAAAACTTTTAATTGTAATTAGTATGAGTTTGTTCCGGCTAATCCCAGGAACTACTGGTTCAATTTAAAAAGTTTTTTTGTGCTAGATAGTTCTTTTACCGCGGAAGGCTCTAGGATTATTTTTATTTATTATATTATAATTAATTATACGCGGTTAAAACCGCGGAGCACAACTAGTATTTCATAAAATACTAATAAGAATTATTGTTAAAGTGAAATAAATTACTTAAAATGCAAATCAGCTTAGAGACATTTTGGTGTAGGTATGTAGTTGTGTAATACACACAGAGACTAAAACCGAAATAAACAAATTTGCGCTAAACATCAGCCGTATTCTCATACAAGTAGCATTAGAAATGACATTTTATATGTAACTAGCGGTTCACCCGCGGCTTTGCCCGCGATAAAATAAGAAATAATGAAATAGGTTAATTATGGTATATTTTAGGTGTAAAAACAGTAAAGTTTCCAGCAGAATAGACCATTATTTTCTACTAAAGTTTCCAACCCATTTATCCGGTTTGGGGTTAAATTTTCAAAAATGACAAAATACGTTTGCATTTATTTTTGCTTAGAAGCTTTAAAATTTAATTTCATGCTTCTTAATCAAAAAATGACGGACCCGCCATACGAACTTTCAATCCCTCTTTCACCATCCAGGGGAGAAGATTATCGAAAACCCTCAAATACGTATTTAGTCATTTCTTCCACAGGCATGTCTATAAAATTTCACAATTCCTACATAAAAAAATGACGGAACCGACAAACAAACTTTCAAACCCCTAGTTCACCCGCTTGGGGGGTAGATTTCCAAAAACCGTGAAATATTTGTTTCTCTATAACTAAATAGAAGCTAGTATATAAAATTTCATGCTTCTTACGTTAAAAATTACGAAGTCCCCATACAAACTTTCAATCCCTATTTCACCCTCTTGGGGGGTAAATTATGAAAATTGAATCAAGATACGCGGATGAAAACATTGATGAGAATGACTGCGAAATTTCTGGAGTTGAGTAAATTCACGATTAAAAAGTATGTATAATATTAAGTAAATATGAAAGGATTTGTATATTTAGTTATCGGCTGACCAAGACGAAACGTATTTTATAATAATATAACATTAATATCCTGGGACACACACAGCTGTCTGATCGCAAACTAAGCAGAGCTCGTACTATGAAAACCAGTCAACTGATATACTACATATACCACTTTTCCTTTTGTAAATAAATACTTATATGGATAATTACAACCAGACTCAGGATAAACAGACATGTTCATGCACACAAATTTTTCTACTGGGTGGGAATCGAACCCACGACCTGCGGCTTGAAAGGCATGTATCTTACCAACCACGCCAACCGGCTCGTCAATTTTATATTAAAGCTTTACTCAGAAACAACATAAATAGCTTAATTACGGATATTTCTTTTGTATCTAATGTTCTCGGCAACTAGTAAGACGTTTTAACATGATTCATTCACTAACAGTTCAAACAAATCTAAAAACACTGACAAAATATGATACGGAGTTAATATTAGCTTTATTTAATGCGTCTATTAAAAAATAAAAATTAGAAATTTAAAAAAGTACACATTATCAAAATTAGAATACATAAATTTAAATTTAAAAAAACATAAGTGAATTCATTTCATTATTTTTATTCAAGCTGAATTGGGTCGACCATATCTTCTGCAAAAGCGATACCTGTTTGGATAGACGAGCTTATAAGCGATCACCGTAGCAATCGTAAGTGAGGACGTCATAGGGCTAGATAGAGTGAATTCATACGCAAAAAGTGGCGGTTAGAAAATAAGAGTCGAACATCGAACTAAAGGCATAGACCTATAAGTATGTCCCACTGCCACCAGTGACATCTTTCTAAGGCAACCTCCCCTTCCTTTATCCTTGAAGAAAACGTTTGGAGATTATTCCAAGACGCTGCTGGAATGCAGGTTGGTATATACACATGTGACAGAATTTCACACGTGCAGGTTTCCTCATTGTAGGTATTTTCCTTCACAGAGCTGAATTATAGACACAAGTGAAGCACACGAATTCAGTGAAGCCTTGCCTGGGTTAGAATCCACAATCATCGGTTAAAATTCACGCGTTTCATTAATACTGTGACCCCCAAAAATACGAATGACCAACCATAGAACTAATAAGAAGTATATTCGTTTCATCAAACATAAAACACACAAAAGAATTATTGACATCAGTTGATTTGATTACTTTTCCAAGTAATATTTGTAACACAGATTATTATTATCAATAACACTGTTTACAAGAAATATATCGCAAACAATGTATTAATTTGTAGAGAACACTCACTTGGCTAGTTTAGAGATAGGCGTTGGTCTAACATTGAGGCACAAGGGTGTAAAAAGACAAAACAGATTAGCGTGAACCTCCCACACCTTACCAAGAATTGATGACACAATTACTTAAGTAGGCAATCTTGTTATTTGATTTAAAGTAGCTATTGCTATTATATCTGATAATATTTTGTTCTTAAAAGTCATGTTTCTATTAAATACATTATACTTGTTTAGATAAAATTAAGACACGGCTGTTCTCTATGGAAAAATAATAATTTATAATAA
Source organism: Nymphalis c-album (assembly GCA_963151315.1). Classification (NCBI taxonomy): domain Eukaryota; kingdom Metazoa; phylum Arthropoda; class Insecta; order Lepidoptera; family Nymphalidae; genus Nymphalis; species Nymphalis c-album. The sequence goes on along the minus strand of OY720590.1, from coordinate 8,169,451 downwards.
TATTAATTATTATTTATAAATTTTCAAAAATGATGTTATTTCACTTTTTGATATCAAACATTGTATGTGTTTCATCATCTCATAATTCTAAAATTACATCGTATACATTAAGCGCAATCGTTTGAAGAAGTTCTGTAGATTTACTGAGAACCTTTGCGGACAAATGTAAACACATAACTAACGATATTGCCAACAATTTCTTAAAAGTATCGTTGAAATAAGCGCCATTGATATCAACGAGCTACGTCTTACGAGAATATTCAATAAAAAACCATAGAACTGCTAGCGATCTTCATTATCTATTTTATACGTTTATAAACGTGAAATATATTTATACTTAGACAATAGAAGATCCGAGTACATCCAAGAAAACGTCTGTAAAATTTCATTAAAACACTCAAAAAATAAACCTTGTAATTGTATTTTATGCTTCGTAAATACATATTTAATAATTGAATAAATAAAAGCAATGAAACTATTCAATTTTATTTTTATACCCTATTGTAATAATATGATACTATTAAAGTCACAATAAAACCTTTAAGAATATTAATTCAATCAATAATATACAGATATTAATATTTACATTATAATTGTAACACACACAGCAATCTTACCCAAATGTCCACCAGATGTCGAAGCACATGACGTTCAGCCAAGCAAACGCCGCCACGAAACCGAAGTAGATGCCGTACCCTGTACAAACAATGAACAAATCATCGGCAAACGGTAAAATAACATACATTGGTCTCAAACACTTCATCGTACGGATTATTTTCATTTTGCATGTTTATAACATGTTTACAATGCTTAGAAAATGTTGTATGTATTAGAAATGTATGTTACGTATCAATCACTCAAAACTTATAACAATAATTGAACTTTATAACATTTTTTTCTCATAGTTGCAAAAACTTTATACCTTTATGTTTTTTTCTAAATATAATAAGTATGCAAACCGAGTATAATCAAATCTTAACTCAATCTATAATCAAACTTAAATAAAACAAAATACTAAGATATTTTTTTTTGTTTTGTTATTGCTAATTAATTACCAATAAATAGCAGTCTATTACAATTTACAGTAATCCTTTATTTTCATATCAATCAGTATCTTGAATTATTCAGATAAAAAGATAGTCTTTTATTAACATGTAATTAAAATATCAAATGTTTATTTTGATTTGAAAATATATTAGGAGTATTGGACAGATTGTACACAGTACACACACACGGTATTGATGTGAGAGCTTAACACTAACTTCCTTCACAAAAACATCACAAGAGCGTTGCTCTTAGCGTATCACGTATGTCGTCAATGGTAAAAACATAAATATTATTTCAATTTCATGCAATGCAACCCACTTTCCTTTAAATTAGACTGAAGTAATGCTGAAGAGTACTCGATTTGAATTTGCCGGATTTAGATAGCATTTATGTTATCTAAATTTGTTGTTTTATTTATTGGTATAAAATATATTTTATTGTGTATAGTAAATGTATAGTAAATTGTAATTAATAATTAATTGTGTATAAATGTATATTTATACTCACATTGTAATTTATAAATAATTAATTATTATAAAATTATGATTATTAAGTAAACTAACTACTATTAAGTATTTTTTTATTAACCGACTTCAAAAAAAGGAGGAGGTTATCAATTCGTCTGTATGTTTTTTTTTTATGGTCAATTTCTATAATTTACAATAGTTCACTTCAACTACTGTACATGAAGTGAAGTGAAGAGTGTTTTGCAGTCTCTTGCAGCAGATTTTTGTTTTTTAAATAAAATTCATCGTCCACTCGTTGATAGATTCCATCAATAAGCTATATAAATTTAATGAAAGAGAAAAAATAAGAAAATAAGTGACGAACTACTTAAATTTACACTTTTTTTCATAGACGTGTTTTTGTGCGGTACCGTTGCACGGCAAACGGCACCGCACCGTAGACATGGGTCCACGCCCAAAGACGGGGTGGGACAAATATATATATATATATATTTGTCTATGTAATATGTATATTAAAAACATCATAAAACCCGCAAAAAAGCCAGTGAAGTAAATAGGTGGGTAGCGAGCATACTCTAAAACAAGGTACTATTGAAAATTGCGTCATTGTAAAACTATATTAGACAAACATTACAAGTTCAATATTTAAATACTTAAATGGCATTGTATATTCATATAACTTTGAATGATAAATATGACTTAAATCTTTTTATACATTTTTTTATTGTTTGTGTATACATATTATTTCAAATTTAAATACACTTCTATAACGTACTACACAATTTCTTACTAATAAAAAACATAAGCTCGCTGTTATAGTAGGTATCAGTAGATTTTTCTATTTACCAAAGAATCTAAGTCACTTACTCGAATATAAAGTGTTCATTGCCCGTCCCTGTAACATGGGCTATGCTAATTTTATGAAGACTGTTTGAATAATTAAAACGTGAAAGCAAAACAATGACAATAAATAAAGAAATGTATGAAAATAAAATATATTCTGTGAGTTCCATTATTGAAATTGGTAGAATATTTTGATCGGGATAGCGCAGTGGATAGATCCACTAGGCCATACTAAGTTATTAAAACTCTTATGTTTTACGTCCATTTTATTCAGAACATTATTATAAGCACTACATCACAGAGAGTGAATACACTGTTTCTAGAACAAATTACATTAGTTTGCTGTTCATATTTAATAATAATAAAAAATATATAATATTCTTTATACGAGTGAAACACTTTTGAGTCGTCACTTTATAATATTAAACTAATTGTAAAAGTAAAACTACCACCGCTGCTAAATGTAAATTCTACCGATAAGAAACATAGAAGTCACTCTTTTCCTTTCGGAAATGGATCATGGTGGAAATTTATCAACGAATTCTAAATCCACTACTCTTCACTCATTTTAGGACGATTTTTATCGAGTATTAAGGTTTAGTGTGTACATTGGTTATAAATTGTTGATAAAGCAATGTGATAATTCTTATCCCATGTTTTGTAATTGGATAATACGAAAAGTAAAAAAAAGAAATACATATAGTTAATTTGATTGAAATATAGCTTACCAAGCGTTGAACAGAGCCGGTAGTCTGGAACAGCACTATGTTGCACCCTGGCTAGACAAGAGCACGCCAGCAGCATCATGCTCACGTGGCAGATCAGAGTTCGTCCATGTAAGTTCCTCAACTCCGGCAAAGCGCAGTACACGAGTAAGGTCAATCCAAGGCATATACTCGAGATTGTTATTATCTACAAAATAAATTTAATATTAAAATTTATCGTTGTAGTAGTAGGTAATTAACTACTACTACTGGGTAGTAGTAGATAATTTATTTCTAAACTTGTTTCACTATTAAAACCGCTTAAATAACGGTTGAATGATTAGGAATGTTATTCATTATGCCGTCATGATTAATTTATATATCACGAACACAATACATAATTTAAAATGCCAATTTTATTAAATCTCTCTTTAAAAACTAATTTAAACCAGCAACAAAAACTCTTCACAAGTAGAGAAGAATCGTCACGATAATTTTATTTTATACTGTGAGTCACATCTACATTATTGTAACCGATACTTATATTTTTCCAAATATATATGAAGCGTTTTAAGCATGCCTTATCAAATTTTAATATTACCATAATAATATAATATTAAAACTTTTTTAAATAAATTAAATATCACAAAATAATATGCCTAATATTATCATTCAAGCTTAGGATCAATAATATCAGCTATCAATAAAATATTTTTGATTAATTGTTTCTATAAATACATAACCTTGATTACTGAAACAAACATCATAAATGGAATGTGTATAGTATTATATCTATCTAAGCTTAAAGTCGAAACTGATTCATCATTAAATAAGCAAATTTAAACATTTACCCAATTAGTCTTCGAGCCATTGATCATTTTCTCCTTAAGGTTTAATCGAAATAGAATTTAAATCTCAAAGAAATCTTTCATCGGTAATATTGAACGCTATTTGAGTATGATTTTAATAATAACATTCGGTTTTCGTCAATGGTTTTTTTGTCATATAGCCCCTTTTCGACAAAAATGATAAAAAACGTTAAGGCTATTTATTTTATTGAATAATGATATTGTGTAATACCTAGCCTTGTTAGTAAACCAATCCAAATGTCATGCGATTGAAGTAACCTCTTATTAATTTAAGTGATAATTATTATGATTACCTTTATAGTCGCTCAGAGACTATCAGAGCTGAAATATAACCGTTACTTTTTTTTCAATATATGACGTTTTTAAAAGATATTGAGTACGCGAACGATAGATTTTTTACGATGGATTTGATTAGTTTGTTTGTCTTTGCTTAACAATGTAGCTTACATTGTGACAGTTAGTATTTAGGATTCCCCGTTTCATGGCTTATTACAAAAAATTAAATACGATATTAGCGACTTAATATTACTTACTACAAAAGATATACGAAAATCCTTGGTTTGTCCAGCTGCTAAAAAACAAAGCACTCCGCTGATGATGACGTCATTATCGCCAGGGCATTCCCGCCGATCAAACACCTCTAGACAATAGTTGTTCGTAAGAGTGGAGGACGTCTCCAGATAAGAGTCTCGAGTGAGACGATGCTGGTCTTGGGGAAGTGACGAATTGAGGCCGTATCTTCCCGCGGGACAGTCCAAGCCTACTCTCATTCCTACCACATCTAAAACCAAATTATAATAAATATTCAGTACATGAAAATTCAGTTTATTCGATTGCAAGATAATTAACTTCCTGTTAGTAAATGTGGATCTTGCATTAGAATTTGAAAACGATTGTAAGAAAAAAAAACTATGTTATTTATGTTACTGTTACAAAGATTAATATAAAAATGTTTTAAATAAAGTTTTTTTAATATGAAATAGTTACCAGTTATAAAATTATTAAGTATCTCGTTTTTACCGAAAAGCTTAAAATAATAAAATATTTTCGTTTATTATTTTATTAGTGGAGGAAGTTCATCATCATCACCAACTAATAGATTACATCAAGATGTAAAAAAAATAATTAGCTTTTTCTAATTCAAATTATAATTTTATAACATTTTTTCCTTAAATAAATACACTTTGGTCTTTTTTTAAATGCAATGGAAAATCTAAGCAGGTAAACTTGTACTTAAGCAAGTATCGTAATATTATGTACAAGGGCATAAAAGTAAATATTATAATTTATCACTACATATACCTACATAATTATATGAAACCTTGTATTAACATTAAACTACAATGAACATTAATAATATAACAACAACAGTTTGACGAACCAGAACAGGAGCAAGCAAAATCAGAATCTTATTAAATTAAAATAAAACACCATTAAATCTGACTAGGCAGACATAAATAGTGCTATCAAATATATTTACCGTATTTTTTTAAACTTGTAGCTGACTTTTAAAATAAATGGTTAACATTAAACTATATACTATAATATATAATAAATAATCACAATATATATATGCTTCTTCGAAGTGTCACACTCTTACTTTTGGCATTTGGGCAGTGTACTACTGTTTTGTTTTGAAAAATTGTCGAATTACTTAACTAAAGCACGATATATAAGGTAAGGTTTGCATTATTTTGTAAGTTGGGTGGCATTCCCGACCTATATTTTGGAATAAAAGCTTCAGTCAATACAACGCGTGTGTGGTTGTTATATATTTTTGTTTGTAAATGTATTTATTACCCACTAAAAAGATTATGGTGTTTGAAATATAACATATTTTCTAATATAGAATTGGTACAGATCGTTAATTTATATATTCTACATATTATGCTAATATAAATTCGCACATTCAAACTTAAGACGTTCAAAAGCATTTTAATAGAAAAGGTTAAACTGTTTCAAATAATATATAATTTAGCTCGAGTATTTTCTTTTAATATTTCACTTGGCTATATTAATTTTCTATTTTAGTTATTCAATTATTAATTTTCTTTGTAGTATAATTATTCTGTCTACAGGTTGAGATACGGCCCTTTGGGAATGAAATACAACTAAAACGAAGCTATTTTAATCAATATCTCTAAATATAAAAGTGATATAAAGTATAAATAGTATTTCCGTGATCTCTTATCATGGTGTTTGTTTTATATGACAGTATTTGTTTTTGTTTAATTACAACGTGTAACTTATATTTTATTATGTTCAATTAACACTTACCAAATAAATCTTCATATTCTTTTTGTAATGGATCTATGTAAGTAGAAATATTAAATAATACTTCTTGATCATCGTTTGGAACACATGTACTAACATAACTGTTACACCGGCGGAGCTTAAAATGCTGTCCTAGAGGACAACATTTCCGTACGCAGTAAGCACTGAAAGTATCACAATTTCGGGTACAGACTTGGGCTATTAAACTATCAGTCCCGTATTCTTGTTCCATACACCATTCTCCTGGCATTGATCTGCCATCTTTTTCTCCACTTCTGCTTAAAGCAAATAAAGTACTTCCCTCGATTGATAATAAGTAAGCACTTTCACGTAACTCTACAGCGTATTCGTCAAATTTACAACGAAGGGCATTTTCAATTTCATATATGTAACCGGAGCTTACATTAAGTTGTTGTACTAACCAATCTTCTTCACTTTGTGAAGCACTGGTCCTACATTCATGGTACGTTGTATCGAAATGTTGTCCCCGTGGACAACATTTGCGAAATTCATGTATTTTTAATTTCTTATCAGTTAAAACAGCTACCTCACTCCGATTACAAGTAATAGCTACTGTTTTAGGGATATTTTGTTTTAGGGTTCCATTAACGAATTCGGCAACAAGTCTGTCATAGCAATTATTTTCCCAGGGTAGAAGATCAGTTTCAGATATATTTATTTGAACCATTTGCAATTCATCACAATCTACTGGAAGACCATCTTTGATAACGACACGACTGCTAACATATAGAGGTTCACTAAAAATGTCATAACTTTTCTTTAAGTTTTCACGATCAACACATTCATAGCGTTCACTTGTTTCATTAGTTTCAGACACTTTAATTAAGCTTTGGCTTTTAGGACAACACTTACGAAAAATTAGTTCCTGATCATCACTTGTTTGAAGTGCACCGATAGTGCCCGCCACAGCAAATACTAAAATCAAAGACCACATCGTTTAACCGTAACTCAAGTCGGTGAATTTCACAAATAAATAAACTTATAACAGGTGGAGAATGTCTATCGTAACGGAATGCATTGTTTATTTGAAAGAAAAAGTTGGAACGTGCGATGTAGCTGAACGGCGGCGGGTGAATGAAGCCGGCTGCGAAGCTCCTATGATCAGTACTACTCGCGGGAGGCTGCAGCGCCCTTGAAGCTGTTGACTCGACTTTCCGCTCCTCCCCCACTAAAGTCGTATCCGCAAGTTTCACACACACATACACACGCACTATACAATGTGATAAATCTAGTTATAACTTTAACATCCTCATATCTATTCTAATATTTGCGTTTTAAACACAACGCTATTCCCTCTACGATATACTATTGATGAATGTGTAGGCCAAACAATACTACAACTAAACGTTAGCAATCGTGTATAATACGTGGAATCATAGGTATTGCGACAAAGATGACGATTCAATCGTTATCAAATACTGATAATCGCCAACCGACCGATTGGCTTCTTCGAAACTAAAGTAAACAAAATATACATACTTTTCAACTCAACCCATAAATAATGATTTTAAACAATTTATTTTGCATTAGATTTAAACATAAAAAATTTTGTTTATCTATTTCGATGGCTATCAAAAAACATTTAATAATAATATATTATAATACTTTTTTTTAAATTTATTTTAGCTATTGAATGTATAGAAAGAAAGAAACCACGTTGGTTTAGAAATTAATGCACAAACGTACAACTTCAGTTTCATTAACAAATGAAATGCCCTTATAACTAATAATTAAACTACAAAAAAAGTAAATATCAACTAAGAAGGAATATAATAAAAAAATACACGAGAAAAAATTATCTAGTATATTAAAGCTTCTACAAACATACAAGTGTATTCATTGGTAAGAATATAATTTCTACTGGTGACATAATTATTAAAATTAATTAATTATTATAACAAAGACATAACTGTAAGAACCAAGACATGCCGATTACCTGTAAAGTGATTATAATTTATTATTTGCTCATGGAATTACTTTTCAGCTTTTACCTAATAAATTTGCGTGTCACTGTACCTAACATATTGGAGACAACTAAATAAAAACACGAATAAAATAGCTATTACTCGGTTGTAGACCATTGTGAAAGCTCATCTGCGTAGGTACCACCCACTTATCAGATATTCTACAGCAAAACAGCAGTACTTGATATTGTTGTGTTCCGGTTTGAAGGGTGAGTGAGGCAGTGTAATAACAGTCACAAGGGTCATAACATCTTAGTTCCCAGGGTTGGTAGCGCCTTGGCGATATTTGTTTCTTTTAAGGAATGTACTATGCCACTGTCTGTGGGCGTTAGTGACCGCCTACGTTGATTAGATATTGATACTGCAATATATGTGTACAGTAATAATTTGTAATATAAAATGTTGATAGTGTAACCAACCAAAATGAATACATGGTATATAATAAATACACAAAAATAATTAAGACATAGAAGCATTACACTTTCTTGTTGACCATCAAATAGTCCAAGATTTTTAGACTTTCACTCAGCATAAAATTCTGCCACTCAATTTTTTTAATGGAATATGTTAGAGGGCTCCCTCTAAGTATAAAATGAAGTTTTTGTCATCCCAGCCCCGAGCGTTAGCCGCCATTTTGGAAAACGTCTTTCTGCATATATCTCGGAAACGGTGAGTTTTCCGGTGAAAACAGAAGAGACCTTTTTTGTAGAGGACAAAATTTCCCATATTTTTTGTTTGAAACTAATTTTTCTATTGTTAATATTTTCCAAAATATAGTTCGTTCTCCAATTTTGATTGTCATTTTTTTCGTACAACCAATAAATATATATATATTTTACGAAATCCCAAAGTAGGTGTTTTTAACTAAGTATATCTCCGAAAACATTGACAATTGAAAAAAAATATTGATTATATTTATTATATTGATTCTATAAATATTCACATTCACAAAAGAAATATGATTTCTCCTTAAACTTCATAAAAAATAATAATCCTTTAGTTGTTCTTTTATAATATCAGAGGAATACATTATTTTACTATTAGGATTAAAACGACGCTAGTAAATCTTAAAAAAACGATACATGTTTTGTCTTATAGTAACTGTATGATAAAATCATGATGTTAAATAAATAAAAATTTTAACAAAACAAAAACCGACTTCATAAAAAAACAAATTAATATGCACTAAAAAGTAAAAAAATAATTGCGTATTCTTCTATAATTTGTTAAATTACTTACTATTTTCTACTCATCAATATGTAGGTACGAATGTGTTGTGTGGTTGATAATTTATTTACAATTATTGTTACTTTTGGAGTCAAGGAGGATTTGGAGGAAATTCAATTAAGAACCGAATTTAATCGACCCCTTGAACTGTATTTTATAATTATTAATAAAATTGTAACAGGCCCGATGTCAATGTTACAATAGAGATATTGAAAAAACTAATATAGTGCATTTTTAATAAAGCACCAGAAGTCAAAACAGCAGTTTTTAGAATTTTTGTCTGTCTGGCTGTATGTACCTACCTGTATGTATTGTACCTGCAATGTTTGCTACAGGTTTAACTACGGCAGGAATATAATTTATTCTGATTGTTTTTAATTTAATATTACCCAGATATCACGTTAATTAACTAATTAATTGGTTCATTTTAAAAAAGAATGTGCGCTCAGGAGCTTTTTCTCAAATAGGTAGGTAGGACTATTTGAGGAGTTAATTTCTTCATACATAAATTTGATATTTCTTTTATACTATTATTTTTCAAACAAGCCCTAATTTTAATTTCGATTAAAATTCAGTAAAAATTATATAATTAATATCTAACGACTACAACTACTAAAAACACAACATTGCACATGTCTTTGAGGAAGTTACAAGTGAGGGAAAATGTTATACAAAACTTTTTTTTTTATAAATTTAGAAAAAAGCAGGAATGATTTCCAATATATTCTAATGATTTCTAATATTTTCGAATATTGAACCTTAGCACTAAAAATATGTTAATATAATTGATATTATTACATTAAAAACAAAGTAAATAAAACGCAAATTAAATTCCTTATTTTTATTTGCCGTTCATCCAGATCTTTTACATAAATACATCCTTATTCTTAACAAGCTTATTAACTAATTAATTATTTATTAATTGTGATGCGAAAATTGTTAATAAAATACGACTTTATTTTTTGTTGTGAATACAAATAAATATAATATTTTAATATATATAATAATAAGAATATCCTGGGACATTATTCACACACGGTTATCTGTTCCCAAACTAAGCAGAGCTTGTACTATGGAAACCAGAAAACTGATATACTACATAATTATACTACTTTTTCTTTTGTAAATACATACTTATATAAATAATTAAACCCAATATAATATATTATATAAATGTTACAAGATTTTTATTACATATAATGCAATTATTGAATTCAAATCATATTTATTTGTACTTTTATCTTAAATACAATATATTCTACAATATATAATTGTCATACATAATAAGAAAATATGAGTTGAAAATATAAGTTAATAGAATAGAATAATAATAATTGACAATATTATATATTTCATTATGTGATACTTCTGTGAATGTGCAATGTGCATGTTCATTGTGAACTTGTCTTAACAAGTGTTCATGGACACCGATAAGGTCACGTTTTTATATTAAACGTCAGTGGCTCTCAACCCGTGTTCCATCAAAAACATAAATTGGTTGTGAAGCTGTTACGCGAGATAAAATAATAATAATTGACAATATTATATATTTCATTATGTGATACTTCTGTGAATGTGCAATGTGCATGTTCATTGTGAACTTGTCTTAACAAGTGTTCATGGACACCGATAAGGTCACGTTTTTATATTAAACGTCAGTGGCTCTCAACCCGTGTTCCATCAAAAACATAAATTGGTTGTGAAGCTGTTACGCGAGATAATTATGTATAAATGAAATGTTAGATTTTTTACAGGCCTTTTAATAAAACGTACATTTAAAACAAATCATTTCATTTCTTGTATGAAAATTAAGAATTGTCTCTTTTATTTTTATTTACGTTCGTTATTTTCATATTTACGACTCCATTTTTGATTCTTGAACTTAAGAATGTTCAGCTCAACAAAATATCAATGTTTATTAGATATTTATATCAAAAGATTGAGAACCACTGTAAATTAATGTGGCAGACAAACAACGATGAGCTTATTGTTACACTTAAACGTTTTATGATACTTCAAAAATTAAATACTCTATCAAATATGCGGACGGAGTAATGATATCATTGAGTATTAATTTTTGCAGATTAACAATTTTATAGTTAAATAAATTTATCTTAGAACATTAAATACTACAAACTAATGATAATTGAAAGCCATGATTAATCACTGTAAATGTGTTTAATAATTATATCAAATTTAAAAGCTACTTGACTTCATTAAAATATTGTGACAGTAGAATTATTTAAAAATACCTGTTCGATTAAAACCTGATTATCTACATTTAGCTACCTAATTCAGTTTGTTAAAACAACACGACTAGTTTTTGCCGTCAATATATAAAATCACGTGTTCTTGTTAAATTAATGACACCCGCAACTCTTCACTACCATATTTTTGTATTTGCGCAATATCACATTTGAGTCATCTGTGTAGTAAAGGACTGAAATTGGAGATAGCTTGATCGGGGCACATGACGGCTTTGGAACCTGAAAAGAAGTCTTTATTATTTTTATATACACAGTATGGTCTCAGCTCGAGTGAACGTCTGAAGAGTTGCATCGTGTTGCGTCAAAAATCATAAAACGATTGCCGTTTTCGTTTGGAGAAAAATCTAAAATTTATGTAATGAATACGACATAAGTAACATGTATTCGATTTATCATATGATCGTATTTAATTAAAGAATTAAGACAAAATCAAGGTTCGTAATCATTTCAACTATTCCCATATTCATTTTATATAACAACCCAACTGTAATTTTAACTCTACCCCCAAACACTGGTATTGCAATAATAGTGGTAGTTATAATATAAATTATTGTCAATAGCCAATAGTGTAGGTGCCTAGCTACGTAAAAGTCGTAGGTTCAATCCTGGCCCTGATCAATCGAATAGGAATATAAGTAATTCTTTCAAAAAGGGAATAAGTTATTATTCTTTTAAAAAAAAACTTATTTATTTCAAATCATATTTAAATGAGTAGGTAATCAATTGATTAATCAAACCTGAGTGGGGTTTAAAAGATGGACCAATGTTTGTACTATTGCATGATTCGTTGCATTTTTATGTGCGTTCAGTGGAAAATTGCATTCGCCGCTGCAATAAAAAGCTCCATAACCGTCAGGCGCGATGATCCAATCCTGAAAACAAAACAATATAAAGATTAAACAATTTTAAAATTATACTTTAAAATCGATTATTTATTAAATAAACAAATTAAAACATATTTGTCCTCCGATAACAATAGTATACAGTGGCCTGTGTTCATTTATTACAAATACAAATATTTTTGATATACTTATGTAGTAAGTAAGAGTATGGAGATATATTCATAGATATAAGAAATTGCCCTATATCATTTGGCATTTTACTACAGAAGTTTGCAAGCAGGCATATTGTAATACATGTAAATATGGAACCTCGTGTCTACAATTAAAATAATGTGCAGCATTTTTAGCACAATATCAGACTTTTCTTGAAAGTGTTTTAATTTATACATACTATCAATTATATACGTATGCATATAACTGTATATACATATTGATTACATTGAGGCTATTTGCCCTTTGAAATTTATTGATTGATAATTGATTGATTTGAAATTGATTTAATTTTTCTAACCAGTCATGCTTTCTTCAAGATCAAAGGATAGTAATATTATTCATTCTTTGCCCACCCACTAAAAAAGCAGCGGTACCCTCTCCGTCTGGTCGGGGGGCGCCACGGGATCGCTTTGCTACATATGCCTAATAAAACTTAGAATGAAAAAATATATATAGGATAGGATAAAATAAATATAGGAAAGTGGACCCTGGCGTTACCAGACCGGGAAAACGCTATGCAGAAGAAGAAAAAGAGAAGGTATTAGTTAATATGTAGTCCTTTAAGTCTTTTATTCTCACCTGCCATTCTAAGTCCTTAAAGCTAACGTAAAGTGTTTGTATTTCGCAGCTTCTGGTCGTCCAATGCGACGTATCTGGAATTTCAATAAACGTCTTATTCGGTTTGTTTCTGAAAAATAGAAATTATTGCTAATTGCAAGTAAAAATATGCAAAAGAGAGAATTCACTGAGTGAAAACTTTTCTTAGTTAATTGGGGCACTTTAGTTTAGTACTGAAGTTTTCTCCTTGGCCTAAATATAAAATATTAATTTTCATTGAATACGAATCCCACTTTATTACAATTTTGTTATATTTTATTCTACGTATAAATAACTTACGTAAGCATAAATATTTTACAGTAGTAGTACTGTAGTAGAGAGTATGAGTATATAAAAATAAGATAAAAACAACAAATCATCAACAAACATATATAGTTGACATTGTATAGCAATAGATCAAAATTTTCAAATGATTAATTATTGTTATATTTTAGGGCGTTTTCAATAAGCATTATATAGAAAGCGCCTCAAAAATGCTTGCTGCTGCACAATTAATAGAATTTTATGTCTTGAACTATATCACTATACAGCTTAGTTATGTTACTAGCCTGTTAAAGGATTCCTCAAATAGTTTTCAGAATATCCATTATTCCGCCAACGTCTTGCCTCGCGTTTTCGTCTAGCACCAGTATCAGAGCTACCAAGCTTGGGACCATGTTTGAAAAATGCTACCATAAAAGGTTGTTTTCCCTCAGTGTTAGCACCATGGGTCTCCTGTAATCCTATTTCTTCTGGTTTCACATTTCGTTCTGTAAGAACATTGTTCTTTTTAATTATAATATCAACACATCGTATGTTACGAAAAGCAAATGTGAATGAAATAAGTTTCATGAGGAGGTATTATAAATATATTAACTATTTTTAATTAAATTTAAAAAGGCAGGCGTAGTTACAACTGGATCCGGAACTTAGCAACCCAAAGCACAATGGACTACTAGGTCCTATTTAATGTGTAGGACTTAGTTATACCTTAGCCAAATTTATGAATAAAACAACGTTAAATATTAACCTGGTTGCGAATGCGGGTGTAAGGTTATAAAGAAACCGCGGTTATCAGCAGGTGCGCCAAGCCAAGTGGCCAACGCTCCCGTTACATTAAGCTCCAACCAGCCCTCAGCTCCTATACTAGTGTTCACTGCTGCAATACGTTCCATTTCTATGCCTCTGAAAATCGACAGAATATTTTATTAGATAGGTTCTAGTTTCACTGAACTAAGCATTGAAAAAATTAAAATTGGAAATTTTTGACTTTTAACTTGACACTATTTTCGCGACCTCGTTGCTGTTACTATTTCTTTCCACGAAATTCTACCTTTTATATAAATATTTCTGTCCAAGTTCTAGAAGAACTCAATTTCAAATTTTAAATACTCTGTGCAAGCTTGTCTGGCTAGGTACCACCCACTCAGCAGATATTCTACGGCAAAACAGCAGTACTTTGTATTGTTGTGTCCCGGTTTGAAGGGTGAGTGAACCAGTTCAATTACAGTTACTAGGGGGTTAACTAATATATTAGTTCCCAAGTTTGTGGGGCGTATTGGCGATGTAAGCGATGGTTAACATTTCTTACAATGCCATTGTGTACGGGTGTTGGTGACCACTTACTATCACCATTAGGTAGCCTATATGCTTATCCACCTACCTATAAAAAAAACAACAGAAAGGATATATATGATTACTATAGGAGGTATTCGATAATAGTAGTATTATATAATGTCTTATAACAAGTTCGGATTACTTTTTATAATGTCTATTTTTACCCCAGGTTATCAACACTTATAACTCGATGCGCGACAACCGTGTACAATGCTGTCGGGTCTTCTGTGTGCACAGGAGCCTGATGCAAGCGTAATTCTGCTGTGAGCAGAGAAGATGCGTCCCCCGGAGCACTTGCTACATCAAACCAGACATGTCTCCCATGCCCGTGTCGTAACGCACCCAGATGATGTTCTGGAATTGTTATAAAGCGAAGTTTGTACACAATAAGCAGTAGGATGCTCCTTCCTTAAATTTCTCACAGCAATAAAAGAATGTTTCTATCCTTTAATGAAAGTTTGGCGCTTATTATCTATGCTACCACAATGCGAATTTATGAAATAACACAATTGAGTTCCTGTATATTGTACTGTTGAAACTGGTTATCATTATCATAGGTGATCCGGGTAATAAAAACGGGGAGCTACCCGTCCTGGGTTCGCATGGCCAGAATAAGGGTCTACATAGAAGTTTTTCATATAATGTAAATTTACAATAGTAACCACTTACATCTTACATTGTAAGTCGAAAAAGAATAATAAATATATTATTTACCTACTCACTAAATTTATATACATACATAATATATTTATATAGGAGTGCGAATTATGTCGTATTTATATTTTCTTGTTATTGTAACGTTCCAGATAAGATTGAATGATTGTTTGATTGCAAAATTTACAGTTTTACCAGTACTAAGATAATACTTCGCCAACCAAAGATATCGATTTGTCAACATCACTACGAGAAAATACTAATAATATGCTAATTACTAACTACTTCGTCGCAGGTGGCGTGTCCTCTATCAAGCTTGATGTAACTTGACTCTGTATGCACGTGTACATGTTTACGTTAAAGAATTTGGCATAAATTACTATAAACGTTGTCCATTTAATTTTGATTGATTAAATCATTATTTAAACAGGATATTAAACATAAGATCATCGATATTTTTATTACGATATGTTTTATTTAAATAATTAGTAATTATAAACTTAGATTATTGATGAAAATGAGATCAATGAAAATTAACACAGATAATATAACACGCAGTTTTGTAAATTGATTGTTGGCGTGGCGAATGGCGATACATTCCGTGGCGACTGGCGACGCATCGCCACGCTATAAGATGGTAAATAAATATATATACAGTCTATGCGTAGTAGTCACTGACTAAAAGAAGTTAAACTGTCGCAACTTGAAATAAATTTTTTAATTTAAAATTTTTGTATTTAATGAAAATAAACTTTAAATGAATAAACAAACCGTCATAATTTTATTTCATTCGATGTTTCACATAACGTAAATTTCATGCAAATTAATTTTACATTTATATTATAGCCCATATTGAAATCGAGATGGTCTCTTCAGAAGCAGGAATTATTATATTATTGCCCTATATTGAATATACTATCTAAGATAAAATTAATTAAACGTTAAACAGTATACAGTTAAGATACATTGCATCGGATTGACGTCCAATCGGAATATAAGTTTATTATACACTAGCGGTTCACTCGCGGCTTTGCCCGCGACATAATCAAAAGTAATAAAATACATATGTTTATTAATATCTATTTTAGCTGTGAAAACAGTAAATTTTGATGATGACGGACCCGTAATACAAACTTTCAACCCTTATTTCACCCTCTTGGGGGCTAGATTTTAAAAAACCCTGAAATATGGTTTATTTGTTACTAAACAGAAGCTTAATTATAAAATTTTATGCTTCTTACATAAAAAATAACGGACTTCCATACAAACTTCAACCCCTATTGCACCCCCTTAGGGGAAGAAATTCCAAATTTCCTTGCTTAGTGGCTGTCTACTCAATAAATCGATACTACTCATCAAATTTCATGGCCCTAACTTTAGTAGTTTACGCTCGGCGATGATGAATCAGTCAGTCAGTCAGTCAGGACAAGTTATTTTATATAATACATAAATATAGAAATGGTCTCCGTTAGGAATGACCGCCGTTCCCGGAATCGGTCACGAGGTCATCATTATCACATTAATTCGACGTAAATTGAGTGAGTGATTAAAAATTAGGCTGCGATGCAGTCGGACTAGACAAGAATTTTAGGTGAAAATTTGATAAATCTGGTAGAGCTTGGTCCCTTTTTTTTTTTTTTTTTTTTTTTCGCTGGAAAAACGCATTACGCGTTTCCCCCACGTGCGGTGGGGGGGTATGTGGGGCTCGCCGGTGCTGAAGGCTCCGGAATACCCACTAAAAAACCAGCGTACCTGCATCGTCTCGGTGGAGCGGCACGGGATCGCTTGCGCATACTACCGCGACGCCCCGACGGTTGACCCGATTGCGCGGGCCTCCTTTCTTAGTTGGGTTCCTGGCACGCAGAGAACCCGACTAGCCCCGCCGACGCTTACGACGGGGGGAGAAGAAGATGCGCATAGCGCCGACGCCTCCTCCCCGGTCTCCTTCGGCGGAGCGGGTCAGCGGAGGCAGATGCCTCACGCTCACGCTCCGCGGCCTCTTTCTGTGACATGACACTCTCGCAGAAAGAGACCATCTCCATCCAGCATTTCTCGCTGCCAAGCATGGCGGTAATCACGCTCGGCAGCGAGAGGTCTGCGCCGACTGTCGCCGCCAGGGAATGCCTCTGGGGCCCCCACGCAGTACACTCCGCCAGGGTGTGGTTCGCCGTGTCCAGTGGCGCACCACACTGGTGGCAAGAGGGTGATACCTCCCGCCTCGCTATCCCATGAAGGTACTTACCGAAACAGCCATGTCCGGTAAGCACCTGCGTCAACCTAAACGTGAGTTTGCCGCTTCTTCTTGATACCCAGCGACTCAAGTGGGGGCGGATTGCCTCCACTGTCGCTAGGCCTGCTGATGGAGACCCCAGGTCCGCCTCCCATCTGTGAATCAAAGCTTGTTGAGCTAAAGACCTGATTCGCCCCACCTCCGCTGATCCTGGACGGTCGCCATTCAGAGCTTGGTCCCTGCTCTTCGAAATAATACTTACATTCCAAGGTAATGCGCAATAATACGCCGTTTTTGAGATTATTGAGACAATTAAGAAAAACATTTATAACTTCGAAATGGGTTAAATACGAAAAACATAACATAACAGTCATTTACTGTAAACACAACGTAGATGATTTTGTAAATATGATGTTTTTTACGATAATGACGGAAACCTCTATGGTTTATATATGTTTATTATTACTATTTAGTTACAAAACCGAAACGGCCCACCCCGACTCCACTTAGTCTTGTCTATCTTACCCCTAGTGTTTTTTTAGAGTCAGAGGCGTGGAGGGATGGCTGCCACCGCCTGCCAGCTTGCGCTGGAACCTGTGCATTGTTACGCAAAGGCGAAGGGGCTGCACCTTCCTGTAGCGCCGGAGCCGTCACAATTCGAAATTTTGTCAATAAATGTAATTCTCAGGTTAGTTTTACGAGATATTTTTTTTAATTTTTTCTCATGTATGGTGCATTTCCTTGTAATGGGAGTGGTGTGTTTTTTTCTCGCCAAAATTTGTGTCTTGTCCGGTAAGATTATAACCAAAAATTATAATTATTTACTATTCGCTAAGATTTCTCCTTCTTCTTTGGCATGTTGTGATATAAGTATAATCTGCGGTTGATTTATTTGAGTATGTAACTCTTTTCACACCAACTTCGTTTACTTTCACTCAGCGCGTTAATAAAATGTACATATTTGTAAGTATACTTTGTTAGAAATAAACAAAAGAACAGAACTACTAACTGATGTATAAAAGAAATATAGTAACTTTCAGCTGTTTTGTGCCAGTCAAATGTTTGA
Organism: Nymphalis c-album; assembly: GCA_963151315.1. NCBI lineage: Eukaryota > Metazoa > Arthropoda > Insecta > Lepidoptera > Nymphalidae > Nymphalis > Nymphalis c-album. Next base: position 8,150,549 of record OY720590.1, on the reverse strand, counting down.
TAAAAAAACGTTCTACCCACCCATAATATTATTTCTCCAAACATCAATACTTCGTAGTTTGTATTGTTTTATTCCGGTTTAAGGGCTGAGTAAGCCAGAACTACCGGTTCAAAAAACATAACAAACTTATTCCCAAAGTTACACAGTTAATGGTGTAAGAGATGATTAATATTTCTTAAGGTGCTAATGTCTATGGACGATAGTGACTACTAACCATTATTTGGTAGATTACCTTAGCTATTTTAAATAAATAAATAAAAACTAGTAATTAAAACAAATAGACATGACAAAGGTTTCTAAGTCAAGAAGAACAAAGAAGTATCAAAACTGTTTTACTTACAAGGCCATTTAACATGTTAATAGAACAATATGGATCAGTTAGGAAGACGGTGAATTTTTGTATCCAGTAGACAATATAAAATAAAATGCTGTTCCAATGTCGACCTCAAAAGTAAAGTATAATAGGGCTACCAAATAATTGTAACTAGTTATAATAATGCTAAATATACATTTGTACCTAATAAATATGTCTGTATTCTGTGTCTACACGATTAATTATACATCAGCAGGCTAAAACACAAATTACGAAAGTAATGTCTTCGTCGGTTCAAAAACATTTTAGTAATAAACTAAACATGACATTTCATTTTATAAAATATAAATATTAGGAAACAATGTGTATCGTTAACCCTCGCCATCGGTATGCGGAGCATTTCACGAGTGAGTCATTTTTACCTGCAGGGTCCAGTTTTAATGTTAGGACAACGTACTCCTAAATAATATGTTAATAGTGAAAAAAATGCCATAAATATTGACAAGCAACAATGAACTAAGTGAATTGGTGTTTCTTTTACAAAGGACGGCTTTGTTTTGTTACTTTTTTTTTCATAGGAAGGCCGACGAGTGTATGGGCCACCTGTTGGTAAGTGGTCACTCCAACTCCCATAGACAATGGCATTGTAAGAGATGTTAATCATCGCTTACATCGCCAATGCGCCACCAACCTTGGGAACTAAGATGTTATTTCCCTTGTGCCTGTAATTACACTGGCTCACTCACCCTTCAAACCGGAACACAACAGTACCAAGTACTGCTGTTTTGCGGTAGAATATCTGATGAGTGGTACCTACCTAGACGAGCCTGCACAAAGCTCTACCACCAAGTAATAATAAAATATAATAAATAAACTTACATTTTAATCGTATCATAAATACTAGGTAAGTCTTTTTTACTTTACAAAAAACACATATGACCTCCCCACTACTAACGAACGATTGTGACTGAATAGGTAGCAAGTGCGTTTCAAAATTTGTTTATAATTGAGTTCCGTGATAATTCAAATAAAATAAAAACTAAGTTATTTACCTACGGAAACAGTTGTTTACTTATTAGTTTTATTTTAGACGAGCTGATTTCCGCAACTTCGTCCGCGTTGCTTGATATACCAACAAAGTTTTCTTATGTACGAAGGAAAAAACATCAAAAAGATCGCAAGCAAAAATATATTTTGTTTAAACATACATCACTGAACACGCAGTGCATATACAAATCGTTGTTTCTTGAAACTTTCATAACTTTTTATTAAATGAAGATATCGCAATCATATTTTTTTTTGATAAGGGCCAAGTGTCTGGGAAATAAAATTTAGAAAATTTCATTGAAATCTATCCAGTAGTTTTTCCGTGATGCGCGCACCACTGCAGACCTCTATCATTTTATTTATATAGATATATTTAGGTCCTATCATACAAATAAATATCTACTACAGAATGTTAATGAAATTTTAATTTAACTTGAAAATTTGTTGAATTGCAAATCCTAACTAATATTTTAAATGCGAATGTAAGATTTTGTTTTTTTTATTACGTATCGCTTTAACTACTAAGCCGATGTCAAAAGTTCTTTGGAAAGCAAGCAAGTTCACCAATGTAAAGCTATATTAGTAGCGAGTAACATAGGATACATTTTGTCCCCGTATTCCCATGGGAATGGGAACCACGCGGCTGAAAACGCGTACAAAACGCTAGTCATGAATAATGATATAATTAAAAAATATATATTTATTTTGTCAAGAAACCAGCGCTCATTCAAAATTCAAAATTCCTTTTTATGAAGTTAATAATGATTGCAGGCTTAAGTTTTACCAACATGTTATTTTATATTAAAGTTAAAAAATATCTATAAGAATTAACACGTTTTACATCATAAATCCTAATGTAAGAAAATCAGCAGGATTAACAATAAATATTTATATTTAATATTATACCAAAAGACAATTTAGTTCGAAATATTGATTTTTTTGAGTTTTAGATACCTATACATGTATTTATACGATAATACGGTAAAATTCAGTCTATGTGATTTTATAATAATTTATTTTTTAATAGTAACACCCTATCTCATTAATTTTAACGAACGTGAACGCGATATAAACTCGCTGGAGTAGTGTTTACCCACTGATAAAGCTAAACATAAATAACCTTCTGAGAAAACACTCATTACGCTTATTTATATATATGTATACATATTTGCAATGTTGTATAATATAGTTTATTAACAATACATATTATAAACAAAGAATGCGTTTTTATTAAAACTATTAGTAAAATAGTCTAGACACTTACTTTTACTCTGGAATGTCATAATTAGATCACTTTCATCGATGGCATGTTGTTCCTCCCCGCTGAGAGCCATTTCGGAGCTGCGAGTTGGTCTGGCCTGCTCATGTTCCTCTGCTAGTTGCTTGTAAACATCAAGTAGGAAACTCGGTGCCGAGCGATCTAAAGGAGGGGCTTGTGATCGCCGGGGTCTCTCACCTAGACCCAAAAGCTCTAAAATTTCGTGTTCAACGGCTTGCCGTTCATGTCGCGTCATGGAATGATGTATCACAGTTTGATCGACACCATTATCGATATAAAGTCCAGAAAGTGCAGCATCCGAACCGATTAGAAATAGTATAACATAACTCGCGTATAACCACGCTGTCTTCAGTCGAGTCATATTCGCTGGCTTTAGCTTCTAGTGTACGCCGTGAACGCACTTATTGAACTGGCGAGTAAACCGGCACAAGACGCAAATACGCCCGAGACGGGACCTAACCGCAGCCACCGATGACTGAACCTGCCCACTCAAGGTGGGCCGCCGACCGCCGCGCTCGCCACAGGCTCCCCTCCCTCACCTACTATACCATACAACGTATGAAATAATGTAAACATCGCAGCCGAACAGACGTGCGCATTCCTGTATCTACAGTTGATCGGTTTGTGAATTCGATCACACGATTACCGGTCACACATAATCTACAGAAAAAAAGTTTTTATACATAGACTGACCTAGGTGCTCGTCAGATTGGGGGCCAACTATACACCTAGGTGTAGCTAATTCACACCCTTCAAAATCGAGAACAATGAAAAAGGAGTCACTGTTATATTTTATAATGTTCTTTGATCATTTTAATCGTACCTACGTTAAAAATCAAAGGTATATTTAAAGAAAAAAAATGCCAGTCTATATCGGGAAAGTCATAATGAACAATAGTTCAAAATTTTAAATGAAAAAGATTGTAACGGTAAAAAAATGCCTCATTTATTTCCTGTTGAATATAACCTACAAATATATTTTTCTTTTTTCTATTTATCTGGTTATATTTACTATTAATCAAAGTATTTAAAACTTTTGCATAAAGATAAAGTTAAAGCTTTATACGCAGTTTATTTTTACCTACAAGGTATTTTTCCGTCCGTATTTTGTGCTGTTACATCTTACGACTAAATTACATGTAATTGATTTAATATAAGTAGATTAACATGAAATAAGTCAAGTTAAAATTACTGTTCATATTTTATGTTATTTATATATTCGGTGTGTTATATAAAAAAGTTACAGATTATTTTCCTTACGACAAGGTACCTACGTAACATAATAATACAACTTACTATATAGCCTACATCTCCTAAACCACAAATTACATATAACATAATAAAATACTATTAAAATGAATAAACATAAAGTGTCGGCTTCCGAAAAAATTAAACCTTATAATGTAACCTATCATCAAAACTAGATAAATTTCAGAGATCATGAAGAATTTTATAGGAATATCAGTGAAATTTATGAAAAAGTAATTGAAATTTTCTAAAAGGGAGAACGTTACTAGATACCAACCTAAATTACCGATTAAACATATTTTTTTCTATACCTACTATACAATTAATATTTAACGTTAGATAAATGGCAAGAAATGTGTTTTACCTTCATTTCGTTTTAATTTACTCGGAGTATTACACAATTAGTAAGGCATCGTAGGCGTAGGAAGCAGCTGATTAGAAGCGAACGAATGATACAACATTGTTAAATTGCATGCAATCTGAACGTTCTGGTAATAATAACTACTCGTTAGTTATAGAGTCTTTAACCTTTTCACGATTTTAATAAGTAATAAGTAATTTTAATAAGATGACATGTCATCTTTGGCTTGCCGAAAGGAACTATTTAATCATATGCAGATCAGGGATTTTTAACAAAAGTAAACTACATAGGTACCGTAAAATTACACAACTATAGTTCTGGGCCTCACCTATAGTCCAGCTTGTAGCGACACTTACTTTTATTATTCCCTACTATTTTCTAAATTTTCTGTATAAAGCAAATATACAGTATACTAGTTTCAAGCAGTATTTTTAAATGGCGCTCTGGATACCTTAGATTCATTAGACTTATTGCAAGAAATAGTTGTTTATACGTGCTAAGTGAACTCTTCAAACTTTTGGTTGGATTGAAGATCGTGGGAAAAAATTAACCCTTTAGACAATCTTAAAGCTGACTTTAGGAAAAGCGGATTTTTTCCCATATATGAAAATCTCGTGCTACAACGTTTGCCACGTTGTAGCACGAGATACTTTAAAATATCAAGATTCTCCACCACCTGAGCAGAGCGATTATAGGATCGTTTTTGGAATTTCTAGAAAAGAAAAGAAGTCGTTGAATTACATGGGAATATCATATGAAAAGTGTCTAAACAGAAATTAAACAGAAAAAAGAGCCTTCCTGCGACAACGATCGATATGGAACAATCACAACCTTCTTCGAATTAAGATGCTGAGATTCAGTACGCTACCGACTCAACTATGGATCTCGGATGAGTTTATCGAAAACGAGCCTCCAGACGAGACTAAATTCTCTGGACTTTATTCTAAAACCAGGTAAATACATATTAGTGGAATACGAAAATGTGACTTGGCCGGAACAAGTGCAGAGCGTCGATGTTAATAGAGCATTAGCAGGGTCGGATTTAAACTTAATGCCGGCCCTGGGCACCGGAAAAAAATCCGCCCCAAAACTGGAACTTTACTTAAACTTATAGTTTATGTATTTTATTTTTATTAAATTCAAACATATAAGATTTTCCGTTTAAATTAAAATTAATTGGTGTAATCGATAAATAATACCATTTTTTTTAAATTCATTGATTGATTAAAGTTTATGTTTTAAAAAATGCAAAAAATAATTCCGAATTTTTTTGAATTTTCCAAAAAAAAAATACTACTTAAATTTTTTTACTTCCAGAAAATAAAATAATCGATTATTATTTAAAATCTCCAAGGAAATAAATTGATTAAATCGTTTTTATTATTAAATTTTACTCAACGTGCTAAAATTATAATTTACAAATAATGGATAAATTGAATTTCTTGAATTATCAATTAAACCAAAAATTATTAATTAACAGAATTAATTAATTATATTCAGCAAAAAAAGTTTTGCGTTGTCGTGAAGCAGCAGTGGCCTAAAGCAATTGACCAATCTCGGTTGCTTAGCAGCTAGTTTTTCCTTCATGGTTTGCAGTTGCTGGCAATAGATATCTGTTGTAATCGCTTGGCCAGATTTTAGAAAGCTGTAGTGAACGACATCGGCGCTAGTCCACCAAACACTCACAAGTAACTTTTTCTGAGTCAATTTTCGTTAAGGGCAGGTTTTGGCTGGGTCTTCAGGGTTCAGCCATTGCGACGAGCGCTTCCGATTATCGTACAGTATCCACTTTTCATCACATGTAATGATTCAATTTCAAATCCCTTCATTATTGTGTAATGAGTTTGACCAAAGTAACACAGCAGTCGACGCGTTTTTGCAAGTTCGATTCACTCAATTCATGAGGTACCCGTTTACCTTTATATACATCGTTCAAGTTTTTTTACTTTCCCTATTTGCTTCAAGTGGATTAATAGAGTTTTATCACTTACCCCGAAGCCTGCAGCTATCTCTGAAGTGCTTTATGATGGATCCGCTTCCACGATAGCCTTTAATTCTTCTTTTTCCACTTTGGTCTCCGGCCGTCCACGGGGTTGGTTATGAAGGTCGAAATTTCCAGAACGAAAACATTGAAACCAAAAACGTATCGTGCCTTCTTTTCCGACACCAGCGCCGTACACATTATTAATCCTTCGAGTTGTTTCTCTAGCACTGGTGCCTCGGTAGAACTCGCACTCGTAAATAGGAGATATTTCAGGTCGAAGTGGTCAGTACGTCAAAACGCTAATTTCATATGTAAGGACCTAATATAAGCTTTTTGTCTTTAGAATATACTTCGCCGCACTAAATAGTTGCAAAACTTATCAAAACAAAGAAATGTTACATGAAGTCAAGTTTCTTTACAGAGCAACATGCTTTTTATTCAATATTAATAACATACATTTATTTACACTATTTTGTTAAATAATAAAATCGATTATTATAAAAAAAAACCATTGAAAAAAATGTGTAATAAATTTTATTGACAGTATTTTTACAAATGAAAACCTTGATGACGACTTTATATACTAGAATCTAGATAAATCCATAATTATTCTACTTATTTAACATATTTTTCCATAAACTTCTTGTGAAATTCTGATCTTAAGGAGTCATTTATAAATGAATTTGCCTTCTTTTCAGGTTCAGAGCGTGCACAATTTTTAAAAACAACGTCATCATCCCATCTGCGTTTTACCTGTTTATGACAAAACAAAAAAAAAAACTAAAATGCCATTTTTTAAAAATACATTTACAAATTTCTACACATGGAAAAAAAACAATGTATCAAAATGATGCAAAATCAGAAAAGAATGAGAATAACACAAAATTTAGTACTAAAACTGAATATTTTTCTGAACATTAGTAAGCAATATTGACAAGTATACATATAAATTTTCACCTTTAAGTCATTTTTTTGGGCTGCCGCAGAATAGTTCAAAAGTGGGTTGCCTGACAAAATGTTTTCCATTCTTATTCTTTCCTCTTCTTGTTTCTTTTCAGCTTCCTGAAACAAATATTTTTACATAATATTTATAAGAAATAGGTGCCTTAACTAAGAAAGGAAACGCAAACATTTGCGATATAGAGAGTTTGATATGGGGATAGGGATACCAATGTAGTGGTTTATTTTTTTTTATATCATAGGTAGGCGGAGAAGCTTACGGGCCACCTGATAGTAAGTGGTCACCAACTCCCATAGACATTGGAATTGCAAGAGATGTTAACCATCACTAACATCGCCAATGCGCCAGCAACCTTGGGAACTAAGACGTTATGTCCCTTATGCCCGTAACTGGCTCACTCACCTTTCAAACCGGAACACAACAGTACAAAGTACTGCTATTTTGCGGTAGAAAATCTGATGAGTGGGTGGTACTTTACTTGGTGGTAGAGCTTTGTGCAAGCTTGTTTGGGTAGGTACCACCCACTCATCAGTTATTCTGCCGCAAAACAGCAGTACTCACTATTGTTGTGTTCCGGTTTGAAGGGTGAGTGAGCCAGTGTAATTACAGGCACAAGGGACATAACAACTTAGTTCCCAGGGTTGGTGGCGCATTGGCGATGTAAGCGATGGTTAACATCTCTTACAATGCCATTGTCTATGGGCGTTGGTGACCACTTACCATCAGGTGGCCCATACGATCGTCCACCTCCCTATGTAATAAAAAAAAAAAAAACCTACCCAGACGAGCTTGCACAAAGCGCTACCACTGAGTGAATTTTGATATTTGTAACTCATTAAACTTATATGTATGTATGTTTTAGCCCTAAGATGCCTTTAAGCCTCTTAAGACTTCGTTCTTCACATAATTATGTCCCAACAATCAGACTTCCTGCTTGCACGCACTTATCAATTTGGGATTTCCATTGCTGCTCTTTTTTTTTTGAGTTATAAAAAATACTGTAAACTATAGGAGATCCAAGTACACGATGTGTAGGCTGGTGGAGTGAGGTGCTTAGCTCGTTGTCTGTTTTTAGTCCATTAATAAGAATTTCAAGGCATTATATTGAATTGTCACAAAGCACCCAAAGATGGAAAACATAGCAATTGATGATCATAGAATAACTTTATATATAAAGACAACTATATAATACACTAATATGGAGACAATCCATACAAATGGACAGTAAATAAATATCAAATAAAATTTCTACAAAATATTTTGCCAGGAAGTAAAAAGCAGAAGCAAAGAGGGGGCATGACATCATAAGAGAGCTAACATATAATATGTACAATAAATATGGACAGGATAAGTAACTAACTCTGCTATAAAATGTAGACAAAACTCCTTACCTTTTTGGCCTGTTCAATTGCTCGCTCCTTTTTAATTTTATTCAGTTCAGCTAGCAAAGCAGCTGTGTCATCATCAGAGTCTTCAGAATCAGTTGAATCTCCTTCAAGAGGGTCATCAGCATCTAAGCTGGCAGCTGGCACTTGATCAATTTTTAACCGTTTTACAGGTGGTTCTGTTGGTCTTCTTGTATTTGCACCTTTCACTTCTTTTTCCCTTTCATCAAGCTCTTTACGGAAATCTCTTGAACGTAGTTCTTCTGTGGTTCCTTGACCTTGTTCCCTTTATAATAGAAATTCATTTAAAAATAGTAATCGAAATATAACTTCAATAAGTTAATACCCAACATGATATGATTGAATGATGACATTAATAATTTTATAACATACCTGTATTTTAGTTTTGTATGACTAGGAAGATCTCGACTTGAATATTGACGAGATATTGCACTTAAATCCTTCTCGCCACGTCCCTGTCCACCTCGGGCAGGATCAAAAGTGGGTCTAGCGGCCGTAGTCATTGTAAAATTTGTAAAACCGAAGGCAATACCAAGACAGGATTTGAGTTTTTTATAAAACAAATATTTGAATCACTTTGTTCACCTAAAACAATAAGCAATTGTAGTGAGGTAAATATTTATTGGTATAATGGGTAGTGCAAATGTTTTTACATAGTACATAATGGTTTAATTATAAAAAATAAACACTATATTTACTTAGAATACCTGAAGTGGAAGAGATTTCTTAATAATTTTCTGATAGCTGATAATTAACGAATACTGAATTATTATAATGTGAAATGTGAGTAACGAACAACAACAAATTAGTAATTACAGAATATAATATAATTATGAGAATAGTTAACCCTAACACAGATGATAACAGATGATAAATGTTTTTAAATGAGTAGAGTCAAGAGTGGTCTATTCACCACTTAGGTTTTTAGATAAGGCAAAGATTTTAAAATATTGACGCTTTGCTTTTAACAGTAAATGTGTTATAATAATTTACATTACATATGAGAAAACTATCAGATCAATAATCGGATAAGCAGATATTAAAACTTAAGAAAACTTCTAAATGGATTAAATTTATATAATATATAAATTAAATATTATAATAATGTAAATTAAAACCGACGAAGTATTTTGTTTTGTAAAGTTATCTATATAAAACAAATAGTTTTTAATTAATAGAAATTATTTATGCCATAAAATTCATCCAAGTATGAAAGATCACGCTCACGAGTGACTTTTATCGCAGTGACAGTTTCGTCACTCTCATCAAGTCCATGGACTTGTATGGACATGCTATGCAATCAATTTAATTAAAAATTAAATTGATTGCATAATTGATGATAATTAAAAATTAAATTGTTTGCATCACACTACAACGCATATCACTTGTGTTGTTGTTTGTGTTGAACATAATAAATAATATTTTTACATATTTAATTTTGCCTCTAACTAAAACATGTCCTACGAATTATTATCGTAGTCTTGGGTTATATTCTCTATGCAATATGCAATGTTATGTTCTCTATGAATTGTGACTATATACATTATACCACGGTCTTGTATACAGGTCTAGCAACCGAGTCCAATTTCAGTGCTGAAAGATAGGCGCGATTATGTTTCAACTTTTATTTTGCAGCGGCGCCCGCTGTACGTCGCTGCTATTGCCTATCGCAGTTGGTTTTTTTTATTAAAAAATATTATTTATTATAATTTTAATATCTTCTAAAATTGTCCCTCTAGTTTTACTTTAGTGTGAAAAAAACTCAATCAATTTATTCAAATTTTTTTCCCGATATAAAAATTTTAAAATACTACTCTGAACTGTGCTGTAACTAATTTTAATTTAGCGCACAATAAAACAACTCGTGTTGTGCTTATTATATATGTATTACATCTAATGTGCTTATTATATAATAAACACATGTTTGAATGTAGCATTTTGAAAACAGTATTTTGAATTACATTACATTGTATTGTTGAGTTAAAGGTAGAAGAAAAAAAATATAGTCAATGGTATTACCCGTCGCTGGAAAAGTTTAAAGCGAGGGCATCGGCCACATAAAGGTCAACCGTGATATAATTTGTCCAAAACAAATAGTATAATTTTATCTTCCATCTACAATAATTTTTTGAGTATCTGTATTCAGCACGACCCTATCGTCATGCCTCTGGTGGCCGTAAATTAAACTGAAGAGCGTCATTAAGTCGACTTACCCCCACTACTATTGTCGCAAGACCTGCCTGTGTATAAATAATATAATATAGTGTCAAGACTCAAGTTGTCAACAGACTGTCAGCCGTCAACGCGTATCTATACTTAATATTTTTTTAAGAAAAGCGTTTCTAACCTTTATTTACAGATTATTGCCCAAAGTAATACATTTAAATATAATTATTAAGTTCAACTAATAGCGGATAATTGTATTCTAAGGTATTTTTTTTTAAATTCATTGTAAATAAAATGATTGTACTAATAGAATAATCCAGCAATGTGTACGCCATTTTGTAATTCTAATTTTGACATCAACATGGCATTATTTCAGATACTAATTTCTTGGGTTTTGTTTTTTGTTTGTATTATATATATTTAAATTATTTATCATTGTAGTGTTCATCATTTGTAAGTCTTCAAAAAGTCTACAAAAAGGTTTACAACCAAAATTGATGTAATAAATTTTGTTCTTGATATAATAATTCCAGAGATAAAGTTATAAAACAGAACTAAACAACGATAACTTTAATGTATTTTTTTATGTTTTTCAACTTTAAATAAAAAACTTATGATATTAATTAGCTATTTTTATTTCAGGATGGCTGAAGATTTAGATGTTGAGGCCATGTTAGAAGCGCCGTATAATAAATCGGTAAGGAAATAGAACTGTTTTTATCGTTATGATATTTTTCTTCTAAATTTTGTAATGTAGTAAAAGTAATTATAATAATAGATTGATTTAATTTCTATAACATATTTTATAAAAAAATATAGTAACTTGTAAACTTTATAAACTGTTTCAAAAGTATACTTATTTTCTATAGATATATTATTAGGTGCACATAAAAATATACATTATGGTATTGTAATTAAAAATTACTCTCATATAAATTTACATATATACCTATCTTACAAAAATTGCTATTTTCCAAATGGCATATATTTCTAGTTATATTACTATGTTCATTACTAATTATTTAGTTAACACATGATATGGTATATAAGCTCATAGTTAATTTGTAGAACTATGATAATAAATCATTCTACTTTTTATAAGAAATATTAAGCATCTGGTGCTTTATACATTTTAACTCTATGGGTTAAACTGATTAAAGACTCCATTTCGGGAGTATAAATGGCATCTTTGAACAGTTATGTAGGCACTGAAAACTTTTAAAACAAAATTAAACCTGCGAATCATTTCTTGTATTTATAGAACTTTGTGGTAATTGACCAGCATACTTCACCGACCTGACCGAAATGAGGTATCGACTATATACTTAATTTTTTCATTTTATATTAATTTATAAAATATATTTAAACATAACATTTTAATAGAAAATGCAGTCAGTATTTAAAAATTGAAACAGACCATGCGCTGATGGGTCGTAAATCTTTTACAGAAGTATCCCTGTGTGATGTTAGCGCTGTGTACATCATTAGTCAGTGGTTTTCCAAAGGGTAAGTGTAGACCAGGGACCAACTTGAACAACCACCTCTAGGATGAACAATGATTGTGAAAGCAGTCGGCTGTAGTATAGGAAACAAACCACATTTGTGATTTTCATCAAATGACAATGTTTAATTCTATGTCATTAATGAAAACTCACAGATTATTTCATACAATTCATTCAATAAACTAATGCCATTTTTATTTATTCACTCGGCGTGTGTTGCTGTGGCGCTGCTTCTACCTTGTGCTTTGTGTGACAGGATAACACGTCCTCTTCAAAACATCGGTCGGACAAGTATTCTGATAAGCACAGAGACAAAGAAAAGGAAAGCAGTCGAAGGTAAGAGTTGATTATTTAATTAAGCTCTAGAATAACAATAAAAATTCATGCATCAGTATTTGAAATGAAGTGTCTTATTAATAATAAAATTTTATAGAAGAAGCCGATCAAAAGATGGAAAAAAATCACGTGATAAGGATAAGGATTCGCGCCGTTCAAGGGACAGAGATGACAAGAAGGACAGAGATCGTGAAAGAGATAGGGATCGTGACCGAGAACGTCGTGATCGCGATAAAGACCGTAATAACAAAGATAAAGATCGTGATAAGGAAAAGGAACGTGAGAGAGAAAAAGAAAAAAGACGGAATAGTAAGGATAAAGAGCGCAGTCGAGAACGAGACAGAAGTAGAGACCGCCGGACAAATAAAAAAGAGCGTAGTGATGAGAAAGAAAGAACTGAATACAGGTCTAAATCAAGAGGTGTAGAACCTAAACTTGACGACTTGCCTCCTGAAGAGAGAGATTTACGCACAGTGTTTTGCATGCAATTATCTCAACGTATTCGAGCCAAGGATTTAGAAGAATTTTTCTCTTCTGTTGGTAAAGTAAGAGATGTCAGACTTATAACATGTAACAAGACCAGAAGATTTAAGGGAATAGCATATATCGAATTTAAGGATGCTGAATCAGTGCCATTGGTAATTATTAAAAAGAAATATTTGTTCAATTATTCACAGTACTGTGAATTTACTCTAAATTTTACTTGTTTTTTTTTTTAGGCACTTGGATTGACAGGACAAAAATTACTTGGTGTTCCTATAATTGTCCAGCATACACAGGCTGAGAAAAATAGAGTAGGAAACACTTTGCCGAATTTAGCACCAAAAACTAGCAATGGCCCAACAAGATTGTATGTTGGTTCTTTACATTTTAATATCACTGAAGATATGTTAAGAGGAATATTCGAACCTTTTGGAAAAATTGATCACATCCAATTAATGACTGATCCTGACACCGGAAAAAGCAAGGGATATGGATTTCTAACAGTAACTGCCTTATTAATAATAAAATTGTATTTATTATAAATGTTTCAAGGAAATTAAATATCATAAATATTTTTCAGTTTCATCATGCAGCTGACGCTAAGAAGGCAATGGAGCAACTAAATGGATTTGAATTAGCAGGCAGACCCATGAAAGTGGGTAATGTAACAGAACGAACAGATGGAGGTTCCAGTACACGCTTTGATGCTGATGAGTTAGACCGAGCTGGTGTTGATCTTGGTGCAACGGGACGTTTGCAACTCATGTTCAAACTCGCCGAGGGCACTGGGTTACAAGTAAGTTGTGAATGTTAATAGAAGAAAGCTAAAGTAGGTAGTTTGAATTTTGGTAAAGATTTATATAGGTAAATAAGTGTAATATTTTGTATAACAACATAAATTTATAGTTTTACATTATTTACCACAATAATTAAAACAAGAACTTCTCAGTATTTTTTCTTTAAATGCTGCGCTTTTTTAATAGATTCCTCCTGCTGCTGCTTCTGTGCTCATGGGTGCAGGCTCAACACTAGTTGCACCACAACCACAAGTAGCCCCACCTATTGCAACTCAATGTTTCATGCTCAATAACATGTTTGATCCAGCCACGTATGTATTAGTCATTACTGCTTTACAATATTGTAATATTTTACAAATTTGTTTCTTAATGTGTTTAAAATCTTGTTATTTGAATAGTGACTAATCATTCTTTACAAAGGAAAAAAGGAAAAACATCAATTGCTATATTTAGCATTTCAAATAATTTTACTATTCTTTATCTTTTTACAGAGAAACAAATCCAAGTTGGGATATTGAAATCAGAGATGATGTTATCAGTGAATGTAACAAACATGGAGGTGTGCTACATGTGTATGTTGACAAAGCCTCACCCCAAGGGAATGTTTATTGCAAATGTCCCACTATAGCAACTGCCGTGGCGTCGGTCAACTCCTTACACGGGCGATGGTTTGCAGGTCGCGTCATTACTGCAGCATATGTGCCTCTTGTCAATTATCACTCTTTGTTTCCTGACGCAATGACAGCACTCACATTGCTTCTACCAACTCGACAACGATAAACTACGTACAATTTTAGCATTTACTGCAAAGCAATTTAAATGTAATAAAGACTATTGAGTTAACATTTTTATTTAGGATATCTAGAGGTGTTCTGTATTTTAGGCAATATAATAACACATTATATGTGATTTCATCAAATTTTTAAGTTTTTTTTTCTTTCATTGGGGTGGATTTCCTTATTATTACCGAGAAAATATATGAATCATATTATGGTACAAAGTGAAATGAAACTTAAACTGATACTTTAAACTTGACTAAATTATGTAAATAACATGCTACACATATTATTAAGAAAATCTCGCCCTCTTCCTCTCTGTCTCTTGGGCCCATACAATTTTTTCAGTATTTTCGCGTTATTCTTGATCTTTTTTTATATTTCGGTTAATATAAAAAAAATCTTCATATATTTACTAAACACAGTACCATTGCATACTAATTCAATAAGTAGAACTCATGAAAAATACTTTTTCCATATATATTTTCAACAAAAACAAGTAGATATTGTCGTGCTGAGCATTTAAATGTAGACCAGTCGATAATTATTGAAAACAAAAAATATTATAATGGATGAAACCCATTGAAAAAGGAAGAGATTATAACAAAAATAAAAGAAAAAATAAATTATAGGCTATCTGAGGTGGGGTCGAAAAATCTTATATTTATTAATGTCCTAAATGTACCGTAGTTTTTTTGATTTCAAATATTTATTTTTCGCCGTCTTTTGACTTTATTTCGAAATATTAAGGTGAATTTTCGATCGAAAATTGTCGTCAAACAATCTGCTTTTTTAAAAAAGTCGGTGGGCCTTTTGTTCGTTGAAATTACTTTCTGATGGTGTAAAAAATATATACTTAATATACATTACTATGATAAATTTTCTCAGATTTTTTTAAGAACGGCCTTGAAACGTTGAAGACCGTCCCATATCATCTTGTTTTTATTGAAAATATTGTAGAAGTTGTCCGAATTCCGGAAAAAATGGTAATCTGTTGGAGGCAGGTCCGGAGAGTACGGTGGATGTCGCAGACATTCCAGTGGTTTCTTAGAGGTTGTTTGTTGTTCAGTGTGTGGTTTTGCGTTGTCGTGAAGCAGCAGTGGCCTAAAGCAATTGACCAATCTCGGTTGCTTAGCAGCTAGTTCTTCCTTCATGGTTTGCAGTTGCTGGCAATAGATATCTATTGTAATCGCTTGGCCAGGTTTTAGAAAGCTGTAGTGAACGACATCGGCGCTAGTCCACCAAACACTCAAGTAAATTTTTCTGAGTCAATTTTCGTTAAGGGCAGGATTTGACTAGGTCTCCAGGGTTCAGCCATTCGACGAGCGCTTCCGATTATTATCGTACAGTATCCACTTTTCATCACAAGTAATGATTCGATTTAAAATCCCTTCATTATTGTGTCGGTTAAGCAAAGTAACACAGCAGTCGACGCGTGTTTGCAAGTTCGATTCACTCAATTCGTTCAAGATTTTCTACTTTCCCCATTTGCTTCAAGTGGATTAATACAGTTTTATCACTTACCCCGAAGCCTGCGGCTATCTCAGCTTTGTGATGGATCCGCTTCCACAATAGCCTTTAGATCTTCATTTTCCACTTTGGTCTCCAGCCGTCCACGGGGTTGGTTCTGAAGGTCGAAATTTCCAAAACGAAAACGTTGAAACCAAAAACGTACCGTGCTTTCTTTTGCGACACCAGCGAACTTGTACTCGTAAATGTACCTAAATATATATATATTTCATGTTTTCCATTGTGCGGTAATAAGCGACGCCAAAGAAAAAAAGAATGAGGAAAAAACAAATGAATCACTGTTTTCAAAACTCAAATGTACCAGCTAAATGAATTTATAAATTTGAATTTGGAATTCTTACCAAAAGAGGAGATGTTTCAGATCTTAGTGGTTAGTACGACAAAACGCTAATTTCGATGTATGGACCTAATATATATGGAAAATGTATTTTTCCAGTTCTATTTATTGGAATTGTATGCAATGGTACTGTTTAATAGATATCTAAAGATTTTTTTTTATATTAAGCGAAATATAAAAAAAATCAAGAATAACGCGAAAATACTGGCGAAATTGTATGGGCCCGCGAGCGACGTTGAGCGACGTGACCCGTCGCTCGATCGATGCAGAAAAGATTTTAAGAACTCGAACTTTAAAAATACTTACGTAAAAAAATCATTTTTGCAGATATCGTAAAAAAAATAAGCTCATCTTCCTAATTCCGTGAACAGTTACTATGTCTAATTCAATAAAATTTTAATACTTAGTTACATAAATTACAGCAGTTGAATTTAGTTTTATTTAGTGAAAACAAACACAAGTTATACATATTACTTAAAACAAAAAGCTTTATTTATTTTTTATTATTACATTAATCATATTATAACGAGTAGATTTATCTATTATTTTAAGTCGATTAAATTATTCAGCTTTAATCCAATCTATTTCTAAAGTTGCTGGTCCTTTCTGTTTGACGGTTTGATAAACTCCACCGTACATCTGAATACCAATACTGGTCACTTGTGATATATCCAAGGTCTCGTTGTTATTAACACGTTTCCCTCTATAATAAGCTTTGAATTCAGAGAACGGTAATGTGCGTACAGCAAATTCGTCTTTAGGAGCCTGAAATTTACAGATTATATGATTTATAAAATGTATACTTATAAATATTTATAAAACGCTTATTAAATTTCGCTATAAAATTATACAAACCTGAAAATATTGTTCGAACGAGAAATTGGGCTCATTATTTAACCCCTTATGACGCAACACTACTTTAAACCCATTGAATTGACCTTGTCCTCGACAAAGAAGGCTCAATTTTGTACATCCTGATAGGTCATATGAACCGAGAGCTCGAATACCCGCAAATCCTGCACCGTTTGGCTGAGGATTTAGTAAGGCAAAAAATATCGCTCTTCTAAATTCAGAATTTTTGTGAATCACGAATACTGCTTTCGACATTCCAACACTGCGAACAGTATCAGATTGTTCCTGCCAACCATCAACATCGTCGGTTTTTGTAAAATCAAATAAGTACTTTTCATCTGCATTCGAAATACTGCTGTAAAATAAATATAAATACTTAAAGATTGTTAAATGTTGATGAATACAAAGTTTTTACTGTAATGACAAAAATCGGATTCTATTATTACAAAGATGGAATTAAAAAATATATATGCAAAGTATATTTAATATGGGTAATATGCATATTTAGTTATATATATATATATATATATATATATAATACAAACGGTCCCAAATCGTCATTAGGTACCTTCTCTGAGTAGACAAATAAAGACTGGTATACCTATTGTGTTTAACCTAAACTTACCTATTAGCGCCCGTGAAGTTTATATAAAATAATAATAAAATAAAACATTGTAATGTAAAAATATGAAAGAGAGAAATACGTCGAAACATAGTTAAGTAGAAATAATTACTGGTAAGACCTACTAACTTGATTTGTAATGAATGAAATACTACAGTTAAGAATGTAAGTAATGTACACATATAGATATTATCAGTAAGTATAAACAATTATATTACATGTTTACCCGCTTTACTGAGCATTTGACATTCTTATCATATTTAATGTTATTGACGTCGCAGTATCACAATGCTCAATTTCAAATTCAATTTTTTGTTGGGTAATATACAAGTAGGTAATTAAATATAATCATCCAATAGAAACATAAATATTTATTTACCATTGCTCTAAGTTGGAATTTATGAATAAATTACTATATCCTGCGCCACTATTAGACGCTGACATTATTGTATTAGTTAAGTTTAGGCTCAGGAGTAATTTCAACAGTTACAAGGTCTACGTTCACGTATCACGAATGTCTAGAACTTAAACAAACAACTAAACCTTTATTTTGATACTACGTTGCATCTCGCTAGTAAGCCTGAAGTCGCGACTAAGCAACAACGCGTGAAGTAGTTATTGTAAAAATATTAAATTCGACACTGTGCCTTATTGTGTGTTACAAAAATTGATGTTTTTTTTTTAACTACTAGTATTACAATTTCATATGTAATGTATTTCCTGTATAATTAAAAAGTTATTACAACCATTCTCGAAGCACAAATTCTCTACTATGTATGAGTTAAGACTGTTAAGAGTTACGACCTCTGAGAAAAAGTGTTCTGTGGTTACGCTTACGACGATGAAGGATGAGACAATGAGTAGGTACTAGGTAACCAGTGTTGCAAGAAACAAATATTATTAATGTACGGAATCATTATAAACAATAAGTATGATTCAATGTTTTTTTCCTATTTTTAAATTGTAATAATATACAGTTACTATGAATACTTTGTTATACGTAAGTATTATAAAAAAACCATGGGTGCAAAATGTTGCTTTGTTTTTTTGTAAATTACGTTCATTTTCAAGAGTGAAAGTAATCTCCGGACTTAAAAAGCTAATTTGAAACTTCATATTAGAAAGTTTTTAAAACAACTCTCCTCGCTATTAGCAGGTCGATGTGAAAGTTTAGTTTACTAATTTGAATTCTAGTCTTAGCCATTCATTTATAATATTAAAATATTTTGTTACGGCAATAAAATAAAGTAAATCCCAGGTTTATCCGCTCTTCGTATCACCAGGAAACTGGAAAAGTAGCAACATAGTCACTCACTAATGTTAGTGATAAGTGAAGTTTGATCAATTCTACCAGGGGTTAAAATTAAACGATCAAAATTAAAAATATGAACTGCATTTGGTTAGTTTTTAGGCCTAAATACTAATGGAACTTGGAATAGGTTTGCGTTATCTTAGGATATTTAACAACCTTTTACTTATGACGCACTAAAGAATTTTTGATAATGAGCAATAATGATAATTGTGAATTTTGTTCGGGAGACTATTAATCTCTATCACTTTTGGGAATCGCACAAATACATATTTTTTAAAACTTAAAAAGGATTATTATAGATTTTATTAATATCTCTTTAATTTTTTAAATATTGTATATTTAATCTAATTGCGTAAGTATATTTTGTAGATTCTTAACTAATAAATAAGGTGAGAAGTCTCATCATCAAAATCTAATTTGGTAGGTAGTGAAATTTTTGTCAGGGAGTAGTACAAATGTACGAGGACATGATTTTATGCTTTTTGGTTTAAAATGAATATTTATGTAAACAATAATAAAATTTATATTGTTATATCCTACGCTTAGCAATCTATTCGTCATAATGTATTATACAATCATTTTTATATAATAAATATTTAGCGTTGCATGTCATATAAGAGATTTTTCTTGTGTTCTTTCAAACGTCTAATACATATATCTAAACTTGCTTATCCAAATATGTAGTTCAAGGAGCATGATTTATGTTGATAAGGTTTAACCTTAAGTAGGTAGTAATAATTAAGTATTTACTGTATTATCTCACTCATAAAAATGGTCAAAGCTTATATTTACCCATTAATGAAATATTTGCAAGTAAAATGAATACTAAGAGTAGGTACAAAGTGTGTCTTAATTCCTTTGTTAACTGCTATATTTACTTACGTATAAAAAATGACATTTATGAGATTAATTAGAAAAGTCTAAATGTCAGTAAATATTAATTTCTTTGGGTCATATTATGGTAGCCATAGAGATGTACAGGGTAAATATATAATTATGTAGTTGAATTGGGCTGAGAATAAAATCTATCGATTTTTTTAATGAAACTTATATTAGAAGCGAAATAAAAAACATATTTTTTCATTAATATTTCTATTTCCCACTACCTATTCCATCAGTGCGCTTTAAAAAACCAATATTTCTTAAATAACGAACAATAAATGGTGTTGCTGTTAATGTCATAGCTATTCTTGCAGGTGCAAATATTTTGTGAACTCCATATGCTATAACGAAAGTTCCTGCATTTGATGTAACTGCATTTAGGAGTGCTCCTTCACCAATATTAAAATACTTCAGTATTGCCATAACATCTACTCCACTGAAACATAAAAAGAAATGAGAGTTGAAAATATTGTAATGGTCAAAAATATGTAGTGCATGTGTTTCTAATAAAACTCTAATGAAGTAAATGTATAGTTATACAAAAAAATATGATATCCTCATATAGAATATTAGAACAACGATAATGTTATTCTATAACAAATGCTTATGAAATGTACAAACTCATAAATAATACATACATGCAAATAGTGAAAATATAGGACAACAATATTGTACACTCCAAAGATACTAATTAAAAATATGAAATGAAAAGAAATATATAGCAAAGTTTGGGTTATATTTAAAATAGCAAAAAAAGCAATGATTTTTACTTTCTATTTTTTTAGTTCAAATTTGTTATAGCATGTCAACATTGCTTAGCGGGGGTTTATTTCTTTCACTGATTTCTTTCTTTCAGCCAAGCAATAGCGATTTGATGTTTGAAAGAAAAGGCACAGCATTGTTTAACTAATCACCCGCTTTTAAAGGCCATAAGTGAATATAATTAGCCAATAATTACAACACTACATACCTAGAGACAAGGATGTAACATCCACCCAGAGATAGGAGCGATATTGTTACATGAAATACAATAACAGTTGAACCATACTCTTTGACTGCTTTTTTTAATTTTTCTTTAGCATTCAATGGAGGATTATTTTCTGTACTCATGTTCCTTGCTCCGATTGTTATAACTATGCTTTGGACAAATATACATTATGAAGTTAACTTTATTTTATGAATATTAAATAAGCTATTAAGCTGTTAGCAAATATTGTTTCAAATAAAAATCTCTTTTATGTATACAATGGAATTAATAATGTTAGGAAATTACCTTAGTTAAGCAATTAATATCTTGTTAAAATTATTTTAAATGTTATCATATAATATGTTTTAAAATATTAATTATTTTAAGATATGAAAAGCATACTTATAAAGGTAATATGACGGAAAGTTATATCACAATATGAACATTGTTAAAAAAAATTTCAAATATTTTTAATTATAAATAAAAATTAATGAGTTAAAAATATAAATATTTTCAGTTTGTTCTAAATATAAATTAATAATGAAACTATACCTTTATTGTACAATTTTCCACGATATTCATTTCTTAAAGAAAGGTAATGAGCATTTTGCAGGTGGTCTGATAAATACTTATACCCTTGACCCCACTGTGATCCTGGCATATTCAAATGAGTGTGGTTACCACTGAATGGACTTGGAACATTACTCTGCATGGATGATGACAAACTAACAGCACCTCTGCAGTCATATTTGTTAATATGTGGATCATACTGTAGAGTTATATCAAATACAGGCATCTCATGCTTTATGTTATAAGCTTTTATGACAGGTCCTAATAAATCTCTTTCCCTCAAAGGAGAAAATCTAGCCATTTCAGCTTCATTTATGTTAACAACATTCGTAGGCAATTTGAGAGACGCAACTTGAGGAAATTTTACGGATGGCGTATTATGAATAGGCTTGCCGATTTGAGCATTGCCACCTAACAAAGAAAACATAAAACTTTTAATAACGGCATATACATATACACTCATACGTGTAATAATATCGGAAATTTCCATACCAGTTGCAATACCTGTTTACATAGCAACATCGCATAAATCATTGTTTACAGTTATTTATAAGCAAAAGCGAACACCAATAAAATACCTGTTAACTTACCAAAAAACGTATTCTTGACATACTTTTGATTACATGGCTTAAAATTTGGTTTATTACACAATTTCAACATATTTAAATCTTAAATGTACAAAAATAAATATGAAAACTAATTGCGTGTAATAATCACAGAGCACAATAGATATGAAAATAAGTCGGAAATATACTCAATACAACAGGTAGGCACCTATATAAGTACAGTAATAAAATACCTGCATTTATTAGTAAGCTTCTGACAGGTGTCAGTGATTCTGTCACCAAAACAACAACAGAGCACAGATAAGAAATATTTTTATTTGTATTAATACACAGTAAAAGTCCGCGGTCACGGGTGACATAAAAGTTTTTTGCATCGTTACGTTAAATCTACAAAATTCGAGTGCGAGTGGAGTGCGATCATAAAAGCTGACATTTACAAAACTTTTAAAGTTGTTATGGATTTCCAAGAGGCGGTCGTTGTCTGCGAACTCATAACATGCATGAGAAAAAAAAGCCTTATGTTGATGACAAAATGCATTATATAGATTTTCTCGATATTACTGTATAAGTGTTGGTAGTTTTGATGAACTATATATTATAATAATAATAAAATCATTTATTTCGACCAAACAAGGATCATATATACTTGACAATAAATAATAACAAGACAAAAATTACAATAATAATATTTTACAAATTATAAATTAGATTAAATGAATTCGGATTAAATCAAAATATCAAATTCAAATTAATCTACATTAGACTTAATTAAAATTCATCAAAATAAATAAAAATTATATTGAGTGCAATCAATATTTTTAAGTCGGATTTGATGCTTTTTGTTTTGCTCAAGTTGGCAACACTGGCGAAGAGTGACAATTTTGTAGCCCGTGCCCAATTTTGTAACGTGTTTACAGAGGAGTGCGCTCTCCTCTGAAACTAAACTCCTTTAAACTTCAAGCGCAGTCTGGTATATAGGTCTTGCAACTTATGTAATGGGGGTACGAAGATTTAATGACGCTGTTCAGTTCAATTTACGGCCGTAGGAGTCATGACAATTCGCGTAATAATAATCCCAAACACTATTTCAAATCTAAACAAAACAGTTAAATAACAAAACAAAAATAACAACAAATCCGAAAAACTCAACAAAACGATATAACAATGATTAAATAACACAATACTTAGTAGAGAAAAATATACGCCGCGTGACACTCAACCAAGTTTGATAGCAACAACTTACAGCGGGCGCCGCTGCGAAGTAAAAGTTGTTACACAATCGCACCTATCTCTCACCACTGAAATTGGCCTCGGTTGCTAGACCTGTTTACAAGACTGTGACTTCAAGACGCGGTGACAGTTTCGTCACGGACTTGTTCGTTGGTCGAGTGACAGAAATATCACTTATCTGTTTCATCGCCACGTGCGCGCATCTCAATACAAGTTCATGGACTTGATGAGAGTGATGAAATTGGGACCGTGACAAGTCACCCGTGAGCGCGGGCTCTACCAGCTTGTGAATTTCGCATAGCTGGGCTAAGGATTTTAGTTTTTTGAGAAGGTTTGGAGTTTATTCCACCACGCTACTAATTAATAGATTTCGAATCAGTGCTAATATTAATAACAATGATATTTATACATGTAAAAAGAAACAAAGATATTACTGGCGTCTGCAAATTGAAAACTCAAATACTTCTTAACCCTTTAACCGCCTAGGTCGGATTAATCCGACAAATATTTTCGGGCCCATTTCGCCAGAGTCGTATATTTCCGACTAAAATATCACTGCTCGTTTTATCAGCTTTTTATTTAATTACGCTGTATTCTATCAAAAATATGTTTATATTAGGTAAATAGTTAACTAATCAATCGTTTACAGTTTAATACACTTCAGTCTCTTAATTAGAAGTCCTAAAAATAATGTCCAAAGTTAGATGAATTTCTAACATTATTTTTAGAAAATTGTATTGAGGTGCAACGCCCATGACGACAAAATCCGACGTGAGGGACGGGACATATGACAAGATTTATCGATACAATAAATAAAAAATTTAACAAAACAAAAACCGACTTCATAGGAAAAACAAATTAATATGCACTAAAAAGTAAAAAAATAATTGCGTGTTATTCTATAATTTGATAATTAACTTACTATTTTCTACTCATCAATATGTAGGTACGAATGTGTTGTGTGGTTGATAATTTATTTACAATTATTGTTACTTTTGGAGTCGATGTCAGCCAAGGTGGGTTTATAACTACATACATAGTTGTAGGTGAGATGTGCTTGTGTCGCACGCGCAACTTAACGAAGCGAATAAAAGTCAATTTGTAATGTGTATGTTTTTAAAAGATTCCCGTATTATTATTGCTAGGTATATTATAGTGTTTCCTTAGCTGACATCGACTCCAAAAATAACAATAATTGTAAATAAATTATCAACCACACAACACATTCGTACCTACATATTGTTGAGACAACACCAAAAAAAAAAAAAAACATACAGACGAATTGATAACCTCCTCCTTTTTTTGAAGTCGGTTAAAAATAAACATAAATCAAAATATTTCTCGTTATACTGACTAATTAACTTTAAAACAAATACAGCAATTGTTAATAAAACATTTTTTTACAAATATTTGTGAGTATTTCATTTAATTCTTATAGAATTAAGGAAATTTACTTGTGAAACGTCAGCGACTGAATTGATGGTTCTCATCCCTAGCCTACATGTTCCGAAACTTACTTCGTTAGTACGCCCAGCGCCACGGTCGGATAAACACGACCGCTTCTTACGTCATAAACGAGTGCCGACTTCTGGATTTTTTTACCAGTGTTGTACTTGTGCATGTAGTTTTACGTACTCGTATTCGATGGTGTTAACGTTTACGTCAATTTGTATGGAACATTTGTAGTTCCCGTTATTGTCACCAGGCGTTACTTTAGTTTCAGTACAAATTGAAGTTAACGTAGACACGATCGACTACGTATAAAAACTCGCACTAAGCTCTTTGGAGTAGGTATAAATGTATACACATAAGAACTCATTACCTGTACCTTCTTACTTTTGAGAAATCAATCGTTTTTCTTCTCTGGACTGATTTTATTGTGAATAGCCTAAGTACTTATTAATAAATCGTTCAAATTTTCAAACACTTTTTGTTTTCCTGGCTTACGAAAAATGCCGAATAATTTCGTAAGGTAAGTAGTATTCAAGTAGGTATCTATATCTCCACCAAGGTAAGTCGGGCGGTTAAAAGGTTAAAACGAAATATCGACATCTAAAAGTTAAGTATTGCACATCCCTCTTTGTTGTAGGTATGTATTTATTTTTCGATTCACTTCACTGTGCCGGGCGCTGGGGGCACGCCAACAGATATGAAGTCGGGCGGTTAAAGGGTTAATTGGGCCATTTTTAATTGAGTATTATGGTCCAAGATCCCAGAGCTGCCAGACGTCACGTATTTTCTGACGGATGAAATGTGGACGATTGAGTAGTGTTAGTATGTACTATGATCGTATGCCTACCTGCTAGCTTGGTCAAACGGCCAATTTCCAGGTATCAGGTAATCAAGGTACATATAAACATTACTTACTTCACGTAAATTCTCATGGCTGATTTTCATATATGTTTTCGAGTGTATAGTTAAAAATAAATTGTCAATACTCCCAGACACTTTCCGTCGGCCATATTGCTTGACAGACGCTTTAAGGGTCTCAAAATAATTAGTTAACTTCACGTAAATTCTGACGCTCCATTTTTATATATGTTCATCCCACAACTATTTTAAAACCTTTGACAAGAAGACAGACCGATCCAAGGGGCCAATCATCCCCTAAACTAAATTTTAATATCTATGTGAGTGGGAGCGCGAGAGCATTATCTACGCGCATGAGACTGAGTGAGACCGACTGCGCTGTTAAGGCCATGAAAATTACTTGAACTGATATTTTATAATTTTTAGAACTTTTGTTGACAAGTAAATTATGGCAACAAAAATAAGAAAAAAAATTGACATATAAATAATAATACTAGTTAGCCGTCATTTTTAAATATTTTTTCTATTTATTAATTAGAAATAAAAAATATTTTTTAAAAATACCACTTATAGTTTTTCAAATTATTTACAAATGATAAATTTTTTTTAATAAAAAAAATTCTAAAAATTTTTAGATGTCGGCTAATTTACTTTCATTTTTTTTACTAATTATTTTTAATTAATATAATTTTTAAATAAAAAAAAAATTGGTCAGGTGACAGCTAACTTTATTGTAATTTAAAGGCCCTCTTGCGGCCAACAGCTAAAGTCACGTCAACGTTACGTGAAGTTAACTAATTATTTTGAGACCCTTAAAGCGTCTGTCAAGCAATATGGCCGACGGAAAGTGTCTGGGAGTATTGACAATTTATTTTTAACTATACACTCGAAAACATATATGAAAATCAGCCATGAGAATTTACGTGAAGTAAGTAATGTTTATATGTACCTTGATTACCTGATACCTGGAAATTGGCCGTTTGACCAAGCTAGCAGGTAGGCATACGATCATAGTACATACTAACACTACTCAATCGTCCACATTTCATCCGTCAGAAAATACGTGACGTCTGGCGGCCCTGGGATCTTGCTCTATTAGCCTATATCAGGCATAATAAAAACGCTGTCCTTTATATACAAAAACAATACCCATTATCTCATATCACATGTGTATATAGAAAATAATTTGTGTATATATACTTAAAGAAAGAAAATATTTGTGTGTTCAAGTGACATAATATTCAAACAATAAAGTGTCGATGCGACATTGTAGGCCCTATGTAAAAAGAGGAAATCGTAAACAATCACGATTATTGAAAAAAATATCGCAACTTTGCTAATCGCTTGATTCATTCGTTGTTCAACTCACCGAGAATCGCAGTAACTAAATATGTTATCTTTTTAATTATGTTAAAATGTATTCGTTTACAGAACCTGTATACAAGACCGTGATGCAAAGGGAGCACTCAGCACTGAATGTTTGATCTGCATAATAAGCCTTATACACAGGTCTATCAACAACAATAGTGGGGGTACGTCGGCTTAATGCACCGTGGCTGCTACGCAGTTCAATTTACGGCCGCCAGAGGCACGACGATAGACCACTCAAAAATTATTGTATGTATATGGAAGATAAAATTATACTATTTGTCCAAAATTATACAAAAGTCAACAAAACGATAAAACAATGCTTAAATAACACAATACCCCAAGTATTGTGTTATTGATCTTCTAAAATTGTTCATAACGAATTTTGCTTTAGTGCTAAGAATGTCAGAAGCATTTTTCTAAATTATTAGTACCTACTTTTTCTGATGGTTTTGACGGTATTCGACAAGTGGCGCTAACTCTGGGACACTTGACATACTTAAGTTGTATATTATATCTTATGTATAATAATAGAGACCGTACATCTTAAAAAAAAAAACATTATTAAAGAGGTACAGCTATCAAATTATTATGGGCAGTAATAAAACAAAATCAGAAATCTATTACTCTTTTACGAAACGAATTAATTGAACATTATGGTTCGAGTTCTACTGTTAGTTAAAAAATTTAAAAAGTTAAAAAATTAGTTACTATTAGTAACTAATTTTTTTTAATACTAACTTTAAATGAAATTAGTGTTTACTTTCTGACCCCTATATAATTTTATTTTATGAAACAAAACATCTATGTTATTCTATTTAAATTTTAAGTCTGCTATAATAGAAATATGATCTGATGGGAAAACAATGCTTGGTAATGCAGTATGTGTCTTCAGCTCTTCTATACTGGGAAATGGTATAACCTACAAAAAAAAACATTCATTAATACTTTTTCATAATCATAAAGGAAGTTAAGGCGCTTTGTGGTATTAAAAAAATACAGTAATATAATCAATGAAAATCTATGTTTAAAGGACTTGTAGCGACATCTATCTCGCCACATACGAACTATGAACAGACGTATCCTACATCGCGATATTAAAGTTATCAGAGCGATTGAACATATATACAAGAACCCGACAACAATCGTTGGGGGCAGTAGCCCACCAGACACAACACCCGTCTGGTCGGAGGATCCTCCCTTTTCAATGGTGGTCATCGCCAAACTGGTGACCCCGAGCATGAACGTCAGCGCAGCCTTCGTAAACCTACGTCATCGTGACGTCATCATCATTTCCTCAAGCTTTCGAGCAGCGAGTCATACAGCCAGCCAGCATCCACGGCTAATACGGGTATCCTGACCACCAGCATGCAGCGGACGCGCATTCCTGGTCATCACCCACAGCCTTCTCAGCGACCTTGGCACAGCACACTGCACTTCGGCCGGTCAGCAAGCAGAGACGTACTTCTCTCCTGGTCGACGCAGCAGCCAGCCACTACGCACCACTGCACCACTCCGACTCACTGGAGCATTTGCAGCATCACCCCGACTCACTGGGGCATCACCGCAGACAGTTCCGACTCACCGTGAACTATGCGGCATCTGGTTCCGACTCACTGGAACATTCCACTGGCCCGGCAAGCATCACAAGATATATGAACGACTCAACCTGCTATCGACCTCCGGTCTCGGAGGGGAGTGATGTAGCGACATCTATCTCGCCACATACGAACTATGAACAGACGTATCCTACATCGCGATATTAAAGTTATCAGAGCGATTGAACATATATACAAGAACCCGACAACAATCGTTGGGGGCAGTAGCCCACCAGACACAACACCCGTCTGGTCGGAGGATCCTCCCTTTTCAATGGGGATGTGTCCCCCAAAGACTCCCCATCCCCGCATCCGCACATTTTTTTCATTATATATTTTTTTTCTTAAATAGAAAATGCTGAGAATATATGTATATATACATATTATATGTGTTAGTGATAATTATATTTACAGGGTAAATATTTGACAAACCTGTTCTACTTCTAAATTATTCTTTTCATAAAAAATATAATCCAAGCAATCAGCAAAACCTTCAGTAAAATTTGTGTACTGAGGAGTTCCACAAGCACTACCCAGTGAAATTTCTTGCGACAAACTTAACCCTGTAATGGCTTCGTTTAAATCTGAAATTATTAATTATTTGTAATATTATAAAATCGAATATTTATAAAATTTAAATCTTATCTATATCATAGAATTTTACATTTAGTAGATTTTTACGACACAAGTAATCTAGCAAAGTGAAGTGTTGCCAGTGCATGTTTTAATAATTACATGTTGATATAGTTAATATAGTTTTAGTATGTAGATAACTGATTCAAAAATTTGTTTTACCCATAGATTAACTGGTATCATTGTATTTTTTATTTACTAAAACAGTTATAAAATGTCATATTCTAAAGACATTATGAATGTAGGAGAGGTCTGTAAAATAACCTTGTAATTAAGTAGTATATTAAAATCTTACTTGATTTCCAGTCAGGTAAATTGCTAGGTGCCGCACCCGTTGTGTACAACTGGTAAATGCCACATGATGGAACACTATTAAAATCACCACTTAGTATGAGACTGATCCTTTTTTCTGGATACTAAAAAGCAAACGGTAAAATAGAAAAACGAATGAAATGATGTATAATTGTGTACAAAAGTAAAAAACCATTTCTATTTTGCTTTTTTCTGATAAATATAACCAGCAGAATATTAGCAAAATATTTTTTTTTCTACTATGAAAATGCTAAATATCTTTTAAGATAATTATTATATCTGACACACATTATATTTGGTACAAAACACTAACAAAAACAAAAGTCTGACACAAAATTGACTTAATTTGGGCAACAAAAATTATGTAGCTTCACAAGTGATGCTTTATACTCAAAGATAAATTCATATTAATAAAATGATAAGAGTTTTATTTTTCAGATTATAAATGAGAAATGAAAGAACTTCTACTGTTACAGTACAATATACCTGTTCCTTTAATTTTTTTTGTAAATCTCCCAACCAGTATATAATAATTCCACCCTGAAGTAATCTTATATGATCTGCATCAGGATGAAAATATAAATGTGTATTGCCAACTAAAATAATTTCATCCATATTTTCAATCGATTGAAATATAGATGCACTTGCTACAGTAGATCTGTCCAATACTCTCTCCAATATAGGTCCATTGTCTTTAATTCCTTCCCAAATTACTTTTAAACATGTTTCAGTTTTTAAGGCTGTTGCTAAAAATATATTATTTTCACCTATAAGCCTAAAACAATTATAAAGTCAATTAATTTTTTGAATACAAAGCTAGTATAGCAATAAGTCAGTATAACTTTCTAATTAATATTGCCAGAAACAATTACTTTAAATATTATAATATCAATAAGTGAATTTGACATCTATGTCTTAAGATTTTTTATTATTACATTTTATTAATGCAAATATTTGTGCCTTTAACGCAGGAACCCATATATCTATCAATATTTCCAGTAAATAGGAGAAACATTATAGCACATTAGTACTGGAATATGTGTTAAAGCTATTAAAAACTTCTCTCTACAGTCTGTTAAAATTTAGTTATTTAATTTATGAAAATTACTTGAATCTGTCTTTTCTATAGAAGCATGCCAATCCTTCAGCAACAGCCTTCCCTTTTTTATAAAACAATCCTTCTAATCCCTCACACCCCAACAATGGTTTTAAGCTGCTTTTAAAAACTTTTATATCTACTTCTTGAAGACAAATTATATCAGCATTATAACCTAAAAACATAGAAAAATTTAATCTTTAATACATTTTCAATACATATCTTCAGAAGAAAGTATTTTTAGCATTATTTTATGTCTCAGCAACTTAAGCGTTGCAAGTTTATTAATTTCTTTTTAAGTTCACGGGATAAGTGTCTGTGCCCTTGTTTAACTTATTTGCTAAACAAAAACATTATTTTCATTGCTCATAATTGTGTAATTGTGTACTTTTGAGGCAAGGAGAGGCTTCTCACTTACAGATGTTTATCTGTAAGTAAGAAGTTTAAGCTTTTTCATTGAAAGTTTGTCAAATAAATATAAAAAGTAATTCATCATTAATAAGTATGTCAATTTTTAATATATGTTTCTGTGAAAATGATTAAATATACTTTTAATTAAAAAGGGGTTGTTTATGATTTCTTCCCAAAAAACCTGTTTCAAATATCCAAACTAGTCCTGATACTAGTTACCCAATTAGATAATCCAGGTTCTACTGTTTTAGCTAATTTAATGGAATATGTTAATGGTTGAATATGAAAGCAGTACTATTTAGGTTTATACATAAAATGTTGCCATAAAAGAACTATTTTTTATATGATTGAATTTAATATATAACTCTTTAGCTGTATCCTTAAAAATAAAATTAGTTTGATTTGACTTCCTATAATTTATTGATTGTTGATGTCAATTTTTTACCTTACCTATTAACTCTTTTAAGACAAGCTGTTTTCTATAGTCAATTTGTAAAGCATATGGTGGGCAATATGGGTGTAAAACTGTTCTGCTAAAGTCAGAGTCACAATATAAATCTGCTAAAATGTTATATGAAACACAGCGAAAACTGAAAAAAAAAATTACTTATTAAATTTACTTAAATTACTTAATATTTGTTTTAAATTACTAATTATTTAAATTACCTCTGCTCTTTCAATTTATTTACTGTAAAAACTTGTCGATTTTCAAATGGACAAGGGCCAGGCCCAGCTTCCACACTAGTTTTAGTCACACTTTCCACCATTGGGCCTGTTTTACTTTTATTTACTGTAAAAGATATGTAAAACATTTATAGTTTTGGCAAAATTTTAAAATATATTTTTTACATAATCATCAAATATTACCTGGTATACATGCCAGTTTTAATTTCATACCAACATCTTCTTTTGTTGGTGTATAATAATAGCTGTTAGTAATAAATTCCCATTCTATATGTATATCACTTACTTCATTTCCTTTTTCATTGTATGATTTACCTCGGTACCAATTAAAGATGCTGAGTTCAATATCTGTATAATGAGTTTCTAAATTTTCCGGAAAAACTGGAAATCCCATTAATATAATTTTTGGTAAATTAAAATTAATAACCCATGGTGCGTTTAATACAATATCATAAAAATTGTCCGAAATTTTTAAAATTGGTTCCTCATACGAAAATATTTCAGAACATGTCGCATCTTTAGAAATTGGATTCTTCTTATTATCATAAATGTTTACCTCTATTTCTTGAACTTTATCATGGCCTTTATTTTTTGATTTCTTATTAATAACCTTTTGTACATTCGTAGCAATACGAGTACATAACGTTTCCAAAGTTTCTGAAGATTTTCTACTGAGGTTAAACTGTCGTATATTATCTTTATAACTCAAAAGAAATGAAATATCGACTTTGCCATCATTTTTAATATACCTAAAGTAGCACTTATTTTGATTCATAATGTTACTCTTAGAAATCGAAAAAAAAGTATTAAACGAACGAAATAAACAGATGCACTTTTTAATCATGCTATTCTTGTAAAATTTTAGCACTATAATTTGTTAAGTACTTAGAGGTATGCAGATTGCTCATTGCAGATGCAGTCCATGCTCCATGGATAAGGATTAAGGATTTCAATTTTCAATGACAAATTGACAACATTGACAACTGACAAGCGACAACTGACAATCATCATCTTCAGTGTCAGTGCTGCTGCCACTGACACTGAA
This sequence comes from Nymphalis c-album, assembly GCA_963151315.1. Lineage (NCBI taxonomy): Eukaryota > Metazoa > Arthropoda > Insecta > Lepidoptera > Nymphalidae > Nymphalis > Nymphalis c-album. The sequence goes on along the minus strand of OY720590.1, from coordinate 8,117,565 downwards.
GACATGACATAATTAAAGTAAAGTGCACTGTGCAAGACATTACAATATAAATATAGCAATTAATAATTTATATAGAATATTAATTAGTCGGCCTCAGTCTGATATTTTGATTAATAGAGTTATTTGAATTTAATCGTGTTGAGAATGTGTTTTAAATGAATTAAATCGATTTCAAACTCATCTGAACTTTTTATTAATTTTATTCTGATTTTATTGTAGGCAAAGAAAATAGTCTTATCCGTAGTAAAGTCAAATTATGAATAATAATTTATAGTAAGTTTTGTATGCTTGCTACTATGTTTTTAACATTATACGAGTTTATAATTTAGAACCAAATAAATAACTTCGAAAATTATCATCATCAATAGCATGTGTCTACTGAGCTAGTCTTTCATTTTACTAAAAGTAAAAGCTCTACATATTTTCACACTTTAGGACCTGCACTAACTGAGTATTCTTTTTACTTTTTATCATTAAATATTGATCTTTTTGCCACTTTTCTATAAGTTAAAAAATAAATCTAATAAATTTTGACGTGACAACGTCTAATAAGTCGATGAACGCTGGCTGCATGCACGAAAAAGGATGACTCATTGTCCCGTTACGCCGTTTGTACGCTTGCGCCGCATCTATCTCTCTTTCACTCGATTACAGTCATTTCATCAATGTTTTGTTATGACATTGTCACGTTAAACTATCGTCCGTAAACCGACTTTACAGACAACCATTTTTTTTTTGTTTGTATGTATTTTAACCTCTTTTTAAACGGACTTATACAGGATTATTTGTAATGACCCAGAAACCTGTATGACTAGATAGTTAACACAATAAGCAACAACTTTCGTTATACGACTTTTGATATTTTTTTAGATTTTATTTACATACAAATATAAGTATTAATTTAATATCCCGCTTGAACGTTTGTAAATCAAATTCTTAGTATTATATTTAAATTTTTAGTACATTGCGACATTCATTTGGCAACATTATCACACGACGTCGACGTGTCAACTTCATTATACGCGTTGCACAGTTGATCGCCAACTCGAACTTAGTGGCATTTATTATTTCTATAAAGCCTGTCTTTTACATTGCACTGTGGTGGATAAAACTAGATTTCTAGATTATTGTGAAAGGGTTTTATTATTTACTAGTTTTAAACTTCAAAATGGTAAAGAAATTAAGATTAGATTAATTTAAAAACTTAATAAGAATATTGTTCTAATACTGAAATAATTAATTTTAGCCAGCCGCACCAAGTTCTACATCGGTGGGATCAGGAAGCCGTTCTCCGAGCAAGGCAAGTGCAGCTCCTCGATCTTCCAGTGGTGGTACCGTGAGGCAACGAAAGTCCACTACAACCACTACAGCGGCCCGAAATCGTACCACTGGCGCTGGATCCGGTGGAATGTGGCGTTTCTATACAGATGATTCTCCTGGCGTCAAAGTGTATGTAACAGGATGATGATATTTTTACTGTAACTTTTTTGTAAATAGACACTAATAAATTTTTTAATTTTCAGGGGTCCAGTTCCAGTTTTGGTTATGTCTCTGTTGTTCATTGCATCTGTATTTATGTTGCATATTTGGGGAAAATACACAAGAGCTTAAATAAGCTGTGTTGATCTTATGTAATAAATAATTAATTATAATTCTATAATAAGAGAGTGAAAGAATATGTTATGAGAAGTGCTTTTATTTTACATGAAAGTATCTAGTTTTAAATTTGAATAAATTATTTTGTTCTTTATAATAAATTTTAAGTATTTCAATTTTTCTTTTATTACTTTTAGTTTCAATACAGGTCACCTAACTCTACAAATTGAGAAGCAGTTATCAATTTAATATAAATTACAATTATAAACTGCCACTAAATATTGAACTATTACAAAAACACCACTGTCTTGTAGCATATTAGTCTTGTAGCATAAAAGTAGTTTTACAAAATGTTATACTGCCACATAAGTTGGAAGTACCATAATTATAATGATTCTGGTAAAACTAAAATGTTTACATTAGTATCTAAACTTTACATAAAAGCTACCTTTCAGTTTCCACCCATGTGTAAGGCTAGAAGGGGGCAACCATGTACCAGATTTTTTTTTCTGTAACTGGGCCAATTTGTATGCAAAAGTTTATTGATGATTGGTCGAGTTGTTAAGATGTGACAGCAACACCAACTCCCTTTTACTCATTAATAATATTAGTTAGGATTTCATTTTGCCTATTTTATAACAAAATATTTAAATCAGTACCTAAATTTTTTTTTTTTTTTTTTTTTTTTATTTATTTATTGAAACATAAAAAATGTAGCTCTCTTTTTAAAAAATGATATAGACATAGGTTGCCTTATCTTAATCTGTTGATTATGATAAATATCTCTGTCTTGCAATAATTTAACTGTTTTAATTTATAATTTAGCACACTATATATGCAGAAGACAGCTGCCTTTTTTTTTTTTTTATTGCATAGGAAGGCGGTCGAGCATATGGGCCACCTGATAGTAAGTGGTCACCAACGCCCATAGACATTGGCGTTGTAAGAGCTGTTAACCATCTCTTACATCGCCACCAACCTTGGGAACTAAGATGTTATGTCCCTTGTGCCTGTAATTACATAGGCCTATAGTAATACAAATATCCAATAGATTTTTAATCTTTTTCAAATAATTTGCAGTCTGATACTATCTTAATATATTTTTATTTCTTACAGGGCTTATTGTAATATACAACTTTGTTAGACAATATTAGAAGTTCACAAGTTTGATGTTCAGATATACAGGATGTAACAAAATTCGTGTCCGACCCGTGAAGTGGTTATTAGGTATCGTGAGTCGGTTCTATTTTTGTAATCATTTTTAAAATTGTAAGCAAAAATTTTCCTCCAATAAAATTTAATTTAACTAAATAACGACAATTACATTGCAACACAGGTGTGGGCGTCAGCCCACGATAGCTCTTAACCTATCGGGCTCGGACACGAGGTCTTGACCACAGTTGTACATGAAATTTTCGTCATTTAGAATTGAAAATGACAATCAATATTTTTTTTGGATAATATTTTTAAAATGTTTACATAAATAGAACCGATACCTAATACCACTTCACGGGTCGGACACGAATTTTGTTACACTCTGTATAAAAAACACTTTTTGTTAACTTCAATCATTAAAATAAAAGAATATTGCTTTTTAAATAAATTCCATGAAATACAACTTACAATTTGAAATTTAATAAAAAATCGTTATCAGTTTAATTTTATTGTTAGTCTATTACTGGTAGAAGGATAAAAGAATTTCGTTACAGATGGGTGTCCCTCAACACATTGTTTTTTGTTTTACCATAATAAATTATACTTTTATTTACTATAATGGCAACAATGCATCCATATTTTTTTATAAAAAAAAACTAATACAATCTATAAAAATACTGTTTATTAAACACTTAGATCTATGAGGCATAGTGCTACTTATAATTATTTAAATAATCTAAGAGTTCATTTCGGTGTATATACATGATCAGCCTTATTATTAAATTTGAGATTTAAGTACATATATCATTAAAATTAAAACACATATGGCTTAAGCTTAATTAGTCTCACAAATTTAATAAACAGAATTTGTGCTTGCTTGCTTTTTAATCTCATTTAATTCAAACATTAATTATAAAACTCAATCCTTCCATGTTTTGTATAAGCATTCATGTAAATAAATATATATTTACATATATTAAAAAAATGTGTGACAGTCCATACCAAATATTAGTAAGAGACTAAGAGATGCCTTAGTAATAGCTGCCATAGTAGCCGATATCATGATGTTTATATTAATAAACTAGCTGTTGCCCGCGGCTTCGCTCGCGCGTAATTTATATCTATCCTAATATTTACTGACACGCAAAAACTACTGAATGGATTTTAATAAAACTTTACAATAAAATTGGATATCTATTTCCAAAATGCACATTTTGTATTAACAAATTTATTCTTATCAAAACAAATACTTTTCAATACTTATGATATTTTAAGGTAGATAAACCTTGTCTTTTACACTATGTTATTTGGACAAATATTTTAAAAATGACAACGATGGCAAAGTGAGTACAGTGTGGGATTAGTGGGAGAAGAATTCGGGCAACGGCTCATTGCGCAGTGTGCGACCCTTTCGTTACAAGACGCGCGAGGGCGGATATGGTTGATGTTGTTTGTTTTGCGATTTTCAAGGCCTAATCTATACTAATATTATAAAGAGGAAAGATTTGTTAGGATTTAAGTCAAAAACTACTTGCCTTAAAAATTCTTTCACCATGGGCAAGCCAAAATTAAACCATGTAACCCAATAAAAAATTGTTCTAAATATTAATAGTACTCATGATTGTTCACAAAAAAGTCTGCGATGGTATATGCCTTACTGTTATAGTTAAGCGACAATAACAGCTTTTAGTTTAAATTATTAAGTTCAATTACAGGTGGAATGAAAGTTTTTAAATTTTCGCGGACGAAGTCGCGGGCGAAGTGCTAGTATATAAAAAATATATTTTATTTATACACATATAAATAAAATATGTTTTTATTTTAAGATGTATGTTTCAAATATGTAGATATAGCTTTATATTCCTGGTGTTAATAATGATGACATCAGATTTATCAAACAAAAACATATTAAAAATAGCTTTTATACAACTATGAGTTCATGAACATATTTACACTATCAGCCTTGATAATCTTGAGATTTATTTTATTACTAGAAAATTAAGAGAAACTAAATCTGATTAGTTTCCTTCTTTGACAATATGCAACTTAATACATTTGTTTTAATAATTGCTGTCATTATTAATTTATGCATATGATGTATGTTTCATAATAAAATTGTATTCACATTTGCCATCAAATGTTTTAAAACTTACTTTGAATTCAATGAAGAATAATTATTTATCATACATATGCTTCAGTTCTTCTACCTTTTATTCTATCAAAAAACTGGTGCCAAGATACTAATGTCTTCCCGGACCAAATCCAAAAACTTGATGTGATTCCAACAATCATTGTCATTAGGTACTTTATCATAAACATTTCAAATTTAGGCCTTTCAGTTTCTTGGTGTGTAAATGGACATGGTATGGAGTATAAAGGGGTAGAGCACATGTCACGATGCCAAGTTCCCATCCAACTATCAAAATGAGCTTGTTCATAAAATAAACAAGCAATTACTATAAGAGCTGGAACTGTATATAGTACTCCAAAAATACCAATTCGTATCATTAATTTTTCTAATTTGTCAGTTTTGGTTCCATCATGTTTCATAACAGTTCTTATTCGGAAGAGTGAAACAAAGCCAGCAAATAAAAATATTGTGCCCAAAACTAAATATGCACATAAGGGTACTAACACAAATCCTCGAAGGGCTTCGGCATCCCACAGTCCCACATAACACACCCCTGACAAAATATCACCTGCAAATAAATATAATTATCATATATAATTTAGACAATTATTTGTATTTCTTAACACTCAATTGTAATGACACATCAGAACTTACCATCCACTTTGCCCATAGCTAAAATTGATATTGTTTTGACGGCAGGTACTGCCCAAGCAGCCAAATGAAAATACTGTGAGTTTGCTTCAATAGCTTCATGTCCCCATTTGAGACCCGCAGCCAAGAACCATGTAAGAGTTAATATTACCCACCAGATACTTGAAGCCATACTAAAGAAATAAACTACCATGAAAAGTATGGTACACGGTTCATGTTTAGTTCCTTGAGTGATAACGGAAACATTTGGTAATCTTGTACCACTAATGGTTGAAGGAAATGGACCTTGACAACAAACACTGTCTTTAGCACTCCAGCCCATCACATATGCAGCAGCAACCATAAGATAGCAAACCGATAGGAAAATTATTGGCCTCTCTGGATATCGAAATCGGTCTGTGTCAATTAAAAAAGTCATAACTGTAAATAAACAACTTATTGCACACAGTGTAGCCCAAATTCCAATCCACAATCTGGCAAATCTTTTTTCATCTTCACTGAAAAACATTCCATTGCAAGGAGCTCCACAATTGTATTCAGTCTTATCCCCAACTTTAAGAGAATATTCTAAATCTAAACTTTCCGGAATTTTAAATTGTACGGGGCAAACAAAACCTATGTTTTTGGCTCCATGCAATTTTGTGGGATCTCTTTCATAGTTAGTTTTATAGTCAACCTTTGGAAGTTTGGACACAGAAGGCTTTCTAGATTCATGAGTAACATTATTATCTCCCACACAAACAACATTTTCATCAGTTACGACTGGAAACCTCAAACAGTCCAAATCTTTTGGCCAACTCAATCCAAAATGTGTTAACAGTTCCTCACAGTTATGTCTAGCCGATTCACATAAATGACGACAAGGCGGTATTGTTTCATTTAAAATTGTACAAACAGGAGCATACACTGAACATAAAAAGAATTTTAGATCAGGTGAACAGTTAACTTTTACAAGCGGTGTGTATTGATGAACATCAAGGCCAGCATCTTCTTGTTTGGCGTGGTTAAGTAAGTTCGGGAATATTGTTTGATTATATCTTAACTGTTGGCAAAATTGTATTGTGATCGGTTCACATCGTCCATGTTGTGGTAAACTATCGCCTTGGTAAACCGTCACACTTGAACCTTTAACTAATATAAACAACTGAAACAATGCATTAACATATAAAACAAAAAGTCTTCCCATTTTATAGAATTCAACGTAAAACTAATAAAAATAAATTATAAAAGTACAAAAACTATCATGTTTGATTATTAAGCTCGTGATGATACGATCAAAAGGCCATGTTATTTTAAAAACAAAAATCTAAATACAGAGGCCATGTTTCCCATTTCACATTGAACTCGTAAGTTTACATTTAACATAGATGAAAAATGAATTAAGGTTATTTCAACAGAAGTTGTACAAATTGAAATAAAGGAATTTTTGGTTTATTATCGCAAAAACTATAAGGTTTTAATACATTTTATTGATATTATAAGTTTAATGAGGATTCTGGGTACACATATGTTATTTTAATTTTGTGTACGCAATACATAAAAGACAAAACCAATACTAAAGTTGTTAAGAACATTATTTTTTTGTTGCAGATATAAATTATGCAATATCCTATTCGTCTTATTTAATGTTGCAAAACATTCTGCAGCTATCGTTTACGTTTTAGTTATTGTTTAAAATTTAAATACACGGATGATATAAGGTTGTTATCTGTCGTGAGATCAAAGTCAAATGTCACAACTCACAACTGTCACAAAATATTTGAATTGTCAATGCTAAATATTTGAAATGAAACGTAGAGTTGAAGTTTTTAATTGAATTAAAATTAATAAATACCTATATTAATAATAATTACTTTTGCTTAGGTACATTGGTTTTTTGGGTGAAATTTTAATTACAATAAATATTAATGCGGAACCTCAGATTTAAATTTTAAGATCGATCCATGCTTTGATAAAACTAAAAATATGGATTTAGGACATGAAAATATTGATTTTATAAAATTAATAAATATCAAAGGCAATGTTGACAATATAACACCACACAAAATTGCTGTCGTTGCTTTTATTAGAGAATATGGATTACTAAAAATGGAAGGTATGAATCATAAATTTGTATCTTTTAATTTATACCTTTAGACTAGTACTTTTCTAAATATATTTTTTTAGCAAAAGATATGATTGACTGTACCATGGCGCCTAAATATCGAAAGGATTTCTGCATTCTTGCACTTAAATTAATTCAGGTAAAAATTTTTTTCAACAGTCAAGTAATGTTAAAAAGACGAACAGATTTTACTTAAGGGCAATTTTTAGTGCCCTGACATGGAATTTAAGGAGTTGGAAGCACTTCTAACTGATGGAAGATACAACTTATTAAGTGTTCATCTTCAGAACTTTTGTGTTCGGCTCCAAAATATATATGTTAACGGAATTAATGCTCTTATGGATTGTGTAAGTTCAACCATTGATAAGTTAATGATTGAACAAAGTGAAACAATACCATGTGTCATAACAAGGTGCAGTGTTTTAGGTATGTTGTTTTTAATTTGATACTATTCTTTTCCATCAATATTCAATTCTAATCTTTAAATAAAAATAACAAATAATATATGAATTTTTACAAAAACATTTTTCTTATAGGTTTCTACCTACGTAGGATAATGTTGTACTTGAATAAGCTCACTTTTGTACAAGTTGCTTCACTCTATAAATCATTTTGTGTTTATTATCAAAAAGGAAGACCTGGATTAATGATGAGATCTTTAAGTAAAGAGGTTAGTCTAATAATTTAAATCAACTATTTATACCAGATTGATTGTGAATAAGACTTCCTTGGAATCATATTATCATTTCATACTAAAATAACTGACACTGAGCAGTATACATTGACAATATAAAAAAATAAATGTAATTATTTTATTGGGTATTATTAAGTAAAATGAAAAATTAAATGACTTAGAAAGACTATTTTGTTATAAATTTTAGAAACTCAACAATGTAGAGGTGCCAACTGTAGGGACAGCCACATCTCCTGTAATACCTGAGGAATCAAAACATCAAGAATTGCTTATGAAGATGAACATTATTGAGAGGGATAAGTTAGTATTAATTAACATATTTAATTAGCAAACAAACAAAAGAGTACTGGGGAGAGAACAAGTAATATAGTAAAAGTAACTTTGTTAGTGACAAAACTTAGTGACAATTGAAGGAATCTTTCCTTTAAAAAATTGTTGTTTTATAATTTTTTTATGTAACGCAAATTTATACAATTTTTTTTTTTTTACTATTATATATTTAATAGCAGTTTTGAAGAATGTCAGTGGTCAAGAAAACAAGCCGAACTCTTCACAGCTCAACAAGCTAATTTAATGCAAATAAATGAAAAGAAAGCAATGCCAGCAAAACAGCTTCAAAAAGTTATTATGCAGATAATGAATGATATACCTGAATATCCAGATATTGTGAGTAGATAAAATATATTAAGTATTCCTTTAATTAAAAGAAAGCTGAATCTTAATTTTTTTATTGTGGTTGGTTTTTGTAATATATATTTTATTGTTATACTAGCTGTGTCCCGCGGTTTCACCTGCATATAACTAATAAAAATATAATGAATATTAAGTAGCCTAGATAAAAGGACAACAAAAATATTTTTTAAATTCGAACCAGTAGTTCCTGAGATTAGCCAGATCAAATAAACAAACTCTTCAGCTATATATATTAGTATAGATTTAATATAGAATAAAAGCATTATTTTTCAGCATTTCCTTAGCTTTTTAAATTGTATAAGGATGAAGGAGTTTTGTGGTGCTCAAGATTCCCTATATAACTGTTTTGATCGTGCTGTGTTTAATATGTGTGGAAATGGAAACATTGTAAATGATAGAAATAAGAACTTCCGCTATGCAGCACTAAATAGAGCAGCAATGCATACACAATTTGGACATAAGTAAGTAATACTTAATTACATTTTTTTTTTAGTTGAATATCAACTTGTTGCTCAGGTTGTTTAAAGATAGGTCTGTTTTTTTAAATTTCGGATCACTTAGAACTTTGAACATCGTAGTTTTGTACAAGAAACTTTGCTATAAAATTGTATTAGGAAGTTTCATTTTTTATAATAATAATAATCTAGTACATTTTCACTTTCCGTTCAGGTCGGTGGCAATGGAGGGCGTTCGTGAGGCGCTGGCGACTGCACAGGAGGCGGCGGACAGCGCGTGTTTGGCGCACGCGGCCGCGTGGGGCTCGCTGGCCGGCGGGCGGGCGCGGCGCGCCGCGCTCCTGTCGCGTGTTCCTCGTCCGCCACGCGCTGACGCCTCCGCCATGCAGCTCATGGCTCAACACGCAGCCGTTAATGCCGTCAAGCCTGCCGAAGTCTTTCAGGTCAAAATTTGATTCCTTGTTTTCTTAGGTTTCGAGGATATTTTTGTTGTGTGATATTACCAATATTTTAGTTTAACGTTACGAAAATGTTAGTGAAATGATGATGAAAATTTGTCGCTTACAGATTATTAGCAAAGGTGATTTCATCAATTACCGCCATTCTATGACCGATTTAACTATGGCGGGTCTAGCTAACACAGCCGCATTGTGGGGTCTCTATGGAAAAACCGAAATGGCATCAATAAATTGTCAGCTACTTTTAAATTTGAATACAAGTAAGATTTTCTTCCTTTTTATATTTAATTAACTTCTAGAATATATAATAGATATGATTAGTCACCATTATCCTTCGACAACAACCCTACATTATTTCGATTGAACATTGATATAGTCAAATATCCATGGGTCGGTCAGTCAGTCCCACTACATATTATAAAACAAAGTCCCCCACGGTTTCTGTCTGTCTGTATGAACGCGATAAACTAAAAAACTACTGAACGGATTTTCATACGGATTTCACCAATGGATAAAGTGATTCAAAAGAGGAAGGTTTACGTGTATAATTCATTAATGTTTTCTGTACATTTGTTGAAATACGATGATAATTGTTGAAGTCGTAAAAATTGGAAGCTTTCATCGAAAACGCTGTAAAATCCCTTTGAATTATAACAAAATAATGTATTGTAAAATTGTTCCCCTTTCTACAGAAAAGTCAGCGATGGCATATCTTTAAAAGATAACCTATATCCACTTTAATGTTTAAAAAATGGTAACATAATAATGTTATAATTGAAAAGCTATAAAAACGGATACAAAATAAATCATTATCAAATTAAATACGTTATTTACTTTAAGCATTTCATGTATACTATAACTGCCTTTTACACCACCCAGTTTAAATTTCAAGCGGTACCACACCGATCATACTAACGCGTGATGCAACCGCCCACCTCCGCGTCCCGCTGACGCTCACTGTGGCTAAAAGTTTATACAATACTGACATCGATTTTAAATAACCACGACAATCAATACAGACGTTACATAGAAGCGCAATTCTTAAGGATTTTGTGTGCCGATTCCAAGTGGGTTCTCCCCCACTTTAGTTCGATCCCCAGTTTAGTTCGTAGTTTGTCGGCTCTGGCGACATTCTCCCGTCTCTCTTGATCTCGTACTCGTAGTTAAGATACGCAGGGGAACGACTGCCACGCTGCCAAGAGGCATTTTGGGTCGCAGAAAGTTTGTCTTCAGAGCGCCCATAAGAACTGCTCTTCTATGTCTGTATTCATCGACCATGATTAGCAATTTTAATTTATTTTTATTGTATTTTGTATGATTTGGCAACTAACGTAATTACGTAACTCAGTCGTCGTACCTTTCGTTTCAAACTTTTGGTAAATAGTTGAAATTCAGTACAATATAGTAATTTCAGTAATAACGGTCGTCTGTTCAGAGTGCAACGTGGGCAACGGCAGCGTGTGGCAGTCGGAGGGCGGCGCGGCGGCGGCGGGCGCGCTGTGCGCGGCGGGCTGGCGCGGGCGCGGCGCGCTGGCGGCGGCGCTGGCCTCGCTGCGCGCGGCGCCGCAGCTGCTCGCCGCCGCCGCCACCTGCCGCGCCGCCGCCGCGCTGCGAGCCGGTACGATTGTGTGCACCGATATACGTAGAATACACTATACCCGAACCGATCGACATAAACGAAAATTGAACTTACGTATTATGCGCTACAAGCGTATTTTGATTTATATAAATATATTATGATGCAATTCCACTTAGTTACCTACATACTTCAATAATATTAATAAGATCTAATACAAAACGTATTAGCTTGTTTTTAGGAGGGTGACCTCGCATAATGTCATATTATGTAATAAGTGAAGATGTTACTTGCGTGTTGTTGTATGCAATCTAACAAAAGGTTTTTTATTTTTAAATTGTTCTGTATAAAATTCGACACGATAGGACAGGACACAAAACTAATCCATGTTTGGCTTAAACAAATGTACAGTTGTACACGGTCAAATTGTGTTACATTATTTATATTCATAATTATTTTATTGAATATTAATGTAATATGTTATTAAGTAGGTAACTTATTAACTGGTATTCAAATATTGTCTATCAAACTAGTTTTCTTTTACAATCCGTACATATAATTTATCTGACAAACAAACAATTTTTCAGACAAATGGGAAGAGGCAGATCAAAGTATACGACAGCTCGCATCGTATGATCGATGGGAAAGTCAGCTATTGAGAGCGGAGATGTACTTCTTGAAAGGAGATGCAACAGACGCTCTAGAGACTCTACACGACATTTTAGATTACTGCAAAACGGAGGATGATAGTTTGCATTATATGTCTTTGCGAATAAAAGCGATGATAATGATGTCTGAAGTGCAGCATACTTTTAGCACCGTTCGTTCCACCAACATCATGGTGTTGAACGAAGCCTTGTCGCTGGCAAGGAAATACAACCTACATTTTCTTGCCGCTACGGCGGAAATGCATATAGCCAATGTGCAGCTTCATATGGGATGTACGAAAAACGCTTTGCTTCTTGTGAGAAAAGTATTACCCCTTGTTATGGAACACGGAAGCGCTTACGATATGGGCAGAGGTATGTGTTTCGTACATTATTATCAATTTTTTGGAGCCGACATGGCGGTGGTTTGAACCTGTGAATCATCAGATGGTTAACTCATGGTAAAGGGATCAAACCGGAACAATCACCGCTGAAGCCACATGTACATGAACGTTGTTTCTATAATTCATCTCACGCTCGGCCATGAAGATGAATTTGGTTTATCATTGAAGATTAATCATCTTGAGGAAACCTTCATGCGCCGAGTGTAAATCTTCCACATTTCTGTTTACCCATCCACAATGGAGCTGCGAGGTGATATTATTTCCAAAAGGAGAGGAGGCCTTAGCTCAGCAGGGAGATTTACATGCAAATTGTTTTTATGAAGTTTCGTCTGTGTAGGTTTGCTGCTGTATACAAAGTGTCGCGTGGCCACGGCGCCGCCGGCCGGCGAGGCGCGCACGCACGTGTTGCAAGCGTGCTGTGACGCACTCGACACGGTTAAGGAGAACTTCGCTAAAGTTGGTGCACAAGCGCGACTTCTACATACGTGGTACTTACAGGTAATTATGAAGATAAAACCACTGATTATTTTATGTGTATTTACTATTGATTATAAAATATAAATAAAATATATAGATTATAAAATAAATATTATAAATTACAGGCTCAACTCTATAATGATATTGGAAACACGGTCGCTCGCAATCAGTGTGCTTGGATGTACAGGCAACTTGAAACACAAAATCCAGTAGAACCCATGAATATGTTACATATTATTTATTAAAGTTTTTTAACACTTCCTTCTCTTTAAATTCCTTAATTATTATTTATCAGAAGAAAAATATTATTTGTATCGAGACTAGAACAATGTAATCGTCAGTATTTTTCTGGTATAATCGAAAAGATTTTAAAGAAAGTCATAAAAACATAAAATTTATTGTATATTTATTACAACCAAGAAAACCACAAGTTTATATTGATTTATCGTTTGTTATATTTTGGCACAATAACAACCAAAATCCTACCCTGAACATAATTAGGTACATACTATTGGGGATCAATGTCTCTTAACACCAACTTTTATAAAATTTTACCTTTCTATGATGATTTTAGTTTTAGATACAGATAAATCATTTCAATATATAATTACTTACTTACTAATGTAATAGGATCTTGGAATATTTCTAATAAAGCTTATCGTTTAAAAGAGCCTTCTGTATTATTTCTGACATTGTTACTTTAATGTCTCGACATAGGACTTCTGCTACTAAAACTTTGCTGTCACTTTGAACATCAGAAGCTACGTAAGCACCTTCGCCTAATATGTTCGTATCATTCCAACAGTGACCCAATGAAACTTGAGATTCACATATTCTTCCCAGTTGCAGTAATAAGGATGTAATATCTTCTAGGAGGGAAGGGAATGCTGTACAAATTCTAACAAATGATTTTAAAACCGGCTGGAATAGTTCGAGACGCAAATCACTTGGCAAGACTGACAACAGTGTAGAAAGCGTGTTCACACATAATCTTGCAATCGACATCGCTTTTGGTAATGCATACTGTATTGACAAATGTGACACTAAATCCACTGCAAATATTTGCTTTTCAAGTGAGGCTTGACTTAACAGTTCTGGGATGAAGTCAAGGCAAATGTGCATGGAGGGGATACCTTGTACTGTAACTTGAATTAATTCTCGTGGGTATCCTTGAAAATGTACGAGCTTGGCTAATGATGGTTCTGCTATAAATATTTGATGCAAAAAAGAACAAATTATGCTTCTGACCTCTCTTAATGACCACATAAGTTCTGGCTTAGTCTGGTCTTCTTCTGTTTCTAAGCAAGCTTCTAATAAAATTTGAAGTGCAGCACTTTCCTGGGCAGCGACAAGAGCATTTTTTAACTCTTCTCTTTCCGAATCTGAGGTTAGTTGACCACTTTTTTCAAGAAGTGGCTTGTCTAATAAATGCCGACTTAATTGACTTCTAGAAGCTGCTAAACTTGCCTCTAAAATTCGAAGTATTATTTTTAATATAGGTCCACATCTAAACACTCTAATGTCGCAACGTAAAACTTGCAAAGGGTCTACCAAAACATTTTCTTGTGTAATTGTCACATTTTTGATATTGCCATTATTGATATCAAGTAATGCATTGATAGTCATAATCCATAAGCATCGTGGTAAAACTGTGTTGAGTCTAAGCCAAACTTCACGGTATAATTCCTGAATATGTCTTGGAACCTGATCACCAAGCACACTTTTTACATATCTAACAAATATTTCTGCAAATGGCCAAATATCGGTAGGATTTTTATTAAGCATAGCTTTTAAGATTTTTCCTGTTTTGTATGGATTTTCCTCTATACATTGAAATGCTTCATCTATTGATGTATCTGAGATGTTTATGTCAATTTGATGACGACATGTATCTCCAAAAACTTGGTCATCCATCCAGTCGTCCACAAGAGATAGTTGTGGAAAGTGTGTAGCCAATAAACGAAGTAATGGACTGAAAAGCCCACCATAGCTCATCTGATCTTTCTGAGCTTGATGCAATAAATATTTAATAGGCAATTCAGAAAGAAAAGCAGTTGAATAACTTTTAATTCTTCTACCATTAGCAATAAGTGTTGCAGAGTTAGCTAGTCTTACATCCTCATACAGCAGAAGATAATAAATCAGTAACAGTTGTGATGCTAATGTTGGTTTTTCTATGTTTATTTCAACAGATAATTCTCCATCAGTCTCCATAGGGGTAAATTGCTTATTATGGGAATCGAAGTTGACACCAAAAATTGAATTCCTAAATACTTTTCGAATTTCTTCTTCTGTTATAGGCTTATTAAAATATTCATTGGTTCCTTTGTTATTAATAACAAGAATGGAGTTAACATAAACCTCTACAAGAGCAGGCATAACGGGATGCAAAGGAGCTATACAGTTACAAATTTGACTGTATATCCAGTTCTTTATGGGCACTTTATGTTTAGAAAAAGCTCGAGATTTAAGCAATTGGTGAATACAATGCACAGGCAAGTAGCCAGAGATGTTACTGTTTAAATTAGCAGTAACTGGTACTTTTACAGCATGTGCAGTTACAACCTGAAATAAATGAATATTATTTAATCGTGATTGAAACTACGTATACTCAACAATTTTTTAGTTTTTTTTACCTGTTCTGTAAATATTTCTTGAGTAAATGCTTGTTTGATACGTGCTAAACCATTGGGGCGAACAGGTACACGCATTCCAAGTGTTGCACATACCAGTTCACCTACGGCTGCTAATTGTCCAGAGTGAAAATGAATTGCAATCAAAAGTAACATTTCCCCAAATGAAGCAGTAACACCAGAATTACTGAAAATTACAATATATATATATTTTGATTAATTATTCCAAGTAATTAAAATATACAAAAATTGATCTTGGTTGAAAGATATTAACAGCAATATATAAAAATTTCACATCGCACCTTTCGAAATATGCTTCTTCTTTAACAAGCCATTGCACCCATTCAATAGCCTTTTTTTCATGTTCAGGAGCAGCTGTAATATTGTATAAAATTGTATTATTAGCAAAATAAAACATATAGCATTTAGAATTTATGTTGTCCTGACACCACATACTAACCCATAAGAGATGGACAGGCCAAAATCATACAAAGACTTAAGGAGACAAATCGTACTCCTGCAGGAGTTGGAGGAGGCTTTTGGGTGACTAATCTTAATAATCCTGACACTTCATCATCTTGGAATTTAATTCCTGCTATGCCTCTTAAAGCACAGTACAATCTCAGTAAAGCAGAAGCATCTACTCCGGCAGCTGCTTCTTTAAGTCTATTTAACAATTCTTGACGTAATTTCACCAATGTGGTGTTACCATCACCTTTTCCCCTCTTATGAGAATTACGCAAAAATGTTGCAAACCATGCTCTAGAAGTTTGGTCTGAACCTAATAAGAGTCCAGATATAAATGATACCTAAAGAAAAAGTGAGACATTTAAACATTTTGGTTATTTATCAAATTCAATTAATTGTCATAATTATTACCAGGTCTTCCGAGTGATGGGTTAAAGTTAGGTTAATTACTAAAGATGGTAATCGTGAAGAAGAAACAGCTTTTGCTCTTACTGCTGCAGCAATATAAGGACAGGCATCACATAACGTAGAAAGAGTCTTGGCTCGAATACCACCTTCCTCACTTCTCTCAGCATTGAGCACAAGTGAGTCGGCCACTAAAATATAATTATAGTATGTAAATAATTATTTAGGATATATCCTTGTGCTGTCATCAGCAGGAGCAAGGTTCTCATTTCATAATGAGAACCTTTTGAAATTTTGCCTACTCACCTTCTAGTAAAGTATCTGGCATATTTGCTACAACCCAAGAAATAATTATTGGGCCTTTATTAACGTATAATAAAACTTCAACAATTTCACAAATATTCAGCAAATTTGGTAATTCTGCAAGACTAATACAAATAACATCTGTAATTTCTTCAAGGTAAACTTCATTATCAAAGAGTTCTGATGGCTTTACAGAAGATTCAACATTAGAGTTTTTATTTTGGTTATACTCGGACAATTGTGCTTGCATTTGTAACAACTCTGACAGTACAAGACGAACTCTCCTTGCTGAGTCTGACTGTTCAAAATCATTTGCTATGCCATTAACAATATTTTGAATTAAAAAAGATTCTGTGCTTTGTGAACCATTCTTTTGTCTGAAAAGAATTTAAAAAATTATGTTATCCATTCTTAATATACTTTTCAAAATAAAAACATTATATTAGTTTTTATTCAATCAGCTTACCGCATTTGCTGTTCCTTTTTTAGGTCTACTTCAAGTGCATGAAATTCGATGGAGAGGAGAGACACTATAAAATTTACTAAGTCTATGCCAGATAACAGCGTGAGTATGTCCTTCTTTGCCTCCGCACAGTACTTTGTTATGTCCAGTGGAGCTATCAGAGCCATACGAACAAGACATGGTATTATAGGTCTTATTTCATCAGACGAGCACTTAACCAAAGTCGGTATATCGACGTCTTTTAAAGCTTTAAACACGTGTGGCTGCACTGGTTTCATAAAAACGGTTTCCATGATTACGTCCTCTTAAAGTCTCGTCCTGATTTATTTTTATAATCTCGTCCTGATTTATTTTTATAATCTCATCGTGTAAATTTGTCCAATTTACGATATCAAATCAAACAACAATACATAAAACAATTTTATTACTATATGTATGTCAGACTGTCAGTCAATTTCATAATATACGTCAAAACTTATATGATTTTTTGACATTTCACAATGTTGTCTATAGGTACCTATTGTCTATAGACATTTTTGGAATAAAGGTCTTTTACGCGACTTAGGGATAGCGCTCACGAGCAACTTTAGTTGCGGCGACAGTCGTCGTCTCGTCACCTATCCAAAGCGGAGCGCGCTCACGGAGGGCGACAGAGACAAAACTTTTTTGAAAACAGATTATAAATTAGATTTAATTCATTCGAACAAAATCAAAATACCAAATTAAATTAAATCAAATCAGTTCAAATTCAATCACATTAAATTAATTTAAATTGAATTCATCATAATAAATTAAAATGAAATTGATTGCAATCAAAGTTTTTGCTAAGCAGAGTGAAGAATAGCTAAATTGACAGTCTAATACGTGTAACAAAGATTAAAAAATTAAAGGTAAGTAAAAGATTAAAGTTAGCTGTCTGTTGTATCCATTTAGAAAGTAAGTCATTCATTTATTTTTTGATGTTATTGACGCATAAGTTTTTGGTTTAATTTTATTTATGATAAAAGGCACTTTAATACTTACTGCTTTTAATACGGAGATGAATATTTTAAATAATAATAACAGTAAATTATATATAATTTATTAAATTATTAAGCTATAAATTTAAATAGTAAATAATGGCATCTACTATTGAATTCGTACGAATCCATATGAAACACCATTGAGACAGTAGTTTAATGTTTTAAAAACACAATTTTCTATTTTCCGCTGTTTTTTTTAAGTCGGATTGTTGTTTTTGTTTTGCTAAGGCTGGCAACACAATGACAAATTTAGTTGCCCTTGTGTTCGCGGTGACAGCAACTATTTCGTTGCCGCGTGAGCGCACCTCCATACAAGCCCATGGACGCGGCAACTGTCGCCGCAACTAAAGTTGCTCGTGAGCGCTCTCCCTTACAGTAGAGTGAAATGGCAGCTGCCCAAGGTCACGTCATATAACGAAATAGCGTTTATACTATGCCTATAATGCTATAAAATGCAATGCATTGGACGTGTGAATTTAAGAGGTCGATATAAAGGAGATTGAGGTGCTTTTTGGTGTGAAAAAATGCAGTATTATAATGAATTAAAATTTGCATTTTTAAAACACGGTTTGAGTCGAAAAAATATTGCACAGAACTTCGTTCCTGACGGTGGTTCTCCGACCGCACATTTTTTTTTATTTATTACATAAGGTAGAAGGGCCACTCCTATTAAGCGGAATTGTAAGCGGTCCCTTCCTCAAACACAAAATTCTATAATCCAAGAGCAAAACATATAAGTAATATATTTTTAAATTCATCGCATCCCTAGTATTGCATATAACATCTATCGTCTTGGATAGTGGCGCAGGTGACATGATATACTTGTAGTATAGTCTACTACTACTAGCATTAATACTTGATCTAAAATCTCAATTCACCTGTGTTTTTTAATAAAATATCTATTTTTTAGTAGTTAGAAAACATTATGAATGATGGTTGGACTAACCAGACGAGTTTGTATAAGTACTACCTCTACAATTGTATTATTCACTTATATATTATTACTAGCGATTCCCCACGGTTTCACCCCCGTAAAATAAATAGAAATATAATGGTTAAATTCTAACCAGTAGTTTCTAAGATTATCCGGTTCAAACAAACTAACTCTTCAGCTTTATATATTAGTATAGATATTATTCACTTTACAGGAGAATTTTTGACAGGCGGGCTGGTTCATTATTTGCCCAGAGAATCGGAATTGCGATTCAAAGACGAAATGCTGCTAGCATTCTTGCCACCATTCCTCGCGGTCACGACTTGTATAGTAATTATTTTTAACTTTTGTTTGTAAGGTTTTAATGTAACTAAAGTATTCTTTACAGAAAAAAAAACATATTATTATATAAACATAAATACACTAAATACTATTAATTATATTATTTAAATACGTTAAAGCCCCAAAAAAATTACGTTAGCTATTTATGTAAAATTATGTGTAGAGATTTATTTCAAATATATTTCAAAGTTAAAGTTGACAACAGATAGACCTTAAGAGAATCGAGATACATTTTTGAAGTGGGTATGTACTTTCAGGGGAGGGGTACTCATAAATGAAAAGTTTTGTTACGGGGTACGGAACCGAAAAACGGTTGGAAAGCACTGCTTTAGGGACTAAAACATTGGCGCGATTTTTTGTACTTGTTTGTCAAAAATCCTTCTTTCTTAAAATTATAAAAAGTTCGTTATCAAGGTTATTCTCAGATAGTATGAAAACATTATAACCAAACACTAAACTCAAACAATTTTAAGCACTTCTATATTCAAAATTTGAAAGCTGACATGGCCAGTGTTTAAAACGCGTGAATCTTAAGCAATGCTTGTGGGCTTAAACCCGGGCAAGTACCACTGAATTTTCATGTGCATTATTTGTGTTTATCTCGTTATTGACGATGTAGGAAAACATCGCGAGTAAACGTGGCACGTGCATGTGTCCTATTTACTGCAATTCTGACGTATTTGTATTCCACCAATCCGTATCCGCAGCATGTTGGAATAAGCTCTAGACCTCAAAAAAGGGATAACAGGCCTTAGCCTCGCAGTGGGATATTCACAGGCTGCTACTAACTTTTATTTTTATTTTCAAATTGGTACTTTATTTATTATTAGAATGTAGGTAGTTGTAAGATATTTATAACTTATATTTTTGTTGTGGTCGTGGTATATAAATATGTATATGTATAATAATTACCATTATCAACAATGGCAAAGCTGAGACAAAAAACATTAAAAATCCTGTTTTTGGATGATAAGCTGTTATTATTAAGTAAACTATAAAGACATTAGTAAAAATATGCCCTAGAGGGTTTTAGTACTTAGAAATATTATGTTTTAGGAGCTTAACATCCGTGCAGAAATAAATGTGTACTTTCTTCACATAACATGATCATTTGTAGTACGTATTATTTTTGTAATTTTACGAATTTCGTACAGAAAACCCGCATAAAATACAACCTGCATACATTTTTAAAACAGATAAAGTAATATATACTCTACTATCACTAAATATATCTAAGCGCTTTTGAAATATCAATTGTTTGAATCGATGTAATGAATCGGGCAAGAGCTGGTCCGGGCGTCAGGGCGGCAGGGCGACAGGGCGGTATCGGCAGGGCCGGCAAGGCGGGTCGGGCGGGCGAGGTGCACGGCTGCTGCGGAGGGCGGCGGCTGGCGCGGCAGTCGCGCGCGAGCACGTGCGCATACCGTTTTGCGCTGCCGCGATCCCTACCGCCCGCGTCCTCGTTTATATCCCTTACCGCTCAATATTCCCAAGTATTATATTATCATTAAATCACCTTTAGTCTTTATAATACCGGTACACATAAAAACTATCAATTTCAACCTATTATATACTGCGTGAAGTGGTCTAAGAATTATTGGGTCAATAGCATGACAAGAGTCTTTTACCGAGATTGCCTTCTTACATCACTGAAACAACGATTTCGGCGGGAAATATTTCAACGTAAACATAAAAAAATAATTAATATCAATCATTTAAAAAGGTTCGAATTTTAAATTGTTATTTTAATGATATGTATGTACTTATGGACATAGCCAATCTAGACCCCTTTTTTAACAAAAGCTCAAGTAGAAAGCATCATTATAGATTATAAAAAAAGCTCTTTTTACATAGAATTTTATCTGAATAAACGAACAAAGCAGATTGGTAAAACTAAAGGTTTGCAACTATGTATTTTTTTGTAAAATTTTAAATAGCTCTACATTGACCTATTGCATTTACTAATAAATTATTTAGAGCTCAGTATTTACAATGAAATTTTTTCTTTTAAAAAAACAATTAGTCAAATTGAAATATTGACCGTGTAGAGACAGTTTTTGTAAGGTATATTGATATCACTTCAGATTAATTAAATAATGAATACTTCGTGTGTTGTGACTCTAACGCACTTGCGAACAAAGGGAACTTTTTTAATTAGAGTTATTTGGTTTTTATTTATTGCAATAAATTAACATTTTATACATTTCTGCTTGTATTTCAAATATCAATTTGTAATGCATAATTTATACAAAATCAATTTGGATTGTTTTTCTTTTATAAGTTACTTTACAAGTAAACTTTCTTATATGATTATAAAACTAAATCTCCATGAAATATGAATGAAAAAAATAATCTAGCTTATGTTATAAAATTATAAATAATGATATGAATTGTGACGATGAGGCTAATATTTATATATAATCAGATCAAATGAACAATTAAATTTAAATGATTTGTTGATATGGTTTTCGTACATTAAAAATATATTGGACCTGCTTAAATAATAAATTTAATTTGTAACATAGGCATTAGCAATGGTAGAAATATGTTAAATAAATATCGTCTGTTATGGTTTTCACGGTCACTCTTTTATTTATGTAGGTATGTATGTATGCTCGAGTCAAAACAATTGTCAATATTGAAATTAGTAGGTATTACGTATTGCTTTGGAGAAAACCTCGAGTGAGTTATGAACGTTAGTTAGACGGCCGAGTTAATGAACGGATATCGGAACAATGTTTCAGCGTGTAATTTATTCATTACACAGGCGTCCTCGATCAGGCCGCTGCTAACGGAAAGTCTCCGCTAGATGTTTTGTGAGCTACGATATGTCTACAATGGCTTTACTTTACTCGCTATAGTTAAATATTTCTGAATATCACTATTAAATTTGATTATACTTGACCGCTAACACTTTAAAAGTATATAATAGGTTTTTTTAATAAGCCTTCTATGAATGGCTTAATAAGAATATAAGTACATATTTTTAGAAATAAAAAAATGTTTTCTTATAATTTCACTGAGTGAATAAATTAAAGGAATCAATATATTATAATAAAGTGGAAGTGTAAAAAAGTTGTGTAATAAAAATGGTATTCATTTTTCAATTATGTTAACATGGTAGAGCGGTAGAGCTATGGAGCAACCTGTGGAAGGGCGAGTACTACACAAGAGCCTCTTATGGTATTGTTGCGTGCCACCATGGAGCTTTTCCGATTTATCCGAAGAGAAATTGTATTTAGCATACACACGACGACAACGACAACGTGCCATACTCCGGCTACTCGTGATCGGTGTACTATTTCAAACATTCGCGGCTCTTGTACCTGGAGAACGAGACCTCCATTACGCTTATGCGTTAATGGCAGTAGCTCTTGTAGCCAACCTGTTACTGGCCGCTATATACGCTTTTTTTAGCCGCGCTCGACCCGCACTGAACCATGTCGCTTGGTTCGTTTTGTGGATGCAACTTTTAGTGAGTGCCTCGCGACGCCTCGGGGATTCCTACAACGAGTTACTTGGTTGGGCAGTTGTGCTGCAATATTTCACATTTGCAACATTACCATTGCATTTCACGATTCTCGTATTTTATAGCATATCATCGTTCGCCGCATATTTAGCGGTCCAGTATTACAATGCTTCCACAGCGGAAAGTAGACTCGCCGATGATTTTTATTTACAGGTACTTAACTTTACTTGAAAGATTATTATTAGATATTGTTGCGTGATAATTTTGTAACGAAGTACAATTCTTTGGCAGCAAATAGCGAACGGCTGCCTCTTATTAGGGGCTACGTTGTTGGGAGGCACCGCTTATTCTGTAAGCGAAAAACAACAGCGTCGCTCGTTTCGAGAGACTAAACGAAATTTGAGAGATAAATTA
The DNA here is from genome assembly GCA_963151315.1 of Nymphalis c-album. NCBI lineage: Eukaryota > Metazoa > Arthropoda > Insecta > Lepidoptera > Nymphalidae > Nymphalis > Nymphalis c-album. Next base: position 8,094,071 of record OY720590.1, on the reverse strand, counting down.
ACAATTGAACAACAAAGCAAAGAACAAGTAAGTTTCATACGTCGACCTGTATTATAAGTCATGGTAGCTCATAACGATTGATGTTATCTATTAATGTTAAATGAGTTATTCTTGTGTATACAGGGTTATTTGTAATGACCCAACAACCTCGCAGGACTAGATAGCTAGCACCATAAGCAACAACTTTTTTTCTACGACTTTTGATAATTTGTTAGATTTTATTTTCGTATAAAAATAAGTATTAATTTAATTTCCCGCTTGAACGTTTATAAGTCTACGTGCATTGCAAAGATCGACTCGTCGCGGCGTCCTTTTGTGTATGAATGAAATATAGACCTACAAATGTCACGACAGTACGACAAAAATTTGTAAAATCATTATTTTTTCATGTATTGAGTTATGTCCGAAGTCGTAGAACAAAAGTTGTTGCTTATGATGTTAGCTATCTAGTCCTGCGAGGGTGCTGGGTCGTTACAAATAACCCTGTATGTATATGTACATTTATTTTGTGTATCGCGGAAACGGCACCAATGATTTAGCTTAAATTTCGTATTGAGATAAGTTTATCTGTATAGGCGTGTATTCTGAAATTTTTGTACTAGAGGTAAATAGTAACAATCCATCACGTTTGTTTTAGGAAAGATTATTACTATCGGTACTTCCAGAACACGTTGCTGTGCAAATGCGACAGGATTTAGGCCTTATAGATACACAATTTAAAAAGATCTACATGTCACGGCATGAAAATGTTAGGTAAGTTAATAAATAGAGATTATGTTAAAGTTATGTACAGTTTTTATATAATTGCTTACTAAATCTGCCGTTAACATCATACCAGCATCCTGTACGCTGACATTGTGGGGTTTACAGCGATATCATCAACTTATTCAGCGCAAGATCTGGTTGCAATATTAAACGAACTCTTTGCAAGATTTGATCGTCTTGCTGAGGTGAGTGCTCTTATTTTATCTTAAAATATGTATATATTTTTTTTATAATTCAAAGTATACTTTTTTCGTAGAAATATCAACAGTTGCGAATTAAAATTCTGGGCGATTGTTACTATTGTATAAGTGGCGCTCCCGTGGAACGGCCCGACCATGCCGTTCTCTGTGTGCACATGGGATTATCAATGGTGAAAGCAATCAAGTATGTATAGTTAATATAAACTAATAATTTTGTAAAATGGATTTGTAGTTTTTTTTTTTTTTTTTTTTTATTGCATAGGAAGGCGGACGAGCATATGGGCCACCTGATGGTAAGTGGTCACCAACGCCCATAGACATTGGCGTTGTAAGAGCTGTTAGCCATCTCTTACATCGCCAATGCGCCACCAACCTTGGGAACTAAGATGTTATGTCCCTTGTGCCTGTAATTACACTGGCTCACTCACCCTTCAAACCGGAACACAGCAATAACAAGTACTGCTGTTTTGCGGCAGAATATCTGATGAGTGGGTGGTACCTACCCAGACGAGCTTGCACAAAGCTCTACCACCAAGTAAATATAGTAATTTGTAGTTGTTACATTATTTCATTAACGATAGTTTGGTTGCCACATTTCCTACAGTAATAATGTTTCACTATACAATCCTCAAAAACTATATAGTTTATTAAAAAGACGATTTTTTTAATAACTAGAGAATTTCCTCGCGTTATATGGGTATGTACGAGTACGTATCAGTTTTGATTATTCAATGGAAACCCTTTTATTGCCTGCGTTTCATTACAGTCCGTCCATTCTTGTGCTATGCATGATCTATACCAGAAAACATTTTCACCAACTGGCTTTTTGTAGTTTGTTTTGTTAAATATACGGATTTTATTTTCGTTAAAATATATGAATAATTTGCATACACAGAAATCCATAAAAAAATCTGTTATAGAATTATAACTATTTCTCGAGATATAAATCACACATTAATTAAAGGTACTTAATTTAATGTTTTTATTAAAATATAAGGAAAAAATTCTTAACTTGAATACTACTTCTGAAATAGATATGTTCAACAAAAAACTAACTCCCCCGTGGACATGCGAGTTGGCATCCATACGGGCGCTGTGCTAGCGGGTGTGTTAGGACAACGGCAGTGGCAGTTCGATGTGTATTCCCGCGACGTGGAACTTGCAAACAAAATGGAGAGCAGTGGAATGGCTGGGTCAGTTTTTTTTAATTATTATTATTATTAAGGAAATTACTTTCAAACATACATTATTTTTTATTTTCATAATGTGCTGGTGCGGGTTTTGCACAGTTAGGTGGTAATGGCCTTTACTCTAACACTAATATGAAAAACTTAACTTTGTATTGCTATTTGCTACCGGTTCCGTGTACGTTGGTACACGGTGATAAGGGTCTTAGATCCCATGACTCGCCGCGCATTGAGATTAATGCGTTTGTGGTGCGAACTAGAGCAGAAAGCTAAAATTTATACATAATAGTTGTTACAACTACATTATATTAAATAAAATATACCATTCGTTTCCGTTTATACTGCCAATGACAACTCATCATATCAAATAAAAAAAAATGTAATAATGACGAGGTCTCGTCCAGTTGAGCGTAATCTTTCGAATTAAATTATATTTTGAAGTCTCCGGTCGTGTCGGATTGCCTTCCCATCCGATTATTATGAGAGCTAGGGAATAGTGAGTGTCGAACAACAGGCGACCACTATGGATGGTGAAGAATTTGTACTTAAGTCTATTAAATAAAAATAATATTATTATTTTTACACCTAAGATTTTAAGTTCATAGGCAATGGAGGAAAAGTAAAAATAGTTAATGTTACTACATGGTTTATATGTGATAGCGCATGCTCTAGAATGTTTACTAACTACAGCATCTTTCATATTGCCGATTGGTCATAATAATACGTAACTACGTCCTTGACCTGTTATCTCTCTGCATAGTCATCTATAAACGCCATAGCGGGACTAGTTGACGAGTTTCCGTTACGAATTCTCCGCGCTATATTGAAGATTTATGGTGATTTTCCACGTCGCAGAATTCGTTAATGAACCATTTAATGTTCAATTATATATTACATTTGGCTATAAGAACTGACCTTAATCATAAATAAATAAAATAAAAATAAACATCATTATTGCATCTTATAAAAAAAAAACACAGTTATAACATTTTTACATGTACCATAGGTTTTAGGAAAAACACAAAACTTATAAAACTGACTTCTGAACTAGGAGAGTACCTGTATTTCAGAAATCAGTGTCCTCGCAAAATGGTTAAACATTACATAACAAAGTCGAATACTTTAATCTGTATATAATTAATTAGCAATAGAGATTGTTTAATGAAATTAAGAAAAGGAGAAAAAAAACGTATGTGTGTGTGTGTGTGTGTATGTGTGTGTGTAAGGGCGTGTTTGGGGGGGTGAATGAGTGAGTTTATTGAGAGCGTGCGTGTATATGTAAATGAGTTCGTGGTGTATGTATGCAGGTGCGTTAGGGTGTTTCATTTTTTTTTATTTTCGATTTTCATTTGACTTTGATCGAATTCTTGATACCACTCATACACAGTGTTCATATACCAAAAATCACCATAATCGGATAATGTCTAGAGGTTGCGCAACACGAATAAAGTTTTCTCATACAGCTAGTACGTCATCAGTGTGGGGTACATTTTTAATGTTATTTTTTTGTGCATTGGAGGATAGTAAATGTTACTAGTATTTTATATTGAATCAATTAAGCATATTTAGACTCTTAAATGAGTAAAAAAAGATCAATTTGGGTACTTGATAAGTTAACTTATGCAGACTTTTGGGAGCTAGGCTTCCTTCTAAAGAACAAGTGTTGTTTGTTTTTATTTACCACCACATATAAATAAAATAAACTCTTTCTGAAGCTGCTAAATTGACAAGTTCAAAACTGCAAATCATATGGAAGAGAATTAATATTCCTGTTAAGACAGTGGAAAATATTCGAGCCGGTATACAACAGTTTTAATAACAAGAAAAACCAATCTTTGGAATTAGACAAATCGAGAAACTCGGAAGCGGCTAATAGAAAAAACAAAAATGGAAAAGCTATCTTCAGAAATTATTTGATATTAATGCGAGCCAAAGTATAATGAAAATGAGTAGTATATTAAAAAAGATAAATAATTTTTGATATGTAGAGAGATATTCGTATGAGTCCGTCAATGAGTGGGATAGACAAAAGATATTCGTCAAAATTTGCAGAAAAGATTAAAAAACAAGATAAAATTGATGGTTAATAAGAAACACTTTAAAGAGATGGAAGAAAGTAACACTATTGTGTTATTTCAGTCGCAACAAGTCTTCAACAAGATCCTGCTTTATCACTATCAAGTGACGAGGATAGCGAATTTATTTCCCGCCTTATCAACAGTAAATCGGACTCTCACAGCCACATGGGATTGGGAAAAACTGTCCAATCGGCAATCTGATACTTCTTTTAATACAATCGCTAAAAGCCTGGGCCATGATGTCTCAGATATTTCTATATCACCGTTCACCGTCTCCCGAGCTTGAGTTGCAAACAGAACCCTATGGTTAAAGAAATTGAATAATATTTATTTAAGAACCCTCTACTATTAGTTATACGCTGGGACAGTTAGTTCTTGCCATCGGTTCAATAATCTGGAGAATAAAGTAGCTGTTTTTGTAACTGCAAACATTTCGAGCATTTACATGACGTCCCAGTTTCTGTTAAAGGCACGGGTGAGGAAATTGCTTGAGTTGTTCTTAAAGAAGTGGATAAATTTGATGTACGTCGCCATATCATTGCCATATCAATTTCTTAGACACTTCAGCGTCTAATACGGAACTAAGTCTAATTTAAAAATAATTCTGAGTCCTCCTTGAATGTAGGATTCAGAATTATTTTTAAATTAGTGACTTTGTTACTAGTAAAACAAAAACTATCTTCGAGTGTTTCGGTATTAACGACAGAAGTGAATATTGTAGACCAGATCAGTGAATTGGTCGGCGGTCTCAATGATACAGCAGAAAGAGGATTGCTTTAATAAAATAATTCAAAGGTTCTGTCAAAGATGAAGAATAGAAACAATTCGTGCCAAGAGTCGTCAAGCATAGCAGGAGAAGCATCACGAAGCAAACAAATGACGAGGTTGCAACTTATATCGTTATCTAATTAATAAATACATTAAATGCAAAATTTATAATATATAATTAATATTTATATTGTATTCTAAGCAAATGTGTGTCTTTTTACTTGAGATTGACATAATTACACTATACTGTGTTATTTTGAAAAAAGGTAATTTAACATAAAATATTCGTTTTTCCCACTTATACTTTCCACTTGCGCAACCCTTTAATATTGTCCAATCTTCCTGAGATTTTGAATTTATATCATTAAGCTTAGGGAGACTCCAAAAACGAGCAAAGTCTGGAAAAATATCACAATTTTTTTTCTTCCTAACAAAGTGAAACACCCTAAGGTGCGTGTGTTCGTATATACACGTGCGGAAGTCTATCCGTGTGTTTTGAACATCAAGTGCGTTATTCCAATTGAGTCAATTTTATTCAATACACAAGCTCGGTGAGATTAAATTATAAAAAAAATATAAAATGCACGAGATGCACGTTTGAATTACCAAACAAATAATTGATTCAAATTGTAATTTTACGCATATTTTGTTTAAAAGTAAGTATTAAGTACGGTGTTAAGAATAGTAAAACCTATTTTTAAATACTTTATTCAATGCAATACTAAAAGTGATATGGTGTTTTTGATATTAATATCGCTAACATAATTATATATAGTCTAGGAACTTGGTTGAAAAATTGAATTGGTGTTTTAGTTGTATATAAAAAATACATAAAAATTGATCAGGGGCACAGTAATGACGTAATAATATTGGATACTACAGCAAATTATTAGCACAAAATAAATTTTATGACTATTACAAAATGAGACAGCAATCAAAGGTCTACGATGATATATTATATAATAGTAGTGATTGTTTTTCAGGCGTGTGCACGTATCCGAGGTAACTTTGAGTTTCCTGAACGACGAGTTCGAAGTAGAGCCGGCGCACGGTGAACGCCGGGAGGAAATGTTGCGGCAAGCGGGTGTCAAGACCTACTTCATTGTTCGCGTTCTCAAGCCGGTCAGTCGATATTTTACTACTTATCTACATTTAAACAACATTCCTTTGTATTCCAAAATATATAATTTCACTTTAAAATTATAGTCGAATGGCGACGTCAGTCATTACTATATGTACTAGTCATCATACTATATGACTCACACACATATTAGCCATAAGCGTAATTATTTAATCAACATATATATCTATAAAATTATAACATTTAGAAATGGAAAACAATGATTGCTTTAATTAATTATGTTCTTACAGTCAGCTTAAATAGACCGAAGTTGAATTGAAAAAAAATCTCATAAAAAATACGACCCAAATCAATTTCGGAGAAAGCTTTAGGACATAAAATAGGTCATTTGGTTAACTTTATTTACACAATAGTAGAATAAAACGTAGCGCTTACAATTTTTTTTATTTAATACAGAAAGGTATGTTTTCTTTTTGTTTGTCTGTTAATGTCATGTTTTGTTATGTATAATGCCAATAAGTGTGTTGTTGTTAAAATAGTAGTTAGTTGTTATTAGTTACTCTAATGTCGACTTCAGTTATCTGCTATTTCGAATTGTGATCAATAAACAAAAAACTGATGAAATATGGACAGCGTTCTATTTTTATTCATGAGATATTTAATGAGTTTTAAAACACAAAGTGCATATTGAAATATATACCAAATATCGATTTAAGTGTTGTGGTCAGAAGATGAAGCATGGCTTATCACGATTGAATGGCAACACTCGATATGCTTGTTAGTAAAAAAGGCTGGCTTACTAAACGTTTTTTTTTATAACAAGAATATTTTCAGTTTATTGATAGATATCACATAACTATAAATATTCCCTCGTTAAATATAGAAATACTTTTTCAATATTACACATAATATTCTTAAATATGTTTAGATCATAGTGAAAAAATATTTATAGTATCAGGGCAGTGAAGATAAAAGTGCTACGGAGGGAGAGGCGGGCGAGGGAGGGGACGCCGACGCGCTTTCCGACCTCAAAGACGACGACGAGGATTCTGTGAGTGCACTCGTTCTACCCCCGGCCGCCCGGCCCCTTCCGGCTGCAGCCGAATATAGGACACTAGGCCACTAGGTCCGCGGTCCGCATTAGTTTACATTTCTACTTATCCGTTTATAACCATTGCTTCTCGAAATAAAAAACCCATTCATCTAAGTTAATAAGCTTGTTAGAAACATTCGAGCACCTGAATAAGCTATCGACCACGAGCGTTCATATTAATTTGTTGCTTTTCGATTACATAGATACGCTTCGTACATTATTCGTAGGTTCTATCTCCGCAAGATGAGAGCAAGGACAATGAGGACTTGAAAATTCTCGCTATGTTAGAGGAAGAGCTCGTCAATAGAGATGACGACAAGTGAGTATGAACTACGATTATTTCATTTTATTGTTTCTTATACTTGGAATGGCAATAATAGACAAAAAACAGAGAAAAAAAGTAGCATGTTTCTTACATTCTAAAAGGTTACTTGGCTTCGTTCATCTGCTTTTAAAAGTTCACCACTACAGTTACAGTAGAATAATTAGAACACATGATTGAGTCGTAATTCATTAATAAAATTGTACGTGTATGTCATTTTCCAAAATACCTAACGATTTATCATTGAGATGATTCATCTATAAAGTATCCCTTAAACTGTACTGGCGGCCTTTGCCAGCTATCAATATTCACTTTACCGTACTAGTAAGAGGTCGAAGTTCGCGGAGCGTGGCGAGTAGTACGGGCGAGAATTAGAGGCTAGCGATTACCGTGCGCAGAGAGCTCGCCGACGCCACGACGCTGTGCCTGACGTTCAAGGCGAGCGACGCAGAGGCGGGCTTCGCGCGGCGCCGCGACCCGTGCCCGCTCACGGCCGTAGCGCCGCCGCTGCTGCTGCTGCCCACGGTCGTGGCGCTCGCCAGCTTCGCCGTCCCGCACACGTGGTCCCTGCACGCCGTCTACCTGGCGCTCGTGCTCGAGACCGGCCTCATCAACGTCGTCTACTACGCCTGCTACAGATATGCGCAGTACAAGGTTTGTACGTCTTTTCGAGATTTTGGCGTACGTACCGGCTAAACTATATAATATAGTGCACGTCTTCACATTTTTATACCTAGTGATGTAAGTTTTGCGTTGTTTAAACGTAACAACAACTTTTTTACGAAAGGAAGAGAAGAAGAGCTAAGCCTTTGATAATATGAAATATGTAAAAAATAACCTTTATTTGATTTCTCATCTTTTACGTTTAAATGACACTTTGAACCGTTGGGAATTAAATTAGGAACATTTTTTTATGCGGGAGTTGGGCATAGGCTATTTTTGTACCGATCGAAAAAAATGTTGTAACGCATCGCGTTCTAAGTCGTGGATAAATACTAGTAATACCTATATATTATAACATCGCACAGTCTTTTTGGACAGCCGCCTGGGGTGTATAATTTAGTGTGTTTAATTGTTATGACAAATAGTATTAATTTCATTAAATTGAGCTTACTATACCTGTAATATATTTTATGTAAGTTGATAATGAGTTAACATTAAATATCTCATGAATAAAATATATATTACCTGGATGTCATAAAATATTTATTTCCAGAAAAAGACAATATCACCTTACTGGAAACTGACTTGCGGAGTGTTTAACATAGCAATGTTTGTTGCTGCGAACATTGCCCCTTTGGTGAGTATTATATAACATATTATTACTTTTACCTCGTTTAACTTACTATATTTAGCTTTCTGAAAGCTGAGGCTTTATGTACATTTATATATGTACCGTTTAGATCGATTTGGTTGATATACAGATATACTCCCACTGAGATAGGTCCTCAAAAGCTTCTCCTATATATCTGCGTAAAAATATGGGAAAAACGATGTGTATCATAAATATATGATATTCACGGATTATGTTTTATTTATTAACTAGCTGATACCCGCATTGCTTGATATATTAACAAAGTTTTCTTATGTACGAAGGAAAAAACATCAAAAAGATCGCAAGCAAAAATACACTTTGTTTAAACATACATCACTGAACACGCAGTGCATATACAAATCGTTGTTTCTAAAACTTTAATATTTTTTTATTAAACGAAGATATCGCAATAATTTTTGATAAGGGCCTATGAAATAAAATTTAGAAAATTTCATTGAAATATATCCAGTAGTTTTTCCGTGATGCTCGCACAACTGCAGAGTTGCAGACCTCTATCATTTTATTTATATAGATAATATAAACAATGATTTAGATTGTTTAAACTGAATATTGAGAGACGTGACTTGGGTATTATCAAAACTTATTTTCTCGAATCGGCTTAGTACCTACTTTTTTAGTTATATTATAGTAACAGTTTTCAGTTTCGTCATCTTCGCGATAATTGTAGCTCATATAATCTGCCACTCAGTATTTATTGCAACGTTATCCTCTTATAATGGTTGTAAACAATAAAATAAATAATAATATTTTCTGTAAATAAAAATTACGGTATACAATTTAGAAGTTTAAGAAAATAAATACGTGAGGTGTTTGGTAATACCGTATCGTTGTAGGTTTATGGTAATTATTTTATAATATAGTAATTGTACATAATTTATGCACGTATATTAAATAAACGACAACTACTAATTTATTTTTTCTAAATTTTAAATTGTATTGCCATTTAAGTTCGGTTTAACTCGGCTTATAGCTGCTCGCGCTTGAAACCATAAACTTTACGAATAAGCTAAATTGGATTTGTCATAATAATACAGCTTCTTAATTTTATTATGGATAAAATAACCGTCTTCATTTTAATAAAATATTTTATTTATAGTACAACAACTCCTTGGCTTGGCTTTGGTCTTGAGAAAGTTTGGCCTAATTATAACATAATTATTTTAATAAAATCCTCAATGATGTTATTAGTACTAAGTTGGTATTATGTATTATTTTTAAAGTCGGTAAAACTATTTTTTCTTATATTATGTAATCTTTAACAAAAATATCGCGAAGATTACATCAACAGTAACGATCTATGTTGGTATGTCATGTTGTATGGTTTTTCATCTTAGAGTTTTCATTAGTTTTTTTACGCTATTAGATTCAACGTTCATAGTAGGTACTATTTGTGTATCATCTGTCTTTCATTGCTCGCCATCCGCGAACCATTAACATATTGGATTAAAATAATCCTAACTAAAATTATAGTTTACAATCATACGTTTGTGATAATCACGAAAGGTAGCCGCGGTTGAAAGAAGGAAAAAGTAAGTAATAGGTAACAGCCTGTAAATGTTCGCTGCTGCTGCTACTGCTGGACCTGTCTTCTGGGGTTCTTTCCTTTTTGTCTCCGATGTGGGTTGGTGGATAAACATGGCAGATTTTCATCCAGCACATAGGCTAAGCATAGGTTAGGCATAGGTTTATAGGTATAGGTAGGTTTCCTTATGATGTAAGTTCGAGAATTTAATCTCGCCAAACACAAATAAATCACGTGAACTCGGAATCATCAGTTAAGAACTTAAGATTCACGATCAGATGAAATTCAGATTCTAACCACTGGGAAAGAAGCATTACGAGAAAACAAACACGAAACGCTTCATCGAGTTAAGTATATTTGGCAACAATGAAATATTCGCGTCAAACAAGATTAAAATTGCGTTATGGAAACGATATTGGAGATGTTCGCTGGATGTTGCGCCAAACTATTCATCGATCTCATTTAAAGATCGATATCATAATTGTTATAAAATATAGGTAGTGCGACATGAAAACGAAATGAGGGTTTGATACAATATCTATATTGAAACATTGAAAAAGTATTGTATAACAATAAATGTAGGTAGCCTATAATTGAAAACTTACTGAAATAATCATCCGTGACGCGCGTGCTTGTTCATTGCTCCTTAATAAACCATATCATCTATGTAAATATGTACATGCAAGATGTGAGAACTTCAAAAGGTAAGAAATTAATACATTCTTATTCAAGTGTCTTTGGCATTAAGGCATAGCAAAGTCTCTTTATTATATTTAATTCGGATATAATTGTCACTTTAGTTTAAAGATATAATTACTAATCAAGTGATTATTAAATGGGGATGGTCCACATGAAGTGTCGTCATATATAAGTGTGGGATTTATTTCATCGAATTATTTCCCATACAGATAATTTGCGGTAGTTACGAGACGTTATTGGAAGACGATTTACGAGACGACGCACCCTCTCATAGCGGAGCCCGGCGCTGTATACATCCATCATATTATTATCACGTAAGTTATATGGATTGTTTGTAATTTCAGTAAATTTATGCCTCACTGTTAAAAAAGTAAAACATACAGCAGTGAGAATGATTCTACTCGCTTGAAAAGTCCAGTCGTCTAAATATATCTTTTGTATACGTTTTCAACGAAGAGAATTTATTTTACTATGAACAGTCGAAACCGTGCAAACGATGTATCATCAATCACCCGCCGTGTTACGAAACGAAGCTGAAAAATATAAAGGTTTCGCTCGTTCCGACACACGTTCGCTGCGTCGAACGACGTCGTCGAAAAGACATCGTTCAGCAATCAGCATTGACTGTCGTAGGTGGGTGCGGGCGCGCTGTGCGGCGCGCTGTGGGTGTCCCCGCTGGGCGGCGGCGCGCGCGCGGCGCTGCTGGGCGCGTTGGCCGCCGCGCACGCGCTGCCCGCCGCGCTGCACCCCGCGCTGCTCGCCTCGCGCCCCACGCTCGACCGCGACCCCTTCCGCCTGCCCTACAACGCCACCTCCGACTACGACGAGGCGCTCTACGACGTCCTGTGAGAGCCTTCTCTTTCTAAATACTTCTAATCTAGAGATCTTTTTTTATTGGCGGCTATAAGTATTCTGCTGAGAGTAACATTTTAATTGTAAATGGAAATATAAATTATTTCAGCGCTCAGATCCACACGGGGCGACACATACTGATGCTGCTCATCGTCTCGATCGCATTGCTCGTGTTCAACAGATTTGTGAGTACAGGGATCGCCACACCACGATCGCGTCGCGCCTCGGCTATTAATAGCGCGTCGTTGTCGGCAGAGCGAGGCGCTGGAGCGCGCGCGGCACTCGCGCGGGGAGCGCATGCGCGCGCAGGCGGAGCAGGCGGGCGACCTGCGGCGCCGCAACCAGGCGCTGGTGCACAACGTGCTGCCGCCGCACGTGGCGCGTCACTTCATGGGTGCGCGCCACCACCACGCCGACCTGTACAGCCAGAGCTACGCCGAGGTCGGCGTGCTGTTCGCCTCTATGCCCAACTTCACAGGTCGATATGTGAGCCGAGCTACGCTCCGGGCGTCGGCGCGATCGATGACCGCCCCTATTTTCTAATTCCGGTGTTTTTGCTCGTTGCAGAGTTTTACTCGGAAGAGACGGTCAATAACCAAGGCCTAGAATGTTTACGATTTCTCAACGAAGTTATATCGGACTTCGATCTCGTAAGTATTCGCTCGATACTGTTGTCGTTAAAATGCTTACTTCGCGATTTTTATTACTTTGAAGTCATGTTTTTTATCAAACGTAAATTTACGTTTCAGCTTCTAGAAGACGCCAAATTCAGCAAAGACATCATAAAAATAAAAACAATAAGCTCTACTTACATGGCTGCGTCAGGCCTAAATCCCACTCGACAAATGCAGGTGGGTACATACTAAAAATCATTAAAAAAACCTTTCTAATAAGATAATAATGTAAAATAATGTAATATGTTAACTGGATATATGCAAATTGTAGAGTTTGTAAAAGAAGCAATTAAAATCATGAAATAATAACAGCGCAGATAATGGTATGGAATGGTGGAAATAGATGCCTACTATTCGTATTTCGTATAATTCTTTTTGAGCTGTAGACAGACAATACATTGATTATATTATTATTGATGTTTACGTCTTTGTAGATCCAACTAACCCAGTTAATACTTTATAAATCGGTAATGACTGACAAGAGTTACGTCAAATGTGTTTAAGTTAATAAAGCTAGTAAGTAATTAGTTAGCGTTTGAAAATAAAAGTTTAAAATTAACAGGAGATAAATACGACTCAAAATAATATACATCACAGATTAAGGCGAAAAATGAACCATGAGAGCTTCATGACAGTTTTACTCATTTTACCATCTATTAAAAATGAACGCAATCAATTTTATTTGCTATTTTTAGGAATCAAACGTAAATTGTTACTGCTTCACAATGTTGATTCACAATGCTTCACAATGCTTTGATTTATATACTACCTACTCCTGTAATTTATTCAGCAGAAATGTTTATACAATTTTAACTCCATTATTATTTTGACATTTAATTTTACACGAAATATGTCGGTATTAGGTAAGCCTTAAATTAAAGGAATAGTTATAAATTGTATAAGAATAATCGATGTTGGTATAAATGGAACTATGAAACTTTTCTCATTTGAATTCACACTATTAATTGAAGTTTCTATAGGTTTGAATCTGTTTTATCCGAAAAAACTTTGTTGGTCGATGTGTGTATGGCTGCTTATGTTTGTATATACTATGTGATCGTGAGTGTTTCTTTTATCTCGCATAGATCAATCAAACTCAAATCGAGAACATTTTACAGTTACGTATAAAGATTTTTTAATTACTTAGTAGAATACTGAATAAAACGTTATTTAATATTGTCTTAAAAAAATTAAACTTAAAGATTAACATAGCCGTTTTAAAAATTCCGGAGTTCGACGGTATCTAAAACCTACTTTATTGACACCGCTTAGCCTTCCGACGGGGTTCTGGTCCGATGGGCGCACTTGGCGTGCTTGGTGGAGTTCGCGCTCGAGCTGCAGCGAGTGCTGGCGGCCATCAACGAACAGTCGTTCAACCACTTCGTGCTGCGCATGGGCGTCAACCACGGGCCCATCACGGCTGGCGTCATCGGCGCCAGGAAGCCGCACTACGACATCTGGGGCAACACCGTCAACGTGGCCTCGCGCATGGAGAGCACGGGCAAGGCGGGCTGCATACAGGTACCTATCGATGTTATTACATTAGGCTTCTTTAATTTAATAATTTAAAGAAATTAAACTATTGACAAATGTGATGTATGTTCGCATACAAAAATACAATTGTTCAAAAATTTTTTATAGAGAATTAATAAAAATTGCACAGATTGGCTTTCACTTGTTCTTCTCACGTCTGTTCTGTTTATTTTCGAGCCAGTTTTATGTGCTTAATTTGTGATTACAATTCATCTCGTGCTTGATGGTGACGGAAAACATCGCGAGGAAACCTGCATGTGTCAATTGTCAATGAAATTTTGTCACATGTGTAATCTACCAACCCGCATTGGAGCAGTGTGGTGTTATAAGCCTTCTCCTCAAAAAGAGAAGAGGCCTTAGCCCAGCAGTGGACCATTTACAGGCTGTTGCATACATATTACATACTATATATTTCATAAAACTTAGTCCATTAGTTATTATGGATAGGAATTTAGGATTGCCTATTAGATATGATATGGCTGTTGCAGCGATTATTAAGATACATACATTTATCAAGATATCGATATTAGTTCCGAATTTGGCCACGCGCCAAAATATCTTTCTCGGACAATTTTTTATAAATAAAATTTTTTGACTGGCTTTTGTTTACATTTGTTATGTATCCGATGTATAATATCGAGCACTAAATAATGTACGACGTTATTGACATAATATATATTTTATGTTTACTTTCGTTTCTGCCCAATTTTTCTCTTTATTTTATGCAGTATAAATACAATGCATACAATAAATACATGAGTCTAACGATGTTTATGGGAAGTAGGTTTTGTCCACTGTCTGGCTGTCTTTTAAGACCTGTCGTGTGACTAAGAGTATCATGTCGGTATATGGTCGCTAAATATTTTTTGGGATTTTATTATATAAAATACTGCCTATATATATAAATTGTTTAATAATATCGTCAATCTGCGTTTATTTTCTCAGTTAAATTACAATGTTTTATAATTAAATAAAAAATGTCTTCATAAATATAATATAATATGAGATATGAAAGTCGTAATTGCGATCTTTATTTAATTATTGAGGGGCATTGTCGTTGCACTCGGGACGAGAGTATACTTAGTTGGAGATGAAAATGGGTACGCTAGCGATGCGTATCATGTATGGTTAGAAAAGTAGTAGTATTTTTAATTGTCACCATTAGTGTACTTTTATAATAACTGACGGTTGATATCTGCATTAAGTAATTCTAGACCAAACATTTATAAAAGTATATATTATTTTTAATAATAACAAATTTAAAATAAAAATATAAATATGTTGTTATACGACTTTAGTCTCTGGGCTGGGCTAAGGCCTCTTCTCCTCAAAAAGAGGAGAAGAGGCCTTAGCAGTGGGACATTCACAGGCTGTTATTACTTACTACGACTTTAGTGCACTACAAATGCGATTGGTACAACACTTGCATTTCGTGATAGTTTTTAAGGTAACTGTAAAAATTGGAAGCAAACGATCTTACTGGGCGGCAACGTGGCGAACGTTAAAAAAACTGTAAATTGCTGTAGCTTCTCTGCGCGACTTCACTTGTGTAAACGAACGGAGTATGAAGTTATTAAGAAATTATTATTATATTAATTACTCTAAAATTGTAGTGAATGAATGTGCTTCAGACCGATTTCGGTCACGGCGGCGGAAATCTCAAGGGAGATTAGCCATCTGCGCAGGGGATATTATAGTGCACAAGTATGTGCGCGCACACGGGTGCACTCTCTATTTCCAAGCTCTCATGTTTCGATGGAATGGCAATCTGACACGACCAGAAAGAGTTCAGGATCACCGGCTTTACGTGCTTTCCGAAGCATGGGAGTGACAACTTCCTGACTCTCGGCTGCTGAGAGTTTTCGGACAGAAAAACTCAATAACTTTTTATTGGCCCGACCTGGGGATTCAACCCAGGACCACCGGGTCCGCGGCCTTATATCTAGCCACTAGACCAACGAGGCAGTCAGTGAATTAATGACCTTTTTAAAGGCATTTTAAAGGCATTTTTTTTCAAATCGGAACGTTAATCCCTGATGTTACGATGTTAAAACAATCAATCCTTTACAAATTGATTTTAAGGCATAGGAAAGCGGACGAGCCTATGGGCTACCTGATGGTAAGTGATCACTGATCACCAACGTCCATAGACATTAACAATGTAAGAGATGTTACATCGCCAATGCGCCACCAACCTTGGGAACTAAGATGTTATGTCCCTTGTGCTTGTAATTACACTGGGTCACTCAACCTTCACACCGACACCTTCACACACAACAATACCAAGAACTGCTCTTTTGCGATTGAATATCTCCCAGACGAGCTTGCACAAAGCCAAACCACCATGTAAAATATACTTATATTGTAAAGGATTGTTAGTTAAACATATAAAGATAGTTAGGTTTGTAAAAAAAATCATTAGCAGCAATTATTCCTATTAATAGGGGAGCCCACGATGCTATATGGGGATTTACTCGAGCGTCATAGAGACCTATTGGGTTGCAAAGCTTAGATGATAAAAAGAAAAAAAAAGTTATACAATGTATACCTTTTCATCGGTATATCATTGGGCGGCTATAGATTTTCAAAAATGTAAAAATGGACATACTCGAACGCGTCAGATTTTAGGGGATGTTAAGTGAACCTAAAAAACGCTCTCATTCATTAATCTGACGATTTGGATGTGACGCAAAGCCGTCATTATTAGAACATGCAAAACATCGCCATTTTGATATACGCAAGCGTGTCAGAACTGTCAGATTAAAATACATATATATAGTTCATATTTATATCCTTGACGTCCTGTCTCATAAGATGACGATTACCTGGAGGGAATCGCCGTTTTATGTATGTAAGATTCATAAGTTTTAAAAATAACACATAAGTACATTAAATCATGGAAACATTTGACTTCTTATGAGTATTTTGCTATGACTCTATTGTATTAATAAGTAAATATGAGTTTTGGACATTAGTGATGTTTACATAAAAGGTTTATGTTTTTACGATTCGGTTTCAAACAGACTGTAGGTACTTTAAAAATTTAAATTGATAAATTATGCGTGAGACATTTATTATTTAATAATTCATGCAATGTTTGTTATTATTTTTTAAATATTTATTTTAAATTAAAAGTTTGATCCTATTAATATTTTATTATATCGACATTTAGTTATTTTTATCGTATTTTTTTCTTATTAAATTGCAATCAAATAGTTTATATATTTAATTAAAAATAATAAACTATTTAAGTATATGTTCAAATTGTTTTATTTGGGTTTTAAAAGCAATGATTTTTTTTTCTTAGGTGACGGAAGAAACTTGTCATATCTTACAAACTTTTGGCTACTACTTCGAACAGCGTGGACTTGTGGCCGTCAAAGGAAAAGGGCAACTTATGACGTACTACTTGCAAGGCAAACGCGAAGGAACCACCGACTTAACAGACAATCCAGTCGTTAGTATACATTTACCTATGTACATACATAAATATAAATAATTATTGCATTCTTATAACGCACGGTTATAATATTATGTACCATAGAATTAAGAATGATTTGTTAAATAATACACATTTTATTTAATTTTATAGTTCCATTTCCTTGACTCAAAAAACCAAAATCAGTACTTACTCTTTTCCACCAATTTAATAATATAGGTTGGTTAATAAAATGAAATTTAAAAATTAAGCATGAAAACTACTTCACGTTTATTTTATCTTCTATATAATCTTGTGTTAAGTAATATGCTTTATTTATTATATATTTTTAAGAAAAGGTTTAATTTTATGAATTGGTAAATCTCTGCGATATTTCGGTATGGTAACGAATGTCTTTCCGCAAGATTTGTTTATATTGCGGAGAAGGAAACTTGATGTTTTAAGTTTACCCACCCATGTTTATACAATGATTGTCACGGATTCTATGAAAATAATCAATATAATGTTTTTCTTATCAGTTCTTCTAGGTAGATCATACATTCCGAGTCGATGGTAGCTTTACATGTATAATATAAAATCCGGTAAAATGATTCTTATTAAGGCTATTTTAATAAAGTACATTATGATTTCGATACATCGGATCTGTACAAATAAATAAAATTAAAATGTGATTTCAAAGTAACTGTCGCTTTTAAGTTAATATGGCTAGTTGAGAGTGAATTAATTTAATTACTATATATTATTAAAATATGATATTATTTTCACTGCGTTATAGTTATACCCTTAATATCATGAATACAAATATTATTACACTTAACCCCGACCTGAATGTGGTTTAGATTGGATGAACCGAACACCTTGAATAAGATGCTTCTGTTTAGATTACGTACATTTGTTATTCTATTAATTTAATATTGATATGAAATAATATCCTACCCACTAACCTATTTGGAAGGCGATTTGTTTTATATAGTAATTTTAAATTTCATAATATAATATTATAACTGAATTATATACTTTTTAAATGGTTGGGTGATAAGTGTGGGTGCAAATGTAATAAATACTGAATTACATTACAACATAAGACTTGCAAAACGAAGTCAGCAGCATAATTAATATTGTCACGCGCTCTTTAACAAGGCAGCGGTTTGTCTAATTTTCCTTTTATGTATGTTTTATTTTATGTATTCATTATTATTTTGCATTGATATTTAGGATTCATTCTAGTAAGCAAGAAAAGAAAAAGAAAACTCGAAGAGCCGGAAAACTGGTCGCTATGATCTGGACAGTCTACCCGGACAGGCCGACTTCCCTTTATCGCCCTGTCCGGATAGGCAGTCCGGATTGTTGTCGCAATACTGACAAAGAAAAAGATTCAACGCAGATGAAGAAGGAACAAAAATATGTAACAATTACTAATATTAACTCCTAAGTGATTAATAATTTTTTTTTGTTTTCTGAACGTAAACTTTAAGATACGAACTTAATTCTCCTCTAATAATGTTACAGCTACTAGATTAAGCTATAATTAACTTAATATAATCGGTTAATTTGACTGCAATTAATTCGTTTACTTGTATAAACATCTTTCCATATATAATCATTTCTCTAAAATAAATGAATATTAATATTGCGTAATGACTGCCACAAAACCTGTGGATGCGTTTTATTATTTTCACAATATTTAAACCAACGTGATGTTTTAATTTTTGATTTATTGTTTCACATATAATGTAGTTTTTTTCAGTCCAGTAGTTATAGACATAAGTTCTATAAAGCTTTATGTGAATAAAATTGGTTTTTGTATTGCAATATATACACAATATTATTCCTTAACGATAAATCGGTACAAGAGGCTGATAACTGTTAATATTTTTTTACCTTGTATGTATACTATATTCTGGAAGTAATTAATTTACTATATATTAATGATTTAATTAAAATGTTTCAGATGGATGAGCAATGTGAAGCGAGTGTTAGAGACGCTTTATTAGCGAATGGCGGAGCGAATGCCGTCGCGAACTCCCCGCAGCAGCACAGTCGCGGAGAGCTAGCACATCCTCTGTTGCCTACATAGGACAAAGCACAAATGCAAACTAGTCTAGCCTAGCCTAGCCTAGTCTAGTCTAGAACCTGTAACCACGTGCTAAACCACGACGTAAGGTCACGTCTTTAGTGAAATTTCTAGCAATCTTCGGTTGTAATCGAGACTATACAAAACTGTTGACTTTTTTTAAAGTTTATTAACTGTGATGTATTACTTCTATTTAATAAGAGTTTTTTTTACTATAGACGCTTCTACAGTCTACTTTTTCACTCATTATATTTAAATGTTCATGACTTTAAAGCGACATTGGTAGTTTTATCTTAATATCTCTTCAAGTAACCAATGAAAATGCATATAAATGCCATCGTCGTTATTCAGCAATGAATTTAAAATAGACTGTTAGTGACATTTACTTTATCGTAAATAAAAAAATCATATGTAACCTTTTTCTTTTATTGAATTATCTTATTTCTTACATCACTTCTATAGTAATAATGACGTCGCGTTGTAGACAATCGATGTCATATGTCACTTAACATTATATTATCACTTAATATAAACTATGAAATTCTTGCCTAATTATCTTATTGATATCTGGTAGTGATTAGAAAGTAACGAGTAATGGTTAATATTTACAAATGTATTTAAAATATTCTTCTTATTCGCTGTTGACGAGGTATCTCGATCTCGATAGCTATGTTAATGCAATTCATTAGCATGTAATTTTCAGATGGATCGACTTAATCGTATGACTATTGTTACACGCAACAGATAACAAAAAGTATGTCAGATGTTATTTCATATATAGGTTCCACCTACGTTATTTATTTATGCCGTTAATATTACTTCATAAGTCGCAACGGTATAGTGTGATGCAGTCATGCGTGTGCAAGGATACGCGAATCGCAGTTACATAAGATCGGTTTGCGGATAAATTTGTAGTTGATGTTGCCTCATCTTCATCTTCGAGTACTAAGTAGCAATATTGTGATATTCTTGTTAGGTGTATAGCTTTATTTGTATCGATGTCGCTTACTTTAGTGTTAGTTCAACAGGTCGTGCAATAAAATTATATAACTATAGAATTTTAGTACAATATTAGGAATTGTAGTTATAGTAGTTGCCTAGATACTTTAGCCTAAGTAAATACATGATATATACTTAAAGTTTTAATAATGAAAGGAACTGTGTGATGTAGAACATTATCCTACGTGAAAAATATCAAGCTTCGTCAAATATTTACTTTTTATTTATTTATATTAGAATTATTCTTGATAATATAGATGTTTATTGTAATACTAAATCTTCTTAATGTTGAGTTAATTTTTCATCTATAACAATATACCTTCCTGTGATTGTGACTGTTAAGATATTATTTTTTACGTGTTCTAGCTCAAGCATTCGAAGGTTTACAACCTTTATGGCTATAATGCAAATAAATAAAGCAATACCTCTCATAATATTTGTTTTATTCAGGTCTCATATCAAGAGTCTGTTAAACTTATTAACACTAAAAGAAGTAGAGACAGTATTTACTCAATTGAAACCATTGATTAATTGTCAATGTATGACAATTAACGTACACTACAGTAAATACAGCAAGTCTGTAAATGTCCCACTGCTGGAGCCTCCGCTCTTTTTGAAGAAATGGAACTTAATCCACTAGGTTACAATGTAGGTTGGAAGATATAACAAATTTTCATCCGACACGACGCATTCACGATGTTTTCTTTCATCGTGAGATAAATTATAAACACCAATTGATGTAGATACTATATATTAAATATTATATAATATATTTATTAATAATATAATATATTTATATAATATATTTAATATGGTGTAAACTAATACGATTCTGTCAGTCAATTTAAGTATACCATGATACCGCATAATGTGACGACTGAGTTTTACAATAAATCAGTAGATGTATATGTGCGGTATTAGTACCTAAGACCAGTAGGTTAACATCAAACTAATGCAAAATAATTCCCCTTTGTGCCTGTTTTTCAGCTAGTGACTATATTGATATAGTAGCTCCTTTTGGTAACCAATGCTTATCAAAATCCCAATACAAACTTTAATTTATTTACAATTTATCTTAAACTAATGCGTAAAAAGTAGCCTTTTTTCATATCCCCTCATTTCGGGAATACTCCTCTCGCTGCCACAGCCAGTATCGGGATACTTGGCGTCGAGATTTCGAACGTGGTTCAGATCCGCGGTCAATTGGAAGCTAAAGCCAAATTTGGCTTCTAAAAAGCTTGGAATGCTTAACAAGGCGAGATAGTACTTCAATAATTTATTAAATATTACGTATTAAATATTCATATTTAATGATAATAATGATATCTATCTTTACTTGCGTGGTAAGTCCGTCTTGAGGCCGTCATGGTCCTGAAAAAGACGGCCTAGCGGGAACGGGAAAGGGCCGGGCTCGGCCCTCCGACGAAAAGATAGGCCCTAGGGCCGTGGATGCGTGGATGAGGTTGGGGCTTCGCGTGTTCTATTTCAGACGGCCTTGAATAGGACGGCAGTCGGGATGACCTCGCGCTGCCGTACGCACTAGCGAGGAGTGCGAGGGGAGGCGATATTACCTTTGCCCCCTGAGGAGAGCTCCGCCGAGCCACGAACGGAGCATAGCACAGTAGGGGCCGCGGATGCGTTAAACGATCCCGCAACCTCTCCGATCCGTGCCAAAGACGGCCATCGCAGTGGTTTTAGTGGGTAAGAATCCCACATAACCCGATTCCCCCCCATGGCACCAGGTTACTTTCCGAAGGTTTCTACTGCGTAAAAAAAAGTAGGTAGGTAGGTAGGATTCATGACATATTCTACCGCTAAGCGGTAATACTTAGTACTGTTGTGTTCCGGTCTAATAGGTTCGTGAGTGATTTCTTGTAGTATAGGGATATAATATCTTAGTTCGTAAGGTTAGTGGCGCATTGGCGATTTAAGGGATGGTTCATATTTTTTAACAATCTATAGGCAGTGGCAACTACTTACCATAAGGTGACTTACCTGCGAGTTTACCTACCGAATATAAAAATATAAAAAACCCCCTTTTTGAATTATAGTTCGTGAATACAAGTGAGCAACATTACACATTTAAATATTGCTTATGGAAGCACAAATAAATAATTCGTCTTTATATATTTTCCATTAATTTATTTTTAAAACAAAAACAAATGTTCCGAAACTCTAAACTACTCAAACATTTTCCGTTACATTAATTAAATTACTGTAACGAAAAATGTTTGAGAGTAAATGAAAACAAATTTGACGCACCTCGAATAATTTCAAGAAAACATAAGATGTAAAACTTCATACAATAATTGACTTCCGGTAACAGCGATAAGATAGAATACATTTATTTAAACTTTTATTCGAAAGTTGTAAGATTTAATTGTATTGTTTCAATTATAATTATATAACTTTCCAAAATGTGAAACTTAGTATAGACTGATTAGCAAAATTAATATGATTTATACTTTTTTATTTTATCCATTGGTTTAGTTGTAACAATTAAGTGTAGTTTAACCAACAATTAGTTAAGTTTAAACATATTCAAGCAAACACGATATCCACAATTATTATTATTACATCCTGTTGAGGTGATCTGGTGATTAAAGCAACGAAAAAAAAATTATTACCGCCAGTATTTACAAATTCGGAAAGCAATTTTTTCATTATATATACTTTTATATACAATATAAGAAAGCTAATTGCAAGAGATGCATACAAAACGCATACATGTAGAATTTATACTTGATAATTGACACAACAATTATCAAGTAGAAAATTTTACACCTGCAAAATATACAATGATATATTGGTACAAAAGTTACATAAAATCAATCGATTACTAGTGCTTGTTAAATAAATTTCTAAAAGTTGTCCGGCTTAAATCAGCACCTAAGAGAAATATCTGCCATTTTTACAAAGAATTGCAATTAAGTTGATAAATTAAATGTTTTAGCAGAAACTTTAATTGCTTTTTTTATTATGTCCTCACTATTCTTCCCTTGTATAAGATTATTTAAGTTATGTAGCTTTTTTAGGTTTAATTAAAGTAGTGAGAGGTTGAATAAATAAACTTTTATGATTTAAATGGACCTTAGACTATGAGCAAATGATTTCATAGAGATGTTTTTATATATTTACAACTCGGTACATAGCGTGATAATGCATAGCTCTAGGAATCTTTCTTAATTGTATTTTTTTAAAGATGATTTTTGTCATTTGGCTTGGAGAATATTTTTAAAATTAATTTTAGTACACATTTTTCTTTTTCAAACATATCACGTTTCTCTGTCATGAATATGGCTCAAAAACGCAGTCTTTGAACCGTCATTTAGGCCCTAAAATCGATTTATATTGATTTAAACTTTAATCCTTATTTAATATTGTAAGACTGTTTTATATACATTATATTTATTTACCATTGTTTTGTGTGTATTAATAATAATAAAAATATTAAATAGTAAAAAGAGAAATTCAAAAATATACACAACATTAGGTATAAAACTATTTTAAATTAAATAAACTTAAACACATTAACTCAAGACACTTAAGTATTATATGGTAGATGATTTATAGGGGTTAAATTTTTAAAAACCCTTCCTAGCTAGTGCTAGCCTACTATGAAATTCTATTTTTTTGAAAATATAATATATCCTATGTTACTCGGTAGCTTTCTAATGGTGAAAGAACTTTTAAGATCGGTCCAGCAGTTTTTGAGTTAAATCGTAACAAAAACAAATCTTTCCTCTTTATATTGTAATACTAGTGTTTTCCCCGCGGTTTCACCCGCGTAGTTGCCGTTCCCGTGGGAATATGGGGACAAAATGTAGCCTATGTTACTCCCTGATAATGTAGCTTTCCATTGGTGAAAGAATTTTTTAAATCGGCTTAGTGGTTTAGGCCTGAAAGCGTCACAAACAAACTTACTTTCGCATTTATAATATTAGTTAGGATTAGTATAGATTGCTTTTTTTGAGATTGACATTGAGATCAAGAGATTGGCTGCCTCGTTGGTCTAGTGGCTACTTGTAAGGCCACTGACTCGGTGGTCGTGAGTTCAATTCCCAGGTCGGGCCAGTAAAATGTTATTGAGATTTTCTGTCGAAAATTCTCAGTAGCTTCCAGTAGTATGGAAGTTGGAAGTGTGTACACTCACGTGCCTCGGAAAGCACGTAAAGCCGTTCACATCGGGTTATGAGGGTATGGGAGTAGAGAGTGCACCTGTGTTTGCGCACACATTTGTGCACTATAATAATTATGTCCTACGCAGTTGGCTAATCTCTCTTGAGATTAACCGCCGTGGCCGTAATCGGTCAGGAGGACCATTATTATAGACTAAGTGTTGAACAAGAGCTCTGGTATATATTAAGTAAGTCACTTCGTCGAAAAAGCCATAAATTTGTTTGAGGAACAAAAACAAGAACCCTCTTATGTAAGTCATTTCGCCGTAACGAGCATTTAAATTTTATTCAAAGGAACAAAATTAATGTTCTGAGAAATGTATGACACACACGATCTCTACACCATATGACACAAATACGTTCCTTACGATTTCTGGCAATTCTAATAACATTATTGTCTTACTATTTTAGAGAAAATATTAAAAATAATAACGCTGTTTTCTTTTTACTATAAAATTCTAAATGTTACAAGATAATTAAAAATTGTCTTAAAATTAAATTATTATTTACTCGGTGGTAGAGCTTTGTGCAAGCTCGTCTGGATAGGTACCACCCACTCGTCAGATATTCATACCGCAAAACAGCAGTACTTGGTATTGTTGTGCTCCGGTTTGAAGGGCGAATGAGCCAGTGAAATTACAGGGACATAAGGGACATAACATCTTAGCTCCCAAGGTTGGTGGCGCATTTGCGATTTAAGCGATGGTTAACATTCCTTACAATTCCAATGTCTATGGGTGTCGGTGACCACAGATAAACCTTACATCGTTCTCTAAATCGTAACCTCAAATCGTATAGTTTTGTGGAAATCCTACTTACAAAAGTCAGTAACGTTACCTATAATAATTTATAAAAAACAGACATTGTTTTAAGCAAATATAAATTAAGTTAATGGATCATAAATAGTTTATAAGCAAAGTGTTTAATGATAAGTAAAAACACTGCAAACTGCATATATCAACATAACCATCATAAATCGAATATGCTAGTTGTCTACGTTGCGAGTAAAAGAAAATTCTGTCTGCTTGTAACCGCAAAAATCAAGTTATTATGTTGGTTAATAAAAAACTACTTGATTGAGGAAGTAATATTAAGTTGATGCGACACGATTATACAATTCTATTAGTTTTTGTATTACATAAAATATTATTCTTTTATATTTTTTATTTTTCTTTTTTTATTGTAAATTTTATTGATTTAACGAGAAGTACAAGTTCGATATTACATATTTCACGTTTGTGTTAGGCTACGTAGGTATGAGGTTGATATGCTCCATGGGCCCGTAGTTTTGTTTCAACGGAACAAAGTTATTTGTGTGTTTACTTAATCCGTGTAGTCGTATTTTGTATTGGCTTAACGGAATAATCACTTCTTTCATCATCTGTTTCAGAGTTTATGCAGTAAGCTAATTATTTTCGACATTACGACGGACATATGACGCAGATTAAACTTGACAAGTTTAAATTTGTTTTTGCTATTATGAGTATGTTATTGTTGTATTTGATGATAATTACAAATTAGAGTATCAATGGTCCGAAACAATGAGGCACTTTCAAAATTTAACAACAAAATAAATATTTTTCCATTATATATTTTATTTTTGTCTTAAGCTCTTGAATGTCATGTATATTAAGTCTTCATAATCAGATTTACATTTTGATATAAAATAAAATCGGTTTATTGCAATAACGTCATTGATCTGAGTGTCGTCATAAGAGGTGTTGAACCTCTTCTGAGCACTATGATTCGCTTGACTTACTTAAATCTAAATTAAATTCTTGTGGAATAAAAACGTTTACGGCCATTCTCAAGGAAGACTAGCCACTTGTGCAGGACATGTATAAGCGCGCCAGTATAAATAAAATACTACCAACTAACAGACGCCGGACTGTTGCTAAAAACTTGTCAACAGCCCTACACACTTGGTTTAATCCCAGAACCTCGAAAAACGCTAAAAATATTTTATATTACACAATAGTATATATTAATACATTAGAATACTACTGTGTATTATAAAAAACAATTTATAATACATATCATTGCTTTCAACAATAAAATATGACTAATCAACATCAACATTTCTTAATAGTCAAATTATTCTAGCACAGATTCAGATTAGTTCAATGTTGAATTACACTCATTTAAATGGAATGCATGATTCACGTAACTTACAATTACAAACTAACTAAAAAATATATAAAAATATGAAATGTATATTTTTAATAATTAATTAACCAAAAAGAAAGAACTGTTTATTTTCATTAACGACAAGTCTTATTTTAATAATTGTTTCAATTTTGATAAGAAACAACACTAGCTGGTTGACCGAGTTTATCTCGGAACTAAGTAGTTCTTTGTTTTAACATTTACTTGGCAAAAAAAGTTATAAACGCATTAACATAATATTAGTCTGAAGTCGAAAAAAATTAAAACTTAGTATGAAACTGAAGTATAAAATTTTAAAAAGTTGTTGTATTTATAATTATGAATGCAATATTTAGATTTAAAATTTTCTATAATTTCGGATTCAGAGTCCTGGGCCTCAGAGTTCCATTTTGATTTTTATGTCTTTATGTTTGTGTAAAATATGACTAGTGAGCATCGTCTTTTCTTGATATTCAAATAAATCTTGTACGGATTTCATTATTTCAGTGTTGGACTTCACTTTAGACTCGTCAGTTTACGAAATAAATTACATGTATTAAGCTAGCGATCAGCCCCGGTTTTGCACAGGTGTACTTTGGTTTGTTTTCTAGGTAAATCTTTGTTTGCTAGAATACTTTTAATCACTTCTCCATGTCCTATCCAGCTTTTTATAGCTGTACTAATATTCTTCTTCTTTCTTTCCCATCAAAATAAGTTGCAAAAGCTGATACATGTCATGTCTATGTCTATGTCTATGTTTCTCTTTTTGACAATCTCCAAAAGTCGCCGCTTCTGGTTGACGCGTCGCAGAACTTCTACGTTCGAGATCTTCTGAGTCCAACTATTAGCCAACCTACGTCTATGTGCCCACATCTCGAAAGCTTCTATTCTTTTCTTGAGGTATTCCTTAATTGTCCACGCCTCGCATCCGTAAAGAAGTATGGGCCAGACGTGACAATGTAGTAATCGTATGCGCAGAGGGATCTTAAGTGCGATTGCAGAGTACTAATATTACAAATTAATGCGAAATGTAAATTTAAAAAATGGGAATAAAATGTGTTTGTTATGTCTTATTTAGGTAATTATGTAAGTTAGTAAGGTTTGTCAATTTCATTAAATTAGTAGATGTTGATAAATAATTATAAGTTTTATACCAACTATTATACCAACATGAAAGAATTGAGTTTTTCTTTCGAAAAACTCTCAGTGCTTTCCGGAGTGTGAAAATTTACATCGTTAACTTCACGAGCGCTTTCCGGTCGTACCATATTATCTGTCCCATAGGATTATAAGACTGAAAGAATAAAAGTTGCAACTATGTTGGCGCAAACATGTTTGTTTTTTCTTGTAATATCTTCGAAAGACATTATCATCTCCAAATTATAAAACGAAGGCCTACTTTGAATTAAGTGCCTTGCTATTTGAACATATTATGTCTGAACTTTTGCTAACGTGTTAGATTTGTCTTCCCATTATATAAGAGTAATACAGAGTATATCTCCTGTGATACATATATTTTTTATTTATAGCACGTAATAAAAGTTATTACTATTTATAATATGTTTCAAGATATATAAAATATTAAGTTTTTAATTATAAGTTTCACTATGCAAAATACCTTAAACAAAATTTCATAATTTCAACACTATTGGATAAGAAAATAAATGATACTTGAGTACGATGGACGCCACTCTACGGGGCAAACCAGTCAAAGTCAAGGCAAGTTATACTGTAATTCTACTTGGTGTTATGTAAATAGAAAGAAAATATTAACCGACCGAAATAGCTGTTGCCCTTTCTATGTACCATAGACAAGAAGACAAATAAAAGATTTTAATCTTTGAAAAACTATTTATATTGTTATTTTGTTGCAGCGAAAAATATTAGAAATGTTATTGAGCAATAGAATACACTAACTGCATGATGCAATTTCTCCATATATCATAATCATAAATATGACTGAATTACATAATGCCTACGTTTGTTGTAGGTAGCCTTAAGTATATTCGTTTTATTTTTATCCATAAAAATCTAAAATAGAATTAAACAAGATTAATAATTTTAAAGGCATTTTCGAATTTCAAACGAAGTCATGGTAAATAACACACACCATGTGTGTTATTTACCATTGACTCTGAATATGCATAAGCATTCTAATGGAATATTTATAATTATACTTATTTATTTTCTATAATATTTTAGTACTCTGAAAATAAAATTATTGAAAGTATGCGTAATATATCATAATCGAAGTACCATTCGTTGATAATAAAATCTAACATATAGAACGGTTAATATTGATGCTTATACTTTGTATTAGTATTATATTTATGGCAGTATATTATCATACTTTTTCAAAAGTGTTTAGTTCTAGGTTTTGAGCAACACATATACTATACTTTATTAATTGTACATCAAATCTTATTCATTAATCATTGCTTTACATATTTACATATTGCTTTAGTGAGCCATTTTAATGCAAATTATCAAATATTAAAATAGTAGATTAAAATATTTTTTAATTCTTATTAAAGTAATTTAAATGTTTCGTTTAAATCATTTATTTAAAAAGCTTCGACGTTTAACCCTATCATACGAAGAAGATTCAACACACTATTGATTTATCTCGGTACAATGTATGCCGGAAGTGACTTTCTAGAAAACCGGTAAAACGACACGGTTCAATTAATCGAATATGTTTTATTTGAATAATAGTGACTGATAACTTGAAAATGTTGATTTTACAGAGGAGTGAACATAATTGTTTATTTTGAAATAATTGAATATTCATTAATCAAAATATTTATTGCATAATAAAGAAATTGACATTAGATCTTTTATTTTGCTTAAACATTTTTCTAATCATTGTATGGTTAGCAGATACTGTGATACCAATGAAAATCTATCTTTTCTACATTTATTTCCATTTGTATGTGTCTGTCCGTCTTTTTGGCGTGGATATAGTTCCCAATTACTTATTTATCGAAGTTTACGATCATTGTTTAATAACTATGTTATAACCTATTTAAGAAGGAGCCCACGTCATTTACAATAGTATTTAAATAAGTGTTGGCAATTAAGTAACTTAAATATGGATACCGCCTTTCTATGTTGGTCTCTTCGTACAAAACTCGTGCTGCCGTTCTTTATAAGCGTTAAGTGATCTAATCAAACTTATCCCTTCTCTTTCTAACATTCAAATGTTAAAAATAAATATGGAGACTACTCATTTTCCACTTCCAGCTATGTGTTGGAAATTCAGTATATAAAGCTATAACGCTAATTTATAGGTCGAAGAACTTATTTAGTTCAGTTTTGTTTTTGCAGAAAACTTATTCTCTTTTCAAAGAGAACAAAATACTTTTATCGAATACAAAGAGGTATTTCTTCTTACAATAATAATAATTAAACGAGAGTCCTATTAAATTATCGCAAGAAATATTCAAATGTTGAACTAAATAACCTATGTTATGTTTCAAATTAATGCAGATACTGTAGTGTCTTATAACCTTTAAATATATTTTACGCATATGTATATTATTAAACATAAAATGTGTGACTACTACATATTCTCACTTTTAAAAAGACTTAGTTGCTGTCGTAGCCTTGACATTTTCTTCGTCTCAATTCTATCACTTACAATCGCCTTGTTTCTCCGATTATTTCGATTTTCTTATTTCCGTTTCTCAAAAGTAATTTTACCCTCAAAAGTATATTAATAAACCCTTAAAATAGCCTGCTAATATCAGAAATGTAATTAATCTTTTTCTGTTCTATTGCAAAGTTATAGTAAAACTAGTGGAATTGTATACATGATTTTTCTTTTTATTAAATGTAATACGTTAAAGTATAATTACATTTTTCTTTATTTATTTATAGTAGGTTATTATTCAGCGAGAACCTGGTATTCTTTTATGTGGTCATGATTTTTTATATTCTTGTAATAATTTTTAATTGTCATTTAATTAAATCTTTTTTTGATTTGTATATATTGCATATTTTAATTCTGTAGTAGTAATGTATTTACTCATTTAAAAAATATACATTAACAAGTTTGTGTTATTTATGCATACATTTTATGCTCTACCCAAATATTTTGATTTAAATTCTTTCACATAAGGTCGTTTGGTAAAAAATATGTACATATATAAATTTATACCCAATAAATACTTGGAGGCTTTTAATATGTTTGAATTTTATTTATCTATTTAAAGCTTAAAATATTGGCAAAAAGAGTATTCGTCTATAACATTTTATTATTAAAATATCCGTATGAATATCTTTTTACATGCATATCCAGTATAATAATAGCTAACAACATAATCTGGTTTAAGAATTTATTACTCAAAAAGATTACAATTCACTTTAAATTTGAAAAAACAATATTAACTTAAATTTATTATTTACAATATTCATAATGGTAGAGTATAATGACAAACTTTCGCGTATAAATACGAACAATAAAAGTTGACACAATTTTTTACGGTGAAATACATAATAATATCGAGCTAGATGAGATTCCAAACGTTATCTATAATTTTCTATAATTTGATATTAAGATATTAAACATTTTAATAGAGAATTTGTTCCTTAAAGCCGCTAATTACATTTTCATATTTGTACATACATATACATTCAATATAACGTAAAAGTAACAGTTCCTTAATGTCCCACTACTAGGCATAAGTCTCATCTCCTTTAAAGGTGAAGGTTTTAAGCTATTCCACTACAGGTTGGCGATACATGTGGCAGAATTTCACCCAGCAGACGCATTTTGTCTCAAGATGTATTTGGTCACAGATGAGCTCGAGGTAAAATATAAATACGAATTAAACACATGAAAATAATAATACTTGCCAGCGTTGTTCAAGGTATTTTCGGATAAAATCCACGCATCTACTCATAAAATACCAACAATTTAGATCGTTGTTTTCCATTTATAAATATAGTACAAGAAAAAACATGTTGGTGTCTCTACATGAAATGTTTTTTAAAAAGAATTTTTTTATATGTTTGTATAAGAACTAACAGGTTTCATGTGAAATATAATATTTTTCGTACAATCGTGCAAATCTCACTAGAACTAACCCATATCTTCATACCCTATAAAAATCTCGTAGGAGTCGCTTATCTTGTGAACAAATTTTATATAGTAATACGTACGAAATAATATTTAATTTATTATAATAATTGTCTATATCATATGTATCCCAGTTGGATTTGACAAAATGAAGGGCATTTAAATATTTTCTATGTAACATTTAATATACGTATGTTACTTGGCATATGTTTTGGGTGACTGGCATTTAAAAAAAACCTTTTCAACAACGACACAAGTTCAGGTGCTACAGTGTGCAGGTAGTTAACAATAACTTTCTCTAGAATTTTATGTAAAGAATCATAGATTTGTATCCAAAAGTGTTTTTTTTTTATGTTGGGCCACCTGAAGTTAAGTGGCGATGTAAGAAATGTTAATCATTCGTTGGTTCACATGACCAATGCACCACAAACCGTAGCAACGAAGATGTTATGTCCCTTGAGTCTATAAAAACTAACGCTTCAAACCAGAAAGCAACAATACTAAATAATGCTGGTTAACGGTAGAATATCTGGTAGTAATAATAATTAGTCACAATTTTATTTAAAAAAGTCGATTACCTAAGTAAGGTCCTCCAGACCGATTTCGGCCACGGCGGCCAATCTCAAGAGAGACTAGCCAACTGCGCAGGAGATATAATAGCGCACAAGTGTGTGCGCAAACACAGGTGCACTCTCATTTCCTTAGCTCTCATAATCCGACACGACCGGAAAGAGTTCAGGCGCAGGACTAACGGCTTAGTGCTTTCCGAGGCACCTACCTACACAAATAATTTATAAAGACAAAATGTGTAATCAATGTAATTTGTAACCATTGTAATTTAGCTAAATAAATTCTTTTTTAACCTTAATTCAAGATCAATCCATTAGGATCTCCCTGTACAGTAAATGTTAAATAAATTAAATTTCGGCAGGCAGCTTTTGCATATTTATATAAAGCTGTTTTTTTTAGCTTTTCATGACGTCTCTATTGAGACTAACAAATAGAAATTATTTCAAAGATAATTAAAACTTAAAAACAAGACTAACAAAAATAAATTATTTCAAAGATAATTAAAACTTAAAAACAATGTCAATAAAAACAAAAAAAAAGCATTCGACAATTTATGAAAGCCCGATAGAATATAACCTTATGGATATTATTATTGGAATTTACTGTTCATAAAGTAAATCATTAAATTAGTTCGATTCATACTTCCGCATTATTAAACAAGTACGCTACAAGTAGTCTTGATGTAAGAATATAAATAGGAACTTACGATGAATAAAATGCTTATATTTAAGCGCATTACTACTCTACCAATACATTTATTCCTTAATATGATTATCCGTATAATATGATTTCAATATTGTTTTGATAGACAATTGCTTTAATTGTTAGGTCTAATGAATGTATGTATAAAATTTAAATAATTCACATTTATTTACAAGGAAATGGGATAATAGTTATGTATTATTATTATTATTTTAAAGGTTTAATAATAACGATATTGAATATATTAGTCCGTCTTGGTATCAATACTAGTAGTAGTAGTAGTAGTAGTAAGTAGTAGTAGTAGTAGTAAGTAGTAGTATAGTAGAGTTGAAGAATGCACCTGGAGATGCAGGTGATTCACAGCTGATGAGTGCAAAGGGTGTTGGCAGAAGTGTAAAGCGCTGTGGGCGAGAGGGGCGGGCGGGGCGCAGATTGAGGCCACTATTTAATCGCACCGCGGCCGCGCAACGACCTGTTGTGATCCCGTCATGGCGCGCTACGCCCGTGTCGCTACTCTGGTCGCGTGTCTCTTGTTCGCCTGCGGTGAGTCCTAACCTTTATCTTACGCCTCCAGATGCCGTCTATTTCGCGACGTCATAGGTTACGCGACGTCACATCCGCACATCTGAGAGTAAATAATGGATGCGTCAATTTCCAGTGCTGCTTAAAGTGAACAGTGAAGTTGCACGAACTGACCGTCGCGAGATAGACCGTGTCTCTACAAAGTTTCCAAATGAATGCAGTCAGAACGTGATCTCCTTGCATCAAATGACTTAAGAATGTAATAAGCAGGCTGCAAGCCTTTCAAGGACAATTTTAAAAGATACAACTATCGAACTCGTAATAAGTATGCCGGTATAGTGCACGTAGTTTAAAAAATATTAATCAAAATAAGTGTCTCAGTAAAAACAAATTTTCTATAATTTCGTAGTAAGTTAACAGCAGGGTTGTCCTCTACAGCTGGCTGTAATGAAGCTAGTTCTCACTCGAAATTTTAGTGGAGTGTATTCAATGAGTAAAATTCGTTTGACTTAAAGTCTTAGTACAAAACCATATTTCGTTAAATACATATTATTAGGACTTACTGCGACTGCGCATTGTGGTTGCGGAGAACTTTCACATTTGGTCCGTGTTGCGTTGCGGCTGCGCCGCTGACGTCACTCCAGAGCCGCGTCGTAATCGCGTAGCAGTGCGAGGCGATCGAACTGCTTTCCTGATAAAATCATAGAAAACAAATAAGCAATAAGCATTTTTTACGCGAATATTATTTCTTCGGACTTTTTCGTTACCATATACAAGATTTTTATTTCAAATCAATAATTGGTCAAAATAAACGGACGGATAAAATTACATAACTACTAATCAATCATTCATCATCATAAAGAGAGAAGTGGTTTTAATGATTTTTGTCTTTTATTAACTTATAAAATTATAGTGTACTAGCTGTGCCCCGCGGTTTATTAATACATACCGTACGTATAATTAATACAAATAAAAATAAGCTTTCCTCGATAAAAGAACGATACAACACAAAAAGATTTTTTATATTCGAACCAGTAGTTCTAAACTAACTCTTCAGCTTATGTATTAGTATAGATGTCAATTTTAATTTTCAACCAAATACATATTTTAGGCCAGTTATACATTATATGTACCAACTTAACGTTTTAAAAAGCTGTAATATTGTTGTTTTTGGTCAAGGTCATTAATACCTCATTTATTAGGCAGCCTTAAAATCGCCTTTCAATTTTTTTAATTAACTCACTTATTTAAGTAGGTACTTAATGGTCACGTGACTGTGTGAGAACAACACGCACGAGATAAATTATCATAAAATAGGAAGTAATATAAATTTTTAACTTTCCTTCTAACTTTTTTTAACTAAGAGTGATTTAATTAACAATGAACTACAATATAATATAAATGAATTAGATCCATTAGAGTGCCCTATATTTTATCGAGTACATTATAAACTAATATCTCTAGTTGCATAACAATCTTTCTAATTCATGGTCTTTCAAGGCTCAATCAACAATGTATGTATGTAACAAAACAAACTACCCTTTTCAAAAACTATTGCGTTTAGACACGTTACTCATAGGGTTTTATATGTTATAAAACCCTATGAGTAACGTGTATCGCGATTGACTACTTTATTTGAACATTCATTTTAATAACTTATCGATTTATACTTGTAACAGATTATCTAAAACTTACAAAACGATTTTATAACTAGTTGCGTAGTTAAGGTCAAATATTTGGCACAAATCAAGTCGTACTATTTGCATCTAAATTGCTCGTAAATCCTTATTATGCGACACGACGCTTTATTGGTGAATTTGTTAATTTCTCTAAAACTAATTTTATATTATCTCAGGATATCAAGGAAGGAATTAAATATTATGATTACCATATTATTAAAAAAAATTAAAATCATCGATATTTTTGTAATCAACCTCTAATGTATATTGAAATGAAATGAAATTTTAGTTCAATTATTAAAATATCATCTAATTATCGATTGAATTGAATCGTAATTAAAATAAATAAGTAAATTACTTTACTTAAAACAATTTATTCTGTAACTTTATAATCTTTATATTATAGGTATATACCTATTTGTATATCAGTAGTGCTTTCTAGGAGATCGTTTTTCTAAAATTTTTGTTTTAAAGTTTGTTCAAAGGTTATGATGTAGTTATTGAGTAATTTTTAACCAATTAAATTTGTGATACATGTCTGGATCGATTCTTAAGTCACTTTTTTTGTACAGCAGACGATGTGTAATTACGAACCGTATAACCATTAAGTTGGTTGATGTCAAAAGGTTAAACTCGTCATATTTTATTCCAAACAGCTCATCCATTACGTGATGTTATTCAGAGATAATAAATGTCAATCCTAAAGTAGACAGGGGCATAAAAGTTCAGTGTGCATTGAAACTCGGTCCTTCATTTATAGTAATACATAATATTATATGTTATATCTTTTTATTATTAGAATACAGATACTTATTATAACATTTTTAAAGAAACTTTAATCGAATATACTAGAAGAATCTCCAACCTATTTATAAGTAAATTTTATCAATCGATTTATAATTTTACAAAAATTTTACATAGTAAATTATTACTTTACCTTTTGTTTATTTAAAGCATTTGTTTTTTTAATATTACGTTTGATATATAGTATCAAATTATCGATCGCCAAAATTTCGAATTAATCGTATATAAATGAGTTCAAATCAATTACGTTGTAAATACTGTTTACACGCAAGCATAAACATTCGGCTATTTATGATTATTTATATATTTTATTAATCTGTTAGAAATCAAACAAAAAGTTAATTGCATTTACTTATATATTTAATATACCATTGCATCTAAAAATAATAGTGAAAAAATCCCATTATTTTATATTATTATCATAATTATTGACATTATCATTTATTGCTGATACGTAAACAATATAACAGTTAAACTACAGTTTATATTTATATACGTGTAGAAAAAAGACTTAAATTACAAATTTAGTATGTGCGATGATATACATAACTCTTTATAACGTAGTTACCAAACTATAACGCAAACAAGTCGTGGGAGCCATTTAATTTAAAAAAAAAAACATTGGATTTGAAAACATCGTGGGAAGGTATTGCGCTCACGTCTAGATTCAGCATGGTGTCACGTATCATCGAATATCTCGAACATTATTACGTTTCTCACGATTTTACTTCAAAGTGTACTATTCTTTCATTAGATGAAACTTTAATAAATTATACGTATGTCCGTCGTAAGCCAGTTATAGAAAGCAATTTATGTTAATCTTTGAAATGTTTATTCCAAAATAAATATTCTTCATGAGCTACATACATATTTTTTTAGTTTACCTCTAAATATGTAACACAAACTCTTACAACACGGTCGGTCGAAACACTTATGAAATAACAAGTTGATCATAAATAAATAGTGAAAGTATTGTAAAAATGCAACATGTTTCAGGCGTTTCAAAATGCTAATCTTTTCATTATTAACAAATACTGATGCAAATTTGAAAATAAAAAATAAAATTAATGTTAATAGTAAGTATTATTTAATTAGACAATATTCACAGTCATAACCGTAAAGTCATTATATACATACTGATTCATCACTATACCGTTATTCATGTCATAATTGGACAGAAGGGAACCAACAGTAGAAAAGCCTTAAGGTAACATTCCATATTTATTAGTGATCGGTATGCAAGCGGCGCGTTGGGCCGACGCCCGCGCCATCGCTTTTGCCGCCGCATAACTGTGCATTTATACATCAACCTAGACACTGGAATAGGGTAATAAACATTAAATAATAAATCTATTTACTAACGTAAATCCGACAACAAGACGGCCCAACAAATTGTAATCAACTCAATCAAGTGATTAAATTACGTAAAGAAGATAATATATTTTTTTAA
This sequence comes from Nymphalis c-album, assembly GCA_963151315.1. Classification (NCBI taxonomy): domain Eukaryota; kingdom Metazoa; phylum Arthropoda; class Insecta; order Lepidoptera; family Nymphalidae; genus Nymphalis; species Nymphalis c-album. Next base: position 8,056,319 of record OY720590.1, on the reverse strand, counting down.
ATATATTAAACTAAGATAAATTTCTAACTTTTAAGTTGTATTAAATGTATTAAATTTCGAAAAATATTATATTCAATTCAATAGGTTATACCCAAGTCATAATATATTCATATAAAAGCTATCGATCGTTGCCGTATTAAAGACTTCGACGCGCTCTAGGTACTCACGCAAAGCAATATAAATATTATTTGACATATGGCTTATAATGACGGGAGCCTACTTAAGGGTATATAAGTTGCAAGATCTACTACACGTAGTCTATAGCTGCCCAAACACGTGGTAGATCCGGGTCAAAGAGGACAAGTTCTCATTTATCGTTCCGGTGACAACTATTTTTTATTGCGTCATCTTTTATTCATATCTTACTGCTATCGAAAATAGAATAAGTATTTGTCAGCAACTAAATTAACTAAAAATTACGATTTTTTTATATTTAGAGGCAATTGTTTAATTTTTGTTTAAATAATAAAACACTACAATCTAATTAAGCTGTATATTATTTGACATTCTAGCGAATGTAATGATTGAGAAATCTATTATATGAAAACTTTAATATATTCTAGAGCAACAGTCGCCAATGATAACGGGGTTGTATTATTTCCTGTTTACATTCACAAGGTTGGTGTCTTTAATATCTTAAATGTTGCACATGAATTATTGATTGCTAACAGCAAGTACCTAATCCGATATTTTTATTCAATAAATCATTCCCTTATTTCATTCTTATTTATTTCGGAGAGACTGATTTAAGAAAAGGAAGTAAATATGTATTTATTTTCATCTGATAGGTTAAGTTTTGCAACATCACAAAATTAGAGTAGGACAAATAAACGAACAATGGCATATAGTTAATACGGTCGCGGGGCATAGTTGCACGCTCGCGCGGTTCGCACCCACTTTATTACTTCTCGTAAGCATTCTATTAGATAATATTGCGAGAGTTTAGTTTCCTTGAGTTACGTTGGCATATTACGCAGACGCACACATATATACACAAACATAAACTATCTAAATTAAAACTTTATTTTTAGCTAAGTGCGTCGAGATAATCATTGGCAAACAACGATAAATATTAAATGACAATATAATTTTCATTTATCGTCGCAAAACTATAATTGCATTTGTACGCACTTAATTCTTTAAACATATAAGGCAAAATATTACTGATTTCCTGATCAATGCTTAGCGGTCAAGTAAATCAACTATTCCGTGACCTTTTCGAATTATAATAATTTCATCAGATCTGCCATACAAAGCTTCAAATACCATGCATAATATAACAATTTGTATATTCAGAAGAACTTAGAAAGAGTCGTCCTTGTCGCTTGCTTAAGCGCTGACATTTTGAGCAAGTCAAATGTCTCGTGCGCTCACTTCACCTTTGACATTTGTGTACATCTTCAAGTGACATTTTACCTCTTATATAAAAACCACAAAGTATTAATTAATTGCTTATTTGAATATTGTGATACAACAGTAAAAAGTAACGGCTCGTCGTTCATTTACTTCCGAGTTTTGTGTGAGCTTTTTCTATCTAAGGACGATTGAGGGACATCATAAAATTATATAACTAATTCATTCGTTTTAGATATTCGGTATTAATAAATTTATTTTGCAGGTGTCGCTGATGGGCACCGCTATCGGCGGCAATCGGATGACTCTAAGAAAGACGACAGCCTGGAACTAGAGCTATGCAAGGACAAGGACGCTGGCGAATGGTTCCGGCTGGTAGCCGGCGATGGCGACAACTGTCGTGACGTCATTCAGTGTACCGCCTCGGTCAGTGCAATAGGCGATTACTACTTTTACACGCATACCCTTTCTTGTACCAACAGCCGTATATGTTTCAATGCCAAATACAATGTTTCGTCTTTGATACAAACACCATTTAAAAATTATATTTAAATACTCGTTCTTGCCCTGTCTATGTACATAGACTATAGTCTACAAGTTGGAATTGATACGATATAAATATGTATATCGTGCCTTACCGACCTTGTTTATATTTAAATTAGTCGGTTCTGGTCATCGATAGACTTAAATACCTATCAGATGGAATTCCACAATCTGTCATGTACATCTATAATTCGCGAAATCTAAATGCCTTAATTAGCAGTAATTTTAAGTATGGCTGAATGAATATTTTAATTTACTTATGATAATGAAACAAATTTTACGTCATAGATTAACATATATGTACATATATACGATACCTTATGTTTATAATTTATTTAAATTTTAAAATATTTTTATATTATAATAAGCTTAAAGATAAAAACCTCTATGTAACAAACAATTTTCCTCATACTAATAGGGTATACAAGCCATCCGATGCCCGGCCGGTCTATTCTTTGATATTGAAAAACAAACATGTGACTGGAAAGATGCTGTGAAGAACTGTAAACTAAAGAACAAAGAACGTAAAGTAAAGCCTCTTCTCTACACCGAAGAGCCTCTCTGCCAGGATGGTTTCTTGGCTTGCGGAGATGCCGTCTGCATTGAACGAGGGTTATTCTGTAACGGAGAAAAAGACTGTGCCGATGGATCCGACGAGAACTCGTGTGGTAAGTTAAATAACTCACTAGTAGGCCTTAATTTTGTTGTTAGGTGATTAAGGATCTAATCTTAAAGTAAAACACATCGCTGAACTTGACTACTATAAATAAAAACTGGATTGTGAGACGTGACGAACGACTTGCCTGAAATGCCAATCACTTGGCCTAAAAAAACATCTCAATGCTATGTCGCAACGCGCCTTAACCAAATGGGGTGTTTATTTTATTTACATTTTGTTGAATATGTTAACATTTAGTTTCGTATTATGCAACGTTTTCTACGAAGATAAATGAAATAGCCTAGTTTTATGCCGAATTGTCAGAATTGGAAAGTTCAATGTTGTTTAATGAAACAGTTTTCTGACCTCAGATGTCGCTAGTCGGTATGCATTCTAAGAACCAAAGTTTGATTTATTGCATTTGAAATGGTTTGAAAACAGAATGAACTTCATTGTGAGCATATTTAGTTCCGATGTATGCTGAAAAATCAATATTTAACTTAAGCATTGTTTATATATAGATTGACTTTTTCATACAAAAAAACAAATATTACAAGCGATCCAACGAAGCAAAGTAAAGTTTGGTAATCGCTTAATTTTTTGCATATTTCAATATGAATTAATTTAGTTACACAATTTTCACGTTATACTAGTTTCTGTTATGTGAATTTATTGCTATATATCACGACCACCATGTTTTGTATCGAAAAGTGAAATCAAAATTGATGTTGACTGTCCCGAGCGGTATAACGAAGCGAAAGTACCCATACAGGTTCCGGAAGCCACGTGTCTCTAATAACTTCAGATATGCACACATGTTGTTAATTATTGATAGCTTTTTTATCTTAATATTTTTTTTCCCAAATCATACGAGTAGCAGAGAACTTACAAATTATGAAATACACTAATTTATAGAAGTTTTAAATTAGGTATATTCTCATTTTCTTTTAGATATTGACAACGACCCGAACAGGGCTCCACCATGTGACACTTCACAGTGTGTGTTACCCGATTGCTTCTGCTCTGAAGATGGAACAGTCATCCCTGGCGATTTACCTGCAAGAGACGTTCCTCAAATGATCACCATAACTTTTGACGACGCTATCAACAATAACAACATCGAATTATACAAAGAAATATTCAATGGAAAACGTAAAAACCCAAACGGTTGTGACATCAAGGCCACATTCTTTGTTTCACACAAATACACGAACTACTCAGCCGTGCACGAAACTCACAGAAAGGGACATGAAATTGCCGTACACTCGATCACGTAAGTACATTAAACATTTAAGGAATGTAATTGCTTCATATATTGAACTTATTTTAAGTATAGGTTGGCGGGCGATATGGGTCACCTGATGGTAAGTGGCCATAAACACTGGCATTGTAAGAAATGTTAACCATCGCTTACATCGCCAATGCACCATCAACTTTAGGAACTAAGATATTATGTCCCTCATACACTGGCACAGAACATAACAGTGCCAAGTACTGCTGTTTTGCGGTAGATTATCTGATGAGTGGGTGGTGCCCACGCATAGGGTACCCTGGGTAGGTACCCAGACGAGCTTGCACAAGAAAATTAATAATAATTATTTTGAATTTATTTCATTCCATTTTTCAATGCAGGCATAATGACGATGAAAGATTTTGGAGCAATGCTACTGTTGACGACTGGGGCAAGGAAATGGCTGGAATGAGGGTAATTATAGAAAAATTCGCAAATGTCACTGACAACAGTGTTGTAGGCGTCCGTGCACCTTATCTGCGCGTCGGTGGCAATAACCAATTCACAATGATGGAAGAACAAGCTTTTCTGTACGACAGTACTATCACAGCACCCCTTTCAAACCCTCCTCTATGGCCGTACACCATGTACTTCCGCATGCCTCATCGTTGCCATGGTAATTTACAAAGCTGTCCAACAAGGAGTCACGCAGTTTGGGAAATGGTGATGAACGAACTCGACCGCCGTGAAGATCCCACTAACGACGAATACTTACCAGGATGTGCCATGGTTGACTCTTGTTCAAATATTCTCACCGGTGACCAGTTTTACAATTTCTTAAACCATAACTTTGATCGTCATTATGATCAAAACAGAGCCCCACTTGGTCTTTACTTCCACGCTGCCTGGTTGAAAAATAATCCCGAGTTCTTAGAAGCATTTTTATACTGGATCGATGAAATTCTTCAAACTCACAATGATGTATATTTTGTGACAATGACACAAGTAATCCAATGGATTCAAAATCCTCGTACCGTCACAGAGGCCAAGAACTTTGAGCCATGGAGAGAAAAGTGTGCCGTAGAAGGTAATCCTGCCTGTTGGGTACCTCATTCATGTAAACTCATATCCAAGGAAGTTCCCGGAGAAACCATCAATTTACAGACCTGCGTCAGGTGCCCAGTCAATTACCCCTGGCTCAATGACCCAACAGGCGACGGTCATTATTAAATGAGATCTCGCGCCTCGCGTGGTGCAAATTAGTTATATAATAAAATAAATTGCAATTTTTAATTGCTAGGACATTATATTCGGGTTTAAATAAAATAAATGACAACTCAACAGTGTTGACTTATTCGATGAATATGTGTCCGTGTAATAAAATGTACTGGGTCATAATCCCGTCAGTAGTCTAAGTACCTACCTAACTGTATGTAATATAGATTCACATGATATTTAATAGGTCTGTTTTAATACTTTATGTGATTTTTCTACTGTAAGTCTGTTGGATAAAATTATAAATACAAAATATAAAAAATTAACCCTGTTTTTTTTTCTTTACTCAAATATAAATAATCCCTCGTGCACTTATTAATCAATTTTTAAATATATGATATAAACAACAAACATTTCATTTCATTGAAATTGAGGCGGATATGTATGCCGTTATTTAAGAATAAATAAAATAATAACCGCAGGTAAATCAGTTTCTCGGTAATTGTATATTAGAGCCATCCATTCACTTTATTTTATAGTGAGACATTAGTTATATATTGTAACATTAATTCAATATACTAGTCAAAAAAATACATAATTATACATAAATCTGATGAGAAATAGACGTGAGACAGCAATACTTGCCGTAAGCTTAAAGTATTTGAAATAAAAAAAAATTCACCGTCATGACAAGCAAATAATGAGAATAATTGTATACAAAGCTTAGTCATTATTATTCATTCTTCGTTCACGTAACCTGATTGAAATGCCAAGTTTGTGATGCAGAAAATAAAATTGTAATGAATAGATATTATATATATAATAACGCACATAAGTATTATCCATTGTTTTCAACAAACATATAGAAAAAACATTATGTTGCTTAAAAAAAAGCGTATGTGTTTGTACAAGAAAGAAGATTGATTGATGATTTGATATTGACAAACGTTATTTTGATATTAAGCAAGACCAAAAGACCAGACCAGAAGAATAAAATTAAATATTATATAATATACTTTATATTACATAAAGAATAAGGAAAACAGGGTTGTAGATAATGTCGTATCAGCCATATGTAAGATACGCCCCCCCTAGGTACAGGGGCCTCCAACCTGAGTAAACCGAAATTCGTAAAATGTTACCCAAAATCTCGCTGCAACTGAAAAATATACATGTAAAAAAATCGGGAAAAAAATAAAATACACATTTGAAAAATAAATCTGTATATGTAATTTAACTCGTTGACTCGTTAAATCTAACATCTATCCATCCATCCATCCATAAAATTATTCTATCCTCCATCCATTCCCCCATTAAATTTTAATACAGGGCCAATTACGGACAAGCTACGCCACTGAAGTAAAAGTAAAATACTAAATCTATACTAATTGAATTTACAGTTAAATTCAAACAAATTAACAGTATTACAATAAAAATAAAATGATTGACTGTTTTTACAATATTAACAATGATTTATTTAAAACTTTAAAGCTATAAATGATTTTAAAAATACTTTAACATAAAAAAGAAACCGTCCTTCACCTTTTTGTATGTCAGCGATATCAGCTTTACAAGCAACACAAAAAATGTATGCATCGACTTTTTAATACCAAGTTGATCGATGCTTTGTTAGTGTATGAACTTGATGAGACCATTAAAATAGAGATATATGTTAAATAATAATTATATTGATTTATCACTGATAAGGTTATTTCATACAAAATCACTGTAGGTATGTTGTTAGTGTTTTAATTAGACAACAATTATCAATTGGTTGCGGAAATATGTTCCGCTATCTATGTAGTATGGCCATGTTTGTGATAAATAATTTACACTTCCGTATATATGTTGATAATTTCATCCGGATTGACAATATTTTATTTAATTAATATAGCAATTATAAATAAAGTGCAAATTACTATAAATCAATCAACAAAAAAATGTTTATATGTTACATACATATATATCATTGTATAGATTAAAATATTTCGAATTCGCCATTGTTTAATGCATCAAAGTAGATGTACGCAATCTTAAATCAAGACAATAGATGAGGTGTGCCACCAACACACCGCCTTCCCTGAGCTGACACATTGGCCTCGGTGGGTGGTTCGTTGCACATCATCACCTTCAAAGCGGCCGTCTGCATATTGTATATCGTCATCACAACAAACTTTCCATTTGATTTTGCAATGCTTGGTGTAAATGGACCAAAATAAGGACAATGAAAATCAATACTACTATTGTTAGCGCCATCAAAATAAATAGAGAGTCGACACTTCGTATATAATTGATATAAGCAAGCATAGTCATGAAGAGAAGCGCAAAACAGCCTGCGATAGTGAAAGCAGTGAAAGTCATCAGGTGAAGTGCGCCGCCGTAGCATTCTTTATTTGTATTCCTGTATTTCTTAAAATAACGCTCTTATGTAATGATACGCTAAGCGCTGGAAAAGGATTATGAAAAAAATATAAACATATATTTTTGACATTAATTAAATTAAAAGTGAAAATGTACACCGATTTCATAATTAACATTAGCTGAGCAATTATTTGCATAAATTATTATTGACTTAAAATAACATCTTAATTCAGAACTCAAATCAACTCGGTAACTTTACAAGGTCAACTTTTTTATATTTTGTCCTTATATGTTTTCCTCATTGGTTAAATTTGCAAAACAAAATCAGACGAAAGAATGACTTAAGCCTCTTCCAAGAACTTCTGTGAATTCTATATGATATAGGCTATATCCACCTTCAATAATTACATTATCTTTGTTAACTAAAGATAAAAAGGTTAAGTCATTCAAACATTCTTAATTGATTTTAAGCCTACATACACCATCATATTTCTACATACGCATGTGTATACTTATACTCAATTATATTAAAAAAAAATACTGATTTTTCTTCAGTGAATATAGTTGTCGACCTTATTAATGTAGTTAGAATTGCTTAGATATATACAAACCACAATTATTCTCTGTTAATAGATATACATAGGTGTGCATGCATTGTCGCAAGTGAAAGGAAATATCTTGAAGGATCCTTGACTCTTGCGCGCCTACTTGCCGCCGCGCTGCGCGTCGCCCGTACCTTAACTTTTGACGTACTAGTATTCTGCGCATCTCATTCTGTTTTAGTCAATAGAAATTCGTAGTTTTTGTGTAATTGACTAATTATTTAGTTTGAGAAAATTAGTTTCTTACCGGTCCCTCTCAGTTCAATCTACATTCCAAACTGTTGGTAGTTTTACATTCATTATTATTCTGTAATATGATGTGTCAAAAGTACCTACTTATAAGGCCCACTTGATGAAGTGGGCCATGGGATTTTTACTGTCGTTAAAAGTAACAAGGTATTATTATAAATAAAACGTTCAACAATATTTTTATAGCTATTCAAGCATTGGGTACATTTATATCCATTTACAGAAGAATTTAAAAAACCGTTCTCTTTATTTTTGACGCAGTAATTAACAATAGGCATAAAAAAGCCGAAATACAAAAGTTGTGCACATCTCATTAACGCTTAAACTTAAATTTCAGTAACATATATCTAGGTCGGTTCGGTATACGTACTATCAATTGCATTAGTTTTTAAAATTTGTATTATACATAAATGTAAATGTGTTTGTCAATAGCTCACAAATCATTTATTTTAGCCTTGTCTAATTGTAATTCATTTCCAGCCATGTTAATAATTCAAATATTTTAAAATGTACATTAAAAAGGCAGATGTTAAAGGATTTTCGTCAGAAACAAAGTTCGTAGCCGCGGGTTTTGTTAGCTTAATATTATAATTTGTCGATCCGACTGAGGACATTTCTTCTCTGCATAGGTTTTAATTCTGATTGTTTTGATATATTTCCGCACACTCAAACAGGAAACAGTTACCTCAAAAGTAACATGTAAAAAATCCTCTTTATTTTAATTAATTTAAATGTATGCGATAAAGCTTGCTAACCTTTATCAATCATTTTATAAAGACTTTATTCATGTATTTATGCTTCTTTTTATCCGATGTTTATACATAAGCTTAGTTACTTCGTATTCTCAAACTTGTATATCAATTGAAAATTATCAAATTCCGATCATTACCTCTTTTCTATGATGTGCTATTTGTTGCATAATATTTTCAAAGCTATCGTTTAAGCTATCGATTGGATGTTTCTTAGTAATATGCATTTGTTACGTGCATATATGACCCGGATACTTGGCACACATTTGTCTCGTAGGTATAAATATTTTTATAAATATCTGGTATTATATACCGCTAATGAGGCGTAAAGGCTAGTTTATACATTTTTCTCGTGCCATATTTGATGTTCACTTGACCTTTTCTACCAGTAGGCACCTAATTATAAATTTTATTATATGCCACTAGTTTCGATATCATTATAATTCTTATATTAGCATTAAGTATTATAATGACGGCTAGTATTAATTATGCAAAGAATAGTTCAAAGTTTTTTTCATTAATATTTATATAAATTAATTTTATTAGATAACCTGCCTGCTTTGAACTTGTCAGTATTTATTAATGTCACAAAAAATAATATATACCTATGTTCCAATATATGTGTTATATACATACATATCTAACTACTATATTATATATTTAATATTAATTATAAAATGAATAATACTCAAATTTATGTTATGTATGTAACCTGTATAACAAATTAAGCCACTTTAAAAAGGTAACTCTTAAGCTTTTGTTGATTAAGCCGGAGCTACACGATATTGTAGCATAAACTTATATCCACCAGAAAAATGGAAATATTAAAACAATTTTTAATAACTACTCAAATACGGTACCTCATACTATTTGTAGCTTTCTAGACGGTCCAATATCTGTCTTATAAGGTGGAATCAAAATACAGGTCAGGCCTAAAAAAAATTTTTTCAAGATAGTTTCAATAGCAACGCAGATTAAGACTCAGCCGGGTGCTACAGCGGGTGTGTACCATGGAAAAGTCAATATTCTGACATCTGTAAGAGAGAGAGTGAACAGAAACTTGTCCACTGTTATTGCCCAGTCCTCAGTTAAGAATGGCTGCCATAGCCCGACTCCTTCAGGTCGGTCAAACCAATGTAAAATTGAATGTTCAATTGAAGTAAAATAAAACTTAGCCAAATAAAATACTACTACCGATGTAAAGTTGTAGTTTTAGTTTCTACAAAAATATTGTAATAAATTTGGCATTTATAACCACATTAACACACGCAATCCATATAGTTTCACTACTTCTTCTAAATCAATAAATAATAAATTACCTAGCAGTATAAGACAGATTTCTATTTGAAAGGTATGCCTGACACGAATGCAACTTACAATTTCACGAAATTTGCAACTTTCAGTAGACGTGTATTCAATACGATAATCAAATGAATGTACATTCATACTGTTAATTCAATTTATTCAAACGCGAAGTTATATTTTTACTCATAGTAGCAATCTTTATAAATAGTTTTAAATGTTTCGAATTATTTATATGTATAACTTACATAACCTTTTTTTTAATTTGTCATATGTCTTAGAAATATTCATTTATATACCAATAATATTACTAAAAGTATCCGATACACTGAGGTATATAAAATGTCATTAAATTAGATATATTATACATGTTGGAAGGTCAGGTCACGAGGTGCGCGTTGCTTACATTATCAAGCGACAACATGTCGACTTCGGCGCGTCCGCGGTCGGTGCCACGCAGCGCGGTCGCGCTGTTCCATCGTGTCCATAGCCAGCCCCTCCGCCTTGTCTTCTCTGGGCCTCAGTACATGTATGTTACATAACCCGAGACACCCGGATATTGCCGCAAGGCCACGAATCTTCTCGCAAATATTTAGCTGCACTTATCTCATGACTTGGATTGATTAATAATGTCCTTAAGAAATAAAGGAAAAATATTTAATATTTTGGGAAAGTATATATGTTTTATTAAATGTATTAACAATGTCAGAGTTTATTTCATTTCATTAATATCCAACCTTAGATATAGACATGGCAATCTTTAGACCTTCATTGAAATAGACTAATTATTTCATTATAAATTATAATTTCTGTATGAATTCTGAGCATGACTACATATTGATTAAATGTTGTAAGGCTATTTCTATGAGTTGATAAATACGACCAATTTATTATGTGTTATTAATTCATTGATTAGTTATATTTCTGGTATAAAACACATTCTCTATATATTTCCTTGAACAATTTACATATTCAAATTTGATTTTATTACATCTTTTATATAAATATACTGTTATTTATTATTAAATAAAATATATTTCTCACTAAAAGTCGTACACTTTTTCTTTCATCCGAATGTGTCCTTCAATCTTATTTTTTTAAATTAATTATGTTAATGAAGTTTATAGTTCGGATCTTCTCTCCACATGTGTGTGGCATTGACATAATTTAAAAAATACAGGTTTGTATAATAATCGAAAGTGACTACATTAACAAAAACCAAAAAATACTCACCATATCACCATAAGCAAACAAGTTGGTTCCAATAATATAACAGGAATATTTTAAACAAAAGTTACATATGAATAAGATTCATAAGTTAATTTCGCGTTTAGTACTGAAAAGATAAACGTGAAAAGTTATCAAATTGTCGAAAGCCATTCTAGACACACTCGTAGATGTACATAAATCAGCATAATATAGTTTTAACGTTGGACTTAAATGAAGATTACGAAATAGCAATACGACCATAATTGATAAGTTTCAGTAAATATCATTACTAAATTTTATTGGGTAACTTATGATGTTAGTACGATAATTGTGAAGAATTATTCAACAAAACAACATATTATAATACATAACAACAGTAAGCGAAGTACAATATAATAATACATAAATAAAAGTATTTTTAATCAATATATGTGTGATGAACAGCTATTTCATTATTTTCCTTAATCATACACATCCTCTAAAAATGTTTCTGCTAAATACAACTTTTTTTGCTCTCGATCATATTATATTTTACTACTATATTTTAAACTAAGTATTAAAACCACGACTATATTCTTAAAATGATTATCTAAGTGTTGGCAAATGAAAAAAAAAACACCTTCTTATTTAAAGATCGCGTACAGAGCATACGAATTTGAAATACATTAAATAAACCTATCTAAAAAATGTTCTACGTTTTAAATCATATTTAAATTTATAAACCAAATGAGTTCAAAATTTGTTAAAATATCAAGTACTTTATTGGCATATTATTTAAAATATTCCGCTTGCTTGCCTTGGCAAATAGTTTAAGAGGACAGAATTGCTTTGCGAAATTATTATTACACTTCCTAACATTTGCAAATAGTTAGATAACGACAATTTCCTTTTTTTGCCTTTATGATATAGTATATCCAATTTAAAATAATCGAATTAAGAAAGCTCTACGAAACAAATTCTTAAATAAAATAATTTAAGCATAAGCTAAGTTTATTTATAATAATTTAGTGATCACGGTATATGTGTATACATTAAAAGAATTATTCATAATATTAGCCAAATATATTAAATTATCTTCTTCGCACATTGTCTTGGTTAACGTCACCGTGTGCTTATTAAAAGCTGCGGCAACGGAATGATACCTTATATCGACGGAAGGTATAGTGTGTACAGGACGGGTGGAGTCTCTCAGCTGGTGTCGAGCACGAACAGCCTGGTTATATAAATAGGTGAAGAGGGGCAGCAAGCACCTCTTGCACTTTCTTGTAGAGCGCGACGCACCGGCCAGTCTTCGCCGAGCGCCATGGCTCGACACGCGTACCTTTGTTTGGGGGTACTACTGCTCGCCTATTCTGGTGAGTACCAAATACAGATTTATATTTTATAATATAATATTACAATATTTTAAACTATCCTAATAAATAATATTCTGACATTTCTAAAAATATATTGGATTCTATTAAAGCTTTTGGCTTAAAATTTATTTTAAATGTTTATTTTATTTATTATTTGTGAGTAAGATTACATTAATAAATGTAGTAAACATTAATTAATCAATAAAAAAATAAGTTTCTTATTACGCAATCCATACATTTTTTTTATTGAGTAATGGATTACAGTGGCTTACATGATTAAGGACCACATCTGTTTTATTTAAATATCTAATTTGCTTAATATTACAATAAACTTACGTAAAAATATTTTAAAATTGTAATTGAAAGAACACCGGTTACTTACGTGGCCGGCGTTGACCTCGATTTCTTTTTAACGTTTTGCCTTTCAATGCCGTCATCGAGTTGCTTACTGACTTCGCAACTTAAACAGGCTTTAAGTTGATGTAGTAGTTATCTATTTCTTTCACAAATAATGTTTCTAAAATTCATTTCATTGTACAAACGAGCTAATGCATAACAACATTCTACGCCGAAATGAAACGGTACTACATTCTTTCACCCGCGTGTGGTAATCGTGGTTTACGCTAAGCTTCGTTACTCAATAAACATGTTAAGTCAGTATAAATGTTATGCCTGTTTTACGGTATTTACGTCGAATACAAAAAGTCTTAACGCAATAGTATTACACGTAACAACGTTTTTATTTTAACACACTTTAAAAAAATTATCGATGCGAATCTAATAACTAACATTATTACGGAATTCACTAATGATAATTACGTTTGAAAAATATTTTCGTACTTTCTTAGTAATCAGCGAGTCACGAGTAAAACGCCAGGAAGACGATGGTGGAGATGAGGTGAATCCGGAACAGCTTTGCGATGGCCGCCCAGCTGATGAATACTTCCGACTGACCACCGAAGGCGATTGCCGCGATGTCGTGAGGTCAGTTTTTTTTAATCAGTACAATTGAAAAACAGAAGTCAAACCGCTTAAGTTAAAGTTCAAAAGCTCTAATTACTAAAAGTATCAAGTTAATTTAAAGCTCCTTAAAATTTTGCTTTTTTTTTAAAAAAAATGTAATACACCAACAATAAATGTCACGTAAACTCATCCATCCAGTTTGAAGGCTGTTCTCAGTTGATGATAATAAATACACTCGTTTGGTATTCAACAACTTGATATTCCAGCCAGTGAATGGAACGGTCGCCACCGTGCCTTGAATATTAGTCATAGTTATTTACTGCTACTTCAATCTATGAGACAAAGCAATGACGAATAAAATGTACTTCAGTCACTGAAAACCCTTTGTACTAGGATATAGTTAATGGATAAGCACTTTAATTCCTTTCACTCCACTATAAGTATGTTCTTGTACGTTTTCTAGTCTCTAAATTTCAAAAATGTTTGTATAGATGCTTGAGATCTCAAAAATATATATTTATTATTTACGTCGTATTAGCTGCGACAAGACAATAACTAAGTTTGTCGTAGTAAAACGATACCAGTTAATAAAAGGTTTTCGATTTCAATAATGAACATTGAACTGCCTGTAACTATACTGCCTATACACTTATTCATAATTTACTTTTGATTATAGTTATTTATGAAGGAAATACACAATTAGGACTGTATTGTATATATTGTTATTTTATTAGCTTTCATAATTAATTCTAAGAATCCTTATCAATATGCCTTTGGTGGCAATTCATTTGATTATTTAAAGATAACTATAGTAGTATTGATACTTACTTTTGCTGTATATTAGAAATTTGACATAGTTATTAGAACTTGTTTGGTCATATCTATTTTTCTTTAATTGAAAAAAACTTGTTTAATTTCAACATTTTGTACGAACGCCTGCTCATTGTGCATATGTATGGGTTCGACTCGCATTTCGTCGGTTTTGTTTAAGTACCGAGCTAGTGCATATTAATGTATTTATTATGAACTTTACAAAATCAATAAAAAAACCAATTCCATGCTTCCGCATTAGCACTTTTGATTATTGGTAACTGACTTTAAGTTCAATTTATTGTTAATGTCGTAAAAATTTTTTTTATGAGATATATTTTTTATGCAAGTAAAATTTTTCATATGTACAAAGATTTTTTCTTCTAATAATGTTAATTAAGCTATGTCTTCTTATACATAGAATAATGTGCAGATAGTCGCCCATGTAAGTATTTATCTAAGAGTTGTGTATGAACACAAAGGTTAAACAGAATGCGAAGATCCAAGGTTCGGGTTCAACAGGAATTTTGGTTTAAAGTGTAGAATACTCTATATATTAATCCTAATTAATAGGATATCGAAGATTTGATAAATATATTAATTAAATGAGCTTTCTTGCTGAAAATATGGCTGTGTACAGGTGTGACAAAGGAGGCGAAAATGGCGTAACCAGGCTCGCTTCAGTGCGTTGTCCCGGCGGACTGGCGTTTGATATCGACCGTCAAACGTGTGACTGGAAAACCCATGTTAAGAATTGCGATAAAATAGAAAGTAAGTTCCGCCGCAAAGAGGGAGTGGCCGTGTGAAGGGCTAACTAAACATCCGACTTGATAGTAGTACCCACATTAATTAAACGACAAGTTAGCTCTTCCGCGTCCGCTTCCTGTTTTTAGATATCTATTAAATATGTTATTCTTATCGACGCAGGTGCACTAGGTCAGGTCTTAAACAGATCACATGCCCATCGGGACTGGCTTTCGATCTCGATAAACAAACCTGCGACTGGAAGGGTAAAGTGACCAACTGTGACAAACTCGAGAGTAAGTGCGATAAAAAGTTATTCGCGAATAGCGAGCAAACGAGCTTGGGTGAAGGGGCCGCGTCGCACTGTAGATTTGGTATTATGCATGAGGCCCCGGACTAAGGAAAATGTCCACAGCAGGACGAATGCACTAGTTACGCATTAATGAACAATACATGATAAATAATACTTACGTACACCTTGCAGTTCTATTCAATATATTTATATTCAATATACTTATACTGATGTAAATAAAAACAACACAGTATTTTATAAATTACATTTACATGATTCTCTTGACTCAAAAGGTGTATACATATTTAAAAAAAAATAATACGTAATGTAATGCCTGCATCTTATTACATATATTCTTCTTTCTTTCATACATGACAAATTTATTCACAATCTTTTATAACCTACTTTAACGCTAGAGCTTGAATTGATAAATGATCACTAACATCTACCTTTTACAATTTCTGACTAACATGTTTTCTTATTAGCTTTCTAATGGTTTCTTTGTTCGATAATAACATGTGAATTCTGCATATAACATCGCTGTACCATACACCACTGCTTAAATGAAACTAACAAATTTTTTATTTTTTTTCGTAAAATTAACATAACGTGGCTTCTATGAAAATGTTTGTAACAATTATTATGACATTAGAGGATATATAATGACAAAAAAGTTATTAAAGGATATAAAATGTATGACATACTAATAATGTATACATATTATATTATTTCCTAGTAGCCTCGTTTTTTTTTTGAATAATTGTATTTGGGTTTCTTGCAAGCATCAACTACTTATTATTTTCAATACTGCGTCGTTCTAAATATCTCCTAAGGAGTATTTCATAAAGTACTTTTATATTTCAAAGGTAGTATTGATAATATTTCGTCCACATTGCAACTTTTTTCCCACCATTTTCTTTAAGAATCATAATTTCTTATCAAATATGAAGTAATATAAAATTCATTAACGTCGTCTCTGTTTCTTTCCAATAACTAATCTACTTCAAAGAACTTAGCCGTATTCTAATAAACTTTGTGCTAAGTCCCTTTTTTCCCTCATTAATTCTTTCTTACGTTAACTTCGTCATCTTTCATGCTTTTGAAATTCTTTTTCACTTGTATTTTCTTCTTGTAGGAACACTATTACAAAAATATTTTATACACAGACGAAGCAAGAGTACCGTGTTGGTCACTTTAATTATCGTCCAATAGTAAAGTGTATCTTCATATGTACTTCCATCAATCGAATCCCCAAAAGACTATAGTAAATTCGGAAGATAATTCTAATGATTTTTCAGAACCAAGAAAAATTTTACCTATCCTGAAGACCGATGAGCCCATCTGTCCTGAAGGGAAACTCGCTTGTGGTAGTGGGGACTGCATCGAGAAAGAGTTATTCTGTAATGGAAAACCTGATTGCAAGGATGAGTCGGATGAAAACGCTTGCAGTAAGATTTATTTCCAATAATTTTATTAGTCAAGACTAAAACTTCGTATTTAAAAACCTTTACTTAATTTATATCATATATTTCACAAAGGAACGTAAACATTTTTATATATTTTATGAGACTTATCATATGCCTGTGACATGCTAAAAATAAAAAATACAACAATTATTGTAATAATTAATCTTATATTAATAACTTGAATTCTTGCCTTTACAGCTGTCGATGTAGACCCTAACAGAGCTCCAGACTGTGACACAAACCAATGTAGATTACCTGACTGTTTCTGTTCTGCTGACGGTACCCGTATTCCTGGTGGAATAGAACCCAACCAAGTACCCCAGATGATTACTATTACTTTCAACGGCGCTGTTAACGTTGATAACATGGACTTATACGACCAGATATTCAATGGCAACCGTCAGAATCCTAATGGTTGTCAAATTCGTGGAACGTTCTTTGTCTCGCACAAATATTCAAACTACGCCGGAATTCAAGAATTACACCGCAAAGGACATGAAATTTCTGTTTTCTCAATAACTCACAAAGATGATCCACAATACTGGACAAGTGGCAGTTACGACGACTGGTTAGCTGAAATGGCAGGAGCACGTCTTATTATTGAACGTTACGCAAACATTACTGATGCTTCTATTATTGGTGTTCGAGCACCGTATCTGCGAGTCGGAGGAAACAAACAATTCGAAATGATGGCTGATCAGTACTTCGTGTATGACGCTTCTATTACTGCTCCTCTAGGTCGTGTTCCTATTTGGCCTTACACGCTATACTTCCGCATGCCACACAAATGTAACGGTAATGCTCATAACTGCCCTTCAAGGAGTCACCCAGTATGGGAAATGGTAATGAATGAACTGGACAGAAGAGATGATCCTACCTTTGATGAATCGTTGCCCGGTTGTCACGTAGTTGACTCTTGTTCAAACATTCAAACTGGTGACCAGTTCGCGCGTCTTTTACGCCACAACTTCAACCGCCACTACTCTACCAACCGCGCTCCTCTGGGTCTTCATTTCCACGCTTCATGGCTCAAATCCAAGAAAGAATTCAGAGACGAGCTTATCAAATTCATTGAGGAGATGTTAGAAAAGAACGATGTTTATTTCACTTCTCTTATTCAAGTTATTCAATGGATGCAAAACCCAACCGAATTATCGCAACTTAGAGATTTCGCAGAATGGAAACAAGAAAAGTGTGACGTCAAAGGCCAGCCCTTCTGCTCCTTACCAAATGCATGTCCACTAACAACTCGTGAGTTACCAGGCGAGACGTTACGTCTATTCACTTGTATGGAATGCCCTAATAATTATCCATGGATTTTAGATCCTACGGGAGAGGGCTTCAACGTTAGGAAGTGATCTCTTTAAGTAAAATTTAAAAGACTGTACACATGTAAATAATACTCAATAATATTAATAAATACAATTTATTGTGATTGTGTCGCAGGAAGGCAGCTTATGTAATTGTTGAAATAATACAAATAATTAAATACGTTTTTCATAATTAACTACAAATATACTAAATAATAAAAGTTGACATTTGTTTTAAATATTTAAGCAATACATAATAAATGCCGCTCCATTTTTACCTGCAAATATAGATAAACTTAATATTTCATTATGTTTAGATTGTTAAAATCTTTTGAACAAAAATAAAAAATAAAAAATTGGAATTATTGTATTATTTCTTCCTTACCTTGATGACTACTCTAAAACTTTCGTATAAATACATATAGATTGGCAAATATCTACCAGAACTAATATGGTACAAAAGTATCTGCCTAGTAACTATAATTCCTGAAGAGTAATATTGTAAAATACATCAACGATAATAAGACATGATCTTGAGAAGTCTATCATCTAAAATTAGTATGCCCCGTCTTTCATTAACATCAATGACAGCTTCAAATATATTTTCAAGCGTCTAAGAGGTTAGCAGGATAAGAAGACTTACAAGGACCTATGATATTTGACAGCTATAAACCTCTACCAACGCCATTTTGCTATGAGTCTTTCACTTGATTTCATATTCAAAATTAACTGCTACTGTTTGGTAAAATATGTGCTATCTTAACTTGCACAAAGCCTTACCACCAAGTAAAATTTTATTAGGTATGTGACACTGTTTAAGACTAAGGTAAGACCGTGACTGCTATTCACTCTAACCATTTTACCTCTTTTTAATCGTAAATATACTGTTAAAGCAAATAAACAGAGAGGATCAATATAAAACATTAAACGGATCACTGTCAAATCTCCAGATAACACTTACTTCAATAGGTTAAGTAAAGCCATTCCACAGTTTTAAATTGATACATTATTTCTTAAATGGCTGGAGCTCGTACTTTAATCTGCTACATATTACCGACGTATATCGGTAACGATATAATTATAGATACATTTTATGATCTGTTCTTTTTTATGATTCTAATAGTATTTTTCAGACGAAAGCCAGAAAACATTATATATATATATAATTATATATATATATATAATAAACATTATATATATATATATAATGTTTATTAAATATATTTAATATATATATATTAAATATCTCCGTCTTTCAAATCTTTCACTGTTCCGATTCAGCGAATAAAAAAATAATTCCATTTTTTAGTGTTTTTAAAGTCTGTTGCATAATCGTTGCAATAGAATATCAAGAGGAAAATACATTCATAATAAACCCGTTTTTATTTCAGTAGAGTTATTTTATGAGAATTAATCATGAAATACCTGAAAGTGACTTACAATATTTACTAAAATAGTAAATTATAACATAATATATTCGCTGAATCGGAACAGTGAAAGATTTGAAAGACGCAGATATTTAATATATATATATATATATATATATTAAATATTAAATATATTTAATAAACATTATATATATGTATATATATATATATATATATATATAATGTTTACAGGACGTTCATACTCTTTAAGAGCATTAATAAAGTCTTTAGGTAATTCATTATATGACATTAAATATACTCACATATGATTTTAACCCACTATTCTGAAATTAACTTGTTTTTTAAATTTAAAACAAGGATCGTCTGTAAACGGATCAAGAAGTAGAAAAAGCTTTTGTTCACCTCTGGGACATCATCTTGATGATACTGGACATGTTTCATACAAGACAAGCGCCATTAAAGTGTCTTTAGGACCAAGTCTTTATTCCATTACACACTTTAATGGATTTTATCAAGCCCTTTAAAAAGAAACATACGTTGTTCATTTCGATTTCAAAGATTTAAATGACTCAATAAAAGACATCTGAATCATATATTATGTAAGTAAACATACTGATTCTCAATTCATAGTGTCTTCCGGGAGTAAATATAATTGTTTTATGCGAAGATGCGATAAACTTGTCTAACTTGTTTTCGCGAATATTCGGTACGTTTTCTCATACTTGCTCGATGTCATAAAATTTATCTAAGACAACTTTTAATAAAAACTTGACTTGATATATAGACGAGTCGATAATTTTTCAAACGAAAAAAAAATATAGTGAGATGAAGCCCTTTGAAAAGGAGAGGTAATAACAAAAATAAAAGGAAAAATAAATTAAGAGGTCGGGAAATGGGGGGAGGTGTATTTCTGAGAAAATTTACAATATTTATGGATATATTTTACACTATCAGAAAGGACAGATTTCAGCAAATAAAAAGCTCACCGACATTTTTAAAACAGCAGATATTTTGACGTGAGCATTTTCGATTGAAAATGCACCCTCATTTAATACCTACCCTCACCCATATTAAGTCAAAATAAGGAGATAAAAATAAATAGTTTAAATCAAAAAATTACAGCGTATTTACGACATGAAAAGGTAAGTTTACACCTTTCGTTAAAAATAAATTTATTTGTAAAAGATAGAAATAAAAAACCAAAGACTTGGTTATTTGAATTTTTCACGTAAAATTTGAGATTATGTGAAAAAAGTTGTAAATATTTTTATTATATTATCTTTTTCCATAGTAGTGTTGTTTTTAGTAGTAGCCGGAAATCGAGATAAACCGTTTTTTACTCTTTTTTATTGCACGGACGAGCATGTGGGCCACCTGATGGTAAGTGGTCACCAACGCAAGTGTAAGAGGTGTTACCATCGCTTACATCGCCAATACATAACATCTTAGTTCCCAACCGACCTTGGGAACTAAGATGTTATGTCCCATGTGCCTTAAATTACACTGGCCTTCACTCACCCTTCATACCGGAACACAACAATAGCAAGTACTGCTGTTTTGCGGTAGAATATCTGATGAGTGGGTGGTACCTACCCAGTCGAGCTCGCACAAAGCCCTACCACCAATTAAAATATTGTTGCATTTTATCGTTGGGTGGTTGAAATAGTGAGTGAGCCAGTGTAATTATTACAGGCACAAGGGACATAACATCTTAGTTCCCACTTCCCAAGGTTGGTGGCGCATTGGCGATGTAAGCGATGGGTAACATCTCTTACAATGCCAATGTCTATGGGCGTTGATGACCACTTACCATCAGGTGGCCCATATACTCGTCCGCCAACCTATGCAATAAAATAAATAAATAAATAATAGCACGGCGTACGGAACAACAGAAACAACAGGTTATACAACGACAGTAGTACAGAATACTTTAGATACAGAGTCAATAATGACAGTAACAAAACCAATTCAAATTATAGAGTATGAAAAAAGTGATTGCGAAGTAAACTGTACGAAGGAAAAGAGCGATTCCGACAAACAAAAAATGAGGACCCGATTTATGTTAGGCCATATCGACAACCTCCTGCGCAAGCAGCGGAAATAAAAGACTGTACCTGGGTACACAAACTATTAAAAGATAATGTGATGTGACAGGAATCACATTCTCCTTGAAGTGGTCCTGTACACCTTGTACAAAAAAAAGGTTGATGCATCTGGTCAAGCAAAATATCGGATGGTGATTGATTTTATAGGCATTTGAATGAAATAACAGTAGACGACAAATACCCTCTACCTAACGTAACTGATCTTTTCGACAAATTAGGGAAAAGCGTTTACTTCACCAAACTAGATTTGGCATCTGGATACCACCAAATTGAATTCAATGAAGAGGGCAGGCAGAAAACTGCGTTTAGCTCACAGTTTGGTCATTTGGTTTCTCAGGATGTCATTTGGTCTTAAAACGGCACCTGCCACGTTCCAGCGAGCAATGGATAACATTCTAAGAGGCTTGCAGGATTTCCATGGCCTCGTTTATTTAGACGACATAATAATCTTTTCGAGTAGCTTACAGGAACACCTAGAAAAATTAAGAACAGCATTTGAACGACTTATAGAAACAAATCTTACGCAACCTTTGATTAACTGTCTAAAGAAACGCAATAACATAGTCATTGACAAAAAATACAGTGACGCATGTGAAAAATGCAAAGAATTACTGACGACTGTTACAGTACCCAGACTTTGACAAACCCTTCGTTTTAACGACTGATGCCTCGACTGTTGACCTAGGTGCAGTTTTATCACAAGATCCAATTGGCAGCGACAAACCGGTAGCATATGCAAGTAGGACATTGAGTGATACTGAAAGTAGATAAACTACTATCGTATGCGAGCTATTGGCAATTATTTGGGCAGTCAAACACTTTATCTTTATGGTCGTAAGTGTGTTATCTATACCAACCACAGAGCGTTGGCCTTGCTCTAGCCAAATACCAATTTGACGCGTTGGCGATTAAGACTACAGAGGCCCTAGCCAAGTTGATATTCTACAATTGAAAACGCTAAAAACTAAAAAATTAAACAAATGTATGAGAATGACCACGTGACTTATCGTTGAGAGATGGAATACGATTTTGACGTTATTTATAAAAATGGAAGGCAAAACACCAATGGACGCGCTCTCTCGCATAAAAATTAACGCACCAGACTCTGACGACGAAGACGAATCTTTAGCTGTTAATGTTAGCAACGATGAGACAAAGTATCGTAAAAATCTTACTAATGTGACTAAAAAGACGGATAAACTAGCAACTGAGAAACGGAACCGGTATTTCTCTATGTATGGAGTGCCCACAAAAATAAGCTGTGACCCTGGTTCGGAATTCAATAACGAAATGATAAAAGAAATGACCGCTATGTATAAAACTCAGTTACACATCACTACTGCTTATAATAATCCAAATTCAACGGGTATAGTAGAGCGATTTCATTCCACAATTATAGAAATCTATCGTTTGGCTAGATATGAGCAAAAGTGCACGGATGCAGCATCTCTTATGACTGACTCTATTATGGCGTATAACAATTCTATTCACACAGCATCAGGTCTAACACCTATTGAGATAGTATTCGGCCACACGGATTCAAGTGAAATTTTAGTGCGGATTTTGTTAAAGCATACACACAGCAAATATTAAAGGGTCACGCGAAAAGAACAAAACATCTATATCTATATTTGGCTATATGTTGCTACCACATGATAAAGCTCTTACAAACGG
Organism: Nymphalis c-album; assembly: GCA_963151315.1. NCBI lineage: Eukaryota > Metazoa > Arthropoda > Insecta > Lepidoptera > Nymphalidae > Nymphalis > Nymphalis c-album. The sequence continues at coordinate 8,032,740 of OY720590.1, read as the reverse complement.
TCTCGCGTACCAAGATATCCCCTATATTTAAAAACTACCTACAAACATTTATCCACCACGACTTTTTAATTTCAGAGATCTGGTCTTTTTTATAACATCAATAGAGAACAAATGGGTACCTAGTAGTACCTACCCTTAATAGTAGAGTTTCTAACAACATATTTCTCACAATTATTGACTCGTGGGCATGTTTGGGGTTTCTTTTCTTATATTATTACCTTATATGTACTATAAATATAATTACCTTATATATATATACATTATAGGTACCTATTTGTTTACGATTTATACGGAAATCGTAAGCACATAGAATTTGTTTGCTCGTATTCGCTACTGTTTATTGAAATGTTTGATTAAGTGCGCCCAATCATATTATTTTGTAATATACAGTTAACCAGGAAATAGAATGGTTTATCATATACAAGTCTCTTTATAATACATATAGATGATGAGTTGACTGCCTCGTTGGTCTAGAGGCTTGATATAAGGCCGCAGACGCGGTGGTCCTGGGTTCAATTCTCAGAAAATTATCAGTAGCAGTCCGGAGTCTGGAAGTTGGAAGTGTGTACATTTTCGTGTCTCGGAAAGCACGTTAAGTCGTTGGTCCTGCGCTTGAACTCTTTCCGGTCGTGTCGGATTGCCGTCCCATCGGATTATGAGAGCTAAGGAAAATATAGTGCACCTTTGTTTGCGCACACACTTGTGCACTATAATATCTCCTGCGCAGTGGGCTAATCTCTCTTGAGATTGGCCTCCGTGGCCGAAATCGGTCTGGAGGACCAGGACCAGGTCAGGGCGTTAGGAGAGGCCGTGTAACCAATTATCTGAGACAATAGCTCTGACAGCAACTCTCTAAGTAAAAGTGTTCTGTAGGCAGCAATCAGCATATACGTAGCTGTCAAGAGCTTCCATTTATTTATTATCCGTCAGCATGAGATGTGAGTAAATAATAGAAAAGCATTTACATCAATCAAGTCACATCAACATTGATATATATTTTTAGATCTGTACTTAACAAAAGACACTTGTCTTCAAATATAAAAAAAATATTTCATGACGGATAACTACTACAAAGGCAAAAGACTTAAACCTAATTTGGCTGTAATACCTACAAGTCTTTTTAGCCTACAGGCACTGTAGATTTCGATAATAAATTTTTAATCAATACCTTTTTTATGTATAGGTACAGGATTGGTTTTTGAATCTTTCGAAGCAAAAATTCATTTGTAATTTCAAAATTTAACATAAAAAAAATCTATTTGGTTGCGGTTGGGTAAGATGTAAGGGAACGTTGTATTGTCGATTATCGAATGAAGCATAATATAATATATATAAATAATCAACGAACTATGCCTTGAACGAAGTTCATTTGATCGTATAGTATTTTATCGTAGCTTCATTCAAAGATACAATTAACCAAGTAGATGTCCAGAGATAGTTAAAATGAATTGTTTTTATAAAATATTAATAATATTTAGCAAACTTGAAAGAATTTTCAAGTTTTCAGCTTTAAAAAATCATACTTTTAATATTACAATAATGTATAATTTTATTATTATAAAATATTTAATAATACTATACATATTTATCTAAAGAATGTCTGTCTGCTTTTGATTCTTATCAACCTAATACTTTTAGCAAAAATATGAATACCTCAGTTTATCATTTACACCACAGCGTCTCATTTAATATGTCAAGTATTCCATTGTTTATTATTATTCATATTCCTATAGATGTTGATTTACATAGTATCCTATCTGCCATCGCTGCAACGAAAGTGGGCAACTTAGCTTAAGCCAACAGCTGCAACCGCAGTTAGTTTAGGTGGGTCATGTTGTGACAAATTGTATTATTAAAACAATTAAAATTATTATAAATAAAGATGTGATAATAGTAAAGGTTAATTTGATCATGAATTCTCATTCTTAATTATTAACAATTAAAAAAACCACGGTCTTGTATACCGTGACCATATATACAAGACCGTGTAAAAAACTATTGAAACATGACAGTGACAAAATTTTTTGAGTATTCACAAATGACAGTTGACATACTTGACAATTGACATACAGACATGAGAATTTCGACAGCATCAGCAATTCTTAATTTCTTGTTATCTTATTCCATAAGCGAAAAACAACATATAAAAATAGCCGAAATTCTGATACTATTGCAATATTGTGTCTAAAAAAACAAAAGCGATTTTTATTGGTAATGTAAGACTAAAAGATAAACTTTAATATACATGCATTATTTATAATATATGTAAAATAAAAACCGGCGAAACCAGCGAACAATAATTTCGTAAAGTTTATTATAATTTTTCGAATTATACAATTTTACCAGCGTCAATTGGTATCATCATGGACTCTCAATTTATACAAAAATTTAAGCAGCTCGATGCTTATGCTAAAACTTTAGAAGACTTTAGGGTGAAAACAGCAACTGGAGCATTTAGTAAGTATAGATTTTATGTAGGAATGTTTTGATACGTATATACTGTTGTAGAATTGTTTTGTACATTTTGTTTTTCAGTTACTATTATGGGTGGAATTATAATGATTCTGTTAATTCTATCTGAAATGCATACATATTTGTCACCTAACATATCAGAAGAATTATTTGTTGATACATCACGGGGACATAAATTAAGAATAAATTTTGACATAATAGTCCCAAGGATATCCTGTGATTGTAAGCATATTATATATTTTTTTAAATATTACTTTACATATTTCTTCTATGAAAATGAATTTAAATCCCTTTGTTAACCTCATAGATTTGGTGTTAGATGCAATGGATTCATCTGGTGAACAGCATCTTCAAATGGATCACAATATACATAAGAGGCGATTAGATCTCAATGGAATACCTATAGAAGAACCTAAAAAAGAAGAATTTCCGGTCTCATCATCTGTATGTTCAATTTGTTTACTATCTAATAATATAGTTTGCTTTCACTTTTAGCTTTGTGTGATACACAATTCAATTTTTCTAGGTTAAACAAAACACTTCTGAAATTGCCAAGATCACATGTGGAAGTTGCTATGGTGCAGCTTTCAATGAAACACAGTAAGTTTTTCTCTTAAATCTTATATTTATATATAATCTTAGTTATTATTTGATTAAAATTAACACTCAACATTATTTTAAGATTAAATATTTTGTTTTAAAGGTGCTGTAATACTTGTGATGATGTAAAAGAAGCATATAGATTAAGACGATGGGCATTACCTGATTTGTCAACTATTGAACAATGCAAAGATGATGAATCTTTAGAAAGAACTAACCTTGCCCTAAAAGAAGGATGTCAGATTTATGGATACATGGAAGTTAATAGGGTATTAATATATCACTTGGCATATTTTATTATTCATTGTCTTATCTACTTAACCAATCATTTGCATACACAATTGGTACAGAAAAGGGACTAAGACCAAACCACCCCCAACAATCAAAAGCGATTGAACCCAAGTGGCAAATATTTTTTAATTATGAGTAAAACTGACTTAATGTTTCAGACAAACCAATTCATTTGGTTGAGGAAATGATAGTAAATTGTCATATCATCATGTTATTCAGGTGTTTTGTAACATGCTAAGGACAATATCAATTATTATTTTGTAGATAATGAGGTATAAATTAAACCATATATGTAAGGCTAATATCATATCACATACATAAATACATTATTTTTCAGGTTGGAGGAAGCTTCCATATAGCACCGGGCAAAAGCTTTACCATAAATCATGTACATGTGCATGATGTGCAGCCGTTTTCCTCCTCAGTTTTTAACACAACACATATAATAAAGCATTTATCATTTGGAACAGATATAGAGAGTGGTAATACTGCTCCTCTTGATGGTGTAATTGGACAAGCTAATGAAGGTAAGGTTCATTAAAGATAAAATTGCATTAACATTTTTAATCAGTAAAATAAACTCCTGAGCTAAGGCACACTGCACCAATGCAGGTTGGTGGAATACACATGTGGCAGTATTTGAGCGAAATTTGACACATGCAAGTTTTTTCTCCATGTTTTCCTTCACTGTTTAGCACAAGATGAATTATAAACACAAATTAAGCAATTGAAAAATCATCGGTTAAGATTCACGCGTTCTAGCCACTGGGCCATCTCGGTTTTTTAATCAGGGCTATTTTGAACTAAAATGGCTTATCTTGACAATTTTTTAAATTTTCTGAGACAAGTGATATTTTATATATTATGTATCTCTTAATGCAATCATGTTAATATAATCATTTATGGTTGATTATGTAACACAATTAGATTTGGTTCTGAATATTTTAATAATATCTTAAAAAGTAACTTTTTTTAATAACATAGGTAGGCGAACAAGCATATGGGTCACCTCATGGTATGTGTTCACCAACGCCCATAGACATTGGCGTTGTAAGAAATGTTTAACATCGCTTACATAGCCAATGCACTACCTACCTTCGATGTTATGTCCCTTGTGCCTGCAATTGCACCGGCTCACTCTTCAAACCAGAACACAATAATACCAAGTACTGTTTTCCAGTAAAATATCTGATGAGCGGGTGGGTGGTAACTACTCAGACGAGCTTGCACAAAGCTCTACCACCTTTAATGCTCTTTTTTAGCATTTAAATTTACAAAGTAAATTGAAAATGTAATAAGCCTATTGGGCTTGCATACATAAAATGTTTTTTCCTACTACTTTCTATTTAGATATTTTAATAAAATTTGGTTTCTAAGAAAAAAATCACTTCAATAAAATTGACTTTCATAGCCCAAGCAATATATTTTATAGGTAACAGGAGGCAAATTAGCCACTTGATTGTATGTGATTGCCGGCCCCCTTAGACATTGTCAATGTGACAAATATTAACTTCTTTCATTCTTTAAATCCCCAATGTGCCACTAACCTTATTACTAAGATGTTTCTTGTGCCTGTAGTGGCTCACTTACTCTTCAAACCCAAAAACAGTAATACTAAATTTTGCTATTTGACAGTAGAATATCTGATAAATGGGTGGGACTGATCACAGACAACTAGCCCAAAGACCACCTAGTTAAAGTGTTAATCTCTTAGACCTCAAAACTAAACTTAGCTCTCACTAAATATCTATTGAAGTTTCTAAATAGTATACATTGTTTTTATTAAGTTTTTGTGTCATTGGTCAAGGCCACAGATGCAAGTAATTAAAACACTTTCTTCATTCCATCTTCCAGTATCAGTGACTTGCTAAGCAGGTGTGCTTTACAATTTGTAGGCAGTATTGTAGAAGTTAACGAATTAATAATATAAATGAGTATTATCAAAAATATATTTGGTTTCTTTCTATTTTTATGACTTAAATTTTGACTCTGTATTGTTAATTTAAATTAATTGAAGACCAGTATTCATTACTTATTATTACAACAAATTTTAGCACAACATTAACTTACATTACATTTATTCTATAATTTCTTACTGATTAAAACACCACAAAATCATTTTTTAAATAAAATTAGATGTTTTTTTTATAAATTGCTAAGATAAAACTGTTGTTGCTTCTTGTGAAAAGAATTTACATAATCATAATCCTAAAAACACTTTATTTATAATTAAACCAATTTCACTACATTTTAAAGTAATAGTATTTACAATTAGAATTTATATTATATCAACAGCGAATTCCTGTTCCGATTGCCATAAATGTACCGAAAGTTCCACCGCCCTGAAGCATTACTTTGCCCACAGAATGAACTAGTTCACGTCCTCTAGCACCATATCTGTAATTTAAAAACACCTTAAAAATGTTTTATTAGCGTCTTATACGAAACAACTCAAATATACTGGTCAATATTAACCTTAAAGCGGTAAACCCGCCGAATAAACCTCCACTTGCCATGCCTACGCAAAATCCTATCATAAACCCCATTTTCATTTTATCAAAACAAGTAGGTCCTTGATTTTGATAAAGGCCTCCTGGGACTGGCATGTTAAATGCTTATAGAAATACAAAATAGTTTTGTGCAATTAACAGAAATTAATTCTGATCTTAGGACTTACTAATGCTTAAGTCAATGTCAAAAACGTCAGTTGTCAAGTAACAAGTTCCAATTTTTACAAAATTACGCTCGTGTTACTAGTTAACATTATTTATAATTTATGAAATAATATAACAAAAATCTTTTTCACTACTATACTAGTAAGTATCTTTTATTGGTGTAGGACAGTGTTATGTATAATACAATCAACTTCAATAACACTTATAAATAGCAATATGTTATTATATTTGACACCATTAAAGAAAATGACGTATTACCTACCGAGCAGCAGTTCTACTATGAAAAATCCCAAATATGTAACTTTATTTGGACAACTTTTCACTTATTAAAAAAGGCTATGTGTGATTGCTATGTCTTTGATTTATCTAATTTCAGAAATTACTGTTACTTCTTCAGTGTCGATTAAATCTATATGTACTAAAACTAATAATATATTAAGCTGAACAGTTTGTTTTATCCGCCTAATCAAAGGAACTGGTTCCAATTTAAAAAATATTTTTGTGTTTTATAGTTCTTTTATCGACATATGCTCTAGGCTGATTTTTATTAATTATACGCAGGTAAAACCTCGGGGCACAGCTAGTAATAATTATAATGAATGTTGATTAAATTAATATTTAAGAAATATTTATTTATTAGTATTTTAAATTTGTATAACATTTATCATACATATTTGAAATCATAGGAATAAACATTTAAAAATCAAACTGTTTAAACATTTGAAAAATAATCAAGTCTATTAATTATGTTTGATCTTGTTACAGGTGCTGTTATGTTTCAATATTATTTAAAAATAGTTCCAACCATGTATGTTAGATTAGATAATACTGTATTACACACTAATCAGTTCTCTGTAACGAGACATCAAAAATCTGTTTCCAATGTGAATACTGAATCTGGAATGCCAGGAGCATTCTTTAGTTATGAATTGTCACCTCTAATGGTGAAATATACTGAAAAGGGAAGGTATGTAGATTAACTTAAAACACAATTATCAATGAAATAAAAACAGGGTTTGATAATTTATTTTATTTTCAGGTCGATTGGTCACTTTGCTACAAACATTTGTGCAATAGTTGGAGGTGTATTCACTGTTGCTGGAATATTTGATACCTTATTGTATCACTCTCTGAATGCATTTCATAACAAGGTTGTTTTGGGCAAAGCAGGCTAAATGATTAATATTTAATCAAAGAGTCTTTAAAAACAAATTAAAATCATCAACATTACATTTAGCATAATTTTTGCAAAATTCAGAATCTGTGTTTTCAATCAAAGCTTTAAGTGGAATATAATTTTCTTTGTTCGGGTTATACTGAGCTCTACCCAGAGTCTCTAAAAACATATGACGTTGTTTCACCTTGAAATTTCTACAAAGAAGCACATTAGGATAATGCAATATTGGGCTGTGGGGTATCTTAATGACATTATGGAGGTAATTGAATCTTTCCAACAAGGATCTTTGACCTGAAACAAAATATTTTGAATTTAATTATTAAAATTTTTAATAAAGTTTCCTATTATATATATTCTTTTTATTTCACAAATTATTGTTTATAAGTATGTATTACAAAATTAACTAAATAGCTTACTTGTCATCCATATTTTGGGTTTATTTAGTAGTAAAGTTTTCACCTCTTCATCATTAAAACCCATTTCTTCTTTAACAACAAAGGTGTTTGTATTTATGTGTTGAAGACTGTATGTTATTATTTTAGGTTGCTTTGTGGCAAGTAATCTTACTTCATTACCATTTAAACAAAACTTATTTTGAAAATATCCCAACCTTTTGTCTATTCTTTCAGTGCTGAAAATTATTATATATTATTATAAGTTACTATGCTTCTCCTATTTATTAATATTTTTAATTATTTGTTTGTATTGTCTGTTTTTTTTTTATTTCAACAAAGCCAATTATAAACTGCTTTAGAAGTAATTGATACACATTATTTAATGTTACTACAATTAAACTACAAATTAATCTAAGATTTCAGATATTTACCATGTTTATTTATATTGAATAAATAATCTTACCTAAACATTAACCAAAAAGGATTTCTGGCTATAATTCCGTGTATTTGCAAATTACTAAAATTTTTTGAATGTAGGTAATTAATTCTTATTTGAAAGTTTTCTATACTTTCACATAAAATAAGAGGATTTTTTGTTATATAATTTCCTATATTTTCTGAATCAACAAACTCTTTAATAAAAAATATATTGTTTTTCATATCTTTGTCAAAATCCATTTTTAATAGTTTGTTTACTATGTGAGGTTTTTTCTCAATTTTACTAAGATTCACATTTAGTTTAATAAGGTTTTGAAGTGTTTCAGATTTGTTAGCATAAGCAGCTATATTAAATGATTCAGGAAAGTATGGAGTAACTTCTGATAAATCTTCACTCACAGACTCAAGCACGGTGTTCTTTTGATCATATTTAACTCCAAGAGAATTCGACAAAACTACGCTACTTAAATTTCTGGTTATTTTGTTTGCATTGAAAATAAATATCGATCTTATTAAATGACACAAATCCATTTTTACACTTAACATATTTATTCAAACATTATTTAAATACCTATAATTATATTTTGAAAATAAATAAAAAAAAGACTGTCACCAAGTGTCAATAAGACGTTAGGGGCTCAATCTATTCACAGTCCACAGATTACATAAACACTACGACCTATATATGTTATCTGTCCCTTCAGTTTTTACGATTTAATTTAATGAATTACGTATTATTACTAATTTATTTATTATTTTAAATTAACAGTTCTTTTGAAACATAGATCAACTATCTTATACACAGGTCTATTAAGTACAGCAGTGGGGGTACTTCGGCTTAATGATTGCTATTCTGTTCAATTAACCGCCGCCAGCCGACCGATGCAGGGTGCTACTGAGAATTTTCTGACAAAAAACCCCAATATCTATTTATTGACCCTGAGCTGGGAATTGCACCCAGGACCACCGAGGCTGCGACCTTATATCAAGCCACTAGACCAACAAGGCACTCAACCACGTACCACATAAAATAGCAACGACGTACAGCGGCATTGACGCGAAATAAAAATTATATCACAAACGCACCACTGAAATTGGGCTCCGTTGATAGATCTGTATACAAGACCTTGACTAATATGCTCATTGATACATCACTATGACTTTTTCAAACCAATTATCTCATGAGTTGTCATTTTATTGCATACTTGTTAAATGTCAACGTTGCAATCTGAAAATTGAAATTGGTTTATTGGAGTAGTTACTAGTTAAGTAGTTACGTTAGTCTGTGGTTACTGGTCAGTAATGTGGAGCATGTTTCTAGTTGCTCTTTTTCTGGAGTAATTTAACATTGTCATTTTTAATTCTACGTGTAAAAGGTAATTGATGCTTCATATTATTTTTACATTAAACTATATCCGCATGATTTTACTGAATAAAAAAAAAAACAATTGTATTTGCTTAAAAGGTTACTTTCACTGTATTTGACTGGTACCTTTAGAACTGATCCATATGGGAAATAAAATAATTTAATATTCGTCACCTTTTAGGGACAAAATTAAGACTAACTCTGCGTTAATGTTATTGTATAAAATAAAATACTATGTATTCATTTAACCTTTTATCCATTTATTATACATTACTGTATATTCTGACGTATAAACTATAAATATTTGAAATTAAGGTGATAAGTCACATACATAATAGCATGTTGATCATTAATATACATTTTTCAGTTATTTATCTAAATACATTTTCAATGATAGTGCTACTACTTGGTGCTAATCTCTAAATATGCATCTTTGTTTTGGCAATTAAATATGTAAATATAAATTTTGTATACATTATTCGTGAGTGAAAGGTGACAGTTTCATTGTAACTCAAACTTATTTTTTCCATTTCCATGTCACATTCACATAAAATGGACCATATGGTATAAGTGTAAAGGTTTTGTATGATGCAATAATTATATATTTTTGCACTTATTATGTGACTTAAAAAATAATTATTATATAATGTATCAGTTAAATTAACGCATTGCATGACACAATTTTGACAATTCACGGAAAATAGACATATAAAAAAACTTGTTAAAATACTACAGTGGAACCCCCATTTACTGGGGTTGGGGTTATCATGGGTGTGGTAACTCTTATAGCATATTCAATCGGAGGTTTACTAGTCAGTTGTTGATCGCCAATCTAAGCTAGTTCTGTTCACATTCATGTTCATTTGTATATTAGTATGTAATATTCATTAACCCCATGTGATTAAATTTGAATTTTGCTATGTAGTCAAAATAAAAAGTCTTGACCCTTAATTTGGATTAACCATGGTTTCAATCCCGACCATCCCAGTTAATCAGGGCTCTTCTGTATCACATATTGAAATAGTATAAGATTTACAAAATAAAATTGAAAACAATTTTATTTTGTAAATCTTATATTTTATAACTGAAATTAATAAAAATAAATATTAACAAAATATATATTTTTAGGTGAACTTCATAATGGATACCTCAATGACTGGAAGTGAAATAAGAAAAGCATTTATAGATTTTTTCATAAATAAAGGTCATAAGTATGTTCATTCTTCATCCACTATTCCCTTGGATGATCCTACATTACTTTTTACGAATGCTGGCATGAATCAATTTAAACCTATATTTTTAGGATCAGTAGATCCCAACTCTGATATGGCTCAATATGTAAGAGTTGTAAACACTCAAAAATGTATAAGGGCTGGTGGAAAACACAATGATTTAGATGATGTGGGAAAAGATGTTTATCACCACACATTTTTTGAAATGATGGGGAATTGGTCTTTTGGTGACTATTTTAAAAATGAAATATGTGCATGGGCTTGGGAACTTCTAACTCAAGTATATAAGCTACCAGGGGATAGGTTATATGTTACATATTTTGGGGGAGATAAATCATCTGGCCTGGAACCGGATTTAGAATGTAAGAATATTTGGTTAAGCTTAGGAGTTCCGGAAACCCATATTTTACCTGGAAGTATGAAAGACAACTTTTGGGAAATGGGTGAGACAGGACCTTGTGGACCATGTTCTGAGTTACATTATGATAGGATTGGTGGAAGAGACGCGGCACACCTTGTTAATATGGATGATCCTGATGTGCTCGAAATTTGGAACTTGGTATTCATTCAATTTAATAGAGAAACTGATGGGTCATTAAAGTTGTTGCCCAAAAGACACATTGATTGTGGACTGGGATTAGAAAGATTAGTTTCCGTCATTCAAAATAAAAGGGCAAATTATGATACTGATTTCTTCATGCCTATTTTTAAAGCCATTGAAAATGGCACTAAAGTGAGACCTTACACAGGAAAAGTTGGTTCTGATGATACAGATGGTATTGATATGGCTTATCGTGTACTAGCAGACCATGCAAGAACATTAACAATTGCATTGTCTGATGGTGGTCATCCTGATAATACAGGCAGAGGTTATGTACTCCGTAGAATTTTAAGAAGAGCAGTAAGATTTGCATCAGAAAAACTAAATGCAAAACCAGGATTTTTTGCATCATTAGTATATACTGTTGTTGAATTACTAGGTGATGTGTTTCCAGAAATTAAAAAAGATCCAGAATCAATAGTTCAAATTATTAATGAAGAAGAAATTCAGTTTTTGAAAACATTGACTCGAGGTCGGAACTTACTTAACAGAACAATTGAGAAACTTGGTGATTCTAAGTCTGTACCTGGAGATGTTGCTTGGCGTATGTATGATACATATGGCTTCCCAATTGACTTAACACAACTGATGTGTGAAGAAAATAATTTAGTTATTGATATGGAGGGTTATGAAAAAGCAAAAAAAGAATCTCAACTATCATCACAAGGAAAAACTTTAGGCCAGGAAGATTTGTTATCATTAGATATACATGCCATTAGTCACTTACAAGAAAGCGGAGTACCCATTACGGATGATTCGCCAAAATATAAATATGTTCCATCTTCAACTGATAAAGATGCTGAGTATGAATTTGCTCCATGCTCTGCAAGAGTTTTATCATTACGTAGTAACAAACAATTTGTTAATGAGGTCTCTAGTGGCCAGGAATGTGGTGTTATTTTGGACTGCACAAATTTCTATGCTGAACAGGGTGGGCAAATATTTGATGAAGGATATATGATAAAATCTGACGATGACAGTGTGGAATTTACAGTTACTAATGTTCAGGTAAAAGGTGGTTATGTTCTTCATATAGGTAAAATTGAAGGTACGCTTAAAGTTGGGGATACAGTTAAGCTGCATATTGACACAGAAAGACGAAGATTAGTTATGAACAATCATACAGGCACACATATACTTAATAATGTGTTGAGAAAAGTGCTTGGAAATGATTCTGATCAAAGAGGATCTCTTGTAATGCCAGATCGTCTTCGATTTGACTTCACCAATAAAGGTCCCATGACAGTTAAACAAATAAAAGACACAGAAGATGAAATAAAATCAATTATAAGTGAAAACAAACGTGTTTACGCAAAACACACTAGTTTGAGTGAAGCTAAAAAAATAAAAGGACTTCGTGCTATGTTTGATGAACAATACCCAGACCCAGTTCGTGTGGTTTCCGTTGGTATTTCAGTTGAAGAGTTGGAAAAAAATCCAGATGCATCAACTGGTTTTGAAACTTCGGTTGAATTTTGTGGTGGTTCTCATTTACACCAAACTGGACATATTGGAGAATATGTTATTGTCAGTGAAGAAGGTATTGCAAAAGGTATTCGAAGAATTGTAGCACTAACTGGCCCTGAAGCCTTAAAAGCTATCAATAAAATGAGTATTCTGGAAAATGAAGTAAATAACATTGCTCATTTCATCAAAGAACAAGGCGAGAATATCAATCAGAAAGAAATTGTAAAAAAAATTGTTGACCTTACAAATGACGTCTCCCAAGCCCAGATATCATATTGGAAGAAAGAAGAGCTACGAACAATGCTTAAGAATTTAAAGAAACAATTAGACGACAAAGAAAGAGCTGCTAAAGCAATGACTATCAACTTAGTGATTGAAAGAGCAAAAGAATTATGTGTGGGTGATAAATGTTCGGAAATAATCATAGAAGAGTTGAAGGCATATAATAATACAAAAGCATTAGATGCTGCCTTAAAACAAGTAAAACAGCTGCAGCCTAATTCGGCTGCAATGTTTTTCTCTGTTGATGAGGACTCAAGTAAAATTTTCTGTTTGGTAGCTGTACCTAAAAATCTTATTGAAAAAGGGTTATTAGCATCTGAATGGATTCAATCCATTGTGCCTATAATTGGAGGTAAAGGCGGCGGAAAGGCAGAATCTGCTCAGGCCTCTGGCACCAATATCAGGGCTTTGAATGAAGCTATTAAAGTTGCACGCGAATTTGCTACTTCTAAATTGTTTTAATTAAAAATGCAGTTTAATTTTGTTATTTATTTCTTTTCATAGTAAACAAAAATATCTTTATTGCTACATATGATTGGCAGTATTTTCAACAATATACTTTTTTTTAAAAACATCGTCTTTCATTTATATTAGTGGTAATAAAATTATATGAGTTTAATAGTATGCCAGCGGTTACACCCGATTATAACTTAAAGAAATCATTTACAATACTTATAATGTTTCAGATTTTTTTGCAACATTTTTAGTTTTAATTTCGTGGGATACCTATTCGTATTTATTGGTTTTCGCCGACCCGGATCTAGAGGGGCGACAGACATTGACATGACATGAGAAAACAGCATTCCCTTAAAATCTTAAATCTATTCCGGCATCATTTAATGTATTTACGTGTGCTTTAATTATTGTGACTGCGTCGGCGCGGTTTACATATAAAACGCGTGGGCAAATTTAACTGAATTTTCCGGTTTAAGTTAAACCCTATTTTATATTGATCATATATGTACCCTATTTTATATGATTGATTTTATATATATGTAGATCTGAGCTCAACTTACAATGGAAGTTTCTAGTTACTTCTTTAAATTGACATAACTTTTTTATTTATAAACCGATTGAAACAAACACTAATTTTTACTTATACACCTTTCATGTGCAGACATCGATCAGTTACATTTTTTATTACATGTATATATTACTGCCTCGTTGGTCTAGTGGCTTGACATAAGGCCGCAGACTCGGTGGTCCTGGGTTCAATTCCCAGTTCGGGCCAATAAATAGTTATTGGGGTTTTCTGTCCGAAAATTCTCGGTAGCAGCCCGGAGTCTGGAAGTTGGAAGTGTGTACACTCCCGTGCCGCTGAAAGCACGTTAAGCCGTTGGTCCTGCGCCTGAACTATTTCCGGTCGTCGCATCGGATTATGAGAGCTAATGAAAAGAGAGTGCACCTGTGTTTGCGCACACACTTGTGCACTATAATAACTCCTGCGCAGTTGGCTAATCTCTCTTGGGATTGGCCGCCGTGGCCGAAATCGGTCTGGAGGACCTTATCTTATATTCATTTAGATATGTATGTAAACCAATAAAATGTTAAAGTATACATGCTACTCTGCTTATAAAAATATTCGTTTGTTTGATGCACGTCTTTCAGTAAACTGTGTGTTGAAAAATAATAAAACAAATTGCATTTCAAAGATTTTTATTGAACTTTATAGACGAACTTTATAAATACAGTTCAAACAAAATATATCTTATATAACTGACATAATACGCTAAAGATATCTACAATAAAATTATTGTTTAATAAACAAATATTCATACAAGTATTTGGTTGGTCTTTTTACGACGGCACCAATTCCAATTGAACAAAACCTCTCATGGAGGTTGGTGCATTTAAATTAAAGTATTAATAATAATATAATTTACAATATTCTACTAGTGCTACTAGCAAAATCTATTACTCTTGACCAAAACCTTCCGTTTCTTCGATCGCATAGTTCAATTTCTCACACAACTGTTCGTAACTTTTATAAGGCGGTAAGTCGAGGCGGTTAAAGCATGTGTGAGACCGCGGTAGCCATGTGTCTTTTCCGACCTATAATGATTAAAAAAAACCGTAATTACTATTATAATAATATAGCATATTATATAAGGACACTCGAAATCAAGAAATAAAGTGTTGATTTTTCTATTAATTCGGTTGTTACATTATATGTTCCATTGTAAGATAATGAAAAGTTTATTCGTTATTAACTTCTCATAGAAAAATTCAATTTACTTTTTAATTCCATACACTGATATGTAGGATTCACCAAAAAAATTAAACACCTTGTTCCGAACTCTTCCTTACCTTTTCTATACAGAAGCGTTGCGGTCCATTAGATCCCATAAGCTCAGCAAATCCACCGACCGGCACTCGACAAGTTCCCGTAACGAATTGAAGCAATCTCGCCCGTTTTTCGTTGTCCATTTGTCGCACGAACTGTACATATGTACAAGGTGGTTAACTTTTCCATAAGAAATAATTTTTACGAAGCATGTACGAATTGCAGCAAACTAAATAAATGTATAGTAAGAACGATATGTACAAAATATCTTATAAAGAGTAATGCCAACCTGCCAGAACCAAGCGACCTGCTTGCTGGTGCGCGTGTAGTGGCGGTAGATGGTGTTCCGCTGCCAGTCGTCCACGTCCACCTCCTGCATGCCGCACAGCATCAGCTCCAGCTCGCGCTCGTCGAAGTACTTCAGCCACTCCAACGGTACGACCTGCACATTGCAATCACGTCATCACATTCGCTCGCTCTTATTCCATTTCATTATCGGCGCGGAGTGGAAACTGTCTGACGTAAACATTTGGCTCCCGTCTGACTCCAATCCTAGGGAATACTCTTGGCGGTTAGGTGTGCTCGCTACCATGCCAGTCATTGGAGTTTTAAGTTCTGATGCTATTTATAGACGAGCATAAGACAAAAAAATCTTCGCTCGTCTGTCTTTACGAAATCCATGGGTAGAAATGGGGAGTATGTATATGTCGCCGTAGAGGCTATTTATCATACATCTATTTTAGGAAATAGATGATAAATAATGTATTTAGTATATAAAGACCAAATAGCAAATAGTTAAAATGCATGTCATATTCAAAACATATATAATACCTCGTTAAAACCATCAAGAAAAGCGATCGTTTGTTCTTCGATACCTCGTGTCATACGCCATTGTGTAACTAATTGTAAATATTGCTCCTTATTAGCCTGAAAGACAAAAAATATACATATAATTATTACCAAGAAGGTTTTTTCAAGAATTTTATTTATACTATCGTTTTAACAAAATACAATTAAACGTAAAACTACTACTAGTTCGTAATCGAACTCGAAGAAGAGTAACTACTGATTTCAGGCAGAATTTATCCGTCGAAAACTGAGTAGTTACTCTTTTTCACAAATGAATATACATCATGAACTATATAATGTACAATTAAATGTATTCCTCATGGAAATCACTACAAAATATGTTTTTAGTTTCGTTTGTCCGACGTAATTGGTTTACAATAATTAAATCAGTTATGTTATATTATATAACAATAGGAAAAAACTTATAAATAAACATGAATTCCATTCATTTCCATTTGCAACTATCAAATAATATGTTTCAGAAATGTTTCGTTAGTTACCGTATTATTCATTTTAAAATCAACGTAAAATTTCCATAGCAATCATTAGTAATTTTATGTCATTCTAGAAATATATTTTTAATACTCGTATCGTGATAACGATAAGCCCATTTTTTATATTAAGTGATATTATAGTCAATGTTCATTTTATATATTTACATCAAAATAATTTTTATGTTTACTAGAGTAACGTATAAAAAATCATTTTGAATTCATTTTTTATATCAATTCGTTAATTGTTTTGTATTAAAATATCACTAAACAGGCATCAATTACTTTCACAAAGTAACTATACAGTTTAAAATTACAAAGAAGATTGAACTTTCGAAATATAAGAATAAATATACATGGATATTAGTATATTGTATTGGCGGATGTTTGAAGTGATTCAGATGATAAAACCCGAGTAATATATAAATATTATTATTGTTAATGTTGACATATTGGTTTATGAAATTGTTTTAGTTAGTGATGCACAAAAATGTCCCAACATCCCGTGGGTTAGTACACGCGCCTACGTTAATGTTGATCAATTAAGAAAGACACATACCTCTGTAACACGTTCTTTATCACCCGACGGTTTTAATTCATGATGTATAACTTGTCCTAAAACTTCGAAATCTACACTAAACCACATTTCAAGGCCACACTCGTCGATATTGTTATCTTTAATCCAGACTAACGAGTTATAAAATTCTGGATCAATAGATTCGATATCTTTCATTGTCAGTTTTTTATTTAACATTCTCTTATAGAAAGGCATAGTGAAACCTGAATATATGAATCTTCCATGATACAGAGCCATCGCAATAAATCTTCCTATGAATTTAAAATAAAGTAAATGATCTGGGTTAACATAACTGGCTGGATTTATTTGAAGGCTATAATTATTTTTGTTTGCATATTCAAAAAGGCAGTACATTGGATTGAGAACTTCGTGGGACAGTAAGAAAAACCATTCACGGCTAACTCCCCCGTAATCTAGACCTTCCTCGCCGCGGAATATTATATACAATCGTCTCCGAAGTTCGTACGCAGGTAGCCTCATGATCTGGAGAGTAAAGAAACGAACAAAATTTATAACATAAACATGCTAATCGAGCGTGCAATAAACAAGGTTAATTATCAGTTTCGAATAGGTTATTAGGTGGCATACAATAGCGCACATTTAAATGAGTCCAACTGATAAGACAACTGATAAAAACTAGAGCTTTGAATGTCATGTTTACGTTAGATTATTAAACGATAAATTTACCTGATGATATGAATCTTCGAACAGAGTCTGCCGCGATAATGTAATTTTTATGTGACTGGGTAAAGCGTTGCTCTGGCATAGGTATCTAAATTGACTAAGTTTCCATCTGAACGAGCGTTCGTAGGCCCTCGGTACGCCGTAGGCGCCTTGCGGACCCTTCGGCGCGCCCGGCCTGGGGTCCTGGAATGTGGTGGTGCGCGTGTTGTGGTCTACGAAGTACCGCGTGCCCTCCTCCGTGAACCTTATCTCCCAACCGGGAGGGAGAGCTTCCTCTAACGCGCTGATTTCTTGCCCCTAAAATGTTTTGTTTATAAAATTTAAGTAATAAAGCTAACATCCGCAGCTGATCAAAAATCTCTTTCCCTGTTAGGTAGAAAGAAGTTTTTGGTACCGAAGCACAGTACCGCCAGTAGTGGCACTCGTGGCAGGTAACACCGACACGTACCTGCGTGCGCGGGTCTTCCCACTGCGTGGTGCGGTTCTTGTGGTTGACGAAGTACACGCGGCCGTCGGGCTGCACGCGGCGCTCCCAGCCGGCCGGCAGCGCGCCCAGCGCCTCGTCCGCCGCGCCCGCTCCCGGCCCGCCCGGCGCCGCTCCCGGCCCGCCCGGCGCCGCACCCGGCCCGCCCGGTACCGCTCCCGACCCGACCGGCGCCGCTCCCGGCCCGCCCGGCGCCGCTCCCGGCCCGCTCGAACCGCTGGCGCCTGCGTGTGACGACGAACCGATAGATATCTTATTGAAATCCATTTGTTTTAGTTGTTGTTCTTACCATACAAGAGACATGCTTTTTTTAATTGACGAATATCTTTTACTGGAAACTTAGCTGATATCTGCACTTCCCTTATATGATATTTCACTTCAATATAAAAACAATAATGTCTAAAATACACATTTTAGCTATATAGTAAATTTCAAGCAGATCAGACCATCTTTTACTATTTTTTTTAACCCATTTCTCCAATTTGGGGATGAATTTTCAAAAATGACAAAATGTATGCTATTTTTTGCTCAGAAGCTTTAAAATTTTCGAAAACCCTGAATACGTATTTATTTATTTCTAACCAATAGCTTGTATATCAAATTTCATGCTTCTTGCTGCAAAAATGATAAACTCCCCATATAAACTTTCACCCTCTATATAAGAGGGTGATCTCTTAGGTGGTGAATTTTGGGAAAACTCTGATTTGATTACTTATTTATTTCTAACCAGAAACTTATAATATACAGAATGGATAATTAGGTTTTTAATAAGTATAGTGTATGGACAGCGAGCCTACTTGGGGGCGGGTCGTGGTCCGCGTCGATGGGCTCGGGCAGCAGCAGCGGCTGCGCGGGCGGCGCGTGCGGGCGCGGCGGCGGGAACAGGAAGCGCTGGTTGCCCTGCGCCACCACGTGCCGCCGCTCGCCGCGCCAGTGCTGGAAGCGCGCCAGGCGCTCCGTGTCGGGCCGCTGCCACGTGGTGGTGCGCGTGTTGTGGTCCACGTAGTACACCCGCCCGCGCGCGTCGCGCCGCACCTCCCAGCCCAGCGGCAGCGGCTGCGGCCGCTCCCAGGACGTCGACCGTGTGTTGTGATCCACGTAGTACCTGACAGTTCTCGACGTATTTGACTTTATCGATAAGGCACCATTCGTAGGAACGGTTTTTTTCTATGAGTCAAAGTTTTGACTAGGTTGAACACTCGACTGGATATTCGTTTTGTATTAGGGCAAAAGAATAAGTATTGGATAATGAACAACAAAAGAGCACAGTGATTATTTAAACACATGAAAACTGTGATATGGATTTATAGTAAAATGTCCTACCGTCTGCCATAAACATCGTATCGCATTTCCCATCCCGGCGGCAGAGGTTCTTCGGCAGTAGGAGCGGTGGTCGCCGAGGGAACGGCGGCGGCGGGGGCGGGCGCGACGTGGGTCGCGACGGGTGCGGCCGGCGGCTCGTCCTGCCGCGAGGGGCCGGCCGCACCCTCCAATGCGTTCACGGACACGGCACCATTACTCAGTGGAGGCGGACCCGGCGGAGGCTGTAATATTTCGAAGTTAATGCACCATGATTGAAAATAAGAGACTGCCTGCGAAACTGTTATGCATATGATTACTACAAAGTCTTAATAGTGATTTGCTTTATTCGTTGATACATACACGCAATGCTCGGAGATGCACCACAGACCTCTGGTTTTCTACATTATTTCTTATTCTAAACCTGCATCTAACGCCTTCACTAAGGGGACTATGGGAATTAGTAGTTTCTCCTAATGCTTCATGTGACTGACTTAAAATAGATGGCTCAATTCTTAGGCCATCTAAAAGCAGCACTAACTCAGCTGCTTTCACTTCTGTGTTCCCATTAGAAGCATTATCCTGAGAAACAGTCTTCATCAAATCTAAAATAAAGTGGTAAAATAAGTATTTTCAAATATACTTCTACATGAAAGCTTTATAATAACAAAATCATTTCATGTTTACCAATACTTAATTCCACATTTTCACATTTTCCATTGATATACAGAAGAATTTTTAATAAATTAATTTTTTTCTCTCCAATGATGTGATCCTTTCGAAAACTGTGGTGGTCTGCCAAACGCAAAACTAGCTGTGATAAAGGTGTAACCAAAACTGTAAATTCTTCCTTCCATTTTGGATGCAATGTATTTTTTATGACCTCAGTTCTTCTTGAAATATTATCATCGATTATTAGTTGCAAATAGGGGTTTGGTTTAAAGAGTCCAGAGTTACGGATACTTGCTGATTCAACTGAAATATTAAATATATTTAATTAGAATTATACACATAGTTACATATTTTACATTTATAAGTGTAAGTGCATTTTATGTAAAAATAATTAATGAATTTCAATTCTTATCAAGTATGACAACTAGTTTCAAAATATAGATTTTTACATCCTGTATATTTGGCTTCAATACTACATATCAATGAGCTCTTGTATAGATAAAAACAAATGACTCATGTATAAATGTTATATGGTAATAATATTTAAAACAAATCAGACACAAAATTTTATCATATCAGCTATAGTCAGATTTAAAAAAAAGAAACAAATAATAGCTTTAAACAAAGTTCAAATACATACCAGTTAAACTCAGCTGATGATATGTTGATAGAGAAATTGGAGCAGTAAGTGTTGTAATGCTTTCTGTCATAGTGATATGATTATTTCATAATGTTTGCTGGACAATTAGCTATTCCACATTATAAATCTGAAATTGATTGATCATTTATTTTACTAACATATTTTATTATATGTATGTTTTATATTACTGTTATCTAGTGATAACAACTAAAATGTAACAAATAAGTTAATTAAAGTAACAATTCACTATTATATAAAGTATAGGATCAAGAGTGATAAGTTGTTGATTTAATTGATAATTAAGAACAAACTATATACACTTTCATGACACAAATTATATTGTGTATCAAAATAAATCATAATCTACTGATATTGATTATGAATAATCATCGGAATAACTTTATTAAGCACTGGTCTCTACGTAATAAACATTCACAAACAAACATTTCCTTTGATTTTTACAAACTAATATTACGATACTTTTGGACATCAGTTTCAACATTTTAATTAAATTAATAAATATTTACCAATTTATAGTAAAGCCGATGTATTATAAGCAAATTTTCCCGATTAGGTCATTATCGTTTTTCCTTATCTTTCTGAAGAAGTTAAGACTGAAAGGAAATAGACTTTAGAATCAGTTGTCAATACACAATGGTCAAGTTTGTCAAAAACAATAAACTGTTTTATTTTGTAAATATGATCTTTCGCAAAACAACTACGCTGTAATTATAAACAAAATAATGCAGAATTTAATTAGTCACAAGTTAGTAATACCAGAGATACTTTTTAAGCAACTTACTAGCACCAACAAAACAGATTACTAATTTCTTATTTCACAGATTAACTTTGTACGCTATACACATTATTCACTATAATGTTAATTTCGACTCAAAACCTCAAAAGTGCTGAGAGCTTACAGATTAAACAAACAAAACGTTTAACTTTGAGCGGAGCAAGAACAGATATTTTTAAATACCTGTTAAAAGTAAATTTAAAAAAGGATATTATCATTTTGCAAAATAATGTCAATAAATTTTCATTTTAAGCCCTTATGAGAAATACCAACCAAACATTTTAGTCCAAAGAGGCCTGTTGGTACACAATTGTTATTATTTATTTTAATTTGTAGTTTTATTCATACATATAATATGTATATGAATTTTAAAAAATCAAACCTATAAATAACTAAATTTAAAATATTTTTTTAGTACAGCTGTTTTTAAATATGCCAATATTGTACAATATTTTCAATGATAGCATTCCTGTATAATTATTTTAAATTTGATATGATTTGTCCTAGGAATGATTGGTCAATTATGCCTAGTGTTGAAATATTTTAAGTACAATATCGATCATATTCAAGCATTTTTTTTAGATATTTTAGGCATAAATCAAAAGATAAATATCGTAATTCATGCGCAGTGGATGTTGTGTTTATTTTTTAAAAGATCTGGCAACACTGGTGAAACCCAATTGTCATTTAAAATTCGTCCTCTATGGTAATATTAGTCAATAATAACTCAATAGAATAACATATAACACTGAGTGATGCATACTGCATAGCAATACAAGGCCATTTAATTACCAATACAAAAGGAATCAAAATTAAATTTCCCAACTAATTAATAACAGTTTTAGTTAAACTCTTATTTGATATAATCAAAAGGAATTGGTGAATTTATGAACGAGCAGATTAGAAGAATATTTTTTTAGATTGTGAGCACAATCGATATTTTATAAGTTTTGTAGATTAATTCTTAGACCAAAGACTTTTGACTGATGAGATTCAAAGGTTCCTATTTGTTTTAATATAGGTATTTTGTAATTCTCAATTTTGTATATCAATATTTCATTCCAGAATTTTATTTGTAAAGAAACATCTGCTATGAGTCCTATAGAAAGTGTTCCAGTTGCTATCTTAAATCATATTGATGATTATGTTGAACTACTTTATGATGATATTCCAGAAAAAATAAAAGGATCTGCTCTAATATTACAACTTGCTAGGAACCCAGACAATTTAATTGAATTGGCAAGAAATGGTAAATAAATTTGTAAATTTAATGTTCAGTTATGCCATTTTCCTCAATTTCAAGGTTATAAATTTATTATTTTTGTTTTAAAGTAGAATATATTATTGACAAAGCTTGATGGCTTTATATTAACAATAAATTTTAATGAATTTAAATAACAGTCAACATTGAAAGAATTGCTGTATATAAATATTGATGTATATATATTCTAAAAAAAACTACTAATTACACTTACTTGAAAATTAAAACTTACAGGTTTTATATTCCAGTGATAAAAAAATCTATATACTTTTATGAGACAAGCATATCAAATATATGTATCAAATGTATCAATTAAATTTATTATTTTACACTTAACTCATATTTGCAGCTTATAATCATAATTTGTTATTGACAATATTTTAATTTGCAGTAATTTCTTAGGCAATTTGGTTATTCACAGTAATCTTCTTTATTTCTGAAGTAGATAACTATTAGGCCACCTCTTGGTAAGAAGTTATAACAATAGGTATTTGCTGTAAGAAATACTAACTTATGTTGCCAATGAGATGCCAAACTTGAATATAACATTACTAAGTAATGCTGTATAGTATGAATGCTGTATCGTTGAATAACTGATGAGTGGAAGAACTATAACATTTATACAATTTTAATATTAAAACCAGCAGACAGAAGTAACAATTTAACTGCAAAATGATTATGAAGTCTATTTATTTAGCAATAACAAACTAATTTGATATCATAACTTTCAGAAGCCCTACTTAGTGCTCTTTCTAGAGTATTAAGAGAAGAATGGAAACGTAGTATCGAATTAAGTACAAACATTGTCTATACATTTTTCTGTTTCTCAACTTATATAGAGTTTCATTCTGTTATCATTCAGTACAAAATTGGCTCACTATGTATGGATGTTATTGATTACGAACTTAAAAGATATGATCAATGGAAAGAAAAAGTTGAAGGAAAAAAACAAGTTCTTACACCAGATAAGGCAAGTAACTCATAAATGTTTCTTTTAAATAATATGCGGCGAATACGGAAACCATGTATGGTAATTTATATGGGATTATAGGGGATACGTTCCTAGGAGGCAAAGCCAAAAACAAAAATTAAAATAATAATAATTTAATAGAAGTTTTTGACCACATTGATAATTTTTTATGGCTTAGGCAATGGTTTAAGGAACTTTTAATTTTTTCTTGCTTAGCAGTTTTTAAAAGCTCCTTCAATTTAAACAAATATTCAGCAGTGGCATTAGCAATTTGCATCTTAAAAATAAAACTTTCTCATAGACAGATCAATTCGACAAAGGGGTGCAGATTTAACATTTCCTGCAAGTCAGTTTTAGTCAAATCTTCATCTTGCGATTCAAGCAACTCCTGTCACTTGAATCTATCTGCTCGAATCTGTTTTGTCCTATTCAATTCGCAATTCCGGCAATGTTTACAGTTAAAGTTTGAATTTGAACGAGCGTGATATGGATGCCAACCAATCTCCAAGACGTAAAATGATCAAGCATTTCTATTTTCACTTTTGTATTTGCAGTAAGGTCTGTTTTACTTTTTTATTAGTCTCTTTTGCCGACGCGTTGACAAAGGAATCCGAATCCTTTTTATAAATAGGTACTGATTAGATCTGCGAATAAAGATTTTTTTTTGCCGCGAATATAGGAATTGGGTCTCAATTTTTTTATCTGCGAATAGTGATAACGCGAATAAAAGAAGCGCGAATAAGGAGCTTTTACTGTATTTAATAAATAAAGTGCTTTCTTTATAACTTAAAACGTGACAGACAGTTTAATTTAGACAATTCAACACTATAATTTTCAGAATGAATTGCCAAAGAGTCGAATTCCAGAACCGAAACGCCGCCCAAAATCTGGAACCTGGGCAGTTGCTGATGTCAATATTCAAAAAACTAGATCCATTGTGTCTAGTTATCATGAAGATTTGTGCCATGCATCAGACGAATTCCTTTCGAAGAGTGATGAGGAACAACTGAAGAGAAAACTCAAGACTTTATCCAAAAGACAAGAACAGTTGCTTAGAGTTGCTTTTTATATGCTTTTAAACATAGCAGATAATGTTAAAGTAGAAGAAAAAATGCATAAGAAGGATATTGTTGGTTTGCTTATCGGAGCTATGGAAAGACATTCAAACATTGACCTGCTGATTTTAATTGTTTCATTTTTGCAAAAGTTATCAGTTTTTGTTGAAAATAAGAATGCAATGGCCTCCAAAGGAATAATTGAAAAACTAGCTCCCTTGTTAGATTCTCCTAATGCTGATTTGGTGAATGTTACTTTAAAGCTACTTTTTAATTTGACCTTCGATACTAAATTGCGAAATAAAATGATCAAAATAAATTTGTTACCAAAATTCATTCAATTTACTAGTAAGTTGTAAAACATTTAAATATATGTAAATTAATAGATTGAGTATGAAAATTAAATAAATACAATTTTGTATTTAAGGTGACGATAAACACATAAACTTAGCAATGAAAATTCTTTACCACCTAAGTATGGACGAC
Source organism: Nymphalis c-album (assembly GCA_963151315.1). Lineage (NCBI taxonomy): Eukaryota > Metazoa > Arthropoda > Insecta > Lepidoptera > Nymphalidae > Nymphalis > Nymphalis c-album. Next base: position 8,007,196 of record OY720590.1, on the reverse strand, counting down.
CGCGTCAAACAAATGTTTACACAATCCGACTGCGTCAAACTGGTGAGTAATAATACCAAACTAATTTACAATTTCTCAACCGTAATGCATTAATTCTTGAAAATAACATTTCACAATAACAATTGTGCAAAAATTTTACGCCAGCTGCAACTCTCCACTTGACAAAGTAAATGTATGACTAAATTGTATTTATTGCGTAGTAAATAGGTAAACGAAAATAATTCTCGGATTCGGAAGACTTTTGCGTTTCAAACTTCAACTTCCCTTGTATCCTTGCTCCAATTTGTTATGATATCTTTCAGTTGACAGACATGCTGCTACTGAACGTGAACAGCGAGGCTCGCTGCGAGAGCGGGCCGGGCACGACGGACGTGCTGCTGGCGCTGTGCGTCAACCTGTCGTGGAGCGAGCGCGCGGCGCAGCAGATGTCGGCCGAGGGCCGCCTGCGGGAGCTGCTGGCGCGCGCCTTCCGCCACCGCAACGCCGTGCTCATGAAGCTCGTCCGCAACCTGTCGCACCACCCTCTGAACAAGCCGCTCTTCGTGGTCAGTCCGCCGACCCGCGCCTCGTCGAACGTTCGCGACGATGACTTCGATCGTTGATGGAGACGATGTGTTTCAGGAGTTCGTAGGAGACATAGCCGGCGCGGTCACGAGTGACGAGGCGCCTGAGGAATTTGTCATCGAATGTATGGGAACTCTGAGCAACATTCTGAACTTGAACAACAATATCGATATATTTGCCGTCGTCGAAAGATACAACTTGATTCCGTGCATCCTGAAGATATTAGATCCAGGTCGGTCTCTCGAGGCAAAATATGACACTTGAATGATTCCAAAAATATTTTCTTAAGAAGGACATTTTTTTAAACACAGTACGAAAGAGCAAACTGTTCCGAGCCCTCTACTCCGCAGCTGTCTGACCGCGAGTGTGCCCACAGCGAACCAGCGCGACCCGGAGCTGGTGCTGGAGGCGGTGGTGGCGGCGGGCGCGGTGGGCGCGGAGGAGCGCGCGGCGGCGGCGCTGGCGACGGCGGGCGGCGGCGAGGCGCTGGTGGCGGCGCTGCGGCAGCGCCAGGCCGACGACGACCACGTGCTGCAGACCGTGTTCGCCTTCCGCCAGCTGCTGTCGCACCCGCGCGCCGCGCAGTACCTCGTGTCGAGCACCGGTGCGTGCCCTCCGCCGACGCGCGGCCTCGCTCGCTGCGAAACACGCTCACCTCTCACCTCTCACCTCTCGTTTCTCTCGCTTCGCAGAAGCTCCGGCGTACCTCATCGATCTCATGCAAGATAAAAATGTGGAAATAAGAAAAATGTGCGATTCGTGTTTGGATATCATTTCTCAAATGCAAAACGAATGGGCGGCGAGGATTAAAGTGAGTATGACTCGTATGTAAATCGATGAAAGTTACTATTCTCATTGATTATATATAGGTGTACAATAGGTTTCCGACGTTTTTTTATCAAAAACTGGCCTTTTTTATATTCCTTATATTATATTCAAAGTATTCTTCATTGCTAGTCACTACTTTTCCTCACCTTTCTGGCAGCATACTGATACAACTTCGGAAGAATCTTCTTTTTCATTTTTTGAAGCCATCCACGAATCGATCCCATTTTTGGTATCTTCATATGATGTGAAGTGCTGCTCAGACAAGTCGCGTGCCATCGGTTGGAACAAATGGTAATCTTGAGGGGCAATGTCTGGTGAATACGGCGGGTGGGGTAGGACTTCCCATTCAAGGGTTTCTAAGTACGTCCACGTGGTTCCCAGGATATCTTCTTTGAGTTATAATAAAGGATTTTTCATTACCAGTGAGTATGCTATGCAAAGAAACCCTTGTGTTTTTGATTGTCAAGCAGAATGCCATATATGCAGAATCGGCGTTCAATGTTTCTCGACTTCTGACTCAATGATTTTAAACTATGTGATATCTCGTTGAGTCATTTCTAATGTGGGGGCCGAGTTATTTTTGAGCCTTTGGCCTGTGATTATCCCTTTTAATTTGTGATTATAATTCATCTCGTACTTGACGAAATCAAATCAAATCAAATCAAAATACTTTATTCAATATTGAAGTATTACACTTACTTATTGATTGTCAAACTGGAAACTACTACCTGTTCGGAAAGAAACACCCAGCCCTGAGAAGAACCGGCGAAAGAAACTCAGCGGGATTTTTTTTTTTTAACTTTTTTTGTTTTTTTATGTTTTTTACAAAAAATGCGACGATCGTCTCATTCCCAAGGTGTGCTATCATCCATAAATTCATTAATTGTATAATATCCTTTAGCACACAAGCGTTCCTTTACAATTTTTTTAAATTTAGCAACTGAATTATTTTGAACGCTTTCTGGGATCCTGTTGTAGAAACGTACACATAGCCCCACAAAAGAGTTACTGACTCTATGCAGTCGAGTAACGGGAGTAATTAATTTGGGTTTGTTCCTTGTACCAATGTTATGAGTATCACATTTTCTCACAAAATCATTAATGTTTTTCCGTACATACATAACATTACATAATATGTATTGAGAAGCAACAGTTAATATTTTAATTTCTTTAAATTTCTGTCTTAGGGATTCTTTAGCTCCCATGTTATAGATCGCGCGAATAGCCCTCTTTTGCAGCACAAATATCGTATTGATAGCGGCCGCATTACCCCACAACACAATGCCATATGACATTATACTGTGAAAGTAACTAAAATATACAAGGCGGGCCGTATCAACATCAGTGAATAATCTTATTTTCTTAACCGCAAAAGCTGCCGAACTTAGTCTATTCGCCAATCCGTCAATATGGGGGGCCCACTGCAACTTGGCATCAACAGTAATGCCAAGAAATACAGTAGACTCAACAGGATCCATCGACTCCCCATTGATATGTACATAAGCCTTTACATTTTTTACGTTCGGCGCGCTGAATTTCACAACCTTTGTTTTTTTATTATTTAACAAAAGATTATTGACACTAAACCAATGTACTATATCATAGATAGCATTGTTTACATCGTCATACTGTACTTGTTTTCTTTTAATTTTAAAAACTAAAGAGGTATCAGCAAACAATACTATGTCATGTTTGTTCCCTACAAGAAAGGGCAGGTCGTTTATGTAAATGAGGAATAGAAAAGGACCGAGAATTGATCCCTGAGGGACCCCCATACCAACTGAAACACCAGGAGATCTTTTCCCATTAACGTCGACCTTCTGAATTCTATTCTTAAGATAAGAAGTCAAAAGCTCGAGCGCACCTTCTCTGATTCCATAGTGATTTAATTTCCTGACCAGAGTTTCATGTTGTACACAATCAAAGGCCTTGGATAAGTCACAGAAGATCCCTAAGGCGTCCTGTGACTCCTCCCATGCTTCATAGATATTCTTAATAAGTTCTATGCCTGCGTCTGTTGTTGAACGACCCCTTGTGAAACCAAATTGTTTTCTATGAAGCAGATTGTGTCTGTTAAAGTGAGCAAGTAATTGATTTAAAATAATTTTTTCAAATATTTTGCTGAGGGTTGGTAGAATTGAGATTGGCCTGAAGTTATTGGGGTCTGAAGAACTACCAGATTTAAATATTGGAATTACTTTGCTATGTTTCATCTGGTCAGGAAATATACCACTCTGAACACAATTATTAAATATTATCACAAGGTAGGGTGCAATCACATCAATAATTGAATTTATAACCTTTACAGATAGACCCCACAAATCAGCTGTTTTCTTAATCTCTAATGATTTAAAAGTACTTATTATATCATTACTGCTTATACTAGAGAAGTTAAAGGTAGCACTACATTCTCTAACATTTTCTTTGATCAATGACTCGGCAACAATTGGAGAGGAAATAAGTGACTTAGTTGTCAAAACTGGTATGTCAGCAAAAAAATTTTCAAAAACAGAAGCAACTTCCCGATCATTACTAATGACTTCCTTGTTACTAATAAGAGTCATTTCGGAGCTACGGTTATTAATTTTCCCAGTTTCACAATTAATAATGTTCCATGTCATTTTTATTTTATCATGTGCATTTTTTATTTTATTTTTAATATATAATGATTTTGCCAAAGAGCATACTTTTTTAAATAATTTTGAATAATTTCTTACATAGTTAGCAAAAGTAGCACTATGATTGTATGTTCTTTCATAGTAAAGCTCATACATTCTCTGCCTACTCTTATGAATTCCAATGGTCGCCCAGTCACTGAATTTTGAGAAGGTTTGTTTATTAACTGTTTTAGAAGTGAATATGGCGTTGAATTTGTTTTTAATTAATTTAAACAAGGTATTATATAAAACATTTGGACTCTCATTATAAGGTAAGACGGGGAGACTTGCCACAATATTACTTCTAAACTTCTCAATACGGCTTGTGGTCAAAGGAACAAACACTATCCTTTGCGATTTGCTTATTTCTTTTGTATAAAAATTTAATGAAGCTAATTGTCCACAGTGATCTGAGCTTAATCTACTAATAATAGTTTTATTCTGTGGTATAAGATTTGTGAATATATTATCTATACAAGTTGCTGTGGACTCTGTAATTCTAGTTGGCTCGATGAATAAATTTACCAGATTATATGAATTTAACAAAGATCTGAATCTAATAGTTGTGGCTGAGTTATCTAGTAAATTTATATTAAAATCACCACAAACAATAATTTCTTTATTAGATCCAGACAATTTAATTAATGCATCTTCCAATATTTTTTCAAATAATTCATATAATCCACTGGGGGGCTTGTATACGCATACAACAATGACACGCTCAAGCTCTGCACAGGCTATTTCTATAGTTTGCTCAATAGAAAGGCTCACAATATCTTTACGTTCTTTAAATTTCAATTTTTTACTGATAAGTATTAAAGAGCCACCGCGTATAGCTTTTTTCCTACTGAACAGACTAGCCACCTGGTGCCCATTGAAGTTAAACATAATTTGATATTCTAAAAGCCAATGTTCAGTTAAACACAGAATATCAATATTGTCACAGTTCAGAAATAATTCAATTTCTAGTCCCTTTCCCAGCATTCCTTGAATATTCTGGTGCACCAGGTTTAGAATTTTATTTTGATTTTTATTATTAAATTTTTTAATACTTTTATTGGCTTTTACAGGGATCGTAAATACAATTTTTATTTGATATATTATAGTTATTGCCAGAGACTACCTCTATTGTCTTATTATTTAATTTAAATTATTTGGAACGTATTCCAAGTTGCAAGATGTCAAATTATAATTATTGTTACACTGCTCAATAGAAGCAGTAGTCTGGTTAACCAAAAAATTGGTTGATTTATTAATAATAAAATATGATAACATATTTATATATTAATAATAAAATATGATAATATGACGGTGAAGGAAAACATCGTGAGGAAACCTGCATGTGCAAATTTCATTGAAATTCTGTCACATGTGTATTCCACCAACCCGCATTGGTGCGTGCCACAGCAGCGTGGTGGAATAAGCTCCAAAAACCTTCTCCTCACAAAAAGAGGCCTTAGCCCAGCAGTGGGACATTCACAGGCTGTTACTACTACTACTACTTTGGCCTGAATCTTCTGCCAATAATGCCTGCAATCACGCATCTCCAGGCACTTGCAGCTTTCTGCTGCGTTCTCTGTCTTCGACCTCAAACTTAATATTCGTAAGCTTTTGGAACTACTTACGATAACTTCTCTTACTTAAAGCAACCTCACCCTATGCTTCTACAAGTTAAATGCTCCACAGTTGCAGAATTATTTTAATTAAAGAAGTACATCAAAAGTTCCCGCAAATGCCCCCTTTTTCGGCCTAAAACTGGACATTTTCGCACAAAGAAAACTATGTACAAATTAGCTAAAACTTCAAGATAACAGTATTATCGGATGTCCATGTCCAATCTTTATGACAAGACCATTTACATTTGAACATTTGCACCAAAACTTGCGGTGGGACATGGTCGTAAGAAACAGCGAAAACTTATTAGTACACGTAATATAATCGAATATTAAATGAAATAAGCGAGTGGTCTTACAAAATATGATTATTAAGTAGAAGTAGAATTAAATTAGGATCGTAAAATAGGCATGTGTCGTCACCAAAGTGCAAATAACATGCGGTGGTGTTAAGGCTTTACAAAGTTTTATGTGACCTGACGTCAGTAAGCACGTTCTCCAACAGTTGGAGCGGTTCCGGTGCCACAACGGGCAGTGGCTGTCCGTTGTGGAGACTCTGGGCGCGGAGGGCGGCGCCGGTGACGCGAGTGACGACCTGCCGCCCTACCTCTCCGCCGAGTATCTCACCACGCACCGCCTTACTACCTCGGGTACGTACTTCAGAACAAAAGTTTGTAGTTGAATATTTTATTAGTGCGCGTTGTCTAGCCGACAAATACCCAATAAAAATCCAAATCTTTAAATCCGTCTTGGAAATCAAAATATCAATTGTAATGTTTTTAAATAGAATTTGATGTCATCGGTTTCATTCAAGCAACTCATTTTATAAATTATCTTAACATTTATTTATATGTCTCCTTCAAGTACGAATTTATTCAAAGATCTGTACATTTTTACAGATTCCCAAATATCACTTAACGACGATTCAGACAGTTTCTCTGGAGAGGCTGACTTTAATCGTGCGAACAGCCGGTAAAGTATCATTTTTTGTAGTAGTTCTCTCATTATAAAAAAAATAATATTATGTTTAAAATAGTTTATTAACTAATAGAGTATTTGCTAAGTGGGCTGTGTAAAAATTTATTGAAAAAGTTAACAGTAATCAAGTGATGGATTCTGGTATATTTATAATTATAACCATAAATAAGAAAAATGCACTCAATTTCTACCAATCATCCTTTTTCCATAATGTATACTAAAATATATACTGATCAGGTATGGGTGGGTTTAGGTTTATAACGAATTTAAAATATAACATTAATAACTTTATATTACAGGTTTTATTGTTTAAGTTGTGTAAATACTATACTTAAAATAAGGAACTATTTTAAGTATTTACACAACTTAAATAATAAAACCTGTAAGGCAGGTAATAGTTTAAATATGGGTGCACCTTTAGATCTTCTTATTTGTTTTTTTTTTCTTTAGAAATACTCAAGATGGACAAAGTGACGAATTATTAGGGCTATCAGATTCGTTATCAGGAAAAACGTCAGAAGACGACATGCAATTCAGTAAGAAGCTTAATGTATTCGCCTAACACAATTGTCGCTATAAAAAATAACACAAAAATTGTAACCATATAATTCTATTTGCTTGATTTGTTTAGCTTTTTCACTAGATCTCTTTTAAATGGTGATACTTTTAAATTAGTAAAACGCATATAATATAACGATTTTAATATAAAATTTAGAAACATTTTATAATTATTTGTATCAGATATTATTTTGTATCATTATTAATTTAACTAAACGCGTACCTATGATTAGTTAATTGTCCTTATATTAATGATGCTATTATAGCAGTAACAGTTCCTTTTTGTAACAGAAAACAAATCAAAAAACATTACTAATAAACGTTAAAATTTTTAAACGTTAAAATACTTAAATCATTACAAACTTATTAAAATATTACTTTATGAAATAGGACATTTTCATAAAATCGAACATAACTATGTAAATATCTGATACTGCGCATTATGTTAGTTTAAATAAATATGTATTTATATTGGACTGCTCTTTCATTTTATACCACCTTAGCTTAACATTTAATATGGTAATTGTGTTGTATAATGAAAAAAATATGTTGTTTTACTTATCAAGAACTATCTGCAGTTCATATTATAGGAGAACTATTAGCAAATAGCATGTAATATATAAATTATGGTGGGTAGATGTAAAGAGGACTATCTTATTCAGGGAATTGTTCAGCTGTGAGCCACGGTCTTATAAACAGGTCTTGCAACCTCAGTAGTGGGGGTACGTCGACTTAATGGAGCTGTTCAGTTCAATTTACGGCCGCCAGAGGCAGGCAATAATCCCGAATACTTTTTCATATCTAAACAAAACAAAAATAATAACAAAATCGCAAAACTCAACAAAACGATATAAACAATACTTGGGAGAGAAAAATGTCACTCAAATCAAGTTCGATAGCAGCGACGTACAGCGGGCGCCGATGCGAAATAAAAAATGTGACACAATCGCGCCTATCTCTCAGCACTAAAATTAGACTCGGTTGCTAGGCCTGTATACAAGACCGTGTTAGTGACCACGGTTGGTTGACATGGTTGAGTGACACGCGGCATATATTTTTTATTAAAAATTATTATTTATTATAACTTTAATTTCTTCTAAAAATGTCCATATCGAATTTCACTTTAGTGCGAGAAAAACTCAAACATCAATGTATTTATTTAAAAAAAAATCCTATATAAAATACTACTCTGAACTGTACGATAACGAATTTTACTATTTATATTATCTATTTACATCTAATAATTTTATATGTATATTACATCTAATGTGCCCATTATATAATAAACACATGTTTGAATACAGCATTTTGAAAACAATATTTTGAATTACAGTGTTATTGACTGAAAGGCAAAAGAAAAAAAATTAACTGTGTTACCCTTCGCTGGAAAAGTGTGTAAAGCGAGAGCATCGGCCACATAAACGTCAAATGTGATATAATTTTAGACAAATAGTATAATTTTATCTTTCATGTACAATAATTTTGAAGTGAAAACTTCTGTAGACTCGTTGTGATTTGAAATTCGATGAAACAAAAAACCGACAGTAAAAAGAGACACACATAAATTCATAAGATTTAACGTGGGAGAAAATGAGATAGGTAGCATTATACAGTTGAAGCCAACATTATTGAAGGTTTCACTTCTACCACGAGAAATTGCGCACATGTTTTATTTATTTTGAGTATCTGTATCCAGCGCGACCCTGTCGTCATGCCGCTGGCGGCCGTAAACTGAACAGCGTTATTAAGTTGACGTACCATCACTACTATTGTTGCAACCACTACGATCGTGTTAGTGACCACGGTCTTGTGTACAGGTCTAGCAACCGAATCCAATTTCAGTGGTGAGAGATAGGCGCGATTGTGTAACAACTTTATTTCGCAACGGCGCCCGCTGTACGTCGCTGCTATCGAACTTGGTTGAGTGACACGCGGCGTATATTTTTCTCTCCCAAGTATTATTTTATATTATTTAATCTTTGTTATATCGTTTTGTTGAGTTTTGCGATTTGTTGTTATTTTTGGTTTGTTTAGATTCGAAAAAGTGTTCGGGATTATTATTACGCAAATTGTCATGCCTCTGGAGGCTGTAAATTGAACTGAACAGCGTCATTAAGTCGACGTACCCCCACTACTGAAGTTGCAAGACCTGTATACAAGATGATAGTGACAACAGTTGACAATATCGGTTGACACTGACTTGACAGTTGACACTTGACAGCTCTGAGCAGGAGACAACATTATGATGATAATTAATGATATGAGAGTAAAAAAATCGTAAGACTTAGCACTTCTCACAGTTTGTGTCAACCCAGTAGTTGTGTTTTTCTTAATTTATGTATAAAATAGCTAAAATAATATTTAAATGAACGAACTAAAAAATTAATGCTCGTAAAAATTCAATATTTACGAACGACTATAATATCCAGTTTACATGTGTAAAAGTTGATAAAAGAACCGGTTTGTTAGAAACTAGTAAGTGAATGGCAGGCGACAAAATACGTGTGTATTACTTACCCAGCTACCAGATTCCTTTCACTTTCCTATATCGCATGCGATCGGCGTTTTGATAACATATCTTTTTTAGTGAAGTTACTTTCATGTCTATCAATAGCCAGGTTCTAAAGTCCAATCTCGAGTACGAAGTAAGTTTACATATATTTTTGCGTTACCTGCATTGAGAATTTACTTTTGAACTGAAAATATCTTAGGCTAAGAGTATGAATAAATAAATAATCATGAAATAATATATTTCTGATCACTAGTTTTACTATACATTTTCTTTTTCTTTTTTATTTTTCATGTTTTATTTATTTTATAATTCTTATTTTTTAAATTTTCTTATCTCACAGGATTTTAACATGCTTCGTGGATTGAGATTAGTAAGTATTATTAAAAAATGAAGCAAAGTTGTTTTATAAGTCATACTCTTTTAAACCACACAAACTGAATAATATTATTTTTATTATAGACTTCCTTGAAGAGTTGCCTTTTAGAACCATATGCCAGTTCTTTTCATGTAAAATGTAATTACACATCAACAAAACCTTCAAGTAAGGTGCAAAGTTTGCCAAGGCTACCAGTACCAAAACTCGGAGACACCCTCAGTAAATATTTGAAAACAGTCCAACCCTTTTTAAATGATGAAGAATTTAAAACAACTTGTAATCTTGTTAAAGAATTTGAAAGTGGTACGGGGCAAAAATTGCAGGTAAATTATAATACATATTGTTACAATAATAATATTCCTTAAGGAAATAAAGTTAAATTACTTCATAATACTAAATACATATACCTATACCAATGTAACAGAATAAGATAAGGCTATGTGTCACTGACATTAGATAAATTTTTTTTAGAAATTCCAATAGCAATTGAATTTATTTTAAGTATAAACAATTTTTTTTTCACCACCTTTGCAAAAATATTTATTAGCCTTTTGTTTATTAGAAAATACAAAGTCCAACTTTCCTCATAAAAATAATTTCTGATATCCACTGCATCAATAATGTTTTTTCAGAGTCTCTTAGAAAAGAGAGCTGAACAACATGAAAACTGGCTTGAAGATTGGTGGCTTAATACAGCATACTTGGAGTATCGTGACCCGGTTGTGGTATTTTCTAGTCCAGGCCTAGTTTTTCCTTTCCGTAAATTCAACAACCAACAAGAACAATTAAAGTATGCGGCTAAAACCTTATTAGCTGCTCTAGATTATAAGGCTTTAATAGACAGGTAAGTTTCTTCTACTTATATATTTTATCTACAAGCAAATGTTTCTTTAATATTAGAAGCCATTGAAAATAATAAATGCAAAGAAATTGTATAAAAATTATCTGTATACATTTTTTATATTTCGTTTTTGAAATTTTTAGTGATAAAATTCCAGTTGAAATGATGGGAAAAAGTCCCCTGGATATGTCACAATACAAAAAGATATTTGGGACTTGCCGCATACCGATTGAAAAACGAGACAAATTATCTTTCAATGATTCTAAACATGTAACTGTAATACATAATAACCATGTAAGATATTTTTTATAATTCTGATTACTGAGAATTCACATTATTATTTTACAAAAAAAATTGCGCTATATAATAGATATGTGCTATATCTATTTTGCACAAATTACTAATGTTGCTATGTTCCACAATAATTAAAGCTTGAGTTACAAGTTGATTCAAAATGGTCCGAATTGCAGAGATGATATTGCAAGACAACCTGTTAACCATCGAGCTATTAATTGCTTTGAATTATTATTCCAGGAAAATGTATACTTTTGTTTTAATAATAAATTTTTGCAGATTTTCCGTGTCGATCTTTGGGGCAATGACGGCAAACGGTTAAGTGAAGATCAAATTGCTCAAATTTTAAAGAAAGTAGTCGATTCGTCGTCGTCTACAGCCAGTGATGCAATCGGTATTCTCACCTCCGAAAACAGAGATAACTGGGCGAAGGCTTATCAGCTGCTCAGTAAAGGTGAGATTACATTTATCTAATCGAAGTCATCATACAGTAGAAATGACGTAAAATTATCGCGAACATTATAATAGAAATATAGAATGTTTCCGAGCGAACGATGTTTTTCAGATAAAGTGAACAGAGAGTCGCTCCTGGACGTGGAGACGAGCCTGGCGGTGCTGTGCCTGGACGGCGCGGCGGGCGTGTGGCGCCTGCAGGACGACGCGCGCCGCACGCTGGGCGCCGCGCAGACCATCCACGGCGGCGGCTCGCGCAGCAACGGCGCCAACCGCTGGTTCGACAAGACCATACAGGTGCGCGACGCCCTCCCGGCAACATGACCATGACACGTTATAGTATACTCCACACTGGAGTCAAGGTAAATTAACGACTTTGACCTTTAGTTTACATGACGTCATTTGTCGAGATCTAAAATAAAGTCGGAATAATCAATAGTATGTGTTTCGGATTCGAGGCAAAACTAAATACTTAACACGTATATAGAGTATGCCTACCTTGTTCGTCTATCAGTGTCTAGAAATAAGTTCGTAGATTTCAAACCACCGCCACCGGTCAGACCGAAAAAAATATTAGGTTCTGCTGTCGAAGATTCTCAGTAGCAGCCCGGAGTCTGGACGTGTATGCACTCTCTTGCCCCGGAAAGTACGTCGGTTCTGCGCCTGAACTCTCTCCGGTCGTGTCGGATTTGCCATATTATAGGATTACGAGGGTTAGAGAATAGAGAGTGTACCTGTGTTGGCGCGCACAGGTCGCGCACTATCATATGTCCTGCGCAGCCAGCTAGCTAATCTCTCTTGGGATCGGCTTCCGTAGCCGAAATCGGCTTAACAGGAGACTAACCGGTTACTTGACTAAAGATTTAGTATTATATTAATGCGGTATAATAAAATGTCATCGACCTTTCAACTAATCTAGTTACTATTTTATGAATCTAACACGAATGCACCCCCGTAGTTCATCGTCGGAGCTGACGGCATCACAGGCCTCACATACGAACATTCTCCAGCTGAAGGACAACCGATAGCTGTACTAACTGATTTCATTATTAAGTATATGTAAGTGTATATTGTACACGATGTTTTATATTTTACTAGCTGTGCCCCGCGGTTTCACCCGCGTATAATTCCTTCTTCGATAAAAGGACTATACAACACAATAATATTTTTTTAATTGGAACCAGAGGGCCTAGCCATGTACATGTACATTTTCGAAATGTCAAATTACATGTCGAACGCGAATGTCAATCTCATACATTGATTTTATTATTTTCTATTCTATTCTATTAACGTAAAAGCCACTTGTCTACGGGCCCAGTAGTTCCTGAGATTAGCCGGAGCCCGGATCAAACAAACAAACTCCTCAGCTTATTATATTAGTATATATTGTATTAAAGACAAATATAAGGTGTCTAATATATATACGTATTGAATTTCATGCCATTCATTCCATTAGCTAATTGGTTTCCGTAAAATGTAATGAACGCACACACATACACTCGCGTTCTTACCACTGGGCCATCTCGGCTTAACCGATGATCGTGGATTCAAATCTGGGCAAGCACCCATGTGCTTAATTTGTGATAATAATTCATCTCGTGCTGAATGGTGAAATGAAAACATCGTGAAGAAACTTACATGTGTCAAATCATGATGAAATCCTGTCACATGTGTATTCCACCAACCCGCATTGGAGCAGCATGTTGGAATAAGTTCCAAAACCTCCTTAAAAAGAAGGAGAAGAGATCTTAGCCCAGCGTTGGGACATTCACAGGCTGTAACTGTTCCTGTAATACATACACACACGTTCTTGACCAGATAGTTACTAAAGTACGCTTTAGGTATTTTTATGTAATTTTATAAATACATAAACATAATGCTTTTGAACATTAATATAACTTTTATTATTTATTTAGTGAAGAAGACAAACCAGTTGAATCGTCGTCTTCGAGTCCGAAGGATCCAGTCCGACTGACATTCAACGTTAGCAAAGAAGTTGCGGAGATGATAACGACGGCAAAATCCAACTTGGACAAGTACGTAATACTGCGATGTTCACTAGAACATTTACAACTTTTATTCATTTTGTGCCGTCAGTTTTGCATTGCCTTTATGGTAGTGGTTTGTGAAAATACAGATATTTCTTGCTGTAGTGGAACGATTATGATGTTCTCTTTAATGATTCCGGTAAAAGCAGCTATAATATATGTGCTAAAAAGCTAGAACAGCTAAAAGAAGAGAGGTGCAGAAGATTATTACTGTGTACAAGTGTATACGCAAACACAGGTGCATTATATTATGCATTTCTTTCTATTTGTTATTGGATTATCTGGTATACCGCGACACGTCCGAAAGAAGTTTAGACACAATCCAACGGCTGCACGTGCCACGTACACCAAACTGAAATAGATAAAAAATATCACATCGTATTGCTATCGTCCCATTGACGGTAAGCCAGCAAATAATATATTTTACATTTGTTGCACTACACAAAATATTTAATGTTTTGTTACAGGTTAGTTGCAGACCTAGATTTAAATTGCTTCAAGTTCGACAAATACGGCAAGAACTTCATCAAGTCGCACAAAATGAGCCCCGACAGCTATCTCCAGATGGCTATGCAATACGCTTTTTACAAGTGAGATGTTATTTAAAAACTATATTTTTTGGGTTTTCGATTTACTCCTAATGAGTCTAAGAATTACAATACAGCGCCGGCAGTTTAAAACGTTAAATTTCCAGTGACAAATAGTTGTTTCGTATGATTCAGTATCGTACATTATCACGATGACGCTCTCACAATATTTTCTACCTTTTTTATAACAAATTGCATGTAATTTAAAAATATTTTTCCTATATTATTTTGATGAAGTACTGAAATAAAAAAACCTGTCCAATCAAAAGACTACACGGCACGCCGGGCGCGCACTACGAGTCGGCCGCGACGCGCATGTACGCGGGCGGGCGCACGGAGACCATCCGCTCGTGCTCGCCCGAGGCCGTGCTCTTCGCGCGCGCCATGCTCGACGCGCGCGCCGCGCCGCGCGACCGCCTCGCCGCCATGCGCGGCGCCGTCGGGGCGCACAAGGACTACACCGTGCAGGTCGCGCGCCCTGCTCGACGGTTTCCTACGTTATATGTTGTTTAAGCTAAACTCGCTGGAGTAACAATCAATTGTTTTCCACAGGCGTTGCAAGGTTTTGGTGTCGATAGACATTTACTGGGATTGAAGTTGACGGCGATCGAAAATGGAATCGAACTACCGAAAATATATTCCGACCCAGGATACGTGCGCAGCGCTCACATGAGAATTTCCACAAGTCAGGTGATTATATAATCTGAGTAGGTGGGGCGGGGCGCCCGCGATCGACGCACACTAATATATCCGGGCGGCCGGCCGCGCGGCGCAGGTGGCGTGCAGGTGCGACGGCTTCATGTGCTACGGGCCGCTGGTGGCGGACGGCTACGCGACGTGCTACAACCCGCGCGACGACGACGTCAACTTCGCCACCGCGGCCTTCGCGGCGCACCCCGACACCGCCAGCGCCACCTACCGCGCCGCGCTGGAGCACGCGCTCACCGACATGCACGACGTGCTGCTGCGCGCCACGCAGAGCAAGCTCTGAGCGCATTCTCACTGTGGTGACGGGCTCGCTTGCGTTCTTTTTTTAAAGTACTACTTTAATAAGACATTTATAAATTGGTAATAAAGTATACCGAAGACAAAGTGTTATATTGTAAATATATTATATTCAAAATATCAACATATTTGAAGGAAATACATTCTACAATATGCTTATAAATTGTAATAATATAAATTTTGAAAGTTTGCGATATATTTTATTGAATAACTTAATATTATATATTTAAAAATGTGATATTTTGTCTGCGATGGTCGGCAAATGAAATATAAAAAAATAACACTTGCTACAGAATTTATGTATTTAAATCGGAAAACATGTCTGCAAAATGTACATGATCATCCCTGGTCTCATTTTCGTTAACTTAAATAACAAAATAAAATATTTTATATTGAAACATTGTGTATGTATTTGAGTTGTATCTTTTATATAAATCAACTACTTTCTAAAAGTATTCTACGAGTAAACCACTTCCAACAAAGTAATAAATTAGAAAGTACAAGACTATTACTTAATAAAAAAAATGTATATTAAGCAAAAACATATTTTGTCTTATAAAGTATTTAAAAAATAATGAAATATTAAATCAAAAACTATTTTAATTTTTACAATACACTTAATAGGTATTATTCCTGGCTGCTAAATGAAAAATCAATTGGATTCCGTATTTCGATAAGATTAGTCTAAGTAAGACTTATCGACTGCCTCGTTGGTATAGTGGCTTGATGTAAGACCGCAGACTCGGTGGTCCTGGGTTCAATTCCCAGGTCGGGCCAATAAATAGTTATTGGGGTTTTCTTTCAGAAAATGCTCAGTGACTGCCCGGAGTCTGGAAGTTGGAAGTGTGTACACTCCCGTGCCTCTGAAAGCACGTTAAGCCGTTGGTCCTGCGCCTGAACTCTTTCCGGTCGTGTCGGATTGCCGTCCCATCGGATTATGAGAGCTAAGGAAAAGAGAGTGCACCTGTGTTTGCATTTGTGCACTATAATATCTCCTGCGCAGATGTTATCGCCGCCGTGACCGAAATCGGTCTGGAAGACCTTAATAAGTAAGCCTTTTTGTAAGAAATAAAACGGTTTGATACTTGATAGTCTATAATATGATGTAATAAAATATAACTTAAATTGCAATAAATTATAATTCATTTGATTAAAAATAACATATTTAACATTTATTCAAATACTTAAGATACAAAAGCAATAGCAACATCAGCTGTAGACAACATTAATTTATTAACGATAGGTTTCTCAGATTTACCTCACAAACTATATAGTGACATTATGTGATACGCTTATTCAAACAATAACAAAACATTAAAGCATATCCGCCGATATGAAAAAATTTCCATTTAGAGTAGAAAACTCAGGATAAAAAGTAATCACTATCCGAATATGAGAAAAAGGTATCATTTGCACATAAAATTAACCCATATCTGCCCCTAGGGGGAGCGTTTCGGCCCCACTAAAAATACAGTTTTATAGTTGAAAACTTCAAAACACTATCATGGATATAATTCAAAGCAAAACACCGGATATGTAAATGAATATAATGCCAAAAATGTATTAGGCATATGTGGACTAATATTTGTTGGCGGTGAATTACTTAAGCTTTTGGAAAAAGCTTTAATATTAATGACAAAAAATGTGTATCCAACTTATAATAATATTGTTAACCTTGACATGATGATTTACCCTTTAATTTCTCCGTTCAAAAGGTCGCAAAGATTTATTTAACTTGTTAAATAAATATGATTTATTTATTTAAAAAGTTAAATAAATCTTTGATTGAAAATGAAGACCTAGATAGTTTGGCAGATTAACATTTATGCAATAGTAATCAACTGGCGTTGAAACTCAGTGTTTCTTAATACGTCATTAAATCACTTGATGTAATAATAATTAGTTCCACTAACGATGTATTATTTTTCCTAACTTTATTTAACAATAATTTGACCCAACTAATCAAAAGCATTGTCTTAAAATTCAACTTAAAAATGATTATACTGTTTAATACGTCCATAGTAGTATGCTTCATTCGTAATTTTCAAACTATCAAAAACATCTAAGTGTCATAATCTTTAATAACATGCCATTTAACAAAATAAAAAAAATAACATTCATTTAATTGTTCAGAAGTTTATATATCTCTTAACATTGTAATCCTTAAGAGCCTTCTAAATAATAAAATCGGATAATGATTAAACATCTATCAATATATCATTTGATTATTAATTTTGTATATATGTAATGAAGTTGTAGTTAAAATAATTATTCTGTAGCTTTTAAAATGTTATTATTTATTTACTTTATATTTATTACACTGTTATACATTGACCGTCTGCATTGTTTACATTATCTCATTCCAACCAATATGATCCTTAAATGTGCAATCTTTAACGAAATTCACTACAATCCTAACATGTCACTTATCCTATATGTATAATTATATATTCCATGAACCCAATTGTGTGGAATGTAAATGAGATTATAGTGCTCTTTTCAAACAACATTTTCCATAATATAAATATTAATAACTTCATAATTTTAAATACAATATAAATAAGAATAAAAATTGCGTACAGATATATATACAATCGGCACAAACATAGGCGAAGCTAGGATAATTAGTTACGAGTCTGTTTTAAATTCCAATATTATTTTATTATGAAAGCCTATATACATACCTATAATATGTTCGACTGCTTGTAATTAAAGAAAAATTCAAATTACAAAACATAACACTGCATTCAAGATGGCCTCATTGTTGGCATTTGTGATTTAATTATTCACCTAGAGGGACAATGATTAAATGTTAAACCGATCAGCCACAGCAAACAGCAAAGGAGACCATCACGCAGCAGTGATATGTCAGACAATTTTCCTAAATTTATTTTAATTAGTGTGCAGTTTTAAAATGCTTGTTAGAACCGACCTCGACGACAGAAGTCGCTTCCCTAGCCACGCCTACCGAGTCGCGACACAGGCGCTACCGCATTTGTCAATAATAATTTCATCGAGGATAATTACAGCGTTTATTCACTATTCGAAGGGCGTGCGGGCGAGTTAGCAGGCGCAGTGGTCGCGCGCGGCGGGCGGCGCGGCCAGCGGGCGGCCGGGCGACGCCGGCTTGTGCTGCACGCCCGACTCCGCCGCGTTCAGGTCCAGCCGCCCGTCCTGAATACTTTGATATATTTTCTTCGCCGTTTCGAGGAACGCCTCCTCGACGTTCTGACCCCTGAAATTTGCAAACATTAATCTAACATTATCTTTAAACTATGTCTCCTTTGGATGTTATTATTCTTCTATTTCAAAATACATTTGCATTATTTGGTGATATGCTTTACTTATATTTTGTTATCTATTAATACATAGCTATGATCACCTTTGAGCAACTGTTTGTAGTGTCAATGATCTGTATTAAACCTTGAGATGTTAATCAATAATCGTATTTGAATATCTATTTAAACACAGCTCATACTCATTTCTAAAATAATTTTATTTGAATAATGTTACAAATAGTAATAAACACATACAGTAAATAACAGTAATATGAAAAAAGTAAACTATAAGAAATAAGAAAAAAAAATTTAAGATAAAAAATTAAGAAATATATGGTATATGTATAACAATATTGACACCAAACTTACGTTTTAGCGCTGGCTTCGACAAACATTAATCCATTTTCATCAGCAAACTGTTTGGCTTCTTCATAAGTAACATCTCTTTGGCCGTCTAAATCAGACTTATTTCCAATAAGAAAAATCACTGTGCTAGGATTTGTCAAGTTGCGAGTGTCTGTAAGCCAGCTACTTAGATGATTGTAGGTTGATCTGTAATATTTTAATACTATATAAAATTGGCTTATAAATTTTATTATTATATGCCACAAGCATTTAAACTAAAATTTGTTGAAGTAATAATTTTCCATGACTACCGACTTACCTTGGTTCAAAATAGTCAATTTCTTATTAGAACCAAGTTGTTACTACAAAACCTTGTGTAATAATGTTGTAACCATAGCATGCTTGTATACTATTAAAAATGAATTTACAAACTAATTCATGTTTGTCGTTGCAATCAGTCTCTTTCATTCTTTTACTAATCTGACTAAAAACACTTATTTATCTTACTCCAGTAAATAGGATCCACAGACGTCAACACAAATACACAAAAAGTAATATGTTGCACAAGATATACAATAATTATGTGAAATATATGTGTAATTAACCAACCCATAAAAAATGGCAGACACGAAAAACTAAATAACAATTAAAAAAAGCACTTCACTGACTTCTCAATATTCTTTATAAGCAATCTTTATAAGAAGATCTTATCAACAAACTCAATGTACATGATACTGATAATCCCATTTTCCTTCATGTATTAAAAGACAAAATAACTTCCAAATAAAGTTAGAAGTCAAAATTAGATCAAGATTAGTTTTAATCCTAGTCATCCTATTAATTAATTATTGTGTTTTTGAGTCTGTGCTTATGAGTTAATATCATTGTTGAGTTATATTTTATTATACTTATCACTTTCACTAAATAACATATTAAGATAAATCATTTCAACATTAGTCATAGACAATATGATTGATGAAATGATGATGATAAAATATTTGCTGCATACTAATACTTATTTGTTAATGTTGTCAATGTTAAATTCCAGTATCGATAATTTGATTATATGTATGATTTACTAATTTACCTTCTTGTTATATCATACACCATCAGAGCACCAGCTGCTCCTCTGTAATAAGAACGTGTTACTGCTCTGAACCTTTCCTGTCCAGCTGTATCCCAAATCTGTAGCTTTATTTTTTGACCAGCAACTTCAATTATTCGAGTTCCAAATTCTACACCAATTGTGTGAGGACAATCAGCCATAACTGTAAAAAGGATGTTGATTCAAATTTTTGCTCTTTAATAATTATTAATAATAAACAAATAAATTATTGTAATATAAAAACTGTGTTTAGTTTATTTTATTATATTTTTTGTTGAGAATATATCATTTGTTACATCATGATTATAATCCAATAATCGGTTTATTGGATTTTTAAATTGCAAATTATGTGTTAAACAAAAACAGAATAGATACGAAAATTTTATTCCTCAGTGTTCATTACAAGCATTTGATTGATCAAACCCCGATCAAATTGGAGGTCCTCCAGACCGATTTCGGCCACGGCATGCAATCTCAAGAAAGATTAGCCAACTGCACAGGAGATATTATAGTGCACACGTATGTGAGTAGTCACAGGTGCACTCACTATTCCCAAGCTCTCTTAATCCAATGGGACAGCAATCTGACATGACTGGAAAGAGTTCAGGCTCAGGACTAACGGCTTAACGTGCTTTCCGAGGCACGGGAGTGTACACACTTCCAACTTCATGACTTTTGGCTGCTACTGAGAATTTTCTGGCAAATAAGTCAATAACTATTTTTGGGCCCGACCTGGGAATTGCACCCAGGACCACCGGGTCTTTGGCCTTATATCTAGCCACTAGACCAACAAGAACGAAATTAAAAATTACTATGTTGTGCAAACAATTTAAGTAAACAACAATTATGATAGTATTTACTTACATTTTTTCTCTGTAAATTGGTGTAAAAGACATGACTTTCCTACCCCCATATCACCAATGATAATATATTTAAATATATATGAGTAATTGTAAGGTCCAGACGTCATTTTGCTGAAAAAATAAACATAAAACTAAAATAGAATACTAGTAGTAGTGATAAAAAAGTAATCTGTTAAGTTTAGAAATAAGTTTATTCTTTTTGTAACTAAATATTTAAGGTATAATTAAATTTGATATAAATCGTAATGATATGATCGCCAGCAAAACGATTCATGTTGTATTCAATCACTAAAGGACCTGAAAACAATAGAATGTAATGTATGTTTACAGCTCTTGTTACTTTTGTCGACTTACTGATATAGTTAGTGAAATATAAAGTTGTATTCTTTTAACTACCAATATTTCTTGAGATGTTATACGCAGCAATTTGAAACAAGATGTTGGTGCTGACGAATATACTAACTTTTATATAAATAAAGGCGTTCTCACTCAATTTATCGCGAATATTTCAATAAAGGGTATTTACAGACGGATATTTTAAAGCTTGATTAAAGACTTACTAGAAGGTGTTTTATCAAAGACTTTACAAACTTAATTAGATCTTTTTGTTTAGGTTTATTTTTCACTTTCAGAATCTCTATAGGTACTCAATTAGTCACACACAATGTAGATAATATAATACAGCGAATTCGAATAGTTAGTTTCGTAATTTTAAGCCGTAGATAAAAGATCAAACATAAAGTAGATAACAAAAACTAAATTAAAATAATATTAAATACAATTTTATAATTATTCATGAACATAGATATAACAAAATCACAATTAAAATTATGAAATGGTTTCTAAGAATCAATTTTTAACAAAAATATTAATTTCAAAGCGAGAGAGTGAACAATCTTTGCCATCGGTCCGTCGACTATCGCGGTATCGACATGGTTCTGACACACTTCGCAATAAAATACAATATATTCTAATTTTAAAAATATAATATCCTGTATTTAATTAATGAAGTTAGTAGTTTTCTAATAATAAATGAAATTCTAAGAATATCGCTTATAGTTACAGTAAAATAAATTCAGTAATGCCATAAGACCGTTAAATTAGTCTTATCATGCCACGTAATTATATATTACATGTAAAACCTTAATCTTCACGTTGTAAGGCATATTTAATAATTATATTTAAATATGAAAATAAAAAGTATCCAAAAGATTTTGAAATTAAGAAAATGGTAATAAAAACATTCAATAATAATGTACTAACGTACTAGAACAGACGCTCAAAACCAGATGTTTGCGGCGTAGCGTCTGTTTTGTTGCTTTACATTTAGTCACTCGCCGAACATGATTCAAAAATGCGCTTTTGCGTGTTAAAAATATGTAAAAATAGGGTGGAGGCGTGACTTGTCATCGGTAAATAAACAAAATATAAACTGAAACCTACCAAAACAAATTATTGTATATTATTTTCTATATAGGATAGGACACGTAGGTACTAAGCGTTAGTGTACTGGTGAAGAATATGAAAAGTAAGTGGAAATGGTGCACAAACGGAAATTGAACTAATGAATAAAGCTAAACTTGTAGAGCTGCATAGAAAAAGATAGGGTAAATAAATAAATATAATAATTTGTTTAAAGGTAAACAAAGTATAATAATATTAATTTGAAATACTGGTACTTGTACATAAAACCGACAGTTAGCCTATATAAATAAATTTAACTATGTTCCCTAACAATTCCCAATTCGACAGGCAGTAAATAAAAACCATCTATGACGGCGACATCGCATCGTTGTCTTTGACTCATTAGTCCCTCCTCGCACTCCTGCAACACTTCTCGTACATTATTATTCAATGATAATTGATTACAATCATGGAACCATACAACCAATGATGGAAAATAAGATATTTATTGAAATGTTTAAACATTTATTAAGGACAGCTATAATAAATGAGTTAATGATTTACAGTGTATAAAATTGTTATAACAAGAAAATTTAAAATAAAAAAATAAATTTAAGGGCAAAATAGCATCATAAAAATTCTTGTGATAGTTTATGGTGTAAGTCACTTGACTATATTCCATATTGCTTATGGTTCTTTTTTCTACATTATCTATTTCAGAACGGGGTGGTAATTACAATAAATTTCCCCATATTTCTTTTTAATGTGCAGAACCCAATCTATTTAGTACATTTATACATAAACTGATATTTTGAAGTTAAAAGAAGATTAAATATTTTTATCATATACTGGTGTTTTATTTCGCTTATAAGTAACACAGCTTTTGAAAAGTTTTCAGATGTGTAGAAGTCCTAGAATAAAAACCGCAGATCGACATGCGCAGCATAGAGTTCAGATGACCTGAAGAAAGGTATGGAACCAGAGAGGATGCGGAGGGTGGAGAACAGGGATCTTTAGTCCACCTATTAGCCCTAGATTGATGAGGAGAGTGGTGTAATGACTAGTACCTAGGATCTACCAAATTATTTTTAGCTTTTAGTACATTATCTACATCATTATTATCTTCATACACAATAAAATCGCTTAACTTAAAATTATTATTTTATTTTCAAAATTTTTGTATATGAGCTGTTCATCCTAAATATGACGTAAGTCAACAACCTAATGTCACGTTGTGACAGCTATCTTAAATCTTAATTCATTTTAATATTTATGTTCGGAATTGATTAAAGCGATCATATTTTCATTAAACTTTGTTTTGTAAAAAAGTTTCTGTTCTTTAACTTAAATTATTTATATGTAATATTGCCTTATATATTATAAAACATTAAAAATGGCAGGTTCTGAAGATAATAAACCGAATGACAATGATACTGAATCTAATAACATTGAAATTAATGAACAAAACGAAGAAAATGTCCAAGAAGGTATGGTTTTCAGTTAAAATTTTAAGAGCAGGTCATCTTACATCACTGTTTACAAATATTAAAAACATGCAGCATACTTATAGACTTGTTTTTTTAACCTTGTATGGATTTTTTTATAAGTATAATATATAAATTCTATTTGATTTTTTTGGATTGAAGTGTAAATAGTTCCTAATGGTCTTTAGCTGACTGGATGTTTATTTATTTTACAGAGTATGTTTTATTGGATACAAAACTGGATGAACTAAATCAAGCTTTGGATTTGTTGGAGCAAAAAAATGATGACATTCATAAAAGATTGGTAGAACTCTTACAATCTAATAGAGATATCAGACAGCAACTAAAACATGAAAACACTGAAATGAACTAATTTAAATTGTATTAAAAGTTTGTTTGAATGACATGTTTATTTCAAACAAATATATACTTTATCTTTTGAAACAAAACTGAGTTACTCTTTAGCTTGTATAAATAATAAATAAAGCTTGTTTAAATTAAAACTATTAATATAATCTCTGAGTATCTGTTTCAATTTTATACATATAGTTAAGCAACATCAATTTGTAACTAAAAATTGAAGAATGAAATAAATTTATTATTATTATATGTTATAGAATAAATTATGATTCACCAATACTTTTATATATTACCCATATCATACTTCTTCATGTATAGATAACACACTGTGCATATATACAGTAAGTAAATAATATATTTTGAAGTAATTTTATTTATTTATTTTTTTCAGTTGAGTACTACAATTTTCTATTATAGAAAACACAATTTGATAATTATAAATAAACTATTGCATTTTTAATGATGATCCTTCTTAACAAATCTCAGTCCACAGTACCCACAGGAATGATCACCAGGTTTGTCCTACAACATAGAAACATAAAATTGTAAACTAAACTCAATATTTGATTGTCTTCCTCTGCATATTTATTGCAGTCTTGAAAAGTAAGTTATGAGTAACCATTTTTATATTGTTACAAATAAGAAACATAATAATCTTGTATAATAACAAGTATGGTTTGTTTATTTTACAGTTTAATTTAAGACTAATTGCACTTTAATTAATTGAGTTTAATATTGATTGATAAATTGATTTTCTACTTTATTAGTGTAAATAAAGTCAAATATAATTACCACATTAATATAAACTCTTGGATGTCCTTCTGGCCCACTTCCACCATCACACCATACCACCCGTTCAGTTACTTCTTTTGGTGGAACTTCAGCTATTAAATTGATAGCCCAATTTGTGTTTACTTGTTTGGGAGCCAATGCAAATCTAGCAAGTCGATAGTCATCAGAATCCCATTTCTTTAAAAAGTAGAAACTTAATGTATATTTTCTGCATTATTATTACCAATTGCTAAATGTGTATGATTTTAAATTGTACATGCATGAGTTTCTATGAAAAAATTGCAATCACTAAGGTACATAATAAAGTATTTTACATAGCCTAATAGATACATTAATACTTAGGCCATTTGTTGATTTTGGTGCGTTGAATTTATTCATTTAAATTTTAAAATCTAGTGTACAGTAATTTTCGTATCATACTGCCTACCTGCCCTGTGTGCGTACCCACATCTTCTACATCTTTGCTCGTTATGCAACGAATTACCAAAGGTCTAATTGTAGGAGAAATACATTTCATCAGTTGACTAGTCTTTGAAACTGAGTGCATCATCGTGAAAATTTGAGTCGTAATTGTCGATTATGCTGCAAAATTGAACAGTACTTTAAAGAAAATATTGTTCCCCAATATTGTATATTGGGTAAGACTAAAAACACATCTGTCATTTTGACATTCTGACTTCTGTTAATTGTCAAGGAAACTTATTTTCACGGTCTTGTATATAGGTGTAGCAACCGAGTCCAATTTCAGTGAAGAGAGATAGGCGCGATTGTGTAACAACTTTTATTTCGCAGCGGCGCCCGCTGTACGTCGCTGCTATCGAACTGGGTTGAGTGACAGGCGGCGTTTATTTTTCTCTCCCAAATATTGTGTTATTTAATCATTGTTATATCGTTTTGCGGATTTGTTGTTATTTTTGTTTTGTTATTTAACAGTTTTGCTTAGATTTGAAAAAGTGTTCCGGATTATTAATACGCGAATTGTCATTTCTTTTTTTTATTGTATAGGTGGGCGGACGAGCGTATGGGCCACCTGATGTATGTATGTACGTGTTCACCAATGCCCATAGACAATGAGACTATGTAAGAAATGTTAACGATCGCTTACATCGCCAATGCGCCACCAACCTTGGGAACTAAGATGGTATGTCCCTTGTGCATGTAATTGCACTGGCTAGTCCGTCTCTCTTGCACTCGTAGTTAGATACGCTGGGGAACGACTGTCACGCTGCCAAGTGGCATTTTGGGTCGCAGAAAGGTTGTCTTCAGAGCGCCCATAAGAACTGCGCTTCTACATAACGTCTGTACCATGTTTAATGCTTTTCATCTGCATCATAATGCTTATTGATATTTTATTAACTTAGATATCCTAAAAACACTACGTAATTATCCCAAAAACATTTCGTAACATATTCCATCAAGTAATATAATATTATTGGATAGGATCTTAGGAGTTCCAATAAAATATATATAGTATCAGCTATCTGTTGCAGCTTTTATCAAAAATCTAAATATAACAGTTCTGAAAATGTCGATAACTCTATATTAATTTATGGCTACGCGCCATAATTTTACGAAGTAGACTATACATTTTAATATACCTGTTGTATTGCAATTATAAAAAAAACCTGGTATCCTTACTGGTATTATAATGCTTAGGTATAGGTAATGTTTTCCTTCCGTGTCAACCAGATGGAGCGATCAAATGAGAGGCCCTTCAATAAAGTTTTGCTCGGTAGCCAGAGACTCGATGAACCGGCAACGGTGGAAGCAAATAATCCAAGCCAGGTGCATACCATCCACATTCGTCGATGACCACGATCCTCAGGCATGAGGGAGCGACCAGAGAGAGAAATAGGTAATGTATGTAAGGAATCAGAAATAAGATAATCCTTTCATCCTCTTTCCATCTCTATGCCGACGATCTGCAGGTCTATGTTACTTGTACAGCAAATGATATTGATGATGCCATCGCAAGACTCAATCAGGACCTGCTTAATATCTCCAATTGGTGCAAGGCGTATGGACTCCATGTTAATCCTGCCAAGTCCCAAGCCATTATAATCGGTAGCACCTTTCAACTCTCCAAACTTAATTGTAGTAAATTACCTGCTATTCTTTATGACAATGTTTCCTTAACCCTCTGTTCCCATGTAAAAAACCTTGGTCTCCTTATAGATAGTAACCTCTCCTGGTCCGTGCAAGTTGCAGAAGTGAGTAGAAAGATTTTTGCCACTATTAGCTCTTTTAAACGTTTGAAGCACCTATTACCGGTTAAAACTAAAATTTGCCTGGCTCAATCACTACTGCTCCCAATACTGGACTACGCTGATTGTAGTTATACAGACCTAACAGAAGAACAGCTAAACAAGCTTGAACGACTACAAAACGTCTGTATCAAATTTATTTTTCCGCTACGTAAATTCGATCATGTCAGCGAATACCGTGACCAACTGAAGTGGCTTACAATTAGACATCGCCGCAACTTGCATATACTCTCCCTTCTCTATTCTATCCTTTATAATCCTTACTCTCCTAATTACCTAAAAACTCGTTTCTCTTTCTTAGGCACTGACACTGATTGTCATCTTGATCTGCGGTCAAGAAGTGACAATCGCTTAAAGATGCCAACAGCTCATACTCGCTTTTACAGTGAATCTTTTACTGTTAAAGCTGTGAAGCTATGGAATATGCTTCCTCCGGAAATTCGTCGCTCTGATTCTATTTATATATGTATTTAAACGTCGTGTGAAAACTCACTATCTTTCCTTACAATAAGTAATGTATGTACGTTTATTGAATATGTATTATATATAAAAATGTTATATGTGTGTATGTATATATATTTATATGTATCTATGTATGTACGTATATACATATATATTTATATGTAACGTATGTAGGTTATATATATTTTACATGACAGCATTGAACTTCTAGGAGTTACTTTAACATCCAAACTCAACTTTGGACAATGCATTGAATCCAAAGCTAAAACTGCTGGCAAAAAACTTGGCATCCTCAATAAGGTCAAACAGTGCTTCACACCAGAACAGCTTCTAACCTTATATCAAGCCCAAGTTAGATCGTGCATGGAGTACTGCAGCCATTTATGGGACGGCTCTGCTAAGTACCAGCTTGATGTTTTGGATTCAGTGGATCGTCGTGCTAGAAGGCTCATTGGCAACCAGACACTGGTAGACACAAAACTCCAGAGCTTGGAACACCGTCGCAAGGTTGCATGTCTGTCGGTTTTCTACAAGATGTATTTCGGAGAGTGTTCTCAGGAACTGTTTGACTTGGTTCCCCCGTCACCTTTTTACCATAGAACTGCGAGGCATCGAAAAGATCTGCATCCGTACGTAGTTGACGCACCTAAAACACGTACGAAACGATTTGCGTCCTCGTTTCTGATACGCACCGCCAAACTCTGGAATACCCTTCCGACCTCTGTATTTCCCACCACCTACGATATGGGTACCTTCAAGTCTAGAGTGAATAGGCACCGTCTAGGCAAGCGCGTTCCACCTTAGGCTGTATCATCACTTCCCATCAGGTGTGATAACAGTCAAGCGCTTGCATATACATATATAAAAAAAAAAAAACATTAGTATGTATATTATAAGTCATTATTTTCTTTTATCTTGAATATTATTTTATTTTTATTTTTTGCACTATCCTGTTTCTGCTTTTGCAAATCCTTTCACCAAAGGTTGTCTGTTAGAGATTGCTTTAGCAATAAGACCGCCTTTGCACGCTCTTATTTTCTTGTCTTTGTTGTAATTGTTCTCTTTATTTGTATGTCCTTTCATTGTGTGTGCAATAAAGTATTAAAATAAAATTAATAAATAAGATAACTAATCCACCCCTTAAATTTTCGTAACATTACGTCTTATATGGTTAATAAAATTAAGAGTATATAAGTAGGTAGCTAATAAACAACTGAAGTACTTGTGTGATTGTTCTTCAAGTTCTTTTAGAAAAGTGAAATCGAAATGTTAAAGAAAATAGGCAACGATTATGAAAAACACCACAGCTGCCGCCCCGACAAAACTTTCCCCTCAGGGCACGTGGCCCCAAGGCCATAAAGTAAATACGCCACTGCGCACTCATCAGATATTTTACCTCTAACCAACATCAGCAATACTTAGTATTGTTTTGTTGTTGTGGTATAAAACTACAAATTAATATTATCTTAGATAATATGTATTGGTTCTTGGGCTTAGTAATTTATGTTTAATTCCCTTTAAACATATTCTGTAATCTACCCGACATATATTTAATAATGGGCCAAACATTGATTTATCAAAACCATGTTAGCTTAGTGACCACCTCCGCCAAATAAATTGTTTATAGGTATTAATTTAATTTAAATGAATTTATAGCTTTCCTGTACTTTTAACTGAAAATATTAATATTAAAATAAAATGCCTTTGTGTTCATTAGGGTTATTGATTATTTATACGCGAAGAACAAATCGTATTTGATACACGGGGTCTATTACGAGTTAGGAGGTACATCTTATTACATAGGTACCAGAATGTATAATTAATTGTATATATTGTTTTATAAAAAATAATTAATGTTGGAGATGATGAAATTTCATGGCAAAAAGATAGATGCGTGGCTAGAGCAGAAATATTTAATAAGTACAATTCTAAGAGCAATATATTAATTATAAATAGTAATGGTATAATTCGATTTAGAGATATTTATTTAGGAGAACTGAGCGATAAAGAAAGTGACATCTTAGTAAATTTATTACACTAATATAGTTGTCCGTTTGCTAAAAATACAAAAGTTAGGATATACAAATTTAATTGAAATGAATATAAAATATTATAGTATTGTTATTTGTTATATGTTGACTAATTACACTGTCTGGGAAAATACTAGTCATTTAATGTAAAAAAGTACATATAAATGGATGTAAAATAAAAGACGTCTGTGTTACAAACAGCGTCTGTGTAACTAAAAGCGTCTGTGTGACTAAAAGCCTCTGTGTGACGAAAAGCGTCTGTGTGACTAAAAGCGTCTGTGTGACTAAAAGCGTATGTGTGACTAAAAGCGTCTGTGTGACTAAAAGCGTCTGTGTGACTAAAAATATGTGTCACTGGTAAAGCTTCTATTAAAAGTAACAAGAAAATATTACTAATTAGTAACAAATACATTAAATCTTGTCATATACTGAAAACGATATACTTTGTGGCCTGCATTTTTTTTTACAGACCTAATAGACTCTACCAGCCGTGGGGCACGGCAGTTTCAGGATGGCCGAGTGTTAAACTCAAAGCTACCACCAACGCGTATATTATAATTTAGAATAGCCTAATATTTGTTTAAGTTAAGTTGATTATTAATGTTTCAATGTTATTATATTTCGTGATATGATTTTACAACTACCTACATTAAAATGTATTGACTTTTGTACCTATAAATAGCGATGTATTTACAATTAACGATCATAATTATTGTTGAGCTTGTGCAAGGTAGTTACTCTGCCGGTTTATTAAATACTGTTTATAACCATACAACATCTCTTTGGCTATCCTGGCCCACCTTCTGTTACAATATATTTGGGTCATAAAAAGGTAAATTTTCATAAAATTTCGTGAAAAAATAAAATTATTTGTAAAAGATATAAAAAACCAAAACTTGGATATTTGAATTTTTCACGTAAATTTTGAGGTTATATGAAAAAAGTGTAAATACAAAAGTTGTAGATCTTTTTATTATCTACAACTTTTATTTTATCTTTAACTTTTTTCCATAGGACTTGTAGTTTTGCCGTAAATCGAGAAAACCGTTTTTCACCCTTAAACCCCCTCTCCCAGCCACTTCCCGACCTCACATCGCCCGTAATTTATTTTTCCTTCCATTTTTATAATATTCTCCTCCTTTTCTTATGGGTTTTATCCTACTATTTTTTTTCACTTTTTAATATTTTTAAGGATTTCTATCCTTTTTTTTTCGTGGGGAAATCCATCACGGATACCCTCCATATGAGATGACTTGATGGAGGGTTGCCGGACTCCTACCGACTAAAACCACCACGGTGCCCTTCCCGTTTTAAAGAGAGCGCCACATTTACCACCAATGACTGAAATTTCTACATATAAAAAAAAATCAATGGAAACTAGTATAGGGTATGCTTAGGTAAAGATGCCAGAGATGACGGTACTTATGTTACTAAAATATTTTGGATAAGTTCAATGATATTATAAGTAAGAAGGTGTAGATAGGTTACATACATAGCATTCAATTTACGAAAATGACACTGTTACGCACACATAAATAACTTTATATTGCAATATACACACTATATTACGATTCGTCGCTAAAGTAGGGTGGTATGATTTAAGTATCACGAGTGAAAAAAAGACGCATATATTTGCGAGAGTGCATCGTCTCGTGTCAAAGAAACGACATAGAATAAATTATCAGACAATACGTTTTTTCTTACCCGGATTTATGCCTATGAATGCGGTTACTCATAAATCAATTTTGTAAAAGTACTAAAAATTCATTTAAAATAGGCAAATAAAAACTATCAATAATTTTATAAAAAATTAATATCAAATAAATAATATCAACCTTCCACCTTTTGATGGAAATCTAGAAACAATTAATTAATTTCATGATCATACATAATATTATTATAAACACTATTTATACATCTAAATAAACATCTTCTTTACACTATAAAAAATATTTATTTATATTTTGATTTCAATTTAGTAATATTATATGATTAATCA
Source organism: Nymphalis c-album (assembly GCA_963151315.1). Classification (NCBI taxonomy): domain Eukaryota; kingdom Metazoa; phylum Arthropoda; class Insecta; order Lepidoptera; family Nymphalidae; genus Nymphalis; species Nymphalis c-album. Next base: position 7,975,496 of record OY720590.1, on the reverse strand, counting down.
TTATATAAATTATACAAACATATAAAATTATTATATATGTGCCAACTGCCACCACTGTTTGTGTTTTACTCTATGATCAGTAACGTCGTCTATCTCTATTGCACTCGTTCATTAATATACTTTTGTTGCATTCATTCATTTCTAACGGTCATATTTTACAAATATAATATTTGATTTGTGAAAATATTAAGATAAATAGTAAACTTACTAATGAAAAGTGATTCCTTAAGTTTTGATAGTATAATTTATTTTGGGTCACTTAATTATAATTGTACTCGCTACGTGACGTCTATCCATTGACAATGGTGACATAATACTGAGGTGAAGTGTTGATAGTAATCCTGATTTCGACTTGTGCTCACGGAGTGCTTGTAACCTATCTACACCTTTTTACTTATAATATCATTGGGATAAGATGTGAGAAAATAAAATCGTAATCATTTAAACATAAATGTTTTATTAATCTTATGATTTGTCATCTTACTATATCTACAATACACAATTCATCATTCAATTACAGCAATGCAAAATAATAAGAATACATGTAATAAATAATTTTATCACATTCAGCATTTGACTTAATGAAAAATATATAAAAGTCAAAGTCGTAAAAGTTATTAAATTTTCTATCAACTACATTACTCAGTTACAGAAAATTGTTCTTCAGCGATATTGCTAGTCATTCTTAATATTAAACTTATCAGAATGATTTGAGTTAAAATTGTTTATTTACGCTGTTCAGCGTAGATTTTCGAGATCGATAAATAGTGAATACTTATCAGTGTTCATCTAACGTAAACATGCCATTTATATGACGAGATAAAAATAATTATATATGCATATATAATGGTTACATGACAATGAAACCTCATGCTTGATCGTGGCCTAGTATTTAAAGAAGCATTAACAAATTCATATTTAGTTTCGATTTTTTTTCATTTAAATTTGAATTATCCAGTCTTTTGATTTTAATTTGACTTATTTAATCAAAAATGTAACTACAAATTTACAAAACTTGGATTTAAAAACTTTTAAGCTTAACATCGTTCTTGATATTACTCATAGAACAAATTACATAGTATAAGTAAAACATTTCATTTATGCATTTCATGTGCAAATATTAATACACCAAGGTTTTTTGAAAACAATTTGACATGACACATGAAACGGAATTCAAGATCGAGATTAGTGATATTACTTTTTTCGACTAAAGTTTAATTTTCTCTTAAGTATCGAGTTTGGGTGGTGAATTATTCAAATTACATATACTTTTATATACTATTTTCATTTATAATAATATTATTAATGATTTGATGAAGATTCTGTTGATTGCCGTCCAGAACTTGATCTAAGTTCTCGTCTTGGACCAAAAGAAGATTCTTCTGAAGACTTGCGGCCCTTTTTTTTGTTAACTCGACGTACACTATCACTTAACCCGTCTCCAGTATTTACGTCGTCTGTAAAATCCTCTTTGCCATCATTCTCGATTTTAGAACCATCTAGTTTCTGCCCATTTTCGTTATCACTTTGTACTTCCCTTTCACGACATATATTTGGTTGGACTTTTTCCTCTCTTTCAGTATTTGTAACGATTAAGGAACTGGAGGATTCTGTTGTTCTGTTAATGTCAAAGTCACTAGCTTTCATGCCAGTTTTTATGACTGTTAAAGGCGCTATTAAATCTTCCAAATCCATTTCACCCGTGTTTGTAGTATCTGATTGTTTTTCAACATTTTTAATAACCTCTAAAGAATTATCTTTTATTTTTTTAGGTGTGGACTGTATGGCTAAATTTTCTGGTTCATTGTTTATTTCTTCAATTGTTCTTTTATGAGCTAAAGTTACTGTAGATCCATTGTCTTCGGAAGATATACGTGTTATATATTCAGGTGGTTTACCTAGTTTTTCATATGTATCCTTTTCAACATCTTTAGATTTTTTAGCTTCAGCTGAACTGACAAGGCTGGCGCTTAAGGCACCAGAAGCCATTTGTTCCAATAGCATTTTACTTATGTCTATATCTTTTTTGTCTCCTTTAAGAAGTTTCTCTTGAACGGCAGCAAATTCTGGCGGCATTTGAGATCTAAGGGGATCATAAGACAATTTCTTTTTGTCAGTTTTAGATAAATCAGTGGCTAATGCCTCGTGCGTATCAGTATCGCGAGTTCTTTTATCCATTTTTAGTGCAGTATCGTAATTAATTGTCTGTTTTGAAAGAGATTCCAGTAAATAAGGATCCGGAGGTAAAAGTATTTGAGGTAAATGACCGGATTGAGTGCGATCCGACACTTTTTGTTGGCGCGATGTAGAAGAACTAGTCACGACAGTTGATGATCTAGGAGCAGTAGTTTTGGTACTGCGAGAACTATGGCTTGAGTTATGTAATGATGTAGCAGAAGAACTTGTTGCTAGATTACTACTTAATAGTCCTAATGCATCATATGATGACATCCCAGAATGAACTCCAAATGGTGAGAGACCGCTTAATCCTAATTGAGGATACAACATGTTAGGATTGGGGAATACAAACGGAAATTGAGAATTTGTTGATTTTGATGTAGACGCACTTGACGCTTCTGATGGTTTTCTACTCTTGTTTTTAGTTTCAGTAGAGCCACTTGACCCAGTTAAGCTATTCATATCAAGAGAAGGAAAGCCGGGCAGACCTAAGCCAGCTAAATTAGCAAATATGTTTCCACCCGATATATTTCCAAGTAAGTTAGGCATACCACTAAATGAGTTTAGAAGTGGATTATTTTTAGGATCAAAACTACTAAGACTTGATAGCAGTTTTGGATCAAATCCAGTTAAATTAGATAAGGTGGCCGCCAACGTCTTTGGATCAAAAGCACTTAAACTAGACAAGCTTGCTAGAAGTGCAGGATTCAAGCCAGACATGTTTTGGTTTAGATGTGAATTGGATGATAATACGTTGGTTGAAGCTGTATCAAGGGTAGGCGGTCTTCCTTTTTTACGCTCAGGTACAGAAGTTGTGGGTTGCATAGGGGAATGTCTTGGGTTACGTACATCTTGAGGTAATTTGACGTGTTCTTTAATTCCGTCGGTCCACTTAGAATCAATATCATACATTGGATTTTCAGCAATCCACTGTGCTAAGTGTTTTAATTGTGGTGCCTTATGACCAATAAGTCTTTTTCCTGTTACACGATGAACAACTGGAACATGCTCATCTGGTGCCAACCGTGGTGTAAATCCACGTCTCCGTGTGTCAACGTTGGTTTGTTCCGCAAGCCATTTATTAACTTTAGCCTCATGGGAATAAGGTTTAGGTGTTGTAGAAGTAGATGATTTCTGACTTTTGTTGCTTTGTTCAAGTGATTGTTGTAAATAAGACGATAACTCTTTTGAGGAAGAGTGTGGAGATGGTACGTTAGTAACAGTTACAGAAAACGGTTTTTGTGTTGGAGGAGTACTAGCTGCGCTTGGCGGAGCTGCTGGGGTTACGGTTACTTCAGGAAGTACTGTAGAACTTTTACTACGTGGGGGATCACTCGATCCCACCAAACTACTAGGGCTTCTTCCTTTGGCCGCAGAAAGCCCTAAAACAATTTCATCTAATTTCTTCCTTTTCTTTTCTTTACTAACTATTTGTTCCGGTGCAGGCTGTAATTAAAAATAGAAGTTTCATTAAAATTATTTTGTAAAACACAATATTATATATTTTACACAATATTATATAATGCATAATATATGACAATTTCTAGAACTTCTTTTTTAAGAATTCACTCCTTGCTATCATGAAACATAGTAATATTACGTATTATTCATTAAAGTTCTTGTAAATTGTAAAAAAAAAACCATAGCATTGCTAGGATGTTAATTATCATGTATTTCAGTGTTTTTTTTTTCAAATTATTTATCTGTACATACCACATTTTTTCTTTTCATCAGTCTTGTAAGTGTATCATCTAATCTACTTCTAGTTGGAGTAACAGAGGCAGGTGAGGCTTCCGCCTGTGGTGTCCGACGACCCATAGAGAAATCTTGCACCTCGCTTAAATCTAATGGAGCCGATAGGTCAACAGGCGCGGCAGTGGCGGCAGATGAAGCTGGCGAAGGTGGCACTGATGGTGCCGGAGATGGTGCCACTCGCTGGTGAGCTGGTGGAGGAGCAGGTGTGGAGCGTCGAGAACCAGAGTCACTAGATGCATCATCGCGCTCCTGATTTAGCACTGTTGGTAGTCTGTGAGTTTCTCGCGAGGCAGAATGTGCGGCTTGCGGTGACGAAAGTAGTGCATGTAACTTAGCTCTTTCTGTTTCAACGTCAATAGCAATATGACGTTTCTGACTTTGTTTACGATCATCTGTGACTTCTACTTGTGTACTGTTTCCATCACTTATTTTTGAAGAGCTAGTTGCTGACATTGCCGAAGGCCACTCGCAATTCTGTACTGCATGAGCAATATGATGTAACCTTGTTTCAAGAGCTCTTTCCGAAAACCAATGTTCTGGGGTCAAGGTTTCATCTATTCTCCCTAATTTTGCTAAAGTTTCAAGTTCAGATAAAGCATCCGTATCATCCTCAGTGTCACGTTCTAGAACGTTTGAGGTACGTTTGCTACGTCTTAAGGACATTCTCGGCTCTGTGGTGGCTTCTGTTGTTAGTTTCTCTTCATCATCAGATGTAGGTTTGGGTGTGTCAACTTTTGTTCCACTTTTATATTTTGCGTACCATTTTCTAGCACAATCCGCGAAAGGAAGTTTTGGGTCGCAAAATAATTTATTGTAAGTATCTCCCAACCCATGCCTGTAAAAAAATTAAATCATTTGTAATAATAAATGAATGGTTTTATAAAACAGATATCACTTTAAAAAAATATATATAGATAATTTATGTTTTTAACAATCTTACTTGCACACTCCTAAAACTAGAAGTTTGTCATGTCGCGCGGGTTGCCACCAGGGCGGTGCATCGAGTGAGCGCTCACAGAGCGCCAGACGCGCCTCCAATGCAGGGTGTGGCGCCACTTCCTCACGTAGTACACGGAGAAGATCAATTCTAAAATTTTAGTTTGCTTTTATCATTAAAATTTAATTTGAATTTATTTAACTACGACACTTTTAAGTATGTATTACCTCAAATTCATTACTACTTAATATCTTACTCATTACATTGTTTTTAACAACTTCAACAAAGATATATACACACCTTTCTAATGTAGCAATAGCTCGTTCTTCTCCAATAGGTTCAGCTTTCAAATCTGCTCTAGTCGGTAATTCCGCTTCTCCCACTGCGAGGCCACATTGGCGTTTGCACATGGCCATAAAAGCCTTGAGGTAGTCAGTCAGAGCGTCGTCACTTTTGGAGTCCAAACGAGCTAAAGATCTAAATCGGCTCCAACGTAAGCTTTTAGTGGCAGGATCAAACTCGACGCCGTAAGAGGCGACAGTCCTTCGGAAAGCTTCCTCATCGGCTCGCGTCCAACGCCACTGTGAAATTTCATCTCGGGCGAGTTGATCCATTCGCTCGCGTCGCTCCATCTATAAGTAAATGTACATATTTTGTTTATTGTAGGATAGTGAAACGTACCAATAAATTTCAAAATTAAATATAAACCTTAGCTCTCTGCTGAAGTTTGAGTTCCTCACGCTTATAATTGCGTTGGTAGGCAGTGATTAACCGTCGGAGACGTGTATTGAGATCCTGCATTGAGGGCCATAGATGAGTAGCAGCGAGTGCAAGGTCGTCTTCCGCGCGTGGGGAGGCGGGGGAGGCTGCACCCGCACCGCTAGATACGTCATCCGTGCACTCTTCATCACCCGCCACACTACCGAGCACCTTTCTTTCCTCGCTTCTGCAATCAGGAAAAAAATACAGATGATAAATAATCATGAAATAAGTATGTTACATTTCTTTAAAAACAAATATGACCTTGTTTACTTTCAAGATGAAATAACTGTAAATAAACCACATATGACTGAAAAGTCAAGAGTTCTTAAGGGATTTACCGGCAACATTCAATTAAAAAGGAAAATATCTGAAATAAACTATATTGAGAGTAGGGTTATTTCCATAAGTAAATAACAAAATAACATCTTTCTGCTGCAAGTATGTACATGTATAATGTTAAGAATGAGACCATAGATCATTTTAATAATTTAATTCATACAAAAATACGATGTATGTTATACTAAACATTTTTCATAATGATATACAGAAATCACTATTCTAAATATGCTATATTAAAAGAATTTACAACAAATACTTGAACTAGTTTTACATAAGGATGGTTGCACAGCAACACTTTTTGTAAATAAATATTTCATCTTGACAGTTGACAGGGTTTTGTATAATCCTTACTAAACTTGTATTAAATTTGTATTATATATATTAAAAGATGATTCAGTTCAGCAATGTGTATATGAAAAAAGCATGTTTTTTTTCAAAAACGAATTAAATGATATATAGAAAAATATAATGGAGATTTTTTAACTTATTAATTATTTCCACTTTGCAGTACAATTTGCTTACTTAATATCTGTACACTCCGCATCATCAGGTGGACCGAGTTTGTCGACGTAGCACAGTTGCGGGTCGGAACGCATCGCCAAATAGTTTTCATAGCCATGTTTATATGTGCCAACGAGCAGGGACACGTCGCACTCGGTGTCCCACCATAGGCGGGGCGGCGCGCTGTCCACGCCTCGCGGTACTCTCATACCCATTGTACTAAAACAGACACACGTTTTATTGTGATATTTACCTAGTATTAGGCTTAAATAACTGAAATTGTGCTAGTATTTTATAAAATCAATTCACCTGGCATGGGTTCCATTTTCTATTTGAATGGCGTAATCTCCTATAACTTCATGTTTTATATAGTACATCATACGAACTCTTAGTAAAACTCTAAAAAAAAATAGAGCATGTCATTAAAAAATAATTTATGAGTACATGGTTATATAATATAATTTATTATTGTTTACTTACTTATTAGCATGTCTAAATAAATGCTTTTTATAGCTACTTTCCAAATAGGCATCACAATCATACTTGTCTATTGAACTCCAGTGACAAGGATCCTCCCATTTCTGAGTATCATGAGCTTTGGGAATTTCTTTGAGCCTATTTTTCTTTTTCGCATTTCTTCCCCGCGGCACTGGGTTATGTAGTCCACTATGATTTCTTGAGATGGTGACTTCACCATTCTCACAGGGTTCAATAAGATCCCAAATAAAATTTCTTATTTTCTCATCTCCCTTATAGTGACGCAAACAATATAGAACCTACAATATATAACCAAAATTGTAACTATGTTCTCACTCAGCATGTTTAAAATTAAAGTATTTAAATTTAGTAACTTCAGTTTGTAGAAAATTAACTCAGTAAAAGTCTTAAACTTTTTCGGTATTAGCATGGCAAATCATCATAAGTTTTAATTTTTTTTAGAACTCCTTTCAAAAGTGATAAATGACAATATATTTAGAAGATGAGAAACTTACAATTATTCGTGCACAATCTTCAATCACAGGTAGTGTCCAACCTTTTCTAAACTGATTTTTATCTAATATCTCTTCCCAACGAGCCCATCTAAATGACAGTAAAAGTAATACTTAGGTAAAACGAATATGCAACAATAATTAAATCTATCTTACATAATTATTTGACACTATCAGCTTTTCAAAATTTATTACTACTATCAAATTAAAATCTTATCACAAATATTCCATGCCTTAAGGCCTGCCATGCAACAAACAAAAAGAAAACACAATGAGAACTATCTTTTCTGATGAATCACAGGTTAAGCGTGTTGATATTTGTTGGTGCGACAAGAGAAATTAATTTGACTTTATTTAAAATAAAATCAAATTAAGATTTGATATGCCTCATGATTATGCTTTACTTTTTGCGTAGTCCTGTTCCGAAAAAGGACATACCGTTAGAGTAGACTAACATTTACTGTCTACCATAAGTAATCAGGAATAGCACACTCTTTACAACAATATGTAATAATGAAACACGCAGTATAAAATAAAGCGAACATCCGCGATAAAAAAACTCGCAACAATAAACGTTCAGTACCTCCTGCGGCAAATTCATTCAAGTACGATAGGCTCATTGCAGTTAAAGTATGGAATGATTGAATTCACTGTTATTTAGTTATAAGCTCTTTACAAAAAACAAATGTCAACATAAATTTTCATGTTAATATTTCAATGTTTTATTACTTCCTTCAGGTGCTTAATCCTTTTACGATTTATTATACTCAGAAAGGCAGGTAAGAATAATTAATTATTTACCAGTAGTGTTAATTACTAAACTAAAACTACGATTTATAAAATATTTCAAACTGCAAGACTATAAATATCAACACTATCAAATATAATAAATATATAATAGGAATTCTATGTTTGTATTTTTAACCATATTTTAAAAATACATGGTAAAATTAACTAATCAAAATCTTTTGAAACTAACCAATCCGCAAGTATATACTGCTTGTTCACTTTCAATTGCATATGATTAAATATTTCAACTTCATGTAGGCCACATTCCACGGTCATGGAAATTTCACAACACCAAAGTTAATCGAACAGTTATTTATTGTAGTGTACGAGCTCAATAGACGTCAGTCAAAATTGAACTCTTATTCAATTCCAATAGCATTTTTTTTTACTTACTTGGAAAGGAAAATGCCTCATGGTTAATACTTCCAATTAACAAAAATGTCCAATCATTCGAAACGTGATTAGCAAAGGTATTCTACTACATTTTACAAAAAATATGCAATGTTGACTGATAAAGTTGACCGAAAGTTTAATCGTTTTTTAGTATAGTCGTAGACGTTACCTTTCTGAATAAATGGGCTCTTACAAAGTTTAATTATTTTCAGATTTCTATACATACATATTAAAAACAAAAATACCTTTATTTATAAAAAAATATTTCATATCGCAGCAGCATTTAAGCTGTGTGGCTACTTAAAAAATGGTAACAATCCGTTAATAATTAATGAATTAAAATCTGAAACTTGTTGGATTTCATATAGTTTAATTTAGTTTTTATTGAATTTCAATTACAATACACGTATTTTTATATCAAACTAGCTCTAATTGGAATTATTATATAAAAGTATATTATTGTACGTATTGCGTTTTCAACTTTGTCTTATTAGCTATAGCTGTGCTCTGCGGAATAAATATCAGCCTTCCACTATAAAAGGACTGTACAACACAAAAGTAATTTTTAAATTCGAACTAGTAGTTCCTGAGGTTAGCCGGATCAAACAAACAAACTCTTCAGCGTTTTATATTAATTTAGAGGTACATATTTCTTTTTTGTTTCTCAAAATAATATATACATATTTCTCAAAATAATTAAATTTTGTACTAGTCTACTGTTATATGTATTTTTGTTAAATAAAATAATATTTATGTTATACTTTTTTTTATAAATAAAATTGTTTTCTTATTAGTCGTCCGTATTTTTGCGTACATCCGAGGGATACAAATCTTTGTTGATTGAACTATTTGTAAAATAAATATGATATAAGATAAGCGTGTCATAAATCAAAATATGAGATTTAACATTACTAAAAATGTGTATTAGATGTTTAACATCTCATATAACCTCAAAAACTTAAAATATGGGTGTCCAAACATGGTGAGAATTAGACGACTTGCAATAATCAGAAGATTTACTACATAGGACCTTTGCTACTAAGATGTGTTACTCATGAGGCTAAATATCACTTTATTTTTAAAACATTTACCTTTAATGAAGGAAACCTTAACTTAGTTAAAAATCACGCATTTTGTTTACGGTCGAAAAAGTGAACACATGTTTTTTTTTTCAGTTACATAATAATTGAGTTTTGAAAAAATCAATCAAAAAATGTAAGATCGACACAAAAACAGTTAACAACAAAATATTTTTAAAGGTTATAGAAAATTAAAAGCTTACCCGAATGTAAGTAGACCTCGTTCTATCTTAAAACATTCCGATCTAGTCCAAGATCCATAAACGACTTCTTCATCAATGGGGATTCCTTCATGCCTCGGCACATAATCGTCACTGGCATACCGCCGTCCTTTTCTACCAAGTTTCTCCTTCTTTCTTTTGCTTCTGAGGCTGATTCCTATTTATTTTTTATTATTATTATACAAGAGTACTTTAAATAAATAATAGTTATCTAATTTCAAATTATAAGCAAAATAAATTGGTTTAAAAATACTAATAAATTATTATAGAATTACCTTCTTCATCTTCATCTGAATCTGGCGTTACTTCCATGTCTGACATTTCCATTGGGCCATCATCATGACCATATCTTTTAATAATTGTTCTCTTTCTAGGTTCTGTTACTATTAAATCCTCATCTTCCTTCTTCTCTGTTGTATCTATTTCAGCTTTCTTAGCCCACTTGTTCCAAAAATCAGGGTCTCTTATATCAATATCTGATCTTTGATCAGTAGCAGCAAAACTAGCTTTAGAAAATGTAGAACCCTTTTCAGATTCCATTTGAATAACTTGCGTTCTTCGAGCTAAAATCATTTCAATGTCTTCTTCACAAAACTTATCCCCAGCATTATCTTCGTCCATGACGGCACCATATGCTCCCTTTTTTAAAAGATCTTCAATTTCCTTTTTTGACAATTGTTTTAGACCAGTTTCTTTACCCTGGGCAGTATTCATGCTTTGCAAAATAGCTTTGTCCAAACCTAGTTTTAAAGACGCTTTATCAAACATTTCTCTTTCGTACGTATTTCTGCAAATCAATCGATATATTTTAACCATCTTTTGTTGTCCAATACGATGACACCGTGCTTGCGCTTGTAAATCATTTTGTGGGTTCCAATCACTATCGTAGATAATAACTGTATCGGCAGCAGTCAAGTTGATTCCGAGACCACCAGCTTTAGTGCACAACAAGAACACGAACCGATCAGAATCGGGCTTGGAAAATCTGTCAATGGCCTCTTGCCTCAGGTTGCCTCGTATTCGTCCATCAATTCTTTCAAATGGATACTTTCTAAATAAGAGATAATCTTCTAAAATGTCAAGACATCTTACCATTTGGCTGAATATAAGAACTCTGTGACCACCGGCTTTTAATTTTGGTAATAATTTATCGACTAAGACCATTTTTCCAGAAGACTGAATAAGTGCTTTGTAATAAGCTTCTTTATCTTCACCATTAGCTTGTTTATAGTCAAATTGTATTTGATCTTCGGCACCATTTAGCAAATATGGATGTATACAACATTTTCGTAACTCCATCATTGTATTCATTAAATTCGGAATGTTGGCTGCTGCTGCTATACCTTTTTGAAGAAAACTGAAGTTTCTTTCTAATATAGCTCTATAATATTTCTTTTGAATGTTTGTCAATTCTACTTCTATAATAGTTTCTTCTTTAGGAGCTAAAGTTTTTTCGACGTCTTCTTTTAATCTACGTAACATCATTGGTTTGAGAAGTGCTTGTAGCTTTACAACTTCGGATTCTGATTTTAGTTGCCCAAACTCTGTCAAAAAGGCATCACTGCTTGAAAACTGAGAAGGTTCCAAAAAGTTAAGTAACGAAAACAGTTCATTTACATTATTCTGTAAAGGTGTTCCTGATAATAGAACTCTATGTTCTAAATGAAGCTGCCTTAACCCTTCCAATAATTTACAATTTCGATTTTTCAACCTATGAGCTTCATCTATGACACACAAACGCCAATTAAAAGATTTAAGTTCTTGAAAATCTGTTACTATTATTTCAAAAGTTGTTATTAAAACATTGAATTTAGTTATTTCTTTAATTGGTTCACCTTTTTCATTTTTGTAATAGAATTCATATTCTTGTAACATACTCTTACTTTGCTGAGACCCATGATAAACTATGACATTCATTTCTGTCCAACCCTCAAATTCTCTCTGCCAATTCGGAATAGTTGAAAGAGGTGCAATAATAAGGAATGGGCCTCTTATACCATACTCCCAAACAGAATTTACAAATGTTAAACTTTGAATAGTTTTGCCCAATCCCATTTCGTCAGCTAATATGCAATTACGATTATTATGCCAAGAGAATAATAACCAATTTAGACCTTCTAATTGATATGGTCTTAATGTATTGCCACCTTTATACAGTGGTGACTCTTTCAATTGTGTCCATTGATCAGCAGATGGACGTTTCTTAAACTTCCATTTCTCTTTAGGCGGAATTTCACTAAAAATTTTATATTGTTTTATTTTATCTACGTCAATGTCTTCTTCTAACTCCCATGTACTATCTTCATATTGTAAGCTTTTCCACTTAACCAAATAATGTTTCACAACAGTATTATTGGCTGGATCTTGATTTTCCGACATGTCTAGTATTCTTTCCACTTCCACATAGTCCGGGTTAAATGGTTCATCGTCAAGGAGTTCGAAAATATTCATTTGTTGTGCTTGCTTTTGTTTAAAACGTTTAATTTTAGAGAATATTCGTTTATCACCCTTATATAGTTCTTCTTCTGTTTTCCATTCACAGTGCAAATAAGAAAAATTTCTATACTTGACAAAATATTCTTCGACATCAACCACAATTGTTTTAGGTACAATTTCTTCAACATTGTCTTTTTCTAAATCCAACTTGCTAATTTCTTTACTTTGAATTTCTTCATCTTTAGTATCAGTTTTTACTATTTCTATATTTTCTTCTTTTTTTGGAGTTATATCATTTTCGTTTTGAGATTGATTGTCCGGGTTATCTTGGAATGAATTCGCTCCGTTTTCATCTACTTCTTGTTTTAGTATTTTTTCACTTACTTCGTTTTTTATTTCTCTTTTACCCATACGACATGCTAATACATGCTGTACTATCATTGAATCCTCTTCTGTAGTATTGACATACATATAATTAGGTTTTGGTGTTAATTCAGGTCTGTTCATATCTTTAGTGTCAAGACTTAAATCATCTAACAGTTCTCGTTCTTGTTTAGGAGTTGCCATTGTAAATTCATCATCGGATAAACGTAGCAACACGTCGTCTGTGTATTTCTTACGTTGAGTGTGCCGAGCAGATCGACGTTTGAGACTGTCATCACCTTCTGGTGGTGGTGATGGAGGAGGGGTGGACATTAAATCATCAGGTTCTCCATCGGAATCGGGTATCAAGCCACCTCGACGCTTTCGTTTCCCAGTAGGCGTTTTTTTATTGATCGTTTTTTTACAACTACTCACTCCAGATGTTCTTTTCTTTGATGTTTTTTTCTTGACATTAACGGAGTCTAATTCATCTTCTTTATCGATAAGATCTTTTTTTGCTTCAGCTTCTTCTAACAGATCTTTTATAGCTATTTTTGAAACAGGAATATCATCAAAATCAGTGACATTCGTGTCATCTAATGAAGGTAATTCTTGAGTGATTGAAATATTTGACTTAGAAGCTTCATTAACAGCAATGCTTTTATTTAACATTTCATCATTTAAGTTATCTATATTGTCTCTATCTAAAGATTCACTGTAAGTTGTTGTGTCCGCATGCATTTCTGATACGCCTTTTTTGACATTTCTTTTTCGTTTTGGGGCATTGGGATCTTTTGGTTCTCGTTTCTTTCTTTCTTTTACTGGTTTATCCCCCAAGTCTTTATTAACTTTTAGTTCCTTCGGAACACGAGGTTTTCTCTCTTTATTCTTTCTGGGAGCTCTTGGTTTTTTCACTTTTCCGATATTCATTTCGTCTATTGATAATGCACTACTGTCTAAATTCGTAATATCTTCAGGCACTTCAGTATCAATCTCTGAATTACTCTGCAAGCCTGTACCTGCTGTAACACAGTCTTCTGAGACAGGCAACTGATCTAGAGGTTGCGCCATTGCATTTAATTTATCTTTCTTGACTCGAGGTTTTCTTGGCTTAGCAGGCCCTTTTCCACGTCCACGTCCAGTTGTACTGGTTACTTGAGGGCTTTCGACCATTTTAGATCCATAAATTGGATTTTGCAGTATGCAATTAGGTCCTCCATTACATTTATCATTAGTTTCATGTTGCTGCAACATAGATAACCTTTCCTGTAAGCACCGTACCTTTTCTTGATTTTCATTTGAAGGTGGCAAACAGTATATTTCTTGTATTTGTTGTTGTAATGCTGCCCTTTCCTGATGGTGCGATACGGAATATAAACTTGGGTGAGGCAAATTATTTGATCCCATGACTATCATATTTTGGTTAATGTTGTGAGGTATATTTGACATGACATTAGATTGATTTGGTGTCAAATTAGAGCCCAGATTGCCATGTATGTTTTGAGGGTTTAAGGGCATTCCAACTTGAATACTAGGTATAGTTGTAGGAGATTGTACATTGGTAACATTACTTGGTGAATTATGTAATGTTGGTTGAATATTTCCGAGCATACTTGGTACGGTAGGTGGCAAGCAAGCTAAATTACCTTGTTGATTGTGAACTGGCATGGTTGACGACACAGTATTAGTTAAATTTGGATGTTGTAGAGAATGAGTAGACTGAATACTGCTTTGTATATTTGGTACTGCTGCTGTAGCTGATGGGGAACCAGTTTGAAAAGCCGAAGGAACATTTAAATTTTGATTATTTGGTATATTGGTTGAAATGTTCGTAACTAAGCTTGGTACCCCTTGAGGTAACAAATTCGGTATATTTGGAAATGAACTATTTTGATACCCTTGGCTTCTTGAAATGTTTAAACTTGGTGCATTTTCATATTTATTAGTCGTGATGGCTGGTGGTACTGGATGGCCTATTGAAATGTTTACTTGCTGTGAAGTGCTACTTGTTGAATGATCAGCAGAGGTATCAATCTTAATCGACCCACTTGGATTATTCACTCCTTGATTTCTTAATAGGTCATCATTGTTTTGCTTGTTAATATTTTCGCTTAGTGTTACATCTGATTTATTTTCAAGATTTGTAATATCACTTTTTTTTTCTTCTTTGGAATGTCCAATTTCATATATTCCTTCAGTTGAAAGTTGACTATGAGAACTATTTTCTTTATGTTCTACTTTATCAATAGACACATTTATTGAATTGGTTGAGGTTGAAGTTGAGAGAGAAGAGTTATTCAAGTTTACTGAAGTAGCTTCTTTTTGACTATTTCCTATAAATCTCAAAGAGGCATTGTCTTCCAAAGGTCTGTCATTGTCAGATTGAGTTTTATCCAAATTTTTATTTTCATTATTAGGTGCAGAAACTGTACTCATTTTATTTAGCTCTGGTTTTAATATTTGCATTGGTGGTGTTTCTAATGGTTTCGAAGATGATTCAGTGTTTGCTGCCGATGAATTAATTGGAGTAGATATTTTATTTGGATTCCATTGTGTTGGGGATGACACTATGTTATGCCCAACTACTGGTGATGCAGGATTACGTTGGAATGAGTACTCTCCACTTGCAGGTAAAACCATTTGTTCTAAGGCTTGTAGTGTATTTTGTGTCGTAAATGATGCAGATACTGTAGGAGGAACTGAAGCTGGTGATTGTTGTACAACACTACGAGTACTTAGAGGTGATGCGCTTGGTCCTTTAACAGGAGACATTACAGGTCGTGGTGACAATTGAGGTTGCGATTGTGGTTGCTGTCTTGGTGAAATCTGTGCCCTTGGAGACATTTGTGGTGACAACTGAGGGAAAGGGGGTCGATATTGAGGACTCCCGGAATCCATTCCTCCTGGTTTAACAGAATTGTATTGACTTGTCACATTGACATCAAGAGGATGTTGCACTTGATGAGGCTGATAATTTATCGGGACAGAATGGTGTGGTGACCCATAAGGCATTTGGGTCGGCACTGCATGAGATGGTCCAACAGAAGAGGGAGGTACTTGAGGTTGACGAGGAACATGATGTAAAGGTGACGCTCCTGCATGGTGTAAATGTGAGTTTGGATGGGATTGAATTCCTGGACCAATACCACCTGGATGGCTAGGTATATTTTGATGAGGTTGATGTTGTGGTATCGCACCATGACTTTGCTGATTATGAGGTAAACCATATTGATGAGTATTGACATCCATTTGTTGATGATAAGTTGGATGTTGAGAAATCCTTGTTGCAGATGGAGGATGCATTTGAGTATAATTTGGATAATTCTGAAAATTAATAAAGTTTTATTAAATATTTAGAACACTTCTACGAAACAAAACATATATTTTAATTATTAACCTGTTGTTGCCCGTAAATTTGTTGTGATGTTGGTTGCGGGAAATGAGGCTGTCTTGGAATATATGCACCATTTTGGGCTTGAAGGCCTCCTATTCCAGATGCCTACAATGTTGTACAAAATATTAATATTTTTGAATACAAATTGTTTTCAATAATAATATTCGTTTGCTAATATTACTAACCTGCTGTGGTGAATATTGGTGCATCTTTTGTTGATGTTCATAAGAGTGTCTGTATCCTGGTGTGATAGATGAATATCTGTTTGCTCCAGGCGCACCTGACCATACACCCATATCAGCAATGCCTTAAAATACACGATAATATTTGTAATTTGAATATAAAATATAATTTAAAGTTGATGACACTAAAACCTTGTACTAATTACCTTGTTCAGGTATGGTGTACATTGGTTCTGGCCCTGGGTGATAGCCGGGATACGAATGTGAAGGATGTACATGGTGTGACGGATGTAGTGGTGCATGTGGGGGCTGTGGTAACCTAGGGCGTGGAGGATAGGCACCATAGTCATGATACTCTGGTCCTGGTGGACCAGGGCCAGGATTAGGCACAGGCTGTGAGCTGCTAGGTATGCCACCAGCACCTCCACCCCCAAACGATGCCAGTTTTTGTATTGTTCCTTCTTGTCCAACACTATTTGGATTATATGGTTGCCTATAACTAAGCAAAAACAACATTTTGGTAAAAATATATACAAAGTAGTGAAAACTTTAAAAGGTAGTCATATATAAGAAGCTGTATGATGAGTTACCTATTCTCAGAAGAATCTTTATTTTCCCCTGTTACTCCAGATGTAGAGCTACCAGCAAAGCTGTCAGCTCCACCAAGATCAGTAAGCCCTTCCAACATACCGCTTCCATCATCACCAAACAAATTATATGAGTCCATCACTCACTTAAGAGTGAATTAAAATGAGTTTGTATTGTATGTTCCAAATTAGATCACCCATCTTAATCTGAAATATGAAATAAATAAAATCTTAATATTTTTAGTGGGCTCTCTTGGCCTCATTATTATCTTACTACATTTGGTATATCATACATAAATAATTAACATCTTCCTGATACTTCCTGATAATTAAATAAAATCATCTACTTCCGAGATTAGAGAGGGAATGGGTGTTGTTTTTAGAAATCATGAAAAATTTTGTAGTATAAAATATGTATACTCCAAAGGGATATTACTTATAAAATGTCACACACGGCAATACAAGCTCAATTTATAAAATGTATATCTGTTCAGAAATGTGTATGTGTAAGGATCCAGTAGATAATACCCAAGAACCCTCAATTTTAATATTCATTATTCAATTTATACTGCATGAAAAACAATTAATATTCTTTTTTTTAAATAAATAATATTACAAATTCCATTATTTTTACATAAACATTTCATATGTTATCAGATTTCTTTTAGTAATTCACATTTAGATATACAACGAACTAGTAAATTATTTATCAGCCTTTTACATTGAATTTAAATAATTTACACAATATATATATATATGCATATTTTTCATGTATACTAATTGTAAAATAGAATAAACAAATTAAAATTTGTTAAAATAGTTACAAAATTTATATCTGCAAATACATCATTGAAGTTAAACTTCCATTAGTAACATTACTTGGTGTTTTATTAATTCAATTTAATTCGATGTAAATTATTTTTGGCAATGTAACTTTATTTCCTCTATTTTGATATTATTAAAGCTTGATTCTCTATCCTGCCAACTGTTTTGTAAAAATAAAGATATAGCAAAATATCAGAAAGGATTCATTAAAATGATGGATAAATATTAAAATGGATATTGTTTTAACATACTCATGCTCCATCATGCATGTTTATTTATTGCATTAAATGAACATGCATAAACAATGCCATTAAAAAATATGTTTATACAATACAAACATTTTAAAAGATAATACCCAAATCATTTCCAAATTAGATACATTGCTTTTAATTTTAAATAGAAATATTAAGCTAGGTTCTGAACAATACAATTAATTATTTAGCTTATAATCAACAGTAAGCTTATAAAGAAAGACAGATTACACTGGGTGATATTCAAGAGAAGTCTGATTTTGATGAGTGTTTTAAAACAATTATCTTGATTAATTCCTGAAATCAGCTTTATCAAGTTTACACAATTGCTACAACTACTCTGTACTGCATATCACCATGTGTAACAGGCCTTTAAAATGTGTTATAATGAGATTTTCTATTTTAATACACAATTTATCATGTATTTTTTTAGCCTAGAACTTTTCATTAATGTCATAGTATAGTTATTATAGACAATTTGTTATATTTTAATTCTAAATAAACAATTTTATAACAAACACAATTTTAAGCAAATATGACCATTATAATATAATAGTAATATAATGTAAGACCAAATATTATATTAAATTACAGTCGCTAATTTTATTATTGCAAAGAAAATTAATGCAATTACAAGCTTCTCAAATCCATTTCCGGCCAAATGTTCTTCCTGAAGTTCTTGCTTGTGTAACCAAGGGGAAAAGCTATACGCTTATGGTGGTAAGATAACATAGAGCGTTACAACTTCTCCCGTTCAGTTACACAGCATAATAAAATTGAATATCTTCTTATTTATTGAAATCCACGTAAATATTGGAATTATATTAAGTTAGTTTTATAATACACCATTTTAAATTAACTCTATGAGTTAAATATACATTAAAATATTATTAGGATATAAAGATATATTTTTAGATATAAAAGCGCATTACACATAGAAGAAAACACCTTTCTAGCGGTTAGCAAAACTCTATAGCACATAACTAACCGCAGCATGAAGTATAGCAATATAGTATATAGTATATCAATAGAAGTAAATATCACCCTATTTAACACAATCTATATATGATAAAGTAATGATTGATAAGAATTGACGAGTAGGAATTACAATAAATAAAATATTATAATGTTATTTAATTTCATAACAAGTTACTTACTGTAAGCGCCACACAATACGATTGATCACAAAATGGATACCATATTTCAAAGAACCGAACGCTGATTATAGGCGTATAATATACAGTCTATGATAAAAAAATCGATTATGGTATACGTAGTAATTATTATTTATCAACTGTTGAGATTCGAAGCAATCGAATTGCAAATTATCCCACAATATTTAGATCATCAGTATCGTAGCCACTACACTCCGTCCATTTTGTTTCCCTTTGCGACTAGAGAGTTGAGACTGCGAAAATTTTCTTTTTTTTTCGAGCTCCTGACTTTAGTCTTTATTATTCAGCCAAAAATGATGCAAATGTTTAAAACATTAAATAATTAATGTATTTGATATTGATAGTAATCATGGGTCCATTATTTTACAATAATTAAGATACATTTATTTTTGTTTTAATATCAATAAGTACATGAAACGAACGAATGCGTTATTTAACTTTTAATATGAATGAATTGGTGTTAAAAATAAGTGATTAATCTAATTTATTATTTACTCTGAAATAATATTATATCACTTCACAGTATTCGAAATGTTTTTGGAACGTTAATGATGAAATAATTAAATAATTTTGTCCTGTAAAATATAAAATCCCTACTATTATTCAATTAATTTAAAACGTTTTGAAGTACAATGAATTCATATGTTTTTAATGACTCCAGATCTACCAAAAAATATAACGTAAGTCGTTGTCCTTGATAATTTAACCACCACGTTGTTACTGAGTCGTTGTTTGTGATTTGAAATAAGAATGATATGATTGCACAAATGCACACACATATACACAAATTTTCGTATTAGATAAACGTTAGGCTAAGAACTCACGGAGTGGTTTTGTCCCGTGCCCGCCGCGGTTGCGGGTCCGTTACCTTTGTAAAATGCAGATTTATATGTAAAAAATTAAGCATATCTCGCGTTTTACGCCCGCTTTGTGCGTGGTTGTTTGCGATTCCCGCTGTACTGGCGGGCAAATTGTAGAATCGCGCTGGTCGCGCCCACGCGCTCTTCGACCGCCCGACTTGCGATCATCGCCCGCAAACTTGGCGGGCGAGGATCATCTGAACCGCGACGGCGGCGTGTTCGCGCAAATCACCGGTCTCGTGAGTTTAGAAATAAAACCGCAGATCCACAACCGCGGCGGGCACGGGACAAAACCGCTCCGTGAGTACTTAGCCTTAGAAACATTTGAAGATTTAGGAGGATATGTATAACGTTAATTTTCTGTTGTTTTCATTTTTAGAATGATGTTGGTTTTTTTAGGTAATATTTAATAATTTGGAAAACTATCATTATTCCATATCGCCATCGCATGGCTCTATGTGTATCATCAAGGTAACTTAAATATGAACAAAATCTGTTTTATGGTTGACGTTGACAACTTGATCACTTTGACTGCTTTGACGGTGCTTTGACGTTTGAATAACAGCATTTTGATTTGAGCATTCGCATTGTCTTGTTTTGACAGTTTTATATAAAGCGTTTTAATAAACAAGCGAATTATATCTTATATCCATTCCATAACTATTATATTATATAAATAAGAAATACTTTGACACGTTCTGTGTTGAAAAATCTTTTTACTCTCTTAGTAGAAATTATAACAACATTGTAAATGATGAAACTAGTTGACCAAGTTGTGAGGAGTTTTAAGGTGGCAAAGGTGTTTCGAGAAAATACGGACAAAATAAACAGTATAGACTTCTCCCCGACTGGTGAAACTCTAATATCCTGTAGTGAAGATGACCAAATTGTTATTTATGACTGTGAAAAAGGAACACAAATGATAACTGTGAACAGCAAAAAGTATGGTGTTGATCTTATACATTTCACACACGCTAAAAATACGGCTATTCACAGTTCTACAAAAGTGGATGATACAATAAGATATTTGTCATTACATGATAACAAATATATAAGATACTTTCCTGGGCACACCAAGAAAGTAGTTACTTTATGCTTATCACCTGTGGAGGACACATTTTTATCAGGATCTTTAGATAAAACTTTACGTTTGTGGGATTTACGGTCGCCAAATTGTCAAGGCTTGATGCATTTGTCTGGAAGACCAGTTGCTGCATATGACCCAGAAGGTCTTATTTTTGCAGCAGGGGTAAACTCAGAAAGCATCAAACTATATGACTTGAGATCATTTGACAAAGGTCCGTTTGTAACATTTAAATTAAATCAAGAAAAGGAATGTGATTGGACTGGACTAAAATTTTCAAGAGATGGTAAAACAATGCTTATAAGCACAAATGGTTCAATAATTAGATTAGTTGATGCTTACCATGGTACACCATTACAAACTTTTACTGGTCATCTTAATAACAAAGGTATTCCTATTGAGGCATCATTTAGTCCAGATTCACAATATATATTCAGCGGCTCAACCGATGGAAGAGTACATGTTTGGAATGCAGATACGGGATATAAAGTTTGTGTGTTAAATGGGGATCATCCAGCTCCTATTCAGTGTGTTCAGTTCAATCCTAAATATATGTTACTAGCCTCAGCTTGTACAAATATGGCATTTTGGCTCCCAACAATAGATGATGTTTAATGTACAATTTAGTAAATATTATAATCAATAATATTCCTAATCTAAGTAAAGATTAAACATTTGTATTTCTTAAATGTAAAATTAAATATTTCCAATTCTAAATGTTAAAATTTTACAATTTTCTGTAAGGCATTTGGTAATTAAATAAACAACACTTTTAAAGACACCAGCTTAAATTAATTAATGAAATGAAAATGATCAATATATTTTATATAAATTTGATATCTAAACTGAGATAACACAACAAGTTTAATTTCAATAAATTGTGAGCTTAGACTTTAACCCATCACATTGCTCTTTGAGATTTATATAATTTCATAGAACAGTCACACAATTTTTCTCTTGCAATAAAACAAATGTGTATTGAATTAACTTAAGTCTTATTTCTGTTATAAAATTCATTTGTTTATTATGTTTTTTTCAATTGGACAATGAAGTAACTAATAATTTAAACATTTAGGTGATTATACTTTAATTTTGAATAAAGATAGTTATAAATCGTTTTATTTTATTATTTTTTAGAAAAAATATTTTGATATTAAGGGAATAAGTGGATAACCAATACATTTTTAAATACTGAATAATAATATGTAAATGATTGTTCTGTTCTATAATATATAACTTTTTGCAAAGGAGCACAATGAGGGAAATTCTCGGATACAACTCAGCCAAGGACGAAATATTATCTATGCATGATCAAAGTTTGGTGTTAAAGAAAAAAAAAGAAGGTAAATTACAATTTCCTTCCACAATATTTTGGGCAACGCAGTGCCGGCCCTGAGGGCAGGAGGCTTTTCCTTATCCCACCTAGCCCCAATTGCCCTCCCCTATATCCGGCCTTGAGCTTGTTGCAGTAGTAGAAACCGTGATCCACGAATAAATCTGTTAAAATTAAAAAAAGGAGAATCCTGCAGATGAGAAAATTGTTTAATGCGTATGCGGGTAGCTCATTTCAATTACACTTTCATCTTTTACCATTCTGTATCTTGCATTATGGAAACATATTTCGATAAATACCGATTATAAATATAATCTTATAAATTATTGATAATTAAGTTGCGGAATAAAATTTAAAAATGCCGTTACCGGAAAACAATATGTCATAGAATAATAACGCTTATTTATTAGAAGGTGAGTAACTGAGTAGGCCCAAGCGGATTTGGAGGCCCGCATAGGCGGGCCGGCCGTCGGAGCGTCACGGTAGCATGCGCAAGCGATCCCGTGGCGCTCCACTTAAGACGGGAAGGGTACCGTGGTGGTTTTAGTCGGTAGGAGTCCGACATAACCGGTAACCCTCCATTCTGCATCACATATGGAGGGTATCCATGATGGATTTCCCCACGAAAAAAAAAAAAAGGCCCAAGCGGATTGAAGCTTGCGACCGACAGCATGTAGTTTGCGACAGTGCGTTCCCTCGTGTAAATGAAACGACAGAGAATAAATTAATCAGATCAGAAAAGTCGTCTTATCTTATCCTGATTTATGTCTATGAATGCGATTAATTTAAAATTCAATTTTAAAAGTACTAAAATGCTTTGAAAACCGGTAAATAAAAATTAGCAATAATTAAAAAAAAATTAATATCAAATAAAGTGGTGTAACTAAGTTGTTCTCTATGACTGGAGTTATGGCGATGATGAATGATCATTCATTATCTATTATTTAATATAATCTGTTCCTATAACATCTTATATGACATTTATCACATTTTGTTCAAATTTTACTAAATTTTGCTGAGAGTGCATGAATTTTTAAGTGCAATGGATTTGACGTTTTTTAAAATTTGATTTTGGATAATATGAATGAGATTACGAGATGATTATTCTTCTGAGGAAGCTCATTTAATAAAAGAACAAAGTAATTTCAAAAATATTAAAACACACTTTAACAAAATGGAAAGTGGGAATGCCTCAGTTTCAAATGAATCTAAGGACGCCTTTAGTTATATAAATGAACGTCCGGTAGATGATATATCTTTAGAATTTTTTTATAAACCGCATACCATAACCTTATTAGCAGTGTCAATTGCTGCAGTCATATACACTGCGTTTGTCAGGTAACAACAAAAGTTCTACTACTTTTAAATTATTTTCTCAGCTTTATTAGTTAGTTGAATGATCTTAATTATTCAATTGTTCCTATTGTGTTGATATCTCTTTACTACCTCTAATTTTTTATTGCATATTTAACACAATTATTTTTATAAGTATATATTAATACTAAACATTCTATACTTATATTTTAAATAATAATAATAATATGAGAAAAATATTCGTGGTATGTGGTATAAATTTCTTATTATATTTTTATAGTACTGATGTAAATATAATCAGTGTAATGAATGATGATATATTTTTAAACTTACTATTACTATTTGTACCGTAGTAAAATATTATAATATGTTTATAGGGATGAATCAAGGATTCAAGATAACATTTGGTCTGGAATATGTTGTGTGATTTTCTTCTTCTTAATAGTGTCTGTACTTACATTTCCCAATGGACCTTTTACCAGACCACATCCGGCAATATGGAGAATTGTATTTGGCATGTCAGTACTGTACTTACTTGCCTTGCTGTTCCTTTTATTTCAAAGCTATTCTACTGTTTATGAAATTATGTATTGGATTGATCCAAACTTACGAAACTTTCATATTGACATGGACAAGGTAAGTGATTTACACATTGTTACATTGATTATAATTTATTTTTTAATTAACTGGTTGATTATTTAAGTAAAGATATTAGACAGTTTGTTAAATAGCAATATATTATGTTTTTTTTTTTAATATGTGTGGAGTTGTCAGTTTTATAATATATAGTGGTGGTCATATAATTAGAAACACTTCTTATGAATAAAGAAAATATAACTTGAACATAGAAATGTTCGAAAAAATATACAAATTCAATAATTAATAATCATGCAATAATATAGCCACTCAAATACAAAATTTGTCCGTAATGTAATATTGAAACTGCACTTGTTTAATGGGATTTATATTGTTTTTCTAATAAATGATAAATCTTTGAACATATTGTTGTCCTATTTATTGTTTAATTTCAAAATAAAAATGATTGCGTGATGTCAAGGACCACCACTGTATGTAAATAGAGTAAGTAATAAAATAATATTGTTTTTGTTAATTATATAGACCTATTGAAATAATAAACTAAAATTTGTGTCAATTTGAACAGTTGGTATGTACTTTTAGTTAAATGGAGGTTGTAACAACCATTTTCTTTTGATTGAATTATGTACAAACATTATGTTCAATAGCAGATTAGTGGTGTTACACCACTTTTGAAAAATTGTAATTAATCATTTACTAGGAAATAATTTAAAAAAAAAAACACATTAAATGTTGAAATTGAAATCAAACACAAAACTAATTTTTACTCTTAAAAACCTCTTTCTTTTCTCGTCACCTGTGTAAATAATAAGAATAAGAGATATATATTTATATTAAATATGAGAAACAATAGATTAAATGATAGAATTAGATAATTGATTTGTTACAAATTATATTTTGTTTGTTTCAGGAGTATGCTGTTAACTGCTCTGACTTAAGTTTATCCCGTATTTGGTCTCATGTTGATGTATTTGCTTGGGGCCATTTTTTGGGATGGACATTTAAAGCTATACTTTTTAGACATACTGGTTTATTATGGGCTATATCTATTATGTGGGAAATAACAGAAATAGCATTTGCACATCTACTTCCAAATTTCTTAGAATGTTGGTGGGATTCGGTTATCTTGGATGTTTTGATCTGTAATGGTTTCGGTATATGGTGTGGTCTGAAAATTTGTAAGGCATTAGAAATGAGAGAATATAAGTGGGTCAGTATAAGGTAAATTAATTTCACTTATTTAATTTAAAAGTCGAGAAATGCATATTTAAAAGTTATTTGTAAAAGTTTAAATTAAATTACTGTTTTTGTAATTATTACTTTGTTCGGGCTATTAGTAAAATAGTATGAGGTGATATAGTTGTATTGAGTCTGTTTTTTATCATTTTAGGGATATATCATCTACAACGGGCAAGATAAAAAGAGCCATCCTTCAATTTACACCAGCCTATTGGACTCCAGTGAGATGGTTGGATCCAACATGCACATATATGAGATTTTTTGCTCTCAGTCAGTTGGTTGTATTTTGGCAGATTTCGGAATTAAATACTTTCTTTTTAAAACACATATTTGAAATGCCACCATCACATCCATTGGTTATAGCAAGACTATGTTTGATTGGAGTAATTGTGGCCCCATCAGTAAGGTTATTATCTCAAATACTTAACTGTAAAATACAATAAACATTTTTTTCCAAATGTCCAGTTACAAATATTGAGTCACGGCTCTACTACGATTACGACGACGATAAATTTTTTTTCTATTAACATCCAAGGGAGGCCTAAAATCAAAATCGAATACAGTTTTAACAATCTATTTTTATACAGTAGGCCCAAAAAAACAAATTATGGACATAAGTTATTATGTATTTAGAACAACAACGGCACAACAACCTCCGTTCCGCATAACTATGCCTTCCGCTCTGTCTCCTCCACCATCGCACAGCTGGTCGCCATAATAATATTTTTTGTTCGGGAAAAATAATTTACCATAATTCCTAAGATAATAATTTTAGTAAAATAGTGTAAAGGACAACTATTATCTAAATTAAATACTTTATTGATTTTTTGTTAAATCCTTACTAGGAGTGCACGATATATATCGATATTTCGTAAACTATCGATATAAGTAAGCGATATATCGATGCAACCCGATATTATCGAATCATCTAGTATCGATACGTTCAACCGATATATTTTATTAGATATATTAATTATCCGGAGAACATTCCATTTCTTTTTTTTTTGTCTAAATGATTATACCTGTAATTAAGTTGTTCGCAATTACAAAATGCAGACACGAAATTCTTCTACTCTCTAAGAATTTGTAATTTGTAATCATTTATGTGTGTGAATACGCAGTATCTCTTTAAGAATGACACAAGACTTGGCTTCGGTCATAATTTAAAAAAAAACATTAAAATGGAAAATACATACAACAGGCTGTATGGGCAAGTACCCTTTGCCTGTCCTAAACTGGATTAAAAAAAAAACTTTAATTTGTGATCTGTGGCTTCGTACTATGTCTTTAATTAATCTGTGGTTAGTTATTACTCGCTTCGTTGACTTCGTTCTCAGTACAAAATAACCTATAAATAAAAGTTGTCTGTTTTTATGTTCAATACAGTTTACAAAATGTGTACACAGTGTGTGCATTTAGGTATAAATAAAACGGCCACTATTCAGTTGTACAAAAGAAGCAAGCTGTGACAATTGTTATCTGTTTTGTTTACTACAGTTTACGATTCATACAGTATAGACTAGTTAAATACGAATCACTTACGATATATCGAAAATATCGATATATTTGTACGATATATCGCAGAGTATCGATAGAATACTACGATATATTATATCGACAAAAATATCGATATATTTTTTACATGAACATCCCTAATCCTTACCTACATTTTTACTTATTCACTGCTAACTCTTTTCCCCGCCACCTATGAGGTAGTTTTGAGGATTTGAAAACAGGAATTAATAAGTAAAGTTGTACGGATTTTATGCTTTATGCTTATAACCTTTAATTTTAAATTTAGGTGAAAAAGTTATATAAACATATTTGTGGGCAATTTGCTACAAATTATGTCTTTACAAATTTTTTGTAGGACGCATAGTTTCCGAGATATCGCGAAAATGTGTTTGCACCCCTATTACCAAGATGGCGGCCGGGGGACAAGGGTGGCGACCCCACAAACTTGGGGTTAAGCTTCAATTGACCCCCACACATGTCCCAAAAATAAAATTGCGTCCTCTAACAAATGCAAAGCTAATGTAACATTTCAATGGACTATATGGATACTTTAGGAACTTTTTATTAGAAACTAAATCCTTAATTATTTGACTATAATTTAGTCAACGTTACATTATTAGGCATTTAGTCATAAATAAACTTGAAAAACAAAATCGCTCTCATTACCCGACTCTGCGGGAATGAGCCTATAAATTCCCATATTATGTGTAATGATAATAATAATAATAATAAAGCTTTATTAAATCCATTAAAATTTTACAAAATACAAACTATATATATGTATAAAGAAAATATTATAACTTCATTTGATTTCATTAAATTGTTATCTATGTTATATATATTATCTATGCAATGGACCCCTTTAGGGTAAAAGCCTCCTCCAAAGATTTCCACGTCTTTCTGTCCTCTGCGATGTGCATCCAGCCTGACCCTGCGGTCGCGACTATGTCGTCCTGCCATCTTGCGTATGGTCGGCCTCTATTTCTGGATCCTGGTGGACCTTTCCATCTCGTCACTTTTGTGGTCCATCGGTCATCCGTGCATCTAGCAACATGACCCGCCCATTTCCATTTCAAACTTTGGGAGAAACTTAAAGCGTCGGTTACCTTGGTTTTATTGCGTATGATGGTATTTCTTACTCTATCTTTTACTTTCAGGCCCAGGCAGCTTCTCTCCATGGCTCTTTGAGTGCTCTGAATTTTCTTTTTGGTCTTATGGTCGAATAACCAAGTCTGGCAGCCATAGGTTAGGCATGGCAGTATTACTGAATCCATGACAACTTTTTTGGATTGTAAAGAGAGTTGCGATTTTAAAATGTCTTTGTGAGCCCAAAACTTTTTCCACGTTATTGCTATTCTTCTGTCTATTTCTTCAAGGTTCCTCTCTCTGCTAAATGAAATTTGTTTTCCCAAATATGTGTATTCTTTTACGAATTCGAGCGGTATATTGTTCACAAGAATGGGCGTCTCCCTGTCGTTTGTCATGACTTTTGTTTTTTCGAGATTCATCTCTAGTCCTACGCCTTTGCTTCTTAATTGCAGTTCGTTTATCATGGTATTCAGTTGTTTAGGATTTTCCGAAAGTAGTATGATGTCATCTGCAAACCTTAAATGGCTCAAAAACTCACCATTCACACTGATTCCTTTTTTTGACCATGGCAGGTCTTTCATTATATTTTGAAGGACTGCTATGAACAGCTTGGGTGATATTGGGTCGCCTTGCTTTAAACCTCGAGATATATTTATAACAGTGCCTATCTTATCCAATCTGATTCTACTAGTGCTTTTCAAGTAAATATTTTTCAATATGTTGATGTATTTTATGTTTATGCCTTGAGTGCTTAGAGCCTCCCAGATGCTCTCGTGTGAGACAGAGTCAAACGCCTTCTTGTAATCAATAAAGGCTAAATACAATGGTTTTCGGAATTCTAAATATTTTTCTATTACTTGCTCAATCACATGGATATGGTCCATCGTGCTAAAACCCTTTCTAAATCCGGCTTGCTCGCAAGGCTGCTGATTATCAATATTCAGGGATACTCTACCTAGTAGACATGACATAAATATTTTATAGAGACAGGGAAGAAGACTTATTGGACGATAGTTATCTATATCTGCCGGGTCGCCTTTTTTGTATAGCAATATTATTTCTGATTCGGTCCAGCTTTGCGGAACCTGTTCCTCATCTAGAATTTTGTTAAATAGGATTGTGATTGGTGTGAGTAGAAGAGCTTTAGCGTATTTAATGCATTCGTTAGCTACGCCATCTGGTCCTGGGCTTTTTTCTAATTTTAGTTTTGTTATTTGTTTTAGAACTTCTGGTTCACTGAAGTATTCCACCGCATCTGGTATGCTATTTTCTCGCAGTTCTATATAGGTTTCTTGTGCTAAATTGGGTTTAGTATATAGCTTTTTGTAGAAATCAGTAGCTATGTTACTAATATCCATGCGTGAAGCACTATGGCCAGAGCAAGCCTTGAGGGATGGAATCCATTTCTTTGTTCTGTCCAGTTCTTTAAACGCTTTTTTGACGCTTCGTGAGTTTTCCAAGTGGCTCTTTAGAGTATTTATTCGATAGGTTTCGTAGCATTTTCTTATTTCTCTGTTTGTGTCTTTATACAGTCTCTTCAAATCTTCTTTTTCATTCTTAGTAAGCATATACTTATTTTGTAATCTGCTTCTTTCAGTAATAAGTTGCTTAGCTGTGTCTGATAGTATCGTTCTTTTTGTTTTTGTTTGCCTTATGTTTTTTAAGCTTTCACTTATGGCATGTTCGATTTTTTGGCAATAATCGTTACTTGTAGAATCTTTGTATGCAGAAATTAGGTTCGGTACGAGTTTACTTAGATGTGTGAGGTAAATCTCCTGTTCATGTAATGATTTTAGTTTCAATGGCTGATTTCTAAAGTGGCGTCTACTTTTCTTATCAGTTGTTATGTTTAAAGTTGCTCTAATAATTCTGTGGTCTGATGCGAAGTTGAAGGAATTTAATACCTCATATTTTGTAAATAGGCGTGTTGTTGTTGTACATATATAGTCAATTTCATTCTTTGTATTTTTATCTGGCGATATCCAAGTCCAACATTCTTTTTCCTTCCTTTTGAACATTGTGTTAAGTATTTTAAGGTTATATTCGAAGGCATACTGAATTAATCTTTCTCCTCTGTTATTTCTTTTTCCATATCCATATTTTCCAGTAACTCTGTTTTCATGAATCCTTGATTCTCCTATTTGCGCGTTGAAATCTCCCATTGAGATGACATGTTTAGTTGTTAGCATTTCATGAGCTTTTGCTAGATCTTTATAAAAATCATCTATGTCTTCTTCGGTGGAAGCTCCCGTCGGTGCATATGATTGTATAATTGCAAAAGTGTGGCTTCTCAGTTCTATTTCTAGTATACAAACTCTTTCGGATATGCCAGTGAATCGGATGATGTTGTCTTTGAGTTTTTTTTTTATTAAAAAGCCCACTCCGTAAAGACCTTTCGTTTGGCCTATGTAGTACATGATATGATCCTCATCTTCTATGATACTTTCGCCTAGTCGCCGAACTTCGCAAATGCCTAGTATATCGCAATTAACATGTTGGAGAGCAGCCTTCAACTCAAGTAACTTTTCAATTGATGATAATGTTTTAACATTGAGAGAACAGATGTATACATTTTTATTAGTACTTTTATTTTTATTTGGAGGGTCATGGTCGTTTACTCCCGCGGTGACCAGCTGTAGTGGGAGGTTTGGTGGGGTAATGTGTAATGGGAGCTACTTAATTATTAAGTCAGCCTTAAAAAATTCTATTTATTTTTGGTCAGGCTGTCACTTACTCATATAAATATCAATAAAAACGTAACCATATAATAACCATTAACTTTAAGGATCCAAGTAAAACGCAAATCTAATCAACCGGGCCGTCAGAACCAGAACATTCTTTATGAGCCCATTTACCGCAACCTCTGTTACGGTGGTACCGTTTCCTTACTTTTTCCTGTTACAGCAAATATCACACAATGTCTCTTCTTCTGAATATTCTGACTCATCGTCGCAAAGATTCTCAAAGTCGTCTTCTGGTTGACTCTGTATAGAGTGACTGTTCTTGAACGTCGTCGTCGTTTGTATTTTGCTTTGAACAACACGTGACTGCTCTTGTTCAATATTTGGCGTGGATTGGATCAGGACAGAGCTATTCATTTCCAACTCCTTTTGAATACCACAAGATGTAGATGGAAATGGGTCAGTTACCTGTAGCTAGCTGTTGAGCAACGGGTCTTTAAGACAGTAGCCGAAATTGATTGCTCATTGATTTGATTCTGATCTTCATCCACAGCATCAAAATCGTCTTCTGAAAATATAGCAGTGTTCATGGAAAAAATTCCCGTAGCTTGGAAGCCAGATATTCCTTTGTCGACGCTTGCTACTCTGGTATAAACTTTTTTTTGACAGTATTTTCTAAGGTTACCACAGTCCAAGACGCTTTCGTAGTCGTACGTTCCTTTTTTCTTGGCATTTTAGTATCTGACGAAATACATATTAAAATGCGTATGGGGTAATTGAAGCTGTAAGGGGTAATCAGAGCCTAATAAGCTCTGATTACCCGAATTACCACCATCTTGAAATTGAATAAATTAATATCCTGAATTTCGCTTGTAATAAAACGATACGCACAGATAATCAAAATTGATATAATTAGCTATAAAATATAACACAGGTTTGATAGTAACAAACATATAACTTAACACTTACCTGGCCGTTGAAATTTCGTATTTCTTATAAGTGCGGAGCAAAAAACTGATAAGCGTCCGTGGTCACGTAATGCGTGGCACTGGCGAGCCTAGCGCGGCAGGGGAACACGGCCGCAGTTTGACAAAGGCGCACTAGTGGCAACCGAGTAAATACAAGCTATAGTTTTGTCCCTAGTCACACCGCTCCCATTACCCGCTGGCTCTTATTACCCCCTGCTCTCTTACTCTGGGTTATCCTTAGAAGATAGATATGCTATCGCGGATTTTTCTATAGGCTCATCAATACATTCAAATTTCTAGTAAATTGTTACGCTGTATCTTAAGTTTAGTCAGCGTTAGCCATGTAAACGTACGACAACAGTAGTTTTGTACAAAATACTTGTTAAATATGTTTAAACCGTATTAAAATCAGTTGCGTGGCCTAAGCCACAAGAAGTTGGCGGAGAGAGTTACAGACGAATTCGACGAGTTTATTTTATACTATTTCTTTTTACTAATAAACTTCTAATATCACATGGAAGGGCCAATAAATTTTCAATCTTAATTGGTTCAATACTTTGTATTTGTTCTCGGACGTACAATTATTATACTATAATAATAATATTAAATAATAAGTTTCGATTTCAGGCAATATTATACTTATGTTACTGATCCGAGATGCAAGCGAGTTGGAACGCAGTGTTGGGTCTATGGAGCTATAATGGTCACCGAATCAATGTTGTGTATAAAGAACGGCAAAGAACTGTTCGGTCAAGCACAAATGTGGAATGTGTTCATATGGCTTATCATACAAATTCTAGTCTCGATAGGTTGCGTATACGGAGTTGTGCTATATCATCAATATTTTGAGGTAATTTATAACGAATTGTTTATGGTGTTATTAAAGACTCGCTGTTCGCAAGTTTAACGATGAGTTCGGGACCACGTATGCTCCTGGCTTTACCAATCCAAGCGCAAGCGATAGGCGTCAAAGTGATACTCGTACACTCGTACTCGTGCACTCTTACTCGTACAAGGGTGTGAGTATCACCTGCTACCTATTCCAATCTAAGAATTAAACATTAAAAGTCTTAAGATATATGTATTCTATTTAGTTTATTAGCACAATAATTAGAAAGGGACTAGGGTGACGTAACGCTCGACGCGCTCGAGAAGTCGCGTCTTTGGGTCGTTCTTGTGTCGAGTATTAAAAACAATCTATATTTAATTCACAATCCAGGTGACACTCCGTCTTTATAGATTAATAAGTGGTTTGATATAAGTGGGTCCAACCGTTGACTCGTGTGAATTTAGCTTAACCGCTCTGATGTGTTCCGGCCCATGTAGCTCGGGTTCTCAGTAGAGCCACATAATCCGTATGTGCGGCGACGCGTGTCTTACTCTTTGGATATATTTTCCTGCGGACAGCGAGTTTTTAACACAATTTCACAATTTTTATTTATTTGTAAATATCTTAATTTATATAATAGCTAAATTAAATTATAAATATTGAGCTCGTCTGGGTAGGTACCACCCACTCATCAGATATTCTACCGCAAAACAGCAGTACTTGTTATTGCTGTGTTCCGGTTTGAAGGGTGAGTGAGCCAGTGTAATTACAGGCACAAGGGACATAACATCTTAGTTCCCAAGGTTGGTGGCGCATTGGCGATGTAAGAGATGGTTAACAGCTCTTACAACGCCAATGTCTATGGGCGTTGGTGACCACTTACCATCAGGTGGCCCATATGCTCGTCCGTCTTCCTATGAATAAAAAAAAAGAAAAAGTGTAAAACCTTAAGTTATACATTACAGCTGGTTTACATGTGTAGTGCGTAATAAAAAGTGTTTTATTCGTTTTCAGCCAAATAGAGAAGCTGCGCTAGATAGTCCTAAGAAAGAACAGTAGAAGCGCGATGAGTCATACAGGTAAACGTAACATCATTATGAATTTACACTCGTGCTAATTTAAATAATAAAATAAACATCTTTATTTTTTAATATAATCCATGAATGATGCCTAGGAACATCTTTATAATCATAAACAAGCAGTGCTCTGAGGTTTTACCCGCGTTCAATTAGTATTCAAATATAGAATAATCGAAGTAACTAAAACTTACATAATATTAACGCGAGCCTAACGACGCTTTTGTATCCTATGCCGAAGGAAATTGGAAAAATTCTGTTGATTATGTTTCAAAATCAAAATAATCATGAATATCTTTCCAAATCTGCCATTTAAAAATACATAATACCTATTTGAATTATAAGATAAGTATACAATATTTTAAATAATAGGAAAACTCCTATAGTTACAACTTAAAAATGGTTGTTTTAGTAAGTCGCACATAGCCATATTAAATCAAAACGAGGCAGTTATTTTGAAATCACAGGCAGTCCAATTTTATTTATTTGTATAGATGTTAAAATAGATTATTATTACTGATACATATTTATTTTTTGTTTCAGATAACCATCTGACGGCACGAATAATTAGCTAATACAAAATGACATATTTCTAAAGCTATTTATTTTTATTAAATTATTAAGCAACACCAAATACTATTTGATAACTTGAAACTAGTTACCTCGTACGTTTTATGTGGACTTCGTTAGGTTAAATAAGATAAGGTGATGTATTGCTCATTCATGCTGTGTTGTACTTTTATTTTATTGTTTATATAATAAAGTAGTTAACAGAATCTTCCACATGATATTAAAATAATGAACGAGTGTTATGTTGATATTTTTATCGGAGGTAGAATATTTTCCCTGGCTTCGATTTTGTGTACTGTACTGAAATATTACTATTACGGTTAAGTAATATGATAAAAAAATAGTGTTTACCCAAAAACGTTTAAAATTTGATAATGAACTTATCAATATCGTATTTATCGTTTTAAATATCAATTTAAAAAAAATAGGATCACAAGTAGAGACTTGTCATAATATTAAAAAGTATAGTAATCAAGAAGAGTACATTCGGTTCCATCTTAATATTAAAATGTTTTTTTATTGTTCATTTATAATCATTTGATTTGCGTCTGCCAACATTAAAGCGTTACGTCATTTGATAGCGCTTTCATCGAATTGCAATAATAAAGAGGCACTATATAATTTCCAAACTAAAAAATTGACGACTACATATGTATGAAAATATATAATGAATCCCATTTTTTCAATGTACAGATTTTATTTCCCAAATGTTTTGGTAATTCTGATTTGTGTAATACGAACAAAATGGATGCAACTTGATTTATTTTGGGCCATATAAAGCCCTAAGAGCAGATGTGTCCCTTGATTTGTTGAAAAATTGAAAGCGCTATAACAATAAGAAAACATTTGTTTGTTGATTTTAACCTTAATCCCTTGTCGATACGATACATAATCGTATACTTACTGTAATGCAATCCAACTCTCTCTAATCTATTCAAACTGTTTCAAACACTACATTATACAGGATAATAAAATTTTATTATAAAAAAGGGCTGCGATGGCCTAGTGGACAGGAAATCTGGATCAAATCCGGTTCAGCAGTGACTTTTTACATATTTTTTTATCTCGTACCTGAGGGCACATGACCACCGCACTAGAACAGTGCGAAAATATAAATATTTTACAAAGGATGAGTCAGCAGTATGACTTACTGTGCGAAGAAACTTATAAACAGTCATCCGCACTTTGATTTTCTTGCCTTACAAACTGTAGTAGTTTACTGTACAAGATAGTAGACGAACATGTAGTTACATACATACATTCCTTAAGTAAGACTGAATAGACAGTATATAACTCTTTATTCAAAGTCCTCTCCCTTTTTCTATCTTCTTTCCGAAAAATTAAAACCGATCACAATAAAAAATGAACAATGTATGTATGCCTACTTTATACTTCAGTTATAGGTATAATTTGAATATTTTGCTTTTGTCCAAATCATTAAATTGTTTTTTATTTTATTTAGACACAAAAACGAAATTGAGCGTTTGAGATTTTTAAAACGATCTTGTATCGTGTTTTCTATACTAAAGCCGACATCGACAGGGAAAATTTTAATCTTGATGTGATAAGAATGTTTGCTGTAAATGTATGATTAGACTAGATAAAGTTCTTCAATTATTATATCGTTTTATTTAACCCTTAAAACTTCATTAAATAACCGCTTCTGTACTTGCAAAGCTCGTTATATACTACATAGGTAGTAATGATAATAATAATAATAATGGTCCTCCTGACCGAGATTAAGAGAGATTAGCCAACTGCGAGATATTATTAAATAGTGCACAAGTGTGTGCGCAAACACAGGAGTACTCTCTATTCTCTAACTCTCATAACCCGATGGGACGGCAATCAGACACACTGGAAAGAGTTCAGGCGCAGGACCAACGTCTTAAGTTCTTTCCGAGGCAACAGTGTACAACACTTCCAGACTCTGGGCTGCTACTGAGAATTTTGACAGAAATCTTAATAATATTTTATTCGCCCGAACGGAGATTTGAACCCAGGAGTCTGCGGCCTTTCATGTAGCCACTAGATCAACGAGGCAGTCACTACGTGGGTTTTGGTTCAGATTAATTTCTTATCATTTTTGACCTTGCAGTATCCGTGGTGACGTTGTTTAATTCAAATTATTTAGGTGTTATCAAACCTTTAAATTTAAAAGAATTGAAAATAACGCAAAATCCCGGAGGGCCGCACTTTGAGTATATAATATACATCTGGCGTAGACTGGACAAGCGAAGCCAAATTAGGCGTTTAATGTGTTTAAGAGCTCGCGGTGGCACATTTACAACGGATTCACAACGTGAGTAGGGCTACCAACCAATGTACATATGCACATCCGACAAAACTGATTAATATTTTATACTCAACAGTAATCGGTGGGACGGAAGATCGAATGATGAATAAAACAAGCATAACTACATTTCACTTTATTAATTTAACTTTAATAAATTTTGACAATTGAAATAATATTGACAAACACATATTACTACACTATTTACAAGTAAAACCAGCTTGCGCGAATTTGAAACCGCAACGAGTTGACATTTAATTTTTCATTTTAAAAAGGATCATTAATAAAAGAAGAATCCTTGATTCGATGTTATATTCGGTAATTTTGTGTTTTTGCCTCTGCGCTCAGATTTGAGGTTTCTACTTTCGCAGGTTATGATGCAATCTTATGTAAAGTAACATTTTATGTAATATTCTCTTAATATACTACGTGCATCTAACGATAGGTTTCATCATAAATCTTTAGAAATCATAAAATTTGTTTCGCTTTCAAAAATTAATAGTTAATATATATATATATACATGCCTAACTAAATAATTAGCATTTATAAATATTGTTATAAAAATCTTTCAACCTCCAACATCAGTTACAGCGGGACGATACTACTATATATATATATATATATATATATATATATAAGATATACTCGAGACATGAACATGATTATTTTGACGAATCGTCGAAAATTTTCAGGACTTCAAGCCCACACCTGAAGAGTGAAGACTGAAGCGCGAAAGGATTATGACGACACCATACTTGAGATTTTTTTATCACATAAGGCGAAAATGAAGGTTGTGGAAAATAGCTGTTCGGGATAGGTTTACAGGATTAAAGATAGACAGAATCTAAGAATCCTACAAAAACTACCATTGCTGACTACTTATACACTTTGAGATAAAGATTTATAATAATAACTACAAAAATATTTATATTTTATAATATATATATATATATCTACACTATTTTTAAAAGTACACAGTCGAATATGAATTCAACAATATTACAATATTCTATAATTCTCGAAATTCTTAATATTGATAATATTTTAAATGCTGTTTGGATAGGACCTTATGCGTTGCGCATACTGCTCTTACTCTCATAATTTTTTCATTTATAATTTCATATACATATATGTATATGCAATACAAACACAAATTTGTTGCTAACGGCGTTAGTTGACGTCATACTGCGCTTCATTCGAAAAGATCGCATACTAACAAAATTCGGAATATATAATTAAATAGACTTGTTCGTTCAAGAAGTTGTTAATATTATTGATATTTGGGACTATAAAAATTATAACATTTAGAAGAAAAATTTACTTTTTTTTTCTATTTATTTTAAAATTATTAAATGATTACTTTAAATATCGATGAGTTGACCAGAGCAACAATGACATGGATAAAATATATTTAAGTCCAAATTTTTAAATTTCGGATTAATCAGTGAACAATTTTGTAGCTCTTCCAGTAATTTCTTCACTCTATCCAAATCATTGAGCCTGGTTTCATTTTTTAAAAATGAGGCTAACTCCTTGTCAGCTGCGAACCTTAAGAGAAGATCATTTAGTTCCTCTAAATGACGTTTTAATTTGTCACATTCAGCTTGGAATATCTTTAATTGATTACTTCTTTCTTCTTCTCTTTTCTTCAATAAGCTACGTTGCTGTTGGTAAAGTGCTACATATTCACAAATAGTATCAGTTTCGTTTTGTAACTGGAGAATAATATGTTCCAGTCTATGTTTTTCATCAGACAAGTTGGCCACTTCGTCCATTATATTTAAAAAGCGTTCTTGAAGTTTAATCATCGCATCCTCTTTTGGTATACATAAATTGTTTAATTTAACTTTTGTATCTGTTTGCGGTGTTGTTGTTAAAAGCAACTTCTCATTATCTAAATCAGTATCATGTTGTTTTTCATCTGAACATTCCTGAGTATTATCTGTATCTAAATGTTGCTTCATTTCGCTACCATCTTTCAATACATTTTCATGTTTTTTCTCCATTTCCCGAAATTCGTTCAGCAATCTTATCATTTCATCATCTTTAGCTTTTAATTGATTCTGCATGGTTTTAACACTCTCTTCTACTTCTGCTAATTTCAGTGCTAATCCTTTATTTAACTGTTTCTCATGGGTCCATTTCTCTGTCAACTCTAACTTATCTTTACCCTGAAATAATATTGATAAGTTAAGTATTTGAAATCGCCTCAGAAATGTTATTGCTTCAGCATGTACATTAATAATGATTTACATGAATGCTGATTAGATAATTACAGCATATTTCATGTACTATTCTTCTATTAAGTATTTTTTTAAACATTTTGTATTTGTATTTGAACTTACTGTAGTTCAAATACTTTTGCCGTCATATGTAAAAAACCATTTCAGCTTACTTGCTTGCTTGTAATTACTCGAAATATGCTGTTAATGAGTTACATAATTTTGCACACATAAACACTACATTTTTAATATCTAGAAGGAGCACTAATAAATTTAGTTGAATGCAATAACTATGTATATTTTGCATACATCTTAATTTTGTGTAAAAAGATATTTTTGTGAAAAATACAATATCCATTACCCTAAATAGTAGCTTTACATTTAATTAATTTGTGTATGTATTTCTTGTAAGATAAGCATCATAGATCATAGTGTAAAATATAAAATGTGCTATATTATCATCATTAAAATATTGACATGTACATACCATTTTAACTATAATTTGTTGCAAGCCTTCCATGTCAACTTTTAACTTTGCATTTTGTTCTGTTGCTCTTTGTGCAGCTAATTTGTCACTTACTATGTCTGCATTCAGTTTGGAAATATTAAAATTTTCTTGCTTATATCTGTTATTATCATAGTTTTGAATTTCTTTTGCTCGAGTTAATTCCTGAACTTTTTCTTGGCTGTCCATGTATTGTTTTTGAATTTCATTGTATTTAACAATCATTTCATCAAGGTTTTCCTAAAATTCGAATTCGAAGTTAATATAGCTCAATTTTATTACAAATAGTTTCTATCTCATTCCCAAATCCTATTAACACACAACTTAGGATTATATCAACTAGATACTTGGTGGTAGAGCTTTGTGCAAGCTCGTCTGGGTACCACCCACTCATCAGATATTCTATCGCGATGTTCGCCAGGCATGAGGGATTTGTAGGACCAGCCTTATTTTAAATGCCATCATAATAAAAGCAGAGTAGGAATACAATGTGTATTTTTTTGTAAACAAAAACGTTACTAAATAAAAACCACATAGGGCCACAGGTTGGCTATCGCTGGTCTATATTATATTGGTAACAAAGGACGACACGACCCTCGCGTGTGCTTGCGATGTGCGTAGATTTATAAATATCCAAGCGGGAATTTAATTAATACTTATTTTTGTTTGAAAATAAAATTTAACAAATTATCAAAAGTCATAGAACATAACTTGTTGTTGAGTGTTAGCTATCTAGTCCTGCGAGGTTGCTGGGTAGTTACAAATAACCCTGTATATAGATAAATATTGTAAAATTACTTTCAATATACTTACTTTTGTTATTTTATATTGGTCTATGAGCTCTCTGTCACGTTTTTGTTGCCTCAACAAAGCATCATTTTTAGCCATATGACCTTGTAGACGTATTTCTATTTCACTTATTTGCTCTACAAGACTTTGCTCCCTATCATAAAGATTACGTAAATCTATAGATTTTTTTTCATTTCGGCATTGCTCTGCTTGTAGTTTCTCACTAATATTTTGTGCATACTCATTATATTGGGAAATCAATTCGTCTTTTTCTCTGCGTGTCATCTCTACCCTGCGTTCTAACTCATAAATCTTGTCCAATAGAGTCTCAGTATCTTGATTTTTTTTTGTATATCCTGGGTCATAATTACCAAGAGAATCATTTGATAATTGTTGCAATTGAATTTGCAACATATTAATTTGACTCTGATATGTAGATATTTGCTGGAACAGTTGTGTATTTTCTAATTCTTTTCTACTCAAGATTGATTTTGTTAATTCTACTTCTTCAAATAAATTGTTTTTCTCATCATGTAAGAACTGAAGTGCCTCTTTTAAGTGAGCCATATCTTCATTTTTTGTTGAAACATCTTGAATAGCAGTTTTATAAATTTTTTTTAATTCGCTTATTTCATTTTGTAGGGCAATATTTTTTTGTTTGCAATCATTATGATTTTGTTTTTCTACTTCATATAGGGATTCCAAATTTGCTATTTTAGCGCTCATTTCATTCATCTTAAATTCAAGGTTTGCTTTATTTGATATAAGCATATCACTAATAGCATCTGATTTAATTTCTGCGCCATTTTTGTCTGTATCCATATTAACAATTGATTCCTTTTGATTACTATTTATTCCATAATTGTTATCACGATCAGTTTTGTTAACAGTCATCAAACTAACATTGTCATTTAAATTTTCTTTAGGTTTTTGTTCATCCTGTATTTCTTCTTTTTGACTAGTTACAACTTTTTTCTCTTGATGATCTCTTAACTAAAATAAATCAAGTTAAATGTTAAATTAAAGAAGTACTACGAAAAGGAAA
Organism: Nymphalis c-album; assembly: GCA_963151315.1. Taxonomy (NCBI): domain Eukaryota; kingdom Metazoa; phylum Arthropoda; class Insecta; order Lepidoptera; family Nymphalidae; genus Nymphalis; species Nymphalis c-album. The sequence continues at coordinate 7,934,330 of OY720590.1, read as the reverse complement.
ATACAATATGAAATTTAATTACCTTTTTTCTTGCCTTAGCTAATTTTTCGGCTCTTATATCCATGTTATAAAAAGGAGAAGCAAAGTACTAGGTGAAAATGATTTCAAGTAAAATTATATTTTGTGTTATAACTTATCACTCAGACTTTCTAAAGCACAAATACGCTATTTTCTTAAATCTTTATTTAACTTTTGGCTCTATAATATGGTAAATGGTAATCAACTAATCACTAATCTCACAAAATCGATTGACTAATGAATTCACAATTTAGAATTGTCAATAATGTTATGCTGGCAATCTAATGACAAATTTACATTGCCACTGACAATATTGTTTAAAAAGAAATGCGTTCGTAAAACATTGTTTAAAAGTTTCTTATTTTTTACCCTATTTCATCAAACTGTATAATTATTAAATTTCAATTACAAAAATGTTTATAATTATTATCTAAAAATATTTTAGTTGTTTTCCAATGGTTTTCTTAATACAAAATATGTTTCAAACTAACTTCTAGAAAGTTATTGTTCAATATTTTTTTCTAAAATACATATAGATATAATTAGCATATTTAGGGAGAGCGCTCACGAGCAACTTTAGTTGCGGCGACAGTCGTCGTCTCGTCACCTATCCAAAGCGGAGCGCGCTCACGGAGGGCGACAGAGACAAAACTTTTTTGGAAACAGATTATAAATTAGATTTAATTCATTCGAACAAAATCAAAATACCAAATTAAATTAAATCAAATCAGTTCAAATTCAATCACATTAAATTAATTTAAATTGAATTCATCATTATAAATTAAAATGAAATTGATTGCAATCAAAGTTTTTGCTAAGCAGAGTGAAGAATAGCTAAATTGACAGTCTAATACGTGTAACAAAGATTAAAAAATTAAAGGTAAGTAAAAGATTAAAGTTAGCTGTCTGTTGCATCCATTTAGAAAGTAAGTCATTCATTTATTTTTTGATGTTATTGACGCATAAGTTTTTGGTTTAATTTTATTTATGATAAAAGGCACTTTAATACTTACTGCTTTTAATACGGAGATGAATATTTTAAATAATAATAACAGTAAATTATATATAATTTATTAAATTATTAAGCTATAAATTTAAATAGTAAATAATGGCATCTACTATTGAATTCGTACGAATCCATATGAAACACCATTAAGACAGTAGTTTAATGTTTTAAAAACACAATTTTCTATTTTCCGCTGTTTTTTTTTAAGTCGGATTGTTGTTTTTGTTTTGCTAAGGCTGGCAACACAATGACAAATTTAGTTGCCCTTGTGTTCGCGGTGACAGCAACTATTTCGTTGCCGCGTGAGCGCACCTCCATACAAGCCCATGGACGCGGCAACTGTCGCCGCAACTAAAGTTGCTCGTGAGCGCTCTCCCTTAGAGTATCCATGAATATCCATCCATTCTCTATCCATGAATTATAAATGAATTATTGTGAATGTATTACAGAATAATAATAATTATTATAATTGATAATAATAATTGACAATTAAAGGACCACCTTTAATTGAACCCTGAATTACATTTTTTTAAATAAAGCCGATATAATATCGGAATATCGATATGTTTTTTGTAACGAGAACAACACTGTTCGTGTACTGATTTTGTGTAAGTACACGGTTCGATCGCGATCTCTCAACGCGGCGCAAACCGACGTGCTCTCACCACAGAGTACATTGGTTATAACCTTATAACGGCTCTCACTTCGGAGGCGCGTGGCCGTCTTCAAGCGCATACCGCTAACCGCATACGCATAGTCATTTATATGGAGATTTTGAGCAAATGACATGGGCAAGTTTGTGATTTTTTTGCACAAAATAAGAATATGTTTATTAAAAAATTAAGATTTCATACGCTTCTTTATAGTTTTAACTATATTATTTGATAAAATTCATTTAAAAATTCTTGATAATTATGGCTCAGTTGTTACAATACGGGAATGCGATTAACACGTTTTTAGTGATTTTCTGATTTTTTTTACGCTTATCCATTAGCATTATCTTAAATTCGAATGTTTCAACGGCAATTTACATTCATTGGCTAGCTGTGTGATTTATTTAAAGGTTGTGGAGCATCGTTTTCTATACAGACTGTAACAAAATTCGTGTCCGACCCGTGAAGGGGTTATTAGGTATCTTGAGTCGATTTAATATATGTAATCAATTTTAAAATACTAAGAAAAAAAATTACCCCGAATAAAATTAATATTTAACTTAATAAAATGACGAAAATCACATGGCAACACAGGCGTGACGACAGCGCTTGCTAGGTACTTACCTATTGGGTAGCGAGGACATGGGGTCATGAGGTCATCTCAGTTGAAAAATAACTCGGTGTTCACACTAATGTGATGGCTGCGGCGAAGAGTTGAAACTTGAAACGCACGCTCTGATGGCACTGGAGTACCTTGTGGAACTGTGCGGACCGTGTCTCGTATTCTTTACGAGCCCTTGCATAATTGCAGTCACTTTTACCCAGACACATTAACATGTAAAATACTCTTGATTAGAATACATATCGCGTTTACGCGCCAAACTGACCGAATAATAGAAATAGAAAAGTAGTTAGTAATAGACAATCGGTTATTTATCTAGTGAAGTAAAAACAATTGTATCGATAATTTATCGATAACAGTGACACGTGTGAAATTTGGAATACTATTTATAAGAGCAATACGATCCGTACTATTGATATTGATAGTAATTTCTATAAAAACGATAGTGTCGATTGTATTGCAAAATACATGTTTTAACCAAAACCTTTCGATACTATTAATAACATCGATGGTTTTGTACTATCAATTTAGTTAATGAAAAATCATTAAGATCAAAACTCGGTGAAAATCGATAAGTTTTAGTTAAAACTAATGGGTATTGCAATACTATCTATACTATTGCATGCATTACTATCGATAATCAAACTATCGATTATTCTACAACATTACTTCTTCACATGACACGTGCCGACGCTCGCTCCGCCGCCTCTTTGAAGACGCCGACATAGCCTTTCGGCGTGAAACAGCGGCGGCTTGACAAAGAAAAATATTTTAACGAAAAATAATAAATATTTGGTAATAGTTTAGGGCAGTCTTCCATCACGCTCATTAATTTATTTTAATTTTATATTTTCTTTTTCTTTAGTAAGCTGTGTGGTTAATGTTATTGTTTATGTTTTAATTAGTCATGGACACTTGATTGTGTAGGAAAAAAAATGTATGTAATGTGTGTAATGTATCACTTATAAGTATAGAATTATCAGTTAATTAGTATGTGTCCCTGAAAAATTTCCATGACCGAATCCAATCAGCTCAGATCATTTGCTGAGTGTGAGCTAGGTGATTCGTGAGCTAATTTATTTTAGTTGAAAATTAATATCGCACAATATCGCGCTTAGTAGTAGTGACACGTCCTTACACGTTCCAGCGGCGTTTCAAAAGTACTCAAAGAAGCCGCCTAACAAATCTGGTGTTGTCACATTTCGAAAAATTTGCTCGATGTTGGGGAATTAGGGCACAAAAATGGGTATTTTAAATTACAATAACTATTTTAAATTAATGAATATGGGATTTTTAATATTATTTTTAGTAATGTCCACAAAACACCAATATTCCCCTTTCGCGCCAGATGGGGGTTTTGTTACACGCTGTATAATTCATCCGAGCCTCCGAAGAGCCTTGAACCTTTATATTTTAAGTTAATTTCACTTTTGCAGTTATGACAATCTAATGTGAAATAAAAAATAATCATGTAATGAAAATGCTGAATTTAAAGCAATGATAATTTATTTTATAAATAATTCTTCAAAACTTACAATTAATACAAACTACATGATTTATTATTTTAATTATAATAAAATATATTATTGTGTATGTGCTGTTACTCTTAATGATAATATATAAATGTAAAAAATGCAAGTAGGTAATTCGTAGGTGGGTAAATACGACAAAATTTAACGCAAAAATTTCGAAATATACGTTCAACAAGGTATATAAAAATGGATTAAATTGAACTAATCGATTAAAAAAAACATTAGTACCTATAGCAAACCATACAATACCTATTCAATTGCATGGTATTTATGTTATACTGTGAATAAATAGTTATTACATTTAATCTTTTTTTATAGTTACGTCACATCTGTTTTCTACGTCATCACGACGTCATATCACAGTTTTCTTTATTATTAATAATATTACATAGTGAGTACGTAATGTTACGTACATAATAAAATTTTATAATTTTCGTATTTGCATTTAACCAGTCTTCTTCACTTTTAATCTCATAGAGAAGCAAGGCCACAAACAACTTAGTTAATATTTGGACAATCTTAATGAATCTAGAGCCTAGACGATGTATTTAGACGTTTTCCATGAAAATTATACCAACCACACGTATTTATATGAGTTTTCAGTAGCCGTACAGTGTTTAGGTAAAGGAAACTTCAGGCGGAATATAATATTCACTTGATAGTTAGGTTGATAATTATTAATTAGAAAATGTATTTAATCGACCAAACCCTAACCAAAGTTATTATAAAAATGCAAAAAATATCAAAATGATTACTTGTCGTCCCGTTAGTAAATATATTATGTATACTTCTTTATAACAATAATTATCCTTAAGCGATATCAATTATAACAGCGAGAAAATCATCATAGCAAATTATTATCGTTATTAATATATCAACAGTTACTTTAAAACTAGCTCTGCAGCGGTACAAAAATTGTTACAATGGACAGTATTTATTCTAGGAACGTTTCTGGGCCCATTTCATATCATCAGCGCGAGGCTTGCAGCCTGTTAAAGCTTCTATTATAATTTCAAGCGTCGACCAAAAGTGCAATTTTTCTAAAGGCCAGTTTAGCCAGCCAGTAGTTATACAAAAGTAAGTCTCGTGCGGCGCCACGTGATGTATACGGTGATGTCTACGCGGCAATATTATGTGCCACTCTTGTAAGAACACCACCCACGCGGGCAGGCCGAAGTATGTGTGTGACCATTTATGAATCTGCAACAATATCTCAGGTTATTATGATAAATGCATTCAAACGTACATCGTTTGCTGTAAGCAAAGCGCAAGAGTTTTACAATGACAAAATACAATAAATCATTTTTTCATATTATTTAAAATATTTTATCTATAATATGATGATAAAAATAACGCTTTCAATTTCATTCTTTCAATCTGTGTTGGAAAATTTCCATTAAAAGAAAAAAAAAATAGATTTGTAATTAAAATAGGTGTTCTAAATCTTTAGGGATTAATTTAATATCTTTTTCTTTTACATAATGACGAAAAAAATATGATAAAAATGAACGGAAAAATATATTTATAAATAAGTTTAAAATCTATCCAAAACGAAACTGTAACGTTCCATAAAAAGTTTAGAGCTACGATAAAATTATAGTAATGTTAATATAATATAACCTATAATATTTTAATAAACGAAAATGACAAAAAATATACCTTGGTCCAAATGCCCAGCACTAACGAGACCTTAGTAGATTTAGTAGAATATTTTATTACATATAAAATAGTCTACTAAATACTGAATTATAAGTGAACCGCAACAAAAATTTACAGTCAATAAAAAGCAACAGAATGAATAAACAAGAGTTTTGATCATTTTATGCGAAAAATATCGTTGAAATCTATCCATAGTACATTTTGAACTAAGCTAAGCATATTATATCATGCCGCTTGGTGTCAAGTGTTAGGGTTTCGCTGAAATAGATTTTGATCAAAAGGTCCGGAAGAAGAGAAAACACAGTGTGTTTCGAGTATGTAATACCAGTTCTGATAACTGACTGATAGGAAGGCGGACAAGCATATGGGCCACCTGATGGTAAGTGGTCACCAACGCCCATAGACATTGGCGTTGTAGGAGCTGTTAACCATCGCTTACATCGCCAATGCGCCACCAACTTTGGGAACTAAGAGGTTATGTCTCTTGTGCCTGTAATTACACTGGCTCACTCACCCTTCAAACCGGAACACAACAATACAAAGTAGTGCTGTTTTGCGGCAGAATATCTGATGAGTGGGTGGTACCTAACCAGACGAGCTTGCTCAAAGCTTTACCACCAAGTAGTTACTCTACCACTCTGTTATTAGCTAAGTGCGAAAGGGATAAAAATAGTGCTATCTTCAATTTGTGCGGGGTTATCGAGAATCATTAATGCGGCATAAAGAGTAGCTACCTAACCTACACACAATTTACATGGATTTTAATAAAAAGTGAAGTAAAAATAGTCATAACTATTATTACTTTTCATAGTCCGAAATTTTTCTGACCGCTTATTTTTTTGTCTCACACTAAAAGTTTCTCTGTTTTCTTTGCTGTTTACTGTTTACTATATTTCAACAAAGATCTCGTTAGTGGTGAATATTTGGACCACCTTTCGTCATTCTCCTTATATAGTAAGTTAAAATTTAAGCGAATGATAAAAAAAGGTTTTTAACTATAATTAATGTTATAATTAATTACATTTTTTGTTAAGAGATTATTAGATATTAACGAAAGAATCTATATTCTACTTTATCAAATTTTGATAAGAAACTTCGAGGTGTAATCAATTAAACCTCGAAGCCACGATCAATGGGATATTATGTCATAATAAAGAAAAGTTTTTAAGCTTAAATTTGTAAGCGGTAGTGCAATCCAATAAATACCTTCTTTAAAGTAAAACAGCGGTACACATAAACGACTACACCATGGGAGGAAGGAAAGTAGGACAAAGTCAGGACTGTTATCTAGGGAGTGAAGAAAATGTGTCAGTCTACAGGAAGTTTAGGAGGGTTTCAAATATAACATTGTCCTTAATGCTCTCGCTGCATTATTTGGAACAAATTCATAAATAAAAGTTACCAACCTGATTAGTCATGGCCACAAAAATGCAGCACAAATACCAATAAGCAATCCAATGAAATTGACCATCAATCTGTGAGGTATCATAACTAAGCAACTGCCAAACGATTCTCGCCAACACTGGTATAGTGATAGCAAAATTGTCACCGTTAGTTTCTACAAAATCATGACGTGTTATTGATGTCGGATCGATGTGATGTTCACGAAATGGCCGCAAAAAGTTCTGTCAAAGAGAAAATACGTTAACATATTTTACATCATTCGCCTTTGCCCTTATTTTATTCTTTTGGGACCGACGCAGGTTCCATTCATCTGAGCATCTCTTTCTGTAGTCAAATGCTCAGTTACCTACGCTCATGCACATGTGTCCCTCGGTCTATTCATATTAATATTATTATATGTATTATGTTGAATAAAAATTAAACGCTCCAAATTATATAGTGATTAATTGGTTAATTTATTTCTTTTATAATATGTTGTACCTAATAAAACTATTTAAAATTTTCGCAAAAACAATAGATAAATTGCGTATAATTATTTAAGGGTGGTAATTAAACAGATTTTTTTAATAGCATTATTCGCCTCTAGAAATCTACATTGTCTTCTAAATTAATATGTCAGCCTCAATTAACGGGCATTTGAATGATACTACCTTAGCCACTAGTTATCTTCTATGTAAGCTATTCTAAATACAACTCAGCATGGTGGTTATTTTTTAGCATCTTAATTTGTAACATGCACCCAAGCAGTAAACTTTTAAAGTATTAATAATATGAAATCAAATAAGTTCTGGAATTGAATTCGGTTCGGTTCTGGCATCGATGTACTTTAAAATTAACTTAACATACCTTTGCCCTACAATTTAATGTGTATTCATTCGGGAACCTGAACTGTGATAAGATATAAAATTCGTGGCTGAGTTAGTAAATTAGGTGGCAATGTATAAATAATAGATGGCAGCTAAGAAAGACAAGTATAAATAATTGTTGATCTTTGTTTGACGCTATTTAGAATATTTAGTTGAAAATTTGTGTTATTTGTATAAAAATACGAATTAGTTTATTAGAGGCTATCTCATTTTCCCGTTGCTTAGTTATAAAATGAGAACTTAGATCACATGGCCAATAAAAAAATCTGTGGCTTGACTTTGTCATTATTTAAGATATTTGATAACGTTATATTATATCTTGCATATTTGCAAAAATGTGATATACATGATTGTACCCCCTTAGTCTGAATATGCTGCTCGACTCGAGACTTTCATATCCCTTTTTTGTGCCAGAGGCAACCAAGGCACTAGACATAAGCATGGTGTAATTGTAGTATTTACTATTTCATTGCGTTAGTGGTCGATGTACATGAGAAAATTTTAAACTTGAGTAAAAATGCAAATAAAATTAAGAAAAAATGTAGAGGCATGCCAGTGGAGAAAATTATAATAAAAAACGAAATAAAGAAAGGCTATCGAAATTCGAATAAAAGTAGGAGGTATTGATAAAGAGGCCTGATGGACAGGATTGCAGCTCACTGACATTACAAATTTTAAAGGTATGTATATCATCTATCAATTCACCCATTCATCAGACTTCAATTCTCTAGCTTCTCTACGCCTCCCCTAACTGTCGTCTCCGCGGACGATGTGTTTGTGGGTCATCTGAATCCAACAATCTCTCGCTGACTTCTTAAGGCCAACAATCCACGTAATGCAGAGCATTCTGTACCTTTTGTGGTCTCGTGAATGAGAATGGTCTTGGATTCTTATGTCATCTTGCTAGTAATTTGAATGTCAGGATATGTTTTAATAATAAACGTATTGAATACACAGACAAAATATTTCACACACAACAATAATTATGAGAGATACTATAATTAGCAGTCTCAGCTTGTCCATACATATATTTAAAATGAGTCTGTAATATAATTTTACAGTGATGGTAGCTAAACAATGTAAAAATCATAGAGAACAGAGTTCTTAATTTAAAATACATTCTAAGCCCAATCAATCAAGCTTGTACTTGTGTAGAAGTATTTTATAGATATTCTACTTAGTGGTAGAGCTTTGTGCATTCTCGTCTGGGTAGGTAACACCCACTCATCAGATATTCTGACGCAAAACAGCCATACTTTGTATTGCTGTGTTCCAGTTTGAAGGGTGAGTGAGCCAGTGTAATTACAGGCACAAGGGACATAACATCTTAGTTCCCAAGGTTGGTGGTGCATTGGCGATGTAAGCGATGGTTAACATTTCTTACAATGCCATTGTCTATGGGCCTTGGTGACCAGTCACCATCAGGTGGCCCATATGCACGTCCGTCTTCCTATACAATAAAAAAAAATGGTTTTTTTTATTGCTCATATATTACAAAACCACATCTTTATACACTCAAAAAGAATAGCAATATAAGTAGTGATACCATTCATCCATTTAGAGTGAGATACAAACTATCGGATTCAACATTGAGTGAAGTTAGTTTGAATCAGATGAAACTGGCAATAATAAGTTACATTATTAATGTCATGCTGGGATGTAATTTAATTATTTCCTGTAATCGAGCTGAGTCATTGTATGAAACACATATAAGTTGCAATATTTTTAACCTAAGAAAATTAAAAAATGTGTCCAAATTTTGCATACATATTATAAGGATTCAGTTTTGGAGTAGAAAATCCAAAGCAACAGAATCCAAATAATAATTAAACTGCTAAACATTGCATTATACTGAAGCTGCAAAAGCTTGAATTGCATATACACAGAATAAATCTTGATAAAATGTTTCAACTATACTATAGTCTTTGCCATTATTTTTATTTATTTGACTATACCTTGCCTATTATTGGTAAGTCTACTGCTCCCCAGGTATCAGCTGCCCAATGTACTAGACCCGAGGCAAAGTCTGCTGTTAGTACACCAGCTATAGCTGCCAGTAACAATGAAGCATCAGCACGTAGATATTTAGCCATAAGAAGGCCTGCACATATGCAGAGTGTACAGCAGACTACAACACATACCCATTCTTGCAACCGTTTTCCTATAAATATTACAATATTGAAGCATTTTATATTAAACTAAATTAGAATTACATAGTGTGAAAAATAAAGAAATGTAATACAAATCTAGTTACTCATTTATTCATGATAGAAACCTCCTAAATGTGTAAGGCATAGAGGTTTAAGTTTCCACGAAAGTAATTAATAATGCAGATATTTAATTGACAGTACATAGCGTTATGAGAAAATATTCACCTGGACTGTATAATTCCGCAAGTTCTTGTGCACCTCGATGACGAGGGCCCCATCTGGGCCTGCCTGCTTCACTTCTTGTCTGAACATTGGCATTTGGATCATCTTCAGACATGGAGTGTTCAAGAATTTCACGGTCTGTTTTTACTGGAGCTAATAATGTTGTAGCCATAGTACTTGCGTACTCAAAGCGTTCACAGGTGAGACCACTTAAGCCATCTCTTTTTGCACAAGGTGGTATTGGTAATGGTAAAGTCATGTTTGCGATTTTAAAACTTTATACAAAATTATTTATGATCTTTAAAACTAGATAATTGTATTGCTTATCATTTATGTACATGATCATCGTACGTGATTGATAACCACAGGTTTGACAGATCGACCGTCAGTTTAAGTTTGACATTGGCATATCACTTATCAGTTGTCAATTTCCAATTACAATCCATATTTCAGGTAATAGACTGAGCACGGTCTTATATACAGGTCTAGCAAACGAGTCCAGTTTCAGTGGTGAGAGATAGGCGATTATGTAACAACTTTTATTGCGCAGCGACGCCCACTGTACGTCGCTGTTATCGCCAATCGAGTAATTGTGAGGGATTTGTGAGGGTGGTGAGAGTGATGGAGAAGTAATGTGTTATTTAATCATTGTTATATCGTTTTGTGGAGTTTTGCGGATTTGTTCTTATTCTTGTTTTGTTTGGAGTTGAAAAAGTCTTCGGGATAATTATTACGCGAATTTTCATGCCTCTGGCGGCCGTAAATTGAACTGAACAGCGTCGTTAAGTCGACGTACCCCCACTACTGTTGTTGCAAGAGCTGTGTATACGACCGTGACACTAAGAGCCAGTGATCGGCAGACTTACTTTATATTAGCAAAGTCCATATTTATGCTAAGTATACTATTTCACATGCCGTAGCTGAAATGGGGATTCACTATTCCCGATGGTTCCTTTGGGCGTGTCCCGAAGTCAAAATTCGTCAAAATTGACTTTTAAAACGTGATCGTAGCATAGTTGCCTTTTTATAGTATAATTTTCTTTTCACAAATGAAAAGGCAGATACTTCTTCCGGTACCTACGTGTTTTATAAAGTATCAAAAGTACGAACATTTTATAAAGAAATACGTTATTTACGTTATCTATTGAGTCAATAGATATGACGATAGTATTGACGTAAATAACGTATTTCACTGTCACTGGCTCTTAGGCCATAAGAGAACAATTATACATCAATTATTTTACCTCTCTAATAAATTGCGTCCTTGCGTTTTGTGAGAAATGGAATTTTAACTTTTTTAGTCGACTTATATTTTGGCATCTCTATTTCCAACAGTGAGACAAAATTCGATATTAAGCGTTACTTAATTCTTTAAAACATAAAAGTTATTTTTTTATACTGGTAACTTTTTAAATCGGATAATCGCCTGACATGCAATAATTAAAATATTAAGGTTTTGTACTAAAATGTATATTAACAAAATTAAGAAGTATTTTCTTTAATATCGTTGTTCAGTTCAGCGTTCAATTGGAAGGTAAAGCCAAATTGGCCTCTAAAAAGTTTGGTGTGCTCAACAAGGCGAGAAAGTACTTCACGTCGGTTCGTTTTATATATCTTTACAAGGCGCAAATACGGCCCGACATGGAGTACTGCTCTCATTTCTGGGCGGGAGCTCCCCAGTACCAGCTCCTTCTCTTTTACTACATTCAACTTAGAGCAGTTCGATTTGTCAGCGATCAGGTTCTCACCGACCGACTTCACCGATACTTTGCATCTGCATAGATATGTCAGGTCACTCTACATCCTTTATCGTTATTTGAATCACAGGGAATGTTCTGAGAAATTGTTGGGTTTAGTCCCCGGTCGCTAAATTTCACCACTGGCCATCGCACCAAAATTTGAAATTCTATCTATGCTGTATGTCTATATGCTACAAGAATATTTTTTAACATTATCAAGCCGTGATGACACATTGGTTAGATGACGATAATATTTACCAATGATTCACCACTGTATTTTCGTGTGCTTTCTTAATGTTTATAATTCGTCCTCGACGGTGAAGGGTAACATCGTGAGGAAATTTGGATCTAGTTGAACGAACCGCATTCCAGAAGCGTGTTGGAGTAAGCTCCAAACTGCATGGAACATTTTGTTACTTTACTCATTCCTTTTGCAAATACAAAATTATATAACTTAATAAATAAATTTTAAGTAGCAGTTAAAGTTATGATTGTGGAAATGATATCTGATTGCAAAAGCCGTTCCATGGTATTATAGGATTAAGGGAATAGACAACTCTTGTTATTTTATGAATACATACGTTACATAGAAGCGCAGTTCTTAAGGATTTCGTATGCCGATTCCATGCTAGTGGGCTTATCTGCGAAAATAATAGTCGTTATGGCCGAAATCGGACAGCAAAAAGTGTTTTACATTATGTGTATCTAGAAGGACTACTAACCATTTCTAACATTTTTAGCAAATTTAGAAGATGATCTTTCAAATATCAGTCAAATTCAAGAATCATCATCATCATATTCAGCACACACTAATCCCCTGCTAGACATAGGCCTCCTCACCGAATCAATAAATAAATTCAAGAATAAATATTTTTATTATTGATTTCAAAAAATAGACAAACCTTGGTTAAAAGTGTAATTTAAAACATTTTATATTTGTGTGTATTTTAAATGTGTCGAGTAAAATTAAAATATATCGATAGCAACATCACTGCAGCAATAGTATCAAAATTTGAGCCCGGGATAAAAATAGACACGTTACATATTGTGTTATTTGGTCTATGCGTTTGTTTTACATTTAATGTAGGCCTATTGATAATGTTGAATTTCATTATATAGCATTTAAAGTTTTATGATTTCTTATGGTGAATACAAAATCATCTTAATCACTTTAGATTCCTTTTTTATAGTTTTTTTTTACTATAATGTAGCTGTAATTATAGAAGATATCCATAGAAGAAATATATAAAGACAAAATTCTGCGCATTACAGTTCTGAAAGGAATTTCAAAAGTAACTGGTAAGATTACACAGTGATTTCTATAATATAATGGTAATTCTATTACATTTTAAATAAAATGTAATTTGAAATTAAGTATAATATTGCGTTAACTAATATTAAATCATTTTTTAAATAAAAAATAATTATACAGTACAATAAATTTCAAAATAATAAATTTTTTGGTTGTAGTTTCATCATGACACGATACAAAGAGCCGAAACGATTGGAATGTCTGGCATTAATAAAACTTGGAGATTGGATAGCAAAACAAGCGGAAACAAATATGAATCCAATCGCTTTACTCGCACAGCAAAATCCTAACATAGCTCAGACAACATTAAACGAAAAGATCGAAAATATACGTCGCTATTTGGATTTTTACGTCCCATGGATGCTTTACGATAAATTAGCAAATGTAGCTATTAAAGCATTGTCTGAACTTTCTGAAAGAATGAAACATTTGTTGGGATTTCGAGGGTCAATGGGTAAATTTGTCAGTCAAATGAATGTAATTGTAAAAATGACTGAGGTATTATTTACGAAAAATGTTACTTACGTTTCTATTGATACGATACCCAAAATGATGCGTTCTGTTTTCTACTCAAAGCTACATATGTTGTCGGGACTTGTATATTTAAATTTGGGTTCTCTTTCTGGTGGCTGGAAAACTGCAGATATGGAGGAGTCTATCATTCAGGCTTTAAAGCAACTACATTGTCTTAAATATTTATTTATAAATTATGATTGTACAGATAATATATTAAAGTGTATAGTAGAAAATTGTACACAAATAAAGAAATTGGACTTGTCGTGTTCAAAATGCATCACAAATGAAAGTATCAACATTATAATTAAGTTAAAATCTTTAAAGAGCATTCAATTGTATCACACATTTGTTACGTGGGAAGGATATGTAAATTTATTGATTAATTGTCAAAATTTAGAAGACGTTGGCCGCTGTGATGAAATTGGAAAAATATTGGAATTTATCCACATTAACTGTCCCGAAACTTGTCCATTGAACCTAAAAATGTACGTCAGTAAATATGCTACAAGTCATCACTTACAACTAGCTGTACAAATGTGTCCATATATTAGTATGATGACTGTATTTCATAATACTTTACAAAGTGATCTAATGGTATTGATCGGTCTAAAAGATTTGTATGATTTAAAACTCTTATCATGCGATTTTTATGCCGACCAAATAAAACAAGTACTTCAAGTTAAAGGATGTAATTTAATAAAGTTACATCTCGAACACGTAGATCAAATTGATTTGAATGCTCTCATGTATATCAGTCAAATGTGTCCTTTACTTGAGACTTTGACTTTCTATAATTGCACTTTAATTCAACATACATCACTATTTACAAAAAAACTGGAAATCTTACCATTTAGAAACTTAAAAAAGTTAACTTGTGTCTCGAGTTTTACAGATGAACAATTGATGTTTTTATTGACAAATTGTATTAATGTAGAATTTATCCAAATAGGAACAGCGACTCAACTGACTGATGAATTCGTAATGAAGTTATTAGACAAAAACCCACTGATATACTTAAAAGAATTACGCATAATGCAGTCAGATTTTTTGACTATGTTGTCTATAGAAAGAATAATACAAAGTTGCATGAATTTAGAAATATTAGTTGAATTAGAAAGCTGGTCCATATTATCAGACAGTGATCGAGAATATATACGTAATTATATTAAAATAAATAATTACAACGTAGACACATCTCCTATTCGTCGTTATGATGTATGAATTGACAAAAACTGTTAAGTGTTAATATAATAGTCTTGTAAGGTTTCAAATAAACGTTTAAAATTGAGCAAACCTCTTTTCACTTTTCTTCCATTATTTATTTCAATTGTTAATAAATAGACTTAATCCATAAATATTATAATATTGGTACCTATGTCGTATTATTGTATATTTTAAAAATATAATTGTGACTAGGAAACTACCGAACGTTTCGCTATAGGATTGGCTCATTTTTTATATCTATAATTAAAGTCTTGCGGCGCTGTGTTTATGAGTTACAGCAAGAATACTACAAGATAAATCGAAGATGTCAGATTTTTGTCGTTTTCAGAAGGAATCGGAAATTCAGCATTAGAAATAGAGTATGAGTAAATAATATCGATGTCAGTAGTTACCACGGCGCCACGATGGTGGCTGACGCCGTCGTATTTAACACTATTAATAATATCTGCCACAAGCAAATCGTATAGAAACTATTCGCCAGCTGCCTAGCTAGTATTTTGTTAATTTTTTATGAATACTGTACTTGTGCTGCATTCGTAATAGTTGTCATCCTATATATGTAAATCAATTTAAACGTTTATTATGTACATATTTAAATTCTTAAAAAAAATAAAAAATATTTTTTATATATAAATAGATATAATATAGAATAATGTATTTTATCGTTCGAAAACAGTTATTTCACCTACTTTTTTTGAATAATAATAAAATCATTTATTTGTGGTCCACTTCATAATTGCGCAATTTTATTGTCATGTTTACAATAGGTAGTAGGTGAAACAAAATGATTGTACATTACCATTATAAGAATGCACTTAAATAATAATTTGTATTTAAAACTCATGTTGCAATAGAAAAAAATGCTATTATGAATATTTAATTATGTACGAATTATCTCTAAGAAATATAAAATATATTGAGTATTGACCATTAGAACGCCTATTAAGTTGTAATGAAACAAATCTAACATACACTGAATTGTGGCAAGCGTACTGTATGCTTTGCTGAATCCACCAACCCATCTTGGAGAGTATAGTTGTATGGGCTCCAAGAAACTTATACTGCAGTTGTAGTGCAATTTACGTGAAGTCTTATGGATTTAAAAGGCATACATTTTATTCAATATTGTATATTTTAATATAAACCAATATCAAGATTCATTAACATCAATAGGAAGTAATGCAAACATGTAAACTGGGAAAATTCCAGTAGGAAAGTTTGTTTGTTTACTCTGTTTTATCCTTTTTAGTTTAGCTTGTTTGAATATTTTTAAATACTGTTTAAGGGGCCTTGTGACTGACGAGTCTGTTTCATCAATCTCTATTTTCCCTGATGAAGTAACATTTTCTTTTACAATGAGAACTCCATTCTTTGAAAGAGCATCCCTGAAAGAAGTTAAAATAGCATTTAGAGAATAACTTTGCTAGTACAACAGCATTAAACAATTATAAATGAACAGGTTTATAATTAGTAAACATAAGTATATAGAATAATGTGTATACTTTAGACATTTTTTAACAAATTATATAATGTTGCAGTGACTTTATGGTATTTTAATGATTTTACCTGCAACATGAGAGATATGCAACCAAATCTATATCTGTTAAATAACCTAAAACCCATTGATTCCAAATAATGTCATATTTTCTCTCTGGTTCAAATGTTTGCAAGCTTGTTTGATATAAAGTGCCTATTTTAATTTTATTTTCTCCAACAAAACTGGAAATGGTATTAATAAACTTTTCATCAGGTTCAATAATGTCAACTTTTTCAAAGAGGGGTGCCAGCAAATACTTAGTTATTCTACCTATACCAGCACCACAATCAAGGGCTAATCCAGGCTTCGGTGCATTTTCTAATGCTAAAAGTGATTTCAAAAATAGTGTTGAGCCCTCAATATCTATATCTGATATAAAGCCAAAACCTCCCAGTACTCCATCTAATGTTGCTGGAATATCTGCCCAATACTCTGAAGCTTTTTTGTAGTTAATATTTTTTTCGGTCATAATTTTTATCTGAGTAATCAATTCCCACTAACATTTAATACAATAAATTAACACCATTGTAACAATATTAAAATAACAAAAAATATTGAAATTAATCCTTTAGTTCATCCTAATTATTAACAAATTAAAATTCACGATTCACAGTCACATGTGCCTACATTCTATATCAATAAGAAAGATTGTAATTTGTAATCAAAATCCAAATTCTACTATGCTAACTGCTAAGACTTGCTCACACCGAGCATGGTTTAAGCCATCAGCCAATTGCTAAAGCCCAATATCCCAAAAGTAATTGGCGAAGTAACAAGTAAGCGAAAATTAAATAAACCACTGTCAATTAACAAATTGTCAGTTGTCAATCTGTCAGTTGATACTTGATATCACGGTCGTATACCACGGTCTTGAATACAGGTCTAGCAACCGAGTGCGATTTCAGTGATGAGAGATTGGTGCGATCGTGTTACAACTTTTATTTCCCAATAACGACCGCTGTACGTCGTTGCTATCGAACTTGGTTGAGTGACACGCGCCATATATTTTTCTCTCCCAAGTATTGTGTTATTTAATCATTGTTATCCGTGTCGTATACACAGGTCTGGGGGTACGTCGGCTTAATGCCAATGGTTTCGCTGTTTTAATCAATTTACGGTTGCCAGAGGTAGGGCGAAAGTTTTTGTTTTTTTACATTATGTAATATTGCAATCTGTTTTCTTCTTAACATTCAGCAAACGGTTATAAATGTTTCTTGTCTTGGAGGGCAGTTAGTCCAGTGACATATCCCCTTTATTAAAGGTGGTTTTTATAAAGTTTTGTCTTATTCAGGAGTTATGAGTAAATCTGAAGTAAAAATAAGATACAAAGTTGGGCCGAGCACGCTACCTTGGGGCACTCCAGCATAGATCCAATGGAATTTTGTTGCGTCTTCTCCTAGCTTTACATAGAAATATCTATCGGCAAGATATGATTTAAGAAATATGTAATAGTTGGTTGGGAGTAGAATAAAGACATATTTTGTAAAGCAAGCCTTAGTGCCAAACTCGGTCAAACGCCTGTGATATCCAAAAACTTCTTCTACAAGTATGTGGACCAGTTCTATAGTACCATGCTTTTTTCTAAATCCAAACTGATATTATATAATTTTCGGCTATGACTGGGTTCAATCGGTTAAGGAAGAGGATTTCCATTACCTTTGACAATGTGGGCAGTAGGCTGATCGGCCGGCAGTATGATACGTCTTCAGGAGCTTTGCCAGGTTTGAGGATCCATTCTTCCATTGAGGTGGCAAAATGCCTCTGAGGAGTATAGCATTGAACAAGAGTGTCAAAAATGTGATAGCTACTTCTGGTATTTCACAGAGAAGTTTTGCGGTAATAAGATCATACCCAGGTGCTTTCTTTTTATTGAGATTTCTAATAATTTCAATTACTTCCTGTTTCTTTTTATTTTTCTTAACGGGGGATCGAGTTGGAAAGGCTCATCCAGGCGCTTAAAGGGTATCTTCACTATCGGGACTTGATATATTATCCATTATGTTTGAAGACATTATCCAAATGAGAAGCAAAAGTTTCACCTTTCTCTTGGTTGCTTTTAGCCCAAGAGCCATCCCGTCTGCGTGTCGGAGGATTGGAGGCAGTAGGTTTTTGGTTACTTTCCATAAAGAATAGTCGCTAGCTGCAGAAGTATCCAGGTTGCGCAACTGGTTCTGTATCATATAGTTTTCTTCAGTTCTTAGTAGTCTTTTAAGCTTAGCTGTTAGATAGTTCAATCGTGTTTTGTCCCTGGGAAATCTGATAGTTTGCCGCAATTTGCGCGCTTGTCTTTTTTCTGCGACAAGTTCTCGAACTGACTTCGAGCAGTCAGAATCAAGGGAGTCGTTTGTGGTAGAAGTGCTGTTCCATGCTGCGTTTTACACACTCTCATTGAAATGTTCAACCGCTATCATAATCTCCATTTCCGTTTTCAATTGCCTATCGGTGTTGATTGTGGCCTCTACTAGTGAGCGAAACAGGTCCCAGTCAGTTCTGCGACTATGTAACCATGCTGTTGGTTTCACATGTTTGAACTTCTGGGGAACCTCCAATAGTATAACGCTATGGTCAGATGAGAAGTCTTGTGATGAAGTGCATTTGAAATAATCTGTCGGAGAGACAGATTAGTGTACTGTTATTCTGTCTCTTTTTCTATCACACGTTTTTCAATCCTCATCACATTACTCGAATTTATTTCGTATTTCATAAAACCATTAAATTAATACATAATGATAAGACACGACAAAGCTCGTATTGTTTTATTCACATGTATTTATTATATAATAAGCACTCGCGTGTCAATCAGATGGGTGATCGAGTGCAGTGCGAGCTGCGCACCGCACTCATCGATAGCAACGACGTACAGTGACGTTGGCGCGAAATAACAGTTATGACATGATCGTACTTATCTCTCACCACTCACATTGGGCAACGTTATACGACCTAGCCCTAGGTTGGTGGCGCACTGGTGATGTAAGCGATGGCTTATATTTCTCACATTGCCAATGTCTAAGGGCGTTGGTAACTACTTACCAACAGGGCAACTTGTTGCCATACGCTAGTCCGCCACCTATCCTATAAAAAATCGTGCTTATAAAAACATGCAATATCGACTATTTTTTTATAATACTTTTATTTTTATGTTTAATTGCAAAAAAGACAATATAAAATCATTAGATCATAATATTCAACGTCATCATAATCTGCTGGTTGCTTGCACCCAGTTCTGCCTTTTTTGTATTATTAATATTATAAATATATATATAGTAAATGAAATGAAAATAAAATATTAATAACTTCAATTTGATATTTATTAAAATATTATATTTATAATTTGTATAACATTACATTTACGCCTTTATATAATACATCGCTTGCAACACTAGTATTAACTGTCTTTATGTCAGTTTAAGTGGTGACAAGAAGGTGTTTTGAAAATGGTGTGTAATATATTTTGTAAAAAATATCCAAATACATTATATACATCAAATGAGAATGTTAAATTTAAATGTGAAATATCTATTAAGTATAAATATTGAAAGATTTTGATACATTAATTTTTAGTTTTCTTTATTTAACAATGGTAAATTATTTTGTAAAACATTCCTCATGATAACAGTATAGCTATTATTGCAGTATATATTATTTTCAATCAACTTTTAAATATGTAGAAAAATAACGTTAATTGTTTATTCCTATAATATAATGTAAAAGTTGTGGTTTTATATTTATACATATACATATAACCAATAAAATTTAACAGGGGAAGGTTAAGTGCTCAGAGTTACGCACCAAAGACAAAAAAGAACTCTTCAAGCAGCTTGAAGAGTTAAAAACGGAGCTGACAAATCTCCGAGTAGCTAAAGTAACTGGAGGAGTTGCATCCAAGCTATCAAAAATGTGAGTATATTTTTCTATACTATATTTTAATGTAGTTATGTTATACATCTATAATTCGTGTATAACTTATTAAATAATTTGTGATTTTACTTACAAAATAAAAAAATAAGATCATTTGCTTAAGAGACAAGTACTATACTGCAATAGAATTAGTTAGCTCAATTTCTTATTGTAATAATCGAGTAAACTTTTTGGTAATTGAGAACTTTTAATCATGTAATATTATCAATCAATAATTTTATATCTTTCTAAGAGAGTTATATTAATTTATCAAGTTTGTAAGTTAAACATAACACGGAAGTCATTCTTTATTATTATTTTTTTTTAAAATAACTAAGTTTCTTAAAGACATTACTTTTCTATTAAAATGTTATATTTGCGATTGCATTGGATGTACTTATAGTCTTATAATGACCATGAATTATCCACCATTCCTGAATTTAATACAATTGTCTTTAGCTAATATATAGTATGTTCTCATGGTCAACGTAAATGGTCTTGTTTTTAAATGATGTAAAATTGCATACTTTTTAGCTGATTGTATTTATAAATAAGTGTTATTGCAATATATATACAGTGGAAAACTATATATTGACACTCAAGGGACTGTGCATATTTCATGTGCATGTTATAGAGACTTGTTGTTAAATGGAGAGAAGAAAAATCTGTATTAGAAAAAGAGAAAGTTTATTTCAGACTAGTGTTAGTAATTAAAAGCACTGTCCATGATCTTCATAATTAGGTTTCTTTAATTAATGGAAGATTTTCCATCCTTGTAGTTGACTTGTAGAATTTTTCCTTTCATGCTTTAATAAAACTTTTTCATCAATACACATTGATTTTCTTTTACTTAGCATGTTTACAGTTTGAAAGTTTGTGAGTAACTAAGAATATGATAATCCCAATTTGTAAACAAAAGAACAGATTACTTAAAAGTTTGGCATGTATGATGCCGACAGTTAAGTTTATACAGCTAGGTTAGGCCAGTTTATACTAATTTTGCAACTTAAAAAGTAGTCTTTCATCGTTATTGAGAATGAGTGTAATGCTATATAGTGTGTTATTGTATTGAAGACAAGCTAAACTAACCAAAGTAGAGTGATTTCGACGCTTTAGGGAGCTTGTCGTTAAATTGAGTGACGTTATATGGAGTTTACACTGTATACATATGTATAATTAAATTACAATATACAATGGTATCAACAATTGTTATAATGTTTTTAACTTATTTTCCAGACGTGTTGTCAGAAAAGCCATAGCACGTGTTTACATTGTCTACCATCAAAAAATGAAGGTTAATTTAAGAAATCACTACAAAAACAAAAAGTACAAGCCTCTTGATTTGAGACCCAAGAAGACTCGCGCCATGCGCAAGGCTCTTACTAAGCATGAGGCAAAAATCAAAACTCAAAAGGAGATCAGAAAGAAGTCTCTATTTCCACCTAGAGTGTATGCTGTAAAAGCTTAAATAAAATTTTAAATAACTTTTTGGGTTATTATTTACTATTATATTTTTATACTATAAATTACCTAATTTTTTATTATTATTATCATTTGAACAAGTCTAAGAATACAAAAACAGTTTTATTAATAATTTTAAACAAAAATTTAAATATTGAAGCTATTACATCCCTCATAATTGAATATGATCCACCTGATTTGAAATTAGTACTAAGTCAATAAGTAGATGATAGATATTCAGGAGAAAGAGGATAAAAAGACCACCCACTCGTGTTTCTTTTATGGGTTGGTTCTCAGGAATGGGTGGTTCTTTTTTGAATAGGTGGTAGTTTCTAGATTGACAATAACAATGTGAAAAATGCTGTAATATTGAATAAAGTAATTTGATTTGAAATCAGCAAGAAAGTGGTTACTGATTAACTGGTTACAACTAGTGTTGGTTACAAATTACGTAGTATTAATAATAATAGCATAATATTAGGAAGGATGAATAAAACATAATATTTAATTTTGCAGTCTTTATTTAATGCACTTATGTAAAAAAAATAATTCTACAGACAAAACTATTAAAAAGTTCTTAATTATATTTAGCTATTAAAGAGAAAATAAATGCAGGGTTTTTTTTAAAGATAACTATCAAGTAACAAATCTTAAACAATCAAATACCCTGTTAAAAATTCAGAAATAGTTAAAAAATCAAAAAGTAAATATTGTCAAAGATTAATATTACACTTGTTAAAATATAGTTTTTTTATACATATAATACTTAGAAATTTCAATCAATTTTAAAATCATTTAGGCTAATGTTATCATGATGTACTCCAACACAGTATTCAAAGACATCAAAAAAAAATCTTTGAAAACGTCTAAAGCTAAATTGAGAGTCTATAACTCTTCATGTTTAGGTCTTTTTCTGTCAGGAAATGACCAAAATTCTGAAGGCAATCCTTTGACATCTCTTTCTCTCTTTACAAATGCCGTGAATGATGAAACACAATTCCCGATAAAGTAATTTGCTTGAGCTAAGATGGCTAAATCAAGGTGAGGATTACTTGGTTTTAATCTTTGTACAGTGACATCTATATATTGAAGAGCATTTTCAAAATCTTCCTTCATATGATTAGAATCTGATGCTACAAAAACATGTTTTATATCCTTGTATTTTTTAAGTGCTCTTTTAACTTGTCTGAAAAAAGGAATTATTTAGTAGTGAGAAGTTCTTATAGCATATATTAATATATTCTATTAAGTAGGTTAAAAAATATTTTTGGTTCTATCAGAATATGAAATCATCAACTCTTTAATTTAGTAAACTTATGTATGTATAATATTATTTTATACCTAATCAAACTTACTTAATTATTTCACTCTTTTGTGGAAGGCACATTGAAGGTGTTAATTTTCCTCTTTCATTTTTATATCCAACACACTGTG
Source organism: Nymphalis c-album (assembly GCA_963151315.1). Classification (NCBI taxonomy): domain Eukaryota; kingdom Metazoa; phylum Arthropoda; class Insecta; order Lepidoptera; family Nymphalidae; genus Nymphalis; species Nymphalis c-album. The sequence goes on along the minus strand of OY720590.1, from coordinate 7,911,078 downwards.
GTGCTGAAAACAGCTTTGGACTGTCAGCTACATGTTGGCAAGCTTTCACCCAATCTTGTCCATTTCTCAGATGTATGCCCAAAAAACCTCCACCGCTCAGGTTTTTTTTAATAAAAACTTTAGTTTTATTAATCATATCATAATTCCAAGTAACATATTGTTGTAGATCAACATTTTCTGATTGAACTGGAAAACTAGCTGGCGCACCTAAAATTTGCTTGTCATTAAATTAAATATGAAATATAAATGTTAATCATTCGTCCCTATAATAATATAATTTGTTCAACATTTTATATAATAATAGAACATCATATATGTAAAAATACATTGAAAAATAACTAACCAGTAAATGCTAACACAGGCCACTGAGAGGGAGGATATGTTTTTTTCCATAATTCCATCATGTTAACATTATGTGCATCATAATTCAGAGGTCCATAAAATTCAGATTTTACAAAATCTATTTGAAAAGTATCCCAGAATGGACCAAAAGGGTTTCCAGATTTTGCATTACAGCTGTTTTGTATTTCTCCAATTCTTTGTGTATAGCAAAATGAAATTCTTTCATGTGGAGGCCAAATTTCCTGGGCAATGTTTCTCATAAAATATTCCATAGTTACTACTGGATGGTATTCTTTTAAAGAATCAACATTAAAGTATACATCAAAAGGAACTTGAATGGATCTCATTTCACCATATCGATACTCAACCCATGGTGGCAATACAAGTGTTCTGTTAACTCCTTTACTGAAGGCTAATGACCCTAAGAAATGGTCAGCTTGATTACCAAATCTACCTAAAATTAATGAAATAAGTAATAAAATAAATACTTGTGTACAGTACAAGGTTTTCCTTTTTTGATTTGAGGTTAGATTTAAATTTTGCATTTAAAATATAAGGTATATTCCTTAAAATAAACTTACCCATACACGGACAATAAACAACATATCCGTCAGTTTTGGTACCAAAAATTATTAGAACATTTAGTGTTAAAATTATTGTTACAATAGTTATGATCTTAACCATTTTGAACAATTTTGGTCTAGCAAAAACATATTGTTACTTAACAGCTAACGATTATTGTACTTTACGATTGATTTACTTTTAATTACATGAGCTTGGCGGTTTTTATAAAAATATATTACTTTCAGGTTATGTTTATAAAAAAATAATTGTCAATGTCAATAACTAGGGACGTACCTGACATAAGTATATATCGATTTAACATTATCTATCATTTCATTGTTTTTTTATCTAATTTATTAGTAAATAATTATGTGTTTAGTATATTCGATTAAATATGTAATCATTATTCGTCTGACATCTTAAAAACATACGCTATTAATTGAATTATTTTATTTCAAGTTAAAACAATTGAAAAAATATTTTTTAGTCTTGGCATCTGCGACACGCGACGCCATCAAGAAATGAAGTACAAGATTAGATCTCCGTAATTTATTTTTAGGTTTCTTTGGTACGAAACCATAGAATTCAACCTGTGCTAATAAAGACATTGGTGAGTGTTATAGTTACTTCTCGATTTAAAATCGAATTTTAAAATTAGTTATTACATTTGTAAATATACTGTTTTACATTATATTTGATTTTTATTGTTAGTGACCTGGAAACTGGATACGATTAGAAATTTAGACGCTGGTTGCCGGTTGGTGACCTCGGTACTTACATACTACATATAAATGTCGTAGACGCCGGTGGGCGTCCTGAATACGACCCAGATCATCAATATCGATTTATAAAAATAATTTGTTTTGCCAACATAACTCAGATTAAATTTGGGTAATCTTCATAAAAAAATTTAATAAGAAATAAAATATTAGCAGATACAAATTAAGCATATACGAACTGTACATAAAATTACTGACTGCCTCGTTGTCCAGTGGCTATATATATGGAGATTCTGGGTTAAAATTCCAATCGGACATAAAAATGTTATTGAGATTTATATAGCAGCTCGGAGTCTAGAAGTTGGAAGCGTGTATACTCCCGAGCTTCGGAAAGCTTGCGAGTTGTTCCCGCGCCGGAACTCTTTTCGGCCGTATTGGATTGCCATCCCATCGAGTTATGACAGTTAGGAAACAGAAAATGCACCTGTGTTTATGCACACAATAAATCCTGCGCACTTGGCTAATCTCTTGTAAGTTTGGCCTACACCGCCATGGCCGAAATCAAGGGCTATTATTAAAAACAAATATGTACTAAAATTAAATTACGTATTAGTATAGAGCCATGATTGCTCCGTCCTTAGGATTTACCACCTTTTAGCAACAACGCCGTGTACAGGCGGCGGTTAATTAACCTATCCAATGGTGTACCACAGGCCAAGCAGGACTAAATACTTTTAAAAAGCGCCATGACTATATATTCCCACCTTTAAAAAAAATCGGACAAGTGCGAAGCCGACTCGCTCACCGAGGGTTCCGTACAAATTTGTAGGTATATATTAGGGGTAATGTTTAATTACAACATTTTAAATTACATAAGTACGTGTACACTGTGTATGTTAGGTACTACAGACACCAAAATTATATACTATATACTATTAAAAAAACAAAAATGGTTTTTTTTTTCATTTTTCGTCATAAATCTTAACATCATAAAAATACTTAAAAATCTGTTTAAGCTTGTGCCAATGAACCCTTTTCTCGTGCCAATACCCCACATGATACGGTTAACTCAATTCAAAATTTGGGCCAAATAAAGACCGTTTTTGTAAGATTTAATTACAAATGTATAGTTTTAATTTTATAGTCCTATACTTGTAGTCTAAGACAGTATTGTTTGCCAATTTAATTTCAGCTCGATACACGCGTTTGAAAGATAAAAGGTCTTGACAAACAAACAGACGGACGGACGGACAACAAAGTGATCCTATAAGGGTTCCATTTTTCCTTTTGAGGTACGGAACCCTAAAAATGTACTATGGACTAACCCTAGAAATGAGTGATAAGAACGTTGATTTATCATGCGACCCGGCTTCCCAGGTATCCAGGCCTGCGAGTGTGAAATATATGACCGAAGACGACGCCTAATAATTCGTCAAAATATTCAGGATAAATATTATCGTTCAAACAATTGGTCATGTGGACTGTCCCCATGACCAATTGTTTGATTATACCTCTTTGCTTGCATGTAGAGAGCGACGTATTACAACTCATTTGATTTTCTTTACCTGACGCCAACTTCTATTGCGCTAGAACTCAGCCACTACACAAAATTTGTAGGAAATTTTATGTTCTCCAACTTTGATTATGACATTTTTTTTCGTACTTATGTCTAAAAATTATGAAGATATTTTATGAAAACCAAAATTTGTTTTTTTTAACTAACTATATCTCGGTCTAGGATGAAAAAAAACTCGGTTTTATACTTAGGGGGCAACACTTAACATAATCCAATAAAAAAAAACTAGTATTTAGTACGTACAAGACGATTTTATGCAGAGCGAACGCGTTTTTGGTGACAAAATTTCTGGACTAATAATTTAACTTAAAATATAGAAGATCCCGTGCTATCCTCCCGTGAAATTCCCTTTATATTTCTTCAATTTATGTATCCCAGAATAATAATCATTCGTGTGAAGTAAAATGATATTTCATATTAATTTATCATTGGAATAAGTAGCATTATAACTCGAAAGTCTTATTATAGGTATATGTAATTAATAGAATAGGTATTCAATATTATATTTATATTCAATGTATATTATTATATTCAATGTAGACAATTATATAGTTACAAATAGCATACAGGTAAATTAAGCTAAACCGGAAAAAAAATCTGAAGCATTTTTTATATTACTTGATGGCAAATTATTGATCATATCCTTTTTTTTATTTTGTTTGTGGTTCACATCAATCATAGTATCGATAGACTCAAAGTAGGCGATATTCCAAAATTTGACATCATTATCGTGTGAGCAGGATGCAATATATTGGCCATCGTGACTAATATCAAGAGCTTCTACTGGTAAACTATGTTGTCCTACAATTCCTAGTTGCCGTTGTGGAAACATGTGTGCTGCTCTTAGTATGCCATCCTCTCCAGAGGACACAACTATATTTTGTGTAATGGGTATCATGCATTGTATAGAATGTTTCTGTCCAACATATTCATCACTGTGGAATCCAAATTCTTTCCAGTTAAACAAGTAAAATTTACCCACTGAAGAACCAACTAGTAACTTTGACTCTGAGCGGAATAGTCCCATACAAGTTAACTCTGATTCATACTGCTCCGACGATGTGTATATTTTACTAGAAATAAATATGTTTGTTGAGATGATGTTGTTTTACTATATTAAGCACATCTTAAGTTTGGTTAGTATATTATTATATAACTTGAAAGTGCTCCAATAAAAAACTCTTCATAACTTTTAAAGTGACATGTCACATAAAACCTTATAGGAATTATCTTAATGGCTTGATACTTGTAACTTTAAAAGACTGGGTTATTGGTGTATAATTCAATAATTATTTATAGCAACGAGACATAAGTCTTTTTTACCGACCTCAAAAAAAGGAGGAGGTTATCAATTCATCTGTATGTAATTTCAGACCTTAAGAGCAGATTATTTTTTATTGTAGTGAGTAATGTTGACATACATAATTTTTTTTTTTTTATAAGTTGTGTATTAGAATTAGAGATGATATGAATATATTGATTACTGAAAAGATTAATTAGATATTAACTAAATAAAATAGTGTTTTATGTTATCATTAATTCTTTGGATCACCCTTGAATAAGTGCACAGTAATGGAACTTATCTTACCTTCCTTTCAAATCAATAGAAGTGAGCATACCATCACCACCGGCACAAACTAAGTACTTTTGTGCTTCATTAGTTATCATATCTGATATATAATCTTCACCAATTTTTATAGTAAATATAGGATTTTGTTTTCTCATATCCCAAAGCTTCACTGTGCCACAGTCGTCACCTATAATTAAATACAATTAAAATAAGTATGAAGCTTTGTAAAAATATTAATATTACAAATGAAACGGACTGACAATTTTATTTTAGTGTAAGTAACTTTGATTATTCATATAATACATAAAAACATATATTGTCTATATTACAGTAATCATGTAATAAAGACAATATGTTTTTTTTAAGAATGTTGTATTGCATAATAAAACTTTTTGGAACGAAGTTTTTTTACGCTGCTTACAGTAGAGTGAAATGGCAGTGGCTCAAAGCCACGTGAGACGTGAGAACGAAATAGCTTTCATACTTTCGCTACCGAATGCTACAAAATGCAATGCGTTCGATTTTAGGAAGTCGATATAAAGGAGGTTGCCATGCCTTTCGATGATACATTTAAAAATATGGTTTGAGTCGAAAAAATATATAATAAACAACTTCGTTCCAGATTGTGACTGAATAGGAAATACTAGTAGCTTATAATGATTTTAATTATTTGATTTACCTGTAACAATTTTATTACTATCCAATGTTATCAATTTATAAATTGGTTCTTCATGAGCATTTTCAAAACATTGTTTTAGTTTTCCTGTTTCTACATCGGTTGCCATAATTGCTTTATCCTATAAAAAAATCTATTATAAATGCCTGTCTAGTAACAAAATACAATAATATATTCTTTCTAGTAACAAACAACTCTTTTGCATTTTTTAAACATAAATTTGATTTACATGTTAGGGTTTTCATCTATACTAATATATAAAGCTGAAGAGTTTGTTTGTTTGATCCGGCTAATCTCAGGAACATAGTCATTTTATCCAGGAATGCTCTAGGCTTATTTTTATGTACATATTATAGTTTTATTAATTATACGCGGGTGAAACCGCGGGTCAAAGTTAGTATGACATATCATGGAGACATTTTTGTTTTGCAGAACATATTATATAAAGAGCAAAATAATAAGTTTCTGATGCCTGAGTTGTAATAAAATAAACAGTAATTCCCTTACAGTTGAAGTAGTCAAACTCTGAAATTCCCCACCTCTATAAATCATCAAACTGAATCGATAGACAATTTTATAAGTCGTTGGCATAATTCATTTTAATTTACATTTTATGTTATTATATGTTTATGGTTATTTATATCTTACATAAGTGTGTATGTTTTTATGTATGTTTGTACACATATAAGGCTTCTAAGTATTTAATAATTTTGATTATAAGTTGATTGTACACTAGGCCCTATTAATATTCTTCTACAAAAGAAACAACAAAAGTATGTTTCTTTTAATAGAGGTTGTCTGGAAGATCCTTTGCATACTTTATGTACTTCCTGTTCTTTTATAATAAAAGGTTTGTAAACAGTGTATAATAAAGACTTAATAAAATAAATATATTTAATGGTATATTTGAACAAAAAAGGACAATATCTGCCGGGTTGGGCTAGCATTTATAAAAAACTTACTTTAGCTGTAGTAAACATTATTAATCCTTCATCATCAAATTCAATGTCCCTGCAAGCTCTTGTGTGTAGTTCCAGTGTGTTGATCAGTTTTGTTTCATCATTGTTATATTCATAAAGTAAGACATCTCCTACTATATTTGCCAAGCCTATGATATTTTTATTTGGATGAAATGAAATATCTACAATAAAATCATCACATTTAATACTTGGTGGATGGTCTCGCGGTTTCGTTTTCTCTGCTTTAATAGCTTTCACAACTTCATCTTCATCATCACCACTATCATGGTGCTCATCCTGGCTATTATCATTTCCTACATCTTCATCATCCTCACCTGGAATATTAAACATTTAAAGTAGTAATTTATAGTACATATATTATAAGGCTGTCTTTAAGTTAAAATAATCAATCTAAAAGGCTTGACCAAAATCCTATTAATAAATTAATAATGGTCCTCCTGACCAATTTCAGCCACTGCGGCCATCTCAAGAGAGATTAGCCCACTCGCAGGATATATTATAGTGCACAAGCGTGTGCGCAAACACAGGTGCAATTTTATTCCCTTACTCTAATAGCCTGATGGGTAGGCAATCAAATGGCCTCACCTGGGAATTGAACCCAGGACCACCATGTCTGCGGCCTTCCATGTAGCCACTAGACCAATGAGACAGTCCTATTACCATAAATATAAAGAAATTATAAAAAAACATCTTTTACTCCAATATAAACACACTTTCATTCCTTAAACACACCTGTGATTTTAATACTGTATTATTACATAAGATTTATATTATATATACATATTATACACATTATATTATATATTACATAAGAAAATATATTATATATTGAAAAATTGAACAATGCTATCATTTCTCGTTTTTATAATTACTAAATATATGTTATTATTAAGAGGTACTGAATATCCATCAATGCAAAAAGAACCGTCAAGAAAGAAACTGAACGATAATGATTTCAAACAATAATATTTTTATTGAAAACATGTTTACCACTTAAATACATCTCATCATTTATATCAGAGTCCTCGCCCAAGTCACTGCTACTGTCATCAGAAGAATCCTTTTCGAAATCCCTAAAGTCAAGCGTCATCTTGAGATATTTATTCACACAATTTAAAAAAAGTCGATTATAAACTATAAAGTTTTAATGTGCTAGTTGTGCTACAATTGTTAAATGTTTTTAATAGGTTATAATTAAAATGAATGGGAACTGAGAAGGGAACCCCATGCCAAATGTCAACTGTCAATGTCTTAATTCAGTAATCTGTTGAAAATTAAAAAAAAAAACAAGTAATCTTGCTTATACAAGTAGTAAGGAGTATGAAAACTTATATTATAATATAAATTACATATGTAATCCTACTGCTAATGCATAGATTACCTTAATATAATGTTATAATTTCCTCACCCGTTTGGTTATGTTTTTAATTTGACGTTAATTACGAAAGTACGTTAGTTAGAAACACAATACATTAAAATAAGTGAAATATAATAAAATATATAAAATTTCTTAAGAAGCAATAGCAACTACAATATTCATTAAATTTACTTATAAGAATTATCACAATCTATCCATGAAAAAGTCTTTCTACTAATTGTCAATATCAGCTGTCTGGTTTTTATTTACGCCAAAATGATAACGTCATTGTCAAAGACAGTGGCTTGAATTTCTGGTATCATACAAGTCAAGTCACACAAACATTTTGTTCGCTTGTAGAAGCAGTCGTAATTAGTATTTCGCTTGTTAAAAATTCAAGTTTAATATTAAATTATTGCCTTTAAATAATTTGTGTTACTACCAGATACATTAATTCATATATGATAATAAACTCGTATATGGATTGTTTTTATTTTCCTTATTAACTTAAGGAATAAAATTAATAATTATAAACAAGTTGGAAAAAAAACAATTTGGAAAAGGACTACACGGCGCTAATGCTCTCAATCATAAAAGAGATAACTAAAAGTATTCAAGGTAATGTTCATGTTTTATTTTAGTTTGTCTTGCTTTTCTGTTTAATGCTTATTTAATTCCTGTTTCTCATTTTAATGAACAACATCCATCTATTGATAAATACATTCATTTTAAATATTAATAGTTGATTTTCAGACATCTGAAAAATACTTGTACTCATTATCATATATTTGAAATGGAATTATTGGTATATTATCACAAGTATAAAACGAATTAAAACGAATAAAAATAGATAAATATCTATTTATCTGAGTGTGTCTCTTTGTCTAACTATTGTAAATATGTGCTTGTATTGTTGCTCAGGTATTAAAAATCAAATTCATACCATTATGTCTGAATAAAGTATATAAATTTAATATTCTTTCTTAAAACTTATCTACAAGGAATAATTCAGATGTCCTCTTAATATATATAGGTATATAATGTATAAAATTAATTAGTGATATATTTTTGTTAAGTTAAATTTGTGATCTCTAATATTTCTTAAATATTATTTGAGATTTTTAATCAACAATAGACTGAAGTTATAAATAAATAAACTGATTAATCCTTACTGTAACATCCTTAATCAATGAGATGTGATACTTTTCCCTATCATGGAAAGCTGAGTTTATCATTAAATTGAATATCTAAATGAAATGACATAAATCTATTTTTATTTACTGAATTAAATTTTTCTCATTTAAGATATAATCTATATCTATACTTATATTATAAAGAAATAAGATTTGATTTTTTGGTTGTATGACTAGGCTGTATTTATTTTTTAATTTGAGAACCAGAAGGGAATTGCAATAATGTTATCCAAGGTATCAAAGATTTTTCTATAAAATATCTACTTAAGCTTACCCCGGACAAATGCGGGCTAGATTTTTCAAAAAAGTTTGTTAATAAAAAAAATCTGTTTAAATAAAATATCAAATAGGTTTTAATTGTTGGCACCTAAACACATAATTAAAATAATTAATTACTATTTCATTAATAAACATTTACTAAATAGTTTTTTATGTTAAATGCTGCCATTTGTAGAATAGAAGAATATTTTATGATTTTGACGAGCCGGTTGGCGTGTTTGGTAGACAATAGACATCTGCCTTTCGCGCCGCAGGTCGTGGGTTTGATTGCCACCCAGGACAGACATTTGTGTACATGAACATGTCTGTCCTGAGTCTGGGTGTAATCTATATAAATAAAATGATAGAGATATGCAGTTGTGCGCGCATCACGGAAAAACTACTGAATAGATTTTAATGAAATTTTCTAAATTTTATTTGATAGACACTTGGCCCTTATCAAAAAAAAATGATTGCGATATCTTCATTTAATAAAAAGTTATTAAAGTTTCAAGAAACAACGATTTGTATATGCACTGCGTGTTCAGTGATGTATGTTTAAACAAAGTATATTTTTGCATGCGATCTTTTTGATGTTTTTTCCTTCGTACATAAGAAAACTTTGTTAATATATGAAGCAACGCGGACGAATTCGCGGGTATCAGCTAGTCATATAATAAAAATAAAAAAAAAACATGAAACGCAAAAGTAGTGCTACAATCCAACGATTTTATTAAAGCTAGCGGGCCGGGCGTCTGCGTCTGGGCGACGAGCGTCGTCGTTACATCAATCGTACCTACTGCGTTCGACTGGCACGTGTACAGTACACGCGACTCGACTGTACGCGTGACCTATTATAGGATCGTAAGCTGCGCTCACGTGGACCTTCTTAGGGAACTTTTGGTTGTACTTTCGTTATACAGATATTGTGAAACGAATCGAAACGGAGCGAAATTTTATTTAGGTAGTTAATTGATAAAATAAAACGCTTTATGTTATAGTCACTTTTGGGTGGTCATGTTTTACGATTCGTAATGTATAATGTTATGAGATAATATATGTAATTAAAAATATTTTAACAGCAGCATAGGGGGCTTACAGTGTGGTTAATAAAAAAATAAATGAAATATGAATTGGATCGTAACTCGTACAATTGATATACAACTGCGTTTATGTCACGCAAATCTAGCTTGCAAGTTGCAGTGGAATCGATGGTTTTGTTTCTTAAAAAACCTTAGTTTTCAGATGTTTATATTATACTAGCTTTCGCCTGCGTATGAGGGAGTTTGGTGTTAGTTAGTAGCCTCTATTCTTTTCTTTGTTCCTGACATCGTGTATCAAAATTTAATGACAAACGGTTATATGTTTGTATGTAATAGTTCAATGAAGTATTTTCTTTTATGTGTCTATTTACATTATTGGATATTTATTTAGGCTAACTAGTAAAGTTTACAGCGGCAAAATTTTCGGAGCTAGATTTATTTCCGCAGCCTCTAATTATTATATTTCTATTGGGTTTAATATAGGTACACATTTCCTGTTTTTGTTGCATCAGTCGTATTTCTTCTTTATTATCTTCTACCTATCTACTTCAGTATGACAATGACCCTAGACACACGAGCAATAGCGTCAAATGTTTTCTTAGCGAACACCGTATGTCCGTTTAAGACTGCCCGGCAAATAGTCCGGATTTAAACCCGATAGAAAATCTCTGGTATATTGTTAAAAACAAAGTCTCAAACAAATGTAACACAAGTCAAAACGAACGATATGAAGCATTTGTTGAAGCATGGAATTCAATCCCCCCTAGAAAAAATTATGAAATTGATTGAATCAATGCTACGTCGTTGCAGTGCTGTTATTGAAAATAATATATACGCCACAAAATATTAATTATAACTCTTGGTAGGCTGTGGACAGTAGCTATTTAGTAAATAACTATACTAATTACTAATACTTAAAAAAATGGTTTTATACCTTTTTGTTGTTGTTTCTTATTAGTTGACCATTATTGTTTACACCTTAAAACTGATTTAAATGTTTGTCCGTAATGTAATATTGAAACTGCACTTGTTTAATGAGATTTATATTGTTTTTCTAATAAATGACATATCGTTGAACTTATGGTTATCCTATTTATTGTTTGATTTCAAAATAAAAACGATTGCGGTGAAGTATCTTACATAATGTGAAGGACCGTTGGTAGTGCTTCTAATTATACAACGACCACTGTATATATGGATATTGTAAGGGGCGGATTTAATACGTTGGCTGCCCTAGGCCTACGAAAGATTAAAATGGAAAAAAACGATAGTCAGTAAATGATTTCATTATCTCAATCAGTATTTCAGATACTGATTCTTACCATTTCTATTTTTGATTAACAATGAATCGTTATTCACAAATTGACATCTACAAAAAATACAGACAAAATTTTGCCGCCCCCTAAAAGTTGTCGTCCAAAGCCCGGGCCTACTCGGCCTATAGGGAAAGCCGCCCTTGATTGTATGTACATAAAAATTAAAGTTTGTATGTTTTTCCTCTATGCGTTCCCAAACTATTCTTCCGATTGTGAAAAAACATTGGTAACTTGTTCTACGTACGCCGTACGAGAAGGTTCCTGGCCGAAAAAACAAGAAATTTGCTATTTTGTCTTTTAATATTTCGTTTTACGTAGACTTATTTCACAGGGACGAATAGCTACTATTTAAGTATTGTCAGAATTTTACAAGGTTACTTACTTATACTGCGTCAAAATCAATGAATAATAATTCGTTTTTTTAAGTGATATAACCCAGTACCGAATAATATGCCTTATTTATTTATTGAATGATATGAGAATGACAACTAATTTGTAAAATGAAAAACGAAAGCGTCTTCATTTTCAGTTTGTCCAAAATAACTAGTAACGTAAAGTTCTCGCTTAGTAAGTAATACGTCTTCTATTCAATCGTTTATTTATAGGTATTAGGTTTACTGGCTTTTCTTTATTACAGTTACAAAATGGAGTGGGTTCTTAGAAGTCCTCAGATTCATAATACCTTCAGCAACCTTGGTTATGCAAGTGCGGTTGGATATCACGTAAACGACAATTGTAATGGTACGTCTTCGTTTCACCTCCTTTAATGTAATAAACTAATTGATATTAATTATTATTTTACTCTCATTTGTTATCGATATTTTTATATTGCAGCTGCTTTAGAAACGATACTTGAAAATATATTATCAGAAGACAAAAATTTACGCACGTTTAGGAGAAGTATCAGTTTTGGGCAAAACGTTACAAAAGATCTTATACCTCTCTTAGTGAACACCAAAGATGATAAGATTATTGAGTTACTAATTAAGATATTGGTAAATTTGACAATACCCGTGGAATGTCTCCTTTCGGTGGATACTGTTAACAAAACAGACATAGGCAGACATGCTATATTCGAAATTAACAACTTGCTTTCTTCAATTAAGATCGCGATCACAGACCAACGTGTTTGTAAAGTGATCATTGATTTTTTGAAAAAGAATGCTGACGTTGAGTCGAATTCGAACTTAAACACGACTCAATGCTCGAATATCAGTAACACACTTTTATTCTTACGTAATATATTACACATACCAGAGGATACTAACAATCTCAACCAAATGTTCCCTAATACAACACACACTATTCAAAATCAGCTTTTATGGAACTTATTTAGTCAAAGTATCGACAAAGTTCTAATAAAATTGATGACAATACCAGACGCGGTAAGTTGCAGTCATATGAAATTCAAATCACTTGAAGGGTAACTTTTTTCTTTATTTTTCGACAGGGGTTTCAATTAGTCACAATAATAAATTTATATTTTGAATAATAGGTATTAGCTAACTAATGAAATTTTAGAAATCGTTTACATTTATTTAATATCTATTTGTGGTAAGAAACGAGATGTTTGTTTTGTATTCCATTTATTTTCCAGATTCATTGGGGAGTGACAATGGTCCAAGTGGTAGCCCTAATTTTCAAAGATCAACATGTAACCAAGTTGCATAAAATGCTAAATGTGTGGCTGGAAACATCCCTCTCTGCGAGTTCTGTAGATAACGAGAGTAATACATCTCCACAGAACAGAAGTGTGTTAAGTTTTTGGCTATTCTTTCAATTTGTTCAAATATTTATCTATATACGAGTAAATAAATAAAATGGAAATATCTGCCGATGGTTTCTGCTCTTTTTAAGTAAATATCTATTTCCAAGTGACCAAAACAATCAATATTTTATTTATTGAGCACAGATAACTAATGGGTGATTTTTTATTTGAAAAAAAAACCACTAAAAAAATTGTAAAAAATGTGAAATTGTTATTATTATTGGGAGTAATAAATCAATTCTTGACATTTATATTTTTAAAGATTACGTCCATAAAATGGTCGAAGTGCGCGAAACACTTAACAGAGCACTGATTTTGACAGTAAAACTCAATGGTTTGTAAGCGTTGTTATGTTTCTTTCCATAATTAAATGGCTGAATAAACTACATAACTTTAATTTTGACATATGGCACAAGTTACGCGTGATCTGCCGAAAACAGTGCACTGAAAAACCAAACAGCAAAAAATTACTCTATATAACTATAAATGTCCTTCTCTATGCCGTTATAGTTCGTATACTTATTAAACAGGTAGCAATGATTCATCGCCGATGGTAACATCTGCTCCCACATCAGACTCATCTGATACCGAGGCGAGTGGCAAAAGCAATGAAAGACAAAACTCCGTCATCAATTTCTGGAATAATCATTCATTTGGCAATGACGACGGGAAGCAATCATTACAATCACAAAATGAAAACGACAAAACTTCAGGCGAAACCAGTGAAAGTAGCGACAGTAACCTATTCAACCAGTCCGAGCCTGTGAACCAGAAAAATGTAAGTTTTTAATATTAAATAAAACTGATTAATATCCGAGTATCTTCTAAAGTAAAATTAAATCTTCTAAATAAAATAAAAAAATAATTCTTTGTTTTCACGTTTTTAAACGTGTAAGTATAACAGAACGGACTTTTCAAATTACGACCATAAAACATGAAAGACGTGAGCGATCGGTTATTATTAGTAGAAATTATAATTGCAGTTACGATTTAATTACATGTTGTAGGTAAATAATCCCAATAATAGCGTTACCAAAAAAACAGCTATATCTGAAAACTGGGATTACGGCTACGGAACCCAAAATGAAAATCAAGGATTAATATCGACTTCTAGCAATGAAGATGAATTTCCAGCAAAAAAAGCAGTACGCCGGAAATCACATTCTGTAAAACAGCGAACTAACAACAACAATGACCGTGCCAACGTTTCTCCGCAGGATCGTAAAAGGAAAAAGATTGTGAAAAGATCCAAAGCTAATATGTAAGTATACGTACACAGATAATTTATAAATGTACAAAATTTATGAAATAATATTTTACCTCAATAAATACCTTGTTTCAACCAACACGTGTAATTGCTGTCACGTTTTTTACTTGTAGGGCTTTATATAACATGCAATTGTTTTCCAAGTTCGTTATTTGAAATCCGCCCAAGCAATTTTTAACAAAAGAAAACTTTGCTTAGCAACTCCGTTTTTTATTGTTTCAAAAATTACAATATTTTTTTATTTGCCCAACTTGACTTCTGAACCGAGAACAAAGGCCAAGCCAACGAGGCTTTTAATTATGTATAATATAGATAGATTTTTGTTTTAACTGACGATATAGCTTAAATAGGTTATATATAGGTAAATAGGTTTGCGCCGTGCGCGTACTTTTTTATAGGAGTTCTTAAGTTTCGCGTCGTGGTCCGTCGCATGTATGGATATTATTGTCATATTACCAAATTTGTCCTTTTTTAGCATAAATGTTCAAGGCTTAACTCACAGCACGCCAACCGACGAAGACATTTCCAACGTATTGAGGGAATTCACTGTAGACTTCCTCTTGAAGGGTTACAACTCTTTGGTCCGAATTCTACACACGCAGATACTCACAAATATGCACCTGGAGATCGACACATCACACTTCTTTTGGCTCGTTACGTACTTTCTTAAATTTGCAACTCAGATGGAATTGGATTTGGAGCATGTACGCTCGGTGCTGTCCTTCGACATAATCTCGTATCTCACAGCTGAAGGAGTCAACTTGTACGAAGAGTTCGAATTGGCTATTAAATTGGACGGAAATGACTTAAAACCAAAAATAAGAAGATTACATTTGGTAAGTAATTGCACAAATCATTTCCGAAGCAATGAGATGTGTTCTACTAACGCTTACTCGATCCGAGCTGATTCACTCACGTAGAAAACATTTTACGCTCGAATATATTCAACAAGATTTAAATTCATACCTTTTGAAAGATAATATATTAATTAATAAAACAAATACTTATACGGCCGAATACTCTTTCTTTCAAATATGAAGTGGGACTTAATTATATGGAACGCCATTAATTTCAAATTTCGCATACTAAATTTTGAAATTAATGACGTTCCAAATAATTAAGTCCCACTTAATTTTCAATGACGTTTCAGTATTCGGCCACAAGTTATTAAGTTAAGTATTTCAAGACTCTTTTTTTAAAAATAATGATTGAAAAAAAAGAAATTATAAAAAAATCCTTTGATGTCCGACTGTATGTACGGATGTTGGTAACCACATTAACTAAAAAATACACAACCGATTGATCTATTTTTTTATTACACTTGAATTCTTAAACAGAAGAACTCTTATAAAAACCACAATTCAAAACTATTTGGTTTAATTAAAATTAATATAATGTAACTTCGGGTAAGACCGTCTGGCGGGTAAGACCGTACAGTAAGGAATACGACGAATTCTTTATAGCTAGCTGCATAGCAGCATCATGTACGAAAACAGTTTACAAATACAAGAGTTTACAGTTTATAGATTGCGTTATTTAAGTCATAGAGAGAAAAAAACTTCATTTGAAATTTAGTTTGTCATTTAACTTCCATCAATACGATACCACATTGTTTAAAATAGTGCGCTGTGAGTTTTTTCTGTGATGTTATTTGGATTTGTGCAGCTTAATACATTAATTTAAAATTTATTAAAACAATTTATTTACCAAATTATTATCCGCCGTATCCAGATATCGTAAACCTTAATATATGATAATAGATGAATAAAATTTGTTTGAAATGTCTTAATGGTAGCTTATTATAGTTGATAAACTAAATTCTTAATAAAGTATGCCGGTCTTACCCGAAGTGACCTTAAATCAAAAACTCACGAAAAAAATCAGCGGCCATATTTGTTTTTTTATTATCATTATTATTATTATCTCATTCAATGAGTTGTGCATGTTTGGATTTTCCATCTTTATTTTAATATTTTAAAAAATCAACCTTTTTTCATCATTTTCTGATTGATTGATATTCATATACATTTAACATTATTTTATTTTTATTCTGTAGGTCGTAACAGCTATTCGAGAATTTATTCAATCAATCGAGGCTTACAAAAAATCTGAAAGCGTCTCTAATAATGACAAAGATACTCTCATCAAGCTAGAAATAAAAATGTGTGAAACCGACGAACTGCGTTTACTGTTTGTTCTACTTTTGAGAAATTACAACCCGAAGTATCATACTAAACAATATTTACAGGTAAAGAAAGAACTTTGTGTCATTAATATCCATGAAATATCTTGAATCCTACATCCCTGAATGTACCTATTTGTAATACCTTATATGCCTCTGGCGAGTTTGGTAGACATCTGCCTTTCGCGTCGCAGGTCGTGGGTTTGATTCCCACCCAGGACAGACATTTGTGTACATGAACATGTTTGTCCTGAGTCTGGGTGTAATCTATATAAATAAAATGATAGAGGTCTGCAGTTGTGCGCGCATCACGGAAAAACTACTGAATAGATTTCAATGAAATTTTCTAAATTTTATTTCTTAGACACTTTGCCCTTATCAAAAAAAAAAAAAATGATTGCGATATCTTCATTATTGAAGTTTCAAGAAACAACGATTTGTATATGCACTGCGTGTTCAGTGATGTATGTTTAAACAAAGTATATTTTTGCTGTTTTTTCCTTCGTACATAAGAAAACTTTGTTAATATATCAAGCAACGCGGACGAAGTCTCGGGTATCAGCTAGTTATTTATATAAGTATGTATTTACAAAATAATATTAGTATGCGTAGTATATCAGTTGTGGCCATGTGAGAATTATGTCCCAGGATATTATTATTATTTTAATCTCACCTCTCCTTAACTTATACGTACTTTCATAATTGATAAAAATTATCTTAATTTACGGAAGAAATATTTACTTAAATATTGTTATATATTTTATTTTTAGGATCTTATTGTGACGAATCACATTCTTCTAACTTTCGTGGACGATGTTTTGAAAATGCCGGAATATAATGGCGACGGCAAAATCGTCGATCATATCAGACAGTAAGTTGCTTGAATTTGCGATAATTAAATTTACGAAAACTTATTATAATTCTTTAGAAATATTTCAAATTATTTACTTATTGAAAATTATTTTTGCACACGCGAATTGACAAAAGAAACGAATGTCTAAAAATGTATCTCTAATATAGTTTCTGTTTTTAGATTTGCTTCGCCAGAAATAATGTATCATTATGGCATTCTATTAGAGGATTACGAGAGTAATGAAGAGTTCGTCAACGATTGCATCTTCACTCTCATGCACCACGTCGGAGGGGAGATCGGCTGTTTAATATCTCTCTTTCAGCCGAAAATATTAAAGACATTCACGTCTATTTGGAAATCTGAGTTTGAGATATGTGACGTAAGTATATTTATAAAGAGACGTCTCTTGAACATGTCATTCTATTGAATCTTAACTGCAATTTCTATGGTATTTTTAATAAACTTTCATCGTATTAAGTATATTATCAAACAGTAATTATTTAGTTTTTATGACATTGTTAATATGAAAGTGAACAATTTATACATGTTTGTACAAAATTATAATTACAATTTTCAGAACGTTTATATAAGATGTTTGGATTGTTAAAATTAATATGGCTACATGTTACTATTTAGTTTTTGTAAACGGACAAGGCACAAGGAAGAACTGCAAATAAATTTACCAAATTATAATAAAAGCAAATACCATTAATGTAATACGACATCACCTATTGTTCATTCCTTCCACTGCTCGGGTGGTTTGAGTACTTATTGCACAAAACTATATTGAATATGGTTTGGTGGATAAAATGTGGCACATGTTCATCTGACATATAATAATTATAAACTCAAACAAACGATAATTAACAATTCAGCGGGGCTTGCCCAGGCTTGTATCTTCTAACCACTGAGCCACTGGGCTCTCGAAATAATGTTGTAATTATTATTTATGTTAAATATCTTATAAATTGTAGGATTGGTCAGACTTAATTGAGTACGTAATTAATTCGTTCATAAAGAAACCGTATAAAATTCAAAACGCCGTGAGCCACATACAGAAGAAATTTTTCGAGGACGATAAACATTTGAAAGAGATCCTGTTGAGTGCTGAAAAACTAAGTGAACCGCTAGAAGAAAAGAAATCGGTTCAATTTTCGACTGAGAGCATATCTAATAGGTAAAATGGAACATGGGTGACCCGCCACACAATTCAGTAACAAAATCACGATATTTATCACGAAGGCTTTTTTACACTCGCATAGTTGTACAATTCGTTCGTTTGTTAATTGTGTTTTTTTATCAAGGTTGTATCTTCGCAGGCTTTCGTGTTAGTTTAACGTAGCCATTTTCATGTTATCATCTCGTGTCGCGTTGTTTGCTATGTATGTATACGAATAATATCGATACTTGCTACTGCTTACTGTCGCTGTTATGATTATGATTTAAGCAAAATACTATTAAATAAATATATTAAAGCTCCGTTATGTCATATCTTAAATTAATCTTTTCGACTTTCCTACATTTATTCTAACTTATTTATTATTTTCTGATAGATGGACTGAAGATGAATTGTCTTCGTTGAATTGGCATTACATGCAATGCAGTAATTCACCGGACGTGATCGGAGATATTATCAACATGTTTAAAGAAGCTGGCATCATTAAGAATAGAAAAGCAGTTGTGAGGGAACTGTACAATCAATTCATCCTCAACAAAGATGAGTTTGAAATCTTTATGAAAAAGGAAAATGATAACCCCTCCCAAGGCAAAACATCACACGAGAGGACGCAAAAAAATAGAGACGATGAAATATCGAAACTCTGTGAACAGCTCAGACAGGATGGAATGCCTCAATTTTTAGATTGGGTTCAAATGGTTCTCTTAGATATTTGCTATGCGAAGATATATCTGGACAAGTCAGCGAAAAGTATGTTCTGTTCGAACGATACAAAAACGTTCGATTCAAATGGAAAGCAATATGAGTCACTGAAGCAGCCCGTGGACTCGCCCGTCCTCTCACCAGTGTCGTATCATTCTTTACGTGAGTTGATTTGAATAGCATCTTTAAAAAAATAATAATGTGTTGCTACTTCCTTTTTGATATATTTTTTCGAACCGTAAGTAGCGTTGTTAGTTATAGTCAGGATAATGATATTAGTAACGGAAATCTGTGATTATGTTTTTATAAATAATTATTTATTAATTATTATAAATATTTTGTTTTATAGTCGTGAACAAACCCATACCCCTGGTGCCGTGGAATTGCCAACAAGCCTCTATTTGCAAGGACTTGAAATTCTTGCAACTTTTACATAAACTTGGTTTCCATATGCCAGTAGACACTGGCAAAGTTTTCATTAGTATACCGAACTTCTGGACATCTGACTTCCTGTACGAGGTGGCTGGCAAGATATTGCCTATTGATGTTTGTAAGGAACATTTTTCTTGTAATAATTTTGATGATTTCAATATTTTGGAGTAGCTGATATAAATTTCCATAATTAATTCGATGAAATAATCATAATTGTACTGGAACATGAAGTTTGTCCGAGTATGAAATGTAGTCGTTATATCTGAAGTATTATTTTAGCAAAGTTGAAGTTCTGCCTGAGCGATATATCCGAAAGCAGTATCGTTCATTCCGCCGTGACGAAGAACTGTGTCTTACCAGAGATGTCGAAAGGTCGAGATGTATTAACACCCACTTCTGAAAATTTCCTCCCAATACATAGCCAGATGGAAAATCGCTCGCCTATTATGAATTTTACGCCCACGTTAGTATCTTAGGTGTCTTAAACAGAACTATGTCTGGGTATCTGATTGCATTTCACCTTCAATTGAAAATTTTAACATTTTTATTTTTTCAGACCTGGCTCTTCTTTCGCCACTGCTGAAAATGATGAAGTCGTTATTAACAAACCAAGCTGGTTAGAATTAGTACAAAAATCTCAAAAATTCAAACTTTCCTTAGATTTAGCAAAGTGAGTGATAATTATAGTTTGTCTAAAACCATTTTTACTCTATACAAAATGACTACATTCTTCCAAATATAACACAAATAAAAAAAAAGTAAAATTGGTTGCCTGTAAAGTCGGTATACGGGCGAAAGTTTTACGTGACAACGACTTTGAGTGGTAAAATAATTTTAATGTGAATATTCATTCGTATAGTAGGAAGAAGGATGAAATAATAGTAACAATTTAAAACATTTATTTATACAAAGAATTATATTTAAAACATTAATTTATACAAAGAATCTCGCACTGAATTTCATATTAACAAAATTTTATTTTTACCTTTACACATACATACGTATTTATACTTAGAAAGGACGCGTGCCTTTCACTTTTTATGTCTGTCTCTCTCGCTCTTAGGCGGGCTAACCATGCCCGAGTGGAAGGGACGCGTGCCTCTCACTCGCTCTCATTGTGAGCGCATAACGTGAGCGGAGCGTAACGCAGTTTCTTGAAGTGTCACCCGGCAAACCAATTTATAAGACGTTGTCACGTCAAAACGTGAGAAACGTTTCATTCATAGTTTTACAAAGATTTGGCATTTAAATTCGATGCGCGCACAATATGTCATTTGCACAAAAATCTTGCCATTAGGGCAAAATGAGTGGACAGCCCATACCAGTACCTAGAAAACTAGAACTGTTTTAAAGATTTATTTTGTAGACTCAAGAATACTTTTTTTAACTAACAGCTTTCCAAGAATGTGGTGTCCGTTCACGACACGATACTCAAATATGATTTGACGTTATATTTACCGGTGACGGAACTTTTATGATATCAAATGTGGTACCATCAGTTATTTTATCGGCAAACATCAATACCTTATAATGCTGTATTACGGGTTGAGTATTAATGTGTAAACATATTTACAGGCAGAATATATCAGTGTAACAAGTGAGTTTTCGTCTACTAAATAAACGTTTGGATTATGTTATATCAATTAATTTGTCTTGCAGATCTATTATACCGATCGAAGAAGATACCATGAAGGACTCATCTCCAGAAGAGATAACGCATGTCCCGCTACATATTATGTCGTCCCAGCAGCTCGGACCGCCCGAGAACTCCTCGCTCATACTTCCGACGATTTTGAGTGGGAAGCAAGAAGCCAGCGCTTTCAGTACACCGCTAACTGAGCCCGATTATTACAATAATAGGTAAGCTACTAGCGATTAAAAATAGCTTATCAATAATTTACTTTTTTTAAAGTTTGGTCTAAAAGATTTCGTAACGTAAACTTTAGTATAAAGGAAATTTTAGGTACGATATATATTATCGTAAAAAAAGCCGAGATGGCCCAGTGGTAAGAACGCGTGAATCTTAACCGATGATCGTGGGTTCAAACCCGGGCAAGCACCACTGAATTTCATGTGCTTGATTTGTGATTGTAATTCATCTTGTGCTTGACGATGAAGGCAAGCATCGCGAGGAAACCTGCATGTGTCAAATTTAATTGAAAACTTGTCATATATGTAGTCCACCAACTCGCATTGGAGCAGCGTGGTGGAATAAGCGCCAAACCTTCTCCTTACAAAGAGGAGAAGAGGCCTTAGCCCAGCAGTGGGACATTCACAGGCCGTTACTTTACTTTTATATAATATCAAACGAATACTCAAAATAAGAGAACGCGATCAGCGAATAGCGGCGCAGGTCATCGGTGGGTAGGCCGTGGTGTTAAACCGTGTCCGTGTGTGCAGCGCGTGCGAGACGGCGTCCGTGGCGTCGGACCTGACGCGCATGTACGTGTCGGACGAGGACGAGCGCCCCGCGGCGCTCAAGTCGGCCGCCGCCGTCGCCGCCGCCGCCGCTGCTGCTGCCGCCGTCACCACCGTCGCCACTGTCGCCGCCGCCGACGCCGACGACGCCGACGACGCCGAGCGCGCCGACGAGCACGAGCTGGCCGGCAAGCGCCCGCGCGTGGACTACCTGCCGCCCTACTAGTCTCCGTGCGCTCTATGTTTACCTTATATTTAGATGTTAGTTTTTGTATTTAAGATTTTAGTTTAACGTCTGCTGCTGTCTCAGCACTCTCAGTGTCGTACGTTTTATAGAATAAAAATAAGTGTTGAGCTTTCATTACCTAGTTCCCGAAGAAGTTTCGCCGGACGACAGTAATGCATCGCATTCGGCTTGCAGCGCCGCATCTGGTCAATAGGTATGGTGAGTTACATTTACGTGTCAGAACACAAAATCTTATTGTCTTTATAATGAAATAGGCTTAATGCGTACTTTTGTCACGTCGACTGTCCAAGTGAATGTATCGATATGGAGAAGTAGATTTTACTAATGAGATATCGAAGTAGCTTGTTAGAAGTAGCTATTAATTAATAATGGTATTAATTGATTGTAATGAACTAATGAATATAGACTAATGGCTACTAAGTAAATGCATTTCATAATTTATGTTATTTAACAATGTTTTAAGTATTACATGCATTGTAGTTTTTTCTAGACAGTAGCATTGAACAAAACAGTCAGTAGGTATATGATGAAATTTAGCGATAGGATTATTATATTTTATTAGAATAAATATTTAGGTGGCGTATTTTTAATGTATTTGTTTATGAGTTTTTATTATCATGTTCGGAAATAATTTTGTAACAGTTGAATTATATCAAACCGTTTTTTTTTACATTATACATTGTGTCTACTTTTACCTCAATTTGAAAGCAAACTTTAATTTTGTTACGTAACTGTAGTTTTTTAAGAAAAAAAAAATGTAGAATTAGAGTAGGTAAATAAAAGTATTAGTATAGAAAATGTGTTAATAATTTATTTCAAAATTAACAATATTACATAAAACACACACATTACACATCTAGTAACAAATTTAAGAGTTCGTAACAGTTAAATCAACAGTGAAGCAATAAAATCATAATTTTATCATAAACGAATACATGACACGAAGAGTGGTTTTATTGTAGGTATTTTCTAAAGTCCTCCCTGTATGTGAAAGTTATCATGAACTATTACTGCAATTTTATACTGCAGTGTTTTCTACCTAGCACCAATGTACGTTTGTACCATATTTATTATGTATATACAATATATACTCTTATATATCCTCTTTGTTATACTTATTAGTATAATGTTGAAACTGTTTCTTCTCATGATCAGGTACCTTATCGTATACTACATATATGTTAAAACAATATAAATGTTAATGATAGTCTCTTGAACCGCTGTAGTTTTCATTTGGTTTCAAATTGCTTAAATAGTTTTGGATAGCTTGATCGTAACTATTCGATTGAAAAGAATTATGGCCATCTTGATCGCCATGAATATCTTGTGATTGTTGTGGATAATAGCTACTCCCTGGATTATTTTCCTCGCCGCTGGCTCCATAGCTGTTTTCGTGATTACCATCGTAAGACTGGATGTTAGGGCCTTCATATGTTTCGCCGGCTGTTGAGATATCGTGAGGAGCTTCTTGCACTTGATATGAATTACCGTCGTGTTGACGATTTTGGAACTGGCTTCCGTGTCCGACGTCGAGAGCTTCCTGGCCGTGGTTGGGATTGTGCGCTACAGGAACTTTTATAATCTGTGGTACTGGTACAGGATACGGTCTGTTGACATGTACAGGATAAGGCACCTTTTCCACAACCTTTACCGGGTACGGTACGGGAACTTTAACGGCAATTGTTTTAGTGATTTTTATTACTTTAACTGGTGTTTCGGGCACTTCGACATGTTGGCCAAGATCTTGCAACTCTGTTTCATATCCCTCTACTGGTATCGTATGGGTGTAATGTGACGCGAGACACATGCTAGTGCAGCATAGTAACGTTATTAATTTCTGCAACAAAGAAATTTATTTTATACAATCATTTTGTAAATATATTTTTTAGAATACTATGCGAATATAAATAGCGTAATTATTTACTACCTACTTATGTGATCATTTCATACTCAACAATAAAACTGACATTTAATTAATTTAGCGCATTACTTTACGTAAGAAGTTTTAGTGCTCAATTTTCAAACCAGGGTCACAAAAAACGGAAAAGATGTTATATAAGAAATTATATAATGTGATTACTTCCGAGCATTTGATATAGCCAACTAGTTCGACTACGGCGCAATCGCCACAACAAACAAAAAATACTAACCTGTATTTCCATTGTATGGCTGGTGAGCGTAGTCCGAGGTACAGCTAAAACTATCGACTGACAAGTGTATTGAGTTGCTTTATATAGTGCATTCTCTCGGTAAAGAGAGGCTGCCTATAACCTGGGCTAACGATTACTTTCTTTAATACTCGCTCACCGTCGTTGTATAGATGCAGTTTAATAGGTGCGTTGGCGGAACATTCACTGTTCTAACTGCATTTAATTTGATATAACGTTAGGTACCTTCCTATATATTTTTTGGGTTTTATGAATTAATTATTTTACATTATAAAACGAATACGTAAATAGATCTGTTAATTGCATGTCATTAATTAATCTCGATGACTGATGAGGATTGTTTGTTCTCGCTTAATCTTACTTCCAAGATATACTATCATACGTGTGTGAAAGTAAACTCATGCCTTCCGAGACATCGTCAGGAAGATGATGTTGTTTATATATTTACGTTATACTATCTGTTCCTTGCGAATCGACCGCGTCAATATTATGATCTCGTAATTAGGAATTATTAATTTAACGGGGAACCAGGCTCCCGCTAGTTAAAATAATCGTCGTCATCATAATCGGTCCATTAGTTCAATCTGTAGGTGTCTTAATCCAGTGTAAACAGGTTCCTTCTAGGCAAGCCTGCTACACCCTAGACCGTGTCGTTGCTTACCATATGGCAAAACAGCGGTCAAACGCTGGCCTATCAACGATAATAAATCGTTGTGAGGTAACCAGACAATATTTAAAACATTTCCAAATAAAAGTACCATATTATTTGTAATTGGTGGTTGGATATTGAATTGGCAGTATTATTGAATTCCAGTTGGAAGGGTGAGTATGGTAGTTCCCTAGATTGATGGAGCATTGACGATGGTTATAATTTCTAATATTTATATCTATGGGTAAAAATTAAATACGGTAAAAAATAGCTAAAATATTTTAAAAGGAGATTTCGCATTATATTCTTTTTTTTATAGTATAAGTAGGCGGACGAGCATAATATGGGCCACCCGATGGTAAGTGATCACCAACGTCCATAGACATTGGCATTATAAGAGATGTTAACCATCGCTTACATCGCCAATGAGCCACCAACCTTGGGAACTAAGACGTCATGTTCCTTGTGCCTCGTACAAAATCGAATTCCTAATCTACTGTTCTCGACTGTAGGTACTGTCCCATGCTGACATCAAAAAGCACGTATAACTTCGAAAATAGGATTTAGTTTTTAAGCTCGCAACAGTTTATGTAACAAATATAAAGAAAACAAGTACAAGTGTAGAAATAATACTTATATTATATCATCCATCACAGACGCAATCTTTAGAAAGGTATTAAAAGGCTATCGTGTAATGAAAATTTTATTAAATAAGTTATAATGCGTATAATATTTGGTAAAAATTTAAACTGTCATCCTGTCAGATAAGACCCTGACAATAGAACCTGATCCGCCAATGTTGAAAGCCTTCTCGTGCCATAGCAGAAGATGCCCGCTCGATCCTTCTGATGGATATTCAAATCCTCTATAAATGTATTTCATCAAAATGTCTATATCATCTTGTGATAAAGTACCAACGGCCTCTTCAATCTGCGCTGACTTTATTGCGAGTAACACTTTCAATGTCAGGGTAAGGGCGTTATCCTGAAACGGAAATATAAATTATACTATACAATATCAATATACAAATAACAATATCAAATAATCGATATTTTAGCGTTTTTGTAATAACAAATGCAATAGTTAAGTAAGGTCCTCCAGACCGATTTCGGCCACGGCGGCCAATCTTAAGAGAGATTAGCCAACTGCGCAGGAGATATTATAGTGCACATGTGTGTGCGCAAACACAGGTGAACTCTCTTTTCCTTAGCTCTCATAATCCGATGGGACGGCAATCCGACACGACCGGAAAGAGTTCAGGCGCAGGACCAACGGCTTAACGTGCTTTCCGAGGCACGGGAGTGTACACACTTTCAACTTCCAGACTCCGGGCTTCTACTGAGAATTTTCTGAGAGAAAACCCCAATAACTATATATTGGCCCGAACTGGGAATTGAACCCAGGACCACCGCCTCTGCGGCCTTATATCAAGCCACTAGACCAACGAGGCAGTCTCACACTAAACATATTAAAAACAACAACAATATTATTTCTAGCACTCGTAACAACAGATAATTGTGATCATCGAAAATTACTAAAATATGTGACCGTAAGATTTATTTTCAAGATATTTTACCTATTAATTGTATTAATGGCTCATTTGTAGGAATTTATCCAGTGTTTCTGAGTGGGAAATATTGTTCAAGGAAAGCTTTCTTGTAAAGTTTACCACGTGTCATCTTTAAAGGAAGGGCAACGATTACGCACATTTCTGTCAAGCTCTTCCCATACAAGTTCTCTGAAAACATGGCGTGGCCGATTTTTGTGCACTAACTGTGATTCGGATCATTATTCTTTTAGAAAATAAATCCATGTCCATTTAACCCTAACCTGGAAGGTACAGCATGTTGCTGTACATTTATTTTATACAGCTCTATTTCATAGTTCCTCAACGACTTTAACCAGTGCCATGGCTTGAGAAGCATCTCCAAGCCAAATGGAAACCAAGTATTGTTAAGCCGGCTCAACACCCGCTCATGAATCCAGGTAGCGAACTTTAGCCGCGATTCGCATGTGATCTTTGCGCGAAAAATAAGGTTCCCTACACATCGTTCCCGGTTTCATTCACAGTGAACAGTTTACCTTAGGTAGACCGGGATCGCTGTGCATCGCGAACGCAAAGCCGCGAAACCATCTACATATGCGCTTCACAGCGCACCGCGAGTGGGTTAATAAATGTAGCAATTCATTAATTTCATGCAAACAAACTGTTCAAACTGTCATTATATTCAGCATGTCAAGACATTTTTAAAATCAGATAAACGAAATGCGTGTATTTATGTTTATTATTTATTAATACACAAATGCATACATAAATTATCAATTCATCATCAATAGAGGCCATTGGCATGTCATTCCTTCCAGTATGCCAAAAAAATTACAATACCTTATAACCAATAATTTATATTCAAATAGGTACATATTGTATATAATATATATATACATATTGTATATTTTATTAAATATTGGCTAAGATTATTTGTAAAGATTATTTATAAAATATAGATTTTTTTCTATGCTTTATGCCTTATGGCCAGTTATCATAAACAATATATTACATAATATCCATTTTTCATTCCTAATTATTGTAATTATGCAATAATAATTTTCCATTTTATGAATGTTTTTATGTATTCATTCATTCTTTACCGTAATGTGGTTATTTAGTTTTATAACAAACATAGGTGTGACAAAGTGGTTTAGCCTGTATATGGACAGCAGTTTTTAAGATTAAAGATACCTTTTATACTAAATCATGGAATTGAGATATTATGCTAGCAAATCAATGTGAAAAATAAAATACTACAGATTTAAAAACACAAACTAAGTATTAGCTAATAGCCAGTTCCATGTTACTCACTTTTATTTGCTGATTCGACGATCCCAAGGGAGCATTGTTTAAAACATGTTTAAGTGCTTCAATGTAGCGACCTGTATTATTGTGGTTAAGAAAAATCAATTATAATAATATTGTCGCAGAAATCTAAAACAGTTAGTTCTTATAATCCAGTAATTGAAAATTATTGTTGTTTGAAGTTTTCAACCTACATACAACCTACAGTTTAGTTGCTTTCTGAAAGTTGCTCACATACTCCAATGGTATACCATTATTATATTATACATAATATAATATGTGTTTATCAAAACGAAAATTGATTGAATTGATTGATATAAGAATTAATATTGAGAGCATATACATTGGATAGTTAAATGAAAGTACTAAGATATAAACACAACAAATGCAGTTATAACCTTATTAAAACCTTTTGATTCTTTTTTATTTTATCAAATAAAACAAAGAAAAATAATAATATTAATATAATATTATAATTTTGTTCAATTATTCTTTTATTTGTCTGATTCACTCATTGTTGATTAATTCCAGTATTCGTTTACTAAAACAAGTATGAGTCATTAAACTGATAATGTCAACATGTTTTAAACAGTAAAAAATAGGTTTTAATGTTAATTGTAATGATTAACGATGTGTATTCGACTGAAAAGGATATTGATTGAGTAATGCACAGACTTCTTCCTCATCAGGACCGGTTGGTATAGATTGTTCGGATTCGTCTTCTTTGAAATTATCTTCGTTGTATTGATCAATATCAATTTTTCGAAAGGCAGAACTGGAAGTATTCTTAGCCATTACTTTATTGTATGTAACTTTTACACTTATAAACCTTGGTTTTAACCAAAAATTCTTGATTAAAGCTAAACCCTGAGGGGCAAAATGGAATAAGAAAAGAAACCGTCTCTACTACTCTAGTAACAATTTGACAAATTTACATTGACATTTGACAATTTCATATGACATTGACAATAGAGTAAAGTTTCTAGTACTCGTTGGTTCAGCGATGCCAATGCATGAGTGAATAAGCACGCCGTACAACTTATAGTAATTACGGCATCTCAAAGACAGCAAAAATTTCAGTAAGAATCTAATAAGACTACCACTTTAACGTCAACCATAACTTAAAAAATAATATAACAAAGTAATTTTTAATGATTGAAGATGTTCTTAGCATGAAGCTTCTTTAATCAGCAACTAAGTATTTTCTAACGGCCGAATACGGAAACGTCTTTCAAATATGATGTGGGACTTAATTATTTGGAACGCGATTAATTTCAAATTTCGCATACTAAATTTTGAAATTAATGACGTTCCAAATAATTAAGTCCCACTTCATTTTGAATGACGTTTCAGTATTCGGCCGTAAGTCTCAAAAAGATGGTTCTACTTATTCGTAAGTCCTTTTTAAATTTACCCCACCCCTCATCAGATTCTACCGCAAAACAGCAGTATTTTGTATTGTTGTGTTCCAGTTTGAAGGGTGAGTGAGCTAGTGTAATTCCAGGCACAAGGGACATAACATCTTTGTTCCCAAGGTTGGTAGCGCATTGGCGATGTAAGCGATAGTTAACATTTCTTACAATGCCATTGTCTATGGTCGTTGGTGACAACTTACCAGGTGGCCCATATACTAGTTTGCCTACCTATGCAATAAAAAACATTTTTTTTCAAGCAGCACCATCTAAATTTCGTACACCTTTTTATACGCAAAGATACTTCTACACTATATAGTCACTATAATCTGTCGACGATCGTTTAACTTGTCAAACAAAAATTGACAGAACTTTTTTTATTGCATTTCCTGTCGCTGTCATTGCCTATTTTTATTTTAAGTGTACATGTACAATCTATCTTCAGTCTAAATAAACCATACTGTGTTTAATAAGTCTTATACGCCAAACCTAATTTTTCTCAAATTTCCTACTATATTGTTTGTTCCTGTTGTAACATTTCGAATAAATTTGGTCAGAATGACAATGGGCGATGAGTTGCCCGTCACCTCTTTGGTTTTACCAGTTCTCATACGTCCTGTTTTAACCCAGGTAAATAAAGACCCAAATTTATTCTCATAAACAACATCATGGAAGTCATATTTTTTTGTTTATAATAAAATATCTGCACCATACCTAATTTTTTCGAGTCTAGCTGTTAACAAATGATTGTAAAATCCTTTCACACATTGATTGTTGTTATCTGAGCAATTTGTAGCTTGTGTCATGCTCGATTCCGTAACTTTTATCTTAAAGTAACAATTGTGTGTTGCTTATTAAGATAAAAATGAAGATTAACATTATCATTGTAATACTTTAAATAATTATCTATCAAACAAGTTTTTTAAATTGTTAAAATATTTTTTGATAGTTGTATGTACTATATATTTATTATAAATTGCATACACTTTTTATATGCAAATATATTTATTTTATATTAATTAGTAATATGAAATTTTGTAACTATATTATAACAAATTTCAGTTAGAAAAATATGATTTGGGGGCTTCACAAACATTACGAGCTGCTCTTACCAAGGCTGAAGCTGCCTTGCCAGGTCTTAACTATGACTTGGTTGCTGGAATTATGAGAAGAGCTGATATCCCTGTTAATATGAATGAAAGCTTACTTCGTCTTCAAGGAACATTAACTGAAGCTGAATGTCTGTATAAATTTCCCTATTTTATTTGGTTTACATTATTAATATTTTGTAAATTTTTTTAAAAGTTTGAAAATGTTTTTATTATGCTTAATTAAAAGGTGCTGACTTACGACTGAATAGATCGGAAGAAGCATTCCAAGAGCTTAACAAGAAGTCTGCTGCATTGAAAAAGATTTTAAGCAGGATCCCTGATGAAATCACTGACAGGAAGACTTTTCTTGAAACCATCAAGTATGTTAATTAAAGTATAAATATATAGACTAAGGGTAAATATACAGGATGGAAATTTGAGATAGATAAATACAGGTGCTGCTATAAACTAATAATCACTAGCACTACTGATCTGCTCTTGATCATTATGGTAAATTCTTCATGGAGCCTGGGCAGGAGGTATATACTCAAATAGCCTCGCTAGACTAATTAAAAGATTGAATATGAGACTATATAAAAATTGTCTTGGTTTTTTCAATTAGCAATCAATTAAAAAGGGTACTTCTAACTATAGACATATATTCATAATCATTTTCAAAGAATTGTCTAGAAAAGGATAAATTTTAATTTGACAGAAAACATTATCATATTTTACATTTACATGGTCCATGTGATGTTTGCTGATAGCATATTCAAATGATATGTTGAACTTACTGATTCCATTTTAAATGTTTACCCTGGATCATACTTCTACTTGGTGGTAGGGCTTTGTGCCTATTTGGATAGGAACTATGTAAAACAGCAATACATTGTATTGTTGTGTTCCAGTTAGAAGGGTGAGTAAGCTAGTGTAACAAGAGGCACAAGGAGCATAACACCATAGTTCCCTCGGTCGGTGGTGCATTGGTTATGTAAGGAATACAGTGCCAGTGTCTTTGGGGTATGGCCACCACTTACAATCAGGTGGCTCATTTGTCAGTCTGCCTTTTTTCAATATTTGAAGTATATTATAAAAATATACTTAAGTACCTAATAATTTATAATATCCAGTCATGATTGAAAACCTAATTTATTGAAGTAGGTTATTCAAAGCGAATTTAAACATTTCGAAATTTACAGAGAAATAGCATCAGCTATTAAAAAATTACTGGATGCAGTAAATGAGGTATCAACATATACACCTGGTCAAGGAAAGCAGGCTCTAGAACAAAGAAAAAGAGAATTTGTGAAGTATTCTAAAAGATTTTCTAACACCTTGAAGGAATATTTTAAAGAAGGGCAGTAAGTACAGTTTGCTATTACTATTATTATTGCACCCATACACACATATGCAGATGTTATTAGTGTTTTGAAACCATACATAATTGATTATATTCACAATTATACTTCGGGCTTTGTCCTCGAGATTAGTTTACTTGTAGTAGACACTAGGTGTCGCCAGTCTGCACTGTATTTGAGATATCACTTTTTTTTTTTTTTTGTATGTGGGTAGGCGCATCACCGTTGATGCCGGTGCCACTTTCTAATATCTTCATTACACGTTCAGTGCTCCGCCAGTCAGTACGCGTCAAATTAATTTGTGCGATTTAAAACGTTCCGTTGTAAAAGTGTTTATTAAACACGTATACGTGTTGTTTCGGAATTTGTTAGCGATGAGTACATAGCTAACAAATTTACAAAGTTGGAACAAAAGTTTATGTGCACACGACGCAGTGTTCGACATAGGACATCGAGATCGAGGAGACTGTTACCGTCGGCGTCCTCGCCGTCATATACATCGCGAGCGTCATCCAACTCGAGTCCCGAATTCGCGATCGTTGCTGACAGAGCACGTATATTCGGGCGGCGCCTTTGCGGGCGCACTGCCGTTGGAGACGCTATGCATAGAAGGTATAGTATAGGCATATTCTTTGTTTAAATTGATAGCATGATTAACTCATGGGGTTATCACCTTATTGATCGAAGAACATATTCTTACGTTATAATAGTACTGTGGGTAGTCTGTAGGACTACCACTTAACTTTAATTAACGTAGTCAAACACTAAAGTAAAGCAGTTCATAACATATTTTGACTAGCTGAGAATAGCAATAAATAAATAATGCGGTCCGCTACTAGGGCTGTCACTTTATTTAATATAAAAGTATTGATTTGAAAATGCGGTCAGTCTATGGGACATTCACTTAAGTTTTACAAATTATTAAGTAACAATAGTACTACGGGTAGTCTTTGCGACTACCACTTTACTTTGATTAACATAGTCAAACACTAAAGTGGTAATGCGGGCATTCTCTGGGAATGTCACTTCATCACATAATTTGACTAGCTGAAAATAACAATTAATAAATAATGCGGTCAGCTACTAGGGCTGTCACTTTATTTAATATATAAGTATTGAATTGAAAATGCGGTCAGTCTATGGGACATTCACTTAAGTTTTACAAATTATTAAGTAACAATAGTACTACGGGTAGTCTTTGCGACTACCACTTTACTTTGATTAACATAGTCAAACACTAAAGTGGTAATGCGGGCATTCTCTGGGAATGTCACTTCATCACATAATTTGACTAGCTGAAAATAACAATTAATAAATAATGCGGTCAGCTACTAGGGCTGTCACTTTATTTAATATATAAGTATTGAATTGAAAATGCGGTCAGTCTATGGGACATTCACTTAAGTTTTACAAATTATTAAGTTACAATAGTACTACGGGTAGTCTTTGCGACTACCACTTTACTTTGATTAACATAGTCAAACACTAAAGTGGTAATGCGAGCATTCTCTGGGAATGTCACTTTATCACATATTTTGACTAGCTGAAAATGGCAATTAATAAATAATGCGGTCAGCTACTAGGGCTGTCAATTTATTTAATATAAAAGTATTGATTTGGGAATGCGGTCAGTCTTTGGGACTGTCACTTAAACAAAATATAATACCTAAATTTTATATACTATTACGTTACAATAGTACTGCGGGTGGTCTCTGGGGCTACCACTTTACTTTGATTAACGGAGTCATTCACTAATGCTGTGATGCGGGCATTCTCTGGGAAGGTAAGTATTGACTTGAGACTGTCAGTAGCAGCCTGCGAATGTCCCACTGCTGGGCTAATGCCTCTCTTTTTATGAAGAGACGTTTTTGGAGATTATTCCACCGCGTGGAATACACATGTGACAGAGTTTCACTGAAATTAGACAAATGCAGATCTCACGACAGTTTTCCTTCACTGGTAAGCCCGAGATAAATTAGAAAGCATAAATTAAGCATATGAAATTCAGTGGTACTTGCCCGGGTTTGAACTCATGATCATTGGTTAAGATTCACGCGTTCTCACCACTGGGCCATCTTGGCTATGGGACTGTCACTTAACCAAACCTACACTTTAAGTGGGATTTCATTAGACAGGTGCCACTGCCGCCCGCCACCTTCATTGTCAACAGCGTCAAGGCCTCCGGGTCGTTATTGTACACTTCCGAGCTGCCTTCAGGTAGTGCTTGACTTCTTCTTGGGTCATCGGAACTCTTAATTTCGTTTAATTCTATGAAACGATCCTACTCGAGTCTTTGGTGAAGATGTTCAATCAGATCTAGCTACAAAAAGACATCCGCAGGGAGCTCATGGCCATTATAGAAGCTGTGATTAAATGAGACAGGCAATCGAGAGCAGTACCTCCGTAACTCCGAACCTCCGTAGAGTCATACGTAGCCATGCTTACTTCCCTTATGACATCAGGTACAACAACAAATAATACTGACCTCATTCAAACATTGATGAGCTTATGTGCAAAAAGTCAGTACACTAATCCAATAATAAGAAGAAGCTTCGTTCTTAATACATTAAGAAAGAAGATTAATGGTCAATTACAAAGGACAAAAATTCACAAGTTGCCTTTAGCAAAAACCAAACGAAAACTAAAAGCAGTTAAGGCTATCTCAAAATTGGGCTGAAAGAGACTCGGAGGACGAAGGAGCCTGCAAAAAAAGGATCGCCTCGACAGATCATCATCTTCGAAGCAGTTGTCGCGTCCAGCGCAGCATCGCAGCCGTAACCACCATGAGATAAGGTAAGTTCCTACTTTCGCAGACATCGGTCACTCGTTACGCGTGACAAAATTACTCTGTCTTTGGTACAAATCCCCTTCTCTCGTCTAAAAAGATAGACAGATATTCAAGTATCAACAACACTTTCCGCCACGGAAAGAATTAAAATACGAACGAGTCTATTCGTGATCCTTTAGAAATAGGAACTATTACGAAATGTAAACCCTGTCAGAACCAAATTCTATCTCCTGTATTTTTAGTAGCAAACCAAGTGGCAATTACGTATGTATATAGTGGTATATATAAATACAAAAGCATTGATTAAACTCATCAATCCCTCACACTTCAAATTCGAAGACTTGGGGAAGGCATTAAAGCTTACCAAGGGATTTTTTATGAGTAACGTGGATCTGAAAGACAAATATTCTTGATCCGTATACGTGATCGTTCTTTCGAATGATCTAAAGTACCTACTGATCTCAATGACAAAAAAAAAAAAACCTGCCTTATGTACTGCCACTTCGTATTCACCTAGATTATGAAATCTGTGCCACTTACATTATCCACAATATATATAGATGATATTTTAATGATGTCTCATAGTTTGAAATCGCATTTTAAAACATACATGATACAAGGAGGCTTTTAGAAGCCTTAGGCTTTTTTATAAACACAAATAAAAAGTATATCTCTAGCTTCTATATTAACGACGACGAGCCCGTTGCACGTTGGCGTGGTACGAACCACGATGCCTTTCGCGCCGCAGGTCGGGGGTTCGATTCCCACCCAGGACAGACAATTGTGTATATGAACATATTTGTTTGTCTTGAGACTGGGTGTATATAAGTATCTTTTTGCAAAAAAAAATGTAGTATACATGTTTAGTATATCAGTTGTCTGATTTCCACTGTACAAGTCCTTGCTTAGTTTGGGATCAGAAGGCCGTGTGTGAATAATGTCCCAGGATATTATTATCATTATTATTACTAATAATGTTGACCTCACTTTCAAATAATTCAGTATGACACATACTTAATACAATGTTTTATTTTGCAAAAGTAAATAAATATGATTAATACCTAGGATCTGTATACCATATTATAATATTTTTAACGCAATGAGTCTGGTGCAAAATATGAAATTTTGAATAGCTGAAGACTATCTATCTATTTCTTGCCCAAGAAATAATAATATAAGATAATCATATCATCATATAAAGATTAAAAAGACCATAAAAAAAAAAAAAAAAAAATGTAAACAGCTTCACTTGCAATAACGACAGCACATAGTGCAAACGAACACAAAATTAATATACTTATAGCCTATTCCAACCACAACAGGAATAAAGCCAGATTAACAAATTTGACACCGAATTAATGTGATATCATTGGTCATCAATATCAATTGACGCGATGTCATTGTTCGATGTCTTGAATAAGCTATGACATTCACTATGGATACGCGAAAATATGGCGTTTTCAATGTCCGCGAAGTTGAATTCGGAAATCGGAAATTTGAAAGTTAAATTAATGTGGTTATAACTAGTTAATTGGAATAGTTGTTGTGTTATGAATAAGGGTAAATTAATCAAGAACTGTTTACAGTACATAATAATGCAGAACGATTTGACAATCGCATGCAATTTGTAAATCTACGGTGTGTTTACATTTATTTCTATTCCCATTGGAATAGGGTATAATATATATTTTGACTGCCTCGTTGGTCTAGTGGCTTGATTTAAGGTCGCGGACGCGGTGATCCTGGGTTCAATTCCCAGGTCGGGACAATAAATAGTTATTGGGGTTTTCTATTAGAAAATTCTCAGTAGCAGCCCCTAGTCTGGAAGTTGGAAGTGTGGTACACTCCCGTGCCTCGGAAAGCACGTTAAGCCGTTGGTCCTGCGCCTGAACTCTTTCCGGTCGTGTCGGATTCCCGTCCCATCGGATTATGAGAGCTAAGGAAAAGAGAGTGCACCTGTGTTTGCGCACACACTTGTGCACTATAATACCTCCTGCGCAGTTGGCTAATCACTCTTGAGATTGGCCGCCGTGGCCGAAATCGGTCTGTAGGACCTTATTTATTTTTTATTTATATATTTTAACGTCATATCCTTCTCAAGGACGTGGCAAATTTCTGTATTGCGATTTGCATAGGTATTGAATTCAATTCACACCAATGAGTTGTGGTATTTTATATTCGTGAATATTGGGAAATTAAATTGATATAAATAAAAATCTCAAAAAACTCGGCATTACAACGCCTATTCTAGACGTAAATATTTTCATAAAATCCTTTAATAAGATTGCTATCAATAACTATAGATTAAGATTTTGATATAAAATGTCAAATGGTTTGATAAGTATTTATCTTTCTCTGTGACCCACTATGGTCGAATTTGACAAATGGTACCAAAAAGTCATCTTGCATTAATTGCTTAGTATTTTAAAATAAAAACTCAGATTAATACTCAGAGATTAATACTTAAAAACTGCACCTCAGTTTTACACTATAGCAGTTATTATGGTTCAAATCTTGTTTATGATATAATATGATATTTAAATAGATAGGTAATTAAAAAAAAAAAATATATATATATATATATATTTTATTATATATAAAACTACATAGTAATTAATTGTTGATTTTTTTATTATACAATGGGTACTTTTTTGTGAAAGTACTTTTTTGACCACCAGATTTATAGTCAAAAGTTTACTTTTGTAAAAGTAAAAAGGTTACTTTTGTAAAAGTACGTTTATCAAATGTTAGTTTGATTATCAGAAGAATATAAATATATAAAATGTACTGTTCTTTGAAAGTTGATATTTTCACTCTCAACATCTACAAGTAAACTAATCTCGAGGACAAAGCCCGAAGTATAATTAATGATTAAACGAACTTACCTGTACGTGAAGTTCAATCATAATTATACGAGGGCTTTGTCCGAAGAGATTAGCATCCCACCCACCCCATTTACCAATTCCCATATAACAATATTTTATATAGGACAGAGAGTATCTATCCAGGTGTAAATCTTCTACTTGATATTCAAATATCAACATTTGCAAAGAAGATGCTCTGAACAAAATGAAGATATTAGAAAGTGGCACCGGCATCAACGGTGATGCGCCTACCCACATACAAAAAAAAAAAAAAAGTGATATCTCAAATACAGTGCAGACTGGCGACACCTAGTGTCTACTACAAGTAAACTAATCTCTTCGGACAAAGCCCTCGTATAATTATGATTGAACTTCACGTACAGGTAAGTTCGTTTAATCATTAATTATTGACCCATTCTTAAAAAAAGAGCACATTTCGTAAATGGTAGAATTATAGTGGGAGCCATTTACATTGATGCAGAAACCAAAACATCTAGTCATAATAGGAACTGCAATGTGATAAATTATTAATTGTTTGCTAAATAAAGTGCTTTTTAAATTATTGTCAAAGTATTTATTCTACCATATCAATGAAAAATGCCACAGGAACATAGCCATAGATGCCAACCACTGATTTTAATAAACTATATCATTTATTTAAATGAGAAAACTGTTAATATAAATGTCAGTTATACCTGTTATTATAGTAATTAAAAAAAATGTAATTAGTAATTTGATTGTTAAAAATATTTTTTTCCTTTCAGGGCTAATGCAGTTTTTGTGAGTGCACTTTACCTAATTTACCAAACGAATCAAATATTGTACACTGTTAAAAATAAATCAGAGTGAAACATTTGATGAATATATAAATAATTAAATATGCATACAATAGTAATTAAACAAATATTTGTATTTTCTTCTTAATTGAAATAACCACAAATAAATGTTGTATAATAGTAAAATCTAATTTGTAAGTATTTTTTTAACACTTAATATAAAAATAAGACATCAATATTATGTGTAACAATAACATTTTGTTAAAAATGGCATTTTATTTTGGAAATTAGCACTTAAGTAAGTTTGATATTTGTAATCAACATAATTCAGAAAACATTTTAGAGTTGTTATACCTATGTATATTAAAAATATTTTTGCACTTTTAATTTATAGTCTATATCGAATGTCAGCTTGAATACCCTACTCATATGTTGAATACTGAATATAGTAAAAATATACAAGGTTTTGTTATTACAAAATATATAAATGGGTCTTAACTGAATTATAATTTATAATTTTTAAATTCTTTTCCTCACGTTTTTTTTAAATTTCTGGTTCTATTTTATTAAATTGTCATTGTAAAAGCTTAACATTAATGTTTTTTTCAGCACATTTTAGGTAATAAAATCAAAGCAAATATTCAGTATTCATTGAACAGTCGGTAATTTGTAAAAAATACCTTTGATTATGGTTACAGACTTAATATAAATATGGAGTTATAAATAATTATTACTTTTGCACATAATTATATTGTTTGTTGTTATTCTGTAAATTTTAAATACTTTATTTAGCTCATAATTTAATACAGTTAACATTAACTGAACTGCTATGGTTTTATTTAAACTTCCTTGGGACCCAAGTTATTACATATGTATCCGCACATTTGTCGCATGCTTGGAACTTTTTCCACTCGAATTTTCAACTTTTTTATATTTGTTTTACCTTGTATATTTTCATGTTTTATATATAAGGAATATAATATGTTTTCTTACAATCTCATTGGTTTAAACAATTGAACGGCTGCAATCATGAGATCTCAGGTTCGAATCCTCTGATAAAATTAATTTGTTACGCTGTTAAGAAGTTCTGTTATATCCCGGGTGTAGAATGTTGGCAGTGTTCACATTCCCGAGCCTCCTGCTTCTGATGTCTTTTCTGGTCATATCGATACCACATTGGACTGACAGGAAGGGAGAGTGCACCTGTGTGTCCTTACATACATTTGTTAACTTTAAAATCTGCTCTGTTTTGAGTATGGAGAGATAATCTCTTTTAAAGACATAATTATCATAGTTGGAACGGTTGCCTTTTTATATTGTGGAGATAGGAAGAAATTAAAACTGGTGAACTTAGTTTTACAATAATTTTGTCCAACAAAAAAAAATCAAGATTTTTTTTAAAAAGAGAAAAGTAAGTACATTTCCAACTCAAAACAAGGGAATTCCTTACTTCAATATCCTATAACCAACACAAATGTTATTACATCAATTGGTTGCGCAATAAGGTCTTTTATATAGGTATCTCGTTAATTTATTATGTAACAGCGTCAACGTTAAGTTAATATTATGTTGTTCTAATTGGCTAATGGCTACTTACTACTGCGTAATACGATGCGACTAACCTTTTGGTTCTGAACCACAAGGAGCATGACACCTGAGTCTCTTTTTTACAGGAAATTATTATGTCACATGAAATTATAAATTTGTGGTTCAAGTGTTTCCAGAGTTCGTAACCTAAGTGCTTCGAACCATTACTGTCCCTTCAAACTTATAACTATGAGTCGGAGTACGCGCACGAGGTCAAGTGACACATACATGTTGAATGGTTATATTGTAAGATACTGTACTTGTTACTTGAGGCCACGCTATATCATTCACTATTTTTTCAATAAATTGTGTTATAATAACTTATAGATTTTTTATTTCATAGTTACTCGTATAATATTGTTAATAATTCTTAAAATATGGTCTAGTGGTTAAAACGCGTGAATCTAGACCGATGATTTTCATGTGCTTAATTCGTGTTTATAATTCATCTCGTGCTTGACGGTGAAGAATTTTTTTTCTAATTCCACTGAAATTCTGCTACATGTGTCTTCCACCAACTCTCATTGAAATAAGGTCCAAAACTTCTCAAAAAAGGAGAGTAGGCCTTAAGCCCAGCTGTGGGGCATGCACAGGCTGTTACTTTTCTTTTCTTATAAGGCATCGTTTTCATTTATATACCTAATATATGTACATAATTGCTGACGTGCGTGATTGGATTGAGTTTATATAAAATTGCTGATTATGGATATAGATATATTCCGCCCGTATGCGATACAATGTCTTTCAAAATTAACAAACTTTTAAAAAAACGTTTGAGAAGAATATTATATCAAAACAAGTGTTGCAGTGTTTGGTCTAATCGCTAAGTTCCAGTCTGTTGACCCCATAAAAACCTTAAGGCTCGTAAATTTGGCGAAAATGATGATATGAGAAAAAAAGGAGGAGAAATAAGTGATTTATGAATGATTTTGTTGATTGAAAAAGTAATCATTCCGTGGAGTTTGGTATCATATAAAGCGGAAAAATGCTAAATATATGTAAACAATACACATACATTATACATTCGTAAACGCAATGTTTTGCAGGTAACACGTAGGTACAGGTTTATAATATTGCGAGTTCGTGGGAAAATATGAGATTAAAAACATTTTTTTTGGTATCGTTTCTAATGCATTTAAGTGAAAGACGGTGGTAAAATAGTTTCGTGACCGCGTTGACGTGGGTCATGAAGCCTGCAATGTGATTCGTCTCGTCGTGCGACAGCGGACAATGGCTGGTCGACGGTCGTGCCTCTTGAACTCGACGCGTCTCAACTATTCCTGCCCGTGACACTTGACACAAGCACCCGCGGTCCACGACCTCACATATTTCCGCGTACACATTTTTTACCAATTGCTTTATAGGTACTTATTGACGATCCAATTCGAAGTTCGTTTTTACTGACTTGGGTAAACATTGTATCAATAAAATACTTATATCAGTAGCAAATAAGAGTATTTATTAAATAATACCTACTCGTCTTCGATTTTTAATCAAATATAAATAAAATCAAATATAGATAAGAATATACCGTGAAATGTTTTCTAGCAAATATGTGTATTATAATCTTTAGAATTAGGTATACATTGAAATTCCATCATTTTGTTTATTTCTGATTTCGATTTATTATAAGTAAGAAAGTAAGTAAACTCCCTTCTTTTTGTTTTTATTTATATATTCTAAAATTAACTTTTTATGTATCTACTTACTTACCGATTTGTATATATACCTTAGCTATATCTATACATACCTAACTTTAATTGTGTCGACTATGTATTGAATATAATGTATATTGTTTTTTCATACTTCATTCATTTTTTAAAATGATTGTTGTCGGTTTACCTACTAAGTATATAGATATTAAAGGTAGTTAGGTATAAACGTGGAAATATAGGTACAATAGCTCACTTTCTTTCCGGATCAATAAGAACGTTCGTCTTATGACACCGAAACTTAACAATGAGTCAATCATACGGATCAGTTAAAATATTCATAGCTTTA
Source organism: Nymphalis c-album (assembly GCA_963151315.1). Taxonomy (NCBI): domain Eukaryota; kingdom Metazoa; phylum Arthropoda; class Insecta; order Lepidoptera; family Nymphalidae; genus Nymphalis; species Nymphalis c-album. The sequence goes on along the minus strand of OY720590.1, from coordinate 7,868,890 downwards.
AAGCGGAGGCGTAATCGATTTTAACTTCGACGTGTCAGTCCTGTGCCGGCGCCGCTCCGCTCATCGCAACAAGAAGATGAAAGCGTTCGATATGTTCATTTTAGTGGTACATCAATTGTCATCGATACTGTTCATATCAATAGTTCTAGTAGTAAAGGTAAATAAAACCGTAGTGATGAGTTAAACCGTTACAAAGATTATAGTTTCATGCTTGAATTTATTTCAGTCGTGGATCACTAATACAGCAATACTTTACATTTTAGTAAAACCGATATTTTTTAACACAATGAAAATGAACCGTTAAGTCATGTTTCTTTGATGTTTTTGTGTTGCACTTTGTATACTTACGTTGATTTTTTCTGTAGGTATGGCTACTCTATATTAACATCGATCGATATGTATACATATTAACCTATTTACTTTCATCAATCATGATCATTCATTAATTAACTGAGCAACTATCTGGTGTTAGTTATCTGAGTGTGTATGGAATTTTATGATGATCGTTTGAGCAGTTAAGGCGTGAAAGCATTTTTTATAGCATATGGCATATGGGTCACCTTATTGTAAGAGATGTTACCTAAATATTGCTCACATCGCCGATGCGCCACCAACCTTGAAAACCAAAATGGCTCACTCACTCTTCAAGCCTTAATTAACACAACACAACAATACGAAGTACTGCGTAATTAAAAAACTCATTTTGTTGATGAAACAAAATGTGTAATTACAGGCACAAGGGACATAACATCTTAGTTCCCAAGGTTGGAGGCGCATTGGCGATATACAGTACAGTAACAGCCTGTGAATGTCCCACTGCTGGGCTAAGGCCTCTTCTCCTCTTTTTGAGGAGAAGGTTTGGAGCTGATTCCATCTCGCTGCTCCAATGCGGGCTGGTGGAATACACATGTGACAGAATTTCAGTGTAATTTGACACATGCAGGTCTCCTCACGATGTTTGAGATGAATTATAATCACAAATTAAGCACATGAAATTCATTGGTGCTTGCCCGGGTTTGAACCAACTATCATCGGTTAAGATTCACGCGTTCTGACCAATGGGCCATCGCGGCTTATTTCGCGATATAAGCGACAGTTAAAATCTCTTGTAACTCCAATGTAAATGGGCGCTGGTGACTTACCATCGGGTGGCAAATATGCTAGTCCGCCTACCTATGCTATAAAAAATTATAATTATATTGATTAACTTACTCTTTTAGTTTTACTCTATTTAATCAATATAATTATAATATCATGAAAGTAATTAATATATCTACCCATATTCCCTTAAGTGAACTTTTTGTTTTTGTCATGATATTTTTTTAAGCATTTTTTATTAAAAATTGTTAAAAACGTAATATTGATATAAAATAATGGTATGGTTGTTTGTATAAAAACAAATCAATAAATGCCGTTAGGCGTTATTAGTCAAACAAGTTATACCTATTATTAAGGTAGAAAAAAGCAGATTCATCTAACTAACCTAGAATTAGTATAGAAAACCTTTTAACCATTGCTATAAGTATATAGTTCTATAAGCCATACCTACACCGTAAAATTGAATATAAATATTCGAAACCTCGACCGATTACTTAATAAAACATACTTTTATAACACTTTTACGAAATATAGTGTAGGCACCTAAATTATGTACACAATTAATCTAATACATACAACTTCCTTGCCCTGTCTATGTCAAGTTTTAATTATGTTATGAAATAACCCATGATTTACGGATAGTCGTTTGTCATATACCAAGTAGGTATGTACTTGCCATATGAAAATATAATTATATGTTATGCACGGTAATTTAAACCTTCAAGAAGAGATCGTACTCTTTCCTAAAAGGCCGGCAACGCATCTGCATGTCCTCGGATGTTGCAGATGTCCATGGGCGGTGGTAGTCGCTTTCCATCAGGTGAGCCTCCTGCTCGTTTGCCCCCTCTAACATAAAAAATAAATAAAAAAAATGTATTTTTTTATAAACGTAAGTTATATATACACATATAATAATTACTCACTGTAAAAAAAGTTTTACTTTAAATAAGTTTAGCGATGCAGTTTCGTATCGGACGTCTGAATCTAGAATATTACTTACCAATGGGACGAATGATATGTTGACTGACATAAAACGAACCGGTTTCTATTATTTTCCTCCGAGGCCCCTAAAATGGACGATGTATGGTTGTATTAAAGTTCCATTTATAACCATTTAAAAATTAGCATAGCAGACTTTAGAAAAACCTAGTTGTCAATGCAACACATTTTGAATTTATGGTTGAGGAGCATCCCGTAATTGTTGCACATCAATCTCCGTTCCTGGTTGCAAAAACAAAGCATTTGTTATTGAAGATATTAACATTCGATAACCGAAACTGTTATCGTGATTTATACTGGTCATTCAAATTTTACATTATACGAAGCGGGATGCATGAAAGTTCAACGACGATTTTGCTTAATTCAGGATGGGCGGTCATAATACTTGCGGAGCTAGGTACTGTCATACGTCACTTCATGTGCTCGTACAGATATTTAGTTTTTGGTATACCTACTATAAAATTCACATTAGGAAGACCATTTCATTTGGGTTTAATTATTATTAAATTCTTGTTAAGTATAAACTAAGCTTAGATAAGCTTTGTTTAAGCAAAAATAATTATAGCCTGTTATTTTATGGTACTGATGTATATTTTGGCATTATCACCTTTGTCTTTACTTATGCTAAGCAAAGTATATAATTATTTTCCTTATATGAAGTCTTGTTGATATATTATTAAGTTCTGTTATTAGTAAAAGTAAAAATATTGCAGAAAAAAGTTTTAATAACTGAACCAGGTGCTCATATGGTTAATGTACATGTCTAGAATCTAGATTTGCTGTGACAGACGTACGCCTAGCAAAATATTGATAGACGCGGGCAGTCAGTCACATATATTTCCCTAAATGTTTTCAGATTTGTCAAATTACCATGTTTCAGCAGACAGATGTGAGGATGAAATTTTGACGGTATAGCAACCCGTGTCTAATGCGATGCGTAATAAAATATTAATGGAGCATCTGCTGGCGACGAGGTAGTGGCGGCGAAGAGCGGGGCCGCGGCGCATATGCAATGGCGTCTCCCGGCGACGATCATCAGGCAAATCTATGCTAATAACATTCACGTTGAATAATGCGCTGTTTTGACGTGTCAAGTGTCTGTTTGTTGTATTACAATTTAATTCCAGAAGAACAAAGATAAACTCCTTTCAAATAAAAAGACTAAATATTACAGGTATCGAAATAAAATTGAAACGACACCATACAAAGCGATATTTATTACTAATACTAAAATTGAAGCAATAAAACAGTAAAGCAGTATTAAATATCTCGAAAGTAGGTGTACCTTAACATTATTTTAAACAGCAATAGGAAACAATGAAACGAAAACTTTCATTGTAAATTAATTGAGCATACACTTTGCAGTGCTATTGTCATGGGTACGATCTATTCCCACAGGACCAATAAGGGTCACTCGTGAGACAATATTATGAGTGGTGGTGCAGCGAGTGCCGGCGCAAGCGCATTGCGCACCGCACCCGGCATCTGTTCCCTGTCGTGGGAGTGTGTTTGGAAACCGATCGCACATCATACAACAATAACAAATAAACGAGCTGCCCGTGACAGGTCACCCGGACTTACCCCTCGGAAGCTGTGTGAACTGAACCTTTCAATTAATAATATTACTAAATAAATCCCCATCTCAATAAAGTACACAATGGATAATGTAGAGGCGCCTACACATTGGATAATACCTTAAACGCGGAACATAAAGTCATTGCTTTTAACAAAGAATATTTTTTTTCCCACGACTTTTCTCATTATCTGAAAAATTACAAAAAATATGTTGACGTATTTTCCTTAAACTTCGCTTAGATTAATCTATACTTATACTTATTACTTATATATAATATAATTATTAATATTATAAAGAGGTAATATTTGTGTTTTTGTATGTATGTTTGTAACGTTTACACACAAAAACTACTAGACCGAATTCAAAAATTCTTTCACCTGAAAGCTGCATCTTCACTGAGTGACAGCAATATTACATTTTCCAAAAAACTAGAAATCCCTACCTAAAATTGAACAGTGTAACCCAAGGTATCAAAATTTTGCCTATATAAGTAATTATTTGGCGTGCGCTACGAAAACTATTGACGGTATATAAAAAAGTGTTCTATATATTGATAGTACTCATGACTCATTCCTCACAAAAGTCCGCGATGGTAATACCTATATGCCTAACTGTTATAGTTAAGCCACGATAACAGTTTTTAGTTTAAATTATTAAGTTCAATTACGGGTGGAATCAAAAAGTGGTAATATTTTTATCATGTTTTTTTTTTATTGCATAGGAAATCGGACAAGCGTATGGGCCACCTGATGGTACGTGGTCACCAACGCCCATAGACATTGGCATTGTAAGAGATGTTAACCATCACTTACATCACCAATGCGCCACCAACCTTGGGAACTAGGACGTTATGTCCCTTGTGCCTGGAATTACACTGGCTCACTCACCCTTCAAACCGGAACACAACAATAGCAAGTACTGCTGTTTTGCGGTAGAATATCTGATAAGTGGGTGGTACCTACCCAGACGAGCTTGCACAAAGGTCTACCACCAAGTATATATTAATCCTTATCCATATAATTTTTTTTTTAATATTTACGGTTGCTTGTTTACGTGTAAATTCCACTTTAAATTATTTAGATCGCACTTTTCGTTTCGAAGTTATGATGTGTATAAAAACCTCTGTAAGAAAAATGACACGGTTTGAACAAACTGTAACTGTCCTACGTTTAGTCTATAATTTACGTATTTACATTATATAACTTTTTTTTTGTTTAAATTTTGCGGACGAAGTCGCTGGCGAAGTGCTAATGTTATATATTATTGTATTATAGTAATGTGTATGATATGATATTGAGGAATATAATTATAAATACAAAATTATGATGATATCGTCGATTAATTATTTAAAACCCGGTTTTTGAGGGGTTAAGTTGGTACATACGATACTATTAGGTATACATAGTACGTACCATCTGACACGATGATCAACCCTGCGTGACCACTTAATGTAGTGGTTTGTGCTTATCAACAAATATATGATAAATACATCTAATTGCGATCCCCTTTGTACTTTTATAAGAATGAGTTACGAATAATTCAAATTGGAATAATGTTGATGGCGGAATTCGTTGATGGTGGTCAATGTAGAATTATCAACTATGCAGAAGGTATTATAATTAATTAAGGCACGACCTGGAAGCTCTGGCGCAGAACCAATGGCTGAACGTATGTACTCTTCGAGACACAGTCAGAGAAAGTACTGATTTTCAGGCCGGTTAGGTTGTTTCCCGTAGAATCTACAGTTTGAACCAGTGGTAACTCCTGATACTATGACGATTCAAAGGTGCTTGTTTGTTTGAGCCCAATTGAAATGAAAATATATATATATTTTAATTGGATTATATTTTGGAATTAATATAATCAGAGTACTAGCCTATTTTGCTTGATAACAATATTTGCTAATGTATTTAAAAATAGCTTTATTAACATAACTCATAACTTTTCTAAACATACAAAACTACTTTATAACATTATTATCGTGCCGTTCCTTTTAACACCATTCAGCTTACTCAGCACATCGTATCATATGCAGACGTCATGTCATTGTGATCTCGATTACAGACAGGTTATAATGCGCATAATATGTATGTACATTTAGCTCAAAATAATAAGGCGACTTTTCACATTTATGTTCTTGAATCATATTTAAATATCATTATTGGTTTGAATTAAACATAAAACAAAATAGTGTTGTATAGCGTAAACACCAGCAGTTATGTTCCAGTCCATAAGGTTTTCGATTATATCATCCGCGTGTCGAGCCCAACTGTCGACGGTCGCGTGTCCGCTTAATAAGCTCTTAATGAAATTAACGACTGTTGCGACGTGCCATATTGATAGGGATGACCAACAAAAATGTTACAATTAGAAATTTCGTGTGGATGTATCGGACCCCTCTCAAATAAATTAAAATTAGCTGCTGACTACCCCTATATCTGAACTGTGACGTATGTAATATGTTTTGTATGATTTAACTAAATACCTATTTAGTACATATATGTACATATTCAATTAGGTAATTTTACTCTAATATATTTTTATATTAATATCATATGAATTTATAATGAGTTTTATCTTTTTAACTGACAATAATACATTTAAATGTTTATAACCATAATAAGTTTTCTATACTCTTCAAAATATTTCATTTCTTTTATTTATTTTATTTATAATGAGACTGTTCGGTTTGTGTAATGTTATTATTATTATTTAACTTTTACTTTTGTACTGTTAATGTTAAAGTAATAATGTAAATTATTATAAACAAAAAATAGGTATCATGGAAAAAACATACAAAAACAGTTTGAAAGTAAAGATGATAAAAAACGTAGATTTGTTGATTGTCATGCACGATATTCACACTAGTAAATGAAATTGTATTTAATACCTGTACAATCTGTATGGGAAACAAAAACTAGTGAGTTTCTTAACTATTAAATAAAGGTAACTTAAACTAACAAACTTTATATTATTTTAAAATAACCAGTCGTATCTGTTATACTTATCAGTATAGTATAGTGTCTATTTATCCCATCAGTTAGGGCAAAATATACGTGATTTTTTCAACGATATGGTGAAATTTTATTACACAAAACGTGACTCACGTGTGTTTCCTTTGCACTGCTTAGAACTAACAGTTCGTTGAGTATCGGGCGCAGAGAAGGATTTTCTTTGTACATTATCAAGGGCGACGCGAGCCCTGTTTACTTACGTGTTGCTTAATGTTACCTATTTCTGTCGGGAATCGCGATCCCCTTTGAGGCGTAAGATATATGAATGAACACGTGCGCTCGCGCAAACACATGTGTGCCAGAATTCACATTGACTTCTTTCAGAAACTGATTAGATAACGTATGGTACGAGAGGCAATTAGCTTTTATGATTAAAATTATAGCTTACAGCAACAAGTTTTTATACATGTATGTGTTTATTGATATTGGCATTAATTGGCATTTTAACTTATTGGTATTTTTAAAGCTAACAATAAGAATAGAACTTTGTATTTATTGTTTTCCAATTGAATCGTATCAGTAACTACTAAGTAAATAAAAATTGTAGAAATCAATGTTTGTTTTAGACGTAAACATTTTAGTCGATTCATTATAATATATTGACAGAAAATTGTTTAGTTTATTAAATCCAATATACGTCGTTTTTTTACCTTAACCAAATATACAGCCTATGAAAACGGTTGTTCTTATAAGTTACAGGATGAATTATCTATGTATATATAGTAACAGCCTGTGAATGTCCCACTGCTGGGATAAGGCCTCTTCTCCTCTTTGTGAGGAGAAGGTCTTGGAGCTTATTCCACCACGCTGCTCCAATGCGGGTTGGTGGAATACACATGTGACAGAATTTCAATGAAACTTGACAAATGCAGGTTTCCTCACGATGTCCTTCCCCGTCATCCTTCACCGTCAAGCACGAGATGAATTATAATCACAAATTAAGCACATGAAATTCAGCGGTGCTTGCCCGGGTTTGAACCTACGATCATCGGTTGAGATTCACGCGTTCTTACCACTGGGCCATCTCGGCTTTTATACCAACTGACTAACTGACTGACTGGCTGACAGGGCCATGAAATTTGGTAAGTAGGATCGTTTTATTGAGTAGATATCCACTAAGGAAGGAATTTTGGATTTTCTACCCGTAAGGAGTTGAAAGTTTGTATGGAAGTCCGACATATTTTAAGCTGGAAACATGAAATTTTATATACATGCCTGTATCTGAAAACTCAATGAGGCCCAGACTTAAACCTGCTATATTCCGTTATCGTATTCTATTCACTCTCCGTTAATCTCGTGCCATTACATAACATTATAAAATTACATTAATATAACAATGTCCCGAAGTTATTTCTAAAAGTACACAGATAAACATTTATACTCAGCAATATATATGTACTTAAATTAAGTTTTGTGTATTGAATCTAAAAAGTGCCAGCAATGATCTGATGTCACATAGTTTAAAAAATATTTGAATCGATCAAAATCATTAAATAATATAAAAATAGTTAAAGGGATTAATTATTTTATTTATGTAAAAATTTGAAAAAATGAATCGTTTAAAAATTTCAATTCTGTTTGATCAACACGTGTCCCGCGACACACGTGTAGCGAGTGCAACATTCTAACACACACTGTGACGATGTGATCTATGGTCCCAAACCGCAATTCCTATTGACTTATGAATTACGATTCTCATAAAAATCAGAACTATTCTATTTTATGCGCAAATAATCACGGTTAATACTCCTTAAATAGGCCGTTTCCGGTCTTACAGTCATTTTGATTCATTATAAACTAAAGACACTGTTCGATAATAAACTTGTAAAACCGGTATGTATTTTTATTAATAAATCCACATTTGTAACATATAATTTTATTCGGTAAACTTGTTAATTGATAGTAGCGTGAAAGATTCCAATCTTCTTTGTTATTAATCTAAAATCATGAGAAAATCCATGATGTCAACGGACGTATAGTATTGAACATTATGATAATGAAATACATACACATACGCTTCGTCTAACGATTTTTTTGTTAAGTAATATACTAACCTTGTCTTGGGAAAGAATTAAACACACCTGCCCGAAGCTTCCGATTGCTTATTTGTTGACTTTGAAAGGGAGACGTTCGGTTAAACGGATTTGACAGAGTTACTCTTTTGAGTACAATTGAAAACTAGTTATAATTAATTCAATATAAATATGCACTAGATCTTTGATCCGGTTTCTTTTGTACGTGATTTCGATCAAAACGAGCTTCATCTGAATACGTTTGATTAAGTACAGGAGATGCATATTAAACACATTAATATTAATATCTATAACGTAATATGCAGCATAACTTCTGTGAGAACTATATTAGGGCTTCAAACATTTTCAGTATTGATTTATGTACATAGTTAGTTGTAGACTGAGTAGAGTATTTTTTCGTCTTTTTATAATAAAGGTTGAGAGATTGAAAGTGCTATTTTTGTGACTTTGTGGGACCCATGATCGTGTCAGCTACACCGAGATAAATTTTAAGAATTAAAAAAAAAACATACAGACGAATTGATAACCTCCTCCTTTTTTTGAAGTCGGTTAATAAATGTTTTGGACAATGAAAAGGGTAAATATGCTAAAATGAAGAGGTGAAATCTTTTTTGGTAAGTCTCATTTAGACTTACACATACTATATACTTAGGTACTATAAAAAAGATGAAAATATATATGGTTTTTAATAAATAGAATGATAAGCAGAAACAAACATATTTATTTTATACTAAGTAGTATTTATATTTTATCGCATGTGTAAATTCGTTTCATTTGATTACATGTGGTAAGAAAACAATTGATTGATTAACATTCAATTTTTTAATGATTGTAAAATTTCGACATGCAAATAAGCTTTAGTCGTGCGAGTGGCTAAGACGTCTGTGTCCTGTACACTACCAGTCCGGATGTAAGGACTTAAAATACAAATCGTATTTATCCAAAAGGCGAGGGCACATATAACACGTGCTCGGTACATAATGTTCAGGTAAAGGGGAGCGTACAGCTGTTTCCACAAGAGTAACATTAAACCACGCCTGCTTCGCTTCGCCTTGTGCAACGATTCATGATGCGGCATACAGATTTAATATATTTTGTAATTCTTAATATATACAGTTTATCGTTATTAATATATCAAACGCTTTTTATATAAACAATTAATTTATTATCGTCTTTTTTTTCATTGAGTTCTTCGAAATCTGTAATAGATTTCATTACAAAGCCGTTGCCATGTTATGGTTATCAGTTAACAATATTTCCAATATAATCACCGTTACAGTAAAGTATAATCGACGAGGTACTTATTTGTTTCATTACGTATAAGGTTTTAAAAATGACGCTGCTAATGTTTATTAAAGATCAGCTGATGTCATTATACAAAGGCCAACAAAACAAATTTTTGGACAATAGAGTTTACGCAAAGGCAGTTTTGGCGGTATCGACGATGAATTTCTTTGAAAGCGAGATGGTCCCATGGCACTGGAACAACCTGTGAAGATTCTATTGTTAAGAAAGAATGCATCAAATTCTGAGGCAGCTGCTCAAAACATACATCACCTATAATGAACAATCGAATTTTTAAAGTGAATTTCTATCCATATTATGCAACTCGATTTATTCAAAGATATACTAAAAAAATGAATAATACATCAGAAGTAAGTAAATGTATTCATATAGGTACTCTGAACATAAAACATATCGTACAAAGTATATCGTACTTTATTTTGTAAAAAATATACTAATTTGTTTCAGTATTTATAAGTTGTTAGAGTTAAAATAAATAATAAATATTTTTTCAAGGCTTTTATTGTGTCTCATGTCCAAAGTGTGACTGTAAGCAAATTGATTAATTTCATTTAGTTTGAACTTTAAGCTAGTACCTACACTAGGTACCTATTGTTATGTAATATTAAATTTACTCAAACTGTACTGAAGTTTTAAGTTGTAGTAAGTGTAGTTAAGTAGTATTAAAGTTACTCTTCTACATCATGGCTAAATTTATAAACAAAAACATATTATTTAATCATATTTATCAAGTGTGAGTAGACTTTATTATTTCTATAATTATCTTTTAAATTCCAGATATTTCTATGAAACGAAATAAAACAAATTTTTAAATGTCAACATCGAATCCGTTAATAGCTTAGCTTTTCTCTTGTTAACGTTAACGCAAGCGTAGAAAGATAGCTAGGCATAGATAAGCTGTATCTCGGGCCCTGAACTCGTAACATAATTGACAAGCGGCGAGCGCACGCTTCACGTCATCGATCAATTCGGCCACCTTAGTATGGAGTTACGAAATTCGTGTTCGCACAGATATATCCTAGTTGCGGAATAGATCAGCTTAAAATCTAGACGATCTTGTACAGTTACATTTACATTGTCATATTGTAGTTTTACCTACTAATTGTATTACACAAATCTAGTGGTACTAACAGCTTTTTTTTTTTTATTATAGAGGGGGCAAACGAGCAGGAGGCTCACCTGATGGAAAGTGACTACCACCGCCCATGGACATTTTGATCTTTCCTTTTTTTTATTTAATCTTATTTCTAACATAAAACATATCTTGTAACTTTTAATAACTACAGCTTTCATGTTTTACCGATTGGCTACGTGTTGCATATAGACAGCAAAATAAATTAATGGTATAATGTGTAAATATTATTCGATTCTCGATCAGGAAATGACGCACGTTCGATAAGTACCACCTACATGGCTTACGCCGATTTTGCTAATTACAGAATTATTCTACGTTTGAGATAGTTAACTATATTTTAACAAATATGTATGTATATCTTTTATCTGATTTTATGATAACTTGAGGTAGAAATTATATTGTGAAACGATATTGTTTTAGTGCAAAAGGTCTTACGCAAAAAGTGAATTACCAATTTAAATCTGCAAAACGTCGTATGTTGCCGAGATTTTGAGTGCAGGTCCTAAAAGCCTGTACCACATCTTCATTGAAATTTCGTATCTGTATTTATATATTTTGATTACCTGGGCATAATATGATGTGATTAAATTTGGCGCAAATTAGATTGTAAAGGTAAATATAAAATGTTTTTCACGTTTATTGTAATAAAATATATTTTTTCTTCTTAGAGGAAAACGTTACCAATACAATAAGGTCCTGCCGTTTTAGAGAAAAATGCGATGCGAAACGCCAGAGGTAAGAGTAAAATATGAAGACGCATAATTAGTTAACATAATCTCTTCTGTTACTGTTAAGTAGTCAATTTTCATTGAATGAAACCAGTCATCCATAAAAATATTAATAAATAAAATTAATGAAATATGATCTACAATTATTTTTTGGCAATAAGTATACTAGTTATCAATTGTTACTGTAAATAGCATGGTCTTGAAATGTTGAATTAATCGATGGTTTATTGATATAGCTAGTTGTAATTTACTTTTTTGATTTATGTTTACACAATGGTAGAATTTAATCTTAAATTACGCAAGAACTAAACGTAATCAACAATTAACAGCAATGTGTAGGTGCCTACCAATAATTGTTTTATTAACAGTTTGTATCGCAAGTGGTCAGTGTTTCCGCAATTTTGTTCTGATTGCCAACAATGGAACAAGTGGCTGGGCGTTGTCGTTGTCCGTGTGGCGGCGGCGAGGCGTTTAATAATTTACAACAAGTCATTAATGTGGCGTGCCGCGTGCGCTCGCGCCGAACTGGTCTAGCCGCCTAGCGTGTGTCAATGTTCACTCCATTACACCGGCTCTAAGTGTATATGGTTAATATTTACGTGCTAGTATTTATTGCTTGAAGTAAAGCTTAAACAATTTTCATATTGTTTTAAATCTGTAAGTTTCCAATAAGTAATTTAAGTAGGTTATACTTTTACCTTTGTTGTAAATATATTTGCTCTTAATGTGCCTTATAACATGCTTTTTACTTATTTTTTAATGCTACAAAATAACGATTTAAAGTCTTTTTTTTATTTAAGTTAATACTAGGATTTGCAAATAATTGCCGTAAATGTCTACCTTTTGTCGCGACGTGAACAGCAGAACAATCGGCAAGTGGCGCCCGCGACCGCCACCAATCTACAATCGTGTACCAAAGTACCTACCAATCCAAGTTACAAGCGATTGTCGGACGTATCTAAAAATTACTTATTTGTAATTTTCGCTGCTTCTAACTTTGAATTAGAATATTTTTTCCAATCAATTACACATTTTTAACCATGAAGTTCCATTCCTGTTGTTTCGTGTATTTTTTAAGTTATTTCGACAGGTTGTGTCATTATTTTTTAAGCATTGACATTTTCAAATTTATAATGTGTATGAATAAAGTTTTAATTTCAATAAACGAAAACATATATTACGATGAAATATATTTATAATTTGCATGTAAAATGAATGGAGTGGCTAGTTCACATTGTACAAATTTTTAAAGTATCAAAACTTATTTGTACCAAATATTATAGAGCACGGCATTTCTTACAGTTGTTTTCTACACGCAATAGTTCCATGTTCTTCCTACATCGTTATTTCTCGTTACTGACAGCAGAAATAACTAAGTGAAGATATCTCGTTACTGGGATTATTGTAAATGTACATTTTGCTCTAGTCCTTTTTTGCTAATTAAGTAGTGTATAGTTTTCAAAATATGATACTTAGTTGTCATCCATGTTGATTTAACGTAGTGATTTTTTTAACAAATGTGTTAAATCACCAATTAAGTAATTCATTTTATATTGAATATACTTATGCATTTATGTGTATGTATGTGTGTGTTATGAACACACATAATGCATAAGTCTATGTGAGAGACTACGACTATGTCCATTTTTTAATTTATTACAAAATATTGACATGGATAGTTAAGCCTTACTCGATTGGCGTTTTTTGTTTAGTATCTTATGGTATACTGAGGAGACTATCGAATAGTATAAGTAGAATCGATATACCTTTCTTTGTCTTATACAAACGAACTACTTATGAAAATAAAATTATTTAACGAATTATTTTATGTTGTATGTTGTTAATAATTTTATTATTTAAATCTATAAAATTATTTTTGAAGATTGAAAATATTTCATGTCAAATATTAAATAAGATATATCTTTGTATTTTAACTTCATTCATCAATTAAATATTTTTGTCTTATTTTATCCTGCTATGATATTACGAGAGAATGCGAGCTTATTTGTCATCTAAGTTAATTGCATGACGCTACGTTGATATTAGACGGCCTATCGACAGATAGTGTCTGTAAACACGTCGTAGTATCTCAACAATCTATTTATAATGACCAGCCGCGAAACCACTGTGTGTTAAATGTCTGATATATACGATTGCGCGCGGGACACCGGCCCTAGTGATTGGTCCCGAGTCTCGATTGCAAGGAATTTATATTATATTAATCACAACTTAATTTTACAACCGCATTAAGTCGTTTCATGATCAGATGGCGCTAAGTTATAGCCCATTTAGATACAACATCAAAAGTTGTAAATAAATGAAGTTTACGTGTTATATATCTTTATTTTAATATGACAGTGTATAATAATAACATTTAAGTTGTTTAAGTAGATTTACTTAATAGTTTAATAAGTTTTATTCGTTTATAGTTTTTTTAAGACATAATTGTATCGACTATTACGAGTCGCTACTAAAAGTCATTTAAATAATTCGTGGATATATTTTTTACAAATAAAACAAAGTTAATTAACTATATCATGGAAAGCATTTAAGAAAGCTTCATGGTCAACAAATAGAATTATTGTTATCGATATGATTAAAGGCAAGGCACTAATCTTAGAGCGATTAGCGAGCCCGTCCCTACCGGCGCGCGCGCACGTGCGCCGCCAGACGGTGAGTAAGCTCGTAGTACCGGTCCGCAGATATCTCTGTTTATCTAAACTTTACTTTACAAATATCGAAAGCTTTACTCCCCTCTTATAGAGTCCAATATGACATTCGTGAAATGTGACACATGCAGAATAACTTGCTGTTTAGCGTGTTACAGTAACTTTTGTTATATTTTTAAGCAAATAGGTAGTAACAAGGTTATATTTATATTCTAAATAATATTTTATTCTTAGGAGTAAGCCCAGTGCCCGTGCAATTTCGCCCGTGGCAAGTTAAAAAAATACAATGTTTTTCAGAGAGATTACCCATATATAATAAATACAAGTGTGAAAAGACACAAATATGTAAAATATGATCACATTAATAACCACCATATATTTGATTATATTATAGTAATCAAGGAAAAATATACATAAGAAATAGATATTTTTAAATAATATAAATGAAACTATTCATAGGTAATTTATTTTCTTTCGTCACTTATACTCTTTAAGTTTGAAAACTTAAATTTGTACTCCGGAAGACTCGAGAAAAGTTCTTGCACATTGGAAAATAAAAATGATATAATATATGTACTTTGTACATGAAATTTACTTAAATGAAATGTTTATTAACTTATTTTTATTAATTTTGTATAAATACATAATTTAAAATAACAAAGAAACTTAGATAAGCCATAATATATAAATCGAAATTATTTCAGGCAGTTGCATACTTAATTTGAAGAAGCGGCGATTACAGTGCGTGGGCGTGGAAGACGCGCGGCGATTGACTCGTCAGCGGCTATCGGACTCACTTAGCACTAACGCGAGCTTTATCGTGCAACACTGCGCTGTTCGTCTGCGACACGTAACGTGTCTTCTGTTCGAAAATATCCTTCTATTTTATATAACTTATTAACCAATTGCTTAGGAATACCTTGTCATTGTTAATTAATGAAATATAAAAACATAATCCCATTTTTATGTAAGTACATATAAAATAAAACATTTTGAACAATTTTAGAGATTTTTTTAAATAATATATATATTTGAAATCACAGAAAGTAACCCGAGATACATTAATTATGAAAATAATATTTAACGGATATAATTTCATTATACGAGTGAAATGATACCGGAGTTCGTACCCTATGTTTTAGCTTTTTGGTTTTTAATAGCCATTAAAACTAAAAGTAACTTCACATTACAAACGTGGAATTGATACGTTATTGCTTTCCTCTGTGAATTAAAATGGAACCGATTAACAATCGCCTTTAAGAGAACTGGGTTTATGGGAATTTTTATTTATTTGTTATTCAAATCGAAATTGGTACTGTAATATAGGGTTCTCACATATAATTTTAGGTTACGTTTACATTATTAAAATGCATAACAAAGAATGTTAACAATATCGAAACGATTAATGTAAGCAATGCTTTACTAGCGTAATTTTAACAAAGGGTTACATAACGGTTCCAACGATAGCGACAATAATAGCAATGATTAGAACTTTGAGCTGAATATGTATATTGCAATTACATATTTTATACATTGTAAAAAAGTAGCTAAATTACTTCACAAAAACACATACCACATCTATTAATTTAAAACTCAATTAGCCCAATAACATTGAATCATCTTAAGCTCATTAATTGAAAATGTTTTTTTTTTATTAAAATTAATAATGATCGGCTTACAAGGGTGATCACAGGGGTGGGCACAAACAGTGATGTGATGAGCGTTGCTAATCGACCACGCAGCGTGCTGATGCAATGTGCAGGTACAACATCCCTCACCGAACCTCACATTGGGGTCATGATAAAAACGTAAAATATGTATTTTTTTAGATTCTTTAATTAAACCACCACGCATAACTAAATGTATTAATAACGGAAGCCTAGTGATACCGTGCTCTTTATAATATCTGTATGAACATAAAATACAACATCCTGATTGGCTGATTATCAACTTGCAGCTTAAACGATGTGACACAGAGGCTAGAAATTCGAAGGAGACTTTCATGTCGTAATATAGAAACTAAGAAAGGATTGTTATTATTTGAAAATTTAGGTACTTGTAACGCTATCCAATCGATCCCTATCAAATGTCATAATATTAAGAATAAAACAAAACGAAACAAAAATTATACATATTTTCGTTTTAACATTATACCAGAGTAATTTAGATTCAAATGATTTAATTAATGATTATTATTTAATAAATTATGAGTAAAGTATTTCATTAATTATTTTACAAAATATAAGCATTACAATATATTTAGCAAAACATTATCAATAAATACTAAATCAATTGTAAAAAAATGTTATCAACAAATCATTTCTTCAATCTAGACTTTGCTTACGTCTTAGTGTGTAGGCGCAGTCGATGCTTTATCAAGTAACCGTGATTTACTGCTGCGGCTCTTAAAATGGTAGTTCATTATACCTGCTTAGGTATCCGTAAGGTGTTCTGAATAATGTTAAGATAACAGTGAATAAATGCCAACAGCGTTTAGGCTGAGGCTGGGTCAACCTTGGCTAGATTACATGCCGTAATACCTTAATTAGGGATGTGCTTCGTGTACACTATTAAGTTTTTATTATTAATTAATTAAAATTGTTATTGTCTTTAAGATATACATACGACATTTTGTTTCACAAATACAGTCATCTATGTGAAATATACTAAGAGACAAAAAGTACGAGATTTACAAAACATAAAACAGATAAGCATATTTAGCGTAATCTTTAAATAAAAAAGAACCGCTCTCCTGTGTCTTTTTGTGTATATAAAAGAGAAATGCAAACGTGATTACAAGTTAAATGCTTTTATGGCAAAGGCAAAGATGCCGCTCGGGCGGGCGCATGAGCCCTAATGTAGTGCCTATATACCGGATAGCTCGCGGCTATCAGCACGTCGCCGCTTGCGCTCCTGCCGCCGCTTCGCCACTTATTCTGAGGCACAACACAATCGATAGTCCTCATTAATTAGAGATACGCCTCTATTAAATTTTATTTCAAAAATAAATTAAAATGCTTCAACTTACATATATTTACAAATTTTTGTATTAGCAAAAAAGATTATGAAAACGCACAAGTAAACTTAATTATGTAATGTTTAAAATTTACTTGAAAAAAGTAGACTGTACATATATTAGATAGTCCGTATAAATCTAATACGTCGGTATGTATACAATATAAACAAGGAAAGAGTAATACAAGCTTTTAATGCAAATCGAAAGAGACAAAATAATCATTTATTGTCAGGTTTCTTTTTAATTTATCTGAAAGCACAAATCTTAAGCTTTAATAATTCCATTAAGTAGAGAATTAAAACTACATATATGCCATTTTAATTAAAGTTGTTTTTGCATCTTATGTAAAACTTTAAATAAAGTATATATGTTACAAACATTACTCATCATATAACAAATTGTACACATTAAAATTAATAGATATCACAGGGATATAATCTCGAACAAAAAACTTCTAAAAAATACTATACGATACGATTTCGGATCACGAATTTTACTGTTATCTTGTGCACAATGAAGTTGTTAGTAACTAAAAAATCCTTATATTTTACTCGTACTTACACTAAGTAAATGAAAATAAAATAAATGTAGAACTTGATGAAAAAGGCGTAACTTGACAAAATTCTTAACAATACATAATTAATTTATCAATTTGCAATTTTATCTGAGTAACTTTGAATTCACAAGTTTATCGTTTCGGTAAAAGACAATACCGGTTATTTCATTGACAACGGAACCCTAAGAATACAGTTTGTATTTATTTGCAAATTTATATCGAACTGAGTATTCAGTAATTGAAAAGTGACGTTAACATGTCATGTGGTAATCGCATCTAGCAGGGCGTAATTATCCCGTCACTATGTTGAGATCAATCAAACCATATCACGTTATGTGGGTCATTAATTATTGTAAACAGTAATTACTTTAATTATTCTCGACAGTCTTTGTGTGAAGTCGTGAAATTACCGCACGCCGTTGAAGGTCGTCATTGCAACAAAAGATGATTCGTGGAAGATCTATTTCCACATACTTCGTTGTACGGTAGATTATTTAATATTTGAAATAAGGTATTTCTAAAAATTGAGTGTATCAGGTTTTGTAGCTTCATTAATGTCAGTCTGTCTGTCTGTCTATCCCTCTATCGATTTGCATCTGTAGCAACTATTGATATCAGTTTGAAGTTATTGGAACAGTTTAAGAAGTTCTGCATTGATACATGCCGGCGTGCGGTTTCAGAAGAAAACGTTTTTTTTTTCTAAAAAGTAAGCTTTTGGTTAAGACTATATTTACAAATATGCCTAAAAACAAATGAATTAAAAACTGCGATAGTTAATTGAAAATAAAAACGTAATTAGAACCAAAAAAGTTAGATTCAGTTTAGGTGTTCTTACAAGAGGCTTCGTTTCAAAAAGACTAATTTGCGTTCACATAAAATCTTCAATTTTACGATCGTTTGACTAAGGGACAGACCGCAATAATCTTTGCGATTTTTGTTTGGTTTGTGTTTATTTGAATGTATTTAGTAAGTTGAGTGACGACTGGATGCGAGGCAAGCGAGCGCGCAGCAACTATCGGCGGCGTCTATGCGGTCTATGTAATATCGCGAGCTGTCAAAAGGCACCCCGTCAGGTGATCTTTGGGTCCGTGACTCAACAGTTACACTAACGAACCGGTGCGGCGCGTGCTTCATTGTGTCGTATTATCTATCATTATCTCGCTAGCCTACATACAGACGTATTCTATAACGCATGGAGCAATATCGTACTTAAAACAATAAGCTTTAATAAAGCGACAGCTTACTGCAACTGTGTCGAACGACTGTAATAAGTTGGGTAACTTCAGTGGCTTTCATATAAGTCGTGTAGATTCAAATCTTACTTTTTGTCAGCATTTGACCTTATACCTTATACCCTTCACCTAAGTTCAATTAAATTAAATTTTTAATTGAACACGATTATAGCCAATGCTAACATTGAGTTATCGTTAAGATAATGAAAAAACATAATTACATTAAATATCATTTCTATTATGATATATGTATTATTATTTCAATAAAGATACACTTAAATACGATACATTTTACAATAAAATTAATGTAATTCATGATAAAATCAATTACATATTTATATTTAGTTTTTTTCTTTAAGTCATTATAGGTAGTTATATAATATATTACTTTGTACTTCATGTATATTAAATGAATACGAAGTGTGAATAAATAATTTTAAGTAAAGTAAATCACTAACAAATTGACCCAAAAAGTAAACCATAATCATGAGGTCTTCGATGAATACAATTTACTTCACATCTGATGCTTATCGTTGGTTATTATGTTTCATTAGCCCTGTAAACTATTTGAACCGTCAAAACGATCTATCAAGGTGTTAAGTAGAATCATTTTTTGGCTTGCTATCTATGAGGTATTATTTATTGTTGCCGCTCACTAGCACCTGCCTACGATAAACGTTATCCAATCCTAGGATATGATGTGGTTGAAAAGCCTTTACTCGATTCATTAAATCATCACCATTGTTTAACTTTAAAATGGTTATGGTTATAGCTTTTTTCGTGATATTATTTAACCGCCAATATTGCCGACGTTGAAATAATTACCGTACCATTAAATGTAGTTTACTGATATTTAATATCAATTAAGATGATGTTACTCTACATTTGAGAGTTGAAACCTTTTAAATGAGGACCGTTAGGAATAAAAGATATTCACCACTTAAATTTATAATTATAATATTGTAAAAGGTTACGAGTTGTGTGCAGATAAGTCAGGAATGAGGTTGTCGCAGCGGCAGCGTTTCAGCAGAGGCGGATCGCGGCGTGACCGGCGTCACCGACGTACTGCCGGCATCGGTCAGTGAGCCATCAACGACTGCGACATTTGAAAGCCTTACCACGCAAATGTTGATCCAATATTAATCTGGACTTTCGACCTACTTTTGCGTAAACGATGATCCGAAATCGTTAGTCACGATCGAGAGATTAATAATTTGTTTTTATACGTTGTCTCTGTGATTATCGAGACGGGCCGAACGCCACGTTTTCACAACGATGTGTATACCGGTGCAAAGGAGGCTAAGTTCGGAATCACGACGTCGCTGCTCAACTTTCGACTGCAGCCGTCGATTAAGAATCGCTTGCGACAACATTGGATTGATCGATGTAGCCCTTGGCATTTGTGCGATATAACTGTAAACTATAGATGACACAGATAGTTAGTGACTCGTTGAACAGACACATGTTTATTTGTTGATTAAATCATATATTTTGATTAGTTGGTACAATATCAAACATAATTATACTGTGCCTGAGTAAAACTGGATACTTATCATATACCAAACATTTCAATTTAAGGCATACATTTTGATAATAATATGCTCAGTCTTAAACTCAACAAACGCTTAAGTAATTATTAGTATAAGTGGTAAGTGATAAAATCATGAGCGCGTGGATAATCGAGGAAAACAGCGTAATCGGCGGCGCGTCAAAGAAGGCTCTCGTTTAGGCCAATTGTATGTACGAGCGCGCGTTACTACAACATATAATTATACGGTTATAGGGCGCACCGGTTCAACCCCGCTCAACACTCAGCGCCTCGTCACGGCAGTGTTAAAAAATAACCATCTGTTCAACCAAAATCGGGATAACGCCCGCTGGGTCAGTAATTGACCGCTGATACACTATTTTCTAAATTAAACTTTTTTATATTTGAACTGGACAAAAGGGGCAACAGCCAATTATTTCATTACTTCGTTCCATAACTCATTCAGGTTATATTATTAGATACTAATAATATAGTGATATCCCATTTGTTAGTCAAAAAAGTCAATAAATTCTTTAATAGATATTTTATACATACTATTATTGTGACTATTTGTTGTTAATTTATTTCCAAAAAGAAAATACGAAAATGACAAAAATACGCAAATTTTGATCTCCTGCACCTTTTAACTGATTATGATTCTGTTGGTGACATCTATTTTTCTACACCGAGATGTACCTATATAAAAAGAGATTTAAATAGAATACCTATAATAAATGTTGTATTGTAGTCATTAACCGATACAAACACAATCCTATTAATTATTTATTTCAGAGACAAGTAATGGGTTAACATTCTACTCCAATCGTTAAAAGTGCCTTGCCTATAATTAATTATTATTTTTTGTATAAAATAAATCATAAATATAGACCAAACAAAACAATACGACCAAATATAAGAAACAATACTTAATTATTGAGTATTTGTTTTATAAATCAAATATCAATAACTATTATTAAATGTGTTGTTGCAGGTTTTATTTTTTGTGACCGAACTTTAGCGCTTGTATAATTTCATTATCTGGAACAGAAGTTTAAAAGGAAAAAAAATAGGGCAGTATGTTATATTAAAATTATTAATAGCGTAATTTAAATCAATTTCCGCTGCCAGGGTTAACCCTTTTAGTCAGGGCGTTACGATCGTTTATGTTTTAAAATGGTGTGTAATCGCCTTGATACATCTTTGAATATGCCGCATCAGCTGTGATTCATTGTTATTTTCTATTATATTTCTTGTCGATGATTATGAATGACTAGAAAATGGTATGTTTGTTTTTAATATTGTATAGTTGTATAGATCGAATTCGCTATTCAAGTATGAATTGACACGAAAAGATAATAAGTATGTGAACTTTGAAATTGGGACTGTTTTTAAAACGAAATTCGTAAGTTACGCTTAACAAAGCGATCTCATAAACTAATTTAAATCAGGTGCTAGCACAAGACAGTACGCGTACTTTGTTAGCTACACGTGCTCTTACAATACTGTTACTAGCCTTCACTCCATTGTTCCGGTTGGCAGTAAAGTATTGACTTCAAGCATTGCTCCGCCAGGCTGGGCGCAGGTGGCGCACAGATCGTTGTTTTTAAACGAAAGTCGATTGTTTGTGCTTTACTACTGTTATTATGCAGGTTTCAAACACTCATTTTATTGCTTTTTGTTTGTGGGAAGTATTTTTGTTTATCGCAGTCAAGTAAACTTCTGCGTAATGTACACATTGCATTTTGTAAGCGGTTTTGCTTTAATATCTCTAAACAATTTATAAATTGTTTATTATTATATATATTTAAAATATATTTTATCAATATTAAATAATTAGGATAAAGTATAGACACGTTATTAAAACGTAATAAAATAATATTGTAATAGTCTAATGGTTGGAAATATCATTATATGAATTTCATATTGATTGACTAATCATTAAGCTAACATTCGCTGTTATTAGATAAATTATAAAAAAATATCTTACAGCGCCACGTTGGTGGGCGCCGGAGTGACGTATAACAACGGATTATTCCGAGGAACTATTTATAATGTGGAGCCCGCAGACGCGGATTGCGGACGATGGAATCTGCTCCTTTGTCATTGGAGCAACCTGTTCCGTCGGGTTCGAGCTCACGGCGAGCACAATGTAAAATAACGGGCCACCTGATTAACCGCCATTCCGCCCAGCTATGCAGATATCTACCGCTGAGCAGTCGCGCCGCGCCGCGCCGATCACTGATCATATTAATTTCGAATGATAGATTGCTTTATATTGTTAATGCCTTATTATGATACAGATAACAAAATCAAGGTTAGTGAACTTTCTATCGCATTAGGTGATAAAAGTCATAATAGTGTATGGATCGTATCGGGATAGATCAGTGTGGGAACGGGCACTACTTGCTATTGTAAGAATCTTCATTTTGAAATTTAAAAATAGTGACGGATGCATTGTCAAGTTGCGTAACAGATATTACTTGCTGTATTGTTGGATTTACGTTTGTCTTGGAAAGTAATAAGTACTATGGAAAAGTGAAGGCTAAACGCAGGATGAGTTCCATATAAACATTTAATAGTGATAATTTTATCTCTAGAAAAACATTTTTAATTTAATTTGTTCATTTTTATAAAATATGTAACATCTATAATATTTAAAAAAATATGTTTATTTTGTCCAATATTTTATTTTAACGAGACATTGTTTATGTATGTAGAAAATATCTAGTTATAATTAGATACGTAACGTGTAATACGTGACTTTTAATCCCACCAACAACTATCATCTAAGCTACGGAAACAGTTAAATGAAACTAAAAAGAGTTCTTGTTTTTTAATGTCATTAAATATTTTGTACACTTTGAAACCGACGTTTTTCTGACAAGCGTTAATATTTCTACGTATGAGTACATACCTTTAGTGTGTTTTTGTACTCGCTGAGCAGGAGACGGAATCATCCCTAATTTTAACTTTCTTTCAATATAAATCTCTTCTCGTGTAAAAAACGGGACACCTTTTGCAACATCCGCTGACAATTCTCACGAGACAGGTAGCAGTTTCCGCTGTCTTGTATTAGGCAAAGAAATTGGGATAATAATTACATTACATGTAAGTGGATCGGTCAGGTAT
The DNA here is from genome assembly GCA_963151315.1 of Nymphalis c-album. NCBI lineage: Eukaryota > Metazoa > Arthropoda > Insecta > Lepidoptera > Nymphalidae > Nymphalis > Nymphalis c-album. The sequence continues at coordinate 7,844,872 of OY720590.1, read as the reverse complement.
TTTTGAATGAGGTATTACCTATTTTGAAATTGTTCTACGATTTTATAAAATATATAAAAAATGCCTATTACTTATTCAATTCATACGTTATGTAAATATTAAATGCAATATATTTTTATATATATCTTTATAATAAAAAATATCAGGTAGATTAAAATTATACGCATAATATGAATAATGTTATAACGGTATGAATAATTTTGTGCAGAACAGAGTGCAATAAATTTGAATAATTAAATGAGGAAGTAATTCAACAGGTTACATATCGTGGAACTAGTTCACAACAAGTTATATTCGACGCGGGGTGCAACCGAACCCACGGTATAGTGCCCTACAAATAAATTGGTTTCTTAATGTTCGCAAAGTTCATAAACAGCTTATATTATATAAAAATATTGTATATCGAGAATATTAGTTTAATATGTAGTAGATTAATAATAATAAAAAATATTGATTTGTTTTAAGGTCAAAATATAATTATAAGAATTTTCATGTAAGACATATAAACGAGCGTATGTATTTGAGACTGCACTCAATGCAGAGACAGTACTTAATTAAAATAATTTAAAATTATTAGTCATTACAAATCAATTTAAACGGCCAAAACTCTTGGTTCTTACTACACCAAGTCGCTTTGGCCACAATTGCACCGGGCGCGACGCACTTCCAACCCTCCATCCGTGTTCAGTGATCTATTGTTTGCGGAGAGAAATGAAATGAGAAAAAATCTCGTTCCCAAACGTATCGTGAGAAATCGTGAAATGTGCTCCGCATTCATTAAGCGACGCTCCGACAGAAATCAATAAATATCGTATTACACTCCGCTCGCCATGAACGCGTACAATACTTGTTTAATATTTAGTTTTTGTACACTAAAACTTGACCACGTCAGATACTTTTATCAGAATAATAATTATTTCATAAATTTCTTTAAAATATTTGACGATAATTGTTATAATTTAAATACGTTTCTATTATCAAGATCAAGTACTTATGACATGCACGATACAGGTACAAAAGCTCAATCTATGTATGTTTAGAGACATTTCATTTTTACTATTTAGCATTTCAAGCGTTCACAAATGTTAAATAGTAGAAGTAATAGTAATAATCGATTATTGAGAAGATTTTTGTAGCCTATTTCGCTAGTTTTAATAACGATGTTTTTCTTAGCCACCGAGCAAGATGTTTTAAAAGACGTTAAGTACAAGAACTCAGTGATGCTTTCCCAGGTTTGAACCTGCTATCTTTGGTTGTGATTTTGTCACGTGCCAGTCGTAACCTTGTGATATAAACACAAGTCTTAAATGATTCGATTTGAGTTTTGTGTCTCATAACTATAACCTACTATAGCGCAGTCATTCGTGACTATCATTTCTTACCGCCTAACTTAATGTTAGATCGCGCGTATTGTAAAAAGCTTTTCTTGGATAAATATAAATAAAATTATAAATAAATGTAAATAAATATAAATAATAATAATTGATAATAATTAACAAAGGCTAATATTTTTCGTTAAAAAATGATTAACTATAAAATATTTAAATATTTTTTATTAGTGTTTACGTTCAATATTATAATAAACATATATGTATTCAGAAGCAAAATATTTCTCAGACAAATGCATAAAAACGTATTAAATACTTTATACGAAATAACGGTTTTTATGCCATTTATAATATTTGTAAAATAAGTTCCTTGTAACAAATTGTTCAATGATATTTGTTATGCAATGCATTGGTGTTAAATTATTCACCATTCTCAATTTTGCGGCAACAATGGGCAGTCACGCAGTCACTTGAAGTGGTATGATGGATCGGGCAGCGCCGAATGGCGAGGCGAGGTTGCGAGGTGGCGACTTAAGTTGCGCCACCCGACGTCGCCGGCGCCCGCGTCACTCAACATTGACTCATGCTTGTGGATTCCTGTTTACTACCTACTACCTACCACTGTAGTAACGCCGAACATTATGCCCAAACGATCTGCCAACGCATTGTCTTTGAACTTACTGTTCGACTATAAATGTCAACGCTGATTTAGAGACGCCAATTTTCTCAGAATAAACAACGTTGCATCGACCAGCAATTATAGGGGAAGTTGTAAATTAGAATTTGTTAATTAGAATCGTAAAACTTAAGCTTTATCGAAATGAGCGGTGTTTTACAATCTTGTTAAATGTACATAATTATATGCTTATGTATAACGTTTTAGTCATCGAATATATATTTTTTTACGCTGTGACAATTCGATCGAATTATTAAAAATAAGATTTATAAAATTATTTAATATACCGGTTGATTAAGTCGTTATGTCTAATTTAATTTTTTTAATTTAATTAAATATTAATTTCGAACTCTGCTTGAGTTTTTTTAAAATAATAAAAAAGTAAAGTAAAGTAAATAATAATAATACATTAAAATACATACATTCACCACTCTATGCACTAAGTGATATTAATTAAAATGATATGATGCGATGTATACGTATAGGTATTTCATAAATAGTATTAGTAGGTACTACTTAAAGGATTGTATTTATCATTCAGTGGTCAAGTTTTCGCTTGCAGTTTCAACAAACGACAAACAATACTAATAGATAAAATTTTAGACTGTTTTAATGCTTTCTATTACGAGTAATATGAAGATTTTATTATACACGACAAATTAGGCTACCTAAGAGTAAGTGCTGACTTTCGTTAGAAACACTGGCACCTCAAAACAAAAACAAATAACTCCTCATACTGTCAACGAGCTAACCTGTGGGAAATCCAAATGATGTGCTTACTATATTGCGCCTAGTTACACTACGTTCTTTAATTAACATCTTTATTACCAAATTTTATCATAATAATATCGTTTCGTCATTTCTTTTCATAATTTGTCACGAATATAAATTATAAGTATATTTACTTTGGAATCTTTCTCGAAAGTGATACGAAAACGTAAACATGTTTACTGTTTATAATCATGACAATGAGCTCTAAGAATCTTTTTAATTTATTCATGGACGGCTACTGTGAGTGGCGAAAGCGGAGCAATTCGTGATCTTTGTTGGTAACAAAGTCAATGCTAAAACCCGGTCATTGTATATTTTCAAGTATCTAATCAAGAGAAATTACAAGTTAATAACTCGTGTTGTTGTTACTTGGTATTTATTAAACAGAGTCAGTACAAATCAGAGCAGTGAAATTTCAGCATTTAAGAACAAACTTCTAATTATAGATATATACTATAGCTATGTACCTACATAGAAAAGATAACTACTCCATCCTCAATATGTTTTGCGTCATTGACGAACACGGTAGCAATTAAAAGTATAGCTTTAGTTATTCGTATTTGAAGCGGTCTTAGCAGATTCACGGACGCGTTAGTAACTAAAAGCAAATGTTTTCGTTTCATTGTACTACATCTTTCTACTTATAAATAAAAAAGGAATATTGTAATTTCCAATTTTTCAAAAGTGCAATAATTAGGCTATAAGATCACACTTCATTGTAATGGTAGATATTTATTTGAGAAGTTCGCTCGGTGTAAGTAGGACTGTAAGTTATATTAATAGGTAAGTTATAGCGTGCAGTATGAACTATACGTAATACGATAATATGTTATTGTCAAAGTATGTCTATGCTGTGTAGACTGTAGACTACATTATTGCTGATCACGTGATATCTCGACGAGTCGTTATCTTTATTGCTTTCCAGCTTTGTTCTGTTTGCTTTCTACTTTATATCAATTGGTAATCTAATATTTATATCGTTGTTACTGTACATACCAATTCTTATATTGTTGTAAAGAAATCTCGTACCAGAGATGTGGTGGCATCGGTTAAATGGGTTTTTCTTATGGCGTGAGCTCTTCACATTCTTTTAAAACGTGCACGCATTCATGTAACCAAGAATAGCATCTCGTGCGTGGATGCTAAAAAAATTGATAGTCTCTTACTGGACTAAGGGGTTGTTCGCGCACGGTCAACGATTTACATTCCTCACGATTTCTAAGGGTCGGTGTGTCGGGTCGGGGCGACGTATTTAAAAAAATAGTTCACAAAAACACCTACTTCCAGAATTCCCGCGAATCTCGAGATATTACTTAATGTTTTTGTAGTCGATTAGGAGAAAGGTAACACGAGTTTCCGTGTCATAAAGGACCGTTCCATTGTTGTAATCAGATGAGGGCAAGAGTAAACAAATGGCTCGAGGTGGTGTAGTGCACTGTAGTGTGCAGGGAGGCGGAGTGCGATGCGCGGGCGCAGGCGGGGATCGGAGGGTCGGGCAGGTCAGGAGCATGAGGTCGCGCGCCGTGCACCGAGTAGATTAGTTACTAATGTCGTGCTCGAGCACCCTCCGACTACCGAATGAACTACATTATGCTGTAACGACAGCGGTCACGGTTATCTATAATTAAGGTAATGTATACGTTTATTATAAACTTCTATGTATCGGTGCAATGCCATTTATTATATTTATGTTATTGTTTGTTTATACCTTAAAATAGTTACAACGGATAGTGCTCAGAGAAAATACGATCGGTATTTGCTCTGAGTTGTGTGTTTAAAATGTTTAAAGAGTTTATCTTTGAACCATAATCTCGCGTCTGTCGTTATTATATTTTTAAAGAATACAAAATAAATAAAATATTTATATTTATATCCACATATTGTACCTATAGTTTAATTAGGTACTTATAATAGTTTATTTATGTGGGAGTTTATTTACTCATGACAAAAGTAGTTTAACTTATTAAGTGTTATGTGTTTATGAAAATGATGATTAATTTCTTCTGTTTATAATATTTTTGAATTCAGTCATGTAAGTATTCTATTCGGTAAAACATTGGGCTACAATTCCATTAATGTAAAACGCTTATTAACGTTCTCTAATCGATTCCGATTTAGCTTCGAGTTTTCCTCAAAAACCGAATCAGGATGATGTATGTATGATACAAAAACAAAACCATGTCTAAGTCAAACTTGATTGTTGACTTTTGATGTTTCGTCAACGACAAATTGGCCTACTGACTGAATATTCGGTATTCGGCCGAATATCGAAAAAAAACGAATTTTCCTTCCAATTATAATTATGAATTAAATACTAAAAATATTTACATTTTTGGTTTTTTTTTTTTACAAAAAATCCTTGCCTATTCATATTTTTGCACATTTTATTGTCATTTAATGTTGATTTTATAATTTAAGAGTATCTCGTAAACAAAATAATCAATATCGCAAAATAAAATCTTAGTTACACTATAAAAATCTTAGAATCATTAGCTTGTATTCAAATGAACTTCTAATCTATACTAATATATAAAGCTGAGGAGTTTGTTTGTTTGATCCGGCTAATCTCAGGAACTATTGGTTCGAATTAAAAAAAATATTTTTGTGTTGTTTAGTCCTTTTATCGAGGAAAGTTCTAGGCTGATTTTTATTAATTATACGCGAGTGAAACCGCGGGGCACAGCTAGTTATGTATACAAATAAAAAAACCAATAAAATGGTTAGAATACATTTTACACAAACTATTATAATATACATACTCTACTTTTTTCCTGTTGTTGTTATAATTATATGGATTATGTATTTAACTTTTAATTTAATAACATATAAATATACATTCTTAATTAATAGATAATTAATTTTTAACCACTTCAAAAAAGGAGGGGGTTATCAATTCGTCTGTATGTTTTTTTTTTGGTCGACTCCAAAAGTAACAATAATTGTAAATACATTATCAACCACACAACACATTCGTCCCTACATATTGATGAGTAGAAAATAGTAATATAATTATCAAATTATAGAAGAATACGCAATTATTTTTTTACTTTTTAGTGCATATTAATTTGTTTTTCCTATGAAGTCGGTTTTTGTTTTGTTAAAATTTTTATTTATGTTCTATTGCTGTGTTTCGACTCAGCTATACTGAGCTAGCTTCTTTTGTCACACAGCATTATTATATGTGAAATTTTAATTCATTCATTTCATTACGTTTGTTTTATGTGTTGCAAACAAATAAATATTAAATTAACTAATGGCATTCCATTTTATTTTATTTATCACATATCTTACTTGATTATCATACTGATCATTGATAGTGATGTAGTTCATTTACTTCGGTAGAATAATATATTGTATGTGAACCAATCGCTTTTATTTGCTGATAATAATGCTAAACTTGATTTAGTATTCATATATACTTGTGAAAATGAAAAAAACCTTTACCTTTTTTAACAAACTATGTTTTATTGAAATGCATAACTAGCCATTTTAAATAAAGATTATATCATCTCAAACATAATTATGTATGATAAACTCATGAGTTTTTAACATGTAAAAAATTATGCTCCAGGTGAGGCTCGAACTCACAACCCCGGCATTGCTCACGAACACTGTCTTATAAGTACCGTGCGCTAACCAATTGCGCCACTGGAGCGATGAACAGACGAGCGAAATTATGTAACGCGTGCCACTCGTCTCTTCCCGCCCCTCCCGCGCCTCCGTCTCTAGTGCCCTATCTATCCATCGTTATAATGAACTTGATTACGTCATGCATTGAATTTATTCTATTTTATTTAATGTTTAACTATGGGTGTTTATAGTATGATGTCAAAGTAAAACATAAATAATAAAGTTTGAACATTTAAATTTTAATTAGATTTGATTAGAGATTCGTTTGTATACTTTATCGTTTGCTGCCACAATAATAATATGATATGAAACAAAATGATCACGTAATTAAATAATGGTACGACTTACGACACGCTTACTTTTATAATCAATCTAAAAGTGTAATAAGTAATATATATTTTCGTTAATATTAATAATTTATTTCGTAATTAAAACTTAAGCTGTATCTTCAAATTGTATTTTAAAAGCAATATTATTTTACTTTAATTTTACATATCAATCAAGTTAAATATAATAGCCATCTATTAGCCTTTGCGGGGCTAGTGCTAACCTCTCTAATTTGGTAGAATTTCGACCTGTCCTGTGCCATCTAAACCTAGTCTTCTTCAGGTCGTCAGGTAGACCGGGGTCGACTTCAACTCCTTTAGCCGAGTCGCGGTTTCTATAAGAGGAATTATCATTCCCATGACTTATGAGTGCTTAAGAGGCCTGCGTATTGCCTCTGCGGCTTGCTCATTCTGCCATATTATGTCGAATAGATTATAGGACTAAGGACTAATAATAATATAACGTCATGTTAACGTTATATTATTAGTCCTTACGTCAAGTCGGTTGTAAGAAATATAATTTCATAATATTTTACAAAACAAAAAAATCTATATATAAAACTTTGTGTTTCTGTGATTATTTACTGAGAGAAAAGAAAAAGAAAGCCATAAAATTTATTATAATTAATATGAATATTTGAATTAAAAAAGCTGTTATAGATACTGTACAATTAATAAATTACCATAAATATACGCCTTTTTTATTTTGAAGCCGTAGAACTAGTAATATCTAATAAATAATTAATTATTCTTCTGTCGTGGGTGGAGGGATACCATACTCAAGAATTTAAGTTTCTGAGCCTCACGTGGCGGTACGAGCTGTCCGATACAACTCGGGCCCCGGGGCATTCGATTAGCGCGCAACAAATGATATGTTAATGACCGATCGGGGAATATACTTTATTGTTCGCTGCTCCTTACTTGTACTCTGCCACCGGCACTGCATTACGGCCAATACCACTTACTACTTATCTATATTAACTATGCAGTCAATAAAGGCATTCGATTATGTAAGGTATACTTTATATTAATATAACAATATTATTAATAAAAAGTAATTTTTTTTCGCGATTAATTTAAAAATCGCCGGGATTGCTTTTTATGGATAGTGGGACTTAAACGAAGTTCATGGGTTCAAGTGGGGCCGGATCGCCTCCACTTTCGCCAGGCCTGCTGATGGAGACCCCATGGAGTGTGTCATTCGCGTAGCATAACACCCGGGAAGGACAGGTGCTCGCAGAAGCCAGTCGAAACTGACGTTCCACAGGATTGAGCCGAGAACAGACCTGTTGTGCCCTGTGGACCGCCTCTGTCGCCGGGTTTTCAAGGCTTCCAGGGCGTCAATGTTGATCAATTTCTTGAATACTTGAGGTGATATTTTTGCTTAAAGCTACATGCATATCATCACCTACCATCCGTTCGGACACACCACCACGCGTTGCGCTCGCTACCAACAGCGCGTTTTCATTGAAAGTTTAGGTTTTCGCGGACCAAATTTTAGTTCTTGCCGCGGACTATTGGTTGGGCATCATTGGTCTAGTGGCAAGCTTGTTATTCTGGGTCGGATCAATAAAAGTTGTTAGTTTAACGTCGTTTGCTGTTTTTAACTTTGAACTGTTTGAGACTTCTACCTTCTAACTTCGCAATAAACGTTTTTGATTATGTTCGTGCCGATATTGTACTTCAGGAAGTTAGATAGAGTATTCTCATATCTTAGCATTGTTTTTGACTTCCTTTAAAGGTTGTTGTTAAATTTTAGTTTGATATGAACCCGCTTCCAAATTTGGTTGCCTTGGGATGATGATAAGATGTTGTGTCCCTTGTGCCTGTAGTTCAACTAGCTCACTGACCCTTGAATTTGGAGCACAAATATATTGAGTGTTGTTACTGGTGGTTGTAGGTAAAATATAATATTGTATCTAATGAATGTGTGGTACCTAACTACCTACCCAGACAGGCTTGCACAAATCCCTACCACTAAGTGGGTAAGACATTAACATATAATGACATTGTGGAATCATATACTTTGTTATTTTCACTTCTGCATAACAATACATATCTAATATAATATATATACCTTAAGTAGGAACTTGTAATGACTTCTGATTTAAAAAAAAAAAAACAAAATAAAAGGACATGGGAGGTTCTGTAGAGTATCAAGCAGTGAGAAGGTTGACTGGTACCTACAATACAATTGGAGAGATCATTTGTATACAAAATGACAGCCTTCATACGTTTAATACAGACCTAGTAACATATTAAAATAAGTCATAGAAGTTTTATCATACCTGTCTGCGACAATCAGGACAATCAGAGGCAATAACAATATCAAAGTTTTAGAACACATGGATTTGTTGTTCACAGCTGCAGGCTAAACTTGTGAACTTTGAATCTTGTTATATATAAGCCTAACAATTTTATTAAGGAAAAATAACAATAAATTTAACAAGCTGTCATATTTTATACACCTGTACTAGAGTATTAGTCACCGCTCACAAACTAAATCTAGGACAAATACCTTTTTCACAAAATGTATTGCAACTTACTTAGCAAACCAAATAGGTACGTACCTACATAAATAAATATTTATGCAACTATATATTTATAACTAAGTTATTCATACATAGGTAGCATAATGATAATAACTTACAAGTTACATAAGTAACAATGAAAACAAACTTTGCTTAACAAAAAATTGTACATGCACCAATTTTTTTTGTTTTCAATATAAATTCTTTCAATATGAATAATAAATTATTTCTATTTATTTAACATTATGTTATATCATCATTATATATAATTTTATTCACAAATATTAAAATAATCTCATACTAATTATGTCGATCAAAATATATATGTTGGAGTGGCGCTGAGTCAGGCGGATATATGCTTTCTGTATTGATTCTAAAATACATACAAAATCCATTGTATATAGTTTGGTAAATGTCCGATATGTTTATTGTCAAACCATCTTACATGATATAGTACGTAATATAAATTTAAAATAGTTTAACGGCACTGACTGAACAGGAAATATTGGATGGCGGCAAACTGACTGATCGCTCCGATTGAGCAGGACAATTGCCCTTAATGAAAGTAATTAACACGACGCGATCAGTCGAAGTCGATAACGGCCTGCCCGCCATCGCCAGTGCGCCCGCGCTGCGCAACCGATGCCGACACCACAATGTACGCCTAAATCAGCCTACACATTCGGTCTAATTAGAAAATCTGATACGCATTAGTTTAATCAACATATAAAGCTAAAACATAACATATACTTTTTTTAAATGTCAACAATTTAAAAATGTTAAATGTCATGTTCAAATAGTAATCATACATAAGTACGTATATTATCTAAGTAAAGCAAAAATGAAATCTTTGATATGAGTTATTATTTTGAATGTATTTACTTTATTAATATAATTCTGACAATTGATTGACGAATAAAGTGAAACGATGGTGCAGGTAAAGAAATTGTTCAATCCGTAACAAATCACGGAACATCTGGATCTTTCATGAGAAAGATATTTGTGGGAAAATATTACCTCTTTACAAGTTAAATAATAATACATCAGTAATACTTAATGTTATTCAATAGCAATGTACGTAAACGTAACACACCTTTATTTTGATATACTTTTCAACGTAGATAGATCAAGGTTATGGTAAGCGTTTATCTATATGGGTACAGTAAATCAAGAACAAATTTATCGATAAAAAGGTATAAAGCTAATAGTGAGACTTGTCGGTCTGCTTGCTTAAGATATTTCACAGATCCCTGTGTAAATGTAAATACTTGAATAAATATTACCTACTTATCTCATCCGAATTTTTTCAAGGTTGATGCTATATGTTTAATAAAAATTGTTCGCAGGTAAAGTGAATTAAGTTACGTCATGTCATTTCATAATACTTAAATATAATTTATAAAAAAAAAACTTGTCAGTCATTGAAATTATATTAATTTTTATTCGAGTGAGATTTTGTTCTCCGATACATTCAATTTTATTGTCAAATTAAATAGCTTTTGTAAGGGTTCCTAATATGAGTTATTTTAATTATTCAAGAAAATATTCAGTTTTACGTATTTTAAACGTCCGCTTAAGTTTATGTAAACAAAAATTATAAAATGTTGTTGTACACGTAACATATTCATCGTATATAATATTGTTTTACATTATTATTCTACAAATGCTTTTGTATTGCTCTGGATTCAGTTCATTACCACATAGTACGTATATATTATGTTTATTTTGCACGGTGCACGTGATCGGTGCATACTGGCGACTTTAATGCGAAAGTCACGTGTGCTGATGTGGAGAATATTTTGACTAAGCACGATATAATAATGCTGAAATAAAAAAGAACCTATGTCACAATTTTAGTCTCGAATTTCATCAAACGATAAAAATAAATTATACATTTAATTAATGTCTTAAGCATTTAAATTGATTTTTAGTAGCATTAGGTTTTATTATAATAATAATTTGTGGCGTATTAAAATTAGAAGACCTTATCTCGCTACATAAAATTAAAATTAATAAAAATTATCAGGAATTTATTCACTTACATACCACTACGGATATCGTTAATGTCATAATGAATCGTTTAAAAAAACAACACGAAGCTCGATCAATAAGCATAAAGGCATTCCTCGAGAAACGATGAATGGTCTGGACTCCGGGCATCATTCTTATGTGAGCCGAACGTTTTGTTTGATTGTGTATGTGTACTTAATGAAAAAGCGCGTTTACTCTCAGGTGCACACCTGTTGAGGCGCCGAGGCCGTGGGATTACAGCAGCAGGTAGAGATGTGCAAAACCTCCGTCTCTCGCGGTTTGACTATAAAGCATAGTCAAGCTTACTGGCGTGTATAACTATATAACGATATATTTGCTATTTCTAATTATATATTTATGGAAAGTTGGACTATTTCTATGAAATGGAAGAACATGTTTTAATCTTGAATACGCACAATTTTCCAATATCCTAGGAATGTTTTAATAATGTACTTATTTTTCTTGAATGGATTTTGTTTTTATTTTCATTTAATGGATTTTGTATTTATTTTAAGACTTAGTTCCACCAGTGAATTGTATGTTTGCTCTGTATAGTAAAAGTTTTTATTGCTTTAACGTATAAAGTATTTTAATAGTTAACAAGTAACTATTGGTAGGTAAATAAATACTTATAAACGTCATGGAGAATGTTTTCAAGTCATTAAAAATCTCATAAGTTATTTAAACAATACTTATTACTACTTTGTAATTTGAATAAAGCTATTCTAATATTTATAACTTGTCTTATACTGCGTTGAGATAACTCTGTTCTTTCGCTATGCGGTTAACATAAAGAAAGCTCCAAACGTTTTACATGTGGGCAGAGCCTACTCAGATATTTACTTTCCGTGTTTCAATTTTTGCCCATATCAGGTGATGGTGGTGTGCCGCCGCATGTGTACAGATTCAGATATGCTAAGAACGTGCAGATCGGAGCGGTGAACGTGCACGTCCCGAGTGTAGCCGCGCCGTAGGCGTGAACATCGCGCTCCGCCACCGCTCGCATTCACAGATTTACGAGTATGCGCGCATCTTGTCTCGCTACCTGCACTTTAAAAATTGTAATGCATATTGCTATCTTACCTCACAAATACATTAGTAAAGGCCTTCGTATCCACAGTGCACGGATACGTATCCACAGTCGAACGCTCCTTTTTAGAGTTCATAATTTATCTTTTGTGTACTTTTTCTTAACTCGAAGAGTAAATATTGTTTCTTAACCACTATTCAAAAATCAGGTATGTGAGATTTAGTGCGTTGTTGATTTTATCCACATTCTACACTGTTGTACAATACATCGTATGGCGCAATGCGAAATTCCATTAAGCTTTTTGAATTCGAATGAAAGAATATTTTGGAAAAAAATCGTCGCTCTTCGAACAGGTTATTGTTCAAGCCTTATGGAGGAACAATCGGGCTGTTGTGTTTCCAGTTAACCGTGACAAACTGCGCTACATATATATGCACCTACCTGTGCAAGCTACATAAATAATTAAGTTTTTAGATATACACTCTCAATTTTCCTTGTACATAACACCATAAAGCGCTTGTATTTAAATTAAAAAATACGCATGTTTGACATAAAAATAACAAAAAATTTGAAATCAAAGATGTTTATGTAAATAATCCCTTGGCGGTCAAAATGGGAGATTTTGCGGTTTATATTTTAGTTGTCATGTTTTCTTTATTTAATTACAATGTGAAAGGTCAAAGGCCTCGTGAACTATATCTATATCATATGTAGTAATATATATAGTTATATACAGCGCCTCGCACTTGCTATTCAGTAAGTCTCGTTTCGTTATATTTGTTTCAATCTGCTAATTTTATTTATTTATTTATTTGGGAAACAAACAATTATAATTACACTTAATAGTAAAAAACAAATATAAGAAAAACATAAATCAATCAAGTTTATTGGTTTATTTTACTCCAAATACAAGTTATCGTATTTTGAAACATATAAATCGATATCAATCTGAATTAGAATCACATAAGGCTTAGTTGGAATATTATTTTAAGCATTATCTTTACATAAAGCATTTTCGAGGCCGATCATGATCAGGGATGTGATATTCAAATGTATGTTAGTTTGATAGCGCACGTCCGAAGTCCGAGGCGACGCCGACGTGCGGATGTCCTCGAATCGAGATAAGCCCCAACCTGTCTTTCCTTATCTGCATAAGTTTTGTCAACAGTTCCTATGCAAATACAATGATAGTCATCGTTTTGAAATACAAGACTTCCATATGTTTTAGCTGTGTTTTTCATTAAAATGTAATAGTCTGATATAAATATGTATAATTCTATATAAATGGAATGAATTTGAGTTTATTTGTTATATGACAATAGTCATTTGAAATAAACTGTTCATTAGATGTGATCACTGAGGGATACTGGGCATATGAATAAATATTCGCGAAGGTCGCGATAAGTGTGTCGATGGCGCGGCACTTCCGGCCGCGTGGTCGGCACGTGCGGGGGCGCAGGATGCGCATGCACATGGGACTCCGCCACCCCCTTATATCACACAATTATTTTGGTAAATGGATACTACTCTATTTAAATAAAATGATTCCTGAGGGTTGCTCTGTTGAAAATAGCATGTGGGAGAGCTTAGTGTGTCATTAGACATTCACGATTTTCTTAAGTATCTAAAAATAAATATGTGAGCAACATTTTATTTGCATTTATATTACATAACAAGACTTTAAAATAGGTATTATAAACCTTTTTATTTAACGTACAATTGAATTCTTAAAGAGCAACTATTTTTGCTTGAACGGTCCTTTCTTAAAAGAAAATAAAATGAGAATTTATTTATCAATAAAGCATGTCCTAAATCGAAATCAAACTAAGAGGTAAACATGACAATTTAAAACTGAAAACAGTTAAGAAAGCGCAACTTAAGAAGGAATAATTCTTTCCTGGTGTGATAAACGACGACGTTCATAAAGGTGAAGAAAAAAATTAATTCGTGAATTCCTTAAGTTATTGGCACAAAAAGGGAAAATTTAAGACGTGCCAAGTCAGACAATGCGAAGTGGTGTTAATCTTACCGCGATCAATAAACTCTCTGATTACACATTCATGTAATACCTCGTATCTCAAAGATGTCCGCTGCTGCGTGCGTATGCTGTATGCGCTATGCACGTTTCTTTGAAAGCGAAAAAACAATTTTATAACTAATAATATTTCAAATAAAAATTTTATAATAACCTTTTGACGTGACAACGTCTTATAAATTGGTTTGCCGGGTGACACTTCAAGAAACTGCGTTACGCTCCGCTCACGTTATGCGCTCACAATGAGAGCGAGTGAGAGGCACGCGTCCCTTCCACTCGGGCATGGTTAGCCCGCCTAAGAGCGAGAGAGACAGACATAAAAAGTGAAAGGCACGCGTCCCTTCTAAGTATAAATACGTATGTATGTGTAAAGGTAAAAATAAAATTTTGTTAATATGAAATTCAGTGCGAGATTCTTTGTATAAATTAATGTTTTAAATATAATTCTTTGTATAAATAAATGTTTTAAATTGTTACTATTATTTCATCCTTCTTCCTACTATACGAATGAATATTCACATTAAAATTATTTTGCCACTCAAAGTCGTTGTCACGTAAAACTTTCGCCCGTATACCGACTTTACAGGCAACCAATTAATTTTTTTTATTTTATTTTTAGTTTTATTGATTTTTTTTAGAGTAGTGTGCTGACTTGTAAAAACCGTATTAAATTAAGTTATTAGTAGCCTATGTCTCTACTTCACTGAGGATACTCCAAGTAAATAATGACGGCGCGTGTGTGTAAGATGCCTATGTCAAAATATTACGATCGCTAGACGCTACTGTCGTTAGTGGCGATATTGATACTTTTTACTTTATTTATCGACCTATTGAGATATATTTTGACGTGACAACGTCTTATAAATTGGTTTGCCGGGTGACACTTCAAGAAACTGCGTTACGCTCCGCTCACGTTATGCGCTCACAATGAGAGCGAGTGAGAGGCACGCGTCCCTTCCACTCGGGCATGGTTAGCCCGCCTAAGAGCGAGAGAGACAGACATAAAAAGTGAAAGGCACGCGTCCCTTCTAAGTATAAATACGTATGTATGTGTAAAGGTAAAAATAAAATTTTGTTAATATGAAATTCAGTGCGAGATTCTTTGTATAAATTAATGTTTTAAATATAATTCTTTGTATAAATAAATGTTTTAAATTGTTACTATTATTTCATCCTTCTTCCTACTATACGAATGAATATTCACATTAAAATTATTTTACCACTCAAAGTCGTTGTCACGTAAAACTTTCGCCCGTATACCGACTTTACAGGCAACCAATTTTTTTTTGTAAGAATAACTTTAGTTTTAAATTAATAACTAATCTAAAGACCGCATTTTTATAACTAGTTAAACATAGTATTAAAGTAGTAAAAAAGTGAAGTAACAGCCTGTGAATGTCCCACTGCTGGCCTAAAGCCTTTTTTACTTTTTTGAGGATGAGGTTTGGAGCTTATTTCACCACGCTGCTCCAATGCGGGTTGGTGGAATACACCTGTGGCAGAATTTGAGTGAAATTTGACACATGCAGGTTTTCTCAATAGGTTTCCCTTCACCGTAAAGCACGAGATGTATTGTAAACTCAAATTAAACACTTGAAAATCTAGTGGTGCCTGCCCGGGTGTGAACCCACGATCATCGGTTAAAATTCACGCGATCTAGCCACTGGGCCATCTCGTTACTTTCATTAAACATAACTTTAATAGATAATTAATAGAAAAAGGATACTAATTACTGGTAAGTATCACAAAATATGCTTTATTTTAAGCCTTACGTTATGATAGAAGCGATAGTCTCACTAACCGATCTGGCAATTACTACATTCGGCATAAACTCATCGAGCATTCGTTACGACCGAGACATATGGGTCAGCAGACGAATAAAAGGCGGAGACTGCGATAATGTAAAAAAATGTGCCAGCTGACCGTTTCTCGTACATTGGCATTATTAATCGTTAGTGGCTCGAAGTGTGTGACATGAATTAAATTGGTGCATCTGTCAGAAATTGGCCTTTTGGCCGACGGCTAGAACGTCATCTGTGAGAGATACCTGTTTTGTTTCTAATAATGTGTTTCATTAATGATGACCGGGCTATTTAAATTAACTAGGAAGAATTGTATCGTGTTCTCTGAACAATAATAAAGTTGATCATTGTAATTAATGTCAGATTATCGTAATATTTACAATATATAATATGATTATTAAGATTATTTTTTTTATAATTAACAGTGTAGCGTTCGCGGTGACTTCTAATTATTGGATTAAAAAAACGCACAATTATTCATTCATGCAGTCAAAAATAAAAAGGATGTTCATGTTTCTATAGGAATAAAGCCTCTGCATATAAGCATGTGAATGAAGTTAATAAGCCTTTATTCGGGTGCGCGTTCACGAATGAAACGTCGCGGCGATCTCACGGTCGAGCCAAGTGTCTGCATTTGACAAACGCCTTGCTCTCTATAGTGATTTCCGATGACACATCTCGACTCTTTAACGCTTATTTGAAACGGGTGACCATATAAATGATAATCTCACTGAGAATGTTATCGTTTTATTATTCACAATAGCTTACTAACTTCCTATAACTGCAGTCTTTGAAACGCTTTCTATTCTATTGAGGTGGTAATAGAATAACCTTGATACGTAACACCACTCGGTGTTACCATGGATCTTGTTTGATTTAATATGTTTTGCGTTTATAAACATACATTATTGTAGCGATACAATACGATGTTGAAGTTGCAAAGTCAAACAAATACTTTAAAACAAGAAAAGATTGTAAAATGTAGTAAAATCAGATCGTCCACTACGTCAACTTAGAGTAAATTTTATTGAATGCCACGTCTATCTCTAGCACTGCGCACAATGTGCTGTATTGAAATGCTAAACAAAAAGTTGCTAGATAGACAACAGCACAATATTGAATTCACTCAAAACCGGAACAATGCTCACATCGATATCTCTACCCACTTTCTTTTGGAGAAAGACAACAAAGTTCCTTCTAAAGAGGATGCTGACAAGCAAGCCGCGAGACAAAGACGATCGACAGCGGTTGCCTGTAGCTCACAAAGGTCAGCGTGGTTCGAGATTACCTTACATCGCTCGCAGCCGCCCGCACACCGCAGGGCCCACTCCGCCGCCGCTCCGTGCTCGTGAGCCACCGACCCGCCGGGCCGCCGCCGCACCTCGCTGAACGCTTTTGTGACTCGGCGACGACGAGCATTATCGCGCGATCTGGGAGCGGAGATGATTCTCATAATGCGTCCAGATAAACCCGCATTGTGTCGTGTGCTCTCTATAACAAGAAGAATACGCCATGAAAGGAGCGCGCAACGCAACAGGTACATGCCCCCGCGATTATCTTCTAGTTTAGGTGTAGTGTGGTCGCTCTTTGCGTTCCTTTATGATCTACAACATGAAATTATATGATGCTCACTCGACAAGGTCACTGATTATTAATATATATAGTTTAAAATATTATGATCGCTGTTATAAAATCAAAAATCTAAAAAATATAAAAACTTATTTTTAATGAGGTTATTCTCAGAAAATAATTTTTAATTATCTAGGTAGTATGTAGGTAGTAGTAGATATACTACCTACATAATTTTATAGACATGTGCTATTATTTACGACTACAAATGATGCTTAATTTCTGAATGGCCGATTAAATCTTCGTTCATCAATCAAATTAACTCGATCAGCGATAAATTGTGTCGATTTAAAAAAATAAAATGACATTCGAAAAAAAGTTTAAGAAGTCTACCATTCGTTGTCATCCAAAGATGACATAAATGAAAAAAAAATACAATTTTGGACTACACAAACACATGTAATGGTTCAGTTTACTTTGAGAGAAAGAAAAAATGTGTCATTTCCATGAGTGGAAAATTGATGTTATGGTTGTTATTATTTGTCAGACAATATTGAACATTGCTAATGATAAATTAAGATTAATTTTATATAATATTGTCCTTTGTACGTGATTTGTTAATTATGAATTGCGCGAGACTTATTTTATTAATTTATATCATTTTAACTGAGTTAATTTATTTATATCAGCTCTTTAAATGCTGGTAAAATACATAATTAAGAGTGATTAGTTTACATTAAAACAGCTAAAACAATATTTTATTAAGATAACTGTTTTAATGAATCCAAATCGGGCGATTACAAAAACAATTAAAGTATGGCCTGTAAATAATTGCCTTATGCCTATTCTCCATTTAAGGAAAAGGGTTTCCCATTCCTAAGCTCCTTATTCCACCACACTGCTTTTATACGGATTGGCGGATACAGCAGGGTTCCCATGTTTAAGCTCATGAAAATTGGTACTTGTGTTTGAATCTGCAAACTTCGGTAAAGATTCGAAGAAGACGGCGACGGCTATCACGGCGAAATATAGGGCAACTAATTAATCTGTACGTTTTTGTTTACGCCAAATATAATTAATGAAATCAAAAGAAGGTAATTATCTATTCATTACATTATTTATATTTAGTAATCATTTAGTAAATTTCAGTAAATGAAAATTAAGTAGGTATATTTATTTTTAACATATAATTTTGTTTATAACGATTAATAACAAAATAGTTAATAGTTGTTATGTACCCATTAAATTATTACTTGAAATACAATTAGGCTGATGAAAATATGGCTTGTTGTGATTGTGCGCATGCGCCGCGACACGTTTAGTAGCTTGAATTAAACAATCACGGGTGAGTCACAAGACCGGTTGGCTATAAAGACAACTGAAATTATCTTTGTCTAGTTTATTTCACAGACAAAGCGCCATGTCGCTACGATAGAACAATTCGAAATTGTTTTACTTTATTGTTCGGATATATATTATTGTTGATTCACAGTCTTATCTCGCGCTTATCGGAAATCAACTATCATAGGTCAAACGACCGATGCCTTTGACTCTCAAGGAGTGATCGAGTGAACTTAGACATCATTATTATTTATATTTCGATGAATCATTAACCATAGATCTTCGCAGATAAGTCTTTTTTTGAAGTAAAAACTTCTTTAGCGGCGTTGTGCACTTTTTTGTGATGGATAAAAAATGTTAAACTTACGTCAGGTCACGTGACCCTGAATGAAAATTTGTAAGATGGATTCTGAAGTGTTACATTTTTAATGTAATATAAATTGCCATGTTAGTGTACGATAGCGCAATAATAATACTTTTATACTGATAATTAAAGAAGTTCGTGCAATTTTTTTCCCTAACCATTCCAAAATATCCAAAATGCACAACGTTAATATTCAAGTTTTTACTTCTGCCGGCACTCCCGGGAGTGCAAACCGTTGTTTTTTTTGAACAACAGATTAAATTTATTTTGTTGATAAGAACACTATTTATAATAATAATAATGATATAATATGGTATACCATTATTAATTTGATAAATTAATTAAAACTCAATGTAATGATAATAACATTGGAATTGGAATATTGTAGATATAAAATGACATCTTTGTCGTTTTCCTTTTATCTCTACTCTAAGATTACAATCCTGCTACGTAATACATAAACTGAGAGCATGGAATGTTCCCTATAAAATTTTACATATGTATACTTATGTATACATATGTGTTACTAAACATTCATCATGATTCATCTCATTATCAACGCATATTTTAAAAACAAGTAAAATATGTATAGTGATTTATTAAAAGGTTAAACCAATTTTACAATATATAAATTGGCACTGACAGATTATGTTAATGCTAAATTAATCCACATATTTATCCACAATATGATAGCAAAACTTTAGTAATTAATATAATCACATAAAATTGTGAGATGCTGAAATGTTTACCAGGAACTAGTACAGACTACATGCACGCAATATCTTCAACATGCAAGCAATTTATGTAATAATTATATACATGTAATAAACATTGGACTTTATTGTACATCTTCATTGCAACTTTGTGCTTTTTGTATTATCTGCGATATGTAGTAAGAATAGTAACTGTAGAGAATGTGTTTCTTAAGTAGGTACTTAATATTTAATGAATTTATCGCTTCCTTAGTTATTGATCTTATTAATCTAAATCTTATTTATCATGAACTAGGGGCCGGTGGCGCTTGGGAATGATTAAATATGACATGCAAATACTGTGTTGCATGTAGGTGTAACCAGCGGCCGGCGAGAAATTATGAGCAGGCAAGCAAGCGGTGAGGGCACGGGTGCGCGGCTGGCGCGGCGCGGGCGGTGGGCCGCGTTTCTGTTCGCTATACTATTAAATTACAAACACTGACATAATTCAAGTCAGCTTAACTTTAATTGTAGAATTAGCTAACCGATGCTATAATTTCAATGTAATGATTACAAAAGAGTAATCAATTTCAATCGTGTTACGGGGATTAATCGGTCTAAAAACTTAATCTACATAAAGTACCTACTACACATTTTTTGTTTTTGGCATTATTATAACTGTATTATTTTTCACTATATTATTAAATACATATGTATATTTGTTTTGATACCTGGATATCACAACTGGCGGTGTAGAATAATCACATAATATTAATTTTTTAATTAAATAATATTTGCGATCCTTAAGTTAGGCCAGTTTGTCAGCTTTTTATATGTTGTTCATTAATTATAACCGCAATCGTATTATTCATTAATTATGATACATTCGCTCCTTTATCTCGTAACATAATTGATGAATGGAAACTTCGAGATAAGATATACCATTAAATGTGGAACAAGTGATGCGGTGAGTTACGGCGAAACATTGATTTCACTGTTTCATCGTCAAACCAACGATGATTGTTAGTTTGCGCAATGACTTACGCTCCTACCTCGATGTCCAATACGGCCACTCTGTGCAAATCGGTCCAATTATGCAAGTGTCTCGACTAGAAAATGAGATGGCCTGTGCGATATTTGAACTCGATTGATTTAGTTACGTAATCGATGCCGCAAACAATGTTAATGGTGAGTTCGGAGAATGTTGGGATTCGACGGTGCGTTTCGATTGATCAATTGTCATCAGATTTAGTTCATACACAGATAACGATACACAAATACATATATTCCCTATTTTGTCGGAATAACGAATATCAGAACTATTGAAAAAATAAAGAGGAAGGTCAGGAACATGTGGTTTCGATAGTTTGAAATTAGTGAGGGGAGCGTCGTAGTGAGGTCAATGCCCCGCTTAAAGAAAAGGAGGGTTGTCGTCTGTGTGACGTGAAATGTCGTTGCACGTGAGATTTTAAGGGAGGGATTGTCGCCTATGTGTGATCTTACTCCGGGAAGCGCGCGCGCAGGTGATCTTTGGTGAACTTTTCAAAGTAAACTAAGTGAACTAACTATACGAACGAACGTAGGAGGTAAACAATCAAATGAAAGAGTAAAAAAAAGTAATATCATTAATAAATAAATCAAACATGACTTGTATAGGTTTTAAGCAAATGCAGCCGTTTTCCAGTATTGTAGGTACTAATACTAGACTTGGAAATTAAAAATTGTTCCCAAGTTATTAACGTATACTGTACTTCTTTAAATAATCTTAATAATAATGTTATTATGGAAATCACAAACAAATCGGCACTCTGTTGGCTTAGAGTAGCGCTTTCAAATATAACGAAAATATATAATGATTTTTTATAGTGAAATCTCAGTTTGCTGTAAGAGCGACTTTATAGTATACGTACTTATATCCATATCATATCATATAACCATATAAGTCTGTCGATGCTACATAATAACTAAAACACTGAGTAGATTTTAACTTAATTTGTAATATAGGTAGCCTGGGATTTGCGTAAGTACATACTCGTAAATAATGGGATTTATACGAAAAATTGACGCAGACGGAGTCGAGAACAGCTAGTAGTAGAGTATCTTAAATAATAATAGTAACTTTTACTTAGTTGTACGTTACAATACAGTATGAATAAGACTTACAAATAGGTTGTACAAATATCAGGTAGTACAAGTGGCTCCGTGTCATTAGGTTCTGCGCTCGGCAGCGGCCGCGCCCGCGCTTGTCTAGAGCAAGCGCCATAATCTTCGCTTCACTACTCTTTATAATCAGAGCGTATTGTTTTCAGCTCCATTATAATGCCGGTGTGTTCATCAGATAAATTTATCTTTCTTGTATAATATCCGAGTTGACTGAGCATAACAAAAACCATTGATATCAAATTTTACATATAAATTCGATTTAGAACAACTTGACTGTCGTTAGAGTTTCGTTAAGGCAAAATAAATTGGCAAAATTTCTGTAGTATTTGGACTTTTAAATAAAGTATAAGGATTTTTTATTGTAGCGCATTCAACGTCAAACCGAGTCGTTTGTAAAACATAATACTCAAATTGATGCTACGTATGGCGAATGCTTAGTTTATCAGCTCAGACGTTGTGCGCGCGGAGATAGGTGAGGGTGACAGTAATTGACAGGTCGGCGAGCACAGGACACTTGACGCACGTGCGAGAAGACTTGGGCCCCCGCACTAAGCAGGATGTCTTTAAATAGACTAAATACCTTTGTGAAGGCATGCCCTCCGAAGGGTGGCGGCATCCGGCTACGATCGCGCACACGATTTGTTTCTAAAGAGGAAACTTATAAATAACTTCTTCAATTATTCAAAACCATTCAACTATAAACACGAAATACTTATTGCGTCTGAGTCAGTGCCTACCGGGAGTCGTTTACATCGTTTTACTACCAGACCTTTATCGAGCATCTCACCGACACACTGTTTCACGGAATGCCCATTGTTTGATTAATAACCATGCACTTCTGACTTTAAAATATGTGGAACAATTCTCAGTGGTGGTGAATGTAAAAAGTCTAATCGGAAACGTAATTTTATTTTAATATATCAATTAAATATTGTGCGTAATGTATATATTACAGATGTAATATACCTTCGTATAAAATGTAAATATTTGAAAACAAATATGTTTGGTATAAATTATGTACATTTACGCAACGGTTTAATGTATATACGTAGTACCTCTAGTCGAATATAAAAATACTTACCCTAATGTAAAACCTTTCATTTTACATTTAAGTTAACAAAGATGTTTCATACTCGAGTCACAAAGAAAATCTTAGTTCATTGCGGAGCGAGTCGCCGTATTGAGGGCATAAAAGATGTACGACGCAATAAAATCCGGATCATGTGATGGAGATTATTGTGCTCATTCGTGGTCCTTGCACGTGCGTTCAGAGGGTCCCGAGGGCCTCGCGTGTAAGTATGTAGTCGTATTATCCAATGGGAACATACCTGCAGAGCGTACAAACAAGTGTTTCCGGTCATACGATAATATCCGGTGTTAAATGTCATGGAATTACTGATGGTTATTGATTTTATAATAAAATGTATTTATTTTAATCATAAATAAGAATGTAATACATACATACAAAGCAAAAAATTAACAATTTTGTACTAATTAACAGTTATAAACAATTCAATTTCCTTTTTTATTCCGAAAACCGGTATTTTTATAAATCGAACGGGTGAAATGTTGGGTGAGTTCGGTTTTCATGGATTGAATGAGTTAAGCGCTATCTACAGGCCCCGCGGCGTCATTCAGCTCCTAGCGAATGCTTACAATAATAACAAGTTCTGCAGGTGACGACTCCGACTCAATAGCGCTGATTACACCTCCATTCAACAATATTGCGCCCTACCTGGACAACCTGTTCCGTATGAATACATTAAAAAATCTCCAATGTGTTAATATCCTATTTAGACGGGGTCTATAATATGTAGAGTAATAAAAATTTCAAATATATATATTTGTGTTTGTATTACTTATGAGATCTTTGCTTGTATGTATAAGTGTCTGCTCCGTTAATCTATTCGCTAGCTTATGAAGCTGGGTTCAAACCCTGGGTGGGATTAATAAAATCATATGTAAAAGGCAGCAGTACCTGGTCTAGAAGTTGACAGTGTTAATAATTCCAAGACACGGAAACTATATAACCCCATTGATTCTGCGCCTATTTTCTTTCCTGTCGTATCGAATTTGCCATCCAATCGGATTTAGAGATTGAGCGAATAGAGAGTGCACTAGTTTGCATATTTTTGTATTTTAATTTTTACTGAAACAAAGTTTTACATTAACATACTTGTGAGAACTAACGACAATGTGTTCCCAGAAATGCCCAAGAAAACTAATCATATCATAACCAAAACAAGTTTTAATGTTTTGTTCACCAGACCGAGCTATGTCCAGTCAAGTGGCAATCCGAACGTGAGTTTTAGTCACAACGTATGCTGCGCCCAGAGGAACTCCATTGTCTTTCATATCATTAAGGCCATTATATTTGCTTATTGAAGCGTACTTTCTTATTAAACTTTGATCACTGGCTGACGTCTTCATAATGATTTTCAATAATCATTGTTTTACGACTCTCAAACAATAGCATAATCACAATACTAATAACAGCCTTCATTACAAAGCCAAACAGAATCGTAATAAAGATGTGAATGTAAGAAGGAAAGTTGCTGTATCACTTTCAAAGGCCAGGTTAGTAGATTATATTGAATTGTTAAAGCGAGATTATGTACTTTAAATATACGAAGTATATTTTAATAGAAATCGTAATATTAATAAACTTGTGATATAGGTACCTCCACTACATGTTTTTGTTATTTATAATTGAAAATTAACCGGCAATTAAATAAATTTCGCATATTCATATTATGTCAATTAAAACTGAACAGCTTCTAAATACGTTTATCGTCCTGCTAATCTTCTATCGAGGAGAATGTTTAAAGCTTAATATCCTACCACGCTACTCCAGTGTGGGTTGATGGGTACACATATGGCTTGTGGTTAATTTCAATCAACATATCTTTCAGGTAACTAGGTAAGGTGAGCTAAGTAACACGATAGCTCAGTAGCGCGTGTCCGGATTTGAACCTGTGTCCTTCGGCTAATATACACGTGCTCTATCCATTCAAACATCTCGGCTTTTTACATAAATATTTTTTAAATGAATTTATGCATACATACTTGATATATGAATGTGTATTTAGTAAACATGTGATTAGGTTACAATATTGACATTACGTTGGTGTGACGTATTTTTATGCAATATGGATAATAAGACACCTCGCTAGTGTTTGACTGCACACGTTTGACATCGATAATTGACTCCTGTTTGCTGTAAGCAAAATATATTACATAATCACGCTAAAAGTTAAAAATCTGTTATGTAACATTTGAACAAATAGAATATGAATTTCGAACAAAGTCATGAATAATATAGATTACGTTAACATATTGTGTAGTAAACACTACGCTTACAATATTTTGTAATAAAAAATATATTCATTTAAAGTTATAAGTAACATAAAATTTATACATGTTTTTTTTATTTAATTTGTAGAACACTTTAATCAAATCTGTGTTTGTTTAGTTAAATTAGAATATTTATCAGCGAATATACCTAATAGAAAAAAAATACTTGATGCTGTAATAACGATATCATAATATTCAGAAAGTCTCAATAAAATTATTTTAATTATATATAAAATCTTAAAGACAATTTTTATTTATAACCAATTTACTGACTGTTTCTGACAATATATCACAATAAGAAAACGTTCGCCTCCACATCCAATCACAAAATTAAGTTCAAGACACGTCAACATGATTTACTTTTCTTTAGCGCTAAAAATTCGACGGCCATTAAAGAGAACGAGATTTCGACGGAGACGCTGGCCCGTAAAAGTTTCGCAAGAGTTGGTCGTAACCCATTTTGATCATAACGTGCCGTGACGCGCGGAGCTTTAACACGGCGAGCGGAGAAAATAGGGAGACGGGCAACACCGAAAACAACAAAGAGGTACTGTTACCATAATGGCACTTTATGATCGCAAACATCGGGCCGCAGACGAACACGACAGGGCCGCGGTCGCAATGCACGAATGTGGTCCGCATTGTTTCCGTATAATGCCGGATCGAGAACGACGTTAAGGCTGCGGACAGAGGTACCTATGCAACGATCAACTTACTCGAGCTAACATGCACTCTCAGTTGTTTTCATTGTTTTATCAAAAATATATATATGTGCATCTAAGCTAGTTTTTAATAAATAACTAACAGATAAAGATAAAGTATGCCTATAATAAAATAATGCATTTAAGTGCTAAAGAAAACAATTAATTATTAGTAGGTACTTATGTCACTTTATTTAATTAGGATAATAATTAGTTCAATTTAGTTATCCTTGGATCACTGAAGTTTTCTTTTACCGCTTAAATGTTAGAGGTCAAGCTAACACAGGAAAGTACTGAGACAAAAGGAATTAGCAGCGTGTAGAAGGCAGCAGGTTCTTGAATTAGTGCAGACCACATAAGCGGTGCTCAGTGGGCGGTCGATAGTATGACACGTATCGACGTTACGTTACACGGGGACCACAGCGTCGCAGCCTCACTGTTCACGCACGCGATCCACTGCACAAACTGACATTGGTCGGATTTACTGCTTCCACGTCGTGCACTAGATGCTCGATCGTGTGGTCCAAGCGACGCAATACACCGCGGCTCCTTATCAGCAAACAATAAAACCTGCAAAATAGATACATATCATTCTCAGATTACTATAAGGCATACGTATAATAGTAGTCGTTTGATTTAACTTATTATCAAGTTAAAGATAATATTGAAATAAATCATCGAAAAAAGTAAGTAAAAATCATCGAAAGTAAATAACATTTTAAACTTAGTTAATAAATAGTTCGAATTCTGGGATTATATGAAATATTATTTTCTTTCATAGGTACCTAAATATTTTAAATGCCACAAAAATATTTTGTCAAAATCCGATAAAAATATGAGAAGCCACAAGAGAATATATTTATAGTTGATTTATAGAATGTGCAATTGTAGATCGTTCCATGGCGCGTGGGCCAGGTGCAGGAATCTCTGTCGCCGCCGCGCACGCGCACCCTCACTGCGCTTTTAATAAATTTCTATGCATAAAAAATGTCTATGAAAAGCTGACGACGCCAAATAAACCGGTGCCGGTGTTCGGGTGCAGCTATGCAGCGCTCCTCTGGCGCAGATAGGTCGCCCTCTGCGAACAAAACACCGTTTGCTGGGTGTGCAAACAAGTTTTGATTAAATGAAAAGGTGTCCCGGAACGGGTGTGCCGCAGTTTGCTTTAAGTAATTATGGTTTATTCGATACCTAGTTGACGCTACATATTATTTAAATAGAATAGATTCGTTAGACAATGAACGATTAGGTATTATTATTTAGATTGTTTCTGAAGGTCTGAATATAGAACTGAGAGCGAGTCCGTTTCGAACGTTAATTATTTCGTTGTATTAATTTATATAATATGTGAAACGTATATACATATATAACTGTATAGGTTTGTTTGTTAAACGATCTTAAACATTGTGTTGTGACTTCCTTATACTTAATTGACTTACAACAAATGTTTTACAAAAAAGTAAATTTAATATGTATACCTAAGCGTTTACCTAATTTGATTAAGTTAAATTAAAAGTCCAATACATTATATGTTCCCAATGCTTACGATATTTTAATTAGATTAAGGTTTTTTTTCGATTATGGTTTATACGGGTGATATATGACATGTTTTTTCGCATGTTATGCCGTTACATCTAAAAGTATCAATATTTGAAGAAGATAAGTGCATTTGTCTGTTTAGACGTGGTAAATCTAGCAGTCTGAATTGAAAAAATATTTTTGTGTAAAATAGCCTATTTTTAGTCTATATAACATCACGACCCTCGAGGCATCAGCCCTTTTTTCTAAATAACAATAATTACTGTTGAACTTTACCCAACGTACTAAGCGTAATTGCGAATTTATAAAAGTAGAGAACTGTCGACTTGAATTATAACGGTTAATCAAAAATATACCTATAATACTAACTGATACCCGCGATGTATTATAAGCCGAATGACAAAAATATATCGTATAAAGGACATGAACATTTTATTATTCATGTCATTAATTACAGATATAGATTAAGTAAAATTTGAACTTTAAAATAATTTGTCTCGTAAATGCGGAACTAAAAGATACACACAAAAAATATCAAAACCGTTACCCGTCATTTACGCTTGCTTTAATCCTATAGCAAGCCCAAGCAATCAACTTGTTCGGTCCTGCTCTGGCGCAGTGATGCAGCTGCCCTGACACCAACCCCAGATTTCTCCCTTACCTTTGCACTATACATATTTTTTTAGTTACCTTTCAACGCAAAAAATATACGAATAACGGAAAAGTTAAAAAAAATAATATTTAAATGTGGGAACGGAGATATCGGTGTTTCCCTACATTTCTTCTAGCACAATTATAATAAAAAAAATCCGTTAGTGTACATTATGATCGCAATAAAATGCAATAAAAAAAACACTGTTGTAGGTATGTAAAAGTGAATACCTAGTTACACGTTGTAGATTTATTCATTAAGTAAATAAATGAAATACGCTTAAGACTAACAAAAGCATTCTTATTACGTAATACCTAATAATAATCTTTAACATCGTATATCTTCATTTCTATACATAACATCGGGAAGTGGCAAGGGTCATATTCTAATTCTGTTTGATGCACAAAACGTGATAAACACAGCATAAGCAATGTATACCAAGTACATATTGTATGTACTTAGTTATAATGAAAATATTCTTATAGTTATATTAAAACTCATATGTCAAAAAAGGGAATTATAAACTAGGAGTCAACGTAATGGTAAGGTCTAAAATATGTGCATTTCAT
Organism: Nymphalis c-album; assembly: GCA_963151315.1. Taxonomy (NCBI): domain Eukaryota; kingdom Metazoa; phylum Arthropoda; class Insecta; order Lepidoptera; family Nymphalidae; genus Nymphalis; species Nymphalis c-album. Next base: position 7,815,768 of record OY720590.1, on the reverse strand, counting down.
TATGTTCCCCTATAAATACTAAATAGTATGTAAGTGGTGTTGAGAAGCGTATGCGCAATGAGTATATTAGTGCGTATGTAAGGAGGCCAGGGGAATGCGCGACTTGCGCGAGGGTGAAAGGTGGCCGCGGTGACGCACCGGCCGCGCTCTATAGCGTGTGCCGAAATCTCAGCTGTTACTGCCTGCCTACAGGGTGTCTTTAGTTTGCCATTTACATTTATTACAAAATACATAATTATTATGAGAAAAATAAAAATACTTTTTAAAATATAATATTAACAAATATCTTATTTTTAATACAACTAAGCTCATGTATAACTGTCAAAATAAAAATTTAAGATTTTTCAGAAATCATTATATATTTTAAAATATTGTGATATTATAACGTATTTATGAAATTTAATATAATTTGTGTAGTTTATTCATTAAATTCCTAGATTTATACTTTAATTCAACTATAATATATATCATTTAATTTCAAACCGTCCGTACTCGTCGCTAAAACCAACACCCGTATAATCTTATTCAATCCATCTGTATTAAAAGTGTTTATAAAAGCGTTGAATGGCCCTGTGTGCTTTATATAGAACTATACAGCTATGCCATTATTTAAAATTAAACTACTCACCTACCTGCAAGGTTTAGTTCGATAAATCAAAAAGATTTAAGTCAAACATTTTTCTGGTAAAAATTGAACTTAAATAACGTTGCTTGTTCTAAAACATTAAATAAATTTCAGTCATATGCTACCGAATAGTAAAGTTTAGTTTCGTATATCAATTTCAACATGGGGTAAATGCAATATCAAAGGCTCACATAATCAAACATCGTTGTCCGTTTACCCGAGTACGTCGCTTACATCATTTTACTCTGCATGCTCGTAACAATGAATGGGGGAGACCCTAATCCAGTCGCTTACTTTCAAAAGGTACTTTGTTGAATTAAATCATATGAAATGCTCGGCAGGTACGTCGTTTCGTGTCGAGAGGTTAGGTCGATGCAGATGTGCGATTCGGGTACAGACATGTGATTCTGCACGCGCAGCCAGCTGCCGGCATAGCTGTGCACTGATTCAATTCAATGCAGTGACGACGCTCGTGGGTGCCTATATTGCTTTGTGTAGCATTTTATGTGCGAAGGTAAACTTAACAAACAATGATACAGATACACATCAACAATAGGTGATAGGTAGACGCAGCTCAGGTGTGCCGTGATCTAACGATCGACACAATTTCAACTGAAATTAATATAAAACTTAAGATGATTACGAATTAACTTTTATGTATACGTGTATTCATGTAATCTAATAATTCATGATTAGCATTCATAAGATATGTTCACAGTAAAATCCCTAAGCAATTTGCCTACTTTAATAAAAATTACTACTCATCAATTTGAAATTTAACTTTTTTAGTCTATTTACGAATTGTAATTGAATAGAATATCTGGTATGGTAGACACATAGCTAAACGTTTACGTACAACACATTTAAATACATGTAGTGCGTCCCAACAGTGATTTTATTCCAATCGAGTAATGTATGCGAGGAATTAACCGCCAATTGTGTGACATTGAGAGCGGGCTGGCATATAGCGCACCACCTGCCCGCGGCGCCCCTGTCCATCGCTATTTCCGCCATAGCGCACGGCCCCTGTGCCGGCGCAGCTCGTGCCGCGACCGTTACGCACGCGCCCCGGCCCCCGCGCTCGCGCACCTGGCCGACGCAGCCGCCGCAAACACCCTCCCCGCCCTCTACACCCGTCCGGCGATGACACTCCATTTGACACCAATTGACGCCTCCTAATTATCATATTATCGATAATTTATATTCATAATAAACAATATTTCACTGACTAGATTATTTTTTTACTTACTATATAAGTAAAAAAACGCAGCCAATGAAATACTAAGTATTATTATTAACAACACGAAATACAAAATAATATATCATTTGAACCAAGTTAAGTAATAATTAGGCATTTATTGTAAACGATTAAAATGTGATTTATGTCGTTAATATCGTTTATTTATTTATGGCTATATACGCTGTAAGTACCTACCTATATAATAATTTGTAAAAAAAAATATTATGTTTATATATACTTATATACCTATATATAAGTAGTCAATACATAGGTGTTATCGTCGATGTCATTCATTTAACTACTTAAGTACCTATTTACATTTGTTTACAGTTTTGTTTGACTTCCTCAGAATTGTTTACGTTTCCCAGGCCTTAATAACGATATCAATTCATTCATAAGGGCTGTGAGATATTTAAGTAATGATGGTCGATGGCATAAGTAAATAAAACTAATTGATTTGTTTTGCTATCGTTCTGTAATTAGTTAAAAATAATCGGTCAGTTGAGACAGTTATCACTCGTAAATTATTTTATACATTTGATTATATTAATTGACCGTCGATCAAAGTGATTAGTCACAGATGTGCATAAATCGGAGAATTGATGCGCATGCGCATGTCGATCCCTTGACACAATTACAGCTTGAGTCATGGTACAATTTCACAACACAAGATCCTCGTCATCATGATGTGGATTATCAGTATTTATATGAACGTTGATCTTGCAGAATAGGCAACTAAAGGTTTGTCATGTTCTTTTGTGTAAAGCTACACGTACCTACATAGCATCCAATAACAACGAGCAACGATAACAATCAATGCGGTTAAAAACGACATATTACCTATTTCTAAAAAAGCTTAAATAATATTCAGTAGATACATTTATATTATTTAACTACGATAAACTCGTTCTGTGAGAAAACCTCATTTGCCCAGGGAACATGGTCTGTGGGAAATAACATTGGACGACAAACAACAATGGAAGACTTATGGCCGTTGTACTTCCGTGTTACGATGGGGTTAGCGACGGGCCAGTCCGATGATGATAATAACACAAGGATATTATGTATCTTTTAAAAACGTGTTTACAGTTCTTCCGGTTACCGAGAAGTGTCTCTAAATTAATTATTTGATGAATTGATGATTGCATTTCGTTTTTAACATAGTGTGAGTGTACGTTAGGATTAAGTAGTACTTAGAATTTTAAACGTACCTAATTAGTAGGTACATATTATCTAGGTATTCATGTAGTGAGGAAGTTAAGAACAACTGCAACACCGTACCGTACCAGTATTTTGACCATAATATATTTATTAGATTAATCTTGTGTGACATATTTAATAGAAATGTATTATTCGGAGAATAAAAAATGTGTTGTATAAATTTTATGCGTATTCGTGCCCGCATAACAAAATAAAAATATACCTACTTTATTTAAATAGACTTTTGAATCAATACTTTACCTAATTATTTTCAATCTGAAGCTACCAATGGTTCAGATGGTAGATTCTATCAATAAGATTCAACAACAAAATTAGTAGTTACGCTAAAATTACCTGATATTTCATAAAACCGGGCATAATGCTACTATTTTCGATAACAGTCTTTATTGATTATATCATAGATGCAAAGGTATAAGATACAGGTTGTAGTTACTTAGTTCTATAGTGTAGAACGCAAGCGGTTCCCGCTTACTTATTGTAGGTATTAGTTAGTTATCTACGTTTATATCAGTTATTTTAATACAGCTAGATAGGCAAGTATGCAAAGAAGGAATGTAGTTCACAATCATTGAGTATTCAAGTGACACGTACATGTGTTATATGAAACGTCTATTAAACTGCTGACTGAGTCCATTCGTTATGAAGCACTTGTCGATTAGTGTAAACCATTCATCAGAAGTACTAGAAATATATATATTAAATTATTTTACTAAAACGATTAATACGCACTTTCGGCTACAAAACAGTATAAATAATACTTCATATTATAGTAATACTACTTCATACGTATTTATATATTAAGTAGGTACCTATTTCGATAAATTTTAAAGCGTAGGTGTAACTTTAAATGTAAGCAAACTTATATTTACATTTCCAGTTAAATATTATTTACGAAGCAATAAAATTTAAAACTTCATACCTTTCTACCTATAGGTACCTACCTACCTACAGGTAGGATACATATTCAATATGACGTATGTTTGTAGATGGGGGGATCTAATAAATTTTTAATCAGGTAAAAATAAGGAAATGGAATTCATGACACAATTAATCTGAAAAGGGAATGATGAATCTGCTATTTATGGAGGACAAGGTCTTCACACTGCTTTATTATATTTTTATTGGTCGTTACTAAGGTGTCACCTTCTACGCGTATCTATATCAGCTTCCTTTTAGGTGAACTAGGTCGAATATGATGTTGTATCTATTCAACACATCAGGTAAAAGTGTAATAATATTCACATGTATTTATTTAATAAATAATTCATGAAACCCATTTCGTTAAAACTACATGAAATAAAGGTGGTTTGATTTACAGTACGACCAGTTTGAATTTAAATAATAATCGCGACGAGACGGTTCGGTCGCAATTATTATTAGACTGACGGGACCGTTTCACAAAGATGTATAGCTCAGTTCAAAGGTGCTTAACCCCAAGAGTTGCGCAAAAAATTAGATCGCTGGCTAAGACGACGACGGTTCCAACCGGAACGGTGCTGAAGCTGGGCATATCGCACTGAGAACGATGCGGCCGGGTGCGGAGGCGCAGGTGCCGCCGCCGCCCCGCTCCGCGCCGCGCCCCTATTGGCCGGAGCCCCGCGCCCTCCGCCGATTGGGTACGGCGCACGTGCGCGGCCTACCCGCCGCCACCTGGCCGCCGTTGACGGGGAGCGCATAAAAGCCGCGGTCTTCCCTCACCGCACCACTTCGAGTTCCGGACGTCGACGAGAGCACGTGTACGTCACTTACGTCCCGAACACAACATTACTACGACTCCGACGCAGAATAGTGATCGATGAATGGACTGTTTAAAACCTTTTAGTGAATTTGTGAAAACTTGAAACGATTTAGTTATTTAATATACTGTTAAGTGTTTGTGAAAAATAGTGCAAGATGCTCGTGGAAGATTCGCAGACTGCTAGAGCATTGTTATCGAAAAAATATGCGCACTGTCCGCTGAAGAAGCGGCCGGTGCTGGTTCGGGAGGAGCGTCCAGCGACGCCGCCCACTACACCGCCTCACCCCGCCCACTTAGCTACACGACTTTATTACGATTATCATTGTAAGTACAATTATTAGTATATCTTATATATAAAAATATTCAAGCCACCTTCTTTAATATAACAGTCACATATGGATGCAAATTATTAGAAATTTAAACATTAATAATGGCATAGATATACCGACGTAATCTTTATTTAAAATCCTAATATTCACTATCGTTTTTTTTTTGTTACCAGGTGACACAGAAAACGATGAACCGGAAAATCTCAGCACAAAGCCGGAAGACTTGTCTAGAACTGGCAACTATCCCAGCAAAGCAACTTCACCTATTGCAACAGCAATAATAAAAGCTGAACCAAAAGAATGGCCTCAACAGCAGCTAGAATACCTTGCAGCGTGTCGCGCACGTTTAGAGCCCATGCCCACCGAACTCGCACGGCCGACACCTCAATATGCATATTTACCAACACTCTACCCTGCATACCCTATGGAAGAACTTTACTCTGCTGCGCCATCTGTTTCTCCTCCGACGCACCCACAACTCTACGCTAGGTATTCGCCAGCCTCGCCACCTTCCTCTATTTCGCCACCACCTTGCCCAGAAGACCTTCGATCTCCGGGTTCAGTGTCGTCTGACTCTGGAGTTTCTGTATCTGCTCCGCGCCGTCCACGTTATCAATGCCCGGATTGTGCGAAATCTTATTCAACATACTCTGGACTCTCAAAACATCAACAGTACCACTGTGCTGCAGCAGAAGGAAGTCTTGCGAGAAAATCATTCAGCTGCAAATATTGCGCTAAAGTATACACATCGCTCGGCGCCCTGAAGATGCACATCAGAACTCATACTTTGCCGTGCAAATGTCATTTATGCGGGAAGGCATTTTCCAGACCTTGGTTGTTACAGGGACACATTCGAACCCATACTGGAGAAAAACCGTTTTCTTGCCATCATTGCCGTCGTGCATTCGCTGATAGATCAAATCTACGTGCACATTTACAAACTCATTCGGATGTTAAAAAATACTCGTGCACCGGGTGCGGTAAGACCTTTTCGCGCATGTCGTTGCTAAGTAAACATTTAGAGGGAGGATGTGGCGCGCCCGGTACGTCTCCGTACGAGTACCGCGGTGAAGCTCTCCCAACAACGCACGCGCATCAACAGCATCCGCCACCTGCGACGGTTCATGCTTACTGAAAGACTGAACACCATTTTACCCTCGATCTCGAATTACTCTAGATTAAGATCAACTACACTCTTGTATTATAACTGTTAATTTAAAATAAATTATTTTTATAAATATATAAAGAAAATGACGTTTGCATATGTTTAAGCATTACAAGCTATTTCGTGCTTCATAACGGACCAATGTATATTAAGATACCTAGTTGTAAGTTAGAGTAAGCATGTTGTAGATACGTTTAGTCGCTCTGTTTGCGGCATCGCTAGTCATGTGGCATTTGCCGAGTGTCATACACTTAGATGCATATATTCATATCCTAAGCCATGTACAAAGTGCCTTAATTATAGATGATTAATATATTCGTAAAAATTATAAGTTTGTATGTTAGGGATTTATTATTTAATAAGATTTATAAGCACAAAACTATTCATGAGGCTGTAAAATTATAAAATGTTGCCGATTTGCGTTCCTCCTCCGTTACCTCCTTAAGCAGAAAATAAAAAATATTTTAAAATTATATTCAATCTATTATTTTGTCCTACGACTTGATTTATTTTTAGTATAATAAAATGATCATAGTTTACCATTACAGAACATTTAAAGATTGCCATTTTGATTCCTACTCTATAATATAAAATATTTAAAATAAATAAAGAAACATAGAATTTTTAAAAAGATCGTTTCTTTTTTGTCTGAGTATTATAAGCAGTATATAATAGTTATTAATGAAAACATTCGTCATAGATGCAGTTATTTAAAAAATAATTAAAAACCTTGCATCTCTAAATTTTGTATCTATGTGTCATATTATTTATTCATTCTAATATTCGAAAATAACGATTTTTATCAATATATGGAGATTATTATCATAATATCATAAACTACTTAGAAAGTGGTCCAATAAGATAAAAATCTTTTCTGTATTAACCTTTAACCCTGTCAAGCAAGTGCACGTTTCTCTAAGTTAAGAGATTTTACCGTTGAATAAAGTTATAATCGAAATTCATTACACTGATTCTATCTCAAAAAACATTCAATACTATTTCACAGTAAGACAAAATCAAATAAACAATATTTACGTGACAGCGCTCTACCAAAGATTTAATAACAAATGGGCTTAATATTAACAACATTTTCGTCGTTTATCCATTAATTAGCTTTATCAAAAACGCAGTGGCTACCGCTGGTGCGTTACCGTTGCGGGAATTAGTGCTAACAGTCAGCAAATATTCACATCAGCCTACACAAGTGCCAATTAGACAGAGCCGGTTAAGTTGTTTAGAGAGCGCACGTGCGCATGCGAGCAACGCGACTCTCAGTGATTGGTCTCCGGCAACAACCGCCGGCGGTGCGGTGCGTGCGCTGCGTTCGCGCATTGCGTCCAATCCAACACATTCTAATTAATTAATTCTGTTCCTATTTGCATCGTGATTATCTAATCCAAGATTGACTACCGATATGCCGTACCAATTAGACTGCACACTTAATAGTCTAATAAAACTTTAAACTTTTCTATTACATTAATATTATCATATTATCGATCATTTCTCTGTAAGATGAGATAAGGCAAACTGGTTTCGATATTAGCATGACCTTGTTATTGATTTCTATTGTTATTAATATAAGATTTAATTAACGAGGTAAGTACATGAAGAAATCATTGCTGATTGAATGCGATTGTACTGTAGGCTTTAGAATAAATGTACTTGTAATAACAATTATTCTTATTAAAAGCTGTCTTTCAAATGACCATTACGTAAATTAAAAAAGAAAGTATCAATGGTTATGACATTATTTGTATTGATATTGTGTATAGTGGGTTTTTAGATCTGCCTACCAACTTTTATTTTTAATAGAGGTTAATCTACAATGAACCATTCAACAGAAACGGAGAGAGATCAGGTGCAAAACCAAAGTTTACGCGCTGTCCGAGTTGTTTGAGAGGGAAATTGACACCACAACTTTTAGGCTGCTACTTATACTTTATTGTAAGAAACACTCAATCGCAGATTCCCTCACGTCCCAAAGTTTTTCATTATTTTGTAAGCGACACTTAGGTACGTATTGAGACAGCAATAGAATAGCTTAAAACTTATTTTAGATGATAATTTATTATCTATAACTTATAGCTTATTATTCATTTAAAAATTGTAACTAATAAAATGCTTTCTAAATAATTTCACCGAGCATTTTATGATATGATTATCCGAACTACTATAAATTGGGCCGTAACTACAGATAAAACTGTAAACTCGTAACTTAATTTATACTTGCACGACTTACTGTTTGGAATTTGGAATTTAATTGTAAAATATAAATTAATTAAATGTTATACTTAAGCTCCTGGCGCAATATTGTTACACGGTGAGTAAAAGAAACTTAAATTACTACCTTCATTTAAGAAGGAATGCAGGTCCTTACGAGTTTGTTTAAGTTTGAAGTAAAATTTTGTTACTTTAAAAATCGGCGAATTTAAATTTAAAATTATTTTTCTTAAATAAAATACGTACATATAATACCAAATTAAACAGTTAACTCAATATGTGCCTTACCTTCGAAACAAATTTTATATTAAGACGCTACAGATAGAGAAGACCGAGGAGTAGGTGAGTATCTGATCCGTCTAGATTTAGAACTAGCAGCGGCAATGGACCAAGTCGAGCTCGGTCGATAAGCATGATTTGTAACGTGGCACGTCGGCGCGTGCGCACAAATAAACGTGATTTCAATGCGCACCTTTCAATAAATTACCTAACCCACTCTTGATATGACAATGTTACAATTTATAATCTCTTCAGATTTAGAACCTTTTTATGATAAACGATGTACGGCACGATTCAACATGGACGATGATATAGAACCAAACAAATAATTTGATGTGGACTTAAATAATGAATATGTTTTTCTTTCATAAGGTGTTGAATAAAAAAATTAATTATTGGGAAGAATAATATTTCATTTGACCCTTTTTTATAAAAAAAATAAATATCATATATAAAACAGTTCCATGTTCACGTAAGCTATGATGTGATCAACACTCACACAATATGTGACATTTTTGATTTTGTCATAGACTTGCCATTAACTTTGACTCATCTAAATACAATTTAATTTGATATTTGATAACGTAATAGAGTAGAAGTCAATACAAAAATTGGTAAGTAGTATTAATTAACTGAATTTAAATGCAAAAATATATATAACTTAGTTTATTTTATATATTTTTTAAATACTAATTAGTTATATGAAAAGTATTTCAGATGTGACTCAATTAAAATAGCATTACGGTACATAATTTGTTTTTGGCAAATAAATTATTTATAAGATTTTAGTTCAATTATTTATACATTTATCCGTGTGTGTGTGTGTGTGTGTGTTATAAGTTATAGTTGGAAGGTGTCACAGAGCTGTTAGAGAATACAATAGGAGGTGCGAAAGTCACGGCACGTGTTCGGCCAACCTCCTTCACACATTCAAGTCTTTTAGGGGGAGTAATTATTCAACGCTGCTGAAGCCAAGAACTTAACATCCACATTCGCAAACAATTTAACATTTATGTAAGGCTGGATAATTTATTCCAACGTTATGTTTTTCTTGCCCGAAAATTCAAATAAACAATTGAAATAATATAGGTGACGTCTGGCGTATTCTTAGGTACGACGACGCGAGTTGGCTCGATAAATCGCATGATCCTATGCCAATAACTACAGCCAAGACGGTAAGGTATGGTGCAGGGCATGCGTGGGCGAAGTGCGACGCGCTTCAACGCCTTTCAAAAGATTATTCACTGGTAGCGAACCTTTACAGATTCGTCTAAATGGATTCTAGTACTTTATGTCCATAAGCTCCGTACTACGTTTCAATAATAATTTTAATGCTATTATATAGTATTTACAGCTGAGAAATAGTAAAGTATAGTGAACAATTTAATAAATAAGCGCCGCTCCAAATCCGCTCCGTATAAAAGACATCAACGGCAATGTCTACAACTTCGGTCTCATTTCCATCATGTTGATACCACATTAAGCTCTTTTGTTCAATATTTATTATTGAACCCGAAACTTAAGAAAATAACTGAGTCGGGCATTTATTTTATTAACTCGTTTTTTTTGTCTTTCTTATTTCCATGTATAGACTGTTTAATTAAACAGACGGTAGGTACACAAAGTGCGGTAAGTTATGATATGGATTGTTTATGGAGGCTTTGTTACGGGTTCGTTAAAGTACAAAAGAGAACATAAACAGCCTAGCACACGCATTAAACATAAAAGACTGGAACATTGTTCGGGCATATTATGTTAAGTGCATATCTATGACCCTACAAAAATCTCAGATTGTAGAAAAAATAAAAAAGCAAGACATTTATATACTTGTATATAACTAAAACAAATATTTACTTAAATAATAAATATAAACTGAATCAATATATAATAATACATGCTCTTTTATTTCTGTTAAGAATTAAAAAAAAAAATTGACAAAACTTTTATCAAAAATCATCTTTAATCTCAAATATCATCCACTTTTTACAAAAATGCAAGTTGTATGTTTTAGGTACATGCTAACAATATTAATAGGTATAAATACTAATAATATACTATTTATAATAATCCCTTTAAAATTCAAATACGTTATAAGAATATGACTACTGTTTCAATTATAATAAGTTATATTCGACAGTGACATTTAAATGCAATTTGATAAATATAATGAGTTTCATGAAATCCAATACCGTTTTAACTTTTTAATTCATCGCAATAGTCTCATCCCGTGATAAAAAATAATCTTGCTCATTTATTTATACAAATGCTTTTATAATTTCACGAAAGTATCAGCATGGTTACCTGTCGAGCGCGATGCGCGGGCGTTAATACAATAATCCTGTCGATTTAAAAATTAACCGGTGTGTAACGGTACTGCGCGTAGGCGCCCGACCCTCACCTCCGACCGACACACAGATCGCATGCGCGAAATAATATCACATCATTTTTGCTGCACACATGCTAGTCTATGATTAATATTCATCTTATACTAAGTATTTATAGCACCGGTCATAACCGTGTACTTTATAGATGATTTATGACTTTACTAATTCAATGTAGCTAATTATGATAACATAAAGACTGTCCCAATAGTATTAAAAGAGTGAAAACATATGTATTTATTTATTTTACTGGGACAACCAACAGTAGACTGACTGTACTGGGCATAGTCGCGTTGTACTCTTACTACCACTTACCATCAGGTGAAGCAGAGACATTTGCCTTACCGGCAGTTAAAAATAAAATCTATCTAAGTAATAATCCATATAAAATATCCATAATGACATTTGGGTAAATGTATATATAGATAGGTAAATTCTTTGGTGGTATTAAAGTGCTTGTAAAGTTTTTTATTGAATACTAAATACTAAGAATGTCAGTATTCAAAATGCATCATTAATGTACAATCTGAGAAGTAACATTTATTATAAGAAAGTTAAACATTATTGCAGAATTCCGTTTTACTTTCTTTTCACATTGTGTATCTGGAAAACATAAAAACTTAATCATATCAATAAAGTCGCCGACACTAACTAAAGATGCAATCGTTACGCATGCAAGCTTTAAAGGAGAAATCAGCACAAAGTTATACTCTCATCATTAAAAGCCATTCGTTAAAATCTCCGGACGTAGAATCTGTAACAAGCGACGTAATAAACGAAATAACAATGAATAAAATGGCAATAATAACAGGTGAAATCGCAACAGGTCCGGGTATCGGAACGCCGTCATTCGTAATTATAAATAAGATATAGTAAATGTGAGCCGGCGTCGTCTCGCCGGCCACCGCCCCCGCGTGGCCTGCGCGCGTTTACCGCACCATCGCATCATACTTCTTACCCAACAGTCGAGACTTATCCAGCGGCGTGCCATCCGCACATTAAAATATTTCTAGTGATATCAACCAACCACCCAATTTATAATCATTTCAATAATAAATTTATACAGGCCATAATATATTTCATTAATTGTATATTTTCTTGTTTTTTAATTTGGCAGTGTTTGATCATTATCCGAATCGAATGGCGTAAAGATATATCGTACACAATTTTAATTACATTTGTATAGAATTACAAAATTTGCCTTATCTTCTAAGTCCAACTGGCGCACACATGGCGGTTAGAAGAATATTAGTGCGAGCATCGTAAAAAGTGGTAATGTCACGGTGATAGGGGTAGAGGGTGTAGAGCAACGGAGCGTGGCGGGCACTAGCGCTGTCGTACTCATAGCACGCGCCGATGTACACTCAACACGTGCCAAACACGAATGTCCATTTTAATGTCATTCTCGTTGGAAAAGTTATTTATGTGTGAATATATAACTATACATCCTAGACTGACTTGCGTAATCTCTCGCGGGTTCTGATAACCTTTGCCTGCACGCAGCGTAGGCGATCTAGTTGTTTGTTCACCGCGGCCACCCAGCGGGCAGATATTATCCTCGATATTTTTACATCTCCCACTGGGTTCAGACATGACTTTTTTATGATTTTAGAAAACCCATGTGGACTTTGCGTCTTTATAGAATTAAATTGCCAGTATGTGTAGTATATTCTAATATGTATTCAACATTATTATTTATAACCTGATTTAGTAAGCACCTTATAAATAAACCAAGACATGGATTTGTTGTATTGAGTAAGATTATTTCGTGTGATCGTTTCGGATACAGAAATAATAGCACCATATATAACCGAAGACAAGTGTAACTGTGAACGTACAATTTGTAAACAATATATCACTGTTTTCATTAGGCCCTGTATTGTGTCCGTGATACTAGACTGGCTATTGGCACAATGACATTTGCACACACGGAAACCAGTTGGAGACCTTTGTGAATAATGAAAGAAAAAATAATGTAATATATAACTTTCATCATAATCGAATAAAAATGTTCTCTTAGGTACGATAGTGTAAAGCTGCATGTAGTTTCGTAGGCATGTTGGCCCAATAGTCTAATAAATGTATTTTCAAGTGTTCGTAGTTTTGAGTCCGGAGTTTGATAGTGTACCTTATAAGTGACCACAATTATTCATATTAAAAAAAAAACCTAAAAAGTTGGTAAATAACTTAAAACATTATAATAAACAAAAAATATCTCAATAATAATTAGATATAAATAATTTAGTTATGTACACCTTATCTAACAACTGTTTTAAGTAAATTACATTCGATCATTTTATCATGATTAAGATACTGTTAAGTTTGCGTTAATCGTAATATCGTTGTCATAGTAACAGGACATTATGGTGTATAAGCGGCGTCAGGTGTTGGTGCGCGGTATGCTCACTGCACGGTCGGTGCGCCCGCGCTGCAAGTGCCGGCCACGGTTGAGCGTGCGGGCGGTTGGCAGTTGGAAGCACGCGCCGCGCACGCGACAGGTGGACGTCACGCGTCGTTACATCCTTCATATGTATGCTCTATAAGACATTAGATCTTTAAACTATTATAAACACACATATATCATCTACATAAAATACGAGGAAAACAAACCAACGAACTAAAACAGTGCCTCTTCGTACCTACTTTTCGAATTTCCAATTAATAACAAATTTCCAATTTGGCAGCACACTAACTTGGCAGGACATGGACACTGGTCATTAAAATTGGGACATTTACATTTTAAAAATCGATAAATATGCCTTGCCTAGTAATGATCATGTTTAATTTATCTTATTTATAAAGGCAAATTTAAAAGTGTGTTAAACTTTATTGTAGAATTAAATACTAAACACCCAGGAACTATGCATCGACTTCTCAGAGCCGGCTACTAACGACGTTAAAATATATTCATTGTTGTTATTACCTCTCATTTACAATGTTGCTCACTGTATTTAAAAAAAAACAGTATTATTAAATAATATTGATGTAAATTTGAAGTTATAATGACGAAACCAGCTTCGTTAAAAACATCCCGAACTTCAACATCACGAATCAACGACCACATGGTTTTTTTTGTAAGATGAAAACGCAATCATTAATAGTAATCCGTATTTACCCAAATTAATTGCATATTTATATGCATAATTAATGTCATTATGACTGTTACTATATTATAAATCTAACCAAAGTATGTAATATAGTGTAACAAAGAAATATGTAAATTTTCCTGAAAACCATATTAATGAAAATGATGTGGTTGGTTTCGGGATTTGATGGTAGACATTATCAATCAATTGACGCTGAGCATGCGGCTCCCGGCAACCGCGCTGCGCGGCGCCCGCGCCGTCTCGCGCCTGCCTGAGTGCTTCGACCTCACGCACTCGCAATTTACAGCTTTATCACCCGTTATTATTCTTAATAATATACTACACCGCGACAACACATTAACCTCATCAAAATTCGCAACCTTTTTATTGTAATTATGATGGCATTTTACAAGGGAAAATCGAACATTCGATAAATTATTTTAAAGCGTTTCTTTGCCAAAAATTTCCTGATATTTTTATCGTGATGCTTACCAGAACATGAATATAAATCATTTTGCGCAGAAAAATCTTTAGTACATCTTCAATCTTTAGATTACGATCTCGCCCGAATGTGAAGATTTTGAGTTCCTCGCAATTCAAAAAGCTGTTTAAAACTCATTACATCACCGTTATGGGTCGATAAGAGCGTGAAATTTCGGTAATTGGTAATATTGTGGTAGGTACCTACCTAAAATATTCGGCAGTAATTTATATTTCTATACAGACGGCGACTTATAGCAATTAAATGCATTCTATACGCAATATTAATTTAAAAAAAAAAACCTTTTATGTACACTATTTTAAATGTGTGCTGTGGAATATTTCAATATAATAATGTTTACGTATTATATATACGATGAAGCAAATAAGAAAAAGTCCTTAATGGATATCACGTAAGATACATCACGCCGTGATTGATAAACGGGTATCATAAATACCACAACATTGTCACATTGGTATTTTGAGTGAATCGCATCCGTGTGTCAGTGTACATTACATTGTAATCAATCATCGCATACGTTCAAGTTTCAATCTCCGTTTGTGTCTTTTTTGACCGGGCGAGGCTTTCGACACGGGCGCAATCAATATAGCAGATAAAACGATAAGATCCGATGGAGCCGTGCCGCCCGCCATCTCCCCATCGCAGCGATCCGCGCCGGGCTTCGAATCGCTCCCGGCTATCTTCGTAACCTACATGAACATCTTAATAGCTGGCACTGCTTCTACAGCATTATTAAATATAACACACTCAAGCTACCTGCTCTGTGAATAAATCAAATATATATGATTCAGTTTAACACTCAAACTACCAATCACGATAAATGAACATTCGCAAGAAAAATATTCCAGCTACACTGTAGACGTAAGTGCATGTCAATAGCGCGTGCGCAGTATTATGTGGAGTGCTCTTAACGATTTAAGTGTTGATGTGTCAGAGTGGGATCATTTATTATTTTATCGAATGATTGAATCTTACTTTTGATTTATTTCGAGTAATTTTGGTGTTACAAAAGGACCGTTATTATTACAAAAGTTCATATTGGAGACATACGCTTGCAAATAAATGTTTTTTACAATATTGATTAAAATTATCTCTAACATAGTTAGGCATATCAAAGTAGTTGAATAATTAAAGAATCACAAGAAACATCCTCATTATATCTTAGTAAGGCATGTAAAGCTGAGCTTATATGGTACTGAATAGGTTCATTACGCGTAAAGTATGTCTGTTGTTAAATTCAATCAATATTATAAAGGATTGTTGATGCGACGCATGCTTTAAAAGCTAGTTGGATATCTCGCAACGTGTCACCATTTATGTAGAGGTGGGCATGAACCATGCGGGTACAGGTGCGTGCACAACACTAATGCAGGTAAACTCTTTACCTCCTGAGACCTCCTGTCCACCTGTTAATTAATACTGATCAACAATTAAAAAAAGTTGGTTAACTTTACAGATGTGATTTTTTATTTCTTTTCCCTGAACTCTCAGCTAAAATATCGCAAAAATAAAAAAACATTAAGATATTATCAAGATGCGTAAAAATATTTATAAACCAATATTAATAAAAGTTTAGTATTTTGTTTGTTACTTAAATAAAATTTTAAGTATAATTTAGTCTAGACAATTAAACTAGTTGTGAACACGTAAAATTTAAATTGGCCTTGCATTGTAAATACACAACGGCTAATCTTTGCCAAATGCGATAATTACGCTTTAAATTACAAAGTGAAATGCTGTTTGAAGTCGATTAGTAATGGAAACTATCCATTAATGAGCGACATAAGACGGCTGCTATCGTCGGCCATAAGTTACACGAGCATTAGTGAGCTGGGAACTAATTGCGGAGGCGGACCAATTTCCCACCTAGTGCTAAAGCAATTAATTGTACTAACGTCATTTAATATCTGACATTTAGGTATTTTTTTCTCCTAATTAACACTTGCTTATTTTGTAAATTACCGTCTCATTCATGATACAAAGAATTTATCAAATATATTTTCTTTCAATTAAATTAATAACTGTACTGAATTATTTGAAACATCATCATTTTGATCAAGTAGTATTTAGTTGCGTATCAAATAAAATCCTTTAAACTTTTAAGATATTGATTTGATTTTATATTAAGAGAAGAAATTTAATTAAAAAAACATTAAATAATAATCCTAAATGGAATTTTATATATATAGGTACAAAAACGTTCAGTATAGAACGTAAACGTATGTCTTAAAGTAAATTATACTCTCGTGGCAAATATAAATTGCTATTCGATCATTTAATTTTATTGAATGAAAAATGCGCCAACATTCTACAAATATAAATTAAAAACATATAAGAACGAACAGGAACTAAGGTGATGAGATGACTTGACACATTATTTAAATTTAAAACAGGTTGGAACGTCGGTTTTTTCATATTTGTTGTTTGATTGTTTTGTCGGTTTAATAATTCCAACATCTTTTTGCAAAACAAAAACTGTTGCACCATATGGGGGCATATCTTTTAAAAGGCTAATTTAATGACAATGTAAAGAAAACATATGGCCAATTAATTTCTGCTAACTCTCCTAAACGAGCGCAGTTGAATCGATTTCGAAAGGTGTAATAAAAAAAGTTCGTCAAAAATTCTCTTTTGTTTTTTTCATGCAGTTTATAATAAAACTTGTTTCATGTGAAATATAAATAATAATTTATGTAACTAAATCGATAAAAAAGTCAGGAAATATTTTTAAGACATTTTAATGTATTAAATATTAGCTATATCAAAATGCCATAGAAATTAATTGGGAGTATGTTTCTTCTTAGTTTTTTACGTTTTAAGCACAAGAAATGGATTATAATGGATTGCAATGGATTCATAATAACTTTAGAGGTTAACTTAAAGTCAAACTATCGAACTCATTTCAACAATACGATTTTTACTGGTAGTTGATATTACATAGTATTTTTATTATATTTAATCGAAAAAAGACACATTACACAAGTAATTAGTTTTGGTTTAGCATATTTCAAGGTTGCTATTTTTGCGAAACCCCAAACTGAAAGTATTATACATTAAAAATACATAATTAAATAAAAAATGTTAACTGATAATAATTGATATTATTAATATTTGAAATGTGTATTTGTTAAATAAAAAGTTATTATCAATGAATTTGATTGTAATTTGAATGTTTAAATTATTATTTAATTTTTTTCCCCATATTCATAAGTGCAAATGAGAATGCGTGGTAAGTCACAACCTGCTCGAAGCGAGTTTCTCGGCGCGTCGAGGCAACCATCTGGTGGGCGAACGCTTTTTTTTATTTTCCAAACGTGTCGTCTTGGATTCTTGTTTTTTGCATTGGCTGGCGCTCGCTCCTTTGCTTTTTTTATATAGTCAAGTTGCAGTTAACAGGTGGCTGGTTGAATGCAGGTGAGACCTGAGATTTTAACTCAAATCGCGTTAACCTCAGTGTGAAAAATCACGCGTGCTGCCATCAAGATAAAAAATATTATGTAAATTTAATAAAAATGTGTTCCGGCAACGTTTTGTTTACTTAAAAAACGCTTTTTTGCTCTATTTCCCACAGTGACACACATACAGATAGAACCAATATTTTAACATATAAAAAATGAGAATGCGATATACAATGCCACATCATTGTGCATCGCATTATACGGTTTTTTTTTAAATCAATAATACATATCATAACTAATTATAATTAAAGTACATTATAAATTGATGTCATATGAGTATTGACTCAGTTCACAGACCATAAATCATTATTTGGATTTTGGCTTAACAAGTATTAGTGATGTTATGTGAAAGCTTGAAAAATTGTGCCTATTACCGAGAGCGTACTCAATAGGCTGGCAGACCTACACCGTTAGACTCTAGATCACGACTCAGTGGATTATTCAAGCACAAAGAGAACCAGTGTACGACGGACGGACACAATCACTCATAGCGTGCGTTTGTCATAGAGCCGCGACGACAACGCGTCGATCACCGCGCGACACGCTTTGTTACAGCCTGCTCCGATTTGTACACTGATACCTCCATTTCAATTGACCTACAATATATGTTAATGCCCCCGAATAACTAGGCATTTATCTTCGTCAACTAATTGTATCATTCTTATTAAAAATATTTAGATCGTTGCAGGTATGTGTACTCTTTCGAAATGGATACCAATTAAAGAATTTTATTGATTACTCATAATCCAAAATGCATATAACTATAAACAGTAAGTTAAAAGAACTGAGTGATCACTGCTAAATTATATCTGAAACTTTCTACAAGCTGGCGTAGTCATTTGGATTGTCTGCGAGGCGACTGGCTGTAAAATCGTTCACCCATAAAATGAAATATAGGTTAAGACGGACTCTCTCAAAAAATCATTCAAAGTACCGTAATCTCATCCTTTTATTTTGTAATTTCTTCTTACCACCAATTTTGAGCAGTCGTTTAACATTTTAGGGCTCGTTTTATAGCCTCGTGTCTGATGAACATCCACAGTTTTTATTTTGTGTTACGACTCTTTCATTTCGATACGATACGAGTGTATCATCGCGATTGTTTATACTTCTGAGTATTCATACGAGTAAATAATCTTGTATATTAACTTTGCTTATATTTATGCATTCTTATTTCTATTCTAATATATTTGCGATGAGCAGATAAATGAAATTAGTTTAATTCAATATATTTTTACTATGCGTCGCTATTACAATTGAAGTCGCAGTTGTACTTATAATCTTTTGTAAATAGCACATTATCTAAAATTACTTTAATATATATATATATGTATATTTGTTTCAAAATGGATTAAAGATTTAAGAAATATAGACTATTTCGAAATGTACTATTAGAGTAGATAGTTGGTTTTAAAGGGCCGGGTCTGGCGGCACAACACGTATCGCCGGGGCGGCGTTCGGGAGCTGCGCGCCCACGCTGCGCCTGTCCGTGTCAGCGGCACCACGCTCAACTGCTTAAATATCTTACTTTCACAATTGTAATAAGCAAACGTCAAGCACTCATCATGTTCAACAACAATAATGTACGCCTCGTCTTTTTTTATACCTCGCGCATAAAACTTGTAGGTACAATATACTAGTAGCTAATAGAAATAAAGCAACATTTTATGTACTTATGCGTCATTTCGGAGAATATCATGAAAAGTAACTAGTACAAAAGTGTTACATATACTAATTATAAAAATATTACCCAATCAGATATACCTACATAATTATATTGTCTTATAAACGACAAAAGTTTCTGTTTCGTATTTAAATACTCAGTGTAAATAAATGTTATGAATACAACAATATAAAAATACTGAGATATAAATAATAATGTATGCTGCTTAAAATGTTATTGAAATTTCTTATAGGCGATAATAATCTAGTTGTGATGTGACATACAATATGTATCTAGATAATAACGCCGAATACCAAATATGCAAATAAAGAACTTTCATTTTGTTGACGGAACAATGGCGCTGATTTCGCGAGGGTTTGACTATTAACAGCAGATGAATGAATTTTAATAGTGTGAAAGTTCACGCGAGCAATCATTTAACATTAAGTGGAGTGTTATACGCTTATCTTTTAAATAATAATTTCTCCACGCTATTATTACATTTAATATCTATTGCGCAAGGACAACTATTATGTTGTTTAATATTTTTCTAACATAGACGTTTTAATAATATGTATTCGGTACAAAGGTAACTTGTATTTGTTGATTTAAAAAAATGTTGTGTCAATTCTGTAATCGGAATAACGCAAGGGTGAATAAACCCCGGGAACACATTATATTGACACGCCCGTTTCCTACGACGAACAAGTGACTAATGAAGCTTCGCCTTCGCCCATCTAAATATTCATGAAGGCAGTTAGCGTGCGTGCTTGCTCCCAAAACTGGAAGCTCTAGCATCAACTCTCGTAACCTTCTCTACAAAAGGATTACGAGGAAATGTATTTAATCCAAACAAAGCCCTCTCCGTAGAAGAAAACAACTCCTTTTAATTGCGTTCAACGTGAAACAGAGTATGATATGATAAAATGAGTAAGATATGCTTCAAGTATATTTATCGATTGGATATTGATTTAGATTTATGAAGATAAATTAGGGCCAGGAGATTTAAAAATAATACGTACCGTACGTAATTATATGTGACATGTTATATGTGCAATTACGACTTAAGACCAATCATTATCATATAAATCCTCAAAACAGTCAATCCATTTCATAATGTACATTGTATATTCTCTTCGCTTTCAAATATACCGCAGAACGGTACCACAAGTATATAAATTACTCGAAATAATATTTAAGTATGTATCATAGATCACTGGATAACATATAAATACGAAAACGTAGATCATTTATATCGTAATGTAAAGGGCTCAAGAATGAGAAGTTGAGATTGCAAATTAACGCAGAGGTCTCGCGGTTCTGAACAGCGTTGACTTGAATGACTCATAAACGCCGTGATTTACTGAACAACGGGAGATATGTAGTGTATTAATTTAAGTTTCTGGTCACAATAATTTTAAGTGCTCACAATATTGTAATCATATGCCGTCCTATGAAACAGGAAAAACACCGAAGGCGATTATTTAAGTACAGCTGATTAGGGAAAGGATCGTATCACGATTTTCATAATCCTTTATATAAAATAACTAAATTGGTACGAAAAATCTTAGTCGATGGTGAAGGATAATAATGTATACCGATTGAAATAATGCTCATAAAAACATTTGTTCTGGTACGGTACAAATTTCCATGTATATTATGTGTATATAATAGTAATAATAATAATAATATCAATTTATTTGAATTTTTAAATATATTTATAAAATAAAATGTTATATACTTTGTAGGTAGGTACTTCCATTTAGGGTATAAAATTTTAAAAGAGCTTTGCTGTATATAAGATAGATGAAATAAGGAGAAGAACTTAATAACAGTCAAATACATGGATAAAGTCGCCATGAAAAATAGAATACTAAACAAGAAGCAAAATAAAAAAAAATCTTTGAGCTTACTAAATAATTA
Source organism: Nymphalis c-album (assembly GCA_963151315.1). Lineage (NCBI taxonomy): Eukaryota > Metazoa > Arthropoda > Insecta > Lepidoptera > Nymphalidae > Nymphalis > Nymphalis c-album. The sequence goes on along the minus strand of OY720590.1, from coordinate 7,793,938 downwards.
TAAAGCTTGATTGTATTCAATAGATATTTTAAAGAGGTTATAAAATAATAAATAATTACATTATAAAGATTCCTTATAACGTCGCAACACAATACACTTGACGGACGCCTGTTATCGATGTATATTAAACGAATCTTTATTGTATATCGTAATCGATCGTCTTTCCTATAAGTTTTTTAAGGGTGCATCAAAGACAATTTTATCATCCAGTTAGCAAAACGAATCCAAAGATAATCGTAAGTCTCAAGTGGGATACTAATAATTTTAAAATGCGTATAGATATGCGTATAAGTTATATATATATATATATATATATATATATATATATATATATATCAGTTATAACCTCTACCACACAACTTCAATAAAAATAATTTATAATCTTATATTGAAAAATTTAAACATACTAACTACATAACAAACTTTGCGTAGGTACTCGCTAACACAACTATAAAATAAGACATTATTTATTACAAAAAAGTTTTTGATATCGTATTTTTTATGTACTACCTACACTGTAGTAACCTTTCTTTTCTGATTGGTATCACAAATACCGCAGCAAAACCAAATCGTACACATATAGAAAAAATTAACCGCTTAGTAACAAAAAGATCCGGTTCAATATATACTATACCGCTACTCGCTAGTATATGCGATTTTTTTTTTAAACATTAATGATTGATAAAAATGTTTTTAGCTTTGGTGTGAAAGTAACCTATTCCGATAGGTAATTAGCAGCTTCGTAGTTCATAAATCTAGCTTTTCTATATTTTACAACGTCATATAGCGTCTAGTAGTTTTTGTAACACTCTTATATGACATCATTAAACTCTATTTTAATTATATCATTTAGCTACAAACTTGCCAACGCCGGTTTGCCTGTATATTAATAGACTCGTAAATATCGTTACACTAAATGACTCTGTAGTAAATATTAGCAATAAATAACGGGTTTTTGATCGCTATCAAATTCATATATTTGCTAAACATTTAAAACAACGAAACTGAAAGTTAATAAAAATGTATCAAAACTTATATATACATACATAATATACGTACATGTACATAATGTAAGTACAAGAGGTCATTTTTATCGAAAGTTAATAAATTAAAAAATATTTTTATTACTCGTTGATTTATTTGGTGGTAGAGCTTTGTGCAAGCTCATCTGGGTAGGTACCACCCACTCATTAGATATTCTACCGCAAAACAGCATTACTTGGTATCGTTGGGCTCCGGTTTGAAAAGTGAGTAAGCCAGTGTAATTACAAGCTTTACAAGGGACATAACATAGTAGTTCCCAAGGCTGGTGGCGTATTGGCGATGTAAGTGATGGTAAACATTTCTTACACTGCCACTGTCTATGGGCGTTAGCGACCACTTACCATCAGATGGCCCATACGCTCGTCCGCCTAGCTATCCTATAAAAAAAAAACATAAAATATATGTCATAAATGAATGAGTAATTACTGCTAGTAATATTATCACTCTCCTCTCCATTTGGAGTTATTTTTACAGTAGGTCATTAAAAAATCATACCATTATTATATTTGAAACATGTACACATGTACACAGAACAAATAATTAACAATAACAAATAAATAAAATAAAAGAGACATTTAAATAAATAATAGTGAAAAACATTAATAAAGACGACGAAAATACTGATCAGCGTTAAAACTATAAATAGTTAAACAAGCTTAAAACCAGTGTACGGGACAATGTTTTTCCTCGACAGTAGTTATTACAACAAAAGTATGGCGCAATGATCTTACGTTAAATATCAATTGATGCGTAGTTTTATCTTTTCCGAGAAGGTTTTTACGCTCATAAGTTAATATACATATTTTCTCTTTAATAATGACATGTAAGCATGTCTGTAGTCTGTGATATATTGATGCATAATATGATACCAAGAACATGACAAACAAGATAAATTAAATTTTTAAAGGGCTCCGATATAAAACTGCTTTAGTATGAAGCAATTTTATTCCTTAAATATGTATGAAATTATTCAAAATGGATGGTACAACAGACACATTAATCTTGATTTCAAACGAAATTTAAGTCATCAAAGTCAAGTAACTTTTTGAGAGAAAATATTTGATAAAATCTTTGTTATTTAAACATTTAGTTAGTTACATATAACCTCGTACATCATACATATATATATACACCATATACATATATATACCTACTTAGCCAAAAATATATAAACACAAATATTCTGTACAAAATGTAAAATAAAATAGATAGATAATAATCTTATGTATGTACGTACTTAATCCAAAACAAATCAACTATGTAATCAAACGCAGGGATACAAATTCCTGTGTTGCCTGTTACGTGTGTTCAAAATACCAACATCAAGGTATTCGTTAGTTTCAGATGGTTTCAATCGATATTGGAATATTTGTTAGTTATTCAAAAATATTCGCCCTCGTTATTGGCGGCGGCGGCGTGAGCTATTATTGTTGCCTAAGGAATTCAGACACAGGCTATGATCGACATCTATTTACTTTTGAACTTAAGAACAGAGTAAGCACCCATTATTAAGCGAACGTGTTCCAAAAACTACAACGTGAACTGAGTCTATTGTAGCTTAGCGGAACCGTTATGAAGATCACGGTCAATTATCTCGTTAAAATATCGCAGCTCGTATTTGAATATATTTTAAGTTAATTATTACTTTTAATAAAAAGTTTAATGCCTTTGTGATAAATCATGACGTTTAAAAGGCTTACGTTAAGTATATATATTTGTAATTAATTTAGTTTTATTGTTGTTAAAAATTAACTTTAACAAAGTTAATGTTATAATAATGTTCGGTTAAGCTCAAGTTATATAATACTATATATTGACAATATAAAACTATATAATTATTGAATATTTTAGTAAAATTTGTTCTCTTAGTCATAACCTAACCTACATCCGATTGACATAATTGCACCAAGAACCAGTCAAGTCAATTATATAAGTCTTTCAAATCTTTAATCAATAATATTGTCACGCTCAATATATGTAGTGCAAGAGTATTTTTAAGGCAGTCAGTATTGATATACAAGAGTCATGTTTATCGAGTCGTAGATTCAGATCAAGCGCTATTAGTACGCCTGTATTGCCCGTGAGAAATCGTGGATCGAACGCGTCATTACTGTCTTTAAGGCAATGACAATTTATTATATCAATTTACAATCATTTTAGTATGTCTTACTAAAATTTAAATAACATTTAATTTCTTGTCAACTGTCTAATAATGATAGAATGAGAGATACGAAGAAATTATGTCATAGTTAGTACAAATTATAATTAATGATAATTTTAAGCGAGTTCAATGCAATTTAATATGTTACAACGAATTTAACAGCGTATAAAATGACACCAAAAATAATTAACCAAAAATTTAAAGTCATTATTTTCTAACAGTAATAATATAATTTTAAAAGATTTTTTTTAATATTTCCTTTTTTGTTCGCCAGTAAAATAGCTATTTACATCATTTATATTGGCGACAGTAACCGCAATTATATTTTCTCTTTACAGTAAGGGCCTTCTCGTGTGTCACTGGGAGAAAGCAGTGCAATACAGTCGCCGCGAATTCGACACGTGTCGCTAGTTATTTAATTAGTGTAGGGTGTCCGTGCTAGCGGGCGGTGGTGACCACATGCAACGGTTACCTGCGGCCGCGCAGCCGACATAGCCGGAACGAAATGCGATAACTACCCGCTACTAGGATTGCTTACACGCTTCACAAAATACCATCAGTCGTGGATTAATGTTTAATTGGATTTTTGTATACATTGTATGAAGGTTTATTTGTGAGTATACAATCGAAAATACCACTACTACTAAATAATAATAATATGTATATTCCGCAGGATTGTATCGCAAGCCGGAATATGTAGTATAATATCATGTTAATGTGCGACACTCTGTAGGTACCTAGCTATTTTGTAATAATAATTAGTTTTTTTAGTTAACATATTCATTTGTAAGCCATATTCCTTTTCCAAAATTACAAACAATACAAATAAGTATTATGTGTTTAAAATGTTATCAAAAGTTATAACTTTAGATAAATTTTCGTTTTGAGTCAATACAATTTATACGACGTTGATAGTAAACGTCATGTAGAACATTGTTTTATTTATTGTAAGAATATGAATATGATTGAGCAAGATCGTACAAAGGCAATTCATTATATGTTAATTTTCACTGATGCATAATTTAAAATTAATGTTACCTCTAAATGACTTTAACATTAGTTACAAACATCTTTTGTATTAAAAACGCAACGGTTACCGCGCACATCGTGTTAAGTAAGAGGTTAGTTCAGTCACGTTTAGTTTTATCGGTAAGACATCTCAAAATTACATAAGTTTGGAACAATTTATTTGAAACAAGGACATACGCAGTGTAACTGCTAATGCTTTATTAGAAATAATTTATAACGTTTTCTATTGTCTAATTTAATAGACTTTTATTTCCAAATTGTATGAGGATAAAGATGCGTTACGAGATAATGTCATGTTTTGATTTTGAATAACGGATTCAAATTTTGTGATGAAACATGTAATCTACTCTTAGCAGCAACATAGTTAACAGGCTGTCATACAGACACATACCTATATACCAATGTTTTTTTTAAAAATCTCATTAGTCCAACATTTTATTTATTATATATGTATATATAGTGTCAACATACACTCTCCATGGATGAGCTTTTTTATGTAGACCGCTAAATATCTCCATATAAATGTTTTGTATTGCTTATTAAGTGAGCTTGCTAGGTTGTTCTCAGATAGATGCTATGTAAAGCACTTTATATTTCTTGCAGTGATAGTGTCTATGAGAAAAGTCGTCAACGTACCACCATGTAGCACATTTGTAGATTAGCTAAAAAAATGCATTTTTGATTTTAAATTGATTGATTTTAAAAACTTGTAATGAAAATTCTCGAGCACGGAAATAATAGGTTTAACTGTGTTATGTTTTATTTTATTGCTACAACTGAAATACTTTTATGTTTTAAATATGTTGATGAATAATCCTATACTTAAGTTTACTTATTTATTAACTGACTTCACTTATTTAGTCCTATTTTAAAATGAATGATTATCGTGCAAGTATAAAGCGTCGTTATCTAGGGAACTGTATGAGAATACATATATACTTATTAAAAGCGTTAATTGACATTTATTTTACAAGTAGGTAAGGACCAAATCAGTGCGGACGCGTGCCGAGCCTGCGAGCTCGGGGTGAATGTCTCACTTGTGCACCTGAGCTTAAACCTTCAAACGACGCTACGTCAGTCTTTTTACAAGCATTCTATATCGAAATAGCAGGATTTGTATTTCGCCTATTAAAACATAACTAGTTAAACAATATGAACGTTCGTGAAATATAATTTATGAATTAGATATAGATTAAGTCGATACCTTATCATTACATAATACAAGTATATTTATATCCAATATCTTGGTGTAGTTATTTCAAAAATCGATTTATACATAAAATTATTCTTGTATTTAAATAGATAAGAACTGTTAGCACAAAAAAACTAGTATATGTCGACTTCTAAATTCACTAGTTTTGCTAATTAGTTTTACGGCCTATTTTGTCTATAAATCTTAAACTTTAACGTTTTATCTTGGAATTTTCTATGATATACGCTACAAGTTGTCTTTTAGAAGCCGACAAAGAAAACCGTGCCGGCGCTCTTTTGACACAATGCTTTCAAAATATCCTAAGTATTTTAATGACATATTTCTTTATTTTGTTTTGTTTATGTTTTTAATATATAGACTATATTAATATAACAATATTTTCATAAATGTTGCTATATATCATTTATTTATTTTATTTTAAAAGTTATACTTTTTAAATGCGCAATAAGTTTTTATATTAAGATTGATATTCGAAAACATCGATTGGAATTTTTTCTTTTGAATCTAAAATGTAGTAGCTATAAATATAGGACGGTTCTTCTTTGTTACTGTTCGAAGAAACAAAAAAAGAATGCGGAATATAGGATGTCTAACAAATTCACGGAAAATAACACACATATGAATATTGTCTTGAGAATTAAGATAATAAACAACAGGTTTCACTCGTGGCTTTGCCCGCGACAATCCTAACTAATAAAAACAGTAAATTTCAAGCAGATCAGACCATTTTTTATACTAATGTTTCCAACCCATTATTCCCGTTGGGATTGACTTTACGCTTACACGAAAAATGACGAAACCGCAATAAAAACTTTCAACCCCATATTTCACACAGTGGCGGGGTGGTAATATTTAAATCCCTAAAATACGTATTTATTTATTTCTAACCAGAGGCTTATTTATAAAATTTAATGCTTCTTACATAAAAAATGACGGACCCGCCATACAAACTTTTAACCCCTATTTCACCCTTAGGGGTAGAAATTTCAAAATTCCTTCCTTAGTGGATCAATAAAACGACCCTACTCACCAATTTTCATGGCATTAATAGTTTACGCTCGGCGATGATGAATCAGTCAGTCAGTCAGTCAGGACTTGTTATTTTATAGATTTTACAAAATTAGCTTTACTTAGTTTATTAATAACTATAAATTGTTCGTAAATCCATACATATCATTTCTGTGTACAAAATGAAAATTTTCATGTATTAAGTAGAACATTTAAAAAAGGTTATGAATTATCTTAGCAAAGTATACATGAAATCATGCAAATAAAGTGAATTACAGCACAATTGCAAATAGATCGTGCATCAACAGTCAAAGTGGCTGCAGGGCATGATCATCAGCCGCGAGCGTCCGCGCACGATCCGCTCCAGCCTCCGGCGCGCGACTTTGTAATATGTTTATCAATACCAGAAAATGTCTAAAATGATAAGTCAAAGAAATTATTCGTAGCTATCATATTATCAAAATCCATATATACTTTATCCAAGTACGCTTTATAACATTATTATTATTCGTAACTTACGAGTATTTATGATTACATTTATTTGTGTCGTCAAATCGTAAGTTAGACAAACTTCACAGTTGTCACTGTCAAATATTATAAACTTAATATTGTATTTAGATAAACATAAGAGGCACAAGGAACATAACATTATAGTATGTACCCAAGATTAGTGAGGCATCGTCGATATAAGAAATTGTTAATATGCCTTCCAGAACCAATACCTATTTATGGGCGGTGAGAACCACCTACCATTAGAACCCAGCATGTGTCAAGCTTTCATTGAATTTTGTCACATGTGTATTCCACAAACCCGCATTCGAGCAGCGTGATGGAATAAGCTTCAAAACTTCGCCTCAAAAGAGGAGAAGGGGCCTTAGCCCAGCAGTGGGACATTCAGAGGCTGTTACTGTATATAGTACATGTAAACATACTTTATGTATTAATATTAATCTATTCACTACGGATCGATGTATCCTAGCACATATTCGGCTCTACGTCGACTTCCAAGATCTAACCGTTTAACCTAGTTATTAGAGCTATATTTTAATGGTGAAAGTTTTTTGGAACCGAAAACTAAATGATTTCACAGTGACCTTTTCTATTGTTTACGTTGTGTGTTGTGAAACAAAGAGATCGAAATATAGTCGAGAACATAATTAGTGAGTTTTTAGAACGTGGTTTATGAATTTTATTAGTTGCTAGTGGTGTAATAAAACTCCATAGATTATAAAAAAGTGAAGAGTGAGTAACTATTAACTTAATATTAATCATTATTATTAGTGCTATGTAATTTAAGCGGCGAAAAAGAGACCACTTAGTTTTTGTTGTTTGTCTTCTCAGAAGAACACCCCGAACCAGTAGCAAGCAGCTTTACATAAATTTAACGTCTCTCAAACAAAAACTTAGTTTAACGCTACTTAACATCGAATTTATTATGCGAAAATTTAAATGAACGGCGTATCAAATAATTAAGTTGTACTTAATATTTGAATGACGTTTCAATATTCGACCGTTAGTAAAGAAATTTTTTAAGTATTCAAAAGCGCTTATAAAGGTTTGCTTCAATATACAATATTTTAATTTTGATTTTGATCTTAGTTGATCGCCGGTATTAACGGTAATAATGTTCGTTACAATCATCTAAATATATAATTATGCAATAGAAATAGAACCTACCAGCAAAAATATTTCAATACTAACGCTTTGCCTCAATTTCTCGCATATTATTCTCATATACAGGGCGTTTTTGAATTACTCAGCAACCTCGTAGGACTAGATCTTTCATCTTCATGGTGTAGTGAGGATATGTTATTATATAAATACCTACTTAATAAACGCAATTTTTGTATCGCACAAATTGTAATTAAAAACTATTGTCAACTCTAAGGATGACAGTTAAAAGAACTGCATTATATAATCATCAGTAAATATACCTACTGCATCAAATCAACTATCACCGTGCGCGAACATTAACTAATCGCCCTAAGGCATTTTTCTCTTGTATTCATTCAAATCTTAAATACGAACTTGTGCACACGATTTCGTTCGTATGCATTTTAACAAACATTTATGCTCTATACGATTTTTTTTATTTCTCCAAGAATCATTATTATGTTTATTTTTTTTCTAGTGCCAACACTATATTTTTGAATGTTTTCTGTCTGAATATGAATCAAATCAATGTAACTACAGGAACATGGGACTACATCCTTGACCCCACGGTTAACTGTGCATTGACGGTGTCAGTAGAACTATATCCCTTACAATGCTAGAATCTATGAGTGTCTGACTACTTACCGTCGGGCAGCCCATTTATCATATGCCATTTAAAAATAAATTAAAAAGAACGAATAAAATTATATACTTATTTTGGAACAACGGGAATGTACATTGCGAAAAATGCGTAGTTATAATATACTTACTAGATGAGAATTATTATCAATGTTAAATTTTATTGGAGCAAGTATTTTTTAATGAAATATTAAACAAACAAACAAATATTTCTTCGTTATAAGTATTATGAGTAGTACATGCAAAGAAATGATTATGATACCCAAATTATTTGACGTGAGATTAATAAAATACTGAGCATAGTCTACTAGACAAAAAGTTAGTATAATATTATGATGAAACGTAATTACTATTTTATCCATATGTCCGTCTGAAGTGTCTAAATGTAATTACCAAAAGTCGAAATGGTCCGCCCACAAGTGGTCTCATATGCCGCGAGGTCTCCAACAACCTGCTAAAAAAGTTACAGCGTCGATCGTTGTATTGCTATTGAACTATTATCTTTATTATAGCTTCGTAATGGCTTATTTTTGTCGGTATTGGTAATAAATGTTCAAATAGTGGGAAGAGTAATCAATCAATGGTAAACATATTTCGTTGTTTAGTGACTTGCGTTGGTTGAAAACGATGAATAGACGTCACTGACCTGTTGTTACACCAACATTAAAAACAGATTTTAATTAGTTTTATATGTTTTTATTAAAGTTTGAGAAATGTACTAGAAAAAGAAATATTTTATTTGTGATCTAAGGGAATTGCCAAATAATATTAATAAAATATTTAATAAAAATCTACAGCTATAGAATTATTTGTCGTCGTTCCCAATTAGTTTTTCTGCGTACCACTTAAAGAAATGAGTCTAACCCGCTTACGCCTCTATAGCTGAAATTATATAAATACTTATAATCCAAGCAGTATTTTCTGGGAAAATAGTGCAAGAAATTATTGTTGATTACATTTTTTAATATAAAATTTTTAAAGAAATTAAGAAAAAAGTAGCCGAGCCGGTTGGCGTGGTTGGTAAGATACATGCCTTTCACGCCGCAGCTCGCAGGTCGTGGGTTCGATTCCCACCCAGGACAAACATTTGTGTGCACGAACATGTTTGTCTGTCCTGATTCTGGGTGTAATTTAAGTATGTATTTACAAAAGAAAAGTACAAAGTTCCATAGTACAAGCTCTGCTTAGTTTGGGATCAGATGACCGTGTGTGAATAATGTCCCAGGATATAATATATAGCGTACCTTTTCATATTTGTAGCACTACTTGGAAAGCACGGTCCTAAATCTCTTCATTTATTATACATTAATGAAATCGTATAATAGATACAGATACAAAATAATCTTAAGACGTGCTTGAAACTGTTAAAATATTCTTATCGTTTTAAAATAATAGTGTTATTATTAATCTCTGTTCGAGGCAACAAAAGAAGTTAAATTAAACTTGAAACCGCGCGAGACGACAACTGCATTATTTATTGGCGCGATAAAGTCTTTTAATATGTAATAAGTTTATCAGAACAGTATTTATCACGTTTTAATCTAATAAAATGAATGTAGAAAATGATATACAATTTCTAATACACTTAAAATTTTCTAAGGTCTATAACTCTAAGGAGAAATCATTCGATCATTTTACGAAAATAAATGTGTTTAAAGAAACGAAATAGTGAGCAATTTTCATAACATCAAGTCAAACAATAAAGACCCACTAATGGTATCCTAAAACATCATCCATTTATTTTTAGATTGAAACTTAAAACATCACGACATTGATTCGGTAGGTACCTACTGGAGCGAGATCGTATCGTCTATCCGCTATCGGGCAGTGAGTGGTGAGGACTTGCGGAGTGCGGAGTGCCGTGACGTGGACTCGCGGAGACTGGAGCCGGCTGTGGCCTATGCCGTATGCGGCGACAAGTGAACGACTGAACGCTATCATTAATTGAATCAATCGCTAGTCACTGCCGCACTGCTACCAGCGAACTACTTTACAGCATTGCTCTCGGTTGACGAAATTATGATTTCTTTCACTTATCGCGCCGAAAGATTTGAAAGAATCTCCGATGAATTGTAGATACGGCACTGACGTGACTTAAAATTTAAAGTGCAGTATAGCCATAGAATAAACGTTAAAAGCTTTCTTTTATTTGAATAACATTTATAACAATATATAGCTATCAACCAAATTAGGTATAATTATTGAGGTACAAGCACAAGTATTTTTATATAAGCAACAAAGTTTAATAGTTTTCTATGTTATTTGACGTTATGACCTATGTAGGCGCCCAACAGTATACGTATACATAAAGTTATTGTATTGACGCCGATGTGTGTACGAATTGTTACAACCCGAGATAATTATTATTGGCCGACAAATCTTCACTTAGGGAACCGTTACTCGTGATTTGTTGCAGTGAAAACATTCATTTCTTCATTTGCATACAATGGCTTGGTGCCAAAAAATATTGGAGTGTAAACGCTTACAAAGAACGCATATGAAAGTTCTTTTAACTATAGATGCTTCATAGATTGTATCTAATACGACATATTACTCTTATCACGTTATTGGATATTAAATACATTGTGTTACTTTATCATATTAAACCTAACACTAAAGCAATCTAATCCTCCCCCACTAATATTATACGTGTGAAAGATTGTATGTTCAGATGTTGGTTACTCCATCACGCAAACATCTGGACGGCTTAGGATGATATTTTAATTGAGATAACTTTAACTGAAAAAGACTCACCTAATCTAAAAAAACACAGGCAAAGTCTTGGCCTAGAATTTTGTGCTATTTCACGTACTAGGTACTTATACCAGCTTTTTTTTAAGACAATTCATACAAATGATAGTTTTAAAGTATATAAATTCTTATTAATAGGTAACTAAAACCACCCGTATTTTTATAACGAGTATCTTTTCTGTAAAATGCTAGATACCATAAAAGCCACTAATATTAAAAATATGGACCGCTTCTTAAGACATGTAATTAAATATTCACACACACACACACACCTAATTTAGAGTTATACCAGTATAGTATAGTTATAGCGACATGACATAATCAAGATGAAAAAATAATAATAGAATACTTAAAATCTATTTTAAATTCGTATAGAAACCATCCTAACTTTTGCGAAAGAAAAGAATAACAAACTCATCGTTACTCTTTTAATCCTTAACTAGTCAATTGATCATCGGGAAATTTTGGATACATATTGTCAAGGATATAGAAAAAGATGTAAAGTAGGTATATGAAAAAGTATTTAACACCTTTCGAGTGAAACTTCGGGAAAAACTAGTTCGTTATAAAAATATTTGTTACTTAAAAACGCAGGCAAAATATAATGTATTCTTGGCTGATATTCGGTCAAGTCGGCCAATCTCAAAGAGTAGTGAACTGTGCAAGAGATCAGACGGATCAGTTAGCAACACGACTAATCAGACAATTAAGGTTTTTTATAACAAGTTGTAGTTTACTATATAAATTGTAGCAAGCCGTAATTGGAATAAGCCGTAGTATAATTATTTTGTAGCTCATTTTTTAATTGCCTTTTTGATCATGGCGAGTAACATCTAATGAAGACTTATAATATTTGTGACTGTCTTTTTCTTTGTTGGTTCGAGTCGTACCTAATATACCTTTATCTTACAGTATCCTTAATTTGTAAAACCTTTATTATAAAAAAGGTTTTACAAATTAAAACTTGATATAATTATACGTATCTCATTATACGCCATATCACCATAATAATGTATTTATTCTCAATTCAAGTATTCTATTTTGTTTACATTTAAATTTAATTTATTTCTTTAAAAAAATTAAATGTATAGTTAAATCTATCTATCTAAATGTATAGTTTTCAATTATAATAAACATATATTCTAATCTATCAACGGATCGGAATGTAGATGGTACCGAGATGGCAAGAAAATCAGTAGCTACTCTTTTTTACCAATTAAATTTCAATCAGAATATAACTTAAACTAACTTTTGACAGTGCAAGTACATGTAAACTCAAGTTTATACAGACAAATATACCGCTTATCTTCATATCATTAATTCATACAAAAATAATCTGTAATTAATTCAACCATTGTAGTTGCCTACATGTGTATGCTAATAGGGTTTTTGTGACTTGCAAACATGACACAATTGTGGAAACTGACTTTCAACACTTTTGTATATATTTTATTAAATATTAATCAGTACAATGTTATACGTATTTTTTACTTTATTTTATATTAAGGTTAAAATATGATTAAGAATTTGCATACCTAAGCATTTTTTTAAACTATTTTATTAACATACAGAAAAAATAATTATATATCATGAAGCACTATACTATCCTAATCTTAACCTTTTTATTTAGAAATATTTACTCTTGACTAAGTATTTTGATGTCAAATGTACACTTCTCGCGATTTACGAATGTATTTTATAAGTACATTCGTGTTTTAAGTGCTATCTGTCTGGCTCCTAAAAACCATGAATGCGACTCCTTCGAAATATTGCAAAAATAAAGTTTCATAACTTTATTTATACGAAACTTAAAACCAAAGGTAATATTAATTGTTTTTTAATAAAATAAAAATAAAAATTCTCTCTAAATAAAATTAAAAATTCTTTCCATAGTTGTTAGCATCACGGGTACTTTTAAGAGCTTGGCCCGACGACGCTTCGACGATGGCCGATAAACATATTTCGGCGTAGTGTGGCGGAGCTCCCTTGACGCAGATGGAGTGAACTAACGGCTCTTCTCTTAACTCAATTGTTTTAAACTATTAATTGTTCCGATAACGACGAACAATGCAAGTGCTGACTATGGACAATGAAACCGGAAAAACTTTTTCAATTATTGTAATATAAAGACATTTTCATAGCGGTATCTCACGTCACTATGTTTTTACTTAGTGCATACATACGAGTATGTAGATATATATAAAGCTATTTTAAGTCGTTCATATTTCATACTTTTGCTTTTACTTAAAGTTAAAAACTAAAAATAGATATATATATATATATATATATATATATATATATATATATATTAAAAGTGATAGATTTATCAAACGTTCTTAAATAATAAATCAAATATTTAACTACTACCAAATACATTCGAATACAACATAAATGAAACTTCAAACAAAAATTACTTTGCCTCCAAACACGATAACTATCGAAAGTTGAGAACAACAATTCGGTAGCAATTGTTTTATGTGTTTGCGGTCGTGAGTACAATATCTTCGAAGATTAGGAGTGTATAGCTCAATGATTTGGTTTCGCGGGCGGAAACGGGCGCGCCCACGCACAGGTCAGAGCAGTGACCCCGCAGCTCACCTCGGTGCGGGCACACGCGGCACGTCTACTACTCATGGACCTCATTGTTCCACCTTCCAAGACATCTCGGACGCTAAAGCTAGGCACTTGAAGTTACTCTGCATTAACAAGTTCAAGAAATAAATGACAGATAAACAACATTATCAAACACAAGAGTGGCTTGAATCGTAATATAAACCAACGAGTATTTTAATTATGTTTTCCTAAAAACGCTAATAAGTCTGAACGCCCATCATCGGCACAAATTACACCTGCGTTACTAATTACGTCCGAAGCGGATATATCTTCTCTCGTGTAATTCTCTACATCTAACCGTGTTAAAATTGTATTTATTACAGCAATCTGTCACCGTAGTAATGACTACCGCGCGTGAAATGTAACCTAACACATTGCTTCAAAATGAATTGGTTTTTTAAGAGTTCCCCTTAATGAAAGCGCAGAAAGCAAAAGTTCTTTGTCTCCTAAATTGATGACTTTAAAAAAGAAAGGTGAAGTGACAGGAATATAAAAAAAGGAAAAAAAATGTGAGAGAATATTCAGCGAATATTTATTAACTTTTATATTGCAGCGTGATCATAAACTCGCATACCAGCTTCACACAACAAAAAATTGTAACACATATAACTCGAAGCACGTAAAGCAAGGCATTACAATCAATATTTTCGTCTTAAGCTACAGTCTTGATCTTGATTTATGGGTGTGCGGTTTAACTTGCTGTATTATTAACAAGTTGTAAATCACCGATCGGAATTAGGACTACGGTGAATCGACTGCCCGAGATCTGTTGACGGTATTTTAACAATGCAATAGAAATAGGTAACGTAACTATAATATATTTATATAACTCAAAGAAAACCTGATGATAAGTTCAGTTATTTCGGAAATTGTCGTTGAGATGAAGTAACAAACATTTCTCGAAAGACGTATAAATTCACTTGGAGATCAAAACATATCTTATCTACTAAAATCTGAACCATTTACCATAAAGGTCATGTTATTCTCTACGTATTATTTGAACAACGACAACAATACGTAAGTGTTTTGAGATTTAAGGTTTTCCTCAAACATTAACATGACATTTTGTATTGGAAATCGTATCGGAAGATGTCAAATTAAACTCAGTGGTTGCAAAACAATACGTAAGTAACGTGTAGTTGTTTATTTTTCCCAATTTTCATGAATAATGAAAAAGGAAATGCGTAGAAGTCGTAATAGGTACTCGTAAGTTGATTATTTATAATAGGAGTGCTATATTCCTAGTTCGTAAAATATTATAAAAATAATGAACGGTTATGGCATTCCTATGCAAGTGTATTTACAAGATGCAAGAGAGCGGTGCCTGCGCGGGCGACGGCAAATGCATCACGCGCGATAATGAACTGGCTCGTGTGCACGACTGCGCCTGCGAACTCACATGTTCACCATTCTCGCCTTCACGAATCGTGCTATACTTAGCCGTCGCCATATAAAACATCCCTCTTGATATTTGACGGTGTGAATGTTACCTCAAATCTTGTTTGTTCGTGATTCCTACATAACATTACGAGTGTAAATGTACAGTTGAATCACTTTTTTTTTATGTGGCATAATGTAACATCTATTCTCATTCTGCGCTAGAACAGTAATTTACTATTAAATTGCTGTCAATTATTGTATCTCGTTCTCATATTAACCGCAAACAAACGAGATAGCCTAAAGTACTTGAAGTAGAACAAAGTACCTGCATATTGCTTTTGCTGGACAAAGTTGCAATGAATATGGACGCCATTTGTGAACAAGACAGGATCTCGGGTTTCTTAAACTGGCACCTCCCACGTGGTGCCTTGTGCCCTTAACCTTTCGTGTGGCCGTATCGCAGTTCACGTGCCTTATAATGTGATCACCATAGAGCGCATACGGTTGCGAGCTGTGTCTAAATTTGGAGCAATGGCTTCTTAGATACAATTAAGGAAAAATAGATATTTTACACTACTAATAAATTCTAAACGACAAGACCGTTTTGGAGATAATTATATCTACGGTACCCTTCCTAATACATTAATACATAACTTAGTTTGTATCTGCAATAGCTTTGGTGCAAAGAGTAGGTAGTTAAAACATTGAGTCATTACGGCTTGCTAATCCTATTTTCACGGTTTCAATGTATTTAAATTGACAGTCCTAGTGTTATCGTGTACCGATCCGCGCCAGCCGTGCACCTGTGCCGCGCCGCTGCGGCGCCGACGCCGACGCACTTTCAAAAAAGGCTTACGTGCTGCTGTAAGGCAATATTATCCATTTTACGTCTGACCTAAATATCGTTTTATATGCTCGTCTTTAGTATTAATTACCAAGTTTGGTACTCTTAAAATTAAATTTATTTTTAAGAAGTGGGTATTATAAAAAGCATTAAGTGTTATAATTTTACAAAAAGTTTAATAAGAAATCAAATCTATAACCCGTGAACAAATGATAAATGTTTCACAATAAAATTACGATTATATTTTTTTAAATAAACTCCTATTTAATATTTTCATGCTAATCGTAGGTACTCTAATTTTCTTCATTAGTCAAATGTACCCATGCGAAGCCGAGGCGCATCGCTAGCTCAACATAATAATTATGTAACCAAAAATAAACAGTTGGTGCAGATGAAATCTAGGAATGTCAAATCAATATATTTTATTCGTAATATCAATAAATTATGTGAGTGCTTCACACAATTCTATACAAGCACTTTGGATGCTAATCTGAAAATAAATTTATTCTAAGACAATAAAGGAAATCTTGGTAGTTTATTGTTATAACAAGCAAGATTAACAATGGAACAGATATGGATTATTTTATTTCGCCATGTCGACTCTCCCACGCCAGTGGATTCAATTATAGAGGAAAGCAGATAGGTCGGCTTGCGAGTGGTCCGCTCGTGACCCGTAAATTGGAACGGTCCGTCGCACGCCCTTGTCGCACCTTAGCCTCGGCCGCACCGCCGCGCCGTCGCAGCACCACAAGTACCACGACATACTGTAACGGCACTCAAATCAGCATCCTTACTACAACACCAGATATTGCCTCTCACGCACGTCCACTCTAAGTATTCTTACGCAAGTGTAAACTCTACTTTATAGGTTTTCACTATCAAAATAAAATACGTAGTTTGTAATTGATTTATTTACCATTTCCGTCCATTTTTTTGTATATAAAAAAATAACTGTTTCAGTAATCAGTTATTATGATTATTATTATGAAATACCAAGTTCTCGTTAATGTTATAGGTAAATACATACATAATTTCAAAGTTTTATTTTAATTCATTAATAATAATAAGTTTTAATTAATTAATGTTGTCGAAATTGTTCTGGTGCTAGTTGTCTCCAGTAATCGGGGTACATTTAAACACTAACTACTTAGCTTTTATTTTTTGTTTTATTATATAACAATGATTTGTTCATAAAAAACACAAAAGGTATGACAGATAATATATTTTCGCAGTTTGTCTATTAACAATAATAAAACATATCATATCTGAACTTTCCTACAAGCATTGTTACCGCGAAGGTAGAGAAAGTAGAATTAAAACGATTACCAAATATGTTAACAGATGTTAAATACACAATGAAAGAATAATACGCTCTGTCAATTGTAAATCGCGATTATAACGCATAAACACCTACGGACCGTCGACCCGACCAACTAAGGCTTCTCACTCACTTTAGTCCAAAACTGTTGTTACAGAATAGAATTTTCACTACTTTACAATTGTATAATTTTTCTATCTTTTTTTATAATTACCGGTTTATTTTAAACATCCCACTGCTACCATTTTAATTGAATCGATACTACACATTTGTTGATTATTCTAACGCCAAATAAAATTTGAATGCTGAGTGAGCCAGTGTAAAAACAGACACAAGAAACATAGAATATCCATAATATGTCGACCCCATGGTCGGCGGCGCAATATCAGTTAAATGAGTGATTTATACTACCCGCTTGGAGTGTTTATGGGCAAAGGTGACAATTCACCATCAAGAAACCATTTCCCTGTATATCGTAAAAAAAATCCCTGTAAACCAAAAAAAATAACGAAGAAAACAACTGTTTAAAAGAACTGTTAATAAACAGTTCTTTTAAAAATCTCTGTTGTTTTGTTTAAAAAATAGGTCGACTATATCGATATAGCTTTAAGTGTTAAACTTTTACTTATCTTAAAAAAATCTCACTATTTACTTACATATTATGATTAGTAACCTAGACCCTAGTATAATATATTCGTTTTGCAATTTCCAAATCAACTTTTTGTTTGTTCCATATTTCACGCTCAGATTTTACTAGTTACAGTTATGAGTCACAAACAAATGAAATAATGTTCCAAAGTTGGCTAAGTTAGCTATCTAGTAGCGTAAACAGGTGTGCTCGCCTTATTGGGACCAAAACGTCTAACAAACAATAGCGCAATCGCCTAATCAGGTTTGCTACTTTTATAGTAATCATAACCATTCTCGACAACAAGCAACTTTAGACTTAGTGAGCAATAAAAGCAATTACTTAAGATTTCCGAAATATACGGAAAGCCTCAATTATTTTAGTTGTATTTGTGGAAATTTAAATAACATCAAGATTTTCCTAAAGAAGAGTTATTTCCTCTCGTTAAAACCTGACCTGAAAACGAAATTAATTAATATTTCTTACGTGAATATAAATCAAAACTAATCATTTTATTTTTATTAAAAGCTATATTAAACAGTCAATAAGTTAATATACACTTTAGTTGTAACCAAAATTAAAATTAAATATAAAAAATTATATATTATAGACGTTTTATCTTGCACTGTCGTCCAATACTGAACTTTATTCAAATCTCGGGATAGGATGACAATTTTCAGTCTCTACAAACCAGGAAGGTAGTTAAAAAATAAATTACAAAATGTCACCTTCATGGTTGTTATACAAAACTAGTCAATAAAAACATGGTACAATACTAGTTATGAGGAAATAAGTTAATCTGATTTGGGAAACCCAATAACTTTAATAGGCCCGACCAGGAATTGCACCCAGGACCTCGGGAGCTGCAGGACCCTTCGACTAACGAGAGACAGTTAACCATGATTATAATACGGAGTCATAACAAACATTATTTACCATACTATGAGTATGTGCATAAGTTATGTATATGCGAATGCGCATCGAGATGATATTTACGGAAACGTCGCTAAGCTAATAACGCATAAGAGGGGTATTTAACTGTAAATATAAGCAGACACTATGCTTGTTGTGTTAAGAATTATGATTGCTTTAATTAGCGACCGAGACAGGCCGCTGGGCGGTTAGTGTGCATATTTCTAAGCTTATTTTCCAGCTATGATAAGAATGCCCCATTAAACAAAAATGCTACACAGGTCTCTGTTGTAAGAAATAGGGATGCAAAAAAATTACTACTGCTTTTCTCTTCATTTATGCTTAATCATATATTTAAACTCGAAATATTTAAACAATGTACGATTTTATCTTACATTTAATTTAGATTTTAAGTGTTGTTTGTATAAGTACATTTATACAAACAACACGGTTTGTATAAATGTACTTATTTAATTACAATCGCGTCTTATAATTACAGTAATTGCTCAATGAACACTCATTTAATTTTCCATTTTCTGTTGTCGAGGTGGCCCAGTGGATTAACCTCCTCCCCGGATCGAGAAAGTAGCGGCTGCCATGCACAGAATGCTGCCTCATCTCGGGGACCGAGGGAGGAAATTCGCCGTCTCTATGCCGGTGTCGTGCGATCGATGGCCCTCTACGGGACACCCGTTTGGTCTCATAGGATGTCGGATGTTCGTCGCTGCAGGACTAAGATCCAGGAGAGTGGCCATCCGCAAATTGCGGGGATATCGCACGATATCCTACGTGGCGGCAACCACCGAAGCGCGCTTACGCACGCGACGCTTTACTTGGTGGTGGGGCTTTGTGCAAGCTCGTCAGGGTAGGTACTACCCACTTATCAGATATTCTACCGCAAAACAGCATTACTTGCTATTGATGTGTTCCGGTTTGAAGGGTGAGTCAGTCAGTGTAATAACAGGCACAAGGGACATAAGATCTTAGTTCCCAAGGTTGGTGGCACATTGGCGATGTAACCGATAGTTAACATCTCTTACAATGCCAATGTCTATGGGCGTTGGTGACCACTTACCATCAGGTGGCCCATATGATCGTCCGCCTTCCTATGCAATAAACAAAAAAACGTGATGACACCGAAAACGGTACGCGCGCAAACGCGTCGTTGGAGCGATCCTGCCAGCCTTCGAAGCCTAGATGAGTCGGAAGCGACGTCACCTTGCGATTTACTCAGGTAATGATCGGCCACGGCTCTTTTAGAGAATACCTATGTAAGATCGGACGCAAATCGACGACGATGTGCCACCACTTTGGCGTGGACCGGGATACTGCCCAGCACACGTTGGAGGCGTGCCCAGCGTGGAGTATGGAGAGGGAGATCCAGGTCCGTGAATTCGGACAAGACCTTTCCTTGCGAGCAATCGTGTTAGCGATACTACGCAGAGAATCAGCGTGGAGGACTGTAGCCTGCTTCTGTGAGATCGTCATTGTCCAGACGGAGACAGCAGAGCGGGAACGAGAAAGGATCCTAGGAAGGAAACAACGTCGACGTCGTATCGGCCCTCCCACAGCCTCGACGCCCGGGACTTATAAGATAGAGCGTAAGCCCGGGGCCGTGAACACGTCACGTGGGGGCCTTACATGTCCTATTTCAGACGGCTCTGAGGAGGACGGCCGCCGGGATGGCCTCGCGCTGCTGTCGAAACAAGGGGGTTAACCTCACAAATCTTGACTGCAAGTCAAAACCTGGGCAAGCATCGTGATGTGATGAGTGATGAAAATCATCGTGATTCTGCCTTATGTATTCACCATCCCACCTTGAAGCAGTTTAAAAGAATGAGCTGCAACCGTACTTCTAAAAAGGGGAGGAGTAAAGCTTTACTCGACATTAAAACATTTAAAAGCTGTTGATATGTTTTAAAATATTTTCTACTCTTGTTCGTCCTCATAAGATATATTTGTGTTCCAGCGGTGGAATCACTAATACGATAATTATTAAAAAAGGTAATATTTACTTAGCCACGAAAAGCAAGGTAAGCAGTACAAGCGTGTCGCGTGCCTTCTTGCAATTAAGCTACCTGTTTGATGCGCTACCGCTACGATCTCGAGATATAGCCGTACTTGTCAATTTTAATTATTGCTAGCTATGTTCGAGTCTCCGTTCACATTGAGTTTCGATATGGTCATAGGAGTTTTTTAACCATTATTCTAAAACTCTTCCATTTAATGGTATAAAGATGACGTTCAAGTAAGTCACAGAATCTAATTGTTCGTGTAAAATACTTTCACGACATCAGACCGAAAGAGGTCTGAAATAGTTTCATAATGTGTTTATTTTAAGCCTTTATTTTTAGTTACGGTACATCTAAGTGTAGAAAAACTTAGAAAAATATTCGTAGACACTACTATTATAGTTTTATTTGATAATTTTGCAAATTATTTTCACCGAGATATTTTATATTAAAATGGTATTATATGTTATAACTCAATATATTTGAATTACATGAAATTAAACGAAAATGATTACTATATCTTCTTTCTATTGACAATGAGAAGTTGAGAGCTCGTAGAGGTAAAATACATACATAGCGGAACTCTTAATTATGTTATCATTCGATGACGACGTACCAGAGGGATCGTATTCATAAATATTTAAATAAGGTACACGTTTATCAACTGTCAAGTTGTTCGCGGAAAGCGGCAGGCGTGGCCGCGCAAGTCTCGAGCGCTTGTATTACAGCGGGGCCATTGTTCCCAAGCTCTGTTGCATGGCCTTCTTGCATACATCACTTGTTGGGAACTCCTGCGTTATTATGAAAAAATATCCCTACGCCATATTTATGTTATACGTAAAATAAAAGAATAAAATACATTTTTGGTTCCTAAAACATGTGTATATGTGCGTGGGTGTTGTAGCCGCTTAACGAGCCGGTGTAGACGGAGAACGGAGTACTTCCCCACCATCAGATTATTTTTTTTCAGCTTATCATGACGTCAACTGCTGGACGAAAGCCTCCATAGAACGCCAACCATCCCGAGCTTATTAAATCGTCGGTCCACCTTGCCGCAGGGCGTCCTACACTACGATTATCATCAGATATGTTGGAACGTCATCAAACAATTATACAATTGTTCATTTTATGGTTTATAATTATTATTGTTATATAAAAATTGCAAAGTACCCAATTATGTGAATATTGAAATTTTCAATTGATAACTACATTGGGCTTTTTCAATTTTATAGCATTTCAATAATAGAATTTCCTACAAGGAACCGGCTTAGGAGTCCCGCTAGCCATAAAAATTATACTATAATATTACCAAACCGCTTCGGATAAGGGGAGCTCAAATGCCAAAATGCCTTAGCGTCTTAGATCTTTTAAGACCGGGCCTGGATAATATTTATCATTTTACTTATACTGTCGATATTTAGACAAACAATTAATTTACTGATTTTAATAATATTTAATATAGATTCGATACATATCAATAGGATTGTCTACATACGTAGTACTTAAAGTCCAAATATTCACGGAAAATATTCTTTAAATCATAAGAATTGCTGATAATGAAAATTGTTTCTGATTGTCAAGGATAAATTTATAAGCGGTCAAATAATTGAAAATAGTAACGATGTGATTTATGCAAATCGATAGCTTGACGTTCAATTTAAACTGTGAGGCACGTTGAGCCTGAGGCGATCTCGGCCATTAGGCGCTTCGCAGGACACGCGCTACACCTTATCTTGAGCATCAGGCGTGTCCACGGCACAGACATGTCCGTTATCTTTCCGAATCATGTCCTTTATAAGTATCAATATGTCGATCGTCACCTAATAAAAAATTAACGTTACACGCCGACTTTTTTTATTGTATAAATAGATGGACGAGCATATGGGCCACCTGATGGTAAGTGGTGACCAGCGCCCATAGACAAAGGCATTGTAAAAAATGTTAACCATCGCTTACATCGCCAATGCGCCACCAACCTTGGGAACTAAGATATTATGTCCTTTGTAGCATACCAATTTGAAAACCTATTTATAAATTCATCTCAGTTTATTTTATATAATTATAATGTTAATTTTAAGTAAAAAACTAAATATGTATAAAATAAATAAATTTATAATATAATCGTGAAAAGTTTCCAAGTTTCAAAGGTTCACAAAACAAATTTACCTAATTTACTTACTTACTAGTGAGCTTTGACTCGTCTCATCATATGTTCTACCACCAACAAAAAATACTTATTTGTGTTAAAGTTTAAAAGATGAGTGAGCTACTGTAACTAGAGACATAACATATTTTGTTTTATAGGTTGGCGGACGTCCCAATAGGACACCAAGTTTGGGAACCAGAACAACATCTTAATTGAAGGTATTGGCGCATTGGCGATAAAAGGAATGACTAACATTTCTTACAATGCCAAATTAGCCTTGGTGGTGGTAATCACTTTCCATTAGGTGACCCATAATGAACAATAAGTAATTTTGTGGTGTAACTTTTTTTGTTGAAAATACAATAACAATAATTATAATAATAATCATGTCACTATTCCTAATTAAATATGTTCTCTTCATGTAGTAAAGTCTTATTGCTTTGAATAATAAAGTCAGCTTCATTGCTTCTATAATGGTGTGAGATCTACTCATAACTTACAACTATGTGAGACATCGTTACCACTAAGAATTATAATTTTACGAATAGATGCATTACATATTATAGTAACATAACTATGAGATATCAAAAAAATGTTGTATTAAATACATTTAGGTAGTGTGTAAAGAAATAGATCTAGTCTAGAAAACCTTTATTCTTAAAGATACGTAGATCTTTATACTTTGATTTCGAAATCAATGTCTTTGAATTTATTACATATGAAAAATACAAATTTACTTAGTACTGATTAATAAGAAGCTCTAATTCCGAAAAATATAATTTTCTAAAATTTGTAATAAAATAATAATGTTTATATTACATTGAATCAGTTTTACATCTGACCTGTCTACCCCCTAAGCGCCGAACACTATGCCTACAGTATGAATCATCACTGGGAGTGAAAGTTAAATCTTGCAAACTTCGATTGAGACAGCAAAATCTATGAAACCTGACACTAATCTATACGTATGTATACTGTAAACCGTATAAACCATATACCGTCTGCATAAACAGTATCATGTCTTAACAAAACGTACTTAAACTAAACAAATACTTATATAATATGTTGTAAAAGATTCGAATACTCAGACCTGTCAATATCGTATTTAGGTGAACTTTTGAATTGATTAAGAGCACGTGAAAAAGGTTAAGTGAATTATAATGTCGATATGCTTTTTTTCAGTTGATCTGCACCCACGCTACAAGCTTAGGAGCGTTTAGTTCTTACACTTTACTAGCAAAAAGACAGTATACCATTATAATGCAATACTCATAATTGTCAAAACATTATTTATATTAGATATACAATATAAAACGAGGAGATAGTCCAGGCTTTAGAGAACGTCAAGATCATGATCAAATCTGACCAAGTAAAACTGCGTTTGCTTAAATTATTTTAATAATAATTTATCTCATTTTTAGCAGTGAAAGAAAATCCACATATGCCAGAATTTCTGGCTCATATGTATTCATCAACGAACAATGAAGCAGTGTGGTGGAATAAGGTCCAAACTCCAAACCTTTTTTTAAATAGGAGTAAAGGTTGACTCAACCAACGAGACTTTTACGAGGTTTTAATTTACTTTACATAATCTAGATAATGTGAAATAAAATATTATCTACTCCCTTGTATTGTTTTGTATTACATATTTAGATCTATTTAGACTAATATTAAGGGCACAATTTAGTATATCGGTCCTAGAGTGGTAAAGTGAGGTGACTTATAATATTAATAAACTGAAAAGTAAAGTTTATATACAATTAGTAATATAAATATAAATATTCCAAAAAATGTAATTTAAAATAATTACTAATAAATTACTATGCCATAATCTTTCAAAGTGAAAACATCGTTATATTTAATTATATTTTATCACTAAATAAAATTATACATTTGAGAATAAAATAATATCAAAATATTGAAGACAGAAATCTATTAAATATTTTTTTCCAGATGTACTTTACAATAATATTAATAAAAATAATAATAGGATAACAAATATGATTAATGAATAACAAAATTACTTGTTGTTGATAACAAGTTGACAGGTATTTATTTTTTTAATCGAATTGCCTTTATTAAAATTGAACATCATGGCAGAACAATGTCTTTATTAGATTAATTTTGAAATCACACTGAATCGTTACAAAACCTTCGTTCTTCTTAGCCTTGACCACATAATTGTCTGCTACTTGCACATACATCTAACATATTGTTGGAATATGTCAATACCTTGACACGTTGGCTTGGTTGGCTTAGCATTCAACGTATTTTAAGATTAAACTTGATTGACACAAATCTGTTGGATTTCTTCAATAGTGGATATTACCTTTAAATCGGTTTCGTACGCCTCTGTATAGTAAGTGTTATGGCTCAACATCGATATGGTCCAAATGGAAACAAACAATCGAACATAATAAGAATTTATTAAACAAAATTATTATGATGAGGTGCTAATGTCACTTGTCAATACCCATGTAAAATGTGAGGTTCGCTAATTATCTCTGCCTCCTGGCGAATTATAAGTAGCAATTTACCAGAATTACACAATCGCAACGAGTCAGTCACCTATTCGTTAAGAAAAAGATGTTTCACAAGCGCATTTAAACTTTAAAGCGACGACGTCTGAATAAACATCATTTGGTTCCATTTAACAGAGATAGGTGACAAGTTCAAGGCCGCTTATCACTGACTGTTGAAATTTACGTATATACGAGTGTATCTATAGTGAGAGTGTATAGTACCTAAGCGTTTGTACCTCGTTGGTTGACTATATAAGCTAGCTTCAGACCCCGAGATCTTGGATTCAAACCTTCGGTCAGGTTTAGATACCACCCACTCATCAGATATTCTACTACACAACAGCAATACTTTGTATTGATGTGTTCCGGTTTGAAGGGTGAGTGACCCAGTGTGATTACAGGCACAAGGGAGCTAACATCTTAGTTCTCAAGGTTGGTAGCACATTGGCGTTGTAAGTGCTGGTTAACATTTCTTACAGTCCATTTGCCCACGTCATGTATACTATAAAAATATATATTAAATTTTAAAAAAAGAGCGTTTGATTGTGACGGATATGAGTGTTATACGATACGATACGATATTCTATAAATTTACATAAAACTAGCTGATACCCGCGACTACGTCCGCGTTGCTTGATATATTAGCAAAGTTTTCATAATTATGTACGAAGAAAAAAACATCAAAAAGCTCGCAAGCAAAAATATACTTTGTTTAAACATACATCACTGAACACGCAGTGCATATACAGTACTGGACAAAAAAAAGTACGCATCGTTGAATTTTCTTTTATGTATATTTTTTATTCTAAATATCATTAATATACCAGATCTTGAGCAGATATGACGGGAATTCATTGTTTTGCCTGTACGCCGCCGTTAAAACAATGTGGCAAATATTCGAAACCAGAGAGAAACCGATCACCGCGCAAAAAGCGCGTGTTACGCGATGGACAAAAAAAAGTACGCACCTAAGGTTTACTTATTCTTATCAATGTAAACAAAGCGATACTCTTCCAACGAAGCTTAGGAAGGTAAACATTCATTTTTGGCAATGATTTGACCAGTCATTGACATTCTTAGTTCGAGTAAGTTAGCAAAATAACTGAAATGGCGAAAATTTCAATTGAAGTGCAAAAACTGGTGATAAAAGACCAAAAAAAGGCTTATCTAAAAGAGAAATTGCCCGAAAATATCTGAGAAGTGAAGGTGCAGTGCAGAAAATATACGTGCGTATACGTGAAGTTCAAGGAATTAAGGATAGTTGGTGATAAACATGGGAGAAGTAGAAAAACTACTGAATTGGACGATCGCAGTATAATCAGGGAGGTAAAGAAAAATCCGACGATTATGAGTCGTGTTATGTTTAAAAATACAGGCCTGAACATTTCCGACAGAACAGTCCGTAGAAGACTTCGTGGGGCCGGATTCAAAAATAGTTTTGCACTACGTCAGCCTTTGATTCGCAAAGCAAATAAAATTAAGCGCCCTGTATTCGCCTTAAAATACGTTAACAAACCGATTTCCTTTTGAAAAAGAGTTATTTGGAGCGACGAGAGCAAGTTTGACTTATTTAGACACGAACGACGATCTCGCGTTTGGTGTTAGCCGAGTGAACAGCTCCTCGAAAAAAATGTTCAAGATATTGTCGAACTCGGAGGAGGAAGTATCATGCTGTGGGGCTGTTTTACGTGGTCAGGAGTGGGCAATTTGGTTCCAATCAATGGTATCACGAATGCCGATGCTTACATTGATATCGTAAACGAAAATCTGGAGGAGTCACTTTCAAAAATTGGCTTGGAGAATGAATTCATTTTTCAACAGGATAACGATCCGAAACATACGGCTCGAAAATCATCGGGAATTTCCGTTCTTCGCGGATCAAATTGTTGGATTGGACAGCACAGGCACCAGACTTAAACCCAATTGAAAATCATTGGTTTATTTTAGACCGAAATGTTGATAAAGGCTATGTAATAAACAAAGAACAACTTCTTGATGCTTTGCAAAAGACCTGGGACAAAATCGACGAACAGCAAATTCGCAATTTAGTGGAAAGTGTGCCTCGGCGTTAACAGGCTATTATATCGAAGCAAAATGTGAACACACAAAATATTAAATGCGCGGTGTGTTCATAAATTTTATTTTTTTCTTGGGTGCGTACTTTTTTTTGTCCAGGCTAAAATTGTCATTCTACGTATTAAAATGGTTTTCGATCACCATTCGATTTATTTTTTTGTGATGATCCCGTGTAAATGCGAATATGAACTTATGAACTATCGTTGAAACTGCATTGGTAATACTCCTTCATATATTTTCGTACATTTATATCTCCAATATTGAATTTTGAACGGTGCGTACTTTTTTTTGTCCAGTACTGTACAAATCGTTGTTTCTTGAAACTTTAATAACTTTTTATTAAATGAAGATATTGCAATATTTTTTAAGGGCCAAAGTGTCTAAAAAATAAAATTTAGAAAATTTCATTGAAATCTATCCAGTAGTTTTTTCCGTGATGCGCGCACAACTGCAGACCTCTATCATTTTATTCATATAGATAGCGGCATGGGATTGTCATTCACACCTGTAAACTTTTTTTTCTGTTCCAAATTAAGGTTTGAGTTTAGTGACTAAGTAAGTCTGTCTAATCGACTCTACCTTAGACTTATTCGACTACTCTTTTTACCTATGTCACTTGGGAAAAGTTAAAATTTCTACATAATTTGAATCTATAATAAACATTTATTAATAATTTAAATAAATAGCAAGCTTTCGTATGTTATTGAATTTTTCGTTAGTCTTCTAAAAGTGATATGACGCTTTAAGTTCATCAGTAATTGTAAATATACATATAAATATTTCCAATTTGGTCTATTTCAATATTTTAAATAAATGTAAGAAATCACCATACGAATTATTCTGACGAGTACAAATTATACCTAACGATATAATATGGCTCTATCTGAAGACTAATTACCGTCTTTTATCATTGAATCGCTTTAGTAATCTTCCCTTACTTATTTATGAAATTGCTACTCGTAACAAAGGATAAAAATAAAACAATCGGCACCCGTGCATCAACCACCCGCTCTAAAGCCGGGCTGCCTCGTGTCGCGCTATCGCTTTCACGTCGCGGTTATCGCCGCGGTGATAATCTGCATAGTGCGAACCGTTATTGAAAGCCACGGTACTAGTTTGTGCGTGAAGGCTACAATAGCGGCACTTTAATCTGATATTTATTGACCGAGAGATAGAATGAGGCTACAGTGAGGTGGCCTAAATCTGGAGCTAATATGTGTAAATAATGATCTAGTGGTCTATGAGCTTCATATGTAGATTAGACGGGTATTAAGACTGAAGTTGACGTCGCGACTGATAGTGAGACGTGATCGACAAGCTAAATGTTGACGGAACATTGCAATAAAATTATATTAATAATAAAATTAATAAATCTTACGTGAAATTTCCAATGTATAATAATTTAATAACGAGTTAGGTTTCGGCGATGGTAAGTAAGTGATGGCGGGTCACGATGGAACTCGCGTGAACCTCCCTATATCAATGATCAATTTGGTTCCGGAGAGATTATCTTTTGATCGGAGCAATTTCTCTCCAACCTTGTTGTCGATAACATCGAAAAGGCAACGGTTTGCATTGCTGTGCATAATTATAATTTTGCGAAATCTCTGTATTTTTTTTTTTATTTAAGCGAGTTTGTTAATTGCATGTAGTAGTTACCTTTGGTAGTAACCCACCTTATTTTTAATTACTAACAACTAAAATTAAATATTAAACATTTAAATGTAAATAAAATAAGTGAGAACGTACAAAACGAGCAAAATAGAGAGCGAATGCAATCAGAACCAATTTTCTATTACTATTGCTCGTTGGACATATTCCGACAACAAACACGACCATCCCGCGAGCCGTGGGAATGCCCCAGTCGAGTAACGGACAGACGGACAAATGATGTTGGGCGATCTATTGCCTGTAATTGATGACGACTATTGTACAATGCTTTTGAAAGAGCCACGAATGTTTGTCTTCTTTCTGTTACCTTCTGTTTGTGTGTGCTATTGTTAATCGTCTGCTTGTTGCCATAATCGTTGAGCTATTATCGAATAAATGCCCACACGGATAATCGAAGATTTCTTTCTTTTCTTTATAGGTCACAGTCGGCATTCTCAGTTACCGTTAATCCACTTGACATAGTTAACCTTTTCCAATTGATCGCTTGAATATTGGCGAATCCTAAGAGATAAACATATATGGATATGCATATGTAGGCACATGATTAAATCTACAAATCATGTAGGTTTTACTACAAAACCTAAATTATTTTTTATGAAATTCAGCTACACTCACGATGAATGATTCCGAAAAGAATACTAACACATTCCTATTTTTTTTATTAAATATGTTTTAACAGATAGTGAAAAACAGATAGATATATTTGTTTCAATGTCATTATTATTAACACGTTTTAATACATGAACCTATAATCAAAATTGTTTTATTAAAAAATAAAGATGCAGAAAATGCGATGCATTAATGGCGATAAATATAGCAAATAGTGCTTAGAACGAGGCGCCGGCGCCTATGATCGCTATCAGCAACAAGCGTCGTCCTGCATTCGACCACCATGCTCGCTGCCACTGGCCACCTAACATCTACAACATCTTATATATTTTTTTCAAAATAAAATCTATTGTTTTATAATTACAGTATTTCTTAACGAATGAAATTAAGTTTTCTTTTAATATCATAAGTTAAAAACGCAATCAGTACATAAACCTTAAAAAAAAAATTTACACCGCAATTTGACATTGACAAATGTACATTAAAATATAAATCGGTTTAAATAAACTAGATTACACTTTCTGATACCAAATTTCATAAATATATCAATAAACAGGACATGCATTAAGACGTACCGTATAACTATTAAAGATTTCATCTTAAAATAACTTCGGATTTATTTCAATTAGTTGTTGATTCTTATTTAGCGATACAATCTGGTTAAATCAAAAATTATGACCACGACGCTCGCAGCTCGCGGGCTTGGGTCATTCATTATTTTCCATCTGTAAATATTGCCTCCATACACGATTGTTTTACGATTTACCGCTTCTCGAACAAATAATAATTATCTTTGGGTTTCTGTACTTATATCACAACAATAAAATTTCGAAAATGTACGAGAAACATAATTACCATTTATAAAAAATCCTCTTAATTAATTTACTTATTTATTTTGGTTAATTGGGTAGTTATTTTTTTATTTCGTTATCAACTTATATAATATACAATTTCGTAATAATATTCGAAGATCCTTTGTAGGCTTACCAATCATTTTGCATCACAACAGGACAATTGCCTGGTAACCAGCTACAGCTCCGGAAGTCCAGGCCCCACATCGAGCCAGTAAAATGTTTTTGATGTTGTCCGTCAATAAATTATAAGTTACTACTTAGCAGCAGTTTATACTTCCATGCCTTGGAAAGTGCTCCCAGTCATCCTACCGTTGAATTTTCTCCGTCGAATCCGAGTATAAAAGTAAGGGAATAGTGCATCTGTTATTGTGCTCTCACAATTGCTCACTACAACATATCATTCGCAATTTAAAAATGCGAAGATTGTTGTACAAGTATTGATGACTTTGAATACCAGAAAAGCGTTGTGTAGATACCTACATACCTACATACTACCTGCCATAATTGGCAGGTATGTAAAAACTGTATTAATTAATTTTAAAAATTATTCATATAAATACCTAATATAATGTTGTTTGTACAACTTATATACCTATGCTTTGATCGGTGTTCTATTTTTGAATAGACCAATTAAATGAAGTATATTATAGCAACATATATCTTGCTACAGTTGTACCAGAGGTCACTCAAGAACCGACGGGGGAATAATAGACAGCAAGACATATACGGTACGATGCATGGGAGAAATAACAAAATTATTTTAGCGTATTCTCTGATTTATTCAGATTATGTTTGGAACAGGAAACGGGCTTCTTTAAGCTAAAACCGTTTGAACTCATTAAAAAAATGAGCTGCCTTCATAATATACTACATGAATTTATCATATTGTAATGTTTGTTGACGTTATTACGCTACTAATGACGTAATAAGCAATTTAGTATCCATGATACATAGTTATTTTTCAATAAATAATTTGATCTAATACTGAAGACGTTAATAATAACAACGAACACGCATTGTTATAGAAATCACTAAACTCGAAATTTTAGTAAAAATCCAAAAAAATGCACTTATTTGCCTGTAAGAATGAAAAATATTTAAAAATAATGATAGAATAACTCTCATAATAATTTACAAAATGTTATTTGAGTCAATTTTATAATAAAGCAACAGAACCAACAAAAATATCAACATCGAATCTTATAGCATTACGATTTACGATTAAAAGAAGAGTAGTTCTGCAACAGCATTACCTACATATTTGGAAATGTTTTCCGGTTCGAACACCCGTAAGCCAGCGTCACTACGGGTAGGGGAAGGTTACCTAAAGCGGGTACGTTAACGTTTGTGGTATAATAAAAACGACTATCTAATAAATATACATTTTCATGAAAAACCAAATAATTATTTTTGACCTGCTTTGCCCCATAGTGCCCAGTGGGTCGGCTCTTTGGGCAAAGCGCGTATATAGTATAAGTATAAATACATATATTTTAACATCTATCAGCTATCAATCACTTTATTATGCTTATAGACCTTTTTAGTTACATTTAAATTAAAATTGTATAATCTTCAATAACTAAACCAATCGCCTACAAATATAATCTAAATCAGTATTTTCCTAGGGGTGACATGTAAGATTAAGTATTCTGTGCTGATTCAAGAACAATTTTTACCGTCAACTTTTTGTCTTGATCTTCCTGCATTTTAAATAGTCGGTGATCCTGACTCCATTCAAGTTTTGTGAATCAAATTATGACATATAATAGTTTCGCCATAAAAAGGTTAATTGATCAAAAAATAATTGTTTTTTTTTTACAGTTTCTTTCAAACTTTCTTTTTCCAGTCTCTTTTGTGGAGGCCCCGGGGCGGTAGACCCGTAATTTTCGCTCATGTGCAGTCGCTGACCTTTTTTATGTACCACCCCACACAGCCTTTTGGATAAGGAAAACATTTTTTTTTCGAAGTCTCTATTTTGTGGGCCCGTCTTTTGTGGAGGCTCCGGGGCAGTAGGTCCATTTGCTCTCCCCTATATCCGGCCCTGAGCGTGAGGCGTCTGCCTCTGGTGACCCGCTCCTTCGAAGAAGGGAAGAGGCTTCGGCGCTATGCGCACCTTCTCGCCTCGCCGTAAGTGTTGCCAATTGGGTTCTCTGTATTCCGGGAACCCCACGAAGAAAGGACGCCCGTATAATCGGGCCAACAGTCGAGGCGTCGCGGTAGTATGCACAAGCGATCCCTTGGGGCTCCCCCGAAGAGACGATGAAGGTACGCTGGTTTTTTAGTGGGTTTTTCCAGCGGAAAAAGAGGTCTACCTAGGGCGTTTAGTCTGCTGGTATTACTTATTAATCTCACACATACTCATCTATTATAAATGTATCCATTATCAATTATTTATAACTTACAGATCATTCGACAGAATTCAGCGCCGAGAGATTCAGTCGCTGAGATTCGTCATTTACAAAATAGAACAAGATAAATTACTAACATAAAAAATAAATCAGCAAATATTGGCGAGCTATCTTGACGTGATAGTGAAACATTGAAATAAAAGACAATAAAATCCTTTTTTTTTTTCAAATGACATAAACTGCGGATATCAGTTTATGTCATCATGTCGGCCTGTTGGTAATAAGGAGTCATTAAAAATGAGGCATTTATTTACGTTCGTCAATGATATTGATTCAACTTTTTCACGAAACTTTTTATATAACGTAAAGTGGCAACAGTAATACGGTGTTTATCAATACCAACAATTAAATGAAACATGACTGATAATCACATTTATCCCAAACAATTATTGTACCAGGCATCTCACGAGTTATAATTGCAGTTGTTAAAAACGGCAGCGCTTTCAAAATTAAAATAGCGGTAACAGAAGAGTTCTTTTTTATTACAAGATTGATTTAAATGTACCTTCTTCGGTAAAGGTATAAAACACTACACTTTTAATTAAACCAAGAAATCCAAATTATCGATGTATAAAAAACATAATATATTACATTTTCTCTACCTATTTTATGTATTTTTATTATTATTTTATGTTCTTTTTTATTTTATGTCGATCCAATTATATTGAAAACTGATTTTGCTCTATAAAATATGCATTAATCATATAAATTATAAAAAATGTTATATATTTTAATGAGATTTGCCGAATATTAATCTAATAATATACATCAATAAAAATCGGTTTCCTTTCAAAATTATCTTTCGGAGGCTACATTCAAATTTCAAAATTCCTATAATATTCTACTAATCGACTTCTAACCATTCTCGTCATACGTGACAAAAGTTCAAATTACTTCAGAATGTCTATAAAATCATTTGATAATTTGTTACAACTTATGTAGAATGATATTACAGCAGCTCCGAACGCAATCAGATATTATATTTCATCGAAAGAAAAACCAATAATTAGTTTAATTCTTAATCAAATCGCTGGCCTTTTTCTAACTTCATCGATTAGTAGATCAATATCTTCAGATTCACTCAATTTATAAACAAAATACGAAATCAATAATACCTATTTATTTACGAAAGTTACAAAAAAAACATACAATTGCGACGGTAGCGCGCGCTCAACTGAACAATCAACGGACGTACCTACCTGTATACCTGCGTCTAGACTTTTTCTCTGAACGCCGCGTTAAGAGGCATATTACCAAATTTCGTTTCTCAAAATTAGGTATTTACGCACGACGACGATTCGATCGGGCTCTTGAGTTTACGACACTGTACTGTCGCTGAGACTAAGCAATCTTGATACATTTTCTATTATATATTTTTTTACTTATATTTTGTAGTATTGTTCATTTTAATAAGCTATATTTATTTTATTTCAGTGTTTGTGTATGTTTTTTTCATTTTGTGATTTGAGTGGGTTGTTGTGTAATTGAGTTGTTATTCCTTCACGTTGATGCCCCTAGCTATTCGACCGCGGCTTCGCTCGTGTATACTATTTTTAGAATGATTATGCATTAGCTATTAACTTTGCTTTATGTATTTTTTAAAATCATTAGGTAGTACCTAAAGTATTTTAAATATTTTTTTTTATTGGTATTATACATTAATTTATATATTTTTATTAAAAAAAAAATAAAAACATCTATTAATGGCATAGATCTGGCTTTTAGAGAGACGATTATTTCAGGAAGCATACACTCATTATAAAAACCCGTTAATTTAGGTAACATTTCGGTTTTCCAAAAATTATCGTCCTTATTTATTTATTAATTTATATATGCTTTATTGTACACTCAGAGATACAGAAACATACAGTAATGGAAATAAAATAATATAATATATTCCTGTAGCACAAAAGGCGGTCTTATCGCTAAAAGAGCGATTTCTTCCAGACAACCTTTGGGAGAAGGACATGAGCTTAATAAAGCGGTGAAGGTGTACAAATCAAATAAATAAAATATTGTTTTATTTTATTACTATACATACTACTATTATACTATACAGAGTGTAACAAAATTCGTGTCCGACCCATGAAGTGGTTATTAGGTATCGTGAGTCGGTTCTATTTATGTAAAAAAAATTAAAATATTATGCAAAAAAATTACTCATAAAAAAAATATTTTTTTCATTTTCAATTGTAAATGACGAAAATTTCATGGACAACTGAGGTCTTGACCTCGTCTCCGACCTACCCGATAGGTAAGAGCTATCGAGCGCAGACGCCCGCGCCTGTGTTGCAATATAATTGTTGTTATTTAGTCAAATTTTGTTTTTTTCGGGGTAAAATTTTGCTTAAAATTTTAAAATTTATTACAAAAATAGAACCGACTAACGATACCTAATAACCACTTCACGGGTCGGACACGAATTTTGTTACACCCTGTATATATTTATATATATATACATATAAGTAGCTACACACATACAATAAACTATATACATGTACATCATTACATAAACTATATATAAATAGAATAAAATAATAATAATAAATAAATAAATATGTAAGTAAGATAATAAAAATAGCTACGACAGTTCTAATAATAGGCAATAATGCGCGAAAACAAATAAAACCACACCGAAACAGATAATTATAAAGTTAAATAGTACGCCTTGAGTCGGATTTTAAACGTATTGATCAACTGAGATTGTTTTAAGTGAAGCGGTAAGGAATTCCAAAGGCGAACTGTGAAATTCTCGTCCTTGTGTACCCTCA
Source organism: Nymphalis c-album (assembly GCA_963151315.1). Lineage (NCBI taxonomy): Eukaryota > Metazoa > Arthropoda > Insecta > Lepidoptera > Nymphalidae > Nymphalis > Nymphalis c-album. Next base: position 7,757,676 of record OY720590.1, on the reverse strand, counting down.
CTATTTTTAAACGATGATCCGAGCCGGTCCACACCGCAAATAAGCATATATTTCTATCTGCTATCTGAAGCTACATTCTAGCTTAGTCGGATAATAAAACAATTAGTCAGTTTCGTCAAAAAGACGTACATACAAACATAGTCTTGAAACACACAACCAACATTCAAGCTTAGTCGGATAATAAAACAATTAGTCAGTTTCGTCAAAAAGACGTACATACATACATACTCTTGAAACACACAACCAGCATTCTAGCGTAGTCGGTTAATAAAACAATTAGTCAGATTCCTCAAAAAGACGTACATACATACATACTCTTGAAACAAACAACCAGCATTCTAGCGTAGTCGGTTAATAAAACAATTAGTCAGTTTCGTCAAAAAGACGTACATACATACATACTCTTGAAACACACAACCAGCATTCTAGCGTAGTCGGGTAATAAAACAATTAGTCAGTTTCGTCAAAAAGACGTACATACATACATACTCTTGAAACACACAACCAGCATTCTAGCGTAGTCGGTTAATAAAACAATTAGTCAGTTTCCTCAAAAAGACGTACATACATACATACCCTTGAAACACACAACCAACATTCAAGCTTAGTCGGTTAATAAAACAATTAGTCAGTTTCGTCAAAAAGACGTACATACATACATACTCTTGAAACACACAACCAGCATTCTAGCGTAGTCGGTTAATAAAACAATTAGTCAGTTTCGTCAAAAAGGCATACATACATACATACATACATACATACATACATACATACATACATACATACATACATACATACATACATACTCTTGAAATACACAACCAGCATTCTAGCGTAGTCGGTTAATAAAACAATTAGTCAGTTTCGTCAAAAAGACGTACATACATACATACTCTTGAAACACACAACCAGCATTCTAGCGTAGTCGGTTAATAAAACAATTAGTCAGTTTCGTCAAAAAGGCATACATACATACATACATACTCTTCAAATACACAACCAGCATTCTAGCTTAGTCGGATAATAAAACAATTAGTCAGTTTCGTCAAAAAGACGTACATACATACATACTCTTGAAACACACAACCAGCATTCTAGCGTAGTCGGTTAATAAAACAATTAGTCAGTTTCGTCAAAAAGACGTACATACAAACATAGTCTTGAAACACACAACCAACATTCAAGCTTAGTCGGATAATAAAACAATTAGTAAGTTTCGTCAAAAAGACGTACATACATACATACTCTTGAAACACACAACCAACATTCTAGCTTAGTCGGATAATAAAACTATTAGACAGTTTCGTCACAAAGACATACATACATACTCTAGAAATACGCAACCTACATTCTACCTTAGTTGGATAATAAAGCAATTAGCCAGTTTCGTATAAAGAAAACAAAATTATTTAATATATAAAAAATTAGAAAATTACTTCATGATATTAATATGATCTACAATAGGTAGTCGTCGCACTATACTCTTTATCGTGCGGCGCGCACAAAATCGACATAGGTCCTACCTCTATAAGCGCTCGCGCAGTACTGAATTCGAACGTTCAAAGTAATTTTTTTTCATAGTTTATTTATATAAATATCGAAATTTTGTAGCCTCTACGGAATAAATCACTGTTTAAAGTATATTATGTAATTTTTCCATTCAAATTGGTCAGCACTGTAGTTCAATCTTCTTACTCAAAAAAGTGCATTCGCGCATTTTTCGTCAAACCTGCCTTGGGAATTGTTATTTTGTATAAAAAAGCAAAGCCTAAATACAAAAAAATGAGCCGCTATGGTTTATACTAATAACTGCTCTTCATTTTTCAATAAGTTCAATATTTCAAAGTCGTTTAGTTTCCCAGAATAGGAACGGCGAAATATACCGTTTAATGAAGAAATGACGGTTAAAAGGTAATATGAGCCTTAACGCGCGCTCATGTGATCAGTTTTATGCAAATACTAGTCGTGGATGTCTAGTAGATTGCGATTTGAAAACGCGCGTCAAAATTTTGCCATCTGAACATGGCCTTAGGAGGATTCAGTTTAATTCTTAACTTTTTTTTGTAGTTTATGGAATTATTTTGTTTTATTGGATATGAAATTAATTATATTATAAGTAATATTGTATTCAGCGACAACATATCTATCTTTTATAGACATTACTTATTAAATATTTTAGTTTAAATAAAGGAGAGAAATAACGACGACTGTAGTTTAGATTAATTACCACAAAATATTAATTCTTTTCAAAATAATTTATTTCATCATAACGAAACGAACGTCAAATGAAAAATCATAAAGAAAATTGGCGCAAACGCCATTTAGAATTTTATCGATTTTTTGTGGCGGTGAAGGATAAAAAACCCAATGTCGATCCTTTCACCCAACTGATCGCGGATATTAAAAGCTGTTATCCTGGGAAAGGTACATAAAACACACACACAGCGGAGAGAGTTTTGAATTGTTGGGAGTGACGCCCCACCAACCCCAATACCCCATTATCATAAGCTCAAGATCAACAGTGCAAAGTTTATTTGTCACAGCATACACTATCAGGGCTTCGCTCAGATAAAAACATATATAATAGTGAGTATATTATTATTTATTAATTACAATATATACATTTATTTTTATAAATAAAATAATACTTAAATGGTTTTTTTTAATCCAGCTTGGAGTAAAATTAAGTACCTCATTAGTATATTTTATTGGTTGTTCCTCTAATTTTTAAGTTAGATGCTTCGGAAGCAAATCTGCTTGTTAACTGCCACATTTCGGATAGCATTGCGCTCAAGGAACGAAATTAGAAATATTGATTAAGCTATTATTTAAAAATAGTACGTAATATTACGACTGGCAAGCCTAGTAAGATCTGAAGATCCATCGTCATATTGATACAGAATAAAAAACATTGAACTAAATATAAGACGGCCTTGTAATTCCGAAAAGGTCAAAAGCAGATTAAAAAAATATGTATAAGTACGTTTACTATGTGTTTAATTACGATCAAAGACAGCAGTAACAAAATAATCGTTAGGTCTGTTTATTAATACGCGAATGTCGAATGTTGTCCTTCCTTTTAGAATACAATTGGTTTAACTAAATTAGTTTAACAGTTGTAATTTGATAAGTGAACCAACAAATATCTACTGAGTTTCAAATGTTAATTAACGAATCCAAAGTGCTTGTAAAAATATCCTTAATTCATGTCTAATTTGATTTTATTTTATATGAAATGTACTGTGGTATTGTTTTTTACAAAATGAAATCAAATAAATTTCATAAAAAATACAGACAAAATTATACTGATTAAGTAACCGAATATAGAAAGTAGAGATTTGAAAGCTGCCTACTTTAAACATTTGAACTTTTTACTGAGAAAACATAAGCAGCACATTACTGTTTGATAAATAATGGACATAGAATTTTGTTATTTTGAGATTACATACTTTCATAACACTTTTAGTTCAATTGACCAATACATCAAATTTGTCTTCCAATTTGTTTAAAATATAAAATTATCTTTGTTCGCAGAATAGAGAGAACGATAAAATACATCAAATATAATAAACAGTGAAACAATTTATTATTTACATCATGAATATTTTCAATTAATTCTGTTCCGATACCAGTTTTACTGTAAAATTTGTTCATAAACATACTCGTACGAGCCAAAATGTGATAAATGTGTATTTATCATTTCAGCAATCGATTTATAAGTAGAGAATTTATATATAAATTAAATTTATTATTACATATTCTATTAAAGATTATAAATCTAAATGTAAAATGTATATAAAATATATAGGAGTGTTTTTGTCACAGATCGTTTCTTATCCTAGAAAATGCATAAATTAATTATAATGAAGCTTAATCTACTAAATACAAATATTCATACATACAATATTCACGAAAAATTAAAATGTATGGGGTTTTGAAAAAATCGATAAATTTAATTATATGTATTGTTTCGGGTATCAAAATAGGTACAAAATATGTTGTCTGCTCCTAACATATTCTATTGAATATTTATTAATGTTTTAATCAAGCTTTATGTTAGGTGATATAAAGTTTTACGTTATAAAAAATATACTTAATCTACGGCACTTGATATAAATGTAAATATCACATATTCGAGAAAAGTTACAAAATTCATTACATTACAAATTACAATTCATCACGCAATGTTTTCATTGATGCTGCTACGAAGTTGGTGAAATCCTGTCGATTTCGGACGTATGACGCACAAACTTCCACTAAACGCAAAAACTCTTCAACATCGAATGAGTAATTTGTAAATTTCGCATGCGACACACCACCAGGTCCATGACCCTAGAAACAAAAAAAAAGTTATAGATATTTCAGTCTAAAGGCTGATTCGATTATTCGATATTCTGGTCAATAGTGGATATATTGGTTGAATGATCATCGAATTTGGTCCTGATTTTCAAAGTTGTCTAATGTCTAGCTAAGAGCGCAGCTGCGCACAGATGATATCTTTCAAAAAGTACATACAAGTTATCAATAATTTTATATAAATTAGGTACATACTTATATAGTACATACTATAAAATAACTGCCTATGAGTTGTTATAATATTTTCAAAACTTTGTGAATATGTTATATTAAAATCTTTCTATTTAAAAAAATCTAAGTAACAATACAGTCACTCCTATGCTAGCTAGCTAACAGCTTGTCGAGTGTACATTATTCGTTGACTACTTACTATAAACAGTTACTAAGGAAAATTTATCTTTAGTAACGCTTTCAAAAACAAAAGTTGCGTGAAAGTTTAGCTAAATTGCACTTAATATCGGTTCTATTCTTATCAGAAATTTGTAATAAAAAAATATGTCCATAATCGTTTTATTTCAATCTTAAAAGTAGGTAAATATTTAAAAAGTCAGTCAAAAACTTCTTAGTGGTAAGGCTTTGTGTAAGACCAAGTGGTAGAACAAACAGCAATAATTAGGATTGTTATGTTTTAGTTTGAATAGTGAATGAGACCGTGTAACACGCATAAGAGACGAAACATCTTAGTACCACAGGTTCTATCAACCTGCCTGCTTTGAAAATGTTCAAATTCAAGTACAAAATACTTTATTCAATATTGAAGTATCACACTTACTTATTGATTGTCAAACTGGAAACTAAGCTGGAACCGGTAGGGTTCGGAAAAGAAACACCCAGCCCTGAGAAGAACCGGCGAAAGAACTCAGCGGCTTGTTTTTTTTTTGTCTTTTGTTAATGTCTTTTACAAAAAAAAATATGAAAAGAAAGAAATAGCCATGCGGCGATCGTCTCATTCCCAAGGTGTGCTATCATCCATAAATTCATTAATTGTATAATAACCTTTAGCACACAAGCATTCCTTTACAATTTTTTAAAATTCAGCAACTTTTGAACGCTTTAAATGCAGATGTGATTTTTAAAGAATAGGTAGGCGGCGAACGAGCATATGGGCCACATGATGTTAAGTGGTCAACAACACCCATAGACATTGGCAGTGTAAAATGTTAACCATCTCTTACATCGCCAATGCGCCACCAACCTTGGGAACTAAGTAGTTATGTCCCTTGAGCCTGTAACTGGCTCACTCACCCTTCAAACCGGATCACAACAATACTACAATACTAAGTACTGCTGTTTTCCCGTAGAATATCTGATGAGTGGGTGGGTGGATATATATATTCGATATTAAAATATTAAAAGCTCGGAATATTAAAATATATTACCTGGTCTTGCTGCACTAATTTCGTTTTATTCTCCCACGTGACATACTTAAGTCCCCGAAGTCGCGATAAATCAGAATAACAATTCGGATCTTCACAATTATAGCTGAAAGATTGAAACGAACATTTAAGAATATAATTAGTAGAACAGAAGACAACATTTTTACGGTTATGTACAAACATATATGATTTTAAATAAAATTTTTTGCAACCTTGAGTACATAAGTAAGATCCGACCCCGCGCCACTGTGTCTTGTACCATTTTCGCAGTTTTTATTCTTTATAGCAAATTTCCCAAATAACCGTGCTCCACAGTACCAAACCAAACAATAACTGTTGTAAGTTTCGTATCGTATCTGATTACAATTGTTATTTTAGAATAAAACATACACAGAAAAAAATATTATTTTCGCTAGACGGCTTTGATGCTATCGTCTAATTTTGATATTTTTAGGATTTCATGCGACTAACTAAAGAATTGTAATGATATCGACTTTACAACAAATGCATCTTTCTAGCATTGCTAATGTTACAATACTGAATTAAAAAACAAAAAGGCATAAACAAATAAAGTTAGTATACTAACACTTCAAACACAGCCGCCCAGTCAGGTAAAAATAATAAGTGGGTTAAACCAGCTCCATGCATTCCTATGAAAACATCAGTGTTGTGCGTTAATTCTAGCTGTTCAGTGAATGGCACACTTCTGTCATACACAACTCTCTGTACGTGATAGCCCTTTACTTTCAAAAGTGCTTCAACAATTTCATTTTCATTGAGTATTGTGCGATATGTTGTTCCTCTTGATAGTAATGTAATTCGTACTTTGTCATTTACCCTGGGATACAGTTTCACATTTAAAGAATGAAGTATATATTTTGAAAAAGCATGAAATAATCCACTCCGTTCACATCCATATATCTGAAAAAGATAATTATTTTAGTTTTTAAAAAGAAAACTGTTTAAATAATATTTATTTTTGTACAAAATATCCTTGTATCATAGATAAATAAAAAAAAAATAGAATAATACAAATGTTAACTACTAGTTAGCTCAAACAAAAATAATGATAAAATACTAACCAAAGGTGTATTATAGTAAAGTCCAAATATCATGCGTGGTAGAAGAGGAAATACAACATTTTTAAAACAGACTACTTTGCCCCTAAATTGTTTTAAATCCCAAATAGGATTGACTGTAAATGCTTTAAAGACATCTTTAAATGCTGAATCATAGGTGAATGTTTCCCAAATGAGTATGTGATTATCCCTCGTAAATGTTGACGGGTGTGTAGAATTCACATGAAGTGATGCATATAAATTGAAGAAGTCGCAGAAATGATGATACATATTCACAGCTGGAATTTTACACATAAATTTCAAGAAAAAAAATCTTCATTCTATTTATATAGTGGTTTGAAACTTACCTGCATCTAGTTTCATGATATAGGTAGGCTTGTCTATTGTTATATCACACAGTCCATCCTGAATGGGTCTTTGTGATGTTTTAACAAAATTTACAAACTCAGGTGCCCATGACTGCAAAGCGCTCATGTGTTCTGCTTCTTTCATTAAGCGTTCTGAATATAACTTGCAATAACCACCTGAAATATCAAATTAAAAAAAACATTACAACCTTTTGTAAATAAAATCTATAATAACATTATATATGCAAAAGCAGCTCTGTGACTTGATGCAATTAGTATGAATAAAGCTTAAATCCTGAGTAAAGACATAGGCTACTTTTTTATACCTAACACCAGCTTCTCCAGGGGCAGTATAGAAAATGGGGGAAACATAGCAGATTATGTTTCACTATTGTAAATTCAATTGATAAAGTGCTCTATAACCAGGTACCAAGTAGTATTATTAGAAGTAAAGGCAATAAGTCTTAAAGCTGACTATCTGTTTACTAGATATTTCATGCAATGGAGAACTATATTGTGGATAATTATTTATTTTTGAAATCCAATCATTTAATTTAATGTATGTATAAACTATAAAGTAAAATTAAAGCCCTTAAAGGTACCACTACTGGGCTAATAGGCTCTACACCTATCCTCTTGAGGAGGCTTAGGAGCTAATTTCAATAACAGCTATAAAACCTTGAATTTTTAATGAACAGAGATACTCTATTTAATTTAAAGTGAATAGAGAAAAACAAACAGTGACATGTATAATTATTACAGATTTAATAATATATAAATTCTGTAGTCCTACTTATAACTTATATCATAGTTTTTATACTGATGATGGACCATCCTTTGTAGAAATACAATAAAATATTATATAAGAAATGAATACTCAAAATTACCTATTTGACCAGGACCAAGTACATCCATTTTGTACCTTAGATTGTCACCTCGACCCACCAGGCCATGAAAATTAAGCATTAAGTTGCGACCTCTACAGAATCTGTTGCAAATAAATCATAATCATTAAAATAAAAGTAAATAAATTATTAAATTATCACAAAAGTAGTACAACAAACCTTAAATATTTAGAGCATTCTAATGAGCTATCATGAGGATAAGTAGCTTCGCAGATTACCATCAATTCTTGAATTTGTTCTTTTATATACCCTAAAATAAAAAGAAGAATAAATCAATTATTTAATTGATTTTTAATAATCAATATGTACTATTTAAGAAAAAGTAGTACCAAAATCGGCTTGAGTATAAAATGTATCAAACTGCGCTTCTTTTGTTTTCACCCAACCTCTATGATCTCCTGGACAACTAGGTCTAACATGATAAGAATTACTTGTCGTACAATTGGTTTCATATCCCCAACAAGCTTTCTTGTCAACTAAATTTCTATATCGACATTCGGAGTTTTCGGCACATTGTTTTGCTATTTCAGTAAAAGTATTAAAGAAATAAGGAAAATGATCTGAGGGAAGATTTATGTCCTCTAAATTTATAGAATTTGTTTTCTTTAAGTACATAACAAAGTATAACAAATATACAAAGATCTTCATTTTAGTAATGCGATATATACTGATTATAAATATTTACTACACATTAACATTACTGGAAATATTATGTTCTCTCTTCTTCCTTTTCTGGCTTGTATCTACGCTAGTTGAGCTCAAAATATTCTGCCAATGTCACGTATAAAAATAATTAAAAAGGATGACACATATGAGATCAACCGGTTCCAAATTTTGAAGTCAAAAATCAAAATATTAGCTTATTGCTGATATTATAATGTTTACCCGTGGTCGTGGTGTTTACAGTTTATGACTTTTGTGAGATTTAAGATTTGATAGATGACATTTAACAAATGATAATGAATGTTTTTTTTTAAACCTTTTCTTGGAAAAGGCAAGGGTGTTTGTAGTCATGACAATGCTGAAGCTTGGCATTATGTTATTTAATGATAAATAGTAAGTACACGATGCAGTTATCATATTTAATTCCACTTGATATCATTTTAGCGCTGATAGTTCAAATCCTAAAGGCGATTGACTGAAACTGGCAAAAAGACGTATAATGCCAGTTGTAGATCACGATAGTTATTTGTCCTATTTAAGAAGTTATATATTACTTTATAGTGTGTATTTGTAAATATTATAACAATATAGTTAGGCAATTAAAACACGCTAATACCTATCCATTAAGTAAAGTTATTTTGTGTTAGGTCCGTTTTTCTTTTGGTTTTAGTACATAACATTATATACTACGAATATAATATACTTTGCACGCATTGGGTACATTATTTTGATTATAACGATGGACGTACTCTATTAACTTTATTTCAAATTCATCATTCATTCAGTAAAAGTATCATCATCATAATGGGATTCCTCCTACGAGCATCTAGTGTCTGTAATATTGTTGTAAGATTAAGTAAAATGAGACAAATCACTGAGTATAATAATATTATCACAACCTATACCTATGTCATTTTTTGAATTTATTTAAATATGTTGACTAAATGCTATGAAATATTAAGGCAATATTGAAAAAGTAAAAGTAATATACCATTTTAAAAAAAGGGCTTATAATTTGTTTTGTGTCATAATGGGACATAATAAAATAAGTTTGAGCCCCGCTTCGTTTCATTCACTCTTTTTTTTATTTTCACATTTTAGAGTTGGTGACCTCGTCGACCTATCTTACTATTGGACCAGAGTTTTTTGGGCATATCTTATCCATCAAATAAATAAGCAAAACACTATTGTTAGGGAGACGAGTTTTTAGGTTTTATTGATTGGAAAGCATTCGAGTTGTATTCGCCTAGCTGTCTCACTTTCTCAATACACCTACTAACGATTACGAGCAGTCGGAAACATGTAGCATAACTTTTATCTTGGTTCTGTTTTACATATTCTTCTCAAGTCTGGGTTTTTCTTTTTCAGAATCGATTGTACATTTTAATTAAGCTAATTTTGCGGACATAATACTTTGATAAATTGCAAATTATAAAAGAAATGAATAGATATACAGATATAGATATAGATTTCATTTGTATTCGTAGTAAAATAAAAATTTTGTATTCGTAGGGTAATCATTTGTTAACGTTATGCATAGGTATGTTTGCCTGTCCTTTCATTAATATCATATTGATTGATTAATACAATTCTACTATTTACAATATTCCATAATATTTCTTATCAATAAAAACAATTTAAATATTTTATTTATGTGATAACATTAATAACCACGGACAATTTGTACAATATAATTATTATCTGTGCTTTGAGGTTAAATTTACCCTTCGGCCAATGTCACTGTCCGTTTCGCGCCTTTTCCGGAAATAAATCCGGCGGGGGTTTCTGGTTTTGAGTACACGTGAACAGCGTCATCCAATCAGCTGGTAAATTGTGAGGCCGGCGCTAAATTGTCAATGTTTTCTTTGCGTGCTTGTTTTGTATTTTGTAGTTTAAACTAATCCCAATATTAAAGTGAATATATAAAGTGAGATACTGACAGAAGCTAGATGACTTTAGGTGGTTCATTTTATAGAACGTTGACTATTACGATTTCTGACCTTCAAACTTATCCTAAATATTGTCGCCATTTTGACCATGCTATTTAAGACTGAGATAGTTTATTTTCATTTGTGTATTTCTTAGTTGCCCTAGTGAGATTTGTAAATGGATGCCCTATTTGAAGAAGGACTACGACAATGTCCCAGAATACTAGTATAGTAAATTTCCTAATACATGACGCCAATGGTTAGTAAGTAGCGACGCTGATATCGTCGATTTAGTTTTTTTTTATTTTCATATTTACTGTTAGGCTCATTATAGTAATATATAATAGATTTGCTAGTAAAAAAACCATGTCATAGATTTCGGCGTCCCAGTTTTTCGAGTTTTCTAGTATAAAAAAAATCTTGTTCAATTTTTGTTTTTAATAAAGCATATTTAACTAGCTTATGGTCGTTAAAATGTATTCAACGTATCAATTTATATTACTCGATACTCTATGTTTTAGGGCAGCCTCAAATGGTTAAAGTAGTACAAAATACGAACACTCAACCTATTGCTCAAATCAAAATCAAACAAAATCCTGTAAAAGTGTTTAAAGTATCTGCCACGAACGAGGGAATTAATCAAGTATGGAAACCATTCTGAAAATTTATTTATTTTTTGCCATTCCTTATTATACAGTACACACTTAGCAGTAGTAATATCTAGTTAACAAGTTACATGTAAACATCATGTGCTCTTTAGTTGAAATGTATGTGCTTATTGCATATACATTTTAACAGTAGCTGTAGTATTGTTTTCACTTTATATTTCTTAACCCTGTTTCCCTAAAACTGTAATTCTAATAATGTACTGACAAATATCTTAATACACAACTTACTAGCTTTTAAACTCTGTCACCAAATTTATGATTTTTATTTTCAGACCCCCATATATCAACCTATCAAATTAACTGGAATTAAGTGTGCTTCAAGTAAGTCAATTGAAATTCAATTATATACAACTGTTTTTCATTTGTTTGAATATTAAATTTTCACACATTAGCTTCAACTTTAATATTTTTGTTTTATAAAATATTAATGTATGTGAATTCAAATTAAATTAATCTTAACACTAAATAATCAGCATCCTGTATTCTATCAATAATTTATATTGTGTGTACATAGTTAAACTTGAGTGTATAATTTCAGAATTAGTACAAGTACCTGTTGACACCTTGGCTCGTTTACAAAAGATCTCACCTAAACCTGAGCCAAAATCTCCATCACCTGATATTGTAAGTATTGTCAATGTGTGTCATATTAAATTTTATATATTTATTGATTGTATATCACAATATTTTTATAGGTTAATAAAAACCAATTCACTGAACTCAACGTGATAGAGCCTATACCAGAGTTAGTACCAATTTTGGCTAAATCAGAACCTATAGATAACCTTGTAGATAGCAAAGGAATTATACCTGATCTCACAGAACCGAATCCTGCAGATAATAAAGCTTACTTACCCACAACTATGTCACATGCTTCAAGGAGAAGACATGACTCTGACAATGACCCCCCTGCAGAATAGTAAGTGCATTGTGTAATTTTAAATAATTTTGTATATCTATATATGTAATAATAATGTTAAGGTTATCATCAAATTCAACACTTAAAAATTACCTGTCTTAATTTACCTACTCTTTAGTAAAACTACATTATTATTATAAAACAAGCTGTAATTATTAAAAGTTTTTGTCATAGCAATGGAATATAAAATGAATACAATTGAATGGGGTAGTTAAACTGTGGTACTAAGTTGAGTTTAGTTAGTTTAATCTTTTTGTAATATAGATAACAGTGAAGTACTGAGTATCAACCAGCTTCTTCAAATTTGATTATATTTGTTGTAGTTGGTATTATTATGATATCTAACTAAAGTATAGAACCAGTTACCAAACTTATGATATGTTTGATTTCTTTCAGCACTACAAAAAGACGTAAACATGCAGACAAAGTTGGTAAAGGTTTAAGACATTTTTCAATGAAAGTCTGTGAAAAAGTGAGAAATAAAGGGTTTACATCTTACAATGAAGTAGCAGATGAATTAGTACTAGAATTTGCAGCTGGAATGCATGGTTCTGCAGATAGCCAAGTATGTATTATTGTTGTAAACTAGTATTCTATTCCTCTACTAAAAGTTTATTAAGAAATTTTGATAACATTTCAGTTATAATATCTATGGCATTTATTTTTCTTCTTTATTACTATAGAAGGTACAGAAAAATGATTTACAGCTAAACAACACACATGTTAATGCAAGTTCCTAAATAGAGCTTACCCCCAAAAAGTTTATTTTAATACATACATTTGTTATTTATTAATATAACAACCAATAAAATCAATTAATAGGAAGGAATGCTAGGTTAAAATGTAACTCAGAGAAACTAACATTTGCAGCAATATGATCAAAAGAACATAAGAAGAAGAGTATATGACGCTTTAAATGTACTAATGGCTATGAACATTATATCAAAAGAAAAGAAGGAAATCAGATGGCTTGGGCTTCCAACTAATTCGGTACAAGAATGTACAGCATTAGAAAAAGAAAAGCAATCAAAACTTGAACAGATACAGAAGAAAACGCAACAACTACAGGAACTTATACTACAGGTAAAGATATGATGTCATTATGTAATTATTTTAGAGATAGATAAAGCAAGTTCAATTACTTTGCATATAAATTGCCCTGTGCATAATTTTGTATGTAGTCCATTCTCAACCAGCTTAGCAGTATCTCGCCAAGCGAAATTATAAAGATTACCTCATTGTGCCATAAGAAATAAAATTCTTTTGGGAGTGGTCTTTAGCTATGTGATTATGTTTAGTTTCACATGTGTTATAAAAATATCCAGTACCCATTTTATAACAAGTTAATTTAGTAGTTTTTATTTAATAATATAATTGAAATAATTTTTATTCAACTTGACTAGTATTTTGCTAACCAAAGGTACCTCCTTTGTCAAATAATTTCCATTATCTTCCAAAGTGCTGTGACAATGCCCTTACAATAGAAGAGCTTTGTGCAAGCTCGTCTGGATAGTTACCACCCACTCATCAGATATTCTACTGCAAAACAGCAGTATGTACTTTGTATTGTTGAGTTTGGTTTGAAGGGTGAACGAGCCAGTGTAATAACAGGCACAAAGAACATAATATCTTAGTTACAAAGGTTGGTGGTGCATTGGCGATGTAAGCAATAGTTAACATTACTTACAATGCCATTGTCTATGGGTGTCGGTGATCACTTACTATCAGATGGCCAGTTTGTCGTCCACCTAGCTAACTATAAAAAAAAATAAGGTAACCAGATTATGGCAAGTAAGTTAAATAAAACTGGTTTAACGACAGTTTTTATGTAATTTCTATAAATAGTGTGAATTGAATACATAACATCATTGTAATTTTGTATGAATATATAATTAATTATATAAAGAAGACAATTTGATCAGCATTGTGCATTAAAAATCAGTTCCAAACAAAATATAGCACAATTTGTTTGGAAACAAAAGAATACACATTTGACATAATAATATTATGTTAAACATCTAAGCTTCATTGTATTTATAAGGACAACATAATGAAACCATATCTTGATTTATAAAGAGCTTTTTTAATGTTTGATAGATTATGTAGGTACCTCCTAATTAATAAATTAGCTGTTTGTTGCTTAGGCTTCGCACGCGCTTGTATAAATAAATGTTTGTTTGGAAGTCTGTAATTTTAAAGTAAAAACCATGAAATGTCATTCTGGTTCAAAAAAAGTGTATTAAGGATTTTTTTAATTTTAGATTGATGATAATGATAATTCATTAATATTCATAATTAAACTTACTGTGAATCTCTAGTTTAATTTTACATTTATATATTTTACTAACTGTGCCTCTTGGTTTCACCCGCGTATAATTATATATATATATTATATAATAATAATTAAAAATCAGCCTAGAACATTCCTGGATAAAAGTACTATGCAACACAAAAATAATTATTAAATTCGATCCAGTAGTTCCTTAGTTTTTCCGGATCAAACAAACAAACTCTTTAGCTATATATATTAATAGATATAGACCTAAATGGCTTGAAAAACATTAATTTAAGCATGTCTCATAGGATTAATACTGAAAATGACTAGGTTACTCGCTTTTGTCACGCAGTGGTAACTTTCAGAAAGATACTTGGTTCCCTATTGGGGGTTTAGTTATGTGGTACTCTTACCCACTAAAACCAAACCAAGGAAGGCCCCCACGACATGGATGTGAGAGGCTGCGTGTTCGTGTTGATATAAAGCATCCGCGGCCTCTCCCGTGCTGTGCAGAGCTCTCAGGGGGCGAAAGTAATCTCGCTCCCACACTCCTTGCTAGTATGTGCGGCTGCAGCGCGAAGCCATTCTGTCTACCGTCCTGCTCAGACCCGCGAAATAGTACACGCGCGGCCGCCACCTCACGCACTCAGACCTCAGGGTTAAGCGCCTTAAGGTTATCTTACGCCTAGGGCGTCGGAACTGTGGAAGGAGGATCAGCCTTTTCCCGTTCCTGCTACGCCATCCTTCTGGACAATAATGCTCACACAGAAGAACACGATTGCTTGCAGAGAAAGGTCATGTCCAACCTCGCGGAACAGGATCTCCCATATTCGCTGTTCTGACGGAAGACGCGGCTCTGCTGATAGACCCTCGCAACCATTTTGGGTTTTGTTGTCAAAAAATTCAGGAGTGAGCCGGAGTCTGGAAGTTGGAAGTGTGTACACTCCCGTGCCTCGGAAAGCACGTAAACACTTTCCGGTCGTGTAGATTGCCGTCCCATAGGTTTATGACACCTAGGGAATAGAGATTGCACCTATGTTTGCGCACACATTTGTGGACTATAATACTTCCTGCGCAGTTGGATAACCTCTCTTGAGGCTGGCCGCCGTGGCTGAAATCGGAGGACATTATTATGTTTGAGATTCAAATGAATATTTGCATGGATGATATTCTTGGAAAATTTGAATTGGAATTCCTTATGGTACCTTATACCTGCCACCGTAATGTCACCCGTTGGGTGGAATTTCTGAAAACAAACTCATGTTTATCAGTTCAATTAAGAGACACAAATAGTAAATTACATGCAGATCAGATGTTTATTAATTTTAAACTTATTTTTCCATCTCATTAGTCCCGTTTGTTGTTCAAAAATCACGGACTCCGAATGTAAACTTTCAACCTTTTTTTTTTAAACGCTGGAAAAACGCATTACGCCTTTCCCCCCACGGGACCAGAGAGGGTGTATGTGGGCTCGCCGGTGTCCAAGGCGCCGAGTGCGCCCCGATCATCGGAATACTCACTAAAAAGCAACGGTACCCTTCCCGTCGTAACAGACCACTGCCTCCTCTATCACGGAGCGAGTGGCCACCAGTTTCCCCACCAGGAGCAGGAAAAGCTCTGGCGGCTGTCACGTCACGGCATCTGAGCTTCTCTGTCACGGTTGTGACTTAGATGCGGAATTTTCGCAGATCTTTTTTCAGCTGGGGTAAGCGGCCAAGGCCGTTGCGCCTACGACAGCCAACGAAGGCCCTCCGCGCCCGCCTGCATGCCCGAAGTTCGGCTTTTTCGGACGAACACCAGTACACATGTCGGCGCGGAACTCTGCGCTGAGTCCTCGGCATGGCCCCATCGCAGACCTCTTGAGGCCACTGCCCATGCGGCCCGCCAACCCTCCTCTCTTCCCGCGGAACCCTACCGCTGCACGATGGCAGCCTCCTTGACTAGCTCGCGGTCTTAATAGCTAATATACCACCTCGGCAGCGTGGTTGGCACCGTCTGGTTTCCGCTGGCCTGCGAGAGATGACACAGGGGGGGTAAACGCAACGTCCACCCAGGACCACTCGTTGGGGCGCACGCAGGTGTGAACCTGCCCCTTGTTGAAATTTCAACCCCAATTTCATGCTTTAAAGATGGATTTTAAAAACGTTGAAACACGTATTTGTTTCTTACCTAAAGCTTCTATATGAAATTGCATGCTTCTAACTTGAAAATTATGGATTTTCATACCCCTTCATCCCTTATTTTGAATTTTGAAAAATACTTCCTTAGTGGGTGCTTCCATCATACAATGTATCAACTGGCAAAATTTCAAGTTTCTAACTACTGTGGTTTGGACTCTGCGTTGATGAATCAGTCAGGCTTAGTAATTATATACATACATATGTATGTATGTAAGGGTGACAACAAAATAAAAAAGATTTTATGAAAAATGAATTGCACAGTTTAGTTTTAACCATGATGTATATTAAAATGTTATAATAATTATGGTTTTTTTATATAATAGTACAACAGGCATTCTGAAAAATAATAACAAAGTATGCCTATTTTATTTTACAGCATATCTCATTTAAGAGTTTAATAGAAAGGAATAAAGATGCAGAGAACAAGGGTATAAAACCTTCTCCGTCGTCAGCCATACATTTACCATTTATAGTTGTAAATACAAGTGACAAAGCATTAATTGACTGTAGTATTTCTAATGATAAGTGAGTATTTTTCATATTATTTCATTCATCTAATATTTAAAGATTATGTAATTTCTTAATAAAATTATTTTAGCTGTTTTCTGTTGTGCATAGAATATTATTGTTATATGAAATTAAGTTTGAAAGATATAATTTTAATATTTTAATATGATTGAGTTATAAGGAGATGAAATCCCAATTGATAATATATCATTTGATATAATTAAAACATTTTTCTTCCCTCTTTTTCCAGGACAGAGTATATGTTTAATTTTAACAAAAGGTTTCAAATACATGACGATATTGACATATTAAAAAGAATGGGACTCCTATTTGGTTAGTTGTTTTCTAATAAATGATACATGTGTGATCTAATTACAGTATATACAATCAAAATTTTATTAAAATTTCAGGATTAGACAAAGGTGAATGTACAGAAGAAGATATTGAGAAAGTTAAAAGTATGGTACCGAAGTCATTAGAAAGTTATGTGGAACGTAAGTATACCTTTTTCTTGTCACTGAAGATATAACTTGGCACTAGTAATAGGTAGCACATGCCATTACAGAAAATATTTATTAACTAGCTGATACCCGCGACTTCGTCCGCGTTGCTTGATATATTAACAAAGTTTTCTTATGTACGAAGGAAAAAACATCAAAAAGATCGCAAGCAAAAATATACTTTGTTTAAACATACATCACTGAACACGCAGCGCACAACTGCAGACCTCTATCGTTTTATTTATATAGATAATGATGCCATCTAACTCACACACTAATTTGACTTCTCAATCCGGTGTGCCATAAAATATAAGGTTTTGTTGGCGTGTTTGTACATCATACTTTAGATGGTTTGATTTTCGATACTGACATATTTTATTGTAAAATGCATCGTAAACTTCTCATAAAAGGACACGAAGGATAAGGGTATTTACATAGTAGTGACTAGTGACACATGAAACATTATTTTCAATGGCAAGGCAACGCCGCCGACCAGGTTGACAAATTTAAGTCCGAGTTGAACAAAGTACTTCCGGATATTCCTCTGAAGAATTTATATGTAATTACCGACCCCAAAACGGTGATGCACTTCCGTCCCTGGATGTGAAAAATTGCACGTAATTATCTCGCAATCAGTTTTTGCTTAAATATTTTTAAACATGGTTGGCTACCTTTTTTTACACAAGGTTATCCGCGTATAAAGTATAAGCGTTTTCCGTAACGGCAATGTCTGTTGTTATTAAAATTGTTCATGTCGCCATGATGTGTTGTTTTTGAATCGAGATTTAAAAAATAATAGAGCGTCGTCGACTATTCCATTCTACCTACATGCGTGAACAATAAACCACGTCCTTTCCTGATACCGGAATATATGCTCTGGTTGGATTCGGATATTTCTACATTGTAATTTTGATTAATGAAATGTTTCGTCTAAGAAAAATATGTTTCTATTCTCAGATCTACATTTGTGGCCCATAAATACTTAACTCGCTATTTTACAATGTTAGGTGCCCTATCACCAACATCAAACTCTACTAAAATCAACCTCGTTTTACATTTTTTGTAGCCCATTTTGTATAAGTTTTCTTATATTCGTTTGTGCGCAATCCAATATACCAACAATACACAACGATATTTTTAGTTAATTAATACAACAAGATTATGAACACCGTTTAAATGGCTTTAGCGTCACCTTAAGTTTATATTCCGTAAAAAATATTATTATAATATATGTATTAATCTAGCTTTATCAACTACCACTAACTGCGAAGCTGTCTTCCCTTTAAATGTGATAAATAATACTTTCATTTCATGCCTCTTAAGTTATCACTGTATCTCGTATTACCGTGCGTTCAAAAAAATAACGATATTAACAAAAACATTGCCAATAAAAAAAAATTATTAGCATTGTGTTTGTTAAATTTTATTTGAATATAGTACTACTACTACTACTACCTATCGCTTTAAGACTGTCTCTCGGCTGTCATCTATATCGGCATAATTTTTTAAATATCGTTATTTTTTTGAACGCACGGTCCCTTCACGAGAGTTCTACCTCAGCCTCCGCACACGCCCTGACACTTGCGTCACCCTGAATTCTTAGTACGTCCAAGACAATAGTCCCCTTTGTTTATTTACGTTGGTTTGACTATGCTTTAATTTTTACCGCGCGAGTTCGTAATCATGCCGTACGAATATTTATTTTGGAGTACTTGTCAATGTGCAGCTTTTTATATCATATCTGGTGAAAGTGTAGAAATGTAGACGATGCGCGACCAATGTTTCCAGATTCCAACCGCGTGCAATGGTATCCCAGGGCCTCGTGGTTGCCAGTCCAGCTTTAATTTTGAGACTGTACTTACACAGGAGGTTACACCTTTACCCGTCCATGTCAATAATTGGAAAAATGAATTACTACGTAGTTTTTAACCTTTCGGCACTTGGAGTTTTTGTTTCAAAATATTATGATTAAGAAGAATTTTAAGTACCGTTTGTCAACTTCTACCATAATGGACCCCAGACCCCAGATTTCTTATAGCAAAATTATAATCTATACTTATTGACAGCAACCTTATGAAAGGGTTTTATGTAAATGTTTTAGTCTATTCTGTTGTAATGCCGAGTTTTTTGAGTTTTTTTATTTATAGCAATCTAATTTCCCAATATTCAAGAATACAAAACACCACAACTCATTGGTGTGAATTAAATTCGATACCTATGCTAACAGCTGTACAGAAATTGACCATGTCCTTTCCACTGTATACTTCTATACTTTTGAACTAGATTTATATTTTATTTTATATACATATATTTATAGTAGCATATAAAATGAGACACAAAATCGAAAGACGTTTTTATGAGTGCTGTTTAATTATTATTTTCATGTCATGTGTAGTATGTATACAAATTTTACTGCGTAATTTTTTATTACGATTGTAATATTGAATATTTACAATGTTTTATAGAAATGGGTAGAGGAGTAAATAATACCCTCTCTGATATTCTTGATGACGAAGATATTGAAGATGTTGGTGATGAAGAAGACACGCTTGAGGGCGAGGTTGAGGCAGATGAACAGGAAGTGGAAGGAAATGATTATAGTGAAGACAGCAGCGATGTAGATGTTTAGCACCACGCCGTATGCTTTTTCTATCACTATAATATTTGTACTGTTTATTAGAGGTCAAATTTTTAAGAGTATGCAGTTATTTTTTGATCACAACATGAATTGTTGCTAAAAATTCGTAAAGACTATGAATACTTTGTATATAAAGTTAGTGTTATATGTCATCAGTAATGCTTTCAGAAAACACCATTTATTAATACAAATTGCAAAAATGTATATGTACATATCATAATATATATTTGATTAAACATTTAAAATGGTTGTAGACTTCAATTCTATGCAATCACATTTATATGTGATTTCATTTATATGTGATTGCATTGAATTGGTATCTATTGTTTGATAAGGTGTTATAAAAATAATGTATATTATAAACATTTTCAAACAACTGATCTATTTACAAGACACCCAATGTCCATTTTTTAGATTGTACAAAGAAAGTTAAGGAATCTCGCCTTTTAACATAGTTTTATATTTAATGAATAATTGTTTCCTGAGATTTGCCTAATTATGTATAGACTCAATAAAATTGAATTAGCTATGCTATAGCTTTGACATAATAGTGTGCCGTTTTGTTGGTTGTTTTATTTTACTTTTTCTTTAATATAATATTATTTGATTGAAGTATTATAGATATTCAATTTAATTTCCTATGTAAATATATAATTGATGTGTAAGATATAAACATTACTGATGACACTAACAAAGTGTTAATGCTAAAGTTTTTATTCAATATTAATTTGCTACATATGTTTATTGTTAGTGTTTGATTTTATGTATGTTACTACCATAACATATTTTGTATTCCGGCAAAATAAAGCTTTTTACGTTTAAAACTTGATCTCACTATAAAAAGTGTAACATAGAACTCTTGCACAAGATGAGAGAATATCTCAAAATTGAAATAAAAAAGATGTCCAGTTCAAAAAAACTATGATTTACATTTCAAATTTGGCATTGTTTAAAAAGACGAAAATAAAATAGATTTAAATAAGTATTTTGTAGTTTTGTATTTTTCAGATCTCCTCATAACATTGATCTTCTAAAATAAAATAAAAATCATCCAACAATCTTCTCTGATCCCATCATTTAACAAATCTTGCCAACAATCCTAGTCACATAAGTCTTAATAACTTTCATGCTCATTGTCTTTTTCATTATTCTTGCCTTGTAAGATTTCGACTTTACAAATAAGCTTAGTTACAAGATATTCATCAAGATCAAACAAAAACCACATTCTCATACTCAAATATTTTTAATAGAATATATGCTTGTGGTTAATGACTATATAATAAAAAGTTAAGTGTTACTTAATAATCTATATTATGTAAAACTAAGTTATAAAACAAATAAAATTATTTTAGATCATCATCATCAAACAAATCTTCAAAATCTGCAACAAATATTAATGAATTAAAAATTATGTAGGATACGGTTTACGAAATAATATCTGTACTGAAGTATTAATAATCTTACCATTAAAAAAATCAGCATGAACGGCTTTTTCATTAGCAGCTAAATCCATAAGAAGATTAGAAGGTCCTCCTGCCTGTAAAACAATTATTTGAAAATTTTCAGTATTATGGTAACATAGTTTGTATGTAGCAAGCTACTTTTTTTAAGTAAGATTCCTACTGAATTCATGACTTTTTCCTATGCTTAATTTGGTTAAAGGTTTTGGTAACATGCTTTGTAAATATACTTAAAAAGGCAATGAAGGAAATTTTATATAATATTTTAGATATATTTAGCACTTCAAGGATATTTACTTTTAGATTGTAATTAAGGTACATATTTACCATTAATTTCACAGCAAAAAATATAAAGACATGAATACTATGCACAGTACTTTATTGCACGGATTCATGGAACACAAATTAAAGTTATTTATATTCAAAATAAATGATATTTTTTATTTCCATTTTATTTTATTCATTAATTTTTTACATGTTTTAATAGATTAATTGACCTTATAGTCTTAGGTTAGTCTTGCTTTCAATTTATGGATAGATAAAAAAATATTTTGTGTATATGCTGGTTATATTTCATTAGAACAGTTCCTTGAAACTTAATTAGAAAAAACTTTCCAAAACCAGCTCTATATCAAAAGTTTCTGAACCTTAACAATTTTACTATCAAATTATAATGTAAAATTAAGCGTGTAATTGCATTATAAGCTAAACAAACAACTATTAATTCAATACAGTAATTAGAATAAAAATATTAAAACGGTATTTAATTTATAGGAATTGTGATTATAAGCATACCTCTTCCAAATCCATGTAGGGTCCAACACCTTCAGGAAACATTTCATCAGCAGCCACAGTTGGCTTCATTTTTCGTATATGTGCTTTGTACGAAAAGAAGAATCTTGAGTATTAGATACGGGGCTACTATAATGCCTTATTTTATTTCTCTGGAACACCGTCAGTAATTTTCAACGAAATATAAAATTTTAGATATCGTGAATGGCGATTGTTGTGACAGTAATTGTCAGTGACACAACACAAAAATAATAGTGCTGCTTACAATACAGGGTTGCCAACACGATGTGTATACGTCATACGACCACGGTCTTGTATTCGACCGTGGTTGCCATGATCATTTGACGTTTGTAAAGCCTGTAGTACACGTTGGGCAATCTAAATTGTCTTTTATTGTAGGTTTGGGATGGTTTGGGCATTGGTAACCGCAATAACAAAAGCCATTAAAAATAAATATGATGTAATTTTTTTTTATTTAAATTTGACAATAAAATAATAATCTTCGTCCGTCCGACATCCAGCCCGATCATCAGTTATGGAATACGAAAAAATAGAATGAGTAATAATGCTATATATGAATGGTATTAAATATATAAAAAGAGATATGATACAAAAATAAATAAAACACACACATTTTAAAAAAATCACTACTAATCTCTCGTAGTTCGAATCTTTGTATCGTGTAACTTTAGTAACTATAAACAATGATATTATTATAATTAAACAATGGTATTAAAATTTGATTAGATTACTGAATAATATAGACAGTTGTGCAATAAAAATATTATAACCATCTACATGGTTTTCTAATAAAAGCAATTAAAAACTTATTTCTTATTCATACTTTTAAATATAATTACTACATGTAGCATAATTATCATTTTAACTTAAAACGAAGTTTCTACTAGATGATTGGACATCGATCCTTCGGAATAAAACCAATATAAATATTTATATCGATAAAAACATCACAGATACATCTCTACCTTAATCAGATAAACCATAGACTCATAAGTCATAGATTATAGAAAAAATAAAACATCAACGTCAAAAAAGTATATTTGGTTATACTTACTCATTTTTATGACATTATTCGAAATATTCTAAACATTTGTTATGAAATTAAAAAATAGCGTGGATCAATACAAATATAAAAACAAATTTAATAAACTTTATATATAAAAGTTTAATTTTAAAAATATATAATAAATATTAGAAAAAAGGTTAAGTTTATAAAGTCTACTTGCTATTTATTTCTGAATATTAGAATAATGCTATCTTATGAAAATAAGGTTATTCTTGCACCTATGGTAAGAATTGGAACGCTACCCATGAGACTCCTAGCTCTTCGTTATGGTGCTGATATCGTATATTCAGAGGAATTAATTGACTGGAAATTTTTACGTTCTAAACGCAGGTACAATGGTATGGTTTTATCATATTTAAAATTATTGCTGTCAAAAGTATATTAATTTATCTTTCTATTTAGCTTTTATCAATTTTATTAATTGCTACGTAATGAATTTTTATTCAAATGACTTTGTTTCAGACATTCTCAACACAACTGACTTTGTCGATCAAACGGATGGAACAATAATTTTTCGTACATGCTCAGAAGAAAAAAGTAAAGTAGTTTTACAACTCGGTACTTGTAATGCTGAAAGAGCTTTGAAAGTTGCTAAGCTTGTGTAAGTATTTTCTAAATGAAATTGATAATTATATAACTTTTTTTATTGACTGTTATCAGATTATTATCAATAATATAAATTTTAAGTATGAAACATGTTCTTTATAAGATGGGTATATTAAAGATGTATAAATATATAAGACTAATTTTAAAACTTTATGCTAGAAATAAATTATATTGAAATACCAGTGAAGTTTATTTACAAATGTACATATATACTATATAAAGTATTAGGATACTGACACCATATTAATATGTAGCCGTCTGTATTACAGCGTGTAGCTGCTTATGTGTAAAATAATAATATTTAAGGGTATTTTTATTCAATATTATTTTTATAATTTGTCCTTAAACAGAGAAAATGATGTGGCTGCAATTGATATCAATATGGGTTGCCCCAAAGAATTTTCAATCAAAGGTGGTATGGGTGTAGCTCTCTTGCAAGATCTTGATAAAGCATGCTGCATATTAAAGACATTGGTAGATAATTTGTCTATACCAGTAACATGCAAAATCAGAATATATGAAACATCAGAGAAGACATATGAAGTCGTTAAGAAGTTAGTAAACACTGGAATAAAAGCTATAGCTATTCATGGTAGAACTCGTGATGAAAGACCTCAGCATGCAGTACATACTGACATTATTCGTTATATTGCAGAAAGGATATCAATACCAGTTATAGCGAAGTGAGTTCTTATACCGTCAAATGTTTTTTTTAAAGATTATTAATTTCCTGAAACACTCAAAATTCAATGTATAATACAAACATTATGAACCAATATATAATAATAAGGTCCTCCTGACCGATTTCGGCCACGGCGGCCAATCTCAAGAGAGATTAGCCAACTGCGGAGGAGATATTATAGTGCACAAGTGTGTGCGCAAACACAGGTGCACCCTCTTTTCCTTAGCTCTCATAATCCGATGGGACGGCAATCCGACACGACCGGAAAGAGTTCAGGCGCAGGACCAACGGCTTAACGTGCTTTCCGAGGCACGGCAGTGTACACATTTCCAACTTCCAGACTCCGGGCTGCTACTGAGAAATTTCTGACAGAAAATCCCAATAACTATTTTTTGCCCGACCTGGGAATTGAACCCAGGACCACCGAGTCTGCGGCCTTTTATCAAGCCACTAGACCAACGAGGCAGTCAAAAACCAATATATAAGAGAGTGTTCAAACTAATTTTGTGAAGTAAATAATTGTTTTATTAACACAAAAAAATATATTAAGCTTTTATTTATTTTGTTTCTATTTTGAACCATACTAAGCTTAAAGTAATGAACCAAATAACTTCATTATTTATGATTTAGAATATAGACATATTCTCTTTAATAACATGTAAATATTGAAATGTTATTTTTCTTTACAGTGGGGGATCAAAAGAAATTGAAAAATATAATGATATTTTGAAGTTTAAAGAAATGACTGGATGTAAAAGTGTGATGCTCGCTAGAGCAGCGGAATGGAATTGTTCTATATTTAGAAAAGATGGAATGCTCCCAATGGATTCAGTGATAACTGATTACCTAAAACTTTCTGTTGATTATGACAATTCCCCATCCAACACAAAGTATTGTATTCAAAACATTTTGAGAGAATTGCAAGAAACACCAAGGGGTAGAAAATTTTTAGAATGTCAAACCTTAGAGCAGATATGGTAAATATGCAAAAATAGTGTAGTTATAAGTTTTATATATTTAGTGTTATAATTTTATTTTTATTACCAGTGCTATTTGGGATTTAGACAAATATTGTCAAGAAAAACAGAGTCAATACCAAAAAATGGGCATACAAGGCAGATGGCAAGTTCATCCAGACGAATTAGAGCCACCATCGAAAAAAGCCAAGACCGGAGAAATAAACTTAGATAATGTTATCCAAATGAAGGTCAGTTATTGAGTCACACAATTGTGAGTTAAGGTTTTAGTATAATTACTAAGTTATTATTTTTTTAGGTATGTTTTATAAGGGCAAATTTTAATGACCTTAATTTACCAAAATCTCAATTACATGCCTGGGCTGGAAAAAATGGAATAAAATTGCCCCTTTATGAGACACATCAAGTAGAAAAATTATTCTGCTCAGTAATAACATTCAATGGCAACAAATACACATCCACATTTTGGGAGAAGAACAAAAAGTTTGCTGAACAGGGAGCCGCTTTAGTGGCTTTATTTCACCTAAATCTGATAACAGAAGAAGATTTGGTCAAAGTTGGAAGTGTAATAAAATAAATATGGAAGAGTATTTGTTTTATTGTATAAAACAATCTAATACATGGAGTATTACTGTTGTTTTTTCATACTTTCTATACATTGCAAAAGTTTTGTATTTAAATCTTCTAGTGTGTTATTCATTTCATTTTGATGCTTCAAGCCTTTCTTTGGGGCTTCAAAATTTATGTAACATCTATAGGTATCATGCAATTTACCCTCGTAGTTTGTCATTTTAAATTCTTCAGTTCTTTGCTGAGTTCCAGAACCACATATGTCATCTAATATATTTTGTGTAGTAGGTAATTTTGGTGTGATATATTTAGAAGTATCCATTATATGTATATTTCGTAACTTCTACTTTATCAATAATTCAGTTGTAATTTTCCACTATTTTCTACAATTTAAATCCAATTCAAATCTGTTAGAAGGCGTAGCAACAATTTACCAAAACATTTGAATGACAGAACTCGATTGTGACAGTTAGTTCAATGTTTTGACAGTTTAGTTTCTTTTTACCGCTCTAAATGTCTGAATATTAGGTATCTTTAAAACAGTATAATAGAAAATGGTTAATTTACAAAATGTTTCCAATAATGGTTTTAGTTTATTTTGTTATTTTTAATAATGCTGGAGCTTAGATAAGAACTGCATATTATATAATGTGTATTTTCTATAGTAAATAAATAAGCCCATATCAAATACGACAACTTTATAAATCGATAAGAGATGTCGCTACTTACATCAACAAAAATAGTCATAAACTTTCTTTTTTTTCTGTAAAAAATATGATGTAAAATCCAATAGTTATAGTTTAAGGGTTAACTGTTGATAGTAAAAATCTTACTTTTAGACTATTGAGTTTTTTAACGGGTGGCAACCCATGTCTTTAAAAACTAGGAATAAGAAAGGATAGGGGTGTTGAGTACTGGACCAGAGATAATAAGGATCTAAGAACTTTATTTTAAAAGAAGCATTAGTATATTATAACTTCACATAAATACTAATAACAGCAGACTGATATAAGGTCTTTATTACAACGGCACGTCAGCTGCAAAAATGCAGTTTTAAAGTAGTTTTAATGTGGTTGAGATAACTGCATCGAAAGTGCAAACTGCATGGTCAGTGTGCAGTCAGGTCTAAATCGGTATGATAATGAGGTCATGTAGATACTTAATAAGAAGATGAAAGTTTGTATGGATTTTTGGTTTTAGAAATATGGAAATCGGCTGAATTGAACCGTTTTTCGAAAATTCATCAGCTAAGAGTAAGAGGATGAAATTTTGTATATATAAATTAATCCCTCTTAGATGATGAAGTTGGGAATTAAAGTATTTATTAAATTTGTATTACAGATTTTAGACGCTTAAAATTTTTTTGGCGGGCTTACTTTTAACTAGAAGAGTTTTGTTAGTATTTTTGGTAACTCAAGGGTGAAATTCGGTATGATTACGATAATCCAATATGGTAATCGGCTTTCAGGCTTCTGTTATATGAATTTAATACTGTATTTACAGCGTTATTAAAAAAGGTTCGTCATTTTATTTAGCGAAAAAAAATCGGAGAGGGATTGAACTTCAAAACTAGCCATGCACTATACTATTAGATATCCAAAATTATCCAATAAGAATAAATTTAGTCAATTAGTTATGGATGAGGAAAAAATCCAATTAGATATGACATTTACAGACATACAAATTAATTTCAATTTTGACTTGTGTCAATTTTATTGGTGAATTTATAATAAGCAATGTAAAAGCCTTGATTGCCCAGTGGTAAGAACGTGCGAATCTTAACCGATGATCGTGGGTTCAAACCCGGGCAAGCACCGCTGAATTTCATGTACGGTACTCAATTTGTGATTACAATTCATTTCCTGCAATCATGATGATGAACAGCGTGGTGGAATAAGCCCCAAAACCACTCACAGGCTGTTGCTGTAATGTAAAATCATTAAAATTGTAGCGACATCTATCTCGCCACATACGAACTATGAACAGACGTATCCTACATCACGATATTAAAGTTATCAGAGCGATTGAACATAAATACAAGAACCCGACAACAATCGGGAGGGGCAGTAGCCCACCAGACACAACACCCGTCTGGTCGGAGGATCCTTCCGTTTCAACGGTGGTCACCACCAAACTGGTGACCCCGAGCATGAACGTCAGCGCAGCCTTCGCAAACCTACGTCATCGTGACGTCATCATCACTTCCTCAAGCTTTCGAGCAGCGAGTCATACAGCCAGCCAGCATCCACGGCTACTACGGGTATCCTGACCACCAGCATTTTTTTTTTTTCTTTTTTTTTTTTTTTTTATAGCCCGGGAGGGCAAATGACTCCACTCCACCTGATGGTAAGTGGTAGTAGAGTCCAAACGCTTCGACGGCTAGTGCAGACGGGAAGAATGATCTGCACTAGCCGCCCCCGCCTTGCCGGCCCGCAAGATGCCTCTTCACGCCTCGTTTGAAGGAACCCAGGTCATAAGAGGAGGGGAACACGTGTGCTGGTAAAGAATTCCATGTTTTGGAGGTGCGACAAAGAAAAGAGTTGCCAAATTTCTTCGTTCGCGATGGAATTGATGTCACAGTTAGGCGGTGACATCGAGAGCCAGCACGCGTAGATTTGTGAAGGAAAGGGAAGCAGGAATGAGGGAGAATAGTTCCTCTGAGCACTCGCCGTGATACATTCGATAGAAAGCGCTGAGTGCCGCTATCTCTCGACGCAATTGTAAAGGCTCGAGGGTGTTGGTGACCTTTACGTCGCCAATAATGCGAACCGCACGCCGCTGCAACCGATCCAAGGCCTCCAGTAAGTACTTAGCGGAGCCATCCCAGAGGTGCGAGCAATATTCGACGCAGGATCGCACCTGTGTTTTATACAACAGGAGCAGTTGTTGTGGCGTGAAAAAACGCCGCACCTTGTTCAGGACACCGAGTTTTCTTGAGGCTGTTTTTATAACAGCCTCGATGTGATCCCTTGGATTGAGGTCGCACCGAATGTCAATTCCCAACATGGCGACTTTGCTTTGTATCTCCAGCGTAGTGCCACAGAGAGAAGGAGGAGGGGAAAATGGCGACTTTTTCGCTGTGAGAGCGCATACCTGTGTTTTCTTGGCGTTAAACTCGACAAGATTATCAGAGCCCCATTTGGCAATGAGTCCTAACGTCCTATCGAGTTCAACAACAAGATCCCTCCGTCTCTCCTCAGTTTCCGCCCGCCCAGCTACTGCGCGTCCGTGGTATCCCCCGTGCACTGTACTGTCATCTGCATAGCAATGTATGTTCCCGAGAGAGAGCATATCATTGATATGCAAAAGAAAGAGTGTGGGAGATAGCACAGACCCCTGGGGGACCCCAGCATTCACTACATGGAACTGTGAAGCACAACCATCGACTAAAACGCGAAGGCTACGCTTGTGTAGGAAGCTGGCAATCCAGGTGCAGAGCTGAGCTGGCAGACCGTATGCCGGCAGCTTGGAGAGAAGACTTCTGTGCCAGACCTTGTCGAAAGCCTTGGAGATATCGAGGCTGACAGCCAACGACTCCCCATGCTTGTCGATAGCTTCACCCCAGAGGTGTGTTATGTACGCTAGAAGATCACCTGTGGACCGTTTTGGTCGAAACCCGTACTGTCGATCATTAATTAGACAGTGATCTTCTAGGTAATGGATCAGTTGGTTGTTTAAGATCCGTTCCATCACCTTACAGAGAACTGAGGTGATAGCTATTGGCCGATAATTTGCCGGGTCTGATCGATCCCCTTTTTTGGGAACCGCTTGCACATTAGCCTCTCTCCAAGAATCCGGCACACAACCTGTAGAGAGAGACAGTTGGAACAGGCGCGTCAACACAGGAGACAGCTCCGCTGCACACTTCATCAGCACTATGGCTGGTATTCCATCGGGACCGCTAGCTTTCCGTACATCAAGTGATTGCAGCTCTGCACGCACATCACGCTGCCTGATTTTGATGTCAGGCATCGTGTGGCCACAAGAAGGGATAGTTGGTGGCAGCGCACTACAATCATTGATCACGGAGCTATCCGCAAAGAGTTTTGCCAGAAGATCGGCTTTCTCCTGCGGACTGTGAGCCAGCGATCCGTCCGGATACCGGAGCGGTGGCAGCGAAGGTTGGCAGAAATTGCTTTGCACAGATTTGGTCAGACGCCAGAAGCTACGGGAGCCCCTAGGATGTAAAGCAAGGTCATGGCCAATATGTACAATGCGCTGTGCATCCGCTCTTGTGTATGCCTTCCTACAGGACTTGGAGGTTTTATTGTAGGTTGCTTTCAGTGAGTCAATGTTAGATGCCCCGCTAACGCGGCCATTGATCCACGCGCGATATGCCGCCTGCTTAGATGACACAGCATCGGCACATTCGCGAGTGAACCAACAGTTACGCGTACCCTTACTGGTGAGGTCCGAGTTAGGAATGTAGTATTCCATCCCCAACAGGATCTCACCAGCAATAGCAGCGGCGCTAGCAGTCGGGTCATTCTCTCTGAAGCAACGTTCCTTCCAAGGGACTGACGCATAGTAATCGCGCAAACCGTCCCAATCTGCTGACTTATAGTGCCAAACGCGACGTTTGCATACCGCTTGTGACGGCAGCTTGGCCTGTGGCACTTTGGTAGATATCAGGCAGTGATCCGAAGAACCAAGAGGAGCCCGAACCTCAACCTGATATTCCACCGGGTGGGTAGTCAGCAGAAGGTCCAGTAGAGAAGGCGCTTGCCCGTCAATGTCTGGGATCCTGGTGGGCTGATCAATCAGCTGGGTCAAGTCATGCGTGAGAGCGAAAGCATGAGCAGTCCTTCCAGCATGGTCAGTTTTGGGAGACTTCAACCATGATTGGTGGTGAGCGTTAAAGTCCCCCAAAAACACCACTTCCGCGTTAGGAAACTGCTCTTGCGCAGCATCTGCCACCCGACTAAGATGGTCAAAGAGTCGGCTTGTCTCCAAGTCACCATTGTGGGATCTGTAGAGGCACACGTAGACTCGACTCTGACGAATCAGGTCCACACGTACCACTAACATGGAGAAGGAAGGGTCCTCCAAGCAGCGCAGACGGTGACAACAAACATCCGTCCTGACGAACAAGCATACTCCGGCTTTCGCTTTGAAGGATTCTTCAAGCATGTAGCCGGGATAACTAAGGCATGAAGCGGACGCGCTTTCCTGGTCATCACCCACAGGCTTCTCAGCGACCTTGGCATAGCACACTGCACTTCGGCCGGTCAGCAAGCAGAGACGCACTTCTCTCCTGGTCGACGCAGCAGCCAGCCACTACGCAGCACTGCACCACTCCGACTCACTGGAGCATTTGCAGCATCACCCCGACTCACTGGGGCATCACCGCAGACAGTTCCGACTCACCGTGAACTATGCGGCATCTGGTTCCGACTCACTGGAACATTCCACTGGCCCGGCAAGCATCACAAGATACATGAACGACTCAACCTGCTATCGACCTCCGGTCTCGGAGGGGAGTGATGTAGCGACATCAATCTCGCCACATACGAACTATGAACAGACGTATCCTACATCGCGATATTAAAGTTATCAGAGCGATTGAATATAAATACAAGAACCCGACAACAATCGGGGGGGGGGGGGGGGGGGGGGGGCAGTAGCCCACCAGACACAACACCCGTCTGGTCGGAGGATCCTCCCTTTTCAACGGTGATCATCGCCAAAAAATTAATAATTCGTAGTTACTTCATTATTGGTTTAATGATGGGTTTTACTTCCATTATTTATAGAAAATTAATGATTTGAAACATTTTTATTATCTAAAAACCAAACCGAATATCGAATAAGTGATTATCGATTTAATACGAATGTTGATTTGGCACGAATATCGATTCGATATCGATGGAAATACTACATCACTTACTTTAATTTCGTTTCTTATGTTGGTCAAAAATATTGTTAGCTCCTGGCGGTTGGTAATGGATTTGCTGCATAACTCAACAAAAGCTTTTTAAATATATATGGAAATGCCGTCTCTTAGAACCTTGTGATTATGTACTCTGTGTACATTGTACATCTACATATAGTAGAATTTAATCAGGCACGTGCAAATTTCTTTACATTTTTTCTTTTACGCGAAATATTACAAATACAAATTAAAATCAAGAAATTTTGAGTGTTTTTGGAGATATACAAATGTTCTATCCACTGAGCCATCGCGGATCGATACTTACCTACTATTTACATAACAATAACATTTTCTCGTACAAGTGAGGTCAATTAGTAAATAATTGAACGGAACGTTTTAAAAAACTATATCATACGAAACTCTTTTTCCGAATATGTATCTTATGTCAATACATAGAATACAAACTATAACTACGATAAAAAAACAAAACGCCAAACACTTTCTTGATATATTTTCCTGTGTGTAGAAACCACAAGCGAGTAGGTTGTAGGTAGGATACTTATGTTAATTAAACACTCATTTTATGAATAGTTTACTTCGAATGTAGGTAAACATATCGTCAACGTAGAACGAAAATTTGTTGACGAAATGTTTACAAAATAAATAAGGAAAAAGATAGACTTCCAAAATTATGATATAATCAAATAATTTGTAGTAGTGTAGGTATTTATTTCTTGCCATAAGAACTTTTACTCGGTGGTAGAGCTTTGTGCAAGCTCGTCTGGGTAGGTACCACCCACACATCAGATATTCTAACGCAAAACAGCAGTACTTTGTATTGCTGTAATCCGGTTTGAAGGATGAGTGAGCCAGTGTAATTACAGGTTGTAAGGTTGGTGGCGCATTGGCGATGTTAGTGATGGTTAACATTTCTTACAATGCCGATGTCTATGGGCGTTGGTGACCACTTATCATCAGGTTGCCCATATGCTCGTCCACCTACCTATACAATAAAAAAAGGTATGGTACTTAACTTCATTAATTAATTTGTTAATTACTTATTTAAAACAATAGGTACTATCCGAAAATCTGTAGAGCACTTTTTCATTTTTGTTTACTTTAAAATTACTAGCTACCCGTTTCGGCTTCGCACGGATACAATAAGGGTATTCATAAAACATTTATATCCGCCTGAATCAATCGCTCATTGGTGAAAACCCTATGAAAATCCGATCTTTAGAGTCCGATCCGGTTTTGAGTTTATCGCGTTCAGACAGATAGACGTGGCGGGGAGACTTCGTTTTGTAACACGTATGTAGTGATTGATATTAAAAAATGTGTTTGTTTTTTTTTCGTTTATTCGCATTTACATGCCGAATAATAACTTTTGGTCAAGGAACTTTATTTGATGATAGTACAGTGAAAGGTTAAGTGAGACATCAAGGGACTTGCAAATTTGTCTCACTTATAGATGTAGGTATTCCATTAATACAGGTCACAATATAGTTTATTTCAGTTATAGAGGTGCGATATTTAAAAAAAATAACGTACTGTTAGCATTATTCGTGAGATTTAATCTTTATTGGGAATCAAAAAAAGATTAAGGCTAAAATTGTAATAAACAAAAATATTTAAGCACGTTTTTTTTATTTAAATACTACAAAAATGTAAACAGAATATAAATTATAAAAATCTATTATTTTAGTTTTGTTATTTGGAAGAAGGTTTCAGCGATCAGATGTTTTTCGATGTTATAACTTTTATCAAATAAGTATGCTTTCGTCACCAATAGTTGATGTCATTTCAAATTTTCTAGTGATTTTACTGTTTAGTGTTTAGAAATTTTTATTAAATTTACTTCCGAGCTCATTTCGTCGTCATCTTCTTCATTTTCCAATGAAGAAAATGAGAAGGCATGATCAATGTCGCTTACAGTAATTTCTCCTGAAACTATTAAATCGTCGTCTACGTTTATAAAATCGTTGGTAACGCAAAACTAAAACTAAAGGTCATTAAGGCTCAAAATTAGTTAAGTGGGGAATTTGCGAGTAGAATAAGAATAAATAAACAAACAAAACGATGTTATCTCAGTTACAGAGGTCAATGAATATAAAATTTATTTATCCCAGATATAGAGGTTTGCTTCGTCCCACTAATAGAGGTAATTCAGTGCAAAAGCGTTGGGACCTCAGCATGAGTTCCAGTTATGGAGGTTTCTCACTTATCCAGGGGATATTAAGTGGGGACTTAACCAAGTTTCACTGTATAAACTTTCAAGATTACAATATAATCTACTACCTGAGTCATGACTACACGGCAGATAACTATAATATAGACCTTCAAAACCGTAAACAATTATAATGTAAATTAATATTATAATTGAAAGCTTGCTAAATTTGAAATGGCTGCAGATTTTGATTTGCATTGCAGAAAGGTCTAATATATTTTTCCTTTTTACTTATTTAACTCAACTTCATTTAGCTAAATGTTAACATGCTGCGATATTCTGATACAGCAAAGTTATTTAGGTGGATAGTTTGTGGTTTCCTGTCTCAACCGCGGCCGCATCCTTCACATCGTGAGTTGGTTGTGTTCTCATTTGCTGTAGAAAATTTATTTTAACTTTTTATCTTATATATAACTACAATTTAAATATGTATATGTGGTACCCATAATTATGGAATAATATTAACATTATTGTATGCATAAGATACAAACCCAGTTTCCTTAGACTAATGAATAAAATAAAAGGAATAATTAGGTATATTGCTCCTCATCATTTTCGGCTCACAATATCGTACTTGCAAAGTTCATTCAAATTCATATCAAAGTTTCTTTACTTATACAAACCAGCGCATAACTTGAAGAATGACAGTATAGTCCAAATAAAACCCTTTTACCAGTTTATCATTTTATAAACGCATCGGTAGATAAAATAAAATACTCAAATCGACTCACAAACTGTTACAAATTTATGATTCATAATTATGACAGTTTTACTGGGTATCGAATTAAATTATTTGTTATACCATAATTTTCCCTACTTAGTTATTTAGGCAAAACCCCATTTTGTGTTTGTGCTAACATAATATAATACCTACTTATGCCATACTTGAACAATTCGTTACGCGTCGTGCCTTCGCCCGCTGAAAACTCAATTAAATATTATACTAGTTCGAGTAGAGGTTCGTCTACTTTTTATCATGTGTGTGACTACTGACTACTGCCAAATAACTTATTGATATCTATATTAAATATCAAAAAGCCGAGATGGCCCAGTGGTAAGGACGCGTGAATCGTGAATTAACCGACGATCGTGGGTTCAAACCCGGGCAAGCACCGCTGAATTTCATGTGCTTAATTTGTGATTATAATTCATCTCGTGCTTGACGGTGAAGGAAAACATCGTGAGGAAACCTGCATGTGTCAAGTTTCATTGAAATTCTGTCACATGTGTATTCCACCAACCCGCATTGGAGCAGCGTGGTGGAATAAGCTCCAAAACCTTCTCCTCAAAAAGAGGAGAAGAGGCCTTAGCCCAGCAGTGGGACATTCACAGGCTGTTACTTTTATCTATATTTTCTATTATATATATAAAAGAGGAAGTTTGTACATGTATGAGATCGCTAAACTCAGAAACTAATTGGCCGATCATTATGAAAATTGGTATGTATATATGTATTTTTCCACGGAGAAGGTTTATATGCTATGTCCATTGATGTAACTCGCCACCAGGCGGCGCTGTAAAGTATCGACTTCCGCCCCGTTCAACCGATTGTCACAAAACTTCAAATATATTATTTGTTATTGTAAATAATAAGAACGCAATTCAGAGTTTTACAAAATTCACCATCTAAGAGGGTGAAATAGGGATTGAAAGTTTATATATGGAGAGTTGGTCATTTTTTATCTAAGATGCATGAAATTTTATATGCTACTGTTTAGAAATAAATAAATACGTCTTTCAGGGGTTTTTTTAAAACTACCCCGCAAGAATGTGAAATAAGGGTTGCAAGTTTATATTGAAGGTCCGTTATTTTTGGTGTAAGAAGTATGAAATTTAATTTTAAAGCTTCTGAGTAAAAATAATTGTATGCATTTTGATATATTTGAAAATTTAACCCCAAACGGGAGGAATGGGTCGGAAAATTTACAATAATACCTTAGTTACTTTGTCTATGACGCTTTAAACAATAATGAAGCTAAGTATATGGTTTCCTTGTGACAAAGTATATGTTTTTTTTTAAATAGTGAAAATAAAATATAAACCTTTTTTTTCAATAATATAATCGAGCTGAAGATGTGTACTAGTGGGTACTGCTACTTATTGTAGATTTGAATTATATACTCAAACCGATAAAAACTCTATATGTTTTCAATTATTTTATTTTTACATCATTAAATCTTTTTCACATTCTTAGTACCTATCGATTAACACAAAATGTATTTATTAACCACAATATGTGTGGTCTCCTATCTTCTTACGCATGTTGAGTCACTTCACAAACCGACAAGCATCATATTACAATCTGTTTAAATTAATATCATATCTATCTAACGTGATATATTTAACATAATTTATATTTCATTTTAATTTGAAATAAGCCGTTTCATTTTTATGTTTTTATGATTTATTATATTGCTTCACCTCAAAATTGCCTTCAAGTTGAAGATAACCACAAATTCACAACGCAGAAACTCAAAGTCGATGACAAAACCGCAAAACTTTCATTATAGCGGTACCCGCATAAAATTAGTAGAAATCGCAAACCAAAACATTTATTTCTTATTTTTATATACATAAGATACATTTGAAGAAGCAAGAACTATAACATAACATGTAGATTGTAGGTCCACTATTATTTCTATAGGAAGTTACAACCTTACACAAAAATAAAATAAATAGAAGTTAGCTCTACACCAGACGGTAGATAGTCTTAATTAATTGAAATAAAAAGATAAAGAATTTGTATCGCAATGAAGTAAAGTAAACGGAAAGCCCGCGGCTGGGCCGGCAAACATCCAACTCTTGAACTAAAGCCTCTCCTATTGAGGAGGCTAAATTGCGTTTCCCTGTGATACAACTTTATCCGAAACATTTTAGTTTACTTAAGATTGTCTCCATTACCGCAAATCATAAGATGAATTATACATTAAGAACATGAAACCTGAATGATGCTTGCTCGGGTTTGAATCCGTTATCTTCGATTAAGATTTATCTGTTCTAGCTACTGGGCCATCTTGGCTTGTTATGTATTGCACTATGCAATACATGCCCATATTTATGAATATGATTTTATTATTATAAATAAAAGTTTAAGAAATCAATGTAAAGCTCAAGGGTATATGGGCCACTTCCCAATGTAAATGTCGTAGATTCGAT
Source organism: Nymphalis c-album (assembly GCA_963151315.1). Lineage (NCBI taxonomy): Eukaryota > Metazoa > Arthropoda > Insecta > Lepidoptera > Nymphalidae > Nymphalis > Nymphalis c-album. The sequence goes on along the minus strand of OY720590.1, from coordinate 7,719,906 downwards.
TTCTGATTCCTGACCACAGACCACTTGGGCTTTTGTCATATCTCTTACAAGTTTTTGCTTAACTCGAGCTGACGCTGAAAATAGTAGTGATTTATTAAAATCAGGAATTAGTAGTAGTCTAATTTAATATAAATACATATTTTTAAGCAATAAATATATTCATTATCGCAACAACTTTAACAGTAGGTACATTTGATTGAACTTTAAAACCAATGTAAACAATTGACAAAGGTCCGTCATGATGTGTCACAGTGTTTTGTATGGCATATTCAAATGACAAGCAACACGACACTAACGCGCGACGTGAAAGGCATATTTTTGACAATTTAACAAGGGCCTCTTCAATATAATATGTAGCATCTCATTGCAAATGGGGTCGTTAAAATTCATATTTAAGCTGTATAGAATAGTTCTAGTTTAACTTAATAAAACTTATGGGGTTGTAAGTGTCTCACAATCAATTTATAAAATTTAATCGATTATTTAAATTTTGAGAATATGTACCTACTTTCAATGATTGGTATTTCTTATGAATGGCATGCGGACATCGTCCTGTTTTTTGCCGAATCAAAAATATTTTCTATATTACTTTTATTAGTTTCATATTATTTGCTTTGACCAAGGATTATGAATCAGTTAGTTTAATTAATTCATAAAGCCGTCATTATACTCCGTTCATTCTTAGTTATATAAGATCATTGAAGCTATTAGTTCAAAAAGCGTGCCCTTACATAATCAGCTCGTAGATCTCATAAATAAATCGAGAGCTTTGAATAGAAAAACAAAAGGGGATTTAAGTTATTAGGCCGAGAAAAGGGCACGCGTGCCGACGCGCGGGTGGCAGTCTCGTGTCGTGTCCTGACGGTTAATAAATTACTTTAGGAGACAGATGACGTCTGCAGAAGGTTTTCTTTAAAATCTATACATTTATCTTTTCGAAGTTGTTTTAGGTTATACAAGCTATTTTTTTCATCTTAAACATATTAATTCATTTTGTGTAAAAAGCTTTTAGCTTCATATTATTTGAAATAGAACATAGTTAGGTAGGTACATAATTATTCGAAATAGTCATGATATTAGTGAAGTCTTGCCGCTTTTAACAAAATAATTATACAAGATATATCAATGAATGAATAGTCATTTGTACGTAATAATCAATAAAAATAAGAATTTAAACACGGCATTCTTTTTAAAAAATATGTTAAAGTTCGAATATTAAAGCACAATAATTAAACTAAGATAAAATAATAACGGCAAAACTAAACTAAACATTTTTCAATTCAGAATTATCTTGTCACGTTTAACAGTCTCTATTTAAAAGCAGAATGATATATTTAAGAGGACGATAGGAACCAACTGTTCCAGTTGTTCACGGGATTTACGATCGCTCTCGAACACGGCAAATACATTTGTTAATAGACACATTAGCTTTAAATGTCTGCGTCGGTACTTAATTGCCGACATATTGTCATGTCGACAGATTGTTTGTAGTCTCTTTTGGTACCGATTACCGAACATATTAAATTATATAAAGTATTTACTTTGAATGCTATTACAAGAAGAATTAGTACTTATACAGAATTTTATTGTAATTTCAAAAGTGTGATGAGCGAATACAAACGTTTAAAAGAAAATGATTTGCATCAAATTTAAATATACAATTCCTATTGTATTTAGCATGACTAAGCTGAGTAATTCATCAATCGGTAAAACCAAGTCCTTAACCTCGGTGTATTGTATCGGCGTAAGGAACAATGCCAACAATTGTCAATAAATAGGTTAGTAGGTAGCAAATTTATATATTTCTTGATACAAGTACCTATACGTGGTGGACTTCTCTTTTATGACTAGAATTTTCATAATTACTGTAAATTGATAAATATATTTGAAAAAAATGAGGACAAAATGCATACTATAATAATATTATTAGAAAAGTTTTGCTATCCTTTTTTATCAAATTTCGTAATTTTTTTTGTATCTCTACTATGACCTGTTTTACGTGCCTTTGGCGTATCTTTCCTATAATTAGGACTTACGTTATTTTAATCATCAGACGGCAGTATCATTGGACTCCATGACAAATACGACGACTTTTTCATTGACTCGAAATGTCGTCGTTCCCTTTTAAGAATGGTATTCTGAATTCCTTGGCGGATTTAGATGGAATTACGCCAGGTTGACCATGTTCGGATCATCTCGTTTGTAGGTCAGCATCTCCTTAATAATCGCCATTAGTTAATAATATAGTATGAAACTACGGTTAGGTTTACTGATTATTTATTAAACAGATTTCTGTACAGTTATGAATGATGGCAAATAGGGAGTGAAACAACGGACCGGGTGCAATTAGCATGATGGCAACGTATTGTGTCGTATTGTTTTAGTTTTGTTTTGCATGCGTCGCTAACGAGCTTCAAGTGGCGCGTGCGCGGTAGGCTGCCGCCTCCTCCGCACGTCCCTTTGTTTCGTGCCTCTTTTGTAATGTCACTCCATATTACCTATGCCATACCCGCTAGTTCGCGCTTTTGATTCGATTCAACTGAATCTAATTTTGTCAATATAAGCAACATTTATTAACGTACGGAATGTCTCTACTCTACGCTACGAAAGAATACCTTCATATTTGATGTACAAAATTTATTAAATTTAAAAAAAGTTTTGTTGGTCTAACAAACTGTGTCAGACAATCCCAGACAAGATTTATGCGATATGTACTCAAAAGTAATAATAATATTATTTTGTAATAAAGTCTTCCGATTCTTTTATGCGGGTTTTGATAGATTTACGTTAGTGACTCAAACTTTTCATATTCATCGGTAAAATTATTAAAATTTGATGACTTATACATATTTATGTTTGTTGCAACTTGCAATAGATTTTATTATTGACCTTCCTATATAAAAATATGTGTATGGTATGTAGCAAAATGAATTAAAAGGAATATAAGGATAATTACGAATAATTTATTATTGGAATGAACATCTCCATTAGCCTAATTATCAAACTTCACTTGAGCTTTGTGCAAGCCCGTCTAGGTAGCTCATCAAATATTCAACTGCCAAACACCAATACTTAGTATATTAAAGGGTGAGTGAGCCAGTGTAATGAACACAGTCATGTTACATTACATCTTTGTTCCCTTGGTTGACTACATAGTCAATGCGTCACCAACCTACGGAATGGTTAATATTGCTATCAACGCCAATCAACGATGGTGACCATTTACCATCTGGCAGCCATTCTATTTGATTAAAAAACTTAGGTATTTACTTTTTTTTTTTTTTATTGCATAGTAAGGTGGACGAGCGTATGGGCCACCCGATGGCAAGTGGCCACCAACGCCCATAGACATTGGCGTTGTAAGAGCTGTAAACCATCTCGTCAATCGCCAATGCGCCACCAACCTTGGGAACTAAGATGTTATGTCCCTTGTGCCTGTAATTACACTGGCTCACTCACCCTTCAAACCGGAACAAAGCAATAACAAGTACTGCTGTTTTGCGGTAGAATATCTGATGAGTGGGTGGTACCTACCCAGACGAGCTTGCACAAAGCTCTACCACCAAGTAAAGAAGATATACATAAAGAAAAATAGTAAATAAAGTATTCCTTTGTGAGTTTATCATTTTCATAAATAATCTTTAATGTGACTATAACAGTGTATGTACATAAATTGCAGTAATAACTTAAGATGGACGAAGAATTATATACAAGTATGTCGTTTGTCGACTCCTGTTTTTGTATACCAATGTAGTTATGTAATGACGTTGAAGGTAGTGTAGAACTTAAACCTATTTCTCCCTTATTTCGTTTATTGTATCTTCAGATAAGCGTATTGTGCTCATGTTAAATATTAAATAATAGTCGTTGTACAAAGTCGTCTCAATGTCTGCCTCGCTAGAACAGTCATACGGTAGAATGCACTCGATTGAGATTTAGATAACAATAACGTTCATTCATTCTTCAGTCTTACAAAAAGAAGCTTTAACTGCTCAAGAATGGCGAAGGACATTCAAAATCAATGAGTATTTAGACCACCGGGATAGTCGGCTATCTTTAAACTTACAAAATGTTTCATTAATAAAATTTGAATATTTCTTACTTCATACATAATCGACCTCGGCGAGTGCACATAGTTAATAACTCACCGTGAGTTGATTATAACTAGTGTAATCGTAAAACAAAGAAAATTTGTTAAAGATGAAATATGTTTATCGATGGGAAATGAGTAATGGAAACAGCGATGCCCCTCAAATTAATAAACAACAAAATAGTTTTACATTGTATTGTATAATTATAAGCAACAATTTTACATCATGTTTATCAGTATTGAAAATGATTGTTCACTCTCATTGTATTACATCGAATGACAGCTATGAGATATTAATAATTCAATATACATATTTATAACAACAATTAATCGTTAATGCAAATTAAACCGATTAGCTGTCATTTCATAACTGATATTGTTAATTCAGTTAGATTAGAGTCTAGGTAGTCGACCGTTGTATTGTCAAGTATCCATTCATCTTGTTTGCTATTCAATATCAATCAATACTCATCTGAGGATCTCTTGTTCACGCATACTTTAACAAACAACAAATAATGTTTCAACTCGCGCATCGCACCTAGAGTCTGACAACCGACGCTTATTGCCAGCAGAAATTTAAAATGAATCCTATTACTAAGACCGTAAGGTTGTATGTTCAGCTCTATTCTAGTACGAATAATGGAGGCGGCATATAATAACACAAGGTAATGTTATTCTTACTTAATCTTTTGTACAAGTTCAAGTTTTTATAAAAGCTTATTGAAATGTTTGGCTCTGTGTCAGTAATTCGATAAAAGAAATTCCACCTTAGAATACGATTACAAAGAGCAGTTCTTTTTGAAAAATATTATCAAGAATCAGATACAAACTTTTATACTTTGTATTTTTTTTGTTTCATCTTTATATAATTCATGTAAACAATCATTTGCTTAGAAGAGAATAATCTAATCTCCCTGTAGATTCATACGTGTTCTAAGACAAAGCCAGACTGGAAGACTAGACTTCTGACGGATTTAGACCACATTCTCTATAAAATTGCGTAGCCTGCGCAGGACATATTATAGTTACAATATATAATATAACAGTTAGTAGTAGTATATAATCGTTTGTATACACACAGATTTGTGCCCAAACATAATTCCACTTTCTATTCCTGTACACTTATACCTAGTACGATAGTCGATAGGACGGCAATCCGACATGATCGAAAAGAGATCAGGTGCAAAACCAATGGCATTACAGGCTTTTTCGATGCACGGGAGTGTAATCCTTACCATCTTCCAAAATCCCAAATTGCTATTTGGAACATCTAATCAACGACATATTTGCCTGACCGCAGTTCATTTAAAGCAATTATAAGTATGTATACAAAAATATTAAAGAAAAATCTATTTATGTTTACAAATATCAATTTTTTACGTAACTTTATACAATTATTATGGTATTGAGTAAAATTTTCGATTGTAATAATGAGCGGCTGCCAGTTTACGCTCAATTACAGACTACTAAAATAATATGAAACGTGATGAATCTGGTTGCAATGTTCCGTCGGTCGGCGCGGCACGCCGGGTCCGCCTCATCACGTCCGAAGCGCAGCCGAGCTAAGCTTCTGTTATTTGCGAGGTACATCCAAATTGCTCCTAATAACGAACAGGAAATTACTTTTTAAGTGTATCATTGTTTACATATGTAAAATTTGTAAGCATCTTAGGTTTTTTTTTAAATCTTTCTTGTCGTAGAACTGAAACCAACTCGAGTAATGGTTTTTGTTTATTTTTGTTAGGTATGTATCTATTTATCTCACTATAAATCTCCACTTTGTTCTGCTTAAGAAAATTATGTTTTTATAATATTTATGAAATTACCAAAAACTAGAATTATTTAATTTTGTCGAATAGGATTGTAAAAGGGTCCGGAAATAGTAGTTTTTAGGAACAATAAAAAAGGGTGCCGTCATATGTTTAAATTTTAATAAACGATGCAGCATTCATTAAATATCGTTCAACCCGTAGTCCGCGACTTGCCCTCGACCGTCATAGCTCGCCCACTCTGGGTCGGATCTTAGATCTCGCTAGCTCATTACCACTATATCATCGCATCAGACACGCGCGCCTCGCTCCAATTTTAGCCCTCTATAAAATAGCGCAACGACAGGAAGGGGTTGGATTTTAATTACGATATTTTTCTATTATTTTCTCTGCTGTCTTAGTTTCGGGGCAAGGGTCATGAGATGTAATAAATTTTGCTTTTTATGAGGTCACGGTTTACCCTCTTGATAACGTTTATCGCACATCTGGTAAAAAAGAAGAATCTAATGGCTTTCGGATACAAGTAACTACTATAATTGCTTGTATAAAATGCTTGAAGTGATTTAGGCGGATTTAGAGCTCTATTTGTAGCACAAGACAAACCTATTCCAACAAAAAAAATGGGGACAGATAAGTATTGCGCATGCTATAATTTTGAACCAAGTTCGAATTCATAAAAGTGTCAATTATCATATCAAGTTTTTCAATACAAGTTCATCGACCTGTAAAATTTATATGAAAAATGCTGTCGTATCAATGATCGATGGAATTGATTGTTCATTGCTACGGAGAACACGAGTACGTGTCATGTGAGAACTTGTCACAGCGATCAGTTCCGCCATGCACGAAATGAAGAGCCCCGCTTTACATTTTCAACCGATTGCGCATGAAAAGCGTGAGTCCGGATAATTTTATTGATCGTGCAGGACACATTGTTTTCTACATCATAAAAAAATGAATACAGAAAGGGCTGAATTGTAACTTTATCTCACAGTATTTTTTTATATTTTCGCGTTGTGGTTGCTTTTAATTACATAATAAAATAATATATATTTTGAATACGTCCCGTGTCGTCTTATTCTTATATAATGTATATCAATATCTACATGTGGTAAGTATTTTGTCACATGTACATATTGTATGTATAAATAATTTTCCTAATTATAATGATTTTACTTTTGCTCGACTGAACATATTAAAAAAATATTGAAGTTTTTCTTATAATAAACAACAACGACAAAATCAATTTTTAACGGCATACGATATGCAAACAATATTTTTAAGGCCGAAAGGATTTTAATGTCATCAATGGGTATGAATAATTATAATTCATTTGTAGCGAGAATGAATTTGTGTGCTTAAGTGATTAAAGTTATTTGAATATGGATTTATTGCAATAGGTGTACGAGTGGGAGCGCAATACGCAAATACAGATGTTCACACTTAGGGAGCAGGAATTATGCATATCGATCTACGTAATCCTTACTATAGACTAATGGAATGAAAAATTCAATTACCATTTTTTTATTTATAAGTCATAGGTTCTCTGTATATTTACGTATATAGAGAAACAGAGCTGTTGAAGCGAGATTCGCGAGATGATTACACAATCGATCATAACGCGCCACGTGCTCAGAGACGTCCATAGTTTTTTAGATAAAAAAAATGTTTTTTTCGTAGAAAAAGTTCTATTCCCAACAATAGCGTTAAACATCACGATAAAAGTGAGCACATAGAGGATGAACAAATATTTGAGCGGGGGCGTAGCGGAGCATGAAACTGACGAACAAAACGTATTAAGCGAGGATTAGAATAGACGCAATGTTATTTGATTACTTAGACACATATTATACGAATATCGGAGCTTTAAATGGATCCTTTATTATTCCTACAAAGGGAAGGTTCTTTTGAGTTAAGAGGATTTTAAGTATCTAAGCATTCTAATCAACTACTTAAAAGACGTATATAATCGTATTTTTATAAGTACAATTATAATAAAACAGAAACAGTACGTAAGGTTTTAGAAATTATTATATTTCATCGAAATAATTACTTAGTAGTGTTTTTTTCCTTAAACAAATATTTATTAGAAAGTAGTCCAAAACAATACTTTCGCGAAATATGTAGAGCTCTTTTGTTTTATTTAACATGCCATACAATGTTTTAAATGAAATGAAAATTTATTACTTTATACCTACATTACAATATTCGATAGGATCTTTTATTAAGTATAAAAATCTGTGTCAGAAGCAATTTGCGACTAGCATCCCGCTTTATCGTAAAATTATTAATGCCAAAAGAAAAAATATTTGTATTACATATCGTCTAGTAGATATTGTGTAGGTACGTATGTATATACCTATGTTTTAGATTTTCACGCTTGCGCAGTCCTTCTTCAACTTACGCGTAGTTACCCCACAATCAATAAGAGCAATGGCACACCCATGAATAAGTTTTTCACAAAACATGTCAATAATATTTACTTGTTAAAAGAAATTTAAGGATCAAAATAACTAATATTGATAAAATTAGCACAATAGATTGTGTGCTCACTTAATTTGGGAAAAGCTAATTAATATTTAAATATTATTATTGCTAGGAAAAGCTTTGCATTCCTTCTACTTGAGGAGAAGTTATGAAGTATACCTATTTGATAGAATTTAACACGACAGACGATTACTATACAACGAAATAAATTGTAGACACAACCAAATTTGAAAAATGCAATAATGCTTGCCCGGGATCTTCATTAAGTTCCGTATTATTTTTATCACTAGGTCGTCTCATGAAAATTATATATTACTTTCACATATATCCAGTATGAAAAATAAGGTGGGTATGAATCGATTTTCATGAAGTAATGAAAGAACGTCACGAAGACTTCCTGACGTTGTTTTATCACGCACACACAGTATCACGGGACAAATATCAAATAAATTCACAAATACCCTTTCCTTTAAATTACTTTAAATTTAGCTTTTTTTAATTTTACAAATTATGGCAAAAATCGTTCATTATAATTTCAAAGAGAGAAACCTAAGTAATAAAAAATATATATCTTTTTTTCGATTATAGATTTTAATGTTACCACGCTCTTTATTTAGACAACGGATGAAGTTGTACACGCTCGATGTAATAAAGGGTAAAAACGACTAAATCGGTAAAATATGGAGCGATAAGGTACCGACATAAATCATCAGATGCGCGTGAAATCAAATTACCGTTAACCAGTCGTAGGCAACGAAAGGGTTGCTATAGCTCCGCGTGACCAATACAACCCTTCGAACTTCACTACTGCTCTCTCTTTCATTTGATTCATTACACTTCAATAAAGAAAGAGAAGCATAACATTTCAATCTCGTGAACATATACCGCAAATCAAGAATTGTGCAAATCGAAAATGCAAACAAATTTAGTCATGAAATTGGTTTTGGGAAGGCGATAAAATAAGTTATTAAATATAATGCTAGTGTCAAGCTTCACCCACATACAGGCTAACAATACAATAAAATATTTCCCTAGTGAGCATGGGAACAGAAATATACTTGTAATATTGCTTAGTACTTATATTTTTAGTACGAATAAAAATATACATATATATAAATTATAAAAAGGAAATATAGTACTTACAAGTATAAAAGTTTCACTAACTTAATACCCGTACATTTTCAACAATCGCGTTGAAATTGATTACAGTAGGTATAGTGTCAGTTGAAAGTGTGATGTCGCAGAAGGAGGCCGCGGAGCGGGAGCGGGAGGAGAAAGCCGCTGCAGACCCGCTCCGTCGTAGAAGACCGGGGGGAAGGAAGCGACGTTTTGCGCACCTTCTCCCCCCGCCACAATAGGCGCCGCCGGGATTAGGGGGGTTCCCAGTACCCTGGGATTCCTCCCTAGTGAATGGAGGCCCGCATAGACGAGCCGGCCGTACCGGCGCAAGCGATCCCGTGGCGCTCCCCTTAAGACGGGAAGGGTACCGAGGTGGTTTTAGTGGGTAGGACGGGCAGCCGAGTAGCGGGGTCCCCGTGAGTCCCACATACCCGTCCCGGTCACTCGACCGGGCGGCATGCGTAAATGCATTTCCCCTCGAAAAAAATAATTATAGTGTCAGAATTGAATGACAAATAACTTATAATAAATATGTAATATTTATATATATATAGCAATTTCTCCTTCATTTATTTGTACATTGCTTGGCGTAGTAAGTAATATTAACTCGTAGATAAAATCTGAAACGCCGGAATCACCATGCTGCCGGCGCCTGTATACTGGTGTGCTGCGCTAAATGGCACTACATGGTGCACCCATATAGGTGCACCATGGTCCTCTTACTGCGCGTAGTAAGGCTCTTCTGCATAGACTGCAGAGAGTAATAAATAAAGAGACTGCAGGTTGAATGGCAACCGTCCAGGATCACTGGAGGAGGGGCGAATTAGGTATCTAGCTCAACAAGCCCTGATTCGCAGATAGGAGAACCTGGGGTCCATCAGCAAGCCTGGCGACAGTAAAGGCAGTCCCACTTGAGTCACTGGGTGGGTAACAAGAAGAAGCGGCAAACTCACGTTCTCTCACTCACTCACTTCACGTAGTATGCACAAGCGATCCCGTGCCGCTCCACCGAAGAGACAATGAGAGGTACGCTGGATTTTTAGTTGATATTACGGCACCTTCAGCACTGGTGAGCCCCACATACACTCCACCTCATGTGGAAACGCGTAAATGCATTTTAAAATCTGAAAAAAAATGTGCTCATACATAAGTATAAAATGTAACACCAATTTACTTCAAACTGAACCTAATGATGTTACTAAGGTAATAATCTGTTTTAATCTATAATTTATATAATCTATATAGACTGCCTCGTTGGTCTAGCTAGAATATAAGGCCGCCGAACCCGGGGAGTGGGTTCAGATCGCAGGTCGGGCGAATATAAAATTATTGGGGTTTTCTGTCGAAAAACTCTGTCAGCTACAGAGTTTGGAAAATCCCGGAGTCTGGAAGTTGGAAGTGTGGTACAATCTCGAGCTTCGGAAGGCATGTGAAGTCGTTGGTTCTGTGCCTGAACTCATTATATATCGTCGTCTAATGAATTCAGGCACAGGACATACACTTGTGTAATGGCATACACTTGTGTATGTCCTGTATATATCCTGCATATATACAAATATATGTCCTGCGCAGTTGGCTAATCTCTTGAGATTGGCTGCCATGGCCAAAATTATACATTAAGATCTTTGGATTTCTTATGGATTAAGATCATCATAGATAAATGTAAAATAATAAGTATAAAGTAAAGTAACAACCTATTTGAATGTTGCAATAGGTACAAGGCTTTTCTCTTATGGATAATATTTCGGGCTTATTCTACCTCGCCTCTCTTCACGCTCTCCAATGTTTCCTCACAGTCTTTTCTTACACCGCCGAACCTGAGATGACAGCAATTTAAGTAGGCACAAGAAAACTTGGGTGCTTCCCCAGGCTTGAAGGAATTCTTCTGTAACTTTCACATGTGGTTAGACCACTGGGCCATATCGACTCAATATAAAGTACGTGTACGTTATATAAACGTTATAATAAGATTAGAAAAGAAAAAAAATTCTAATCTTTTACTGACTGACGTAGTAATAGGTTGCTTTACAAATAGTACAAAGTGCAGTCGAAAATTGTTTAGATCGCATGAAATATTAATCCTCCGATTGACTTTTGCGAACGAGGGCTCTACTTTTAATTAGGGCAAATGGTCCGGCCCGTACCAGAGATGTACGCAGTCGTTTCAATGCTTTGTGATTGACACAAATTACCTCTAATCGAACGTTTCCATAGAACAGCCCCTAAGCCCAAACGATTCGTCCGATTTTATTGCTTTCATTCAAGGAAGACAGATGTGATTTTAAAATTTGAAGGATAACCTAACTAAATTAATATTTAACATTAAACATTCAGATCAATTTGTGATTCTTAACATGGAAATTTTAACTTATGAATTCGAGCTTTAAAAAGGTCGCGTACCCTTTTAAAATAAGATTTAATTGTGTTTTAATCCAAGCGATAAACGTCAATCAATTTCGCGTGAGATTGATACAAGTATCAAGAGAGCTCTGCGCCTGTCGCGCCCCCAACGCCATTCAAAAAGGATTTTGAGCAAGGGTGAAATTAAAATGTCAAAATAGTAGCGACGTAGCGCATATTTGTCTCCGGCTTTGTCAGAAGCTATTGTGCTTTTTATGTTTTGTATAGACGGCTGAAAAACGATACCATTTAAGCTCTTTATTCATTCAAAAAGGACACTGTTAAAAAATGTTACCTAACTCGTATTGAAAGTTATACGTTTGTATTGTTAATATTTTCAGCTGTAGGAACCATGTGTCTTAAACATACAATTTTCTTAAAATTTATTTTATTACCTATGTAAATGAAAGAGTGTAATAAATACACTACAGATATATGTTAAATTAGAATGTTCATTATCATTCCGACAAACTAAATAAGCACATTTTTTCAAATATTGCGTATTGTTCTCGTTTCATTTATTTGTTGGCTATTGAAATTTCTAAGTGGATGCGAGGGATCGGAGGGCAAATAAATAATTACACGCATTCTGCAGATACTTGGCCTGGGGCGGGCAAAGCGCTCTCGTATAGGGTAAAATAAGAATGCAGTAAATTGTCACATAATATGAATATTTGTTTTTTTTATATAATCCTAGTTGTAATAAAATTAAATTACATTTAATAAGTTATTCGTTTTACGTAAATTAAACCGGAATAAAAATAATAAAATATCATCGACGTCGTCGTGAAATCGAGTCATATTTATAAAAGCCAAGAACTAAATTATAATAATTTAATATTGATCTTTAAATAAATAACACATATGTATTATAAATGAATAGAAATCTGAAAATCACAAAAAATAATAGTGACGTATTTTAGTGTATCAATTAGAGTTCTGTATGCCGACGGCACAGCGTGAGTTGACGGCGCGCCGCTGAGTTACCGTCTGGGGTCCGACATCAGCCCATCAGGCGTCATCATGTCCCTAGGCATCGGATATTTGAGCAAATTACCGTTTATTTCGAATAAAACTAGAAAGAATATATTATGCATGAAACGCTTTTTATTACAAGGTCTTATTGATATTTTATATATATTTTTTTGCAACATTGCATTTATAGTATATTTTTACATATTATATGAATAAAAAATATTCCGATATGTATCTGTCGTCGATTCTCTTTAGTTCTGATGAAATAGTGTAATTATTTTAACTTTGACTCCATCTTCTTTCTCTACTTAAAAAACCTTTAAACATTTATTTAACAGAATACCATAACTTATAGCCATAGTTCATTTCATATAAATATTTAAAAAGCTTTACTCTAACTGAAGGACATATTTTAAGCACCTCTAAGAATTCTTAGCTTAAAAAAAAATATTCTTCAACTTCATCCGACCACTGATTATTTACGGCCTCACAATTATTTTAAGAACAACAAAAAGTAAAATAACACAATACGGCTTTATTGGGATTTTACAATAACCTTAGGATGTAAAAGCAATTATGTATTTATTCATAGTCGTCGTTATTAGCGCTGCGCGACCTGCTGTGCCGCTCTTCTCTATAATTACGCCGCGAGTGACGTTTCCAAAGCTATTGAAAACGATAACGCGGAAGCTGCTGTGTAAAACTTAAAAAACTAAGTAAGTATTGTTACTGTAATGCATTTGCTAGTAAATATTGAATTTGTACAAAAGCGGGGCCCGCCAACCCTTAAATATAGTCCACGGGGTGCCATTACTTCGGCTCAAAGAGTTGGGTGTAACCCACGGAGCTGCGAGAGTCGACTTTGTAAATCTAATTAAAATATCAATATGTTTGCTACGTCCGCGTTAACAATTTGATTTCATGCTTTGCGCCCTTTGCATTGTCCTGTTGTTACAACATTTTATCACAATTTATATTACATACAAGTTTATTACTTCAATAATGTAATAGACAAAATAATTTAACATTTCAAAATTACGTAATTTATATTTACTATATACGTTTAATGTAAACATTGCATATTTCATTTATATTAAACAATTAGTCACACGTCGCGTGTTATATATTGAATATTTTGTTTGATACCATAACGGATATTACGTAAGCATCATTAAAAAATGGACAGTTTTACTCCATCAAATACAAATAAAAACAAGGATTTTTATTTTCGTAAGTAAAAATTTTGTTCGGATGTATTGATAAATAGTTCTGTTCCATTTGTTCAAAAAATTAAAGTTACGATTTTTTTTTTTCAAAGCCAGTGACTTTAAGAGTATCTCTTACATGTTTAAGACGACTACTGATTTGAAAAGTAGAAATAAAATCTCCCTCGCGCAATTCAGCTACCCTTATTTGGCCATTACAATAGAGCCAGGTAGCAACGAAAACAGTAATAAAAACTTGATATATCAATTGATTTTTTTTTATAAATGTCACAGATTCGCACAAATCAAATACTGAAGTGTTAAAAATTTTGTTTATAAAGAAAGATTACTCGACAGGGAGCAAGAAGCAGAAGTATTGTGACGAGGGATCATTAGTTATCGAATGTCAGTCCGATGTCGAATCTATTTCGATCACTCGCCTTTTGCTTTACACGAAGTGAACGCATAAACACTTTAGCGTGTGATTTATTGCTTGCTTCTTTTCAAATATTTCGGCATATTTGTATATCACCTGCAATTGTTTGTTTACTTTGACTTATTACTAAATCTTATTGTTGTGTCATTAAAGACTTTATTTAATTTTAATTATAATATATGAAAATTTAGATGATAATAATAAATTATAAAACAGTATGTGCAAATTTATATACCAACTACAAGACTTCGGATTAAATGCAAAAACAAGCCCAAAATGTTATTAATTTAGAATATTACTGTTTTATTCGAGTCATTAATTATCATGCACGTCTACTAAAGGACAAATGTTACTATGCACGGCTTGCACGATATTTTATCGCGTTGTTCTCTAAAAAAATCTGAACCCTTTTATTCTTCTATATTACAATTGTCACCCTTTCACTTCCATTTCAATTAAATAATGTCTGGTCATTTGGGGCAGGCGGGAACGGTAGCGACAGAACTATGACGGGACGCGACACAAGTTTGCGCAGTGTTGTGTTCGCGCCTCCCTTAGTCCTCGGCAAAATATGTGCGTCATCCTGCGAGCACATTAATCACTTCCATTATTAAACTTGTTATTGTGTTGATTTGAAGATAGCGCTTTATAAACGGTGCCGTCCGATCTCGACAAAATAAGCTTTCTGTAATGACGTGTAAGCGATCCGGCTTGAGAGTGTTTCTCGCAAAAAAAGGTCTGATTAATGATATTTTACATTACTTTTATAACAATATATCCGCTTAGGTTCCGAGCATTATAGAAATGTTTATAACTTTTTTAAATGATTTAAAATGAGACAGTAATATTTATTAGTTCCTCAGATTATTTGTTGTTTTTAATTTAACTTGGAATTCCTTACTTTTAAGAGATGAAATTGATATTACTTTATTGTAGCGTTGATCTGTAGCTCTTAAGAGCATCGCCGTACGACCAAAATAATGGGTCATATCTAAATATTAAATTATATACACATTATATCTATGTATTTATGTTGGTTTGTATTTATATTTGCAATCAACAACTTGCAATATCCACACTTTTCATTATTCTTCAAAAATAATCTAGAGACATTTTGGTGGCAATATCCGTATAACAAAACAAGCTCAATTTAGAGTGTAATTTAGAGTGTAGTACAGGTCAGGATTCGGATATAAGGTATGGGCCAACGACTTGTAAAAGCTACCGTAAATCTATAATATTTCTGTCTGTCGGCCGGTCTAACTGTCGGTCTGTCTGTTACGCTTTCAGAGCTAAATCACAGAACCGATTTCTATGAAATCGCGTATGAAACAACTCCACATGACCCGTGAGGGTCCGTGACGTGTTGTGCGGGGAAAGTTCCGTAATAACAGCAACGCAGGATCTCCTCTACTGGTTGGGGAATTTACCCATATTTTTTTTCACCCATATTTTTGTTGTTTATGTTTTGTTCACCCATATTTTTTTTTATTTTTTTGACGAGCCCGTTGGCGTGGTTGGTAAGACACTTGCTTTTCACGCCGCAGGTTGTGGGTTCGATTTGACCCAGGACAGACATTTGTGTGCATGAACATGTCTGTTTGTCCTGCGTCTGGGTGTAATTATCTATATAAGTATGTATTTACAAAAGAAAAAGTAGTATATGTAGTATATCAGTTGTCTGGTTTCCATAGTACAAGCTCTGCTTAGTTTGGGATCAGATGGCCGTGTGTGAATAATGTCCCAAGTTATTATTATTATTATTATTATTATTTAAAATGTGTTTTACTCGGTGGTAGAACTTTGTGCAAGCTCGTCTGGGGAGGTACCACCCACTCATCAGATATTCTACCGCAAATAGCAGTACTTGGTATTGTTGTTTTCCGGTTTGAAGGGTGAGTGAGCAAGTGTAATTACAGGCACAAGGGACATAACATCTTAGTTCCCAAGGTTGGTGGCGTATTGGTGATGTAAGTGATGGTTAACATCTCTTACAATGCCAATGTCTATGGGCGTTGGTGACCATCAGGTGGCCCATACGCTCGTCCGCCTTCCTATGCAATAAAAAAAGCTGAACTGACAAATGAGCCATCTGATGGTAAGTAGTCACCACTGCCCATAGACATTGGCACTGTGTAAAATATTAACCAGCCCTTACATCGCCACAATGCGCCATCGACCTTGGGAACTAAGATGTCTAGTCCCTTGTGCTTGTTTCTCTTGCTTTCACAGGAAAACTCCAGCTTGCGCAATTGTCACAGCCAGTTACTTTTTCAATTGCAATTTATTTGCATTGTAAGTTGCCATTTTTTTTTGGGGCAACCACGTGAACAATTTTTAAAATTATAATTTTTCAACAATTGTCTTGTTTATTTTGCATATTCGTAGCTGGGCCCGTAACCTGATAAAATAAATGGAAGTTTACTTCTTGAATTACCTAATTATAACTTAATTAATGAAAATATTTTATAATAAACTGTATTGCCAGAGGTTTTGAGGTTTTGACGTTATGTGACTTATCAAACATAATTCTAATAATTACTTAATATCCAAATAATATTTTGAGTACAAGGAGGTTCGTATTCATATCTTTTTACTAAATAACTAACTAATTTGTATTTTTTGAAATATGCTGAAGTATTACGTATTTGAAACTATACATGTTTAATAAGTAACCTATTGACATCATATCCTGAGAATTTGGACTGTCCAGACCGAATCTATAAGGGTACAAATAAACGACAAAACGCTTCGAGAAAAAGTAGTTAGTGCCCCGTGCTTCCGCTGTCTTGTCTTGGCGATTAGTGATCTGTGATCATTGCTCATTCGGTATAATGTCCAGGAGAACTACTATGTTGTTTATTTAAAACAAATAAGAATCATTTAACCTTTGAGGAACTTAGTAATCATTTCGTTTTTATTATTTAGGCTGCAATTATAACAATAAAATACATATACGACTGTATGTATTACAATTTAAAAATATTCCGCTTCCAATTTCCCCAAGTACCTTGCTTGTCAAGTAACTACATCTTATATGTACAACAAGGCAACATAGATCCGTGACCATACTCACTCGCATTGACTAAACGGAATTTCCGGTATTGACGTCATTTAATTCGAGGTCTATTTCTTTGGAGGCTCGACTGCATTAGTTTCTTTCGAAGAAACGCTGTGTCAATTAACCGACCATTTTCCTTGTTTGTTATAGACATCAATCCATTTTATAAATAATGTTTTAGAGAATGACGAATGAGGTTTGATAAAACTGTTTAGTAATTGTTTTAAATATGTTAATATCTCAAAACAAATTAGTAAAACTTATAGACAAATAAACGTAAATTGATATCGAAATATCTGTAAAAAACTTAAAATAGCTTGTAATACAGAGAATCAATCTAATTCTGCTACTAATTATTACAAGCTGTCGTTTCAAATCAGCAGTTTCGATTTTTGCTTTAATAATTTATGTACAAATAAATACATATTAATAATACGGATAAAAAAATGATTTCAATTGAAAAACAATATATATCGGTATAGAGGATATACCGAAGACAATTGAAAATAAATTATTGAACGTTAGTAACAACTGTACAAATATGTAAGTTGAAATAGCTGAGGTAGTGTTCTGACAAGTTTGAGCACGTCATGTTTTTATATTGTCGTCATCATCACGCGTATAGTTTCTGATAGCAATTTACATAACAAGATTGAGTGGATTCGTAACGTGTGAAGCAGTAAACACGGCTAAAAGGGTATTCCCCTATTCACGAAGTTCCGCATTTTAAGGTTAGTACTATTTATTTTTTGCGCTATATGTATTGAACGTTATTTAAAGAATCACTTATGATGATGACGAGTAGAATGTTTTCTTCATTTCAATAACTAGTACTGTTAAATAAACAGATATCAAGTTATAGAATTTATTGGTTTCGAAGTTGCCATCAGCTATTTTCATTTTATCATATTAATTATGTATGTACAAAAATTATGATGTAAGGTGAGATTGAAGATGATATTATATAAATAATTTCATTACATGTCAATTCTAGATAGGGAGGATGCAGTCTATTTTTCGGCACCATAAATTTGAGGTTGAAATGTGTTGTATCTGGTAGAGCTTTGGTCCGTGATCATTGAAATATATACTCACATTACATAGGTAATTGAAAATGCACCGTTTTTGAGAAAATTATTAAAAACTTTTTAACCTCGAAATGGGTTAACAACGAAAAATACAGTATAATATATCACTTTAAAAGCAACTTAGACACAATATAATTCGGTTGTCACTCACAGTTAACGGAAATGCACTACTTTAGAGAAAATTAAGAAAAATAGGTATTTAAAATATCGAAATGGGATAAATACGAAAAAATACGTCAAGCGACAAGTAAAAATTAACAATAGTTTTTAATGACAAGATGTGAATGCAAACACTCGAACTGATTATTTGTTGTTGTAAACACTGATCTCGAGGTTTTAAAGGAACAATATATTTAATCATTTTTACAGTGGTAGTACCATGCAGCATGCTGCATACCTTCAGGTTGTAGCCGAATGGGCCGGCAGGCCCGGGGAAGTACCACTCTCTCACTTAAAATCGGCGTGAAGTGGTAGCCATGCTACCGCGTTTCGTCCGGTATGTGAGAGTTCCGGAGGCCCAATTCCCCCCCTCCCAACAAAATGAGTGCGCAGAATTTAAGAAGAATACCCCAGGAGGGTACCATCTGCGACTGCGGTGGACAATCCCTCTCTGGACATCCATGCTCAGGACATACACCGCCTGAGCAGGGATGCCCAGGCTGCCCTTCGAATTCTGGGGGGGGGGGGGGGGCAATTTTGCGCTCCAGAATGGTCGGGGCAAACGGAGCAGGCATCTTAAGGCAACCCCTTCCACCCTTACTGTGGACTTCTGCAACATCAGGGGACTGAATTCTAACTTAAACGCCGTCCACTACCATCTTGAGACGGCGAAGCCGGCCTTGCTCTTTCTAACCGAGACCCAGATATCGTCTCCGGCGGACACCTCACTCCTCTCCTACCCAGGGTACAAGTTGGAACATTCCTTTGTACCACGGGCTGGAGTGTGTGTTTATGTCAGAGAGGATATCTGCTCTCGTCGCCTCGCCCATCTTGAAGGGAGGGACCTATCCATTCTCTGGCTGCGCGTAGACTGCTATGATCATCCGCGAATCTATGCGTGCCTATATAGGTCCCATAGCGGTAATGCCGAAACTGACCGGCTCGTTGAGCACATCCAACGGGTTACAGATTCCATGCTGCAGCAGATCCCATCCGCAGAGATCGTGATTCTTGGCGATTTTAACGCCCACCACGCCGAATGGCTAGGTTCACGTACCACCGACCATGCGGGGAGATTTGTGGCCGATTTTGCCTTGGCATATGATCTGACACAATTGGTTACCTCGCCAACGCGAATCCCAAATGTGGATGATCATACACCTTCCCTGCTAGACCTTCTGCTGACCTCTCATCCGGATGGGTACCATGTTTCCGTCGAGCCTCCTCTTGGCTCGTCGGACCATTGTCTTGTCCGGAGTACAGTGCCGATCTTACGCCCCTCACGGCCTCGGTTCGTGGGATGTCGGCGAGTGTGGCACTACAGGTTAGCGGACTGGGATGGGATGCGGTCCTTCTTTGCATCCTACCCATGGGGGCGGATTTGTTTCTCGCCGGATGATCCCGATGTCGTTGCTGACTCGGTCGCTGATGTGGTGTTTCAGGGTATGGAACTTTTCATTCCGTACTCTGTAATACCCATCGGTGGCAGATCCCGGCCCTGGTTTGGTGGCTTCTGCAAAACGGCGTCACGCAGAAAAGTAGAATGCTATCAAGCCTGGGCTGAAGCGACGGCATCGCGTGATGTAAATACCAGCGCATTTAAAAAGGAATATAATTCTGCCTCCAGGTCTTTCAAAAGAGTTATTGCCAAGGCAAAGTCGGAGCACATAGGCAGAATTGTCGAGAGATTGGTGCGTCTTCCTTCGGGAACACGCGCATTTTGGTCTCTCGCTAAGGCTGTCTTAGGGAATTTCTGTCAGCCCTCCCTTCCATCTCTGCATAGGAGCGATGACACGTTGGCTCATACCGCGAAGGAGAAAGCTGACCTTTTGAGCACTCACTTCGCGTCCAACTCGACTCTGGATGACCAAGGAAAGATACCACCGACAATCTTGCGGTGTGATACCACGATGCCAGAAATTAAATTCTGACAAAGTGCGGTTCGTAAAGCACTTTTTTCCTTGGATTTCCATAAGTCGAGTGGGCCCGATGGCATTCCTCCGATTGTGCTGCGTACTTGTGCTCCCGAGCTGGCACCGGTCTTAACGCGCTTTTTCCGCCACTCCTACACATTAGGCATAGTCCCGAATTCTTGGAAGACTGCTTTGGTGCACCCGATCCCTAAAAAAGGCAATCGCTCTGATCCAACAAACTTTAGACCTATTGCTGTCACCTCCTTGTTCTCCAAGATAATGGAATCCCTTATTAACTGCCAACTCCTGCGGTACCTAGAGGAGCACCACCTGATCAGCGACCGCCAGTACGGCTTCCGTCGAGGTCGCTCAGCTGGTGATCTTCTAGTTTACCTGACTCACAGATGGGCTGCAGCAGTTGAGTCCAAGGGGGAGGCAGTAGCAGTCAGCCTGGACATGGCGAAAGCCTTCGATCGGGTATGGCATAAAGCGCTTCTCTCGAAGCTTCCTTCCTACGGGCTTCCCGAGAAATTATGCACGTGGATCACCAGCTTTTTGTCAGATCGGAGCATCAAGGTCGTTGTCGACGGTGCATGCTCTGACTTAAAATTCGTCAATTCTGGTGTTCCACAAGGCTGCGTTCTTTCACCTACTCTGTTTCTCCTGCATGTCAATGATATGTTACAAATCAGTAACATTCACTGCTATGCGGATGACAGCACTGTAGACGTTCTTTACACCGGCCGTAGCAATATTTCTCGGGAACACGTCGATGAGTGTCGGAACAAACTTGTGTCTGAAGTCGAGACCTTGTTAACCAAAGTCTCGGACTGGGGCCGACTAAACTTAGTCCAATTCAACCCCAATAAGACACAAGTTTGCGCGTTAACCGCTAAAAAATCTCCTTTTGTCATATCCCCTCATTTTGAGAATACTCCCCTCGCTGCCACAGCCAGTATCGGGATACTTGGCGTCGAGATTTCGAACATTGTTCAGTTCCGCGGTCAGTCCGCGGAAGTTAAAGCTAAATTGGCTTCTAAAAAGCTTGGAGTGCTCAACAAGGCGAGACAGTACTTCACGTCGGCCCATCGGCTACAACTTTACAAGGCGCAAATTCGGCCCCACATGGAGTACTGCTCTCACCTCTGGGCGGGAGCTCCCCAGTACCAGCTTCTTCCTTTTGACCGTATTCAGCGTAGAGCAGTTCGAATTGTCGACGATCAATTGATCCTTTGGATTTGCGTAGAGATGTAGGGTCTCTCTGCATCCTCTACCGCATATATCACGGGGAGTGTTCTGAGGAGTTGTTTGGTTTAGTCCCGGCAGCTGAATTTCACCACCGGACATCGCGCCAGAACTCTAAATTCCATCCCCATCACCTCGATGTCTGGAAATCCACAACAGTGCGTTTCTTAAGGCATTTCTTGCCTCGCACAATCACTGTGGAACCAGCTGTCGCCGGCGACTTTTCCGAACCGATATGACTTAAGAACCTTCAAGAAGAGACCGTACTCTTTTCTAAAAGGCCGGCAACGCATCTGCATGTTCTCGGATGTTGCAGATGTCCATGGGGGGTGGTGTCACTTTCCATCAGGTGAGCCTCCTGCTCGTTGACCCTCTCTTACATAAAAAAAAATATATAAATTTCTGCAGCGCGTTAAAATGTATGTTTTGAGGTTAGTGATTTTTCTCATGAATGGTGCATTTTCAAGTGATGGGAGCGGTAGGGGTCGGGGAGTAAGGGACCCCCATCTCCCCAACCCCACCTAAAAATTTGTGGTGCTTAATTGCGTTCTTTAACCCTAGATAGTTTATTCTTAATGAAAGGTGTTTTATTCATTACTATATTTTCCTCGTAGTTTGGTATTTTAATTTTTTTTAGCTAAAAAAAAAGCTATGTGACTCTATCTCCCACAAACACGCATGAATGCATAAATATTTTTATGCAATGTGTTCGTCGAGCTGTCGATGACGTCACTTCGCTGTTGCATGACAGAAGGCCGAACCAACAGATAAACAAATCAAAAACACTTTCACTTTGAACTAAAGTGTGATTTTAAACAGAACGACTTATTTTATACTCCTGTACATATAAACTTATCTTTTTTATTGCATAGGAAGGCGGACGAGCATATGGGCCACCTGATGGTAAATCGTCACCAACACCAACAACAACATTGGAATCGTAAGGGATGTTAACCATCGCTTAAATCGCCAATGCGCCACCAACCTTGGGAACTAAGATTTTATGTCCCCTGTGCCTGTAATTACACCGGCTCACTCACCCTTCAAACTGGAACACAAATAGCAAGTGCTGCTGTTTTGCGGTAGAATATCTGATGAGTGGGTGGTACCTACCCAAACTAGTTTGCACTAAGTCCTACCTCAAAGTTAATTATCTAAATAAGTACAAAAATAAAACTTTAATAAATGAATAAACTAACGGTAGCATTATTGTATACTTACAACAATATTTGTACATCCAAAGTCAATAGATTTGTCACTATAAACGTCTAGACACGAGAAGTAAACCATGAATGATAAACTCGTAACACTGTATTTCCGACATCTCAATATCGTTACTTTCGTTTTTAACCGACTTCAAAAAAAGGAGGAGGTTATCAATTCGTCTGTATGTTTTTTTTGTTTTTTTTTTTGTAATAAAACCCTACGGACACATTTTTAGCTTCGCCAATTAACAAAAAAAAAAACCAATATGTATTCCATACAAAACCGATTTAAGTATTCTTCAATTTTAGGATATTATAAAAAAAACAATTTTATATAATTAGTATCATCACTATCACTATCATTATCACTACATATTATAAAACAAAGTCCCCCGCGTTTCTTGTCTGTCTGTATGAACGCGATAAACTAAAAAACTACTTAACGGATTTTCATACGGTTTTCAACAATGGATAGTGATTCAATAGAAAGGTTTACGAGTATAATTCATTAATGTTTTCTGTAAATTTGTTGCAATATTACGATAATTGGTGAAGAAGTCGGAAAAAACGAACCGATTGGGAGCTTTCATCGAAAACGCTGTAAAATCCCTTTGAATTATAACAAAATAATCCGCGATGGCATATCTTTTATGAATGTGTATCTTTTAAGAATATCTACCTATAACCCACTTTAATGTTTAAAAAATGGTAACATAAAAATGTTATAATTGGAAAGCTATAAAAACGGATATGATATTAATCCTTATCAAATTAAATATGTTATTTATTTTAAGCATTTCATGTATATTATAATTGCCCTTTACATCGCCCAAATTAAAGTAATATCTTAGGAGTTATCGTAATTTTAAAACTATCGCGCACTAAATAAATTCAAGCGGTCCCTCCCACACCGATCATACTAAGTACTAACGCGCGATGCAAACGCCTGCACGCCCCCGCGTCCCGCTGTCTGTGTTTTTTTAAGGAATATTAACTCTGCTACTCGAGCGAAGCGAAAGCGAAGAAGATAATCGTGATATGATATTGTGTAAAAAAACTGATCTTATGAAAGACTAGGTGTGTCCCGCAGCTTTACCCGCGTATAATTAATAAAAATATAATGAACAAATATCATGGCTAGATCCCTAGATGGCCTTCTTCGATAAAAGGACTATACAACGCAAAAATATTTTTTAAATTCGAAACAGTTGTTACTGAGATTAGCCGGATCAAACAAACAAACTCTTCAGCTTTAAACAGGGTTATTTGTAATTACCCAGCAACCTCGCAGGACTAGATAGCTAACATCATAAGCAACAACTTCGGACATAACTCAATACATGGAATAAAAAAATGATTTTACAAGTTTTTGTCGTAATATCGTGATATTTTTAGGTCTATATTTCATTCATACACGAAAGGACGACGCGACGCGTCTATGTTTGCGTTGCACGTAGATTTATAAACGTTCAAGCGGGATATTAAATTAATACTTATTTTTGTATGAAAATAAAATCTAACAAATTATTAAAATACTTTTGATACACCATAGTATTTGCTATCTAGCCCTGCGAGGTGGCTGGGTCATTAAAAATAACCCTGTATATTAGTATAGATATTGGTATAATATTGTAGACAATTTTTACTTTTAAAACATTTGACATACTCCTTTGATATATATGACTCTTGTTTTTTTTTTTAAAATTTAAGTACCAATATCAAATTAATTAGACCGATGACAAATGCTTACAAAATAACAACTACCTTACTACCTACTCCCATACAAAGTTAATCGACGAAATACATTTCGAATATTTTCGAGAGATCCATTTAATATTGAAAAGCATTGTACTTTTCTTGAATCAATAAATAATAGGAATAATATTCTTGACATAGATTCTGGACAGTTAAAATACGAATGATTTTAACATACTTAATTTTATTTTTATTTGGCAACACAATGTTAATATACAAACACCGTATATAACGTTTATTAAATAAAATGTTTTTTGTTACATATTGAAATTGATATTGGTATCGTTACTAAGTCACATAATAAATAATAATTAGTCATCAGTCAGTTGGACATGCCGACATACTTTGTGTGCGTCTCAAAAGTTACGAAACTTTAAAGTGTTACATAATTCTTCACAAATAAGGAAAAATACATATAAAAATACTTATGCGCAAAGGAAACGTGCCTTACATAAAATATGATATAGGTCAATCGTATAAAAATTTTAAGCTTGACGGATTTTCTGTTTAAGAAAGTTTAAAATGTTTTCAATAATCTTATAATTATTGTTTTATCAAAATTACTTTTGTATGTTTAAAAACACGACATACTTTGATAAACAGGCCTAATTAATTTCAATATATTTAGTGTACAATTTTCGGATCAGCTAAAATTATATAAAACTCTTTCAGTATCTAATCGTAGAGTAGAGACTTAATGGATTTATGTTTTTTGCACAATATTGTAAATTAAAGTATTGATTATCCAAATTTGTTGAGCAGAGTAAAATTGGCAGTACCAAGGTATAAGTTTCATTAAAAATAAGCAAACTTTTAGTCAACGATTCGCCAAAAGTAACCTGAGCAGAGCTGCACCCATTAACAAAATGGTCATCACGTATAATAATGTTTTCAAAAAAGCTGGCCTAGATATTTTTCAACAGTCTACTACACGCTTTAAAAGATAGATTAAAAAGTATCAAACTACTTAGCGTTGCCTCTCATTTTTTTTTATTTAAAGAAGATTGACTATTTTGTTTATTTACTTTATTGAATTTCATTATCAATATTTTAAAATAGCGTTTATTTTTTTATTTATTTTTAAGTTAACTTACAAAGAATGTACTATTCTTTTTTTTAGGTTATAAGTGAGGTATACAATTTTTATATTTATGTTATTTACCATTGTACTATGAAATAAGAAACTAAATTGTATACAGTGTTGGCTTCCTATATAATAAAATAAAATAAAATTCTAAATTTAACTTTTATAAATGATTTACCCAACACTTTGTTGCAGTCGAATAATTTTCGAGCCTATTAACATTTATTTCGTGAAATACCAGTTCATTTTTTTTTGCGATTGCTAAATTTAGCCGACAGTTTTCCTGTTAATCTTGTGTTTGAGTAACGATAGGCGTGAGCTATTGAACTTTATTATTAAGATATTAATGCGGTAAATTTAATTTTTGACAAACATTTGGATTTCACTATTTAAAAGTAAATACATTTAAAAAGTGATGTAAATCCTGATCACAGACTTTCCGTTAAAAATGGCCGTTGTAGCAGAAATCGGTGAAAGAAGATCGGAAGAAAACATCATTAATCATGTATCAAAAATTTCTTATCCTTTAACTTCTATTAGTTCAAAAAGTAACACAAAATTATAAAATTGTAAGGGAGTGCAAAAAGACTTATTACTAAGAATTTGATTTGAAAGCAAAGTCAACAATATTTATAAGAATAAGGTGAACGCACTAACTATCAGGTAGGTAAAATAACTTTATTTTCTTTCCTTGTGAGTTGCACTCACAAAAAAAACAAATACAAGTCTATTTACTTGTAAACAAAAACTAAAGAGTAGTCATGCTATATTATATAATTATGGATCGTAAATGCATATTATAGCATGCAACGGGCGGTCTTATCACTCAAATCATTTTATTACTAGCGTATTCATATTATTATTATTTAACTACGGCAAAGTAAGACAGTTAAAACATTACCAACCTACTGCAAAATTATCGGTTTGGTTATATTTATTTACTATAACTAATTGCCAAATGGCCTATAGTTCTAAAAACCTGTAAAAGAGAAATCTATTTCCAAAGTTACCCTTCGTTGTTGCACTTTCATTATACTATAACAATGGGCCAAAAGTTACACGCCCATAAAACAATATTATCAATAGAGCCGATCCGGTGAAACTCATCCCCGACAGAGTCGAAAATTTGGACGTTTACAGTTTTAAATTTAACAAAAGCTAATTTTGTTGCATTTTACTGCTTTGAAATAGGATCAACAGCCATTAGGGCATTTTTTGCCACGCCTTTTATTAGGGTGTCGTCCGAAGGCCACGCGGCGAAAGACAAAGCGTTGACCGGAATCACTCGCATAAACAATATTTGACGGCTTCTTTGCTCATTTATGATCCTCACCCGACTGAGTATTTCATCATCAATAAAAACAATGTTATCATAACTCTACATTTCAAAAATATAATTAAGTGAAGAAATGACCAATCAAACGAGGTACAAATTTTAGGAACAGGTTAGGATTTTTTATATACATAATTTGTGTTTAACTTATTTTATTCATGGCTTAATATTATATCAGTTTTATTTATTTTTCACCTAAAATAATGCCATAGTACAGTATTTTATATACATTTTTATATTTTCTAACTATTGTTTGAAAACCCACAGGAAAGTGATAGAGTACCTAATCTAAATAATTTTGTTTTAATAGTTTATTTTTTTCCATTCTATAGTAAAGCAGAGGGACAAAGATAGCACCTAGAAAGCGAAAACTCTAAAATATTAATACTAGACACATTTACTTTTCAGTGCTGGAACCCTAATAATAATATGTAAGGGAAGGTCTAAAATAAAAGCGTTTAACAAATGACTCTACTGCCCACAATGCGCCTCGCATTAAAATACTTACTAATGGGAACATGTTGTAACCCTTTCATTGTACTTGTTTTTTATTGTTTTATTTGAGGGTCAACTATAAAAAGCTTTATAGATCAATTAATTAAATGTCTGCACGGTCATTGTTACTAAAGTAAATATGGAAATGAAGCAGTTAATAACAATGCAATGATTTATTAGCGTTTGTATTAAAAAAACAATAAACCAAGGTGAGAATTGAACGACTTTTGTCATATCGTTATACCCTTCCCGCCGATAATGCTACAACTTTTATTTTGTAATCTTGTTTCTAAACATTTACAATATTCCAAGAATATATTTGATTGTTGCAACAAATTGTTGCTTTGTCATGACCAAATTATTGTTGCTAGTCTTGTTAGTAGGCTGTACGCAAACGGTATCAAGTAGATATACTTTATCTGTAGACATTATTGTTATAAAATCGTAATTGCCATTAATTTATATTTACGCTTTTAATCGTTAAATACATTACTATAAAATATAAAAATAAATAAGAAATGAGATCAATGTATATAATTCGAGATTTTTAAGGGTATCTAATTTACGATTCTAATGCCTATATTATTATATTGTTTGTTAATACAAATAAAATTCTAAATGCCTTTTAAAAATATTTTTAATTAAAATTACGTAAACACAATGTAGGCATTTAAATACAAAAATAATATTACAACCTAAAACCATACGAAATTAGAATTCAATTTCAAATACATATAGTAATAACTAATCAATTTAAACACTGAAGATAAAAGTAATATGTACATATGAAATAATATTCAATGAAAAATATTTAAAATGAAGAATAATGCTAAAGAAGCTGGTCTATTTAAACGTACATATTAACAAAGAGTTTAATAATAAACTTGCTATCGAATAGGATGTGGTTAACAGTGTTTATCTAACATTTTATAAATTATAACGATTTATTAATTAAATTTTATATTTATGCATGGCGTTTATTCGTTTCAATACCAGCAACACTTTACGTTGTATGTAAGTATTATGAACTTAATTAATTTCCTATATTTATTTAAATAAATATGACATTTGATTTAGAGATAAAATAATTTATACTTATGCCTACGAACGATCTAAAATGATGAGTCTAGATTATAGAAGAATAAAAATTGCTAGTTAGCTAGTCACAGGGTTTTTTTTTAAAATAAATCATACCATACGAGAATGATCGGGAGCAGTAAGTCCTAGAAACCGAAAGCAAAACTCATTGGGCCCTTTTTGTTTTTTAGTTTAAAGAGGCAGACAGGCAAGTGGGCTCCAGATCCCATAGACATTGAAATAAATATTAAAATCCCTAACATTGTTGAATGCGCCACCGACCTTGGGAACTAATATGCTTTGTTCCTTGTACCTGTAGTTACACTGGCTCACTCACCTTTCGACCGAACGCAATATTACTAGATAAAAAATTCTTATTATTTGCACAATGTTCATTTAACATATGAAAATCAAAAGTATCCTCTCTACCTATATAATTTACTTAAATATTAATTATAAAAAAAACGACGGGTTGCACTCCTGGGAGTGCCGACAGAAGTGAAAACTTGAATATTAATATTGTGTATTTTTGATATTTTGGAATGGTTAGGGAATTTTTTTCACGAGTTGCTTTAAATAATTATCAGTATAAAAGTACTATCATTTATGTGATAAAAAATACAATATTCAATTAAAAAATACAGTATTGCACTATCGTACACAAACATGAAAATTTATATTAAATTAAAAATTTAACACTTCAGAATCCGTCTTACGAATTTTCAATCAGGGTTACGTGATCTGACGCGAGTAACATTTTTTACCCATCACAAAAAAGTGCCCAACATCACTAAAGAAGTTTTCACTTCAAACATTTTTAATTTGCCAGAAACAAAACCTGCTGATCTATGGTAAGAATGCTGACATTTAAATATGAAACGATTAGGCAATAAAACATTTTTATTTGGTAGGGATGTATTTTAACTTGGTGGTAGAGCCTATTGCAAGCTCGTCTGAGTAGGTACCACTCATCAGATATTGTACCGCAAAACTGCAGTACTTACTTGGTATTGTTGTGTTCCGGTTTGAAGGGTTAGTGAGCCAGTGTAATTACAGGCACAAGGCACAACGTCTTAGTTCGATGTAAGCGATGGTTAACACCTCTTACAATGTCTATGGGCGTTGATGACCACTTACAATTAGGTGGTCCATTGCTCGGCCGCCTAAAAAAAGAAAAATAAAAAATAAAGTTACTTTGTTTTCCGGTTTGAGCCAGTGTATTACTACAGGCACAAGGGACATAATATCTTAGTTCATAGAAATAACATCCTAATTTCCAAGCTTGTCGGTGCATTGGTAATGTGAGGTTTTTTTTTATATATCTAACATAAATAATACATATAACATGCGTACACGGCTGGACTTGAGCGTGTTTGAACATTTCTCTAGATTTAGATTGGATTTTTAAGGATTATTGATTGATTGTTATTCCTTTTTATAAAAAAATATATTTGTTTCGACTGTACGAACTCATAGACAGCTATTATTACGATTATTATTTATTTTTTCTTTAGGAAACGTGGATCACCTATAAATATACAATACGTAGGCGTGGGACAAATTCGATTCTAATGTTCTCATTATAACGGTTACATTATTATCATTTCCTTTACGCAGTTCATAGAAGGAGATATGAGTTTTGAATGTTTACTTATTTAAATATTCCACACTGTCATAATTTATAAATATTAATTTTGATACAAATTCATTTGATATGTATTTTTTAGTGTAGAACTTAGTAAAAAATTCTACAAAAACTATTTAACGTTAGTTTATCTGCAGACGAAATTCACGTAAACACGGTTACAGCTTGGACCTGTGCACCTAGCAGTAGGTCATTTATTAAGCATATTATTTTTCATTCCAAACGTATATTCATTATATTCTTATTTTAAATATAAAATATGTTATATGCCAATTGGATCATGGTAATGTTAATCTAAGTTATATGTATTAGTAGAGCCCGATGATTTACACAGTTGTCATTATCGCGTTAACAATGTGGTTGTTATTTTTTCTTAATAAGACAGAAATAATTATTGTTCAATGTTTGAATATATATGCGTTCAAAGAACACGTATTTTATTCTTTAAAATATGAGGTTTAATGAAAATTATAGTTTCATTTAGTAAGGTTGCCATCGAGAGGTTAACTAGCGCCGCGTGCTCGCCCTTCTAGAGTAAGCCCCGCACCACGCATTGCATTAGGATCAAACGCAACGGCTCTGTGACACGTGGCCATTATTTCAATAATCAGAAGTACGTGATGAGATCAACATTTTCCTGTTGAATGTATATGTAGATTTAGAATTTAAAAAAAAACAAGGATAATATTTACAAACGTACTCTGTTCAAAAATATTTTTTTCAAAAATCCAAGTTGTATTAAATATTCAATATTATGTCCTCCTATTTTCGGCCACGAAAAACTTTCTTAAAAGAGACTAGATAACTGCGAGGGACGTATTAAAGTACAGAATTGCGTATACAATTATACGGGTAAGTTGCATTATATTTTATTCATTAACTCACAAAATCCGATGGGGCGGCAAGTCCGACACGGCCAGAAAAAGTTTACAAGCAACAGCAACGGCTCTACGTGTGTTACAAGGCACGAGATTATTACATAAAATAACACTGCCGAGCTTCGGGCTACTACTGAGAATTTTTTGACAGAAAACCAAATTAACTTTTAAGTAACCAGAACCGGATATTAAACTCATGACCTACAGCTTGTAAGCCAATTACTGAAGCAACAAAGCTTTTGACATAAAAAACAACCAACAAATAATATCGTCTCAGTGATAGTGTCAAAAAAGGATGGTCATACTGTCTTCATTTTATAAACTGGGAAATGATCCACAAGGTCACATAGATGGACTTAAACAGAAAAATCACCAGTTCGTAGAATAACAAAAGTATACTAATTGATAAATGAATTATTATAATTGATTTAGTAATTAAAAAGCTCAACTGTTAAAAATTCAAATATAACATATTTAAAAGATCCCATTCTGAACACCAACAAAATTAAGGTATGAAATACGATCACAACTTTTTTTTGCAAAGCTTTGTATGGATACAAAAAAATCCTAACTCGGCCATTTCTGACGTCGCGACTCATGTCGACTCACGTCGTGGCTCATTGTATCGAATCGAAATCAAATATGATACCTAATGGTATATAGTCGTCATCGCCCAAGGAATTGTCGCTGTAACAAATTAACAATTATCTACATCATCAACCTTGGGAATTAATATGTTATGACTCTTGTACCCGTAGTTAGACTCACACACCCTTTAAACCGGTACACAACTATAATGTTTGCTTGCTTCACGGTATAATATCTAATGCTTGGGTGGTACCTAAACAGTCGGGCTTGCACAAAACCCAAGTAAGACCTGAAGGAAATATTTCACATATCACAGCTACAAATGCAATAACTGAAAAAGTAACACGTCATATAATAAAGTAAATTGTCGTTAACCCTAAGATTAAGTTATAATATTTACTTCCCTTGATTATTATAAATAAATTATACTAAGCTAGGATAGGCTTAGATTCGTATATGATATTTCGTAGCCATTTATGAAATAGTTCTATTATATATTAAGGTATTTTCTCTTTTTGAAGAGGCTTAGAGCTTAGATTCCACCACGCTGCTCTAATGCGAGTACATAGATACACATGTAGCAAGATTTCAGTGAAATTAGATACACACCCACACACAGGTTTCCTCATGGCTTTTTACTTCACTGCCAAGTACAAGATGAATTATAAAAACAAAATAAGCTACTAAAAATTCGGTAGTGCTTGTCTAGGTTTGACGAGATCACCATCTTCTTTAGCCATCGGCCATCTCGGCAATTTATAGAATAAGATAAAAAAAATTGTCAAATATGACTAATAACCTTAATTTATGAATGAATATCGTAGGACGTTACTTGAAATCGAAATCTCTTAATTTTTTTTCTATTATTGTAACATTAATCTACAAGATGAATAAATATACCCTTAGTTTACTTAAACCTAGAATAAATTTTCGGCTGCTTTTAAAACAGCTTTTTGTTTGAAACGTAAACAATAAAAGCGAGGCGTAGACATTGAATTTTAAGAAGCGATCGAATCAATATGCTTTTAAAACATTCGATACATTTCACAACACTTCGTGCCGCCTATTGTTGTTTGATAGCCGGTAAGAGATACCTTTTATTAGTAGATTTTGTCGTTATAGTGATTAAATCTTTCTTGCGTCTTTATAATACCTACTTAAAAGGATATATTTTTTTCCGCCATATACATATAAGATCGATTAAGGATTATGAAATTCAATTTTTTTTTCACTTACCTAGATATCAGCCTTTTGAATTAATTTATAATATTAATTAATTCAGTTAATATTTTGAAAATAATAATAATAGAGTTTACTTATTAATAATCTCATCATTTTATTTGAGATTATTGTGTTCTTACATATTTAATTAGGTAGGTGTTCCCTACATAGGTTCGTAGTACGTTATTGCTCTTTTAATATGTATTTTCAAAATAACTATTTAATGTTCAATTAATAATAAGGTAAATATAAAAAAAAAATTTAAAAAGTTTTTATTTATTTACGATATTTATCACGATCTTTTTTGCACACGCGATATAACAACGTTACGAAAGTTTTAAATATAACTAACTGTAAACCAAGTACGTTCAGTGTCAGAGCTCAATATTATTATTATAATTATAGTATAGTAAAATATCATATTTCTACAGTATCGGGTCTTGAAATCAAGCTCCCCTAATAACGCACATCAATACATAACGTACATTTATCTCGTTAACAAAGGAACAAATGGTCTGATACAAGTATATAAAACACTCGAAATGTTGAAATAGCATAATGCCGATCATTATACATTCATATGCTTTGTTGCTTACAGTATTTATTTTGAAACATGTCGAGGGGAGAAAACCCTCTTTCCGCTCCAAAGCTCCCGAAATTGCATAAAGAAGGCGTCGGACTTGGTGGGGCGGCGTTGTAAAACATTGTCATTGGCTGCAAGCCGCCCCACCATCAAAGCGCTCCGCCCTGATGGAAATTCTCCTAGAGTGATTGTCACAAGCTTCATTCAGTTGCCGGGCGTAGCGGAGGAAAGACGTCGCGAAATAACATTTTAAATTCCTTTGTAAATTATATTAATAGCCTCGTTGAAACCAAATTAAGGGTTTATTGAGTGATGTTAATTGTGTAATCGTGATATAGTTGATACGTGTTATGCACGCAATGAGTGATCCAGCTGCTTTGGCAGGGATGTTACCTTTCGATTCAATAGGACTATACGAGCAGCCAAAACCTCGTTTTATCTTCAAGATGCCCCGTGTGGTTCCAGACCAAAAAGCCAAATTTGAATCAGATGATTTGTTTAAGAGGCTCAGCAGGGAAAGCGAGGTGGGTTTTAATTTTAAAAAAAAACATGTCGACTTGTCCAATGCAAGTTATTTTTTATTCTATGGTCTTACTTATACGACTAGTGTAGCTTAATATTAAGTATTTATAGAATGCAATTATATCCGGACTCGAAAAAAACATACATCGTTTAACAATAACATTTACTATTTTAGTTAATAAGACCAACAGGAAAACTTAGTAAAACAAATAAGTCCTCTGTAGATATCAGTAGTATAGCGGGATATTACCTGCAGTTAAGTTTTCCTTCCCGTCCAACTCAAAATTTATTTCCAGTAATTCAATAAATGTGTTTAAAATCCTTATAATATTTAAGTTATTGTACTAAGATGATTTTTTTTTTAAATTATGATCTATTTTTTTTTAATTAGGTTCGATACACGGGCTATCGTGACCGTCCGCCAGAGGAGCGGCAGATGCGCTTCACAAGCGGCTGTCGAGAGGGCCATACAGAGATTGCCTTCACTGCTACGGGCACTAACCTCCAGCTCGTGTTCGACCACTCGCCGTATAATAACCGTGGCTGTGATTTCCAGAAAGAAACTGGCAAGGTATACTTAATTCATTTAATTTGCAATACTATTCATTAACACATTACGAGATATAAACGTACATCAACACAATAAATTACAGTAAAATAATGAATTATTACCTACTAGGTGAAAACACAGCCTTAACAAAGATCATTTTCATCATTCTTTCATAATAATAATTTATTTTTTAAGTGTAATCTTACATATATATATTAAAAATAATCACATCATTTTTAAGTGAATGTTTTTACAACCCAACCGATCAAATTAGCATTATGTTTTATACACAAGCGTCAAATAAAACTTATTACAATGAGTCACTTAATACGTAGTAATATGGTCCGCCAATGACATCATTTCTCGTAGAAGTACATAGCTGATGGAACGTCATCAACGCACGTTTCCGTTCCAAATTTTCAAAACGAAAATGAAGACATAAATAACTTCGCTACTAATGAAAAACGTATTAAGTTATAACACCGAACATAACGTGTTGGTCACGCTTCCAAGTCACTTTAATGCGTGCACGAAAGAATGACAACTTTACAAGCTGACCGGTTCATTTAATGTTGATGACTTGTATCGTGGTAATGCATTAATTTCGAGACACATTTGTAAGACTGTTATTAAATTCAAATTTTACTAAGCCTAAAATATATACTTGCTTCTTATTGGTAAAATAAACAACAATCGTAGTAGTTAATATTTCAGTAAAAAAAACATCGTAATCGAATAAAATTAATACAGTAAAACTAACAAATATTTTGAATATGCTTATATAGAATTGATATTTTTTTATAGAATTAAAAAATATGGTAGCTATTTAAAACGTAGTATCCACCGGGGCGACCAAGCTTCGCTCTGCTCTAAAAACAATTGGTATATTATATTTTTTTATGTAGATTAGTCTTTTTCTCATGAAAGATACAGCATAAACTTAAAAAGCAAAGCCTTAACCTAAATTGCAAAATTGCCACTTCAAATACCGATTTTACGTAAATGCTACAGTTTTTCAACTAATATCACATAATATGTAGTTGAATTATATTAACCATAATTTATTTGAGTTATTGAATTGTTATTTTAAACACAAAAGATCCAAGTAATTATGTTTTCATTACGATTTAGGTAATAATTTTTAAAGTCGTCCATTTCAAATGAATTAACGCTATTCTTGATAGTGAGCAATACGGTGTAATTAGAAGTCACTCGACAACTGTTGCGGGAATACCGTATACCTTGAAGCAACTACGAAGTGATTGCCATATTCTGCGAAATATATAATTATTTATTTTGATTGCGAAAGACAGAAAACGGTTTCATATAAGCTAAAACATTGCGTTTTTGAAGTATATCATATTGTTTAAAATTTCATCTTCATAAAAATCGACAAGTTTACATTTAAAAACCAAAATATTGTTAACCTAACCTAATATTGTTACATAAGAAGAAATGAATTTCTTTTCTCTGATAGTTATTTGTTATAGTAATAATGTTGTTGGGGCTTGCATATAAATTAACTGGAGGAAGCTTGATGTCAATAATATAAAGAATACCTTGAATTTTTTCGTTAACATTTAATTAAACTAAAAATGCTAATTTATTTTTAAGTATTATTATATTTTAGCAATATTATTTTAGTTTGATGTGTGTTCAGCAAAATATGAAAATTAAATTTGTAAGTGCGTATAAATTTGGGATAGATATTGAAAATCTTTTTAGTTCTTGTTTAACACGAAAGAGCTGTTCGGACTAATTGTAATATTCGAGAAAGAGACTGCCTTCGGATGATTATCAAAATAGCAATGAATTGATTGACTAACATTTGTGTATAAACAGGAAAATTAACTATAAATTTTTCACACCCATATTTTCGGCTCTGTAAGTCAATAAATCATTGTTTGATCAAGCCCCATTGTTCGTGTAGGTTCTAGTAGCTGGCTGGATTCTAGCTAGTGATCGTTGTTCTTACGTCCCGGGTCAGGTTAAAAAATGAGCGTGTTAACCTTAAGTTGAGCCTCTCCGGACGAATCCACCATTACTATTTTTTTATTACATCATTTTTTTTTTTACATAAACGTCAAATTATGTCTTCGCTGTAAATACGTCTTTTTTATATTTATAAGTATTACATAACATTACCGTTCTGTAATGTTTGAGGCACCAATTTGATGAACAATTTTATTGAATTTAGCCCCTTCGTTAAATTGAAGCCGCCTGCTGAGCTTCTATATGAATACTTATATTTATTTACACTCGGTTCATTTAACAGCACACTCGAGTGTGCACAAACCCCCGTCTCGAAAGTTATTACTCAGACTAGACCGGCGGCGCGGCGTCTATTTGAGATTGAATAAATCGGTACCAATATATTAAGACACACTTTTATGCCTCTCTAAAAGTGTAATTAAATCATTTGAAAAAAATGGCTGTCTCCAATTGCTTTCAAAACAACCTCCAAATGGCTTAGTCGTAATAAATAATTCAAAATAGGATTCTCCTAATCTATGGCGCAGGGGAAAATTCCAAACAAAATCAATAATGGAAAAGCTCCTGTAGGATTGGAGGGCGTCGGGACGCCACGCCCGCCAAAATGGCCGCCGTCGCGTCGTCCTCTCCCTCTTCTCATCTCATTAAATGTTATGTCATCAATATTCTCTGATGTATCTATACAATTACTAAAGACGCTACGAAAATGGATAAAATAGTTGATAATATCTAATCGGCTACTTGCTAATGTAAAAGATTTGATTCCAACTACATTATATTTAATTTATATTTATGAATTCGAATAAATACCTACCTAGTTATCTGTAAATTAAATCGTGACAATTCAGTCTTTATATTGATAAATAAACAGGATTTTTCGCTAAAATAAAATTATCTAAAATAAATTTAATTAAACTAATCAATATTTTCAAAACATAAAAAAATAGTTTCTACTATAAATTATACCATAAATATTCCTGAAGGCCACCTACAGGTTACATGGTTACTTGTAAAGGTTGTTTTTTGTAAAAAAAAATGTCGGAACAAAACGCACGCGAGCTGAATATGCTACGCTTACCTTCTGTCGTGTCTTTAAAGTTCCAGTAATATTTCATTGCGTGTATAATATTTGGTAATGAATAGGTAAAAATATTATTCGTAACATTTGAATTATTCCATTGTATATTTTTAAAATTGATGTAAAATTAAAATCAGTTAGTTTGTGTATATATCGACTTCAGAAATAAATAAATAAAACACTTTGAATGCCCGTTCAAGTATAGTTAAACTAGCGTTAAAATACAAAACGATGACTATAATTGTATGATAACTGTATTGTGTCTAAAATAGTATTCTCCAAAAATCTATTAAAAAACGTTACATAAATAGTTATTTATAAATATTTCCGGTTACAGTATTACGATGGCTATAGATATAATAATATGCTTTCATATAAAAATAATTCTGGGCCGATTTTTTGTACCAGCCTATTTCACCGCCTACAGCGATATTTTTTTGTCCTTTTTTTGCATTCTAAGAAGGTCGTAGTAATTTGTTACACTGAAGTCATGGAGTGACATATTTTTCTTTTGTTTACCAGGCTCATATTGTATCCCGATTTATAATGAACGGTGTGTGCGTGCGATGGCGAGGCTGGATTGACTTAGAACGTCTAGACGGAGCTGGCTGCCTCGAACTAGACGAAGAACGCGCTGCAATTGAGGACGCCGCTTTACGAGATCAAATTGAGCGATATAACCAGAGGCTAAGAGATTTTGAGGACAAGCAGCGTGCATACCGCGAACACGGTGAGGAGCTACGAGCGCATTCTCAAGTTCATGCTCAGCGTTGTCACCAAGCTCGCCAACCGACCCACCCAGCTCATCCTGCCCACCCACACGCAACACACCCTGTCCACATTAAACCACACTCTCAGGGCGCTCTGATATCGTAAACCGTTTTAAAATATGACAATATTTATAGACTATTAGACTTTTCAATCTTTAAAGTTTATAAACAAATATATTATGTCATTTTATCCTACAAGTAAACTTATAATGGTCTTATTATGTAAACAAGTTTAGCTAATAGAAATCAACTTTTATAATCATGAAAATTAAAGTAGTTCGTTATTAAATGTAAACTTTAAAAAATAAATACATATACAGTAGATTTCAGCTCTAGTAACGAAGTAGTAACGTAAGTACCTAATATTATTAAATATTATGTTCAATGTTCTATGTCTTTAAATTGCTTAAAAATGCGTTATTATTAAATGTCATTAGTTAATCGTTTATTACTTACATAGGAATGACGTGGTAAGTATTTACGTTATTTTTATTTACGCAATTACAGTTCTTTGCGTCTATAAAAATCTCCATAATATTCATTGTAGAAGTGAATGTATAGTCGTAATATTTGCATTATTATCTTTGCATAAACGGGCTGCCAAATATGTGTATCTTATCTATTATTTATCATGTGTTCGAAAATTTACAACAGAACAGCTATGGTTTTACTACTTGAACAATCTTTATACTTCGTCTATAATAAGTTAAATGAATAATTAAATTTCATCTATTCATAAATATTGTTTAACTATATAGTAGGTACGCATTTTGAATGCGGAAATACGAATTAAAAGTATTCTACCTATGTACTCAGTTTTAACTTATTATCTTTTTGATAAATAATAAACTCCATGTATGAAGGTATGACATTTACAATATCTCGATCCATTATAATGTTTTAAATGTAATTATCACTTTAGTTTCGTATAAAAAAAAATTATGTTCATGTTTACTTGGTATTCGTGTTATTTATTTTTTAAGATTTTTTTTTAATGTAAGATTTACGTGCAAAGTATTGTGATAGTAATGTAAATAAATGTTTATAATTTTATGTAATGATCTTTTATTTATTTAAAAAAGAATACCTTTAAAATTATTTTTACTCCTATTAAAAGTATTCTAATTACCCAAGAAATCTAAAATAACTAGGAAATGCAATAGTAATAGTAATAACAGCCTGTGAATGTCCCACTGCTGGGCTAAGGCCTCCTCCTCTTTTTGAGGAGAAGGTTTGGAGCTTATTCCACCACGCTGCTCCAATGCGGGTTGGTGGAATACACATGTGACAGAATTTCAGTGAAATTTGACACATGCAGGTTTCCTCACGATGTTTTCCTTCACCGTTAAGCACGAGATGAATTATAATCACAAATTAAGCACATGAAATTCAGCGGTGCTTGCCCGGGTTTGAACCCACGATCATCGGTTAAGAATCACGTCTTACCACTGGGCCATCTCGGAAATGCACTGTTTTAAATCAATTAATAAAAAATATGAAAGATTTTAAAAGAATATAAAAGAAAACTATAATAGTTTTACGGATTTCAATAAATATAACCATAATTCTAAACATATACAGATATATTAAGCTATGCAAAACTTATAAAGCCAAAATAGGTCAATAAATTTTTGACTTGTCAACATTTATTTAAATTTCGGAAAGTATTTGAAAATACTTTGAAAACTTGTTAACATCACTTTAGAAGCATTACCAAGCATCAACTTTAATAGTTAGCAACAGTTTGCTAATGATAATAATTAATCATACTACCGGATATTGAATCAGCTTGGTACTTACCGCTGATTCTTAAAATAATCCATGCAAGTTATTTTCATTTTAAATAATATTTATATCCTTTATGTCTAAGAATAGGCACCTACCTACCTATATAACAAAAGAAAGCAAATAATTGAATTACACACTAAACTTAGAAGTTTGGATAAATTTTACCTTTTTCATTCGTTTGTACATTTATATGTATCTAATTAATGATACATAAATGAAACATTAAAGCCATGTGGAAAGTATAGCCAAAATTCAAAAAAAGACTTATTGAAAGAGCTTATGAAATGCCTCTCACCACCACACAACAAACGTACCCATGTATATCGTTCCTATGTATATCCTTTTATATATATTTGTTAATTGCAAGTGCCAAACTTCTGATTCTGGGTGCGCTAGAAGGGCGTTTGCTCCAAAATATAGGTTTTATGCACAAAAGGTATTAAGTTAAATGAGACTGTTCGTCCATGCCACGCACGCTATCGCAATTAAATACAATTAGGCGTCCGTCACATGTTGTTCTGATGTAAAGGCAGGCGCTCCGAGTTGCACGCGCGGCGCACCTGTGACTGCGCCCGCGCAACCCTCGCCCTTCGCTCATTATACCCAATTTAGTTCAGGAAATGTTCCCATTTATGCTCGTTGAACGCGCAGTTAATTGCTGTATTTAAAGGTTGAATAGTCAGAACGAAATATAACTGCTTTTCATTAGAAAATTAAAATACAGAAGGTAGATGAACTTATTCATTTTCCTATACCTACCGATAGTTTACCATTGAGATACTTTTGGTGTTCTATTTCATATTTATGTTCCCTATCTGTCTCATCAGAGCTATATTGGCTTGTAATGTTACATTTTACGCGGAAATAAGCATTATTCGGAATGAAAGCAAATATTTACGATGTTATCTTAGTTTTTATTGTGACATACGGCACCTTGACCGTCAAAATTGGGCAGGTATAACTTTTATCGGACATCATCTCTGATAGATGTCCGCAAAAAATGTAAAGGTAAAAATCGAAGTATACCAAGCCTGTGATTTATCAGAGCGTTCTTTTTGTGCAAATGGGTCAGGTTAGTAAGAACGAAGCACCAAAAAGGCATTTTATGTAATTCCTATAGAGCGTGGGAACGCAGGCCGGGAACGGGAAGATGATTAATAATAAATGTTTGTATGAAACCATTTACTTTTCATGTTACAAACTTGTTATCGGTGTATTATATTTCATTATTGTCAATTAATTTGTGATTAATTTTATAGAGCAAAAGAGATAAAAATGTACCTAAATAGTTTACTATTTTTCGGTCTGATACTGATATTCGGTCATATAAGTTTAACATTGTTTTAATATTGCTACATAACGATAACGTAGACGATAACTAAACTACTTTTTAATTGATGTAAAAAGGATGGCACAATCAACCAAATAATTTAACTAATTGTAATTACTTAATAGTTATAACTGTGTATTTTTTATTATTAATATTTTGTGCAGGAGCTTTGTAACATATTGAAACTAACTCGCTCTAGAAATTACATTTTCAATAACTATATATTTTATTAAATAATATTATGACCAACATGAGTCTTTTAGGGCATGCAATAATAGCAACACATACTAATAGATTATCGATATTTATATTCTGAAACAAGTTATAAACAAAGGACATAATTGAAAAACTACTGTTGCTGATAAAATCCACAACTAATATTAGGTTCTTACATATGAAATTGGCGTTTTGTACGGGAGGAATATAAAGTCAATTTTTTTTTGTAAAATATATTTAATTAATCAAAGTATGCACCGCTGTTATTAATGCACTTTTGCCATCTCATAGGTAGTTCATTGACCCCTTTACTAAAAAACCATGGGAGCTAAAATCAATAAACTCATTGAAGGCGGTTTGAACTGCCGCATCGGAGTTGAATTTTTTCCTTGAAAGAAGTTGTCCAAATTCCGGAAAACATGGTAATCTGTTGGAGCAAGGGCCGGCGAGTACGGTGGATGTCGCAGACATTCCAATTGCAGCTCACCTAACTTAGTAGTTGTTTGTTCTGCAGTGTGTGGTCTTGCGTTGTCGTGTAGCAGCAGTGGCCTAGAGCGATTGACCAATCTCGGTTGCATAGTTTCTTCATGGTTTGCAGTTGCTGATAATATATATTTGCCGTAATCGTTTGGCCAGATTTTAGAAAGCTGTAGTGAACGACACCGGCGCTAGTCCACCAAACACTGACAAGTAACTTTTTCTGAGTTAATTTTCGTTTAGAGAAGGATTTGGCTGGGTTCAGCCATTGCGACGACCGGTTTCGATTATCGTACAGTATCCACTTTTCATCACAAGTAATGATTCGATTTA
The DNA here is from genome assembly GCA_963151315.1 of Nymphalis c-album. Taxonomy (NCBI): domain Eukaryota; kingdom Metazoa; phylum Arthropoda; class Insecta; order Lepidoptera; family Nymphalidae; genus Nymphalis; species Nymphalis c-album. Next base: position 7,677,039 of record OY720590.1, on the reverse strand, counting down.
ATACCCCTTCATTATTGTGTCAGTTGAGCAAAGTAACACAGCAGTTGACGTGTGTTTGCAAGTTCGATTTACTCAATTCATTAGGTACCCATCGTTCAAGTTTTTTTACTTTCCCGATTTGCTTCAAGTGGATTAAAACAGTTTTATCACCTACCTCGAAGCCTGCAGTTATCTCTGAAGTGCTTTGTGATGGATCCGCTTCCACGATAGCCTTTAATTCTACATTTTCCACTTTGGTCTCCGGCCGTCCACGGGGTTGGTTCTGCAGGACGAAATTTCCAAAACGTACCGTGCTTTCTTTTGCGACATCCGTGCCGTACACATCATTAATTCTTCGAGCTGTTTCTGCAGCGCTGGTGCCACGGTAGAGTTCGCACTCGTAAATATACCGATATATCATGTTTTCCAGTGCAAAAATAAATGAGGAAAAAACAAATTAATGTCTGTTTTCAAAACTCAAATGTACCAGCTAAATGAATTTATAAATTTGAATTTGGAATTTTGAACCAACAAGGAGATATTTCAGATCAAAGTGTATGACAAAACGCTAATTTCATATGTAAGGACCTAATAGTATTAATAAAGAGTTTAATTTTTTTACACCTGTTTTTACTTAGGTAAGGTAAATTATGATAAATGCTTTTATATAAAAACCTACAATTATGTCAATCCACGATAACCAAATATCGAACTGTCTGTTATAGAAATATATAAAATCTCTAGCTAATCCTCCTGGCTTCGCTCGGGAAAAATGAGATGAAAAATGTATTTTCGACAGTATTTGCATAAAATCCGTTCTTAGTGAGCGTCTACGTCGGAGGCAAATTTAAAGTCGATCTGGCTGATTGTTTTGGCGATCTCTTGATGGTAGTGGGTATAATAAAAAAAAGAAATATTTAAGGTTAGCTCAAGTCAAGAAGACGTTTGTCGGAGTGTCACAGTTGGATGCGCAAGCGATCCCGTGGCGCTCCCTTTAAGACGGGAAGCTTATAGAAAACTCGTCATCAAAGACCACACAATACAATCAAACATTCGTCGATATAGCCGCAATTATAGTAACTATAAAGTATACATCACGAGAGCCTACAGTTCAATAGCAGAAAGAAAATCTCAAAGAAAAGTAAAAGTAGTAAAAACTGTACCCATCATATCAACACGAGTCAGTCCTTGGATACTCACATTGAAACTTTGTTTCATTTTATAACAGTAAGCAGTAATTTTCAATACTGAATTGTTCAATACTGAACTGAATTGTTCAGTAATTGTTATCGAATAATTAGTTTAATCCCAACTGTTTTTGTTGGGACAAATTCGCGCAATAACGAAAAATAAACCTTGACAAAACGAGCGCAAAAAACTAACATAAATTACCTACTAATGTTATTTTAAATAAATAACTACTAATGTATTTATTTATTATATTGATAAGATGTAATTCTATTTTAATGGTATGTGGATATAATAATCAATTCTTATTGGCATAATATAATAGGTACATATAGTAAAAATATGTTTTTATGATAAATTGTCTAAATATACTTACTTATCATTTATCGATCCTGTTTTATTTTGTGTACAACTATTTATGTATTTTCTCACGAACGACAAAACTTGAAACATTTAAAATTTAACCAGTTCCAGCTCAGTACTCCCATAAGGTTTCTCTGATACTTGAGATGTCTGATAAAACACTTGAGTGAGTTGTAAACGCATACTTGAGGCTTCCATCCTTAAAAGAAAATAACAGCCTTAAAATCAAGCTTTCAAACTTTATAATATGTGTTATGATTGTATAACATTGTAGATACTTAATTAACAGCGAAAATCGATTTTATATATTTGTGTTTTCTAATACTTCCAATAATTTAACCAAATATGAATTCTATGTTGCATCAACTCTACGTGTACGGTTATAAAAAAGATATGTTGTCGTGTTGTCTCCGGAACTGGACTTTAATTACATGAAGTCAAAAAACTAAATGAAGCTGTTTGTTTATCCAGTAGACCTAAATTACACTGCAGAGCGCACATCAAATAGCACAGTTTTATAGCCGAGCCGAGCGTGCAGCGGCACTTTGAAAGCGAGAAGCGCCATCTCTTCCACATGTTTCCTCGAATTAATGTATGTTTTCTCTGAACAAAACGGCTGTCATAAAACAAGTAGATTACTACATAAAACACTATAGACTGTTTGTTTGTAATAAAAAGCACATTGAAAATCGTTCTGGATATTTGAGAAATTAAATGATGTCTATAGTAATAAAATTACTTATACGTACAGCAACTACGATATTATAAGCAACAAAATATAAAATAAAGCTTAAGCAGCTTAATTAAAATTATCTAATTTTATGGCGTACGCGATAACATGGACACTGGAAAACATCGTGAAAAAACTTGCATGAGTCGAATGCAAATGCCAAAAAATGACGTGTGTATTTCACCAACCCGCATAGGAGCAGACTTTTTTTTTTATTGTATAGGAAGGCGGGCGAGCATATGGGCCACCTGATGGTAAGTGGTCACCAACGCCCATAGACAATGGCATTGTAAGAGATGTTAACCATCGCTTACATCGCCAATGCGCCACCAACCTCGGGAACTAAGATGTTATATCCCTTGTGCCTGTAATTACACTGGCTCACTCACCCTTCAAACCGGAACACAACAATAACAAGTACTGCTGTTTTGCGGCAGAGTAGCGGTACAAGCTTTAAAACCTTGTTTAAAAAGACGTTTTTGCACAGCAGTGAGACATATCCAGGCTGTTACAATCTACTTTACTATTAAAGTTGAAATCATTTTAATATACTGATTAACAAATAACAATTACAGTTATTTAAAAAATTATAATATAAATTCTGACATATTTAAATCATCAAAGAGCAATGTATTTAAAATTTACTTTAAAAAAAATCCCCGTTGACTCAATGACCAGCTTACACGGCTGCAGATGCCAAGGTCCCGGTCCCCGGAGTCCTGAAGCCAGTATAAAGTTATTAGTATTTTATGTCAAATAATACTTCACATTACCTTGTTACAATCGAATGCCTGAAAGCACGGTTTAATCCTGTATAATAAATGCCTGTGTTTCAGAACCTGGTGCACTATAAATGTATTGTGCAATTGTCTTACTAAGTACATATTATAACTTAAACGTTTAATATTGTGTGTTACTTACTGTTGACAAATATATTATAACTAGCTGTGCCCCGCGGTTTCACCCGCGTATAATTAATAAACAATATAATAAATAAAAAAGCCTTTCTCGGTAAGACTCTCTCGGTACAAAACAAAAATATTTTTTAAATTCGAACCAGTAGTTCCTGAGATTAGCCGAATCAAACAAACAAACACTTCAGCTTTATATATTAGTATAGATTAGAAAAAATATATATACCTAGTTTACTTCAGAATAAAGGATACTTGAAATTTAAAAATATAGGGCGAAATATAAACTTCACTATTAATTATTAGCCACGTGCAAGATAATCCCGTCTAATAGAGGGCGTCCGTCGGCTTATCCCGAGATCATCAGGTGCTCTAGCCGTGTGCCGCAGTTAGCCCTTCGCTACTCTTCATAATACCTTCAATACGTGAATACACATTTCACTGAGCAATATTAATTAGAAACACATTACTGATCAATAGAAGCATTACTTATATTTTGCATAATGTAAAGAAGGAATTCAAATCTTATGTTCTATAAATAATAATAAAATAAACAAAAATATATATATATATATCGTAAATAGTTTTACCTAAATAAGTTTTCCTATCTTTGCAAGATTTTTAGACATTTAGTGCTAGAATTCCTGTATTATAACAGTTTATACATAAGTATACAAACAACACCATAGTGTTGTTCAAATAGTTAACCAGACACATAACAACAGTATATAATTTTAATAATGTGTTAAAATATCAATTTGAAATTTTAATTTATTAACAAATATTTTTTCCCTTATTTATCACAATATTCATTACGGCAACAGTCAATAATAGAGACCCATCACACTTTATACAATTATTTTTTATTACTAAATTTACAAGTTATAATGTTAGATATCAAGTATCAACTCCTTTTCTGATGATACTCATGAGTTTGTTAGAGACAACAATTAAAAATTGATATATCAATTTTTTTTATTCAATATTGAAGTATTACACTTTCTTACTGATTGTCAAACGAGAAATTATCACCGGTTCGGAAAAGAAACACCCAGCCCTGAGAAGAACCGGCGAAAGAAACTCAGCGGATTGATTTTTTTATGAATATATCGTTTACAAAACAAATAGCCATGTGGCGATCGTCTCATTCCCAAGGTGTGCTACCAACCATTCATTAATTGTAACTAGCACTTAACCTTTAGCATCCAAGCGTTCCTTTACAATTTTTTTAAATTTAGCAACTCAAGCATTTTGTACGCTTTCTGGGATCCTGTTGTAGAAACGTACACATTGCCCCACAAAATAGTTACTGACTCTATGCAGTCGAGTAACAAGAGTAATTAATTTGTGTTTGTTCTTTGTACCAATGTTATGAGTATCACATTTTCTCACAAAATCATTTATGTTTTTCCGTTTATAATATGTATTGAGAAGCAACAGTTAATATTTTTATTTCTTTAAATTTCTGTCTTAGGGATTCTTTAGCTCCTAGGTTATAGATCGCGCGAATAGCCCTCTTTTGCAGCACAAATATCGTATTGATAGCGGCCGCATTACCCCACAACATAATGCCGCAACTAAATTAAGAAATATACATCGAACATTTTATATATGTAAATTCTCTCTATTTATTTTTATCAAACAATGAATGTACTAAAAAATGCTCCTTTATAGAATATGTTTTATACTACTATTTACAATTCGTTTAATTCACTAGATAATGAATTATAGCTGTGATTCGCACTCTATTCTCCCACATATCTGCAAGTATCAAAAGCTTTAAACTCCGCATTGCGAGTCGTTCACGAGAAGAATTTGAAAATATTTTGAAACAAACAAAGGCAAATTGACGAAACTATAAGGTCCTCCAGACCGATTTCGGCCACGGCGGCTAATCTCAAGAGAGATTAGTCAACTGCGCAGGAGATATTATAGTGCACAAGTGTGTGCGCAAACACAGGTGCACTCTCTTTTCCTTAGCTCTCATAATCTGATGGGACGGCAATCCGACACGACCGGAAAGAGTTCAGGCGCAGGACCAACGGCTTAACGTGCTTTCCGAGGCACGGGAGTGTACACACTTCCAACTTCCAGACTCCAGGCTGCTACTGAGAATTTACTGACAGAAAACCTCAATAACTATTTATTGGCCCGACCTGGGAATTGAACCCAGGGCCACCGAGTCTGCGGCCTAATATCAAGCCACTAGAGTTAGACCAAAGAGGCAGTCACTGTACAATTGTGTTTAAGTAAGTCTAGTTAAAATAAAAATACAGTAATGTAAAATCAACGCAATGTTTAAGGTGGTATTCACTTCAAAACTATGCGCAAAAAACATTTAATTTTTACGATTATTAGTTGCTGGTCAACATACATCAAAATAAATTCAACCTTTAACGCTAACCAGCAGTCATTGAGGGCCAATTAAATTGGTGGGATATCTGTTACTACCAGTAAATTATTTACTATTAATTAAGTATACATTTTAATGTTTAACCTTCTCCAAAGAAGCAGAGGATACCATAGCCCAGCAGGAGGATATTCACAGGCTGTTACTTTACATTTTAATCTTAAATTACATAAATGTACCTTGCAGTTGTTATTATTATTATGATAAAAAGGTTGGTTAACGTTTTTTGCTATATTCTACTACTGTTGCGTAATTTTAGTATGTATTTCAGTTATTTATAGGATCCATCAGGGTTCATTTTGCTGATGTATTTGTAATACAATAGTAGTCTTTGCCCACACAGCTATGTTCAGTAAAACTTAAAAAATATAAAGATGGTGTTCGCAAACAAATAAAAATCTTATTATATTTAAAAATGAATTTTATCGATAGTGACTACAACAAAATGTAACTGTGGTGTCCAATCAAAAATATATCCATCTCATTTAATCCAAATTACGTAACCTTAAATAAACGTTTATATAACAACGATTATTTAATTGCATGTATCTTCTTGAATAATAATTTTAAGCGCTCATTTTTGTCTTATTTTTGTGGTTTTTAAATGATACCTGTATAAGTTAGCTTGATCATTTTGACAGATGTAAATTTTTCTGATCGACATAACTTTGTTGATATTGTAAAAATATTAAAAAAATACATATCACACAAAAGTCACTAAAGATTCAAGCGTTATCCGAAAATTTTAAGACTTTATTGCTTCAAAGTAAAATTTAAATTGGAACAATGAAAATAATAGACGCTTGTACAATATTACATCGGTCGGACAGATGGGACACGAATAACATGCAGTAACTGTTACAAATATCGATTACAAAAAATCATTATTAAAGATCATTGTTAAGTTATTGTTACTAACGGGGGTCCTTTTGGTTGGGGTCTCTTTAGCTGGTATAACTCTTTTTAGAAAAATAAGCTAAAATACAATTGAATTCTAATTTGAATAACGCATTTCATCGTTAAGTTCGAGATGATGACACAAGCTCCGACAACTCTGGTGATGATGATCTTGGCTGTACTCCTCTTCCTCAATAAAAACTGTTTTAAAGATAAAACTATTTTGTTTTTCAACCTTAATTTTTAAATTTATGTATTTTAATACAGGGTTATTTTTGAACCTCCCGTCAAATTTAAATAGGTGGTTCATACCATGAAACTAAACAAGTTTTCCAAAGAAACATGGGTCGAAAAGTGAAAAAAAAAACGATTAAATTAAATTATACTAGATATTTTCTGTTTCTCATCACTAGTCCGTGTGTCAAAAAGATCAAGCTAACTTGTACAGGATATAAAAGCTTTTAATGTAACATGTATATAGGCAATGTTGGTAGATTTGATTGTCACTTGTCAAAACTATCTGTCAAAAAGCGCTATCATAGATAGAATATCAATTAACAATAATTCTAAATAAATAACAATACGGTAAGTGTCCGAATTATAAACTTAATAATTCAATAATCTGTATATTCTATAACACTATCTATGAATGAAGATACATATTTAAACGCAAAAAACATGAAGGAAGGAGCATATTCTATTTTTCATCAAGAGTACATCATTATGGCAGAATAGTAAGTAATTAGAATTACATAAAATACTATGAATTAAATATTATTTCGGATATTAGCTTCAACCACTATTATAACATTCTAGTCGTATGCTGCAAACTGAAAATTTACCTGGAATTTATGTCATACCATCCCATGAAAACTCATTTTGTAAGTATTTATTCTATGTTTTGCAATCTGTACATATACTTTATTATATTACTAATATCTATTATTTTTAGAACAAATGTTATTAGTGTTTTGAAAATAAGAATCAAAGTAACATTAATTTTCAGTATGGTATGGTGTAATATTTATTCGAGCGGGTACATATGGAGGAGGAGTGTTCAGGTTTACTTTAACTTTACCTGAAAAATTCCCAGATGACACAGTTCCTGTAAGTTTGCTTATATAACTTAGAAATCTTAAGATTTATTTTATATTTCAAAGTAAAATTAACTGAATATGTATGCTTTTTAGACTATAACTTTTACATCACAAATGTTTCATCCAGCAATAGACTCTGCAACTGGTATTCTTAGTCTGAGCGAAGTTTTCCCACAGTGGGATAGGAAACAAAATCACATTTGGCAGATCCTAAAATACTTGCACTGGATATTTCACAATATAAATATGAAAGTTCCAGCTAATAATGATGCTTCAACACTGTAAGTTTTAAATTAAATCTGTATATTTATAATTGTCATACACATTGGTTATAATGTACATGTATAATGTAACATATATAAAAACTTATCTATCTTAAATTTTATTATTTTTGTTACAGTTATAAAACAAACAGAAAATTATTTATTGATAAGGTAAAAGAAAGTATAGCCTCTAGTAATGAGCATATATATGATGAACCTCCCACTGAAGATAAGCATTACATAACATTCAAACCCTATGACCCAAATGTACATGACTCAGCTAAAAACATGATGTTAAAGGTTCCTGGTGGAAATGAAAGTTCTCATGGCATTTCATGGGTACAATCTGGATCTTATCAATCTTTTTCAAAAGACGATACTACATAGAAATTGAATATATAATTATATTTTTAAAAATATCACAAAAAAGCACAGCCATATAACAAACCTGTGATAAAAATTATATAATAAATATTTCAATGAATTCATGTTGTATATGATATTAATATTCAACATGTCAATAAGAAACAATGATTAGTGACTACTAACTATACATAACATACCGCTTTAACTATAAATGTTGTTTAGTAGGTCATAGTTAAATGCGCTGTCTTCTTTTGAATGCCAAAATACTCTTTAACTAAGCATCCACTAAACAACATTTGTAAGTAAGTTATATTATTATAATTGATTCCTTTTCTTAATTAAAAAAAACAATACTTATTATATTCAATCTTATTCTATTCTTTCTTATTTTGATTATCACTGTCAACAATTAATTACATGTGATCAAACCACTATTGTATTTAATATTATCCCAATTTGATTAATAACAGCCATTTCTGTATTTTTATTGTAACAATGAAAAAATACATACATATATATTGTACTTAATTTCTAACTGCATTCATATCTTTATATGAGAACTGGTGTCAACTCTGTTGAAATATTAGGTAAGTAAAAATACAGATTTGATCGCAATTAACACTTGACTATTATTAATGTAGATAACATACATCACAAAAGTTTAATCTGTACATAAATAAAAATCTAAATATTTTTATATAAGCAATATTGTTTCTATTTTAATTATGTTTACAGTACACATTATGTTAACTTGCAAATTCTTTAAATATATTTAATGTCTTTTTTTAAACAGAAAGAAGACTAATATATTATTTACACATTCCTTGTTTTAATTTTAAATATAAACAAATATTTATTACTTATATATACAAAACAAAGTGCTTATGCCATGTCTGTCTGAACGCAATAAACTCAAAAACTACCAATTGGATGTTCATATGGTTGCACCAATGAATGAAGTGAGCAAGGTTAAGGTGTATGATGTATGTTTAGGTGTATCAATGAGGATTGTAGTAGATGTCGGAAAAAAAACTTCCAACCTCCCAAGGTTAGGAGTTGGTTCTACCAAGCTCCCTTGCTTCAGTTGTGTGCACCACGAAAACCCATAGTTATATGTATAATATTATGATATAAACATTTTAAATGGACCCTTATACAACCCATGCGAAACTGGGAGGCATAGCTAGTACAGTATATAAAATTAAGACCTAATCAGGAACAGATTTAATTTTAATATTATGTTTATGAACTGTTTCTGGAAACCATGATTGATCTAATTGATATTTTCTGTCCTTCCAAATAAAATGTGTTGGCGGTGCAGTTTCTCCATTATTAAATGTGAAATTCTTACTTATTTCGATAGAAAGTTTAGATCTAATAAGTCCAATTCCCCCATATTTATCCTCAGCAGGATGGTAGACTCTACCAGTTTCAGGTAACATATAAACTTTTTCAGGTTGAAATTGAGACATTAACGATTCACCGGCATAGCCAAATGTCAAGAAATCTATTTCTGGGTTTCCTTTAGTTATAATATGTGTATACACAATTGGTAGATCGTCGCATCTTATGTAATTTCTCTCTCTTCCACATAAAGATACGAAAGGAAATTCATCTTGATATTTTCCAGTTTTATTTAATCGGACACGTTTAAAAAAGAATTCTAAAAACTTCTTTTCTTTAAAACAAGATGTAAAGTTTTTCATTCTAGAATCATCTAAAAATAGCTGAAAAAAATGTAGAAATGAATATGTTGAGTTCGTAAATATAATGTAATAATATTTAATTGAGCATTCTAAATAAATGTTATTACAAATATTTTAGTGTAATAAATAATTTTATTATAGGTACATAGTTATTATTTATTACTAAAAATAGATACATTCAAAGGTGACTTACCATGCCTTGATGATCAATAAAATAAAAATATTCACGGACTTTTGGTTCTGGCTCTTGACCTTGCACATATTTAAGTAAACGTTTTTGTAAATATAAACTTTTTGTAGAATACGCTAAGGACCTATGTATTGAGTTCATTTTAATGAATGCTTATAATATTATCATAACAAAAATCAGCTGTCCAATGTCCATTTACCACCCATAAACAAAGCAGGAAGTTTTCATAAATTCTTGACAATTGACAAAGACGTTGACATATTTTATTAACAGAGTAAATCAAATACCCACATCGATTTTCGAATAAATAATTGTATTTTTTTTTTCGAATAAAAAAGTCATTTTTTATATAATATAACGTTTTACCAATTTATTTATTCGGTTATCGTTTTATTTATAAGCAATTATTAAAGTTTATCGGTTTTCTTGTTAATATCAGTGGTTACGGAAATATTTACTCTGTTTTTAATTCACAAGTACATACCTAGTCTATTTCTGGGCTTCTGGCACTACACTACTCACTCTCGTCTCAATAATTTCAGTATCCCTATCCACTATACTTCCATCACTAATTAACCATTAATAAATAACAATACGTGAAAACAAAATTTGATTTTACTTAAATTTATCAAAATTGTTATGTGTGTGATGTGACGATTATGTGAATATGAACAATATTAAAAAAGATAAATCTATGGTGTTGATTAAGTTTTTCAATTTAAGATATAGTGAGTTTAAATCACAATAAGGTTACATATGCCATATAAGGAATGTTTTAATTAAAATGGATACCATACGGAGATCATGGAAACTACGTACGTATTTTCAAAGTTAAATGTATAAAAGACTTATTATTATTTACTATAAACCAAATAAATTACAGAAGAGTTTGTCGCTCACAAGGCAAATGTCAACTGCCTTGCAATGGGACACAAATCCAACCAAGTTCTGGCTACTGGAGGCGACGACAAAAAAGTTAATTTATGGGCAATAGGAAGACAAGGTTGCTTAATGGTGAGAAATAATAATATCAGAACTAACATCATATTTAGGGATGCATGAATAGATGTGGGTTGATATCTTTTATTAATATTTGCAGAGCTTGAGTGGACATACAACACCAGTAGAATGTGTATGTTTTGGACATTCAGAAGACTTAGTTTGTGCAGGTTCACAAACTGGTGCTTTGAAAATATGGGATTTAGAAGCAGCTAAACTTCTGAGAACATTTACAGGACATAAAGGAGCCATCAAGTGTATGGACTTCCATCCTTATGGTGATTATTTAACAACAGGCTCATGTGACAGTAACATTAAATTATGGGATACCAGGAAGCGTGGGTGTATTGTCACATATTCAAGTCATCGGCTTGCAGTCAACAGCCTCCAATTTAGTCCAGACGGGCAATGGATAGCGTCTGCATGTGAGGATGGTAAGATGGAATTGAATTAATTGAATATTATAAAATTTTGAAAAATATTTACATCCAAAATATTTAAATACATATCTTTAAATATTTTGGTTTTTCTTATACATATACATACAAGAAAATGACAGTATTAACTGTAATAAGAATAATTTCTCCATTGATGGATTTTTGCAGGTGTAGTAAAAGTATGGGATGTAAGAGTTGGCAAAGTTTTGCAAGAATTTGTAGAGCACACATCCCCTGTCACCTGTGTAAAGTTCCACCCCCACGAATTCCTCCTTGCGAGTTGTGGTGCTGACAGAACTGTTAACTTCTGGGATATGGAGAAATTCCAATTAGTGTCAAAATTCGAGAAGGAAAACACATCCATTAGGTGATATTTTAATCATTAATATATCTATTAGATGGGCTACAATTAATATATTAGCTTAAAACATTTTAATCATCTTAGTACCTGTGACAAAATATTGATAATATATTTTAATATTCTATTCATAATTTAAAAACATTATATTTCAGGCATATGACATTCAGTGATGACGGTGCAACTTTACTAGGTTGTGGAAATGATGGACTACATGTTATAGGCTGGGAACCAGCAAGAGTTCTTGATACTGTTAATGGGCACTGGGGACACATACATGATATCACAGTAGCTCAGACGCAACTAGTAAGGAACTTTTATTAATTATTTATTTGAGTAATAGTTAACTACTACTAATATTGCTTAAATTTGATCACATAAAATATTATACCATAAGAATATTGTATAATATATGGATTTACATGTTTACATATCAATTAATATGTTTAATTATAAAAACTATTATACTGAAAATACCAAAACATAAAATATGTTTTTCATAATCAAATATGGATCAGAAGGCCTTGTGTGAATAATGTCCCAGTATATTCATATTATTTACTGGTAGAGCTTTGTGCAGCCTCATCTGGGTAGACACCACCCACTCATCAGATATTCTAAGGCAAAACAGCAGTGCTTCGTACTGTTGTGTTCCAGTTTGAAGGGTGAGTGAGCCAGTGTAACTACAGGCACAAGGGACATAACATCTTAGTTCCCAAGGTTGGTGGTGCATTAGCAATGTTTAACAATCTCTTACAATGCCATTGTCTATGGACGTTGGTGACCAGGTGGTGACCTTCAGGTGGCCCATATGGTCGTCTGCTTTCCTTTGAAATTATTCTTTATATAATAACTAATAATAAAAAAAAACTTCGTAGTGCATTAATTCGTTACATTGTTTTAATATTGTTATTATATATATAATATGACATGTTAAATTGTTTCTAATTTATAAAATTTATTTGGAATAAAAATGAAATACTTGTTTTTAATATTTTAGCTATAATAAATTTGAATTCTTCACTATATTTGTTTCAGATTGCGGGCTCATTTCATTCAACATATGTAGTTTTATCAGTTGTTGATCTCAATAAAGTGCATCCTTTTGGTGGGCCCCCACCCGTCGCGCCCACACTCGTAAGAGATCTCTCGCCGTTCCAAAAGGGTCATTCTGTGCGGAAGAGTTTCTCTAAAGAGAAACCCCCCAAGGAAGGTAAACTTAGCATCCACTGATAGATATAAAATTCTTTAGAAGATGCACTTCATATGATTCGAAAAAAACTAATATAGCCTTTCATAAATCCTTAGTCATTTGAATTGATGTTATTTTATTTGACTATATTAATTCTTTAATATTAATATTTAGTGCTGCACAGACCAACATTATTAGATGAGAAGACTGCAGAGGAGTCCACCTCAGGAACAGAAGCAGATGAAGAATCAGGTGCTGTAATACCTAATATAAATGACTACACTGAAATTTTCCGACCAACCAGAGCTTGTGAGTAGAAAGAAGCCAGACTGTTAGCTCCATTGTCCTAAGAAAACAGTTTTATTCAAAAATTCAAATATAATTTTATTTACAGTGAATAGAACACCACCGCCGGCAACTAGCTTATCGTCCGAAGATTTTTCAATGACAGGTACTCTAAAAATTTAAAAAAAAACTTACCCATGAGGAATATCTGATGTAGCCATTTGTTTCATTTTCATTCAGTTTGCAATTTTAAATAGTGCTCAAACTCGACATATTGGTTACAACAAATGTAAGATATTCCAATGCGCGCAGGGGAGGAGATCCCGGCGAAGTCCATGGCTGCGAGCGCGGTGAGCACGTCGCTGCGCGAGCTGTCGCTGGAGCGCCGCGCCGACCTCGCCTCGCGCATCCCCACCGCCAAGGACCACTACGCGCAGATAGAAAAGAAGACCCAGATATTTTCAAGTAATTTAGCTCACATTTATCACATCAAACACGATTATTTTCATAAAAATTAAATATACATGAAGGGCATTAATTTCATCAAACTGTACCCCAAGGATCTTTTAAACTTTGTTTGTTATCCATTGTGTCAGGTAGTATTCATGAACATAAACAAAAATCACATGTATAGTCAATTAATTAGTATATTTCAGGGATAAATTTATTTTTTGTTCCAATTCTGCATCTGACTGACTGACTGGTTAGTCTTGTGGCTACTTGTAAGGCAGCAGACCCGGAGTGGTTTGTTCAATTCCTAGATAGGGTCCATAAAAAGTCATTGGGTTTTTCTGACAGAAAATTCTCAGTAGAAGCCTGGAACTTGGAACTGTGTAAGCACGTAAAGCAATTGGTCGTGCACCTGAACTCTTTTATGTTAGATATTAGCATATGTTAAATAAAATTCTCCCACTTATAAGTCCAACTTGCAGTGGAGAAGTGCCTGTTACATTATTAAAATTTTGTGCAGGGATGATGGACAACAACAAAGACGAAAGCGTATTTACTTCTAGGCAAACGACTGCAATGAATGAATTTACTGCAAACGCTCTAACAACTACTTCCTTAAACCGACACAATTCATATAAAGAGACAAAATCTACCACAGATTTATGTAAGTGGTAATATACCATAATTTTATGTATAAATATATTTTAATTGTGTCGGTTTTCTCAAAAAATATAATTTTATAAATTTTCAGCTTCCAATAATCTTCGTCAAAGTAATAGCGAGATGTCATTAGGCCCACCTTCCCTAGGGCCCAGGTCGTTATCATTCACAAGACCACCGAGCCAGACCAGGTGAATATCATTATTTTTATAGAAATTAATAACCAAAACACTATCGACTACTGAGAAATTCTGAGTTATTTGATGCAATTAAATGTAACCTAAACAAAATTTAACGTATTTTTATTATATGTATATTATTGAACGGAGTTGACTATTGTCAGGTGAAGAAGAGAGAAAAGCGACAAAATTCATATACGAATTATAAATGATACTTTGGTCACAGAATGAGGACCGAGAGCGGCCCGCGCGAGAGTGTGGCCGCGCCGCGCGCCGCGGACGCCGAGCCGGAGTTCGTGCCCTACTCCATCGACAGGCCAGTCGGCCTCGACCTCGACGAGTTTCTACCCGTATGTAAAACTTCCAAGCACTGGTCTCTTATAATCGTAATCCACACAGGCGATTCAAACTGCTCAAAAAACGGTTAAAATTAAAAAAGAATTATTATTATCTCAACTATGCACACAATTTAGATATCCACTTGATGGTAAAATGATTACCATGGCGCAAACATAGCCGTTCTTAATCATCAACGCGCCGCCTACAATAGTATTAAGATGTTACATATTATGTCCACTGTGATGTGACCACTTAAACCCGGAACAGCAATGGCAGAATATGTGACGAATGAGTGGCGGTACCAAGACGAGATTGCACAGAGCAATGTAGAGTCAATAAAATATTTAAAACTTGCGCAGCGCGGACTGACAGCGGGCGCGGGGCGGAGAGGCGCGCGGGGAGCGGGCGCCGAGCCCAGCGAGCAGGAGGTGCTGGGCGTCATGATGCGCGGACACGACTCCATGATGGCCGTGCTCGCCGCCAGGCAGCGCGCCCTGCAGGTACACAACAGATATGATTCAATTACAAATATTAGTGTTTTCAGCCAGTTTCTTTGAAATTCTAAGGATATTTTATAGCCAATCTGATATTGCTTTTTAGAAAGTTCTCGAAGAAATTTCACTTAATTTGTTATCAACTTACTATCAATAAAATAATTTGACAATCCCCATGATGAGCATAGAGTTATTGGTGTCATTTTAAATTTTACAAATATATAAATTCGTGTAGACTTTATACTGAATACTATTTTATTTACAGATATTCCATTCAGTAAGAATAAACAAAAGCTTGAAATCTGCTTTAGAATCTGTGATAGCTTTAGAAGACGCTTCTGTGATATTGGATATTTTAAATGTCATGGCCCATAAGCCGTAAGTACTAGTCCTTTCCTTCATTCCAAATTTATTAGCTTAATTAATTTAAACTAAAATTTGCAATAATTTGCAAAAAATATATGAAAATTAAGACAAACACAACAAAAATTTCTCACTGCTTGACAAAGACATTTTCTTGCCTATAAAAAGTTCACCATGAGTGATTTCGATTTGGATTGAGTAGATTTAATACTAGCTGTACCCGCGACTTCGTCCGCGTGGAATTTAACAAAAAAGTTAATTACTTTATTTAGTTTTTTTTTGGTTTTTGCATTTTTATTTTTATTATCTTTTTTTTCTAAAATAGAAGTAGCCTAAGTTACTCCTTATTAAATCAGCTACGTGCCAATTAAAGTCCCGTCAAAATCGGTCCAGCCATTTCAGAAATTAGCCGGAACAAACAGACAGACAGACAAAAATCCTAAAAAATGTTATTTTGGTGTATATATATGGTGGTTTTTTCAATAATACAAACAGACACTCCAATTTTATTTATATGTATAGATAACAGTATCTTATCCGTAACATGCTTTCCTCACAATGATGTTTTCCACAGTTCCATCCCTTAGTGTTTTTGTTTATGTTTCAAGAAAATAAAAATATTTGCTTTTATTTCAGATCATTATGGAATTTGGACATTTGTCTTCTAATGCTGCCTAAAATATTTGAATTGCTACAAAGCAAATATGAGTCGTAAGTTTTTATTATTATGTAACTCGTAACATATTTATTATTATATCCAAAACTAAAATAAAACTCATGTTTAAATATTCTTCACTTTTAACATAATATAATTCGATAATGACAGAATCCAGAATTTTACAGAAAAGAATACAATTTTTTTTTATGTTATAAAATAAGAAACTTATGATTATAACTAATTATAAATAGCACTAATTATTATAACTAAATTTTAGATATATGCAATGTGGGTGCAACGCTTTACGGCTGATTGTGCGAAATTTTTCGTCAGTTGTTCGTGCTAATGTCAGTGCACCGGTCCGAACACTTGGAGTAGATATACCAAGAGAAGAACGCTACACCAAATGTGTACAAATACATCAGCTATTACTTGACATACGTGCTTTTCTTCTGAAGAGGCAGACACTACAAGGCCGCCTCGGAGCTGCATTCCGTGACCTACATACATTAATGCAACAAGGGCTTGACTGACGAAATAGTTCAAATGTCCCATGGCGGACATTGTATTTTTAACAGTCAGTACATCAAAAAAATCTGAATTTCGAAGTGTACTTAAATTATACCTTATAAGACTTTTTAAACATAAGAACTAAATTTGTTAAAATTCATAATATTAACATTGAAGTAACAAAAATGCCATACATACATTTAAATCATTAATTAATATGCACAGCACAAACACTTGATGGTTTAAAATTTTGAACAGAAAGAATATCACTGTTAAAATACAAACAATTTGTTCAAGTTTTTCTTGATTAATAAAAAATTAACATAATCTCATCATTATTTATATCAAAATTAAAATATTATTTATTGGTGTATATTCAATTTACTAGACTGACATTAACAATTTTAAAGTGTAATTTTAAGAATTCAAATAAAAATATTAAAGATTATATTTTATTTATTTAATTCATTGACCTAGAGAGAGCAACAAAAATCATAAGAATTTTATTTATAAAATAAGGATTTTATTCATCAATTTTACATAATTCAAGTGCCATACTAATAAATTAATTATGTAATGAAATATGCTTTGCATTAAATATTTTGTCACAATTTATTATACAAAATTAAATAATAAGAATAAGAGAACTTCATAATTTTAAAGGCAATTTTATGTACTGTAAAAATGTATAATTACATATACATTAGCTCCATTGATATAAATACCAATAAATACAAGTGTTGACAAAAGATTTATTATTGAATTAAACAATTATACAAAACAAAGACAAACTTATTTGTCTTATGTATGTGCTTCGCCTTGATACAGTGAACTTTTAATATTAAAATACATCAAGAATGTAAATTTATAGTATGTACACATGTTTAATATTATATTAATACAGTGTCTTCTTTTTATTGGTGGTATGGAATTTAAGATATCCATTTATTATATAATATAATAAAGACTATTATATTATATAACTGAAACTTTGAATGGCTTTAAACCGATTTTTCTGTACCGAGAAAAACAAAACACCTACACAAATTATGATTTGTTTTACTTTATTTTATGGTAATAAGTATAATTATTTTAAGTAGTTATAGCATCTCAAGTATCTTATGGGTACATATGAAACTTACAGAACTGTTTGTGGATCAAGCAAATGTTAGACAGTAGTTAAATGAATAAAACAATCTACATTTGATACATAACAACCTATAATAGGAATATTTGGTACACAATGAGTGATATTTGAATATTAATTTCTTATAAAGTAATATCTAGTATATGTATATAAAATTCAAGTAAATCAATTAATCTTTTTCTTTTTAATGGTACATTCACTTGGACTTGAACACCATTTGCGTTTATGAAAGCTTTCCATCTTTTTAGATAAAATGTCATCTGAAATATCCTTTTTCATTTCACCTATGTCGTCATCCTTCTTATATTCTAATGCCATTAGCCTCTCTATTTCCGGATTCATACCTTTAAATGATAGTCTTCCTTCTACTAAATCTTCACAATAAATAAAACTAGATTCTGAAATGTAATTGCCAGAGGCATGTCGCATTTCACTCGTTATAACGTTGGAATATAAATCTTCAATATCTTGAGTATTTTCTAACTCTTTTTCTATTCTATCTTTAGTTTTCTTCATGAATTTCATATCCAAAACAGATTTAGGTAACTGTGGTTTTTTCTTTGAAGCCATAATTAATATTTGTATTGTATAAAATATTTAGAAATAATTTGATTTACACTTATTTTACTGGTTTAATTTATTTTAAAAACAGGATAAACCTCGTAGACTTCAACCAGTATTAGTAATTCCTCGTATATTTCCAAAATCCGATAGATAAATCAATATTCTGTAATCTGTTACTATCAAGTTGTCAATTGTCAGTGTCAGAATAAATAGATATTAGATACCACGGCATTGACTACTATTGACTACTACTATGCACTACGTTACATCTGTATTCATTGGCCACGGTCTTGCAACTTCAGTAGTGGGGGTACGTCGACTTAATGACGCTGTTCAGTTCAAATTACGGCCGCCAGAGGCATGACAATTCGCGTAATATTAATCCTGAACACTTTTTCAAATCTAAACAAAAAAGTTAAATAACAAAATAAAAATAACAACAAATCCGCAAAACAGAACAAAACGATATAACAATAATTAAATAACACAATACTTGTGAGAGAAAAATATACGCCGCGTGTCACTCAACCAATTTCGATATCAGCGACGTACAGAGGGGGCCGTTGCGAAATAAAAGTTGTTACACAATTGCGCCTATCTCTCACCACTCAAATTGGACTCTTCCACTTGGACAAGACCGTGACTTTCTGATGGATATTCTGTTGGAAAGTCATGTTTGCCGCAGGGGATTCATTTCAAAAGTTTGATGCCCAGGCATTTTAGTTTTTTATTAATACCGGTCGCTTAATACCGGGCTTTGCCCGTGATTTTTTATACTAAAGTTTCCGACCCATTTTTCCCGTTTGGGGTTTAATTTTCAAAAATGACAAAATAAGTATGCATTTGTTTTTACTCAGAAGCTTTAAAATTTAATTTCATGTATCTTACATCAAAAATGACGGACCTTCAATACAAACTTTCAACCCTTATTTCACATTCTTGCGGGGCAGTTTTAAAAAAAAACCTGAAATACCTATTTAATTTATTTCAAACCAGCGGCTTATTATTATTCGTGCTTCTTACATCAAAATAGATGGACCCGCCGTACACACTTTTTAACCCCGTATTTTACTTTCTTGCGGGGTAGTTTTTAAGAACCCCTGAAATAGGTATTTATTTATTTCTAGTTAGAAGCATGTACATAAAATTTCATGCTTCTTAGATGGAAATGACAGTCTTGCGGTACAAACTTTCAACTTCTTTTTCACCCTCTTGGGGTTAGTTTTTTGGAAGCCCTTAAATACATATTTCTTTTTCTAATCAAAGGTTTGTATATAACATTTCATGCTACTTACATCAAAAATGACGGACCCGCCATACAAACTTTCAACCCCTATTTCACCCTCTTGGGGGTAGATTTTCGAAAAACCTTCAATACGTATTTAAAATAAATTTCCAACCATAGGCCAGGCCTGTATATCAAATTTCATGCTTCTTACTTCAAAAATGACGGAGTCACCATGCAAACTTTCACCCTCTTGTAGGGTAAATTTTCAGAAATCTTGAATTTCGTATTTATTTATTTTTAAACAAAAGCTTGTATATAAAATTTCATGCTTCTTAGATAAAAAATGACCAACTCTCCATATAAACTTTCAACCCCTATTTCACCTTCTTAGGTGGTGAATTTTGAAAAAAACTGAATTATGTTCTTATTATTTACAATATTTTACAATAATTTATAACAAATGATATATTTGTATTTTTATGACAATATGAAAAGGGCGGAAGTCGATACATGTGTGTATGTGTATCACTATGTTGATAATAATTTTAAGGATGATTATAGAGTTTTTAAGCTACCAACACTGTAATTTTATACTACTGTTATTATTATCTTATAATCTGTATTCGGTGACTCTGTGACTGTGACATCTGATTCTGGTTTGTTGATAGGAATTTTAGACTGCTAAAATCTTTTGTATAATATTAAACGCCATTGTTTTTAAATTAGAATTTTTAAAATATAAATTATAACTACCTAACCGAAAAATTTAAAAGTCAGAGCAGACTTTAGTGCACTAAAGTAGATAGAATAAAATAATTTTTAACTACAAAATATAATGACCACCAAGACTATATCATAAATACTAAAAAAAATTAAAATATAATACATATACACAAATCGTGATACAAAATCGTAATACATTATGATGAACGTATATGATAGTCATGTTGGCAACTATGCTATTTCAGAACTTCTCCCCGATCATTTTCTAGAAAATATATTTTCATATTTAAACTTGCGCGATCTTAAAAATTGCGCATTAGTGTGTAAAACTTGGCTTAGAGTTTTAAATGAGGAAAACAATGATGTTTGGAGATTGCATTGCGTTAAAAGGCTGGCCGAAGAAGTAATGAAATCTGATTTGCTATCTAATCTAGCAACCTATAAGTCTAAGTTAAGAGCATTTTACCATGCTTGGAGTCCTTACGATTGTTCTAGAAATATTTATATAAAACCGAATGGGTTTACTTTACACAGGTATGAATAAATAGTTATAGTATTTATTTTCTATCATTTTACAGTGTACTAAGGTTAACAAATTAAATCCTTCTTACAGGAATCCAGTAGCACAAAGCACTGATGCATGTCGAGGAAAAATTGGCTTTTATAGAGGTAGACATTTGTGGGAAGTTATTTGGGAAGGGCCACTGGGTACAGTAGCAGTGATTGGAGTATCAACTAAAGAAGCACCATTACAATGTCAAGGTTATGTAGGCCTTTTAGGCTCTGATGATCATAGCTGGGGTTGGAATTTAGTTGATAATCAGTTAATACATAATGGTGACACTCATGGACGTTATCCTACACTTAACAACTGCCCCAAATATCAAGTCAGTATAAAATTAATTTGTGGTTGGAGTGTTTGGGTTTTGTATTTGTATTAATATACTTGCTTATAACAAAGGTTGGTGAACGCATCAGAGTAATCCTAGACTGTGAAGGACACACCTTATCATTTGAGAGAAATCATGAATTTTTGGGAGTAGCTTTTCGAGGTGATTGTATTGTTAAACTCAATAAATTATATGAGAAACCATGAAATTTAATAATAATTTTATGCTTTATTTTCAGGACTACCATACAAAAAAAAGTTATTTCCTACTGTATCAGCTGTTTATGGTAACACAGAGGTTTCTATGATCTACCTTGGGCTACCAATAGATGGGTAACAAATTCTGCATGAGTGTTTTAAAATCTCAACATGTGATATATTTTACACATATTTAACATAAAAATAATAATATTATTATTAATTTTCAAATGATCTCTTAGTTATAAGTAACCCTAGTTAAGTGTTTTTAATTATATAGTGATGTTTTTTGTATTTGTAACAGGAAACAATTAAAAAACCTTAATTTATTCTGATTTTAATATTCATTTTATTTATAAATATGAACAGTTTATATTTAACTAATAAAAGCAATAATAAAGTAGCTTTATTTTGCTTTTAGATTAGTATCACACATAATCATGCTATATATATATATATAAAGCTAATATTAAACCCAAGCCGTCCATCAATCATGTATGTATATTGTATATACAGGGTTATTTTTAATGACCCAGCAACCTCGCAGGACTAGATAGCTAACATCATAAGAAACAACTTTTGTTCTACGACTTTGGACATAACTCAATACATGAAAAAAAAAAAAAGATTTTACAAGTTTTTGTCGTACTGTCGTGACATTTGTAGGTCTATACTTCATTCATAAACGACGGACCGACGCGACACGACGATCTTTGCGTTGCGCGTAGATTTATAAACCTTCAAGCGGGAAATTAAATTAAAACTTTTTTTTGTATGAAAATAAAATCTAACAAATTATCAAAAGTCGTAGAACAAAAGTTGTTGCTTATGGTGTTAGCTATCTTGTCCTGCAAGGTTGCTGGGTCATTAAAAATAGCCCTGTACATATATTTTAATTAAATTACACATGACAAATTCATTGGATAATTATAAGGTTTTCTTTACTTGGAACTATTATCAATTACCACCCAAACATTCACTGGTTTACTAAAAATGGCTTAGTTTTAGTATGCTGAAAAAATTAACAAATGTACATTGTCGAGTACATCGATGCAATGAACTCGTAACGGTCACTCGATGCCACTGTGTTAGGAACTGTGTTCACGTACCAGCGAGACCCACAAAATTATACTTTTTTTTATTGTCATTTAGAAATTTATTGATATAATAGTAACTACATTGTCCTTTGTTTAACTATTTAGTTCGTAATTCTAAACACAACAGATTAAGATTCGCTGTTAGGTTTACACTTACATAATTGTATACACACTGAAAACAAGATGTTGAATGTTATTTCTATATTTTTACATCTAGTATTTATTGTATTCGTGTATGAACCATCTGAATGTATCTAGTTTATCAACCGTCATTATATTGTCGCATTTATAATTGAGAGTCGTGCAGCATACGGACGACATAAGTTTGTGTATGGGTTCCGGTAGACATTAGTGAAAATGCAAGACTGCTTTATTACCTACCTCGTTTTTTAAATATACTTGTATGTATATTTTAACTAAAAACACATTCTGGAGTTACCAACTCGATTTAAGCACCTGCAAACCGTCTCAACACCACAAATTTTAGGTATGATTAATTAAAACAATGTAAACGCGTTTATGTATTATTTAATATATGTTGATATTACATTCAACTGATTGAAGGTCAAATGGTGCAAAGAGCCGAATGAAATAATATTAAGGATTATTTTACAATGTGATTTTATAAAATAAATGTATAAATTTTATATCATGATAAAACTTTCGATTCGAATACACGACAGGTATCTAGTATCGTTACAAAATTTGACTTGCAAAACGTTCACGGGCTCATGCCTACGTTTTAGAGTATATAATTAAATAAATTATTCGTTGTGCACTTTAGGTTCCGACAGTACGACGATAATATGAGTGTAACATTAATATTACCCGTATTACCATAATTGAACTATAAACTCTTGCCAGCTACGGCGTAAACGCCCTGGACGGACCATTCGCTATTTTAAACTAATCTTACGTTATAGCTTAGACATATTTCCTTAAAAACGAAATACTTACTCAAAAATTCAACATACCACATTTCGAATGTGACTTTTATATTATTTTCACCTTATTACATTAATTGAAACGATTAATTTATTTATCTTAAAAATAGAGGACTTTTTGATTATCTTACTAAACCCAAGCCTATGGGGTTTCATATAAACCTCGTAAACCTTATAGTATAATAAAATTACTTTGTAATATATTATTGCAAATGTTACACACCCAACAAGCCCACTCACTAACGATATCATATTTAAGTGTTTAACGTTATAAGCAATTACATATAATTATCGTACTTTTTAATAATACAATAACAATTCAGAAATACACATAACAGCAGAAAGGTCGACCCAAGAACGTTTACAATGATACAGTGTACCATTTATAATAAAAGTGTAACATTACAGTTACTAGTCAACAGACTCATTTAACTTCTTATCTTGTAAATGATCCTTCATGTGTGGTTTTACTTTGGTTGGTGGGAATTTCGTCAAACAAAAATCGGCGACTACGCAAAAAAGTTTGCACAAAAGTGGACAAAGGATCGCTTGGTGTATCACGGCCGCTATGCGGTACCAAGGACCATCAAATGGATCCAATATCGCTGGGCATAGCATGTGATTTAGATTCACTTGAGCTGGCTGAAAAAATACAATCAAACTTATTACTTACATTTTTAACGATATTAGAATATAAAAGTTAACGTATAGACACTTAGATACAGCTGAACTCCATACAATTGGTCACATATATAATATATCTATGGATGGTCCAGTGGCTAGCATATGTATGCAATAGCGGATAGAAATGCAACCATGCACCACTTATTTTGTATAATTCATTTCATGCTCTGCAGCGGAGGAAACATAGTGGGGTAATCTGCTTGTGTAAGATAAAATATGTTTCCACCAATGCGCATTAGGGCAGCATGGTGGAAGAAGCTACAAACACTTCCTCAATAGGAGAGTAGGTCTTAACTTAGCAGTGCTTTACTTTTGTTATACAACTTATTGTAAATAACTTACGATCGCAATAAATTGCAGAACAATGAAGTGATATATCATATTTAAACAGTAGCTAAAAATTGACCAATTAAAGTCCCACAGCGGTTCTACATTATATACACCTGCAATAAAAATAAGAAATAAATGATGTAACTATTATATATTTTTTAATTTGAAGATAATCACGGACATACCACCAATTCTTAATAGATAGTAGGGTATCACAAACATCATTCCATGTTGTATCCAATATAATGCAGCTTCTGCTAAAATCTAATACAAATTACGTAATCAATTAATTGTATAATAATATGACTTTCAATGAATGCATACATACATAAAGTGTTACCAACCATTCATATTACATATCTAATATTTACACTTACGGTTCTTGAAGCTGTTTCTGGAAAGAGGAAGGCTAACAGTGGACCATTTAATAAGTTTAAGTGTATACGGAATAATGCTGTGACTGTCTTGGAAGGCGGAGCAGCCAATAAATAAATCTGAAATATATGTATATTAATAATTAACACGTAGCAAAAATGCAATCGACCATTGTACAAAATCATAAACAAAACTAAGAGCACAAGAAAAACATATTACATACTACATACTAGTGAATGTTCATGGAATTCATTGCAGTAAAGCGTTAATTAACACTACTCAATATTAGTATTGATATGCATATTGGGGATGCTTGACCAAATTTTCACATTTGACCAGGGTACTAGGGTAATTATATATTAACCATCTGTCATATATATTTAAACTATAAAATATGTTCTCTATTATAATTTGTTATTGGTGTCTAAGGAGTTTTATGTGGCCTCTGTCTACTCATTCTTGAATGATAACCTCTTATATATGGACTAAAGTAATAGATCAGATCCAATGTTCCAGTTCTAAAGATTTATGCAAAGTGTAAATAAATGTACAAATAGAAGTTTTTGTAAATTATAGTATTGATAGAATACTTACTTGAATTAATGTTGTTACATGACATGGATTCAACAAATATATAACAGTCCTTGATGCAAACTTAAAACCAATTTCCATTCCCCATAGAAGAGCAAGTAGAATAACCAGCAGCCTTTTGCCACCTCTATCACATTTTACATACGTATTATCTTTAGGAATTTCCAATTTTGGGAATGTTTTAATCTAAAAAAAATATCATTGTAAAAAGTATTAACAATGAAGACTATATCTTAATCTAATTAGTGAACCTTTGAAATGATTGTTTATGAATAAGACTGAATACAGTGTATGAATAAGATATGGATGTGTAAGGGAATTTTTTTACTCTCTACTTACACTAATATATACACAAGCCGTTGTTACTATTACAGTTTCGATAATTTGCCTTTGAGGTGATAAAAAATATGCACACTCAGGGCCGACATTTCTGGGTACAGCTTTATTAGCACCACTATAAGCCCATTCGAACATGGTAATTAAATTTTGTAAAATATGTTCATGAACATTAAATATGTCAAATATATTTTATCATTGATCTTGGATTTATTTAAATAATTTACTTCCTTTCGTTTTCCGGTAATTGACAGTGTTGAATTGTGTTGCCAGATTGATTTTTCTTGCTGAATCATTGATTTGTATAAATGTAAAATTAAATAGATTATTTTATAATAAAATAATATAAATTAAAATTATTATTTTATTAATCACAAAATAAACCCAAATAGAGTGTGGCTTAAATAAGTTTCGTATTAATAAGTTTTCCTCTTTCGGCTTGTAAAATAACATTGGCTTCTAATAAGAATTTATATTTATATTGATATATATTTAGGAATAAATATTTCTAGTTTTTTATTAGGATTTTTTTATTAGTGCCTAACCTATTATATTACGCATAATATGCATTGATGTATTAAAAAAGAGGAAAATACTGGGCTAGAGATGGACGTTTAAACGATAAGCATTAAATATAAAAGTCATAATCGGCTCATTTTTTTCCGACTTCTTCAACAATTATCGCTATATTTCAACAAATTTACAGAAAACATTAATGAATTATACACGTAAACCTTCCTCTTGAATCACTTTATCCATTGGTGAAAACCGTATGAAAATCCGTTTAGTAGTTTTTTAGTTTAGCGAGTTCATACAGACAGACATGAAACGCGGGGGACTTTGTTTTATAATATTTAAGGATAATATATATATATTAATCTAAAACAATGAAACGTAAAGAAAAATGCCTTTTGCAACTTAATTAATAGATATTAGTTAATATGATTAAAAGTATGAATATAAATTAACATGTTTTGATTGAATAGATTTAGTTGGTGGGGTGTTGGGCAGCCATATGACATAATCAAATAGTTATTTATAATAATAATTAAATAAACTGTATGTTGTGTTATACCATTCTTCACCATAAAATATGACGGAATGTGTGTATATTAAAAAAAGGGGAAGGATCTATATTATAGTCAATATATAAATGTACATAAATCTTTTAGGAAATGTTCAATTACAAACATATACACATATGTACATATACATATATACTAATACATGCATAAGTAATATTATAAAGAGGAAAGATTTGATTTTATGTTTGTTATTTTGTTACGATTTAACTGAAAAACTACTTGAACGATTTTAAAAATTCTTTCACCATTAGAAAGTTACATTTTTACCGAGTAACATAGGCTATATTATATTTTCAAAAAAAATTTGAGACCCCTACCTAAAATGGAGCAATGTAACCCAAATATAATTTGTGTGTGTGTGTGTGTGTGTGTGTGTGTGTGTGATCCTATTATAAAGGGATGGACCTAGGTAGTGGAAAAATCTTTTACTACAGGTAGTACGTGCTCGTGGAACTACACAGACCTTGTCCTTTCGCCGTTTGTTTGTTTTTTTGTAGGGGGTTTGACGGTGCTGTAGTATAATTGTCTGCAGTATACAATTCTGCCGTACATTAAGGACATTGCATTCATTATACAACTGTATGGACGGAAGGTCCTTAAGCTTTTAATATGGTTTTATGCGCAATTTCCAGTGGCTTTAAGATAGTAATGCAATATTATGTAATAATAGATTGACACAGGGTAAAATAGACACTTCTCATAATGGATTGATTTGTAATAGTTCTTAGGGTTTTAAATAAAAAAAAATAAAGAAAAAAATAAAAAAAAAATTATTAACACAAAAGATTACATAGTCACAAACCATCCAGTGGCCCCGCACTAGGCAAGCCTGTCTTGCGGGTACCAGCTACCAGTTATACTTTTTAACCGACTTCAAAAAAAGGAGGAGGTTATCAATTCGTCTGTATGTTTTTTTTTCACATTTATACAGTGGCTCGGCGTTATAAAATCCCATAGAGAGTTAAATAATAATAAAGTTTCTTTATACAAAAAATACAGTGGTAATATAATAATGTAAAATAACTAAAGAACAAAAAGTAAATAAATAATGAAAATATAAACGGTGTGATTGATAAGAGAGGCTTATATAAAAAATGTATGTAGAGTGGTGATTGAATTTTAATGTACATTAGGAGCTAGGTCAATGGTGCCAAAAGATGTTCAACCGCGTCGTATGTCATGGATATTAACCAGTCAAATAGTTTTTGTTTTGCTTCACGAATATTGCATTTTTTGATGTCGCATAAACTGGTAACTTTATTATATATGTAGTGCTCTTTAAATTTACCGAAACGTCGATATATTAATTTATGAACTCTGCTTGTAATTAGGTTGATATGTTCCTTGAAATTAAGATTTTTAGATATGATTATGCCTAGGTACTTTGTACAATCCACTGACGTATATTAGGACATTAAAAACTGAATGTGTTTGTTTATTGCAGTTGTGAGCTTTGAGGGTTAGGTTAGGACGCAGATGACATGATGGTTGATGATTTAGACTTTGATGGTTGGGACGCAGAAGTGATTGAATAAGTAATAAAATTAGTTTTTGAGGTATTAAGGGTGAGCGTGTGAGCGTGAAGCGAGTTTACGATTACATTTAATCCAATTTGTGTCATATGCTCAAGTTCAAACCACGAATCTGCAACAAAGGTTATTGCAGTATCGTCAGCAAAATATACAATTTTAGCATTTGGGATATTAAGGTTACATAGATCATTGATAAATACAAGAAATAGGGTAGGACCTAAAATGCTTCCTTGTGGAACGCCGTAATGGATCGGTAATTCATCACTATTACTTTTACCTATCCTGACTATCTGTGAACGATTTGTTAAATATTTTTTAAATATTTCTAATTGTAGTCCTCTTACACCTACTTTTTCAAGTTTGACTAAGAGAGAGTTTATTGGCATGGTGTCGAATGCCTCGTCTTTACCTCTGTCAACGTGTTAGCAACGTGTTATTTCATGATTGTGGGTTGAGCAGTTAAGCAACAAAGTCACCGTTGTTTGCATTTATAAGAATAGTTAAGATCAGAAATGCTGGCTGGCCCCTCGTGGAATGATTGGGTAAAACTTTGCCTACGCTAACTTAACTTCTCACTTTTTTCACAAAATCGTTAATTATAATACAGACATTTTATTCTCTTTTTACTGGGTCATCTCAACCCACTTACAACAACCAATATTTCTTTTATTTATAGTTCGTTACATTTTTTTTAAATAAGGTTATCCAGACCGATTTCGGCCACGGCGGCCAATCTTAAGAGAGATTAGCCAACTACGCAGGAGACATTATAGTGCACAAGTGTGTGCGCAAACACAGCGCACTCTCTTTTCCTTAGCTCTCATAATCCGATGGGACGGCAATCCGACACGACCGGAAAGAGTTCAGGCGCAGGACCAACGGCTTAACGTGCTTTCTGAGGCACGGGAGTGTACATACTTCCAACTTCCAGACTCCGGGCTGCTACTGAGATTTTTTTGACGGAAAACCCCAATAACTATTTATTGGCCTGACCTGGGAATTGAACCCAGGACCATCGAGTCTGCGGCCTTATATCAAGCCACTAGACCAACGAGGCAGTTGTAGTAACTTTTTTTAAATATAAGGTAACTAAAACAATGATATATTTTATGTTATTTATTAAAATGTCAACTTAAAACAATTATAGAGTCTATGTAACATTATTCTATCTACAATGGCAGTGGCAATGGCACTGATCATTTATATTGAATTCTACTAAAAAATTGTGAATATACATGTTACTTATACATTTAATTAAATATTTCAATCTGTTTTATAACTTACATTGTTTTGATTTCGGCATTTTCAAATGTGATAGCAAATAAATCATTATGAATTAAATATATACACGTATTTATATTTGGTGTATTCCAAATATTATTACAAAGATGTTATCTGTTTCTACAACAGTTGTAAAAGTATGTTTTGGGTTTAAAAACGTTATGTATGACTAGTGACAATACATTTATAATAATTCACATTTATAAGTAAAGATATATGCTGTTAAGGGTCTTGTAATCGTGAATAATTTTGTATTTTTGTGTCAAAGGTAATGAATATAAGGAAAAAAAATATTTTATAAAGATTTAAATATTATATAGGTACTTAACTTTTAATTCTTAAGAATACATTGCTTTGGTGTACAGTTATTACAAAATTTAATTAATTGACAAATTATAATTTTTGAGTTCCCAAAGGATTATGTTATGTTAATGAGAAAGTCAAATCAACTCTAGATTAGAGTTTCTCATTTTATTTATTACTAAGTATTTTAAAAATGATTTTACAAAAGCAAATATTGATTCACTTTGGTATTACTAATATTCAACTCGATACTGTGTAGTATTTTTAATGCAAACTGCACATCGGGATACTCTTTGCAAGAGCCTTCCTGATTTTAAGGTTTCGCGTTCGGGCATAGAGAATTGTTTATTGTCGTCAATAGTTGTTAGCCAGAAACTAAGCTTATTGACGAAGTGATGACATGTACCACCTTCACCGTTACATTCTATAAAAGGCGTGGCACGGAAATCTTCAAGACAGGAACCGGGACTGGCAAGAGCTTGGCCACCACCTTGTCCACCAGCTCCAGTATGCTATCAAAATTAAACAAGTGTGATAAATATATAATTTAAATATATAATAAAGAGGATGCATGATACTGGGAAACATCTTTCTGAAATTAAGTGTTTTAACTTACCATGACAAAACTATAGCCGATCCATAAAGAATTCCATCCCGCAGGACAGTTTGGTATTTCCAGAGATTGACTGTGGATAGCTATAACATTGGCCGGTACTTCGCAAACCACACATCTCGAAATGTATCGAGCAATTTCATTCTTCTCCACTGGCATCATTGGGATCGGTTGGTTCGTTGATAACCAGTAACTTCGGTCATTTCTACTGGCATAATTACAAACATCATTAAGATCACAGAATAGGAATGGCATAGTACTGAATTTTCTTACACATGACCCAGCATAACCTAAATCTTGGTTATGAGCTTTCTCGTTTCCATCAATGTACAGTAAAGAATATCCGTCCCACAGTTTCACATGTCCTGGTTCACATTGAGGTACAAATTCAGTTTGACTATGACGAACTAAGAGTATTCCTGTCAAATAATCAGTATTAGTGCAAGCTGCCCCTGGAGATCCAGGCAATCCTGGTGATCCTGTTCGTCCTATTTCACCTCGTTCACCTTGTAAGCCTACTAAGCCTTGAAGACCTGGTGGACCTGTAGGTCCTCTTGGACCTGGGAAACCTCTATCACCTTTCAGTCCTGGGACGCCATCCAATCCTCTGAGTCCTGGTGCCCCATCAAGCCCAGGGAGACCATCTTTACCCGGAGGTCCAGGAGGCCCACGTTCTCCTTTAGCACCATACACAATAGCTGCAGCTTCACCTTTATCACCTTTATCACCGGCTATTCCTGTTAAACCTATTCTACCTGGGTACCCGCGATCACCTTTTTCACCTGGATTACCTTTAGGTCCAGTTTCTCCAATAAGACCATCAAAACCACGTTCCCCTTTGTCACCTTTTTCTCCTTGTGACCCAGGTATTCCTGGCGCGCCTGTGTCTCCTTTAGTACCCGGTAAACCAAAACCAATAGCTCCTTTGTCACCCTTTGGACCTGTTTCACCAGGTATACCAGGTGGTCCATTAAATCCAGGAGTTCCATCATAACCAGGTGGACCCGCTAGACCTTCTCGACCTTGATCACCCTTTTCCCCAATTGGCCCAGGAGGGCCAGGTGTTCCAGGTCGTCCAATTTGCCCTGATAAGCCAATCAAACCTTGTTCTCCTTTTTCACCTGGGGCGCCATTTAATCCTTGCCTTCCACGTTTGCCTGGTAATCCTGGTAAACCTTTCTCTCCTTTTATTGTAAGTCCGGCTATACCTGTTGGACCAGATGGCCCTCTATCACCTAGAATAAATATGAATTTATGAGAAAATAAACGAATTCGTCAACCTTTTTGTCCATTTGGAATGAACAAATTATTTAAATAATAATTTTAAAACATTTTTTAATTTTATTGTAAGTAAAATTTTAAAACAAATTTATAATTTTACAAATTTTTAAATTTATAAATTTAAAATTATAAATTTTAAAACAAACATAATTTTACTAACAATAAAAGGTACATAGTCCGCGCACAATGAGAATGGGAACCAAACTTTAGGAACTGAGACTAGAATCTCGGCAAAATCGCGTTAATTACTCGTTTGCGAGAAATTATTATTTTTTGTTACATGGATTTGTCTCAGGAATTGCTATTGAGTATTGTCGTTTTCCAGTTCTATTATCGGTAAGAATTTTATAAGATTGGAATAATAAGTAGAGAGAAAAGAACAATTTTGAAATTTCAATAACACGGAAATTATTCTTGCAGTTGATATGCCTTTTAGATTGTGGTAGAGTCGGATAAATTATTATTATCAGATTTAATATACTTTAACAAAGTTCCATCTCGTTCTTATAGTGCGTGGATTTCATCTCAATTATTATATATGTATATAAAAATATCTTTACCTTTTTGGCCGAATAACCCTGTTCTGCCAATTTCTCCTTTTTGTCCAGTAAATCCACGATCACCCTTCTCTCCCTGTATACCTTGGAATCCATCTCTACCTCTTTCACCTTTTTGACCCGGAATACCAGCAATACCTGGTAATCCAATGTTTCCTTTGTCCCCTTTTATGTTTATTGATGGCCCGGGTAGACCTCGATCTCCTTTGAATCCGATAAAACCTTCAGATCCTTTTAAACCTGGAGGGCCCATCACCCCACGTTCACCTTTATTTCCATCGAGGCCATCACGTCCTGGGAATCCTCTATCACCTTTGTCTCCTTTTTCACCATTGCTTCCAGGAACACCAAAGTCACCCTGAAATCCTGGGGCACCATCCATTCCTGGCATACCTGGCCGTCCTTCATCTCCAGTAACACCTCTATCACCTTTAGTACCCATCAGCCCAGGTAAACCACGATCTCCTTTTTCTCCAATTTGACCTGGAAAACCGTCTAAACCCGGTAAACCCTGGTCTCCCTTTTCTCCTGGTGCTCCTGGTACTCCAACACTGGGTATACAATTATCACCTTTGTCACCCTTTTCTCCGTCTGGACCAGGTGTTCCATCCATGCCCGTTAATCCATTTATTCCTGGTTCTCCTTTGTCACCCTTTTCTGAAGCTACACCTGGTTCACCTTTTGGCCCTGTAAGGCCTGGGAGACCTAAGTCACCCTTTTCTCCTGGTTTACCCATTCGACCAGGAAGTCCTGGTTGACCTGGAAAACCTTGATCACCCTTTAAACCAGTAAAACCAATTGGTCCTGGTGATCCGTCAAGGCCTCTTTCTCCAGGTAATCCTGGAACACCCATTTCTCCTTTATCACCCTTTTCTCCAGGACTGCCATCAACTCCGGTTAGGCCCCGTAATCCTGGATGTCCTCGTGGTCCAGGGAATCCCTTAGGACCATCTGGTCCTTGCATGCCTGGCTCTCCTTTTTGACCGGGTAGACCCATATTACCAGGTTTTCCCTGCAAACCAGGATAACCTTGTTGTCCCTTAGGTCCATCTCTTCCAGCAGTTCCTGGAACACCTGCTATACCAGGAGGTCCAATAGGACCAGGATCACCTTTTGATCCCGGTGCACCGGGAAGACCTGGTCGTCCAACTTCGCCTAAATGTCCTTTTTCACCCTGTAAGCCAATTGGCCCGGGAGGACCATCATTGCCAGGAATTCCTGGTTGACCTGGAACTCCTATATGTCCTTTATCTCCTTTTAAGCCAGGTAATCCTTGAGGTCCAGGCATAGATGCTCCAACTTCACCTTTATCTCCTTTGTACCCGGGTAAACCTGGAAAACCCCTAGGACCTACTTCACCTGGAGTTCCTGTGAATCCCATGGGTCCTAATTCTCCTTTGTCACCTTTGAGTCCAGGACCACCACGTGCGCCTGGAGGTCCTGCACGTCCAGGTAATCCAGACTCTCCTTTATCACCAGTTTTACCTGGTTGGCCTCGATTTCCCTTATCACCCGGCATACCTGTTTAAAACAAAATCAATTAATACAGTGTAATATGACATAATTTAAAACAAATCAAATAACCCTAATAACTGAACGTGACTACATTTCTTCTTGCTATGTTAGAAAGTTACATAGAGGAAATTAATAGGCATAAAATAAATACAAAAATATGCACACGTCTGCATAATTATTATAAGTATATTTTGTTAGATATTTTACTTATTTAAATATATATACATAGATATTTAAGCCTACCAAACTAGTGAGCTTTATTGCACACGCTAAGCAACTATCATGGTTATCCATTTGTACCGGTAGAGTCCGTCTAAGAAATATAATTCACTCACTAATCATAAATACTTTATAATTTTGTGTTCCACTTTCAATGGTGAATAAGCCAGTTAGTAAGGGAATAATATATTCCGTGGTTAACGCCGAATTTAAAGTTTTATATTTCTTAGAGCAGTAAAATCTATAGGCCAGGGTAAGGTAAGTTAAGTAAGGTAATTCTTTATATTAGTCTTCACTCAGTGGTAGAGCTTTATGCAAGACCATCTGGGTTGGTACCTTCCACTTATCACATATTCTACCACCAAACAGCAATACTCAGTACTGATGTGTTCCGATTTGAAGGGTGAGGAACCCAATGTACATAATATGTATTTACAGGCACAATTAAGTAATGGTTTGTGGCTTATTGGCGATGTAAAGAATGGTTAATATTGCTTACAATGTTGGGGATGAGTACCGACCATCAAGTGGCCAATGTATAAATAAAACAAATATACTATCAAAAAGCAATAACAGCTCAAATTCACAATCAATAATTGTAACCGGAAGTTGGTAATCTGGCAAGACATATTTATATGATTAACTTATCAATAACATATTTAAATATAATTTATAAACTATAACAGTGTGGAATCTCTGTTACATTTAGACGTCGTAATTAGCTCTGTTTTGCTTTTTTTATAAAAAAAGAATTAACTTAATTCTCCATTTTATCGAACAAAAAATTAATTTCGATTTCACGAGATTTTAAAATAAATAATAAATTACCTAAAGGCCCTTGAGGTCCTGGTGCACCAGGAGATCCTTTTTCTCCTTTTGTTAGGACTTTCAATTCAATAGGACACTGTCCTGGTTCACCCTTTTCTCCTAATCTTCCTGCGAAACCTTTATCTCCTTTCTGTCCCGAATTACCAATTAAACCTTTTTCGCCTTTAATAGATATGCCATTTGATCCTGGCAAACCAGGTGAACCATCAGCTCCTGGGATTCCATCAATTCCAGGTGGTCCCATTCTACCTGTATCACCTTTCTGTCCTGGCATTCCACTTAGTCCTCGGTCTCCTGGTTGTCCATCAATACCTCTATCACCTTTAGGACCCATCATACCCTTTTCACCTGGAAAACCTCTTTCTCCTGGAGGACCTTTAACTAAGTTTGATGGTATAATTGCATCCGAACCACTTTCTCCTGGTGATCCTATTGGACCATCGTCACCTCGTTCACCCTTTAAAATAAATATATTTATGAGTATTTAGTTTATTATGTCGTAAGAATTTCAATAATAAATGTAAATATATATATATCTTATCTTATATCTTTAAATGAGCAATTCTTGTATATATATATATAATTGGAATCTCGGAATCGGCTCCAACGATTTTCATGAAATTTAGTATATGGGGGGTTTTGGGGGCGATAAATCGATTTAGCTAGGTTTCATTTTTAGAAAATGTCGTTTTCTTCGTATTTTCAATAATCAACTTAATCGATAATAATCAATAACTCTTCCTGACATCTATTGGCGAGTATTTTTTAATTGAGAGCAACGACACAACAACACTAAAGCTACTCCAGTAGATGGCGTTGTATAATTTCGAAAAAACACATTTTACCAATAAAAAAATACCGAGCAAAGCTCGGTCATCCAGGTACTATTTATATATATATATGATCTTCGATGTTCTTTTGTTAATTTAGTAAACTCATTAATACATACCGGGGCACCAGGCGATCCAGGTGCACCATTGACACCATCGGACCCTCTTTCTCCTGGTACTCCCACTGGGCCAATTGGTCCCCTTTCTCCGCGTTGCCCTGGGATGCCATCTAAGCCACGATCACCTTTGGCACCTGAGCCGCCAGGTCTACAGTCATTACAGCGACCACCAAGATCTCCTTTTTGACCAGGGCTGCCCGGTAATCCGTTATATCCTGGAGTTCCTTTTTCTCCCTTTTCTCCTGGAGGTCCCATTTCTCCCGGACTGCCAGGAGTACCTAAAGTTGAGTTACCAGGCACACCACGTAGTCCTTGATATCCTCTTTCTCCTTTCTGACCTTTGTCTCCCGGATAACCTGATTGACCGCTAGTGCCCTTTAAACCCTGAAAAGTTTTATTTTAATTAATAGGTATTGTAGTGTATTTTAATAAATATGTATATTCTTAATATTTTATTATTTTGAAAACCTAAATGTAATTAAGACCCACAAGTTTAACCCACATTTGTTACCTAACCGTAATATAAACACGAATCTATAAATACATTAAATTAAGATCCTATTACGCTGTGGTTTTACGTTAAGATACTTTAAATGATTAAAAAAGTAATTGTTTATACGCTCTAGCGTTTGGTACTTTCATAATAAGCAATATAGGGGTAAGAAAACAAGTGTCCGACTCGAAAGGGGGATATTGGTGTGTTATAGACGTTCATAAAAATAATATTATTAGTCAAATATTAATTATAAAAATGTTAATGTAATTTAAAATACACATTTTAATGCCCTAATTCCCCAACATCCAGCAAATTTTTGAAATGTGACAACACCAGACGTTAGGCGGCTTCTTTGAGTGCCGCTGGCACGTGTAAGGCTGTGTCACTTCTACTAAGCGCTATATTGCGCGATATTGTGCGATATTATTTGCCAACTAAAATAAACAAGCCTCAAAATAAACTAATGAAGTTTGTTAGTTTGGCGCGTAAGCTACTTACAAGTGGTCATATTTTAGCTTTTTATTTGTGCTTGTGTGATATGTTTTACGTTTTGTAATCAAGAGTATTTCAATATGTCTGATTCGTGCAAACTATGTGGAACGGTACCAGTAAAATTCAGTTTCTTACTACTGTAACCGAAAGATTAACAACAGCTAATCAACTGAGGTTATTGCCTTATGTCCTCGTTACCCGATAGGTAAGTACGTACCGAGCACTGTCATCATACCTATGTTGCCATGTGATTGTTGCAATATAATTAAATGAAATATTAATTTTATTCGGGGTAAATTTTTTACTTAGTATTTTAAAAATGATTACATATATTAAACCGACTCACGATACCTAATAACCACTTCACGGGTCGGACACTTATTTTTTACCCCTATATTGCTTATTATTAAAGTACCAAACGCTAGAGCGTTGAATTTTTAAAAGAAAATCTAAAAATGTCCATATAATAAGTAATTAAGTAAAATATTAAAATTTCGGCCATAAGCCAAGGGACACAAAGCAAGAAAATCCACGAAAATTACGACAAAATTTAAAACTTAGACAAGCTTTTTTTTAGTCGTATAAGTATTTACTTATTTTATTATTAGTACATAAATCACAGTCATGAGTTGGAAAATAAAATAATGACATGAAAATTAAAGCCATTGATGAAAGACAGTATATCATATAAAACAGTATATCGAAGAAAATTTTATGGACATAAACCTGTCTAAATACAATAAAGTTCCAATTATCCAAAACAGTCTAGTTGTTTTCGATTAATCACTGAACGTTCGTAAAAAATTTAAATATGTACGCGTCAAACATGTCTCTCCTGTCCTTTTCAAGTCGATACGAAAATGTAAATAAATGTAAATTTCTAATAAAATAAAATGAAAAACTTTATATAGAAACTTACAGGTATTGATAGTCCATCTTCTCCTTTAGGTCCTCTTGGGCCTGTAGGTCCAGTTGGTCCATCGTATCCTCTTGGGCCTATTTCTCCCCGTGGACCGTCAAGACCAGGTTCTCCCTTTTCACCTTTGTGACCTGGCATACCTTCTAAGCCTGGATTTCCAGGTTCACCGGGACCTCCACGTGGTCCCATAGGACCTTGTAATCCCATATCTCCGGGTCTGCCGTCAGAGCCAGGTGGTCCAGCAGGTCCTATGTATCCTCTAGGCCCTACAGGTCCAGGTGGGCCTCGAGAACCCATGCGACCACCAGGTGGTCCAGGCACACCTTTTAATCCTCTTGGGCCAGCTAAACCATCTTTTCCAGGTTCTCCTTTAGCACCAGGTATACCAGGGAGTCCAGACAGACCATCATTACCTCTATCTCCTTTTTGTCCCATCGGTCCAGGTTCACCATACATACCACGACGACCCTATGTCATGAAAACATGTTAAAATATTACAATAATTAAGAATGTTAATAGGTATGCCAAATCGGTTGAAAGTTTGTTACAATAAAGCTTGTATATGCAGGGTGTAACAAAATTCGTGTCCGACCCGTGAAGTGGTTGTTAGGTATCGTAAGTCGGTTCTATTTATGTAATCATTTTTAAAATTTTAAGCGAAAATTTTCTCCAAATAAATCTTAATTTAACTAAATAATGACAATTACAATGCAAAACAGGCGCGGGCGTCAGCGCTCAATAGCTCTTGCCTATGGGGTAGCTCGGACACGAGGTCATGACCTTAGTTTTCCATGAAATTTTCGTCATTTACAATTGAAAATGTCAATTTTTTTTATGGGTAATTTTTTTTCATAATATTTTAATTTTTTTTACATAAATAGAACCGACTCACGATACCTAATAACCACTTCACGGGTCGGACACGAATTTTGTTACACTCTGTATACAAATGCACTAGTTTTTGTTGTAGTCAAAAATACCTATTAGTTTTGATTTTACAGGCATTTAATCTTACGAAAATATCGACTCCCGCTAACAGTCACGTGACCGCATGTGACGTCACTTTACAACGCTCCGCTTAGTAGCAAGTCGCCAAACGTAAGACACCGTGCTGAAAGCGCGAGCGAACTGAGCGAGTGTTGTAAAATGACGTCACACCGAGTACGAGTCCGCAACACACGTTTAATCTATAAATCGGAAACTAATTGACGTATCGAAGTAATTCTTTAACTTATATTTTTTTATTTTTGACAGAGAATATGGAGAGCTAATAATCAAAATTAGGTAACATTCTTAATTGTGTAAAATTGATAGGTACTGTTGAATTAAAATTGCAATGTTTAAAATTACAAAAAAGTAAATAGTACTTACACTTGGCCCTGGGTTGCCTCTTATGCCTTTTTCTCCTTTGATGCCCATTTGTCCAGCAAGACCAGGTTCGCCCATATGTCCAATTTCACCCTTTTCTCCCATTCTTCCAGGTTCTCCTTTTTCACCTTTTGGACCCATGTCCCCTTTAACTCCTTTTATAGCTCCTTTATTATCTAAGGAAGGTAAAGTTTCTGAAGGACAACTTGGTCCCTTGTCTCCTTTATCTCCTCGATCTCCTTTATCTCCTTGTATCGATTGTCCCTTAAATCCTTTAGAACCTTTGTCTCCTTTAAACCCAGGTAAACCCTACAAAAACAGTTTTTTATTATACTTTCACAAAATATTGACCGCAAAATACTTAAGATTTATTTTTTACGATGAAATAAATAATAGAAAATATATCATATACATAATATATGTAACCAAAGATCCACACAAATGTACAAGCTGTAATGCAACTATGTGACAATATTTAACAATATTATTTATTGCGATAATTTTTAACGTTGCGTTTTATTATGATTATTTATTTATAAACGTAATCTTATAATAAGTTGAATATGTTAAATATACTTATCAATTTGTATAATGATTTATACAAATTGATAACTAGTAAGTATAAATGAACTCTTACTATCGGTCCAGTATTTCCTTTTGGTCCAACCAACCCGGTAGGTCCCGTTGGACCAACTGGTCCTGGAGGTCCCTGCATACCATCCATTCCTGGCTCACCCTTCTGACCTTTTGGATAACGTCCAATATGAGCTGCTTCTCCTTTGTCACCTTTTTCACCTTTGGGACCACTGAAACCTCGAGGTCCTTGGTATCCTCTTGGTCCCATTAGACCAGGCTCGCCCTTAAATATAAAATTTGTAGTAGGTATTTCATTTTTTTGTTAGTTTTAACACAGAAACATTTTTTTATAATTTACTTACATCTGTCCCATTACAACCATCTCGTCCAGGAATACCAGGGGCACCCGTCTCACCTTGTGGTCCTTGAGGGCCAGCTAAACCAGGAAAACCTTGGGCGCCAGGTTTACCTCGATCACCTTTTGGCCCACGAGGGCCTTGAGGTCCAAATTGACCTTTTTGACCTTTTGGCCCTTGGGGGCCTTCAGCACCTTCGTGGCCAGGAAGACCTCTCGAACCTTGTAACCCAGGCATGCCAGGGAAACCCTTTTAAATCAAAAATACTTTGTTTTAAAATAGAATAATAATAATTAAACTATATATGTATTTAAAATTGGCAACATTAATTCGTCATTTTCAAGTAATTAAAACGTAAAGTAAAATATTACGTACTCGGTTACCCTTTTCCGCAAAACATTTAGGAACACAACAACCCGGAGCTGTGCAATTGCGTTCGATCGCAGATGTTCGCTGCCGGGTTACTGGATCGTAAATGGCAAAATTCTGACCGTAGCTCCCTCGTTGACGAGGTAGTGATGGTGGTGGTGGAGATGG
The DNA here is from genome assembly GCA_963151315.1 of Nymphalis c-album. NCBI lineage: Eukaryota > Metazoa > Arthropoda > Insecta > Lepidoptera > Nymphalidae > Nymphalis > Nymphalis c-album. The sequence continues at coordinate 7,636,002 of OY720590.1, read as the reverse complement.
GTTTGAGGTTGGCACTGAGACATCAGGTCTTCTTGATAAACCATAAGTTCTAGCTACCGGTGGTTGATAAGCGCTTTGAGAAATCCAATCAGTTTGCGGCCATTGGTTATCATAAATATTATTTTCTTCTACATCGCCTCTTTCATAAGACTCTTCTTGCTAAAAGTGAAGATAAAAACATACGTTTGAATTAAAATATACACTGCAATAATCTAGATTTGAATTTATTTAACTTTTTATTTATTTATAAATTAGTATACATATATTATTTTTGTAAGCTTTTTATTACACGTATAGAAATACCCAAAAATTGTTCAAAATTAAAACCTTAAAACACGTTATGAAAATTTATGAGTTTCAACAATTCGGCAAGATGTACGGACTTACAGATTACTATTATTACGTGCTTATTTGATAGATTTATCATTTATTAAATTTAAATAATATAATGTTACAAGTAATATTTATGGTTGTTACGTGATATTTTGCTGTCATTGCACTTTGCTCGTAAAGTGATACTATTATAGTGACCATGTACGACGTTTCGCTGGAAATAATATTTTAACGAAGACAAGTTACCTTCTCTGATTTGCCACAGATAAAATTAAGTTATCAAGTTTTTCTGTTTGTTTTTTTTTTACATAAAATTATAACAAAATACAGTGAAGAAAAAAAAATGGTTGTCTGTAAAGTCGGTTTACGGGCGATAGTTTAACGTGATAACGTCATAACAAAACATTGATGAAATGAATGCAATCGAGTGAAAGAGAGATAGACGTGGCGCAAGCGTACAATCAGCGTAACGGGACAATTTTTCGTGCATGCAGCCAGCGGTCATTGATTTATTAGACACTGTCACGTCAAAATTACTGAGATATCTTACGTATATAATAATAACAATATTATATGGTGCAAGTTTTGTTTCTTTTTGAAACCAACATATTCGATTGATAGGTTATGCGTATAAAAATAAATATAAAATGTTTACATATGTTAATTTACTAGGCTTGGCATGCGATAAGACCCATGTAGACAGATCTGTTTTATTATATTTAAATGTAATAGAAATCTAAAATAAATAAATTTAGATAAGGATTAAATGTTTCTGCGTGAATGCGAACTTACTTCCCAATGATATTAGTAGGGTTTTGTCAAGACCAACTTAGGTAAACAATATATATATAAAAGACTCCTTAAACCTAAAAAAAATTACCTAAAAAATTAACCTTACAAACATTATAAAATTTTCCGTCTAAGATTTTTCAACAATCTGAGAGAATTTAAAAAATATTTATTTAATAGTTACTAATTATTTCGTTCACGATTTTACGATTGTTCATTAAACTGAGAGACGAAAATTATAATCCTTAATTTGTATTCGAAGAAACGTTAGAAAACGTCAAACATATTTTTAAAAAAAAATTACGAAAGATGCTAATGAGTTTTTTCCACATGTACACAATTTTCTGGTATATTATTTCCTTTCAAATTATAATATATTTCATCCAAAGTTGTCATATAAAATCAATTCTAATTATTATAAATTATTTTACATTAAAAACGTATTTAAGTATTTCCAACTAGAATACAGATAAATAGGATATTATGTTATTGGAAAATGCAGTAATGTATAAAAAAAATTGTCTAATTTTAAATAACCTAAATAATTAATAATCTAAATAAATAATTTTAAAATAAAATAAAGTTGAAAGCATCGTAATTGCTTAAAAACACAACGCCCCTCGTTTTTTGCTATTCATTAAAAAAGCTATTATTTCTACTTTTCAGTTATGAATATATTTTATTATATGACATATACACGAGTTTTGGTTGATGAATAATGGATACACATTATTTTATACCAATGTAATTTATGTAATAACTAAAATGATTTTGGTGTTACCGAATTCTATAAGATTAAATTCATAATATTGTTATCATGTTTAAGTTTATGAAATACTAAAAAAAACAGATAACTAGATTTTAGTTTCACAACAAAGCTCTAACTAAATGATTCGGGAACCTTAATTTTTGAAACTCTACTAAATTTAAATTACACTTAAACGATTGTGTAAATGATTTTTTTATTTAGCAAATACTTTTTAAAAAATATTTCAACATCCGGATAATATTTGTTTAATTGACTGAAGTAACCCTGTTTTTTATATCCTTTAAAAATGTATTTATAAAATATTAATATATACATATTACAGATGAATATTTTATATGAAACTATTTTTATAATATAAATAAAATATTAAAATGTATAAGTGACGAGAATGGTTTATTTTAAATTACGATTTATTTTGTATCAATCATTGAAAGTATTATTTTTGATTGGCATTGTTCTTGTTTAATTTAATTGTTAAATAGATATAGTTTGCGCAATGACGACATTTTACATCCGAGTGATAAACTTTGTCGGTTTGATGTATGTAATAAAATAAAGATATACATAAAGACATGACGGTATTTATGATTTAATAATTTTTGGATTCGAAAAGAAATAAAAATATTTATTACGCGGTGAAGCTTTTAAAAATTTCGAACGACTTAGTTCGCGTTTTAAAGAAATTGCGAAAAAAAAAACGAATATAAGCAGACCGACCAGTCAGCAAGCGCGCCCTTTCGTTGTCCCTACATTCCCAAATTCCAGTAAAGATTTCATTGTTAAGGTCTTATTAATCACTTTCTTATTTATCACTAGGGATTTTCAGTCATCTACATAAAAATAATAACTTACCGTTTTTACTCCTGTTAACACCAAAGCTGCTACCAACCTATAAGATAATTTATTATTTTGTAATATAAATACACTTATAAAATTAAGTTATTTAAAAATATTTTGAGATAATTATTAAGATTTAATATTATCCCAAATAAATCCGTGTATTTTTTTTAAACATGAATAAATTTGTGAAAGCTTACCAAAGTACGTGGACCGCCATGGCCCGGAGCGCGCAACGCCTGTCCCGTGCGCGCGCGCTGTTTGAGCCGGGATACTAAGGAAAGAGGAACGCTCGGGCGGCAGTCTAAGCGCCCCCGCCCCGCGGTACGAGGCGGTAGCGGTGGTGGCGCGGGTGCGGCGCTCGCGGCCTGGCACGAGGGCGCGCGGCCAGTAGTGTGGCGCAGCCATGTCGGGCCCGGCGCGTGCGCGCCTCCTTGCGATCCAGCTCGTGTCCGCTACCCTTCTGCTGCTCTTCTGGATTCCTTCACCTGTTTCTGCTGTAAGTACCTTACTTATTTACTTCATCTTTTTTGAAATCATAGAATCCCACTTTGTATCATTAAAAAGACATCAACGAGATTCTATGTCGTTGTCATTATATCATATACATCCCCCGTGTTATCTATAGATATTTTTCAATGTAATTGTCGGCATTAGGTTTCTATTTCTAATAACTACTAATTTACTGGTTACAAGACTTTATCTTGTTGTGAAAGCTTTTATTAGGTTACTATCTTTAATTCCGTAGTGTAATCAATGATGGTACCCAAACTATTATAATTATACCGAATTTAACTTACACAGAGCCACTCATTTCCTTACTTTTATATTTTAATAATTTTAAGTCTCTTTAACGGTAATGATGACAAAATACAAGCTTACCTGAAAGCTCAACGTATCAAACAATCTCAAATCTAATTGTTAGCTTCCAATCCTACTATTTTATAACATCAACAACACTTCTTCCTATTGCCTTAGATTTAATAAATGTTAATATATTGTATGGATAACATATTCTTCATGAAAATTAATAAGAATCTTGTTAATTACTTAAAGGAAATATATATGGTTTGTATAAAAGCCTATTATTATTTATTGATTATTGATGCGTGTTTTATAAAGGTTTATGATCATTTACAGACAATAATACAGTTTATTATTGGTACGAGGCCTTTTGCCTATTTAATTTTTTGATAAATTCACCTATTTATTTCTCCTTTGAAGGATACTTTCAAAACTTTCTCCTTAAGCGTAGTAACGTCAGCTCTGTAGTTCAGTATGCTGCTTTCATTATTTGCATAGCACTTTTTGAAATCTACCACGGTAATACTCGATTTGTCACATTAAAAAGCTTTTATAACAAAAGCGATAATATTGAGCGAGAGATGAGCGTTGAAAGTGAACTCTAACCCGCGTTGGATAAACGTGGTGGAATACGCTCAAAACCTTCCTAGGAGAGGACACTGTAGACCGGCATTGGGATATTTACAGGCTACTATTCTACTGAAAGATTTCCTCGCTAGGAGACCTTGGAAAAACAAGTTAAATGTAAACACAACACTATAGTGAAAGAGTAATTCATGTAGTATCCCACTGCTGGGCAAATACCTCTTTCTTCTCAAGAAAAAGGTTGATGCTTCCATTACGATGCTACGGATTAGTAAGGTGTATACACATTTTTATTAGTATTTCTTCATGATGTTTTCCTTCACCGCTGAAAATTAAATGAAATATTAATGCAAGATGAGCAAATAAAAACTGAAAGCTTGCCAGGATTGATACTCCTGTTCATTGCGGGGTTTCGACCGGCTGTATACGTTAATTACTAGATCAATTATTAAATATTTACTATTAACTAAAGAAAATATGTTTTCAAACACAATGTTTGACCGATATGATGATGATGACTGACTGATTATTGATAAGACGATGTATGTGCAGATTAATAATAACTTTCAATGCAAATTATTCATGGATAACTAATGAAATGTACATAAAGAGAATAGTGGTAAGCAAAAAATTACAACTCTTATTCCGCTTCTTTTTTGTTTTATGGATTTAAATAAGCATTTAATGAGGAAACAATTTACACCGTTAGTAATAAAACGATTTGTATAATAATATTTCGATGGACTTGTATCTTTTTAACTTTTCTTTTTTTTATTGCATAGGCGGACAAGCATATGGGCCACCTGATGGTAAGTGGTCACCAACGCCCATAGACATTTGCATTGTAAGAGATGTTAACCAACACTTACAATACCAATGCGCCACCAACCTTGGGAACTTAGATGTTATGTCCCTTGTGCCTGGAATTACACTGGCTCACTCACCCTTCAAACCGGAACACAACAGTACCAAGTACTGCTATTTTGCGGTACAATATCTGATGAGTGGGTGGTACCTACCCAGATGAGCTTGTACAAAGCTTTACCACCAAGCTTAATTCCCCATTAAGGGAATTTATGTAGTTTATTACACGAAACAAAATGTGTATACCTATAACAAAAGAGCGGCTTATTGCTTAAAGCAATCGCAGATAAATAAAATTCAAAGAAAAAAAGCTTTTGTTATACAAGTTTTTATTACTAAAAATTTAAAAATAATTTAATAAATATAAGCGTGTTACATTTTGATGGAACATTACAGAACATTTAGACACTTCACACCTACACCTTCCGTATTTTACTTTTGCAATCACAATGTTAACAGGCTTTTATTTATTAAATTAAAAACAATAATAAAAGCAAAAATTGTTTTTGAAAAGTATTAATTCTATTAATTTTATTTTTAACTTTTTAGTATTTTTGATGTTTTATTTGGTCACTTGATGGGGATAACATCTCTTCGTGCAAATATTACACACTTTATCGCAAAAGATTTTTATCGAGTTATTAAAATACTCAACGCTACCATGTGTGCATATTCCGCTGATTAGTCTTTTTCGGCCTTTCATTCTCTGCTTTTACAATGCATTCCTCTGTCATTTGTGTTAATTGACTTGCTTTCCTGAGCATTCTAATCCTTTTGATTATGGCCTAAGTGTTCTTCTTGTGTTTCTGTTTTTCTCCTCTGATGGGGTTGTGTCGTTTAATTACCGAGTTCCTATGGCCATCTTCCAGCTCCATCATCAGACCCTGGTTACCGTCTAGAACCGAAGTACTCGTCAAGACGAATCATACAAGTCCAAACTCGATAGGGTTGTGTCGTTTTATTACCGAGTTCCTATGGCCATCTTCCAGCTCCATCTTAAGACCCTGGTTATCATCAAGCAGCGAAGTACGCGTCAAGACGAATCAAACGAGTCCAAACTCGATGGGATTGTATCGTTAAACTACCGAGTTCCTATGGCCACCTTCCGGTGCCATCATCAGATCAGCTGAATGTCATAATAATTTTGCATTGTCATCCGATTTACACATTGTATGCAAAATTTTAGCTCAATCGGTAATCGGGAAGTGGATGAAATTTAGCTTGCAAGATTCGATTATAGTTCTATTTAATCATCGGGTGAAAGTAAATAAAAGCTTGTAAAAATATGTTTAAAAAAAACATAAAAAATTTACATTATTTATATTTAACACATATATTTATACGGAAATATATAAATATATAATATGATATATAGCTATACTTAAAATCACTTATTATTAAAATTAAATACTAGATCAACTTTTAGATTTAAGGCGATAACAACAATCGTAGCTAGTTTGCTTAACAAACAATTTCAATATGCGAATAAGATTTGTACTTACTAACTATATCTTACATAGTTCATAAGTATCACTACATTATAAAACAGTGCATCTGTCTGTCTGTTTGTTTGAACGTGCTTATAAACTCGAAAAATACCGAATGGATTTTTCATATTCGATATATATAAATATATATCAACGTTTTATGTAGACTTATTTTACATGTGCAAAGCTGGAACGGAAAAATAGAAAAATATGTATATAAACAGACAGTTATATATTTTCTATTAGCTAAAATGAAGTTAAGTTAACTCAAAAAGCTTTTTTGGTATGCCACGTTATCCATATCTAAAAATATTTATTTTTCATTTTCTTATTTGCATTTTAAAAAGTCATATCCATAATAAGATGTTGTTTATATAAAATATAAATGATTAAATCAACAAACACAATTGGTGAACATAAGCTGTTAAAAACAGTTGCTTAAAAAGATTAAGAGATATCAAATACAATATATGAAAATCAAACAGGGAATCAAAGGGGGAATCCCCTTTCCCCTCTTATCTATGTGATATTGTTTCATAGAAATGATACGTCACTAAAATTATCCTTTGAAATCATAAGTGATCGACATGTTTAACATACTCGCACGTGGAACAGTTTGTAATTTGTATCAATAAGAAGTTAATTTAAATTTTATTCTAGTTTGTAGTTATATTTTTCCATTGACATGTTCCATTAATGTTTCTTTACCTCCTGTTTAATCAGTATAGTTAAAATTGGACTTGACGAAACTTTAGCGATAAGATAATAAATAAGAGGCTATCTGTACACAACTAAACATTGATGTCATCACTGAAGTCCAAAACAAAACTTTTTAATCGTTTATAATGTTTCATTACGATCGAGGATTAATAGAATTTTACATAGCTTATGAAGTATTATTATTATTATTTTTAGTTTACAAAATAATGCATAGGTATTTGAAATAAAATAAATATACGTTTTTTGACATTTTAATTCAATACCTTCGTTACTTTTCATGTATCAATATATGAATGCAATAAGTGTGTATGCTAATAATTTGTACAAGACAAGCTAATATACGATTTGTGTACTTATATGAGATTTGTAAGTAGGAAAATTTGGCTTCAGGCTAGAGCGGAAAAACATTAAATGTGTTTTTTTATTTACGCGCACTTATTATTTTAAACCTTTTTATTGCATTTTGTGTGATTATTGCAAGTGTTCTCATAACCTCCGCTTCCCTTATTTATCGTAATACTTATACGTATACAAAATCGTAAATTTTGAGAAGCCCTTAGACGGCACATTTGTGAAGTTATTTGAGACCCAATGCTGGTAATGCGGAATCAATTCTAAGGAAAGTCTAGTGACTAGCGTAAAGCTTTTGGTCTTGAGCCTGATCCCCCCCGATTTTATCTGATTGGTGTTCTCTCAGTGTAGAGATTTCACTATTATATCTCTTTTATTGTTTACAAGGCCCCAGTCGGAATTTGTCGAAAGGTTTTTCTTTGAACTGATTCAATGTTAAAGATTTTCCCTTAAGAATATAATACAAACTACAAACGCAAAACAAACCCGGTAGCTCATAATAATCTGCATGCGAGTGTAGATTATGAAAAAAAGTCAAACACAAAACACAATCTTTTTGGTATTTAAGATCAAAGATCAAAACACTTTTACTACTTACCACGACTACTTTATAAATCTTATTATGTAATTTATTATTTGAAATGTTTATGGTATCGAAGAGACGACGAGAAACTTAGCAGTCCACTACTAATTTCAGAATCATTAATACCAATACACATAAAAATTTCAGCCTCGTGTTCTTTTAATTTTATATAATGTTACAATAACATCGAATACCACCACCGACTACCGTCCCCAAGAACATAAATCATTATATTTAGTTGATAAATTTTAAGTAAGAAATGAAATGTAGTAGTAACATTTTCAATAACATAATTTACAAAAAATGTTTTACTTTTAACTTATTTATATATCGATAGATCGAGCCTATATACGGCTATCTAACTATCTATTTATCGAGCCGCATATATTTTAAAGATAGAATTTAAAAAAAAATATAGTATGACTCTATGTAAGAAATTTCACAACGTTATTTAGCCAATCTTTTATGATACATGATACTTTTAATATCAAAAAAATAATTCTATTTGCGCTATGACCTATTGATGAACTAAATTATTTAATAGTTAATGCTATTATTGGTATAAGTTTATACGGATAACTGATAAGTAATATTGAAGTTACAATTCTGTTAATTTGCGCTCGTGACTCGCAGGTATACGTCAGATTATAATTTATGTAAGCTTTCATGATTTTTCTAAGCTTATAGTACGCAACGCCAAAAAGTTTAGCGATAAAGTATAAAATGAATTTCATAACTCGCCCAATAGTTTATCTATTAACTGTCTAGTAACAGTCTCTCATCTCTTGAGGACTAGGTTTGAAGCTTATTCTAAAAGGCTACTCCACTTTATTAATTTAATAAAATATTTCTTCAGTTAAAAGTTAGAAAAATAAACTATATTTCTGTAATAAATTTACTCATTTACGTAAGCATTATAATTAAATTATGAGTTTTTTTTTATTATAGATAATCTTCTTAGTGTAAATATATATCATTGAATTAATTCACAAATATGCATTATTTTACAGTTATATTAAATTTTACAAAATAAAAAAGCTGCGGCTTCAGAGCTTTCGGAAACAGCGGTTTAAATTGTAGATTCTGCCGAGAATAATCGACAAGAATATCAATAGTTATTTTTTTCTACTATTTTAATTATAAACTTATGTAAATCAAATAAGTACAATTTATATGGGCAGGATATATATATCCTGCCTGATAGTTACCCGAAGAACAAGTACTGACAAAGTTAAAAATATATGCGCCATTTTATTAAAAAAACTTTTTTTTTATTGAATACCTCAAACACCTAACTAGTGCCTATACAGTGATTACCACTAATTCTCATAAAATCATCTATGTTACTGTACATAAACAAAATCTTGTTGTAAAAACTAGATGTACATATATTGTGTGTTATATGTATGAATGCTAGTAAAATAACTAAAATATACTAATTGCACTCTATCTATATACATTGGGAGGCTTCCACTGTAGCGTCATTCAAATTAAGATCACTATTATTTAATGCTATATCTCTATAATTTGATATTCTCACATTGGCTATGGTAAAAACTGCATGTTTTATTTTCTAGTATTCAAGACTGAATAATTTGTGATAAACCAATCGTGTATGAGTAAAAATGCACCGCTTACATCATCATAATTCGTTAAAAGATTCAAAATGTACGACGCATCGTCGGCAAACAATACAGTGCCATAAATACATGTAACATATAATTGTTTAATTACAAATAGAACACGACCTGAAATTGATGCTTGTGGGACACTCATTTATAGTTTTTTTTATAGAATATGTTGGCGGACGTGCATATAGGCCACCTGATTGTAGGTAAGTGGTCACCAACGCCCATAGACATTGGCATTGTAAGAGATGTTAAGCTTCGCTTACATCGCCAATGCGCCATCAACCTTGGGAACTAAGATATTATGTACGTTCCTGTACGTGCCTCTACGTGCCTGTAATTACACTGGCTCACCAACCCTTCAAACCGGAACACAAAAATAGCAAGTACTGCTGTTTTGCGGTAGAATATTGTGGTTGAGTGGGTGGTACTAAGACGAGCTTACTCAAAGCCCTATCACCAAGTGTGTATATAACATTTAAAAACGTTTTTTACCATTAATATTTCCTATTATTTATAAACTTTATATACGAATGAGACAACGATATATATATATAGAAACTAAATAACATAATAATCAGTTTTTTTAAATATGTATTGTTCATTCATTTAATTTTTATCCAACTACAAATATTTTATATATTGTATCTACTCGGAAACGTGAATGATAAATTATTATTAACACAATAATTTATAAGTCATGATCTCCGACATTTTATACACACAATATTATAATAGGTAGGTACAAATAGATAATACATTTTAACTTAAACAAAATGATTGTGTTGTATAAATATATAAGTAAAAAATATACATTATAGTCTTATTAAATTTGACAATCTGTTGTTACCGTAACCTATGCCCTATTATCATAAACTTTTATATGGACCGCCAACTAGCAACGCAATTATCATTCCGCAGCCTCGTGACCTAAAAAAACATTCATTATTTAAAAAAGATCTTTGTCATTAACTTAACTAAGCAAGTCGCCTTTGACATAATTAATTTTATATAATATAATATGATTGTGTGTCTGTCTCGTTAAAGCCATTCTTATCTTAACGGACACTGTTATAAAGAAGGGTATGAAGAAAGAATGAATTTTATTAGAACATATATAATATTTGACTATTTATCTTATTACCCTTATTAACTATAATTCCCACTACATATAGAAATAGCTAAAAATATATCTGAGCAAAGAATAAACATGAATTAATGAACAGAAGAAAAAATGCTGTGCTTTTGTTTTATTTGTAGTGCGATAACTGAATACGTATTAACTAATAAGACTTAATTTAACCTTATATGACAGAAACAATAGATTTAAGTGATTGAAATCTAAACATTTCAATATATTATTGTTTATTATAAGTAGTTGTTGTCTTATCAGCAGCGTAATTCTTCGTACATTTTTATCGTTAATATGGTTGATAACCTCTGATAATTTTGGATATGTATGACGGAATGAAAAAAAATAATATATTAAATATAATATATATAAACAGATTTCACCTACTTTATAACGATCCTTAAATAGTATGGATAGGAAAATTATTCGATCTTGTACTAAGGTATTATGCCATGGGTACTATCTACCTACTCAAGCTTTCAAACTACAGTATACTATTAAACATAGAATTAGAGCATAGGCCTCTTCTGAGGTGCTCAAAATGCTCCCGGTCGTCTGTTTTCTGCATCCTACGCTTTTGGGTGTCCTACGTTTTTTTGGTCAAATTCAAATTCTTTATTCAATATTGAAGTAGGTATTACACTTGCTTATTGATAGTCAAACTAGAAACTACCACCGGTATCCGCAATCTACTCCAGTCGCCATCGATCCTACGACATAAGCGACGAATCCGATGACAGTATTATCTTCTTTTATATTCGAATTGGTGGAAGTTTCAATAACCTATGCATAGAAACATTGCGATATAGGCGATGTAGTTACTTAACGTTAACCTGATATTGCCTATGCTACAAAATGCATGTATCGACTTCTTCCTAAGATTTGTTCTTACCAAGCTGTATGGATATTACAATATCTAGTTACATAACAATTAATTAATTGCATACCAATTATATTTTCGAACTTCTTTATTATTTATTTTAACCTTCCCTTCTAACAGAATGTAAAATGCAAATCCTAAGTTACATTATTCTAGAATATCCTTTATAATCGTAACTTACTTTATTTTATTTCGTTGTTACTCTTAAATTATACTATTACAAGAATTCAAATATACACATACATATACCAACATCAGATATACCTACATACAAATTTTCAATTTACAAAAATTCCATACGAATTGAAAAACTTTTTAATGTGTAGGTAGGTACACCTACTTCCAAGACAATCATTAGTGGACTTGTAGGACCATCGTAGGTTCGCGTAGCTTATAGAGTAGCTTCGTGCTTTCTTTAAGTTATTTATTCTGCTTCGAAATAGCACGATGATAGTAACTTTTAATAATCAGAAAAATATCATTCATTAATAATTGTTAAAAAAAAAATAAGCAGAACAGTGGAACGATCAACTATTAATTATAAAATAGGTCAAAATCAACAGTTTCCATTGACAAAGCTTTCGTAACGAGGTCGCGGCATAAACAGCGTCTCTTATCAAACGGACGGGAAACTGCTATCAAGTTGTCGTTAGATATAATACAATTTTTGCAATTATTGCCGAAATAATGATATTATAACTCCCACGATGCCGTATCATATATATGTCATAATGACCCCGAGATTACATTTTTTAAGCAAACTTTAGGCACATTTGGTTGTAGATATTTATATAATGTAATGTTATCTTTATATGCTATGACTTATTTTGACCCAGATTTAAGTTGTATATAAATCTGTTTATGAACGTTTATCAAAAAACCTGTGCACTTTTCGATATTAAACTGACTTGTAATAAGCGCTGCAATTGTGAACATACTAACAAATTAAAATGTTGATGACACCTCAGTGTCAATATAGTGTAACACAAATTATTTAAAAATAAAAAAGTCATTAAACAAATTTCAATGTATTATATAATATTAATATATCAAAGAGGAACCGGAAAGCGATCACATATTGTCCTTACAACTTATATGTAATATCAATTATATCCAATGAAATAATAGAACAATGAACGAACTGTACAATATTTCAATTGAGTAGGTATATTTTTATAACTCTAAAAGATAAGAGAAATAAATTAAATAAGTAAAGTCATTTTAATGCCGACAATATCTAAGGAACATTATATTATTCGCTATCTTCCAATATTTACATTTTGCAGCGGTTACATTCATCAATCAATCTCGAGTTTTATAAGTAAAACAATTAAATAAAATAGAGTTAAAAGTTACAGTATTCTGGGGTGAGTCGTCCTGTCAATGATCGGGCGCAATTCATGAGTCGAGTCTTTATCGTCGTGACGTAGAGTAGAACATTGAACCTTGGAGGAAGTATCCGTGTTCCTCATTTTTTATATTTTGATATCATTACAATGTATTAAAAACGTTAGTTTGTTATTTATGGTAGACACTTCGATAAGACCATTCATGTTTTGTTATATTAAATATTTACATCTATATCTATATAGTCTTAATCTAAAAATTAATAGGTATCACTTGTAAACTTAATATGTATTCAAACGTTTGTACTCAAATGATGTAAGTGATTAAATCGACGAAAGATATAATTTTAATGGCTACCTAATGGTGTATTTATATAAAATAATTGATATTAATCAATTATATTTTATGCTACTGTAAATGAAGTCTACAAAATATTGAAAGATTTAAGCGTGGAGTTATTAATCGTCGATTTTTATTAATAATCGTTTATATATATAATTTAAGTTCTAGAACTAATAAAATTTAGTATATACTGTATTTTAAACAACGCAAGTGTATATGATTATTAATTTAAAAAGGGTTTAGGTTTATACAAAGAAGCAGCACGGCGGTACGTTAATACCTTATGGTGTGCTTAAATCGATTTAGTAGGCAATATTATTTGCAAGTGCGTATAACGCAACGCTTCACTCGCGAGTCGGTTTTATTACAGCGTACATTGCACTGAAAATTATTACTTACTTCCAGTAATATTAAATAGGTCAATAGTTTCAGTAGTGTAACAAAAGCCAGTTGAACGTACAGTCATGTTCCTGATCTAAATTTAGTACAGTCACTGACAGCTTGTACACATTGGCGAATTACCGTTCACAGATTTATGAAAATCGTCGCGCGCATAGCAAAGTTACACCACACATATTGTGTACCTACATCTATATCAAATCTATACACACTGCTTACATATACCTATATCTGAATATGTATTATTTGTATATCAGCCGTGATTCTTATGCTTGCCGCTGAAACTTGCATAAGTGGAGTGAAACTCTATCAAATGCTAGGTAGGTATCTATCAACCCATACTGGAATAGCTTGTAGAAACAGCATTGTTCTATCCCTATAACATTGGTATCTTTACTGGCATACCGTTGGGAATGTACCTGTTTATTATATTTTAATATTATATAATTGTATGAAAATTATAACAGCAACTTTTATTTAGGTACTATAATAGATATCATCTAGAATTGCGTTTAAAGGGAAAATAAATTTATTTTCTTAAGGTAAATAATAAATAAAACAAAGAAAATGCTTTATAAACCAAATAGTCAATATGATGTAGTATCGTATTATAGCTATTTAGTCAGTATTATATAGTATCGTATTGCCCAAAGCTGGAGTTTGTTAAAGATGGTATTACAGAAAAGTTTTGTAAAATATTAACCATATTTTGTAGCATTTTGTACAGCAATAGTAAATTCTGAAACAATTCCTCAACTTCAGACTTAGGATTTATGTTTTACAAACAGCAACTACCGAGGTGTATCGGGAACGCATTTACGAGTTGTCGGGGTCACCAGATACCGACAAACTGCTCGTAAATTCCTGAATGTTCCATTTTTCTTATATCATTATGATTAATAATAGCATATTAGTAGTTATAAAGTTACAGTTAATTAAAGTTATAAAAATTACTTCTTCCACTAATTTTATATGTTTGCATACAGCTAATGACTTCAGTTGTTTTTATGAATAGTTTCACAATCAGACCATTGGGTATTACTATGAAAGTATTGTTTAAGGGAATGAGCATACCGTCGTTAAATTTGACGCTGTTGAATGCGTTATCTTCTTAGTTAATATAAAATGTGTTCTTATGTATGGATTTTACACGTGGTAGCGGGTAATGAGCGCAAGGCGCGGGGTGGTGACGCGCGGGTCGCGGGACGGACGCTGCGGGATGTGCGAATGGCCGTTATCGCTTGGGACACTGCAATGATTGTTTATCCAGCCTGTTCCTTGAATTGCAACTAATGACTCACTCGTTCTATAATCGACGGCTGCTGTAATACCTACTACAAAATGTTGTCATCATGCCATACCAAAAAGTGTTTAGTTGCAAGATTCATGAAATCACGAAATAGGCTTTGTTGAAAGTTGAAAGCACTTATTTCATTAACGAATTAAGATGCTACTACTAGTAATTTAGAAATGCTAAATTTATCTTAACCATTGGTTGCTTATTTACATTATCTTTAAAACGGGAATGTAAGAAATGTTAAAATAGGTACAATACAAATATTTGGGATCTCACAATGTATCATTGTAAATTCAATCATCATAGTCATCCACCTAACCTTACCGCATCAAATTATTTATGAGATAGCACATTCCTAAAATCAAATAACACTTTATCAAATTGCAGTGAGTACCTACTTGCATGCTATACGTAATATATGATTGTTAGCGTCACCTAAACGAATAGCGGGTCGTTATTCGAAATGTATTTGGTTGTATTTAATTTAATCGTCGAATCAAACCCTACTAATATACTACACAGTCATTTTAATAATTTAGTAAGTACAAATCGTTAAAATCAAATTACACATAGAGATGCTAAACAATTTAGTGACTCATAACTTATTCCTTTTTTTTTAAACCGTTGATATTTCATAATCTGGAATGCCTACGGATCGTATTATGTAATGTTTTCAACTTTATTCAATCAGACATCACAAAAGCAATGTTAAAAACAATAAACATTCTGTCACCTAAATTATCAAAATTTATTTCATTCAGAAGCCAGTCTTTAATTTTATTAAATAAAAAATACATAAAATAGGTAGTCATTAATTTGTGAAAAATAACGATTTATAACATTTTTTTCTTGAATAATTTCAATACTTGTTCTTTCTTTAGTCTCCTAAAATCAAAGTAAAAATATAGTAAGTACTTTTGAAATTACAATATTTTGTGAAAATTTGACTAGAACCGACAAAACATAATAAGGTCTTTAACGCCAAATACACATTTAATGTAATTTGATAACACTTCATACACTTGAATAATAGAATGGAAGGCATTGTGTGTCAGTTAGGTTAATTATAATTAATGAATTGCACCATCAAGGTTACTATTTGATTCTTTAATAAATAGGTTACTAGGCGTTAGACAATAAAATGATTAAAGATAACACCAACAGATGCAAATACTATTTAGATGCGGACCTGCTCCGGTTTAACCATTAAAATAAATGAACATACATTTAGGGATGACATCATAATATTATTAATTGCACTAGCAGAATAAAATCAACGCTAAAAATACCGAAGAACGAAACCTCCAACAATATATAATAATAACTTTAGTTAATATATTTTTATTGAATAAAGAGTTATAAGCTAGATAAATAACATAAGTATTTAAGGGAGTTCGTAATTGATGAATGAATGAATTGAAAATATTAAAATGAATTCTTCAGTAAATTAAAATTTAATAACCATAAAAAATACATTGCAGAAATGTCTGCAGAATCTTCTAATCGGATTTTATACAGCATTTCAATTACTTCACCTACGAAATACATTTATTTACAAAAAAAAAAACAAATAGTTACTGTACAAATCGCGAGCGTGCGGAATGGTGGCAAGAATGCTCACAGCATTACCCCTTTGATTCGGAATTCCGATTCTTTGGGCGAAAAATGTACCAGCGCTCCTGTCACTACTAGACGCAATAAGACGGGGTGTAATCTTTTTGATGAAATAGAGCGTTTCAACTGCAAAAGGAACAAAAATATAATTTGGAATAAGAGACGAATATAATTTTGTCCATTTCTCCGCACGACTGTTCTTTTTATTTATTAAAAAGTTTTGTTCTGTTAGTTGTATCAAACCCTCTTAAATTGAAGACGTATAAGTTACTAAAAACCTTATATTTATTTATTCTTTTAAATAATAGATCTTAAATTTAAAAGAGTAGTTCAAAGTAAAATAACTATTTTCAACAATATTTTGATTGATATTTGAAAATTAATTGTTTAATTTAACGTTTAAAATAATACATAGCAAAATTTGTAGAACCGTGCGGTGTAAATTATTTCCGCCAGGGGGTTAACTGTAAGACACGAGTCCACCGGATCGATGTTTGAGAAAAGTTTTTTTTAAGCAAATGTAAAGAATTCCACAAACTTCAAAAATTTTACAAAATAAGTATAATATATGACATGAAACATGTAAATAATCATTATATCAAACTACTGAGCATATATGTAACAATCGTGCAGTAATTTATTCGTTTTTGAAATTGGCGAGCCATATAAGAATCAACTGTATTTAAATTGACGTCTTGCAAATTTAGCCATTTCTTTATGACAATTGTATAAATTGGTCGATCTTCATAATAAATATTGATGGTGTTCAGTCTATATAATTAAAACAAATATGGTTTGAGCTTATTAGAGCTTATTAGCTAAATTACTATATTTTGAACATTATAATATTAAGCTTATTATTTTTACTACAATAGTTAAAAAACAAAGACCTATAAAATATTATTAAGATCAATATTTGTGCTTTAAAAGCTACCATTTTACGAATTTCTCGAGGTATTTTGGTGTCGTAAACCCCGAGACCTACTTTTTTTTGTAGGCGGACGAGCATATGGGCCACCTGATGGTAAGTGGTCACCAACGCCCATAGACATTGGCATTGAAAGATATCTTACCCATCGCTTACATCAACAATGCGCCACCAACCTTGGGAACTAAGATGCTATGTCCCTTGTGCCTGTAACACAACAGTAGCAAGTACTGTTGTTTTGCGGTAGAATATCTGATGAGTGGGTGGTACCTAGCTTGCACAAAGCTCTACCACCAAGAAAGCTCCACTGGGTTGAGCATTAAGTCAGGTCTCTGTCTTTTTTCACTTACCCGTAACATATGCAATGATCATCATCCTGAGGTTCCTTGATTACTATGATAATACGTTTTTAACTAAACCGACTAATTCAAGACAAACTTATATATATAAATAAAAGTGTTTTTTTATTAAATTGAGAAATAATTAAAGAAGGAGGTTTTGTGCTATATTAAAAAGTAGGAAGTAACTTTTACTTCACTGTGGCCACGTATGTATGTCAAAGGTCCTGCTGATAAGGCACGTTTCTTGTGTTACGCATTTATTTTCTTGATCTGCCGTTACTTTATAATCACTTTCCCAAACACAATCAGTTTATAAGTATTATTTTTCAAATCATGTTTACTATGAATCTAATATAAATTATTCTTTATGACACTGAAGACACAAACGAAACAAGTTTAAATTATTAAAAAAAATACAAGCTAATATAATGACAAGATCAATCTATTTACAGGTTATATGCAATCAGACTGCATGTGATTGTACTGGTTTTAAAGGAGATCGCGGAGATCAAGGTTATCGAGGCATACCAGGTGCCCAAGGTGACTATGGAGACGATGGACCTGAAGGCCGTATCGGACCACCGGGAGAACCGGGTGAATGGGGGCAACAAGGAGACTACGGTGATAAAGGAGAACGGGTATGAATTTACTGTTCAATGGTTGGCTACATTATTAACAAGGAATATAATTAATATTCGCATGTGATACATGTATATAAATTTTTCAGGGTATTGATGGACCTTATGGAGTTAGAGGATATACCGGACCCCAGGTAATAAAATTATTCAAATTAAATTGATGTATTACGATTTACGTTGCGTTTTTGTTATTCTATTCGTTACTTTTTTATTATTTAGGGTCAAATCGGATTAGAAGGTATACGTGGTTTAGCGGGATTAGATGGATGTAGCGGTGTCGATGGTCAAGTAGGATCTCCTGGGCCGCAAGGTTTCCCGGGGGAGAGAGGGTTGCCTGGTCCATATGGAGAAAAAGGATTACAAGGCTTAGCCGGAGAAGGGGGAGTAAATTCAAGAGGTGCTAAGGGAGACCAAGGTGATTTCGGACGACATGCACTTAGTGGTCCCCCAGGGCCAACTGGATGGAGAGGGGATAGTGGCCCTCCAGGGGAAGAAGGTGATCAGGTAAAACTTTTTAAAACCTTAATAAAATATTTGAAATGAATAAATACCAATGTACATATCAGGTACAATAATATTTATTATTTAAGGGACCCATAGGCTACCGAGGAGAAGTAGGATATAGAGGGGATACTGGTGATGACGTTGTAGGCCCACCAGGAGAAAAAGGAGATCAAGGAGAAATCGGTGAACCTGGAAGACCATCAGAAGTAGTTTATATCGACCATGTACAACAAAACTTTACTATCTTAGCAAAAGGAAATAAAGGTGATCAAGGATATCGAGGTGCACAGGGTGTTAAGGGACTGAAAGGAGAATTAGGTTCAACAGGTGCTCCAGTGAGTTTTTTTTTTAATTGTTTTATTATTCGTAACATACAGAATTAACATCTTTGTAATATTTTAATGTGACAGTTGTATTACATACAACATACTCATTTAAATTTATTTTCTTATTTAAAGGGACGATATGGAACCAATGGACCTCAAGGCTATAAAGGTGATCAAGGTGATGAGGGAAATAGGGGTAAGACTGGTTATCGTGGTAAAGCAGGACCTCTTGGACCCAAAGGAGATAAGGGTTGGCCCGGCTACGAAGGACCAAATGGAGAAGATGGTCTTCCGGGGCCATTTGGAGAAGACGGTAAGCCCGGTATACCCGGAGAACAAGGGCCAATGGGAGAAGAAGGAATTTACGATGAAAGATTAAATGAACCACTTCTACCTGGCTCGATGGGACCGCAAGGACCAATTGGATATAGTGGTCCTCCAGGACCTAGAGGGGCTGATGGTCTTCCAGGTTTACCTGGTATAATGGGTCCATCGGGCTTACCTGGAGTCAAAGGGCTTCCTGGTAGAGCAGGGCCACCAGGCACCTCTGTTAAAGGAGAACCCGGAGATGATGGTTTTAAAGGTTTGCCTGGCCCCATGGGTCCAATGGGTAAACCCGGTCTTCCCGGTGTTCTGGGCCCTAAGGGTTTTAAGGGAGCCACTGTAGTAGGTCCAGATGGAGAAGAAGGTGTACCAGGAGCAGATGGAATGCCAGGCTTAAGAGGTGATAGAGGAGAAGTAGGTTCTTTGGGACCACCAGGTTATCCTGGGCGTGGCGTAACCGGTGTCGGTCCGCCAGGAGATGACGGGCCAATAGGTCGTCCAGGAAAAGTGGGTGACATGGGAGAACCCGGAAGACCCGGATTTCTTGGATATAAAGGAGAACGGGGTGACGATTGTCCTTACTGCCCGTCAGGTACCTATACATTTTTAATTAGGCAGTTACAAAATATAAGTATTGTTTTTGTGTTAACTTATAATATTAAAAATATTTGCGTACTTATTTCCCGTTTTCCTCTTTGTACTTTCGTGTATGAACGTATACGTATGGATGAAGTTGATTTAACGCAATTTACTATATTATATTAACATTAAATCCATAGAAATAAAGAAACTCTTTAATTTTATTTGGCAAACCCTAGCATATTGCTGCAATAAATATAACAAAAAAATATATAATAAATATACATTTTATGAATTTAGGTCTACCTGGGTCAAAGGGACAAAGAGGAGACGATGGTTTTTCCGGCCAGAAGGGTTACCCAGGATTTGAAGGTTTACCTGGTCCCCGCGGACAAAAGGGAGAATCAGGTTTACCTGGTATACATGGATCACCGGGTCCGAAGGGTAATAAAGGTCAATCGGGAATGGCCGGGGCACAAGGACCAAAAGGACGGAAAGGTCGGCTTATACAGCCACCGCTCTCGTTAACTAAAGCAGAACCTGGACCACGCGGCGAACCAGGCAAGTTGATACATTAAACATACAAAAAAAGAATGTAAAAGTATTACTCTAACACTTTTTGATATAATTATGGAATGATTAACGTACGTAAAGTAGTAAAAAACAGTAATTACTGAGTTCTTTATAATGGCCAAAAAGTGCTCGTATAAAGGTTATTCTTTATTTCTTCTGTAAATAATAAATTTAAATTTCGAAGAAAATATATCAAATTGATAAACTTAAAACATAACATCACTATATATATATGTAATGACTTCTACATATTTATTATTAGACCTTATCTAACACGCAACGATTTCTGCGTTAACAACAACATTGCATGAAATATCATTTGAATTTTATACACTACATAAAAATATTTATAAAATACAGGTTTTGCTGGAAGGCCTGGTTTGCGCGGTGACCCAGGTTGGCCTGGACCACCTGGACCACATGGCTTTAAAGGTATACAAGGATTAATGGGTGACGACGGTTCCGCTGGTTCACCTGGTCGTAATGGATCTAAAGGCAGAGATGGATTGCCTGGATGGGATGGGACTAATGCTGAAGTACCAATCGCTTTTCTTTTTGGCGAAAAGGGAGATATAGGCCCAAAGTAGGTATCTCAGACAAGTTAGATTTTCTCATAGATAACCAAACAATTAACGAGTCGAGGAACTGTATAACTATCTTGACTAAAAGTTTACCCTCTGAATCAAACCATATAGTAGTAGTACTAATAATGAGGCAGTTCTATTGACTAACAAACCAACCATAATGAAAAAAATAGTAAATAAGTGTTGTAATAGCCATACAATAAAAAAATATGTTACAATCTAGTTATGGCCCGCGGTTTCACCCGCGTAAAATAATAAAAATATAATGAATAAAAATAAGCTTGGAACCTTTCTCGATAAAAAGACTATACAACACAAAAATATTTTTTAAACTTGTACCAGAAGGGCCTGAAATTAGCCGGATCAAACAAACAAACTCTCTAACTTTATATATTAAGTAAAAATAAGTGTCATAACATGTAACAAATTTTTTTTTAGGCTTTTATATCTATCTATATTCAAAGAGTGGCTCTTACAGACCATGACAAAGTTATCGGGTAGGGATGGCGAGTAGCAAGGCTAGAGCGTTGTTAACTTTGTTATTATGTACATAATTCCGTTCGTTTTTATTTTTAGAGGAGAACGCGGTGAACCTGGAGAAGATGGTTTGAAAGGAGACGCTGGAGATGCACTTGGTTTTGAAATCAATTCGAAGGGTCAAAAAGGAGTATCAGGACCACCTGGGATACAAGGTTCGAATTGATATGATTACCAAAATGTACGGCTTGCATATTTTAACAAACACAATGATAATGTTTAACATGGAAAGATACTTTGTTTCATAACGATAATAGTAAAATCTACTTGATTCGTATCATAGTGATTATTCTAATCACTATGATAATTTCAGGGCGACCTTGTTAACGTATATAATTAATTACTATGTTAAATTATCATCGTTATAAACCAAATGAAATAAATATTTAATAGAATATTCAATAAGCCAGGCAGGCTTTTAAAAGTCGTACAAAGTTTGGGATAATATTTCGTAGAAAATTACATTGTCTTAACAGTAACTTAACAGAAACTTAACAGTATTTGATCACATGTAGACATTATTCAAATATTTGAACTTAAATTAATATCACTTTATTAAATAAAATAGTATTAATTTCTTAGGAATACGAACTTAACAAATATTCAATGTTTGCTTATTGACTTGGTGTCTAGGTTATCCTGGAAGAAAAGGAGAAGATGGAGATGTTGGATACGGTGGATTTCAGGGTCGGAGAGGTGACATGGGGCTCCCTGGTATTTCTCAACAAGGACCTACAGGTCCTAGAGGATATCCTGGTGATAAAGGTGACATTGGTCCCTATGGAGACCCAGGTCCTCTAGGACAACGAGGACCAACTGGATTCCCTGCAGAAAAGGGAAAGAAAGGGTCACGTGGTAATGTCGGTAGTTCTATTATATATGGTGAAAAAGGAATAGACGGAATAAAGGGAGATATGGGAGATGAAGGTCAAGATGGATTCCCGGGGTCACCTGGCCGAGCTGGAGTAATGGGACCTAAAGGGGAAACAGGAATTCCTGGAGACACCGGTCCACAAGGCCAACTAGGACCACCTGTAAGTGTATTTTAGGTTGTAAAATGTAATTTATTTTAGAAGAATATATGTATAATATAGCATAATTTGTAATATGTTTCGGTTTAATACATAATCTCTATCACTGTGTTTCGGTTTGAGAGTGAGTAAGAGTGTGTGATTTTATCGATGCAAAGGATAAAACATCTTAAACTCTCATCGTAGTCCATGTACTTGTAATTATGGTAGATAAATATGCCAAACCTTTTTTTTAATGAATATTAATATCTACAGATAATTTTAACACTAATTATTGTAAAGTCTCTGCCACTCTTTTCTATCATTAACGTACCTATCATTAGCAATCCTTATTTGACCAACCATTTACATAACTGTAAAGCACACCCAACCATTACACAATCGCAAGAGAGATACAATTCGTTACAGACAAAAGTTAGCTTTAAAGTTTGATATATTATGATATTTCATTCTTCTTCTTCTTCAAGTGCCTCTCCGACTAGCGAAGATTGGCAGTCAGCTTCTTGTTCTTCGCGAGATGGAAAAGTTCAGCGGCACTCGAGATTCCCGTCCATTCTCGGATGTTGCATAGCCAAGACTTTTTCCTGCAACAGCTCTCCTCCCGAAACCTTTCCCATCAAAATGAGTTGCAAAAGTTGATACTTGTCATGCCTAAGCACGTGTCCGAGGTGTGCAACTTTTCTCTGTTTGATAGTCTCCAAAAGTTGCCGCTTCTAGTTGACGCGCCGCAGAGCCTCTACGTTCGAGATCTTCTGAGTCCAACTAATGGCCAACATACGTCTATAAGCCCACATCTCGAAAGCTTCTATTCTTTCCTTGAGGTCTTCTTTAAATGTCCACGCCTCGCATCCGTAAAGAAGTATGGGCCAGACGTAGCAATGTAGTAGTCGGAGGCGCAGAGGGATCTTAAGTCTGCGATTGCAGAGTACTTTTTTGAACGTTGCACTTTGAGCTATTTCTATGCGAGTCTTTAACTCCTGTTCACAGCTCCAAGTGTCACTAAGCCATTTCCCTAGATATTTGTTTTTGCGCACCCTCTCGATTTTTTGGCCCGCTCCAAAGATAGCAATGTCATCGAAGCTGTGTTTCGATATAACCATGAGCTTCATTTTTAATGTGTTCATCCGCAGACCATTGTTTTCACTGCACTTATTAACACGGGTAATAATCGATTGTAATTCTTCAGGAGATGATGCTATCAGGACTGTATCGTCAGCGTGTCTGATGTTGTTAATATACCGGCCATTTATTTTGACTCCGCAGTCTAGATCTTTAATGGCTTCTGCTTTTATTACTTCCGAGTACAAATTGAATATCGTGGGTGATAATATACACCCCTGTCGAACTCCTCTCTTGAATTTGAGTCTCGTCAGTCTCCTCATTGTCAACTCGTACAGTAGCCTCCTGGTTCCAATACAGATTCTTGATCGTGACGTACATCTTTGTCATCTAAGCCGATATCTTGTAATAATGCAATTAGACGGACGTGCAGTACTCTGCCAAAGGCTTTTTGTAGTCGATGAAACAAAGTAAACCGTCTTGTTGCATGTCTCTGCATTTTTGTACGAGAACCTGCATTGCAAAAAGAGCCTCTCTCGTGCCCACTCCTGTTTTGCCCAAGCCAAATTGGCTGTCTGCGAGTTGTTCGTCACATTTAGCTCTTATTCGCTCGTGGATGACAGTAAGTAATAGTTTCAATACTTGGCTCATAAGGCTAATCGTTCGAAACTCTTCGCACCTTCTTGCGTTGGTCTTCTTAGGAAGTGTTTCATTAAGAAATGTTATAATATACTGAAAAACGCATTTACGCGTTTTCCATTTATTATTTATTATTATAAGCCCATCACTCGCCTTCCAAAGAACCACCCTATACTGGAGGTATGCCCCCAACAGCCTCCTTAAATAGTAATACACCCCGTGATATTGGAGCGCTTTTCTTAGTCTCGAAAGGAAGACTGTTGAAGGCGTTCGCCACGTCTAGCTGCCAGGATCACGTCCCCGCGGGCCACCGCTTACATGGTCTGGGTCTTTAGGGCGTCGATGGTTGATCAACCCGCCCTAAACCCAGACTGAGCCTCTGAGAGACCCGGTCCCAACCGGTACCACTTCCTGGAGATGCTTAACAAGACGGGTAGCGAGAATTTTCTCAAAGCGTTTGCCCGTCTCATTCAGCAGCACAATTGGTCTGTATGCTGAAGGACATTCGAGTGTATAAATGCTCTAGGCATTTAGACAACTTTATTTAAGTTATATAAATACAGTGAAGCGTCGATTATCCAAACGTCGATCGACCGGACGACCGCTTATCCGAACTACTACGCCTTGTGCGTGCCAGTCTCACGTCTCCCGCGTTAGTGCTCGCGCACTTGTCGTGACTTGTTAATTGTACTCGTATACTGTCACTTCCAAGTAGCCGCTAGTCGATAAACTGAATTTTTCCGCGTGAAATTAAACTCTCGATTTAAAATGCTTAAACGTCACCGGTAGATGAAAACCATGTTAATAACCATAACTATAACAAATAAAGTGCAGACAATCTGTAGTAAGACGTATGTACTAGGTACAATTGCCGCTTAAAAAAATCTTCAATCTTCGTCTGCCGAAGCAAGAGTCCACTTACGAGCGGCTAGATCACGTACTTTTTAAGGACATATATTTGATACTGATTTTGGCTCTCAGCCAGTGTTTCAAACCAACAACAGCAAGGCACTATCTTTTTTTTGTTGTATATATGGACGAGCATATAGACCACATGATGGTAAGTGGTCACCAACGCCCATAGACAATGGCATCGCTTCGCTTACATTGCCAATGCGCCACCAACCTTGGGAACTAAGATGTAAGTAATTAGTGCATGTAATTACACTGGCTCACTCACCCTTCAAACCAGAACACAACAATACAAAGTACTGCTGTTTTGCGGTAGAATATCTGATGAGTGGGTGGTACCTACCCAGACGAGCTTGCACAAAGCTCTACCACCAATAGATTCAATTGTTCTAGCCACTGGGCCATTTCTGATTTAGATGCATATAGGTTTCTGATATAATTCAATTTACCTTATTTATAACAGGGTCGAAAGGGTCAACCAGGAATAGCTGTACAAGGAGCTCGTGGACTACCAGGCATGCCTGGAAGACCCGGATTTATTGGCATAATCGGTCAACCAGGCTTACAAGGAAGCTATGGCCTTCAAGGTGATGTTGGTCAAAAAGGAACGAAAGGAGAAGCAGGCCTAATTGGAGTTAGAGGTTGGACTGGCGAACGAGGTTTTCCAGGAATTGTCGGATTTCAAGGATTTATGGGACGTCCTGGTAATAATGGTGAGACTGGGGAACGTGGTGTATCAGGTATAACAGGAAATCGAGGCTTACCAGGAAAACCAGGACTACGAGGATTGCAAGGAAATAAGGGAATTCATGGTGATGAAGGTGTTCCTGGTGAAGAAGGCTTAGTTGGATGGCCAGGTGTAAAAGGACAGATGGGAGATATGGGTTACATGGGTCTTCAAGGTATGCGTGGAGATAATTCTAGTAAAGGTATGAAAGGGGATATTGGAAACCCAGGTTATAGAGGATTTACTGGAAGACCGGGAATTTATGGAAAAAAAGGTATAAAGGGTGATAGGGGAAGCCGTGGATTGGATATTAGGGGACCTCATGGCCCCAAAGGTCTTCCAGGTAACCGAGGAATACCGGGTCGACAAGGATTAAAAGGAAGTAAAGGACAAATTGGAGATTACGGTGAAAATGGTACTAAAGGTCTGATTGGAGATAAAGGCTATGAAGGCCGTCCTGGTCAACCTGGATTACCAGGATATATTGGACTTAAAGGCATTCAAGGAGATAAAGGTATCGCTGGTAAACGTGGGCTGAAAGGCGATTATGGCGATAGTGGTGAACCTGGCCAGATGGGTGCACCTGGTATGCCTGGCGATGTTGGCTTACCTGGACTGGATGGTATAAGAGGTGATATGGGTGCTAAAGGAGAACGTGGTGACATGGGTCCCAGCAGTTATTCACCAGCAACTAAAGGTGACATGGGTGATATAGGTATGGAAGGATTAGAAGGTACATCTGGTGATAGTGGAGATGTAGGATTCACTGGAATTAAAGGAATTAAAGGAGAACAAGGTGATATAGGGTTTCAAGGAGAGTTTGGCGATGATGGAATTCCTGGTGTTAAAGGTCTTATCGGAGATATTGGCCCACCTGGCTTACCTGGTCTTGATGGAATCAATGCAGTTCAGGGTGACAAAGGTAAAAATGGAACAGATGGTCTTCCTGGTTGGCCAGGTAATATGGGACAAAAAGGTGCACCGGGTGAATATGGTGTTGATGGTCAGGAAGGAGCACCAGGTCCACCTGGATTGAGTTTCCAAGGCCGAAAAGGCATTAAGGGAGACGATGGTTACCCTGGAAGACGAGGAAATATGGGTATACCAGGTGCTCGTGGTATGGAAGGAAAACCTGGTCTATTAGGATCTAAGGGTGAAGTTGGTGAACCTGGTTTTGCTATAAGTCCTAAAGGTATGCCTGGTAACTTTGGTATCCCTGGATTCAATGGTCTTAAAGGTATGCGAGGAGATAATGGTGATTCCGGCTTAACTGGTTATCGAGGATATATCGGAGAAGTAGGCATGAAAGGTCTAAGAGGTGATGAAGGTGAAGACGGGTTACAAGGATATCTGGGTATTAAAGGTATTAAAGGTGAAAGAGGCGATATTGTACTCCCTCACGAAGTAAGCCCTGGAGAACGCGGTGATATAGGTATAGCAGGCTTTGACGGCCGCGATGGACTTCCCGGAGCACCTGGTAGCTTTGGAAAAAATGGAATTCCAGGTAACAAGGGTGAAATTGGTGATGTTGGTGAAATAGGACCTTCCGGTTATCCTGGACCTCAAGGAGAACAAGGACTTATAGGTCGAAGAGGAGAAATCGGTTTTGATGGATCACGTGGAGCACCGGGAGCTCCCGGAGCACCAGCCCCGCCACCACCAATACCAAAATCGAGGGGTTTTTACTTTGCAGTACATTCACAAACAAGAATGATTCCTCAATGTCCTTCTGGGACATCACCTATATGGGATGGATTCTCATTAATACACATAGTCGCTAACGCCAAGGCACATGGCCAAGATTTAGGTAAGCTTTTTAATTTTATCTTTAATATTTACATTACTTCGAGAATGAGAATGTATTTATTCTGACTGGAAAGATACTTTTAGTTTTTTAAAAGCACAAAAAATTACAACAAAATGAAAGGAAAGAGAAGATTTCAAGAAATAACTTATTTGTTATTTCATAAATCTCCTCTTTCTTAGTCTTTGCATTACAATTCGCATACATAATTCAATAATACACGGTTAATATAAGATAATTGTAAATATTTTAATATTCTTTTATCATTTAGTATTATTAAGAAGTTTTATCTTACAGGTGCTCCTGGAAGTTGCTTGCGAAAATTTTCTACAATGCCTTTCATGTTTTGTAACATTAACAACGTGTGTGATTTCGCCCAACGAGAAGATTACAGTTTCTGGCTGTCAACACCAGAGCCTATGCCAATGGCAATGACACCAATTCAAGCTAGAGATGTAGGCTCTTATATATCAAGGTGAGTTATAAAATTCTACATTATATTATTTTTTATATCAATACATTTAACGTTGTATAAGTTAGGTATGTGCAGAAAAAAATATCCCATGATGTAATTATGAAAATGTCACTTATTACTATTTCTTATTCATAATAAAAAAAAATTATTAAAGATGTCAAGTATGTGAATCGTCGACAAGAACCATAGCTTTGCATAGTCAAAGTAACGCGGTGCCAACTTGTCCAAGCGGTTGGGAAGAATTATGGACAGGATACAGTTTCCTTATGGTACGTAACAATATTTTTAACATGAAATATTTAGATATTGTTTATTATGCCGTTTGGTTTCTGCAGAATAGAATGGAACCACCTCCTTTTAACTCAAGGGTGTCATAAAACAACTTGGGATCCTGCTAAGCGCATTCACGAGTCGACTACGTAATCGTTACAATCTCTGATTGGGGAACTGAAACACCAGAAAAAGCATTCCGCCATAAGATTAACGTAAAAAAGTTATTTACATCAACAAATGTTTTTATCATCACAGATGACAGAAATAATAATATAGAAATAATAATTATGACAGAAATAATCAGTTAACAGATATTTAAAGAAAAATTACTGAGACGAATTCTAATGATTAACTTTTTATACATAAGAAAAACTACGATATCGAAACTATCAAAAGTTAAATTTCACGAACAATACTATGATTTAGTTTGTCTATAAAATAATTGTATTTGTTTCCATAAAATCGCGGTATTTAAGGTTATTTTATTATATGTTAAACCACAAGTCACTTTCTTATTTACCTCTTTTTATCCACGACTCTTTGGTACAGCGTGCATATTTTTCATATTTTGCAACGATAATTTTTCTTGATAACCTTATATGTAAAATGTTAATATATTATTTACAGCACACAGCTGGAGCAGATGCAGCAGGACAGAGTCTTATATCACCTGGTTCATGTCTACGCGAATTTAGAACTCGACCGTTTATTGAATGCAACGGACTTGGTCGGTGCAATTACTTTGCTACGGCAGTGTCATACTGGTTGTCGACCATAGACGACAACAGAATGTTCTTGCAACCAGAGCAACAAACTTTAAAGGCAGACCAAGTGTCTAAAGTCAGCCGGTAAGCTATTTTTAATTGCAGACAAACGAATCTAGCATACCTTTATGTCTAAAAGAGGAACTTATAGAAAATATATTGAAAAATAAAATAACTTACATAAGGTGCGAAAGTATATACAGTTCATTCTAACATTCAATTTCTTATTATTCAGATGTGCAGTATGTATGAGACGACAACCGGGCCCGACAACGAATACAGTGTATCGTAGTAACGCCGGCGCAGTGGAAGCTGTCCCGAACGAGGCGCGTCGCCGACCATTATATCGCGGCCGCCATCGCACAGGCGGCCCACGTTATATCAGAGGCAGAGCTCGTTTATAAATAGGCTATTACTCATGAATTTTACAGTATAAAATATAAACTTACAAGTATATGTGTCTTTAAGACTTATGCGAGTAATTAGTCAATAAAATATGTAGGTATTTATGCTTATGGTCCCACTTATACTTACAAGTAAAACGAACGAAAAGTCATAACACTGTCGAGACGCATTTAAATAAATTTAATTAAATTTTAATATATTTTTTCTCATTACGTAAAACTTACAACATATTGACAATGGTTTGCATTGAATATTTTGAATAAGAAATTTGAAATCAGTTCATCAAAAGGCATAACGTAAAAACATAAACTCAGAATAGTAGGTACATATATGTAAGTGAAATGTTACTAAGGCAGTGTTTGCATTAGTACATAATAATATATGTAAGTGAAATGTTACTAAGGCAGTAAGCCCGTATCTATTTTGATCATAAGCAATTCAGTATATTATTCAGTACCAAATGACAATAAATACAGAATAAAAGAGCTGTAAAATAGAAACACGAAATCTCTGTTTTCTGTCTGTTTGTTGTTACAAACAGACAGACGGGAAAATACAAACATAAGTTGTTACTTATGTTTGTATTTTCCCGTCATCATCCAGAATTGTTTATTGTACTAGAACGACGCATATTCTTCTAATGCAAACCCCGCTTTTTCTCTAAGTCAATAGAAATATTGTTCACGAATATTTTTAATAATACCCATACATGTTTGTAAATAAATTACACTATGTAGACAATCTATTTTAATGTTAATATAAAATTTAAATTAATAAAATATTGTGCTATTTTATTTATTTATCTCTCTTTTTATACGATTTTTTTAATACGAAAGCAATTGTATTGAAAATTTGCATACATCTATAACAAAGTAATCTTTACAGAATGCAATTATTGAAGACATCAGCGTCACATAGTACCATCCAATGTTTTTCTTCGAAAAGTTACTGTGGGTTGAAGGACGAATGCTGCTTTACAGTCATGTTCTATCAATATATGAACCAATTATTCTGGCGGATGTGTTTGATTTGAAACGTTTTTCTTATATAAAGCTAACATTAATAGGTAAACTATAATCATCAATAGAAATACATTATTAGACAGAACAAATCAGTACGAAATTCTAAGCTTCAATTTAGGTAATTATCAACGGTATTTTAATATCAAATCTCATAAATTAAGAGAAGTATAAATAAAAAAAAATATTATAGAATGTCTTATATTTTATTTTCTTTCTTAAATCTAAAACTAAAGTTGAGTGGTTAGCATGGTAAGCCGTAAAAGTAATTTTCGAATGGGCTCATCATACTGTAAATAGAATTAAGTTTAGACTACTGCCACGTTGGTTTAGTGGTCGTACCTCTACATGTACCTCGTAGTATAAGGCCGCAGGTGGACCTGGGTTAAATCTTCAGGTGGGGCCAATAAAAAGTTATTGGATTTTTCTCTCAGAAAATTCTCTGTAGCAACTGTAGTGTTTGTATTTAATAATAACTATAGTAATAGTTATTTACACTGTCTCATGATCACCTTATGGCGGGGGCGAACGTCATTCAAGTGAGAGCCATTGGCGAGAGCGGACGTGTCGCTTGCGCATACGGTGTGTTGTCGAGCCAGTGAACCGTTAGTGTAGTGTACAGTATATAGTGAACACTACAAATGGCGACGAGGATAAAGGTCAGTTGGCACATATATAAAAAAAAAAATATCAACATAAAAGGGAGCAATGTGTCGAACTTTACTAATTAAATAAAACTATTATTTTCGATGAAATATCGTAGAACATACTTATAAATAGTATGAAACATCGGTATTATACATATATAGATTTATTAACAATTATTACCTAAAGATACGATATAGTAGGGTAGTTGGAAAAAGATTAAAATTATTTTGATCATATTATATTGTGCAGGCTATATAAATTAATTAATTAACTAGGCCATTTATTAATATTTAATACAATTACGTGTTACGTGTGTAATTGTGTGATAGAATCACATTAATAAAGAACGCCTACAATATTTGCAATTTTATAAGTATTGTTATCAAGATCAATATTAACGTATCTATTATTTTCTTTGTATTGTTGCCAGGCGTATGACCCATGAATCCGATAGCCCGATGGTCATTACACATTAAAAAAAAAAAAAAAAACCTTAATGTATTAAACATACTTGGTCAATGTAGTAAAGACAAATAATAATAATAAAACCTAGCGAAATGAGTAGATTATTAAATATTTGCTAACGGTAAAAGCATAAACCCTACTTCCTACTAATATTATAAACGCGAATGTTTCTGGGGATGATTATTATTCTTTACCGCAAAAAACTACAAATGGATTTTAATGAAACTTTACAACAGTATAGCTTATACATCAAACCGTAAGAAAAACGCCGCAAAAAACCGTAAGTTACACGAATATAATGTTTAATGGAAATGTATCTCTTAAATACTTCTACAAAAAGTCCGCGACACTAAATTTGTTTATGTTTTATGTGTAAGTCATTATCACTAAAATAGTGAATCAAAAATACAATAAAATTTGATATGTATTTCCGAAATGCACATACTGTATTAACAAATTGATTCTTATGAAAACAAATACTTCTATCACCTCTAATATTAAAGTAGATAAACTTTGTGTTTTACATTATGTTATTAAGACAAATATTTCACATGTTACGATGATTGTTAAAGATGCACTTTACCGGTTTGTAATGGTAAGGTTAATAATAATATAAATTGAAAGGTTTTTGGAAAGAAGTTCTTTTACGCGGCTTACAATAGAGTGAAATGGCGGTGACCCAAGGTATTAAGATATAACGAAATTGCGTTCATACCGTGCCTACCAAATGCGATGCGTTACGCGTTCGAATTATTGAGCGCCAAGCCACACCAACAATAAAGCGTGAACTGTATAATGCGCCTATCATTTAATTATGAATTATGTTATATAGTTAAATATAAGCAAACAAAATCAAGATAATAAGTGTTATTAAAATACATGTCTGGCTTGCTTAAAAACAAAATATAAATGTAATACAAGAGCATATAAGTACCAAAAGCGGTACGTACGTAAGTTTCAGTTTCGAGCTTGGGACTGTTCTCACAATTGCCATCATAAACTTTGTTTGGTTGGAGGGGTGAATTATAAAAATAATATTAAACTATTAATAGGTGCGTTAGACTGGGGATTGCTATAATAAAAATAATAATAATAATAATAATAGCTAGATCATGTATCTGTTTGTATGTTTGCCTGTGTGTATACGCTTATCTTAAAAATGGCGTAACAGTGGCGTAGTAACGTAAGTACTAATGGAAAAAAAGATTTGTTAAAAAGAATAAGGTGAGATGAGGTTAAAATTTATTATAATATTTCACAATGCAAGCAAGATTTCTTATCACACCTGTCGACCAGCCGCGCTAAGTCTTGTGTTTACCACATTTTATTGTATATTCCTAATGAGTTTAACTAATAATAAGTGAATGTAAGATGAATGTATATATTGACGAGCGTATTCGATAGAATAACTTAATTAAGCCATCTTGAGCTTATCTATGTTATCGGTACAAATTAATTGTTAAGATTTGTTAAGAATATAATTTTTTAACGAAAGGTTTGATATGTCACGCCTTATGTATTATATACTTATGTTAGTGTGTATTTAAGATGTTTGTGTATATAATGGGTATATTTGTGTTTATTCGTAGGGAATAAATACCTAATCACATTTATGTATTGTGAATTTACATAATAAAAGACATATAAGTACGAAATGAGAAAGTGATAAAATAAAAGGAAATATAAGTTTATTTTCTTAGAAGACCAATATGACAGGTCACAAATGGTGTGAAAGTTGACAGAGGGCACCATGTTTATTGTGAGGTCAATATGAGAGGCCCTGTGTAAATAAGAGGTCAATAAGATAGACTTATAATGAAGTGTTGTGACTTTGTAAAAGGAATGTTGTTGAAAGGTCAATAACTCAATAGGATAGACTGTTATAATGAAGTGTTAAAATATGTCATTGCTGAAAGACTTTTGTTGGAAGGTCAATATGAGAGACCGCGTGGTTAACGAATGGTCAATAAGAAAGGCTAATCTTGCATTATTAGATCTTGTAAAATATCGCTGTGGCTTATATAGTCAATATCAAAGACTAAGGAGGTCAATAAGATAGACCGTATTGTTTAAGTGAAAGGGTTGTTTTGTCAATATGAAAGACTAAACAGGTCAATAAGATAGACCGTATTGTTTAAGTGAAAGGGTTGTTTTGTCAATATGAAAGACTAAACAGGTCAATAAGATAGACCGTATTGTTTAAGTGAAAGGGTTGTTTTGTCAATATGAAAGACTAAACAGGTCAATAAGATAGACCGTATTGTTTAAGTGAAAGGGTTGTTTTGTCAATATGAAAGACTAAACAGGTCAATAAGATAGACCGTATTGTTTAAGTGAAAGGGTTGTTTGGTCAATATGAAAGACTAAACAGGTCAATAAGATAGACCGTATTGTTTAAGTGAAAGGGTTGTTTTGTCAATATGAAAGACTAAGGAGGTCAATAAGATAGACCGTATTGTTTAAGTGAAAGGGTTGTTTTGACTGATTAGGTGTTCAACCGGCGTAGCGTGCGGGTGTGCGTCATCGCTCTGTAGATATAGCGGTGTGCCTTAACGTGCATTTTACAAGTGGTTTTGTGGTCACATGATACCTCCATTAAATTGGAAAATCATGGTACTAAGATGCTTTCCATTAAATTGGAAAATTGGTACAAATGTATTCCATTAAATTGGGATTTTGTGGTAATATGATACCTCCATCTAATTAGTAAATTATGATACTAAGATGGCTCCATTAAATTGGAAATTGGTTTAAAGGTACCTCCATCAGATTGGTAAATCATGATACTAAGATGGCTCAATTAAATTGGAAATTGGTTTAAAGGTACCTCCATCAAATTGGTAAATCATGGTACTAAGATGGCTCCATTAAATTGGAAATTGGTTTAAAGGTACCTCCATCAAATTGGAAAATCATGAAACTAAGATGGCTCCATTGAATTGGAAATTGGTTTAAAGGTACCTCCATCAAATTGGTAAATCATGGTACTAAGATGGCTCCATTAAATTGGAAATTGGTTTAAAGGTACCTCCATCAAATTAGAAAATCATGAAACTAAGATGGCTCCATTGAATTGGAAATTGGTTTAAAGGTACCTCCATCAAACTGGGAAATTGGTACAAATGCACCTCCATTAAATTGGAAATATCCGGCATAATATGCCAACACTTGACGACCCGGTGGGCGTTATTGGTGAATACCTGTCTTGAGATTATGTCAGAAGCAAACTGGGATATTGTTGTCAAATATGGTCACCCTCATATCAAGTTTATGTCGGTCGTGGGTTCGATTCCCAACCAGGACAGTGTAAAGGCCTTGTGTAAATGGTGTCCAAGTTTATTACATTATTATTGAATTATATTAACTGCCTCGTTGGTCTAGTGGCTTGGTATGGGGCCGCGGACTCGGTGGTCCTGGGTTCGATTCCCGGGTCGGTCCAGTGAATACTTGTTGGGGTTTTCTGTCAGAGAATTCTCATCATAATTCTTTATGTGTGCACTCCCGTGCCTCGGAGGGCACGTTGAGCCGTTGGTCCTGCGCCTCCTGAGCTCCTTCCGGTCGTGTCGGATTGCCGTCCCATCGGATTATGAGAGCTGGGGAAAAGAGAGTGCACTTGCGTTTGCGCAAACACTTATGTACTGGAATATCTCCTGCGCAGTTGCCTAGTCTCTCGGGATTGGCCGTCGTGGCCGGGGTCGGTCTGGAGGACTTTATTAGTTATATTAACAATATACATTTTTAGTCGATTAGGTTTCCCTTAATATATAACAGCAGCTAATAGTCGACAATGTAACCGCGAAGTTGAGAGGACAAATCGCGACATATTAAAAGTTACAAGGAAATCACCAACCAAACTATTATTTAAAAGACAAAATTTCAACTCTACAAGACTTAAATAATAATGAAGATGACACTGAGGTCAGGGACCGGGATCAAGAACAAAAGTAAAAAGAGAAGGGGTATGGAGATAAGAGAGGGAATGCACGGGATGCAGATTTGAATGAAGGACAAAGTATAAGTAAAAGAAATTAATAAAACAAATAAATAAATAAGTTATACCAAATTAAAACGCCTCATACCGTGGAGAAAGCAAAAGATGGAGATATAGCCCTCAGAAGCGAAGAAACTGGACTATATTGCATTTGGAAAGAATTGAAGGCGAATGGATATTTATTCAAGGAAAGAAAGCTTGGAATTATGATATGGAGTAAGAGTATTCGTAATCAAGACAATGATAAAATATGACAGAGTAAGTAAGTATGAATTATTGAATTCTAATGATTATTCAATTTTCAATAAGGAAGGGATGTAGTGTTTGTATTTAATAATAACTATAGTAATAGTTATTTACACTGTCTCATGATCACCTTATGGCGGGGGCGAACGTCATTCAAGTGAGAGCCATTGGCGAGAGCGGACGTGTCGCTTGCGCATACGGTGTGTTGTCGAGCCAGTGAACCGTTAGTGTAGTGTACAGTATATAGTGAACACTACAGCAACCCGGAGTCTGGAAGCTGCAAGTATGAGCTCTCCCGTGCCTCGGAAAGCACGTTAAGCCGTTGGTCCTGCGCCTGTAGTCTTTTCGGTCGTGTCGGATTGCCGTCCCATCGGATTATGAGAGCTAAGGAATAGAGAATGCACCTGTGTTGGCGGCTGGCGCACACACTTGTCCATTATAATATCTCCTGCTCAGTTGACTAACCTCTCTTCGATTGGCCGCCGTGACCGAAATCGGTCTGGAGGGCATTATTATTATTATTAGAATTAACTTGCTTTTAAGTAAGTTAGTATAATATATTAAAATATACATTCGATGCAAACGTATTTAATAAGTCATAATCGCAATCGTTTGCCTCCCGTTTGGGGACATTTTCATACGTAATAAAACGATAACCACTTTTGTAAGCCATGTAAAGTATGGTTAAATTATAAGAGGACTGTTTTCGTTTACAATATGATATTTTATTCATTTGTCTCTATTTATGTATACGAGGACACAATATAACTTGTTGAAAGACAAAGATATCAGAAATAATACATCGATCTAATTTTCGAAACTTATTTTTTCTTTCTTTGAGAGATAAATTAACACAACATTTGTACCTGCAAGTGCAAACACTTAGATTTTGAACAAACAAATATGGAACGAAAATTATGACATCTTTACCATGGTTTTTCTGTCGTATTAACCCTTTGCTAATGTTTTCTTATTGTTGTCGCTGCTTGTGGGTTAGTTTGTTAAGGGTAAGTGAGTTATTTATTAAAGGTGCCTACTACTTAAACACACAACACGGGTAATGTCTCTCCTCAAGAACTGCCTTCTAATCCCTACTCCCCTTTACTTGAAGGAGATTTTTTTATTTTTAGGGTAACCTGGAGAAGTACTCCGCTCTGCGAAGAAATGGATCTTAAAGGTGTCCGAACATAAATCATCTTTTATAATAATTCTTTTACAGTTTAGGCTATCAAACTCTGGAACGCCTCGTCGCCGCCGCCGAAAAATCTCGTAATAGAGCACTTTTTGTCTCAAACACCTTATGTCGAATAATTTTATATTATATTTTTCTTAGTTTTTCTTGTTTTGTTTGAGGACTTATTGGTTTTATCATCATATTTATACATATTAAGTATATACTTGTCATTGAAGTATGTGTTGATAATATATATTGTTAGAATCGAACCTACTTGGTTGAGTTGCAATTTGCAAACGTCACACTCCACTATAAAAAACGGCCGAGTTTGATGGCTGACACATTGGCTCGTTGGACTCGGTGGCGAGAGATTCTGGTTTGTGACTGTTGCAATCTGCAGTAAGCGTTATTATTTCCATTTTAATTGTTTTTGTACTGATTATGTTTTTATATTTGTAGAATGGAGTATTGATAACTTGATTAGATTGAATAGAATTATTGTAATTTAAAGTAAATTTATGTTCATCCTGACATCTGTCTTTTTTTTAAATATAAAATTCCACTTTTGACGTTAAAATCAGAAGTGGGATTCGCCTGTGCTCACAAATAGATTTATTAATTTTATTTTATTCGATTTTATTTTTGTATCTTAGCTCCATTTTATAAATCATTTGTTTTTCAATATTTAATTTGTTGTTCAAAGATTTTATTTGTTTTTCGCATTCTATCTCCATCTTGTAAATCATTTTATTAATTGTTATTTTTATTTGTTGTTCAAAATGCCACGACCATCACGGTTCCGTGAAAAGTCTTTTGATTCGCCTCGTCGAAAGGCGAAGTATAGCAGATTGCAGCAACACAACCACAAGTCTCGTTCGCGATCTCGTGAGGATAGTTGTCGCTCGCGGTCTCGTTTAGATCACCGTCATTCACGGTCTCGTACTATAAGGCTCGATCGGAAATTCATAATAAGGACCAACGCAAAGTTAATCTGTGTAGTGAAATGTCGGACAAGTAGTGTCAGTAAGGATGTGGGTACTGCGGTGATACAGGGGATACCAGTAGACGTTTTAATCGATATAGTTGATTGTGTCCCTTTGAATGTGTCCCTTGTATCATCGGAAGTACTGAAACATTTCGCGGGTCAGCGTAAAGAAACTTATTGTGTGTTGAAAGGCATTTAGTGATTCCGAAATCGTAGCTCGTAGAATACATTAGTCTGATAGTAGGATTTCGTGACATTTCACTTGACGTGTTCAAGCCCGAACGCCGAGGCAACGAGGGAGCTGGGCAGGAATCGTGCGAGATGTCTGCTAAAGCAGAATCAAGACCAACAAGACGCCCGTGTCAATCGTCAGCGACACCCTCCCAAAGTTTTCCAAGTGGATGACCGAGCTTTTGTGATAAAGTATTCAGTCTACGGGAAGCTTGATGCGGGTATGAGAGGCCCGTATCGTGAGACGAAAGTTTTGCCCAACGACCGCTACGAGTTGAAATTGATCACCGGTGCTCGTGGAAAGACCACGCAGGCGGAGGCGAAATTTATGGTCCCATGGAAGGGAGAGTGGTGTCCTGAGAATTGCTTTGCATTTTTTCAAAGTAAAGTTTGTGAATTAATTTGTTTCTTTTGTTATGTTACAGTTCCGTGGCTGCTGATTATGTATACCTGTGCGTGAATGTGTGCGCGCAAAGTGAAATAGCGAGCCACGCGTTTCAAGTGCACGTTATGCGCTCTGTCACATATCTGTGCCCGATCTGGAGATGTTGGGTTTGATTGGTCGACCCCATTGAGTCCTCAGACATGTGGGTGGTTAACTTAGGTTCCCTCTTAAAGATGTCTTTGGCACTCAGGGCGATCCATTGAGCCTGGCTCTCACACGGCTGGGCGTTGGACAGCGATGCTGTGTCATGGACATCGAGTGGGCAAACAGCCCGACTGCAACAGTTTTTGTGTTCATACGTATGTTGACGGACGGGCGGTGCATTCCTAGTTCTTGGGTCATGTGAGCTGGTCTTAAGGTATGTGGGTGTCGGGCGAACGCCCTCCCCTTGAAGATACCTTCCGCACTGGCGGCGCAGTCTAGGAGTGTACCCGCTGGTGAGGTCCCGTGTTGATCGTGCTTCCACTAAATATCAATGTTGTGGTACCAAACGCATCGGGCATTAACTTGCCTGTATGCCGTGATACTCGAGTGGGGGGATAGTTTGTAATTATCTTGTGCACAAGTAGGTGAAGTCAGTATCTATGAGATGCGTGTATTGACGATGAGAGTGACGAATGTTTGTTACAGACTCATTGTAGGATAAATAGTTTTGAGCGAAAGAGTTGATCTACTCTTTTTTTTGGTCATGAATGAGGGCCTTGAATGTGTGAAGAATGAGAGAACAGGAGTTGTAACAACACATGGCAATTCTGTTCGTTTAAAAATCGTGTTATACGGGCAGAACTGCTGTATTTCCCTGTGATGGCCTGGGCACCCTCAAATGAATTTTGACGGTAAGCCCCAGGCCTAGCGAAAGTGTTTCTATGGTTATTTAAACTTATGTTGATGTTTAACAGATTCTGACAATGATGGCGAGGACTCTACAGAGCAGTTGCCTGGCCCATCATCCGCACGTCCTGCTGAAGACGTTGACGAGTACACCGAGGACGGCGCACGGTCAGGAGAAGCCGTGTTAGAATCGAACCTACTTGGTTGAGTTGCAATTTGCAAACGTCACACTCCACTATAAAAAACGGCCGAGTTTGATGGCTGACACATTGGCTCGTTGGACTCGGTGGCGAGAGATTCTGGTTTGTGACTGTTGCAATCTGCAGTAAGCGTTATTATTTCCATTTTAATTGTTTTTGTACTGATTATGTTTTTATATTTGTAGAATGGAGTATTGATAACTTGATTAGATTGAATAGAATTATTGTAATTTAAAGTAAATTTATGTTCATCCTGACATCTGTCTTTTTTTTAAATATAAAATTCCACTTTTGACGTTAAAAATATATATATTGTTATCAATTAATACTTCCGGTCCTACATATACGGCTAGTTCGGGTACATCTTGATGATTATTTATAAGTGTAGATTAAAACTTCTGTTTAACAAATTAATTAGTAATTTCATAATCAAATAAATAGTTGATTCTTATTTGTTTATACTTTGAACATTTTATTATATATTATTCTATTTATTGATGGCGCCTTCTGCTTGTCAGCTTCCGGCGCAATTAATAAATAGTGCTTAATGTTTATTTATATTTTCTCAAATTATTTCGATTAATCAATGCTATAATAATTTTGCTTTATTATGTATAATGTAAGGATTAAGCTACTAGAATCTTATTTTACTGATTTGGCTAGGTTATCTGCTGCTTATCAACTTCCGGTGTAATATATTAATCTTTAATATTTAATGTTACATAATCCTGTATTATTAAATAATATTTGTCCGTAAATAATCATTAGAATAATTAAGATAAACAATGTTCAATATTATCTTTTAAGTTTGTAAATTTAGTATTAAATTAGGTCAAGATGTTTTGGTATAAATACCGCCATTTTTAAAATATATCGAGCATTGGTATTGTAACTGTTGTAACGAGCATTACACGTGTTTTCTTATATAACGTATCGTCATTATCGCCGCCACCCTGGTAATCCACCTTCTATACTTCAGAAGTGGGATAATGTCTGGCCCATATATCGACGGACTTGGTACGAAGAAAAGGAGACGCTGCGAGAACGCTGTACTTGACAGCGACGAATCATCAAGTTTTTTTTCTTCACCCGATGACGAAGAGATTTTAGAGAAACACAGGCGATATAAGAAGCGGCGTGTCACCCAAACCGATGCGGAGGTTATTCCAACGTTCCGACCGGATGAAAAATCTAGCAACGTCAAGGGATGGTTGCATAAGATCGACCAATTGGGCGACGTGTACGGATGGGACAACAAAGATCGACAGTTCATCATGCAGATACGTCTTCGAGGGTCGGCTAGAGACTGGTATGACGATCTGGATGACTATGACCTCACATGGATGGAGTGGAAGGACGCTTTAGCGACCGCGTTCCCACGTTCTACTGACTTTGTGGATCTACTTGAATCTATGCTTGCTAGAAAGAAAACGAATACGGAAACTATGACAAAATATTTCCACGAGAAGGTTTCCTTATTAAAAAAATGCAATATCATTGGCGAGTCTGCCATTTCGTGCATAATTCGCGGTCTACCCATGGAAATAAGAGCCAACGCGAAAGCTTTCCAATGCAGTACACCACAGCAACTATACTACGGGTATTTGTCGTCATTGGAAAACTACAGACAAATTGAAGCCAGCCATCCGCGACCGACTACCACGTGGCGAAGAGCGGGCGCCGTTGCTACAATTGCAAGAGGGAGTGACTTTCAACCGAAGAAATGTTACGCCTGTCGAAGAGAAGGTCATGAAGCAAAGGACTGCAAGGTGCCACGCTGCGAGGTGTGCCATCGCCCGGGTCACACGTCTGCCAACTGCTGGCATGCGGCCAGCTCTTCACACCAAAAAGTAAGTGATGTTTTATTTACAACATACAACATATACATAGATTTGTATAAAAAGGTAGTAGCCATTAATGGTTGTAGTCTCATCGCATACATAGATACGGGCAGCAAATTAAATATTCTCACTATGGTATATGCTGATAAGCTAAAATTAAAAATTCAGCCGTCCGTTGTTACAATGAGAGGTTTTGGAGGTGCACATTCGACCTCTTTGGGAACATCCCACGTGGATGTTCACATAGACAATGTTGTTCTAAGTGGATTCGTAGAATTAACCAATTACGATATAGCTGATATAGATTTAATAATCGGACAATCAATGATAAATCAACCTAATATCAGTTTAATTATATCACAAAATTCTGTTAAATTTAGTGGTAGTAGTGATACTTTTAATAGTACTCTTAGAGATATAAAACTATGTGATACAGACTTTATAACAAAATTTCCAGTGTATTTGAGACACAGTTGTATAATACCACAACAAAGTGCTGCTTTGGTGCAAGTTTATCTCGATACTAATAGTAATGAAACATTTCTTGTGAGTTCTGTATATGTTGAGTTAGGCTGTATGTCCTATGTAATTTTAGGGGGACTTGTAAGGTCGAAAGATTGCTTTTTAAAAATAATTAATATCGGAAACGAAGTTATTGAATGGGAACCGAATAGACTAATAGCACGCGCGGAAATTGTTACTGAGAAACATGACA
Source organism: Nymphalis c-album (assembly GCA_963151315.1). Classification (NCBI taxonomy): domain Eukaryota; kingdom Metazoa; phylum Arthropoda; class Insecta; order Lepidoptera; family Nymphalidae; genus Nymphalis; species Nymphalis c-album. The sequence continues at coordinate 7,593,027 of OY720590.1, read as the reverse complement.
GTTTACAAAGTAGTACGAATATTATGATACTTGACCAATCCACTAACGAGGAATTGCAATTATCTGATATAGATGTAGGCGATTTAGAAAGGGATGATTGCAGTCAACTGTTACGGTTACTAAATAAATACAGATATTTATTTGCCAAAAATACAAAAGATTTAGGATGTACAGATGTACTGGAAATGCATATTCAAACCAAAACTGAGGAGCCTGTCTATTGCAAGCCTTATCGACTCTCTCATAAAGAAAATGAAATTGTAAATGAAAAGGTTAAAGATCTCATTGATGCAGGTGTAATAAGGAACTCTATGTCTGATTATGCAAGTCCAGTGGTTCTTGTAAAGAAAAAAGGTGGTGATTATAGGTTATGTATAGACTACAGAGCTCTTAATGCACGCACTGTTAAAGATCGATACCCTCTGCCTCATATAGACGATCAGGTATCCCGCCTCTCTGGTAAATCTTTCTTTACAACGTTAGATCTAGCACAAGGTTATTATCAAATTAGATTATCTAAAGACTCTATTCACAAAACGGCATTTGTTACACCGTCTGGGCAATATGAATTTTTAAAAATGCCATTTGGTTTAGCAAATGCACCGGCTGTATTTTCACGTCTTATCAAAATCGTTTTAGGTAGTTTAGATAATGACATAGCTACATATCTGGATGACGTCATGCTACCTACATCATCTATTGATGACGGTCTTAAATTACTAGATAATGTGTTGAAGCTCTTATCAGAAGCGAATTTAAAACTAAATCTCGGCAAATGTTCGTTTCTTAAGAAAAGCGTTAATTACTTAGGCCATGAGATAACTTCAGGCACACTGCGACCAGGACAGGCTAAGATTAGTTGCGTAGCTGAATATAGGAGACCTCGAAACGTACATGAAGTAAGACAGTTTATAGGCCTTTCATCATATTTTAGGAAATTTATTCGCGGTTTCGCTGAAATAGCTAGACCTCTCACGCAGTTAACAAAAAAAGATGTTCAATGGACGTGGGGCTCTACCCAAGAAACTGCATTTCAAACATTAAAAGATCGTCTTGTCGAGAGACCAGTGTTAGGTATATACGATAGGAATGCTCGCACGGAGCTTCATACCGATGCTAGTAAGCTAGGGCTAGGAGGTATCCTCTTGCAATACCAAAGCGATGGCGTCTTAAAACCAATTGCATATTTCAGTAGGGTGACGAGTAAGGAAGAACAGTTCTACCATAGTTATGAACTGGAGACATTAGCAGTTGTAGATTCCCTGAAGCGCTTTAGAGTCTATCTCGTAGGGATTCCCGTTACTGTAGTGACAGATTGTGCCGCATTACGGACAACTCTAGTAAAAAAAGACCTAATCCCCCGTATAGCCCGCTGGTGGCTTTCAATCCAAGACTATGATCTACAAATCGAGTATCGATCTGGTGATCGAATGAGACACGTTGATGCCCTGAGTAGGAATCCAGTACAGGATCGTGTCCTATTAATAGATAACTCTGATTGGCTTGTGACATTACAATTGCAAGACGAAAGTATTCAGTCTCTTTTAACTCAGCTACGAAATGGTACAGACAATAAAGACATTATTGCTAACTATGCTTTAAAAGAAAACATTCTCTATAGAAAAACTTTAAACGGGGACCGTTTCGTTATACCTAAGTTGGCAAAATGGGGATTGTTACAAAAATTTCATGACCAGATAGGACATGTTGGTTTTGACAAATGCGAAAAAACTATTAAGGCACAATTTTGGTTCGAGGGTATGACAAGATTTATTCGAAAATATATTAAGTCATGTCTTCAATGTGCTTACGGCAAAGGGGACCACGGCAAATTGCAGGGAGAACTGCATCCAATCGAAAAGGTGGCTATCCCGATGCACACGCTACACGTTGACCATTTAGGCCCATTTGTAAAGACACGTAAAGGAAACGCGTATATACTAGTTGTCATAGATTCGTTCACAAAGTTCGTATTTGCAAAACCTGTTAAAAGCTGTAATTCCATAGAAACTATAAAACAATTAAAAGATATTATTTCGCAGTTTGGAAATCCTCACAGGATTATTACAGATAGAGGCAAAGCGTTTACTAGTCGATATTTCAAACAATTTTCAGAAGAAATGCAATTCAAACATATTTTGAACGCCATTGCCAGTCCTAGGTCGAACGGCCAAGTGGAACGGGTAAATCGAACCTTGATTAATGGATTAAATACAATGTCTAATAGCGAATGCACCTGGGATGACCACCTAATTGATATAGTTTGGGGCATTAATAACACTCCTCATGCAATTACTGGTTTTGCTCCTTTTAAGTTATTATTTGGGCACTCCAACTCGCGCTTACCGGCATACCCTAGTGGGGAACCCAATGACTTCGAAAGCCAGGCAAAAGCGTTAGAAGAAAGGCGAAACGCAGCTAAATTGCGTATTGACAAACATATGACACTAATGAAGGATAGGTTTGATCGATCTCATAAAAAGTGCATTAAGTACTCAGTGGGACAATTGGTACTTTGGAAGGGGGGAATAACCAGAGAAAGCACTAATATAACTAGGAAACTTAATGGGTTATATACAGGACCCTATAGAGTAAGCAAAGCAGAACACTCGTTAGATCGCTACACGATATGTAGTATTAAAGGCATGAAAGGTTATCGAAAATTTACGGCTGTTGTTCGCGGTGAAGTCCTCCGACCTTACAATTCTTCCATTCCCGATGATAGCAGCGGCAGTGACCATGAGGTTGATAGGGACGACTTGATAGATTTATTAGAAAGTTAATTAATAATCATTTATGTTATAGAATAAGTAAATTAATAATCATTTATGTTATAGAATATGTTAAAATTTATTTTATTATTACAAAGTTATGAGATTTATACAACAAAACTTGTGCAGAACAAATATTGTATTGAGAAAAATAAACTGTTATACAAAATATTTATCCATTCTTTCTATCAATTATCCGATAAAAAAAAACGATCGAACTACTTTAGGATAGAGGTTGTATAAATTACATTAAATAAAAGCCGGGTGCGGTGTAATAAAAAAAAAAGTGAGATATAGGATTAATTAAAGCTGTGTGATGTAGGATAAATTAAAGCTGTGTGATGTAGAACAAATAAAAGCTGTGTGATGTAGGATAAATTAAAGCTGTGTGATGTAGAACAAATAAAAGCTGTGTGATGTAGAACAAATAAAAGCTGTGTGATGTAGGACAAATAAAAGCTGTGTGATGTAGGATAAATTGAAGCTGTGTGATGTAGATTAAAATAAAAGCTGTGTGATATAGGATAAATAAAAACTGTGTGAGCTAAGACAAACGAAGACTGTGTGAAGGAGGACGAATAAAAGTTGTGTTATCTAGGATAAATAAAAGTTGTATAATACAAGATTTAATTACGGCTTAGACATGTCAATTTCAGGTGCCGTACAGCAGCGACAAATCAGGCGCCAATAGCAGCGCTGAACGCCGTGGGACACGGCATACACAGGATGGCCGAATGTTATCAATTAATACTTCCGGTCCTACATATACGGCTAGTTCGGGTACATCTTGATGATTATTTATAAGTGTAGATTAAAACTTCTGTTTAACAAATTAATTAGTAATTTCATAATCAAATAAATAGTTGATTCTTATTTGTTTATACTTTGAACATTTTATTATATATTATTCTATTTATTGATGGCGCCTTCTGCTTGTCAGCTTCCGGCGCAATTAATAAATAGTGCTTAATGTTTATTTATATTTTCTCAAATTATTTCGATTAATCAATGCTATAATAATTTTGCTTTATTATGTATAATGTAAGGATTAAGCTACTAGAATCTTATTTTACTGATTTGGCTAGGTTATCTGCTGCTTATCAACTTCCGGTGTAATATATTAATCTTTAATATTTAATGTTACATAATCCTGTATTATTAAATAATATTTGTCCGTAAATAATCATTAGAATAATTAAGATAAACAATGTTCAATATTATCTTTTAAGTTTGTAAATTTAGTATTAAATTAGGTCAAGATGTTTTGGTATAAATACCGCCATTTTTAAAATATATCGAGCATTGGTATTGTAACTGTTGTAACGAGCATTACACGTGTTTTCTTATATAACGTATCGTCATTATCGCCGCCACCCTGGTAATCCACCTTCTATAATATATAGACATATTATAATTACGTGTATTGTATATGTATACTGAAATGTATTTATTATATATTTCTTTTGGTATAGTTTATTATTATAGTGTTACTTTTGTTTATTATTAATGCACCACCTACCTCATATCCTACGGGATATTCCTTGCACTGTTGGTTGCCTGGAAGAGATCGCTATGTGGCGATAAGGCCGCCAAAATTGTATGCCCATTATTTATTTAACCTGTTCCAATGATTTTGTAATTATTTTTCTTTGTGGTGGACAATAAAGTATAAATAAATATATAAATAATCTCGGACTTGTTCCAACAGTAACACTAACACTTGACGCGGCACTCAAATGTCTTGTTGATTGAAGCGTGGAAAGCGATTGGTTCACGTAGTGTGAACCTCCTCACTGACTTTTTTAACCGAATACTTACTAGCAGGAAGATGCCTAACTCTTGTAGGTTGAGTATAATTACTCCAGTATATAAAGGTAAAAGTAGCGTAGAGGACTACAAAAGCTCCGCGGTATTAAGGTTATATGCCACACAATGAAGGTCTTCGAACGCATAATAGATTTAAGGCTCCGGCAAGAATCTGCTCTCTCGGAATGTCAATATGGGTTTTCGACCCAGGCACCATGGACCCAATCTTCGCCTTTAGAATACTGGCTGAGGTATACAGGGAAAGCCGATGTACTTGGCGTTTCTAGACCTGCAGAAGGCATTTGACTGCTACCCACGCCAAATCATCTGGTGGACTTTGAGAATGAAGAACGTTCCACAAATCTATATTGACATTATTCGAGACATGTACCATAATTCGGAATCATTAGTAAGGGCCACCGTTGGTGACACATGCTCTTTCCCGATTACACTAAGACTCGGTCCTGAGTCCTTTCTGTTCAAAAGGTGAATCAATGGAATGGTGCGCTAGAGAGTGCGGTCTGAAGCTAAATGTTGCAAAGGCCGAGTATATAGCCTGTAGCAGTCCGGATCCCGTACTCATAATAATAGCCGGAGAAACCGTTATGAAGACGGAAAAGTTTAAATACCGTACTACACGAGTCTGGTGCAATCGACCGCGATGTCAACTCGAATAAACGTAGCTTGTCCCAAATGGCGGGTTGTCACCGGGATCATCTGAGATCGTAGTAAGTTGCAGGAAAGCCGTCTACGTTGATTTGGCCACATAACACATTAGCCGCAGACCACTGGACTATGTCGGAAACCGTTGCCTAGACTTTATTGTCGACGGTTCTAGGTCCTGCGGCAGGTCCACGAAGCGTTGGCTCGATGTCGTAAGGGACGACTTGAGAGAACACAATCTCTCTAGGGACGATGCTTTCATGCAAAATGTAGGAATAGATGTCGGAAAGCGATCCCTGGCGTTACTAGGCCGGAAAACGCTAGATAGAAGATGAAGTGAGTAAAATAATGATTTAAACGAAACAATTACTTCCCTGGAGTCCCTGGTATGAAACAGGGATGTTGCGAATATTCGCATCCGCATCCGCAAATGCGGAACATCCGCATAGATTTGGACATCCGCATCCGCATCCGCATCCGCAATAATCAATGCGGATTTTCATGCGGATGCGGATGTCATACAAGTTGCGACAAGAATATATGGAAAGTAATATATGGAATTATTTTGAACCAAATAAAGAGGCCCATGATAAGGCTGATTGTAATATATGCAATAAAAGCTACTCTGGCAAGGGCTGAACCACCTCGTCAAATTAACAACAACAACAAAAAATAATCGAAAATGTGATTACATGTCGTTTACGTCTGACATATTTTGGTCGGTTACAAGCTCAAATGCTTCTTTGCTTAGTCTGACTTGCCATGGTATTGCAGAAAACTTTGATAGATCATCGATTATATTGAAATGCGGGATATTCGACGGCCGTCACACTGGTGACATAATTTCCGAAGAATTTAACACGATGCTTTCTGAATAGAATATTAAAAAAGAACAAGTGAAAAGAAAAGAACATCAGGAAGGGCGGCAATATTACTTTTTATTAAGTATAATGCTCCTATTTGTAACTTCGTCTATTTTTAAGTACTTATATAAAAATTGTAGCATTATACTTAATACTAGTTTTTATTAATAACAATGTTAATAATTGCTTTAACATTGTTTTAAATCTTCATTCATATACTATATTTACATAAGATCTTAAACATCCGCATCCGCATCCGCGGATGTGAGCCTTCAAAAATCCGCATCCGCATCCGCATCCGCGGATGTGAAAAAATCGACATCCGCAACATCCCTGGTATGAAATCCTCCAAATCACCGTGATCTTTGTTTGAGTAAGTTGCAAAAACAAACAAGAAATAAACAATGTTTAACACGTTTTAAAAATCGAATTTATTGTTTTTGTCAATTAGCACATATATTCTGTAATTACAACGAACAACGACGCTTGACCAAATCAGCCGAGGCGATTTTTTTAATGTGGTAATAATATTTTAAATACGTAGAATCCAAATACATATAGCTAAAAGTTATTTATGATTTTTTGCGAAACCGACACTATTCTACGTTCATAACGATAAATTAATTTTAAGAGTCTGCACAAAGGTATCTTTGCAAATCGAAGGTCAGGATTTGGAAAGAACTATATAGAAAGCGATGCTCCACAACCTTGAAATAAATCACACAGTTAGCCAATGAATTTAACTTACGTCTGGAACTTTCGAATTTAAGATAATGTTATGGATAAGTGTAAAAAAAAATCAGAAAATCACTAAAATGTTAATGGCACTCCCGTATTTGGACTCAGTTATCGTAATCATCGAGAATTTTGAAATTAATTTTATCAAATAATAAAGTTAAAACTATAAAGAAGCGTCTGAAGTCTTCATTTCTTAATAAACATATTCTTATTTTGTGTAAAACAATCACAAGATGTGTTTCGCTCAAAATTTCCATAGTAACTACTGCATACTACATAGATAGCTCTCACAGACCAGGGGCCCTAGACAAGTGGCTTTACGCTGATGGAATAGAATAGAAAATAATAACCAATGTATGAAATTGACATTCGCGTTTGACGTTTCGAAGCGAACGCGAATGTCAGCCTCATACATTGGTTGTTGTTTTCTATTCTATTCTATTAACGTAAAAGCCACTTGTCTAGGGCCCCAGATGGCCGAGCGCCTTCGGAGTGAGAGCACGTCGGGTTGTGCCGCCACGATCAGTGTTGCGTAAAAAGCGTATTTAGTATATTTTATTTGAACATTTTACAAGTGACAAGACTGTTCATCATAAATTTTAGGACGCGCACCTGCTTATGTATTCTATTTTTTTTGGTAGTTTCAGTGCTTTATAATTTGATACGTAATTTTTACTGATAATATTTTGTATATTTTGTAGTTTGATAAAAAAACAAAAATATAACTCTAGTTAAAATTCTAACTAGTAACAGAATTATAACACACTCATATACAATTATACATTGCCAATTTTTTATCGTTCATTTTTTTATAAATAAATATAATTTTTTGAAATAATTTTATAATATATAATTACTTATTTCGTCGTTTTATTTTATTAGCTAACGTGTCAGGCAAATATAGTCTTTAAGTACTTTAGTAGTAAGGTCGATAATTTTGTAATAGATTTCCGTAGCATAATGCTATCGTTTTTACTCCGCTTTATTCCTATTGGTTAGAAAGAGAGATTATTTTATAGTAATTAGTTTTGATATATCGGACGGATAAAACTTCGAATATATCATTGGTAAATAAAAATAAAGCAATAATATAAAAAATAAGTTATAATTATTATTTTAAATTATTTATAAAAAAAATCAGTTTTTCACGAAAATCTTGGAAACGGCTCAGCCGATCCGGTCGAGAGATGGCTCGTTCGATTCGGGACGGCGGCCGTCGGGTTCTCGTGAAAAATCGGGATCGTCGGGAGTACGGATCCCGGAAAATTATCGGAAAAACTTTTTTTAGGAAAAACCTGTCAAGACGGGTTGTTGGGAAGCCGAAAAGGATTGCGTTCGGTTTGTAATGGTCAAATTAGTCGGAAAATCTTTTTAAACGAACGAAATCGGTCAATATTTGAAAATTTGTATGTTATCGTATTTATAAAATGCGCTCGCTTAGGTGGATTCGTACCAGGGATGTTGCGAATATTCGCATCCGCATCCGCAAATGCGGAACATCCGCATAGATTTGGACATCCGCATCCGCATCCGCATCCGCAATAATCAATGCGGATTTTCATGCGGATGCGGATGTCATACAAGTTGCGACAAGAATATATGGAAAGTAATATATGGAATTATTTTGAACCAAATAAAGAGGCCCATGATAAGGCTGATTGTAATATATGCAATAAAAGCTACTCTGGCAAGGGCTGAACCACCTCGTCAAATTAACAACAACAACAAAAAATAATCGAAAATGTGATTACATGTCGTTTACGTCTGACATATTTTGGTCGGTTACAAGCTCAAATGCTTCTTTGCTTAGTCTGACTTGCCATGGTATTGCAGAAAACTTTGATAGATCATCGATTATATTGAAATGCGGGATATTCGACGGCCGTCACACTGGTGACATAATTTCCGAAGAATTTAACACGATGCTTTCTGAATAGAATATTAAAAAAGAACAAGTGAAAAGAAAAGAACATCAGGAAGGGCGGCAATATTACTTTTTATTAAGTATAATGCTCCTATTTGTAACTTCGTCTATTTTTAAGTACTTATATAAAAATTGTAGCATTATACTTAATACTAGTTTTTATTAATAACAATGTTAATAATTGCTTTAACATTGTTTTAAATCTTCATTCATATACTATATTTACATAAGATCTTAAACATCCGCATCCGCATCCGCGGATGTGAGCCTTCAAAAATCCGCATCCGCATCCGCATCCGCGGATGTGAAAAAATCGACATCCGCAACATCCCTGATTCGTACTATTATTAGAATATTTTATAAGTCCAAGAACAGCTGTTTTTCACGAAAATCTTGGAAGCGGCTTAGCCGATCCGGTCGCGAGAGGGCTCTTTCGAGGCGGGCCCCGGGTTCTCGTGAAAAATCGGGATCGTCGGGAGTACGGATCCCGGATAATTATCGGAAAAACTATTTTTTTAGGAAAAACCTGTCAAGACGGGTTGTTTAAGTATTTATAAATATTAGTATATATAATTACTTATATCGTCGTTTTATTTTATTAGCTAACGTGCCCAGGCAAATATAGTCTTCCTTCAAATATATTTTGTGGGTATTGTGCAACTAAAATAATAAAATTATAATAAGTAAAATTTTTGACAAGTATTTGACAACATTTCAAAATGAGTGACAATAAAGTAAAAGTTAGTTTGCGAGACTCCGAAGTTCGACGACTCCACTCTGCCTACGTATATGTGTGCGTGTGCAGTGCCCGAGCCTCAACCTTTGCGACACTAGCGCTAAAAACGTAAAATTCAGCGTGGCGGGTTGTCGAAGAATCTCCTTAACATAAAAAATATCATGTAACGGTTTGACGCACCATAACTCAAAACGTGGCGTCGTAGGAATTAAATTAGTTGGACTAAAACAATTGGTATTGATCTGAACTTTAATGAAACTGTTTAAGAAACATGAGCAAATTAAGATTTGATATTGACATTCTCGCTAGCTCCCTAACCCTAATCTGCAACAATTTTATATAAGCTTATGCAGCAACTAGGTACTTGACTGTCGGTCGCACTTTTTTCACGCAACGTAACTTTTGATGAAGACTGCGAAACATTGTGTTGCCACAAGCATAAGCATAAGATGTACATAAATTAGGTACTCTGTTCTCGTGTGATTATCAGTTTCATATTGTAAATAATTTCTGATAATATGACACATGGTAGTACCATTTTTCACTTAACTGAAATAGTATGTTTTTACAACAATCAACCACAGCGCGGATAGAGATGACACATATAAAATCTTTAGTTATATATTAAGATGATTTTATTATCATTATCATTTAAATATGACAATTGATTTTTATTGAATAGGCTTAGAAACAGAATCTATATTACTTAATTTATGATCTTCAAGCATTGGTCTTGCCTCATATGTACAAATAGTTACACCATGCTTGTGCCCCGGTGTCCATTCTCCTCTTAGACCGATGTAAAAAATTTTTGTATTTTCAGCTCCAAAATTGGTTGGAAAATGCATCGTTAAATGTGAAACTGACGAAAATGTGACAATTCTGAAACAATAAAAAATACAATGTTTCGAATACTATAGTATTTTTTTCGCCTGAGCCATTTGGTGGATATGTTTGTGAAGAGCTGTTTTATTTCCAAGCTCACGTGACCCGAGTTCTGTTCGGTTAATGCGGACGTCGCGGTTGCGACTATCGGCCGCATGATTGGCGGACGATTATCGCAAGAAAAGCGAGAAATAATATTGATATTAATATACATAATAATAGAAAATATAAGGGCCTTTAATAAGTTCTCGCTGTTAAAGATGCCAGTAGCAGTACCCCGTTCGTGGAATTTCGAATGGTAACACCCATGCAAGGCAGTAGTGTATCTAACCTTAAATTTCATATGGTAGTTCACTGTAGTGTAAACATATATTGAAGCACATTGAATTCTTGTTGAGACTTATGGTGACAATGCTTTGTCGGATACGACATGCAGAGACTGGTTTCGACGCTTCAAAAATAATGAACTTGAGGATAACGAACGTTATGGCGCACCGATGGCGCAAAATTTGAAGACGAAATGTTGGAGGAATTACTCGATCAAGACCGATGTCAGACGCTAGTTGAACTTGGAAAAACATTACAAGTAGATCAGTTAACTGTTTCAAAACGTTTAAAAGATTTAGGAATCCAGAATGATCCAGAAGCAAGGACATTGGGTACCGTATGAATTGAAGCTGAGAGACGTCGAACGGCGTTTTCTCACGTGTGAACTACTGTTTCAACGGCAGAAAAGAAAAGGTTTTTTGCACCGCATCGTGACTGGCGATGAAAAGAAGATACACTACGATAATCCAAAGCGCAGAGAATCGTGGGGTAAGCCCGGCCATGCATCAACATCGTCTGCAAAACCAAATATCCATGGTTCGAAGCTTCTTCTCTGTATTTGGTGGAATCAGCAAGGTGCAATTTATTATGAGCTGCTCAAACCGAATGAGACTACCACGGAGGATCACTATTTTTTTATCGTTAATAGGTAAGCAGTGTTTGACCGCTATCTTGCCTTATGGTAAACAACGACACGGTCTAGGGTGTAGCACGCTTGCCTAGAAGGAACCTGTTTACTCTGGATTTGAAGACACCAACGTTGTACCTGTCGGGAAATACAGACTCAGGCAAAGTATTCCACAGTTTTGCGGTGCGATCATTCGCGCAAAGGTGGTTTCGAAGCGCTTCGTACGTAGGCGGGGAATTTCCACGGTGTACCTATGGCGCGTAGGCGCGTTTGCCTGGTCGTCCGATAGTAAAGGGGGCGAGGTGAATTAATTTACAATGTCACCGCCTAACTGTGTCATCAATTCCATCGCGCACGAAGAAATTTGACAACTCTTTTCTTTGTCGCACCTCCAAAACATGGAATTCTTTACCAGCACACGTGTTCCCCTCCTCTTATGACCTGGGTTCCTTCAAACGAGGCGTGAAGAGGCATCTTGCGGGCCGGCAAGGCGGGGGCGGCTAGTGCAAATCATTCTTCATGATAGCACTAGCCGTCGTCGCGTTCAAAGAAGTTCAAGGTGGTCAGCTATAGGCACGGATACATTTCGGAAAAAGGGATATAGCTGGAATGCGATTTGGTTGCGTTGAATTTGACCAAATTAGCATCGCCCCAATCGGACACGGCTTTAAGGGTCATATTCAAACACTCAACCATGGCCTCTCTCTCTGAGTCTGGATATCGGCCTCATTAGCTCGTGCGTTGGAGCTATTTCTCTCGACAACTGTGCAGTCATCCGCGTACCCATGGATACCGAGCAACAACAGATCATTAATGTGCATCAGAAATAGTGTCGCTAAGAACACTGACCCTTGAGGAACACCGGCATTAATAGCCATTTGATCCGACGAGTGCCTTTCAACCACCACTCGAAGTGATCGGTTCCTCAGGCAGTCTGAGATCCACACACACAGGCTAGGTCAAAGTCACAGTCAAAGGCCTTCGAGATATCCAAGGAAACAGCAAGTGCCTCCCCGTGTTTCTCGATGGCCTCACTCCAGATTATATGACGTACGCCAGAAGATCACCAGTGGACCGATTCCGGCGAAATCCGTACTGTCGGTCACTGAGAAGGTCATTGACTTCCAGGTATTGTCTTTTCTTCAGCGGTGTGAGCTAGCTTTCCGTCAGGCCCCTGAATGGGAGGCAGTGAGGGGCAACAATAGTTCACTGCGACCGATTTTGCTAGGGACCAATACGCTTTGCTACCAGGGGGAAATGACTTTTGCGTGACTTTTGCTTAGCTTTCTTGCAGGACTTGGCAGCTTTATTAAAGGCTCTCTTTTTTTGGCGTATGTCCCCCGTTTTGCGGTTTCCATTTACGCTTGATGCTTTATCGCCTCTGCATGTCTGTATTCAGGCCCAAACCAAGGTTGAGCTTTGCTGGATAGTGGCACGTCTGAAAATAGATTCACAATTCTGTCACACTATCTGCGCTAATTGAGGGATCACCTGAAGAGAAGTATACACGCTGCCAAGGATAGCATGCAAGGAAAGAACGCATTCCTTCCCAATCTGCTGACTTGTATCGCCAAGCCCGCCGAGTTCCAGTGAGGCAGGGGTTGGGCGGGGAGTAGACAGATACAGATTTCACCAGACTGTGGTTGGACTTACCTAACGGCGAAGAGATCGAAACTGAGTAGCGGTCCGGATCAGTTGTCAGCAGAAGGATGATGATTAAGTCATTGATGTAAATTGATTGAATTGATAATTATTTAATTATCAATGATTATTTTTTTAAGTCGAGCCTTAAAAGAAACACGGCCGCTATACGAGCGGAGACACTACAAAGTAATTTTGCTACATGACAATGCTCGGCCTCAGGTTGCAAAACCAGTGAAAACCTACCTATAAACGCTTCAATGGGAAGTTCTACCCCACCCACCGTATTGACCTGACATAGCCCCTTCTGATTTTCACCTATTCTTTTCGATGGGACATGGCTTGCGCTTTCATTCTTATGAAGAAGCTAAAAAATGAATCTATTCTTGTAAAGTCTCGAAAGACATGTCGTTTTTTCGACGCGGAATTCATATACTGCCAGAATTATGGGAGAAAGTGGTCAATACTTTGAATGAAATGTTTTTGTGCCTTATAATTTAAATAAAGGTTTTATTTTGTAAAAGAACTTATTCAAGGTCCTAATATAAATACTTACTTAGGACTATATTCCAAGATACCTTCACTATCTTTCTGAAGATCAAAAACTTGATCAGGTTCTATCGCCACATCATCAAATGTCATATTGGGTCTATTTTTAAACCTGCATCACAAAGCTGTTTATTTTAGAAATACAATAAAGACTGCATTTCATATTTTAAGATCACAACTGTACTTAAATAATATTCATTAATTAAGCAATACATATTAATAAAGAAAAGCATTTTAATTTAGAAGGCTAATTTATTAAATGTTGTAACCTTACAGTCTTAATTTAGCCGGATGTGAATCTGAGTCCTCTGAGGAAACTCTCAAGCCTTTTATTTTAATGTTGCCTGTAAATGGTATATTAAAGAGTAACTCTTCATCTGCATCACTTTCAACATACTGTAAAATATAAAAAACAATAATTAGTTTGTACCTTCTAAATTTAGCAGTTAGTGATTTTTTATTAACAGTAGTAGGACAGTATTGAGGCATATGAAAACAACAAACAGATTCACAGCAGTTTCTACTGCAAATTTGTATGTTTGCTCGTATGAATGAAAATAAAAATAATATATACTTCAAGATAAGAGTTTTCCCAACCCATTCTGGTAAATGGCTGAATGAGACAGGGTGCAACTACTTCTTTTTTTTTATTCTTTAACAACATTGTCAATTTTACTTTCAATGGAGGCTATTCAAGGTGTCTTGTGCTGCAGGCAAAAAACTCTTAAAGTCTGCGCGTCTTCCAGTTGTAAGTACCATTAAGGTGGAATTTTTTATGCATCAATAATTTATAAGAATATAGAACTAATTTTGTTTACAGTTTGTGAGGATTAACGGAGATTTTATCATTTTCAGGTTGAGCAAAATCGAGACAGCAGTTTGTTTACATTATCTATTTCCATAATAAGAAAAATTACGAAAGTGTTTAAAACGATACAATAATTGCGGTACCTGTGTTCTATCTAATCTTTTTTCCCACGGCTTAAATACAGTTTTTCCTGCTCCATCAATACTTTCATTCAGGCATTGAAGATTTTCTATATCAATTTTTTCAAATAAATTATATTGTATTCCTATTTCATCTAAATTTTCATGACTGTGGTCATGGTTACAATGACTATGAGACATTTTTACTTTTCAAAATAAATTGTATTCTCACAAGATTTATATTGATATGTAAAATATTTGTTTAAGTTGCAACTTGCTATTATTGTAAATTTCAAATTTCACTTAATCACTATAGCTTAAGTCAAGTGTCAAATATCCGCTGTCACTGTCAGGTCACCTAACCAAAGCGGAGTGCGCACACGGAGGGTGAAAAACTTTTTTGAAATCAAGTTTTGATGAATTACTTCACACTTTAGGACCTGCACTAACTGAATATTCTTTTTACTTTTTATCATTAATTTTCTATAACTTAAAAAATAAATCTAATAACATTTTTAATTTATTTTTGTTTGAATGTATTTACCTCTTTTTATAATATTTTAGAGATTTGACAGATTAAAAATAAGATTAAATTCATTCGAATAACATCAAAATACCAAATTAAAAAAATCAGTTCAAATTCAATCATATTAAATTAATTTAAATACATCACATTAAAATTAAATTGATTGCAAGTTTTTAAGTCAGATTGTTGTTTTTGTTTTGCTAAGGCTGGCAACACTGAGTGACAAATTTAGCAACCCGTGCGCGTGCGGTGACAGAAATATCACCCAAGACCCAACAGTTTCGTCAATAGTTTAACGTGACAACGTCATAACAAAACATTGATGAAATGACTGCAATCGAGTGAAAGAGAAGTAGATGCCGCGCAAGCGTTGCCATGTCAATAAAATGATGATAATGTCGTCAATTAATCATTCAATATCAATATACTTGGTGGTAGAGCTTTGTGCAAGCTCGTCTGGGTAGGTACCACCCACTCATCAGATATTCTACCGCAAAACAGCAGTACTTGTTATTGCTGTATTCCGGTTTGAAGTGTGAGTGAGCCAGTGTAATTACAGGCACAAGGGACATAACATCTTAGTTCCCAAGGTTGGTGGCGCATTGGCGATGTAAGAGATGGTTAAGAGCTCTTACATCGCCAATGTCTATGGGCGTTGGTGATCACTTACCATCAGGTGGCCCATATGCTCGTCCGACTTCCTATGCAATAAAAAAAAAAAAAAAAAAAAAAATCAATAATTACATAGACAATATACTGCTTGGTGTGTCGTAACGATAGAACGAAATTCATTAGGTGGGTACTGTTTTTTTTTTAGTGAAGTGAAACCTTCTTTAGCATCGTTGTGATTTGGAAGTTGATGAAACGAAAAAGAGACAGACACATAAATTCATAAGATTTAACGAGGGGGAAAATGAGATAGGAAGCAAAATACAGTTGAAGCCAAAATTTTGGAAGGTTTTACTTCTACCACGTGTGAATTACACGCAGTTTTTTTTTCGTTAGATCTACACAAAATAACAAAATCAACGCATGGCTTATAATTTATAATATAATCACATTTCATTGAATGATTTTTAAATTATTAAAATTCATGCAATCTCATTGTTTTTTTTTTTATTATTTACATTAAAACCTTAACTAAATACAAATAACATTTAAAACTAATTATTATACAAGTCGTGACCGCGTGGAATGGTGGCAAGAATGCTAGCAGCATTTCCCCTTTGAATCGCAATTCCGATTCTCTGAGCGAAAAATGAACCAGCCCTCCTGTCACCAGTGGAGGCAATAAGGCGGGGAGTAATATTTTGGATGAATTTTTTGGCACTATTACTCCAAGGTCCAAGCGTTTCAACTGCAAACGGAACAAAAATATAATTTGGAATAAGAGACGAATATTTGTCACGTTTGTTCGTTTCAGCTTTTTCCGCGGCAGCTCCGACTTTTAACATTGTTTCCCTGATATGAGACGGGGCCAGTGTATCAACACATGTTGCGTCTCACACAAGGGCCCGTCCCCGTTCCCAGGGAACCAATGTCAGTCCATCAGGTCTCTTGTCATTGTATTCTATTTAATAATTCATAGGGGAGACCGGGTACAAAAGGAACGGTACGGCCGGCGCGTCGAAAGTAATTGTAAAGTTTACTTGGTGGTAGAGCTTTGTGCAAGCTTGTCTGTGTAGGTACCACCTACTCATCATATATTCTACCGCAAAACAGCAGTACTTTGTATTGTTGTGTTCTTGTGTGAAGGGTGAGTGAGCTAGTGTAAATAGAGGCACAAGGGACATAACATCTTAGTTCCCAAGGTTGGTGGCGCATTGGTGATGTAAGCGATTTATGCAATATATTAATTATATATGCATTATATACATTTATTTACAACTAGCTGATACCCGTGACTGCGTCCGCGTTGCTTGATATATTAACAAAGTTTTCTTATGTACGAAGGAAAAAACATCAACTAATATATTTTTATTAAATGAAGATATCGCAATTTTTTTTTTTAATAAGGGCCATGTGTCTACGAAATAAAATTTAGAAAATTTCATTGAAATCTATCCAGCGGTTTTTCCGCGATGCGCGCACAACTGCAGACCTCTATCATTTTATTTATAGAGATGGAGGTGGCGAACCGGAGGACTGTACCTTTCGAGACAATAAGGAAGGCGCTTCAATATCTCGAGGTGCCTTCCTATCTGAGGAGACTGTTGGGAGCAAATTTTCAGGATCAGGTGGTTTTCTGGGAGGGTGTCGATGGGTGAATTGTCGGTTCTCAGCCCAATCCTGTGAAACTGTGGTGTGGTGTGTGGTGGCTTTGACTGGCACCTACGGCCAACCATCCGTCCCGGCATGGGGTTGTTTTGCTACGCAGATGACACGTGTGATGATGTCACGATGATGGGGCGAAATTTCCAGGAGACAGCCCTCCTTTTTTTCACGCAGTTCTCCTTTGGGACGGGATTTTTACCCACTAAAACCGTCCGTATGCCCGTCCTCGGCACAACTCGGAGACGCTGCGAATTGTGTTGATAAACAAACAAAGCTTTCCTCTATCTTGCCCTCCCGCAATCCTCGCTAGTGCGTACGTCAGCGCGAGGCAATCCTGGCTGCCGACCTCTTCAGGGCTGTTCTAACGGAGGATGTGGGTCTGTTGATAGACCCTCGCACCCATATCTACCAGAATGTCCAAGGGCGGAAAGCGTGCTAGGGCGGAAAGGGTACTAGGGCGGAAAGCGTGCTAGGGCGGTTGCCGCCTCGTAGGATATCGTACGATATCCCCGCACTATGCGGATGGCCCCTTTCCGTTTCGAACTTTGGGTTTTAGTCCTGCAGCAGCGAACGCCCGATAGCCTATGATACCAAACGGGCGCAGAGGGCCCTGTAGAGGGCCATCGATCGCACTACACCGGATAGAGGCGACAAACTTCTTCCTTCGGTCCCCCAAGATTACCCGCTACCGTCTCGAGCCGGCTAGGCGTTAGAAGTACACTTCAATGACCGTCCCGACCGACCGACCCCAGTGACCGTCCAGCGTGAGGCCCAGGTATTTCATGTACCTGACCACCTGGATATTTGAGTAACCAACGCGGAAGTGCGAGTCGGGCAGTTCCCTGTTCCTCGACAGCTTATGGAACCATAGCGCCTCCGTCTAATGAAACGCTATTCGAAAGCACAATTCGAAGATCTTATCAAGGAAGATGTTCACTCCGAGTTTGGCGAGTTCTTTGATTCTCTCAAAATTATCCCCCAATGCCAGCACCAACGAAATGAAGTCGAAGCTAACACTAATAACCGCCCCGGAATCTCGTCGCGGCCAGGAGGCAGCCCTCTTGGCCAAACTCGGACACGGACCAGATAGGACCAGAGTTCCTCTTATGCCGCTTTCCACGTTGGAGGCCCTCCACGTAGGGCCTGTATGATCGTCCAAGGTACTGTGATAGAGGTGAAGGCCTAGATGAGGTATCTGGGTCTGATCTTAGACGGAAGAGCATCGCATATCACTTTGACCAACTTTGATATCAATGCCGCTGCCACTTAGGTCCGCCTCCTATCTAACGTGAGAGCGCTGGAATCACCATAACGGTGCCTATACGCTGGTGTTGTGCTCTCCATGACACAGTATCGTGAACTCAAAGCGGTGGACGATCTCACTGAGCAATGGATACACTGTATCAGTTGTAAAATATAGTCACATGCTGTGTGCGTCCATGATGATTCAAGTTATGTATGCAATAATTGCGAATCGGCATAGAAGATTGATACTGAATTTTGATTCTGACATGAATCTGATTAGAAAAAACGAACTTATAATAAATTTGATTTAATTACCAAACCTAATAATTAAAGAAAAGATAATACTGATTTGCTTTCGTAATTATTAAGCTTTTAAAATACAAACGTTTATTTTTTATGAATATTATTTTTTTGTATTAAATAACTTATTTATTTAAAATATCATAATATCATATTAATTACAAATCCCTGTTGCCCTGAATTTAAAAATAGCTATATTAATTCCATCATAATAATAAAACCTAACCAGAAACCAAGCTAAAAGTACAAATAATGTCACTTTTGTACCCGGTCTCCTTATACATATATCATAACTATTAATTGAATGCAATTTATATTCTATATGTCTATGGGCGTGTGATTTGTGCAATTGCGTAAATGTGACTTGTCACTTGTCGTTGTCAGTCTATCGAGAAGAAAATAAGGAGACAAAAACACCTAATCCCTATTCCTAATTCAATTTATGATATAATTTAGTATATGGTTCTTAAATCACTTGAAATACAAACACTATAATGCCTGTTCTTAATAAGATGAATACAATATTTTTTGTCACGAGTTTGTTATTATGTATTATATTGTGCACTGACAATTACGTGTGGGCCAAAGATAATGAAGCTGAAAGTATTAGTAAAATTGGCCAAGGAGTTGGTCATATTATGAATATTTATTACTGGTTGGTATAAATTTTTCACTAAAAATAATAAATAATTTTGATATAATTATATATAATCAATTTTTGTACACTTTTCTTTATTATAACTGGACTTGATGTTAGGGCATTGTGCAAGGTCGTCTATCACCCATTAATCACACATTTTACCGCCAAACAGCAATACTAAGTAGTATTGTGATCCGGTTTGAAATGAGTGAAATTGTGTCGATGAAATGACAGGCTCAAGACACATATTAGTTCCCAAGATTAGTAGTGAATTGGCAATGTGAATGATGGCTTAAAATTTGTTATAGTGCTAATTTTGATGGTTGTGAACACTTAAGGTGGCCCCTTTGTCAGTCAACATACCAATTTAATATAAAATATATATTTATATATTATGAACAATCAATAAACCTGTGAGAACCTACTACAGTAATAAATAATCAAACTTTGTTTTAGTTACTCTTGTGGCTACAGGAAAGTGTATGAAGATTATGCAGGTATCATTCAGCAAAAATACCCAGAGATATCAGTTATTGGAGCTAATTATGATCCTCCTGGTCTAAACATGTACCTTTCTAGAATGATTGTAAGTACTATTATTGTAATATTAACTAAAATCAAATTCGTACCTTAGCCATGTTCTGAACTATCAACCATTTACAACAGGTTGTATCTGCTCAACTCTATATTCTCAATATTTGTTTCAGGGTTTTGGGAAAATGATTTTGATAATGTGTATTTTAAGTGGTGTCAACATTTTTGCTTGGTTGAATAAACCTCAACCAGCCTGGTGGAGCTGGTGCCTTGAGAACAAGTTATATGCATGTATGATGATGTTCTTTTTAGCAAATATGATCGAAGGTCAGTTAGTATCTTCAGGTGCATTTGAAATATCACTTAACAACATTCCATTGTGGTCAAAACTGGAAACTGGTCGAATTCCACAGCCACCAGAACTATTTCAAATAATTGACAATACCTTACAATTTTCAAAAATGGAAATGCCTAATAATAATTTTGTTTAATAGATACATTTTAAAAAGTGGCAAACAAAAATTATAATACAATTTTAAATAGATACGTTGTTTGTGTAATAAATATAAAGTACTTGCGAAATCCTCAGAATATGTAATCATATTTTCTTATTTGATTTAACAGCAAACTTTATTATATTTTCATTGTAATGTGGTAATTAGGGTGATTGGAAATCTATATATTTTAAACATATTATCATTAATAAAGTAATAATACCTTTAATTCCCTCCTACATGAAAGGCCCATAGACCGTTTTAAGCTAAACACTATGTATAAAAAATTGCCATAAATTTAAAAATGCCAATAAATGTAAAAAGAAAATAAATACTTCAAAATCTGGTGATAATTACAAATGTATAAAATTTTATAAACATCAATAGTGATTATTATTCAATTGTTTTGAAGGTATTGTCACTTTGTTATTGGTTTACTACAGCTAAACTTAAATATGTACGTAAAAATAATTTATCTTAATTAAGTAAACTATTTGTGTGCATGATTAGTCAGCAAGATTTTATTAGAAAATAATATTGTTATAATATTAATAACCTTAAGGCAATAAGTTTTTTTTTTATTATTACTGTACTCCAAGAAAGATAATTTACAACATTGTACTATGATTACCTGTTTTATTAAACAACTACATGTAAAGTTTGTATAATTGACAACACCTCATGAGGCCATAGGATAGCATTAAAATAACGAAATATTTTTCAGTGTATGACAGAATTGCATTTATATCGGAATACTACTTTCTATTTAATTCCTTAGTAAGAAACAGCTTTGTATGAAGAGGTATATAATAAAAATAGTAAAATAGTGGGAATGCATAAATTAAAGATAATATGATAACGAAACTGATCCACTTGCATAACATGAACTCTTACTCTTGAAGTATGTATGTTCAAACATTGATCTGCTCAGCTTCAGTCACTACATAACTGAAAAACGGAAGGACTGGCCTGACTTGAGTCATATTACTGAACCCTGTTGTCTTATATGTATTAATAAAGTTACTTATTTCTAATACTCGGTTCCTGACATGATAAATGTATAAGAATAAGTGAATTTATTACATAGCTATTTCAATATTCAATTTCTGAAATAACAAAATAGTGATATGTCATTAAAGATTGTAGATTATAATGCGCTAGTTTGATGAAGCAATAAAAATTACAGTTCCTAAGTCCTGAAAAATTGTCTATAATTTTGAAACCTGACCTGAATATTTCTGAAAGCTGAGAGTAATATCCATATCAATACTAAGGGCCAGTGAGTATACTCGTATATTATATTATAGCAAATAAATGTCATATATTAATTTGTTTCCAATCACCCCAAGTGCCTAACAAGTAACAACTCATGGTAATTATTGTGTGTGTATGTATTAAGCTTTTTATTAATGTTCTACATTCTATACAATCAGTTATTGTATTCAATTCATAGTTTTATCTCGATAGAAGAAAGATAAGTAAAGCAATATGTTACAGGCTTTAAATAAATAAAATGATATTAGAAGAGCATACAGAGAAAAAATCCTTATCAGACGTTCAAATATATCTAGTCAGATAATAATGTCAAACAATGTGCTTTTGGTTCAACATAAAATAAATTTAGATAAAACAACAGATATCGTCTAATATTTTTATTTCTTAAAATAAAGAAACACCAAGTGTTTACTCATTTTTAAATGGACGGATTGCATTGGACTTTGTGAATAAAATATTTTCATGTTAGTTGTGTATGGCACATAGGGCATGAATGTCGTAAAACTAATTCATGATGTTGTGCGTGCGCTTCGCATACACTGCAAGTCCAAGTTGTATGTGGTGCTAACAGCGGCCGACCAGACACTACGCATCCGGGAAATTCCGTGGAACAGCCAGGACACGATGCCACCCTTCAAACGAAAAATTTAACAAAATAACTGCATTTAATATTGCTATCGCTACTACGTATTTAACTTAAATTAATTAATATTCACCAATCTGGTATTCCCAACTGACAGTGTGGGCATTCAACTTTGTTACCTCTTGCGTCTTTCGGTTTGTATCTTGTAAATATTTCAACGGCAATATTTTCAAAGACTTCGGGCTGAAATACAAAAATCAACATTGTCGTAACAGTAACAAAGACAAGCGAATGGGTACTCGTACGGTCGTACGTCATACTATCAATAGCACTATTACATATATATTTTGATCAAAATAAATCAGTTGAAAGTGTACGCAATAAGTAAGGGTGGTGTCTTATAAATAAAAAATAAATCTTATAAATCTTACGTTGCAAGCCTCCAGTTTGATCAGAGCTTTAGAGCAAAGATCGAAAGCTCGAGCCTGCAGGGCTATCATTGCGACGGTGCACCACGCCTAAAATATAAAGAAATGCTTTACAAACGTCCATAATGTCAGTATTAACTTTATAGACACAAAATGAGTTATTCGAGGGGTGGTATAGCTCGTCGAAAATAATATAGTGTGCGGTACTCGCCTGCACGTGCTGCGCGGGATGCAGCTGCGGCAGCGCGCGGGCGAGGCGCGCGGCGCGGCGCGGCGCCAGCTCGGCGCGCGGCGCGCCCAGTGCTGCGCACAGCCAGTGCTGCGCGCGCGCCGCCCGCCAGCTGCGCGCCGCCGCGCCCTCTGTCGCCCAGGAATGTCTCACTCAGGGTTTATCGAAGCTTTTTGTATGGTTTGAACCATTTGTCGCCGTTCATTAAAATATTTCAAAAGTAAAACTACTTTTTAAATTTTATTTTATCCAATTCATTTAAAAAAAATTAGCAAGCGACGACTTTATGTGAAACTCCTTAAGGGTTGCGACATGAGTGTCGGGTGGACTGTCCCGTGGACTTGTTGTAATATATTTATTACAAATATTTAAAACGATGTATTCACCTATACCATGTTGGCGATACAAAAGTCCAGCTAAGACGTAGAGTTTCTTTATTCGCCAAGGGGATGATGCCTTCGATGCCTCGAGCTCTGCCAACTGAGGCAAAAAATATAACACTGTTAACAAATAAAACGTTCCGTTTGGAAAATTCCGTTTGTAAGAAGCTCAAACTAAGTTGGCTGGACTTTAATTCACACCGATGTAGAATCTGGTTATGTCGCAGCGAACTACCCTAATTAGCTGTTCAATCAACAGCCTAGCCTTTTTACTAAACAGCGCCGTTTAACTAGCGGCCTGAATGATAAATAATTAGCCGTAGCGTTTGTTCCAATATTTAATATACTGGCTGGCTAATGCCTAAGCACTTGGTTCCAGTGCCAGGCCCTTGATATCACTTTTTGTCTCGTTTTTTCGTTGGCTCAAAAAACCAGAGCTATCCTCTGATGCAAGGAGATCTCTCTTAAATTAATAAAATATGTTTTTTTGCCAATGTGGTCACCTAGGGGTCCGCAAGTCATAAGCGGGGTCCAAGAAAATTCGTTTGCTTTCGATAGTGAAGAACTAAGTTGGCTTGTTCACCTAGCAATTTAGGCAGAATACTAATTGAAAAAAAAGGTCAGCGACAGTGGGTACAAGTAACTGTCGCTCAACTTATTTTTTTGAAGTTTTAGGAATAGGAATATGGTTCAAATGTAGCTGCAGGAGGGTCTACCGGAAACGCGTCGGGTAGGTTGCGGCGTTCCACAAGGGTCGGTTCTCGGCCCAATTTTGTGGAACGTCGGTTTTGATTGGCTCCTGAGAGCCCCCGTCCTTCCCGGTATGGGGGTGTTGTGTTATGCAGACGACACCCTCGTCACCGCGACGGGGCGGGACTTTCGGGAGGCGGCCCGCCTGGCCGAGGTCGGAACGACGCTGACCGTGGACCGGATGGAAATGCTGGGCTTGAGGGTCTCCATATCCAAAACGGAGGCCCTCCTATTCCACGGTCCACGGAGGGGCCCCCCACGAGGGGCGAGTATCACCGTCCACGGGACGGTGATCGCTGTGCAGGCCCAGATGAAGTACCTGGGCCTGACCCTGGACGGACGATGGAGCTTCGGGCAGCATTTCGTGCAGCTCGGCCCGAGGCTCATCAACGCCGCCGCCGCCTTAGGCCGCCTCCTACCCAACGTGGGAGGACCGGGGTCACTATGCCGGCGCCTCTATGCCGGCGTGGTGAGGTCGATGGCACTGTACGGTGCCCCTATTTGGGTGGACGCACTCACCGCTTCCAACCGGGCCCTCCTGCGAAAACCGCAGAGGGTCATAGCGGTGAGGGCGATAAGGGGTTACCGTACGGTGTCGTGGACAGCGGCGACCCTCCTCGCGGGCGATCCGCCCTGGGAACTCCAGGCGGAGGTGCTCGCGGAGGTGTACCGCTTCCGAGCCGAGGCGAGGGAGCGCGGCGACCGTCCAGGGACGGCGGAGGTCGGGCGGATCAGGGTTCTAGCCCAGCAGGCCTTGATCACCCGATGGGAGGAGGACCTCGGGTCCCCCACGGCGGGCCTGGCGACAGTGGAGGCGGTACGTCCCCACTTGAGTCGCTGGGTCAACAGGAAACGAGGCACGCTCTCGTTCAGGATGACGCAGGTACTTACCGGACACGGATGCTTCGGTAAGTACCTGCACGAGATTGCGCGGCGGGAGGCTTCTCCCTCCTGCCACGAGTGTGGTGCGCCATTCGATACGGCGCACCACACCCTGAGAGAGTGTGCCGCGTGGGGGCCCCAGAGGCATTCCCTGGCGGCGGTCTTAGGCGGAGACCTCTCCTTGCCGAGTATCATCAACGCGATGCTCGGTAGTGAGAGGTGCTGGTCGGAGGTGACCTCCTTCTGCGAAACTGTTATGTCGCAGAAGGAGGCCGCGGAGCGGGAGCGGGAGGAGAATGCCGCTACGGACCCGCTCCGCCGTAGAAGACCGGGGGGAAGGAAGCGCCGTTTTGCGCACCTTCTCCCCCCGCCACAATAGGCGCCGCCGGGGCTAGGGGGGTTCCCAGTACCCTGGGACTCCTCCCTAGAGAATGGAGGCCCGCATAGGCGGGCCGAACGTCGGAGCGTCACGGTAGCATGCGCAAGCGATCCCGTGGCGCTCCACTTAAGACGAGAAGGGTACCGTGGTGGTTTTAGTCGGTAAGAGTCCGACATAACCCTCCTTCAGAGGGTACCCATGAGGGTTTCCCCACGTTAAAAAAAAAAAAAAAAAAAGGGTCTACCGGAATCAGCTAAACTTTGAAAGTGGTCTATGACAAAAAAACGTTTAGGAACCTTTGGCTTACGCCGTTCGTATGGTAGGACCATGTGACAGAAATAATAATTTCCTATCATTGTAGAATAAAATAGTTTCGAATTTAGGAGGGAGGAGTAAGGGGGTAAAACTTAATCAGTTGACATTGATTTTTGAGAATATTCATCTAAACGGTACTTACTCTGTCTTACATGACTAGCGAACATGGACCGATTAGGTTCTGGCGTTGTCCCTTAAAATAACCTTTTTTTTCTTGGGGAAATCCTCTTCGGATACTCTCCCACCCGGGAAGGCGAGGGAGTTATGGGGGACTTACCGACTAAAACCCCAAGGTGTCCCTCCCGTTGCTATACGGAGAAGCCACGGGAACGCTTTCACACACATCCGTGTCTCCGTCAGCAATCGTCCGAATACAGACCCCCCCTATTGTTTACTCCTCTGCAGGTGCACTGGAACACTTGGTGCACCTCCAGCTAATACCTATTCTCGGCGGGTGATGTTCCCGCATCTGCCACCCATAGGCTATTTATTAGGGGGGTAGGTGTCGACCGTAGACCAGCCGTCTACGCCCCACTCTCTTGCGGCGCATGAGCTTAGCAGAAACATCTTCCTCTCTGGTGCGCTCCGCTTGCTCCTTTAGGTACATGACGTGTTCGTAGAATGCAACTATCGCCATCCAGGAGCTTTTGTGCTCTACCATAACCTTCGCAACGGCTTGTAGCGAAAGGTCTCGTCCCACAGCAGCGACAAGCTGACTTCGCGGTTCCTGGCTGGACACTCTGATAAGGTGTGCTGTGCCGTGTCTTCGTCATGCGATCGTGATACACTTGCGTTAGCTCTCTACGAGCCACCCTGCACAAATACCTGCCAAAACATCGGTGACGCGTAAGGGTACAAGGGTACAGGGCGGACACTTTCCAGCATCTTATTTGACGACCCGTTGTCCTTTTCGCTTCAGCAACCCTTCTAGTACACCGACGACAGTACTTCAGCTTCTAGATCTCAGGGTGGGTTTCCAGCTAGTACGCACGCTGCCTCATATGAAATGGTGCGATAGCCTCTAATGAGTGACCGTTATGGCTCGTTGCGGTCTGCGCAGAGATGCCTTATTCTGGGCCGTGAGAGCATTGACCCATATCGGCGATCCATAGAGTCATAGATTTTACCACCCCAGCATACAAACGGCGACAGCTTCATTTGGTTCACTCACATTGGGTAGTCGGTTCAATGCTGCGGTTGCTCCGACTAGCTTAGGAGCGAGACGTTTAAAATGCTCTTTAAAGTTCCTTCGATTGTCGAGGACAAGCCCTAGGTATTTCATTGTCGACTCAACGCCAATGGAGACCCCGCCTTTAAAATAACCTAGCTTAACCTACATGACTTTGTCCTAGAATTCACATTATTATTGTCACTACACTCTTCCGTTGTACTACATACAATTTGGTGATTGAAGTGTACAGGCTAGGCAAGTAATTAAACGTCATCGATCCAATTCATTTGCCTAGCTATTTGATCAAATGGCTAAACATCATTCAGATCGCTAGTTAAACGGCGCTGTTTAGTAAAGAGGCTAGGCTGTTGATTGAACGGCTAATTAAGCTAGTTGGCTGTGATACACATGGTGTAACAAAATAAGTGTCCGACCCGTGAAGTGGTTATTAGGTATCGCGAGTCGGTTCTATTTATGTAAACATTTTTAAAATATTATGCAAAAAAATTACCCATTAAAAATATTAATTTTCACGGGTCGGAAAAGTGTTTTCTTACATTCTGTATAATATATATAGTTTGATAAACAATTAACGTAACCTTAATAAATTCTTATATCATATAACACGTACCTGAAAAGCCATGGCCGCAGCCTGGGAGAGTTGTCCATTCTCTTTCAGTTGGGTTATATTCTGAATCGAAGGGTCCAGCATGCTATCGCTTCTATCTTCGGTTATTTGTTTCGGTAATTTATCCTAAAATATTTTCGTTACATAAATAAAGACAATTGCAAATGATTGTTGTTCAACAATGAATGAAAAATATTACTATAAAAACTAATGGACCGAAATGGGCAAATCAAAGATTTTAACCCCATGATGTATTTATGAGTCAATCACATATATCGACCACAAGCCATTCCATTTGTATTACAAATGTCAAATTATCAAAAATGCTGCCAAATTTACAAAGTGTGAACTACATTACTGTTACTTATGCCTTTTTTACACGAACTTAGCTACTAATGCTTAGTACACAGTTCTACTCACATCTTCCATGAAAACATACTAAATAATTAAATTTCGACGAGCCGGTTGGGTTCGATTCCCACCCAGGACAGACATTTGTGTGCATGATCATGTCTGGGTGTAAATATCTATACATATAAGTATGTATTTACAAAAGAAAAGTAGAATTATGTAGTATATCTGTTGTCTAGTTTCCATAGCACGAGCTCTGCTTAGTTTGGGATCAGATGGCCTCGTGTTAATAATGTCCCAGGATATTTTATTAATATTAATTAATATAGGAGCCAAAAAAGGATCAATTGGATCGATACTTAGCGACAAGTCGACTACCCCCACCACAATTCACTAGGCACCTGTCGCTTGCCTACCGTGTAAACAGCTACGGCTATATTGACAAAAGTTAACACGTTAGTGATACTTCCAGCGCTTACCTTAACATGTCTGGGCGATCCTGATAGAAGTTTTGATAACGATTCGTTGTCTTCTAGAGCCATATAACATTTTTTAAGTCCTTCTTTATTATTGGACATATTATAATATTCTAGGGCACCGGTCCTACGAATATTTTTAATTAAATAATATTTTGTACCATTAACATACTAATCACATATTAATCGTGTCTACATATTCTTGGTATCTCTAACAAAAATAAATTTTCTCGTTTACATTACATACATATATTTTGATGTGTGACAGAGATGCAAAAATAAAACCATAAATGTTATTTGACGCAGTGCGGGTTAGTCTTATATTTGTAATTAGGTCCTTGAAATTAGAGTTTTGTCGTACTGACCACTTTGATCTGAAATATCTCCTCTTTGGTTAATAATTCCAAATTCAAATTTATAAATTCATTTAGCTGGTACGTTTGAGTTTTGAAAACTGTCATTCATTTGTTTTTTCCTCGTTATTTTTTTCTTTGGCGTCGCTTATTACCACACAATGGAAAACATGTAATATCGGTATATTTACGAGTACGAGTTCTATCGTGGCACCAGTGCTGCAGAAACAGGTCGAATGATTAATTATGTGTACAGCGCTGGTGTCGCAAAAGAAAGCACGGTACATTTTTGATTTCAACGTTTTCGTTCTGGAAATTTAGACCTTCAGAACCAACCCCTTGGATGGCCGGAGACTAAAGTGGAAAATGAAGAATTAAAGGCTGCAGGCTTCGGGGTAAGTGATAAAACTGTATTAATCCACTTGAAGCAAATCGGGAAAGTAAAAAAATGTGAACGATCCTCATGAATTGAGTGAATCGAACCTGCAGACACGCGTCAACTGCTGTGTTACTTTGCTCAACCGACACAATAATGAAGGGATTTTAAATCGAATCATTACTTGTGATAAAAAGTGGATACTGTACGATAATCGGAAGCGCTCGTCACAATGGCTGAACCCTGGAGACCCAGCCAAATCCTGCCCTAAACGAAAATTGACTCAGAAAAAGTTTGGTGGACTAGCGCCGGTGTCGTTCACTACAGCTTTCTAAAATCTGGCCAAACGATTACGGCAGATATCTATTGTCGGCAACTGCAAATCATGAAGGAAGAACTAGCTAAACTAGCTAACTAGAAGGAAGGGATCAATCAACTACCTATGAGATGGCAAAAGTGCATAGATAACAACGGTGCATACTTTGATTAATTAAATATATTTTACAAAAAAAAAATTGACTTTATGTTCCTCCCGTACAAAACGCCAATTTCATATGTAAGGACCTATTACAAAAACATCATTTATATAATTTAAAATGAATTTTTGGTATTGTGGTATTGTGATATTTATATAGACAAATACTTTAATTAGGTAAATGTTTATACAGGATTTGTCAATTGAAAAATTATAATAAAATACATACTAACCAATTTTGTCTGTCTATATAATAGTCTCCTATATTACTGTATGCTTGTTTGACCTGGGCGTCCGTAGTGGTCACCGACATCTTCAACAGTTCGACGACACGGAACCAGTGACCCAAACGTTTCCGGAGAGCTATAGCAAGATCGCTGGAATAGTAAATATAAAAGTGTTAAGTTTAACATCGATTCAAGGCAATCAATGTTCTCGATATGGTAATATCTCAGTCATTGTAGTGCTCTCACCCAGTCACACACAGTAATATAGTTTCATAGTCCACGGTCCACGCCCACTGACTCTCACTTGTAATGTGAAAGAATGAATGAGTAAGGATAATTGGATATCTACTCTTTGGATTGGATCTATTGACAAAAGTCTAAAATTAGGAACTGGTTAAAGTCACAAATAACCGCCTCTGAATGTCATTAATTGCAGTCTGAAAATGTCTATAAAAATTACCTCCAAAGCCGCCGACAGCTTTCAGAGGATCCTCGGCGGCGGTCAATAAGGTCAATGAGCAACTAGTCGGGTGTCCCGTCGTACAAATAAATATCTCACCGCCTGTCCTCCTCGTGATAGATCTGCTCGGCGGCATCGAAGTCCCTGAAGTAGGCGAGGATCTCGGCCCGCTTGAGCGCGGCGGAGTGCAGCGCGTTGAGGCGCGCCACGAAGCGCACGCCGGCGTAGTCGCCGCGCCGCACGAACGCCGTCTCCGCCGTCTCCAGCGCCGTGGCCGACTCCAACTTTCGCAACGCTCCTTCCGCCAGTAGAAGCCTGACGTGTAACGTCTTTGCATGTAGCTGTATTTTATAATGTTTTGTACCAGACATGTTGTCGGTCAAATCGGCTTAGCCTTTAATTAAATTGCTACGAAAATTCTTAAACCCAGGTTTAACCTTTCTAAGTGGTAGAGCTTTGTGTCTTCTGGGTAGGTTAGTGTAATTACAGGCACAAATGACATAACATCTTAGTTCCAAAGGTTGGTGGCGCAATGGCGATGTAAGCGATGGTTGACATTTCTTACAATGCCATTGTTTATGGGCGCTGGTGACCACTTACCATCAGTTGGCCCACGTGCTCGTTCGCTTTCCCATACAATAAAAAAAACCCAGAATGTAACATTGCTACGTATTTATGGTAGAATGGTTGATGTGAGGGAGGTACCAATCGGCCAATGCTATATCAGCGGTAATAAAGTATTTCAAGTTACCATAATTTTGGATGCGGATTATCCTTTATAAAGTTTTCGGCCTCTTTCAATCCAACTTTTTCGATAAGTTGCCTCGTGTCTCGCAATGACTTGACTTCGACTCGTACTATGTGCTGGGGTGTACACTTGTCGGTTATATTATCTAATAGGGCAGTCGTTATTTCCAATTCCTGCAAACAGAACGTTAAATTATTACCGATCGAGAAAACTTGAGTTCCGCTAATGCCATAATAAGATACTATGTCTAAGTTATTAATTTTGTCTTTTGATGTTGAACATAGCTGCGTCAACAAGGCTAGGCTCTAGCTCTATAACTAATGAAACAGTTCAACGGTTTTTTGCTCATCTCCGAAACTGAATAATCTATTAACGCTATCACTCTGCTCTATCGACAAGTTAGCAGTATACCGAGGAACGAGGTATCAAGTATTCCTACTGTACTAAATATAAAAGATAAGATCGTGCCGGCAGTACCTTGAACCGGCAGAGGTAGCCGTTGACGGCGAGCGGCTCCTCGGGCTGCGAGTCGCGCAGCACGTAGAGGCGCGCCTTCTCGGCCACGGCGAGCAGCGTGGAGTCGTCGGCGGCCCAGCGCGCGCCCCACGCGTCGCGCCGCAGCGCCGCGCCCGCGCACGCGCCGCCCGCCGCCTCCGCCACCACCAGCGCGCCGCCCTGATCGATCGCGAACAGCTTGCTGCGCGACACACGATCAGTTATGCCAATGGGTAGGATATGATGCCACGAAAAATAAGATTATTCAGAGCTCCAGATGATTTCAATGAGGTCGCCAAATAAGTACATTCCGTGTACAGCGTGTAATGAAAACCCTGTCCGACCCGAAAGGGGCATATTGGTGTATCACAGACATTATTGAAAATCAAATACTCATCATTATAAAAATGTTGTTATTATTTAAAATACAGATGTTAGTGCCCGTATTCCCCAACATTGAGCAAATGTTTTGAAATGTGACAACACCAGAATTTTAGACGGCTCCTTTGAGGGCCTTTGAACGTCGCTGGCACGTGTAAGGCCGTGTCACTATTACTAAGCGCGATATTGTGCGATATTACACGGTTTTGTGCGATATTATTTGCCAACTAAAATAAAAAAGCCACAAATCACCTAGTTCACACTCAGCAAATGATCTGAGCTAATTGGACTCTAGCGAGTTAATGTTTTATGTTTTTTTTTTTTTCAGGAAAACACAGTAATTTTATACTCATAAGTAATTCATTTTTTTCCTACACAATCAAGTTTCCATGACTAACTAATGCATAAAAAATAACGTTAACCACACAGCTTATAAGAGACTAAAGAGAAGAAAAATTAAATTAAAATAAATTAACGATCGTGATAGAAGACTGCCCTAAACTTGAAATATTTTATTACTTTTTGTTCGTACAAATTTATCTTTGTTTGCATGAACCGATGTCGGCTTGACATCGGTTCATGCCGAAAGGCGATAATTAAACAATGAAACTGTCTGTTGTAGTTGTAGTCTGTTGTAATGCCAAGTAAGTTGAGGTTTTTATTTATAGAAATTTAATGTGCCAGTATTCACGGATATAAAACACCAAAATGTGAAACACCAATGAGTGGTGTACACTAAATTCGATATCTATCCAAACGCCCATACAGAAATTGGCCATCAAGGACATCCTTTCAAAATGTGTGGACATGTTGCAGTATTGTGGAAAAAGTCCAATAATGGCGACTAGATAGATGCACAATCACGAATCTGGCATAATTCTGGCCTTGGGCTACTGTCGTAGCTATTCTTGACTCAAGCTTTACGCTTACGTCGAAGAGAAAACAAGAATATTATTAATTCATAGAGGTTTGTTTTTTATTTTCAGAACAATACATCAATATTGTGTAATAAATTCGCAAGCTATTTTTTTACGCGTTTAATAAGTTAAGGAGTAATTTGTGGAGTTAATCCATGTATACTTGTTAGGATGACCAGGCACAGTTCTGTCCATCCTCTTTCGTTATCTAGAAAGTTTGTGATTTTCCAAAAAAAAATCGATATATACTATTATAATGAAAATTTATAAAATAATATCAGAAAAAAACCGTAATTGAATTACCTGGAATTTGAGTTGAGTCCTAATTTGTACGGTTTCGCGTTTATATTGATGTTAGTAATTTTCTTGAAGTTCACCATCGAAAACAGTAGAATGGTACCCGAATCCCTTCCAATCAAGAGATGGCTATCTGAACATGTGATGCAGCAAATTGTATCATCTTGAAATCCACCTTCGCCGGATGCCATTATAGTACCGTCTGCGTGGTACATTTGTTCTGATACTCCTGTACACAAAACAATGTCATTATAAATTGTTACTTGCAAGCTCTTCTGAGTATTGTATTGAGTAGTAATCATCAGTTATCCTACCACCACGAGTATTCAAGGTACAGTTTATACTCACGAAGACGTGAATTACTATTGGAAAAGAAGTGGGGCGACTTTGTGTATTAAACGCCCTATAATTAAATTTTTCGTCATTTAAATATTGACGAAAAGTTTAATTTAATTGGATTAATATCGTTTAATTTGATTTAGTAAAATTTAATGTGATTGATTTGTTTTTGATATGATTGTATATTAATTGTTTTAATACAAGTATATATTAATTTAATTTGCTATTATGATTGAATTCGAATTAATTTAACCTAATGTATAATATGTAAAATATCTTTTCATTCTTGCAATTTTTGTCTTTTTATTATATATTGTTTTGTATATAATATGATCCTTGTTTGGTCGAAATAAATGATTTTATTATTATTACTTACCATTCGTTTTAACTATATGTTTATACACTTACGTGGCCTGGAAGGCGTAGAAAACTTCCAAATTAAAAACGACTCTTTAGATGCGGCAACCGCTATCGCTTTGCTGTTAATCGTTACGTATGCAACAGGAATGGTGATTGCTTTCGCTGAAATTTTAATGACATTGTATTAGATTGATTTGAATTATTTATTTAATTAGCAGCTGAGGGAGCACGAATATAAAAACATACGCCTTCCGTTTTATAGTATCCATAGTATATACGGTAACGATAACTTCTAATTAGTTTGAAATATTCTTCGTTTTAAATAGAATAATTATTTTAAAATGTAAATAAGTCAAGTTTAATAACGACATTGCATTTATTAAATTATATTAAGCGCAAAAAAAATAAAATCACTAAACCTGGGTTCTACAGGCGGTGTGGTCACATTATTAACAATTTAATGATTACATAGTGTCATATGTTCGTAGTATGCTAGTTTGGCTATACTGACCGTCACACTGAATCCCCTGTTGATTCGATATAATAAGTGTGGTAGTCGTCGCTATAATGCAGTATTCGTCTACGCCGCTCATGTCTATCACTTCCGGTACGTGATTTATCCACGACTGCAAAAGAACCATTGTTTATTATTTAGAATAATATTATATAGACATATTATATTAATAATACGAAGTAGATGATTGCCAATATATACAGGATAAACAAAAATTTTAACAAAATAAATACCGACTTCAAAAGAAAAACAAATTAATATAAAACAAATTAATATTAAAAAGTAAAAAAATAATTGCGTATTCTTCTACAATTTGATAATAATTAATTTACTTTTTACTACTCATCAATATGTAGGTACGATTGATATATTATGTATATTTTTTTGATTGATTGATTGATACATCAATATGTAGTTTGATAATGTAGTTATAATTATTGTTGTTATTGAAGTCGTTATTTTTTTAAATTGGTGCCATAAGGCACCTATTTAAAAAAAAATAACAACGGTTTATACCTTAAAATCTTGAAGCAGAAATTAAAATATTATTTATGAATAATTGTCTATATTTCGCTTGAAAATAAACCGGCCCTTTAGGATAGATTATGCTAAGTTGTTCCCATGTTATCATAGGAATTAATTTTCTTTTTTGAATACTAGTGATATGACCTGATGAGTGACGGTGTCCCAGAAGGTGACGGTGTCGGCGCTGGAGACGAAGGCGAGCGTGTTGCCGTAGAAGGCGTACTTGTGGTCGGGCTTGACGTTGGCGAAGTATATGAAGGAGTCGATGGCGATGGCCAGCCGCAGCGAGCGCTGCTCCCACGCCAGCGCGCGCAGGGCGCCGCCCGGCACGCGCAGCGTCCGCGTGTGCTGCACACACATACCACTATATTTACATCTTTTTACTACTTATTAATGTGTCATTTTTCTTTCCATTCTATAGTTTTATTATATTGCATACATTTAAAAATACAATCATCTTATTTTGTATTCTTTTAATTTCTTTTTAATGTTATTTTCTATTAAATAACTTGTTTCAAATTTACCTCTCCATGTGAATTGAAGAACTGAACTACATTGGTTTGCTCTTGAGTTTCACCAGCGACTGCCAAGATTGTGCCATTGTGATTCCATTGACAATCGATTATTTTCATTTTCGTATCCACAACAATGCTTTCTGAAAATAAAATGGTATATTTTTTTACACTTTTTTTTAATTCACTTAATTAACCCAACCTGTAAATGATCCACTGCTAGGTTCCTATCGTCTCAAGAAGGTTCACTTAGTTTTCGTGAATAATGAGAGCTTGTTGTTGTGTTTATATTTTTTTAATTTAAAAGCTATTGCATTAATTGCTTTTATAATAATCAGTTAAATATTTTAATCATAAATAAGATAAAACTAGAATACCTTCCTCTGTGCAATTCTTCATCAAAAGCAAAAGACCACTCCTATAGCTTATTACCAGTATGGGCCTACTGGGTGGGGCTTTTGATGAAAACCAATCCATACTAACAATTTCCATTGATCCAGGTACACCATTACTTGCCACAGGCATCTGCAATTTGAATATCTTGCAATTATACTTGTTAGGTATGTATTATATGTTATGTCACATATGTTACTCGAAAGCTACACTTAATAAAATCAATTATATTAATTTTTGATAGCTTGTATATAAAATACTGAAGTATTGTGTTTTATTTTAATAAATAATGCCATTAATTAAACCATATACATATATAATAATAAGGTCCTCCAGACCGATTTCGGCCACGGCGGCCAATCTCAAGAGAGATTAGCCAACTGCGCATAGGAGATATTATAGTGCACAAGTGTGTGCGCAAACACAGGTGCACTCTCTTTTCCTTAGCTCTCATAATCCGATGGGACGGCAATCCGACACGACCGGAAAGAGTTCAGGCGCAGGACCAACGGCTTAACGTGCTTTCCGAGGCACGGGAGTGTACACACTACCAACTTCCAGACTCCGGGCTGCTACTGAGAATTTTCTGAAAGAAAACCCCAATAACTATTTATTAGCCCGACCTGGGAATTGAACCCAGGACCACCGAGTCTGCGGCCTTATATCAAGCCACTAGACCAACGAGGCAGTCAATGAGAAAGTCAAGTACATATACATAGTAAGCAGCAATACCATAAAATTTCCTTGATCATCATAAAGATGCAGCTCTCCATTAGACAGAGCAAACAGCAGCAAGGAGTTGTCTGGAGACCATTGGACTGCACTCAATCCTGGGCCTTTTATATCCTTACCCCATACACGAGATCCATCAACAGAACCTACTATCACAGCACCTATGGAACATTACATTCATTAACAATAGAGGCTTGAAGCATCATAACAATATTAAGTTATGTGACTTACCATCTTCATACGCTATGCAGATTTTTTGACCATCGGAACCCCAAGCCATACCTGTTACTGTTGACTTGTTTCTATTGTTTATCATCTCTTCATACCAGGATCCCTTAACATTAAATTGTAGATAAATTAACAAATAAAATATATATAAATCAAATTCAATTGACAATGACGACTAGCCGTTTGGCATGGTTGGTAGATATCTTGCCTTATGCGCTGCAGGTCATAGGTACGATTCCCACTCAGGACAGACATTTGTGTGTATGAACATGTCTGTTTGTCCTGAGTGTGATTATCTACATAAGAATGTATTTACAAAAAAAAAAAGTTGTGTGTGAATAATATGCCAAAAAATATATTATTATAGGATATAAAATACCTTATATAACATCCAAACAATTATGACACCATGCTCATCACTTGTTGTTAATTTTTGAAATACTTCATTCCATATTGCTACACAAACTTGGCCTGTGTGACCTTCTAAGCTGAGATTCATTGACAGGTTTCCACTTCCACCTAAATAAAATATTTATTTTAAAAGCTATTACAAAAA
This sequence comes from Nymphalis c-album, assembly GCA_963151315.1. Lineage (NCBI taxonomy): Eukaryota > Metazoa > Arthropoda > Insecta > Lepidoptera > Nymphalidae > Nymphalis > Nymphalis c-album. The sequence goes on along the minus strand of OY720590.1, from coordinate 7,555,821 downwards.
AGCTATTTTAATGATACTATCATACTAACTATGGTTAAAGATCTTTATTCTCATAAGAACATACATAGGTTCACTTACATGAGATCAAATAATGTTAAACACATACATTGATATTTGATACATGGAATGGCTAGTGCTTTTTTTTTTTTTTTTTTTTTTTTATTGCATAGGAAGGCGGACGAGCATATGGGCCACCTGATGGTAAGTGGTCACCAACGCCCATAGACATTGGCGTTGTAAGAGCTGTTAACCATCTCTTACATCGCCAATGCGCCACCAACCTTGGGAACTAAGATGTTATGTCCCTTGTGCCTGTAATTAATATTGTCTAATATATATTTTTTAAGTTTATTTTTAAAAGTATTTAAACATTCACATTCTTTTATGTAGTTCGGCAAATCATTATATAGTTTTACTCCATCAAAACGTATATTTTTATGTCCATAATTTAAGGTTCTGACTTTAGGTAATTCAAGTTTGTGTCTGTTTCTTAATGTATGCTTGTTTGATTTTTGCGTAAATGTTATGTTTGAATGAATACTTTTAGATAGTATCTTTTTAATTAAAATACATGTGTTATAAATATATGTTTGATTTAGGTTGAATAATTTTGATTTTTTGTATAGTTCTGTCGACGGTGTGAAAAAGTCATAGTGAAAAAGTACTTTTATAATTTTGTTCTGCGTAGTTTGTAAGATTTTAAGGTTAGACTTTGAAGCTGACCCCCATATTTCAATTAAGTAGTTAATGTGTGACTTTATCAGGGAATTGTAGATAACACTTCGCACTTTTTTTGGTATACAATTATTAGATTTTCGGAGTGCTCCTACAAGCGATGAGAGTTTTGATCTGATATGCTCAATGTGTGGTTTCCATGTCTAACTAATGATATAATTAATATTTTTATTGTATATTAAATCAAAGATGAATGAAATAGGTGTTTTGCTTACAGCTATAGTTAAACAATGTATTTTATATATAATTTAAAATAAACTCTGACCTGACTCTAACTTTAAAACTTTCAACATTCCATCTTCTCCTCCCACTGCTATATAACCAGAAGAGTGATTCCATGCTAAGCAAGTTACATTTGATTGTTTAGGTATAGCTATCTGAAATATTAGTACAATATTGTATATTTCAAAATAAAACCTGTATCTTTAAATTTAAAAAATATTTTCATTACCTTCTTACTCATATAAATAAACATTTTTAAAATAATTTATCAGTTATTCCTAATCTAATTATTTATTTATTTCATATTATTATTGACAGCACGTTTAAATTTTTCAGTTCGTTAGAAGAAGGACTTGTTCTGAAGTTTAAAAAAAATAAACGCTGTATTCATTACTGAACTATGATAAGTTTATTTTTAATATTAATATGTTATAAATGCTTATTTCCTAAAAAATATTATATTATCAGTATTTTATTTTTATATTATGCTTATGGTTGCTAGGATACCGATAGATACATTGTTATTATGATTTGTCATTGAAAAATATTTTGACTCATTTATATACATTGCTAGTTGTAAAATATTTTAACTTATTTTTATTTACTTGAATAATTTTCTTTTAAAACTATAACATGTGTCAGTTTTACTTAGCTTTAGTTTTAGCTAATACAATAAAATTATAATTTGAATTATTATAACTGAAGGGGAATTAAATAGGTATAGTAATCAATATTCAATGGAGTCTTTAATAAAATTACTGCACTTTAATGAATGCATGAATAGGTAAGACTTTTACAGCAGTCAGTCATTTTTCATAAACTGTCAATGTCATTATTCAAAATAATCAATATTCAAATATTCAATGCCATTTGAAGTTGGTTATTAAAACGTATTGAACATCGCTTAAACTTATTTTATTTTATTAGCTTACTTTGCAGAATGAACTATAAACGATACAGAAGTACCAAAAGATCTATTCAAGCTGTTGCCGAAAAATATAGTTAGATCTAAAATTTATAAAATCAAAATGTTGGGGCGTAAACAAAGTCTAAAAGGAGAGCCAGTGTTAGCAGATTATGGACCAGAAGAATCACTCAATGAAAGTGCTGATATCGAATGGGTAAATAAAGTAAGTATCTGTAAACATGAAAAAAGTCGTTTTTTTGGAGATAAATTACTATATTATATTTATTTCCAGTTATGGGTCAGAAGAATTTTAAGATTCTGTGCTCTCCTCAGTTTGATGTCTGTCTCCTTAAATACGCCAAAATCTTTCGAAAAATACTCTTATCTTCAGACTGCAACATTTGCAGTTGATTGTTGTGTTACACTATTATTTACAGCTGAGATGATTGCCAAAATGCACATCAGAGGAATTCTTAAGGTATGGAGTTCTGGATTTGGACAACATTGTTTATTAATATTTTAATTTTTTAAGAAACATTTTATCAAAACGTTAAATAAAATTATTTTTACAGGGTGATGTTGCTTACCTAAAAGATCATTGGTGCCAATTTGATGCTTCCATGGTTTTCTTTCTCTGGGTATCAGTCTTACTTCAAATGTTTGAGCTGACTGGAATTGTGCCAAGATATAGTTATTTGAGCATATTAAGAGCTCCCAGACCTCTTATAATGATCAGATTTTTAAGAGTATTTTTAAAGTTCTCTATGCCAAAATCAAGAATTAATCAAATATTTAAGTAAGTGCAAATCTGATAAGAAATATACGTATTGCCAAATTGATTTTAAATTAAAACCAAATGTTGAAATTTATATTAATTTTTTTAACAAAATTTAAATAAGACAGCATGTTATACAGTAAAAAGATAACTTTGATAATGTGTCTATGGCATTGATTTTCTAATACTTTTTTACTTCTTTGCAGGAGATCAAGCCAACAAATATACAATGTAACTCTTTTTTTCCTTTTCTTCATGTCCCTGTACAGCTTGTTAGGTGTACAATTTTTTGGAGAGTTAACGCATCACTGTGTTAGAAATACCACCAATCCCAAGTTAGTGATCAGTATTTTTGTATGTATTTAAAAATGTTGTTTAGTATTTTTACCTTTAATGAGTATATACATTATTTTTTTTAGTGAAATAACTATAAACTCACTAGCCATACCAGATACATTTTGCTCACCCGAACCAAACTCTGGTTACCAATGCCCTGCAGGAATGAAATGTATGAAGCTGAATTTGTCAAAGTATATAATGGGTTTCAATGGATTTGAGGAATTTGGTAATTAATAATATGCAATACAAAATCGATAAAAAGTTTTTATTTAGTTAAATTGTAATATATTTTCACCCCATTTTCACTTACAGCAACAAGTTTGTTCACCGTTTATCAAGCATCATCGCAAGAAGGATGGGTATTTATAATGTATAGAGCTATTGATTCATTACCAACCTGGAGATCAGCTCTATACTTCAGGTAAAAAAAAAACATATTGACATCTAAATTTGGCAATTTATATGTTACAATAATTAAATTTATTTATTTATTTTACACTTATTGCACAACAAAAAAAAGGAAAAGACAAACATTTATATATGATATTTTTAAATTTTAGTACAATGATATTCTTCTTGGCCTGGCTAGTGAAAAATGTGTTTATAGCTGTTATTACTGAGACCTTCAATGAAATAAGAGTGCAGTTTCAACAAATGTGGGGGGTAAGGAATCCTATTACAAAAGGGAGCACTACACAATTCTTTACTGGTGATGATAATGGATGGAAATTAGTTACTATCGATGAAAATAAACATTCAGGTAATGATTCAAGTGGTCTCTTTAATAAGAAAATATGATTATGTGATATATAATAATATGAACTTTTCTTATAATTTGTATAGTATACTTTTTTTAATTATAATAATTAATAAGTTTGGTTTTGACTTATTTAGGAAGTGCACCCGAAATATTTCACAAAATGCTGCGATCCGCATACTTTCGTCTAATAGTTATGGGTGTTGTTCTGGCCAATGGTATTATCACAGCAACTATGAATTTTAAACATGATGATAACCCGAGGGAGTTCTTTTATGAAAAGTATTATTACATTGAGGTACTATTTGCAATAAGTAAAATATATTTCTTTAAAAATTGTAAATTAAAGTGCAATAAATAAGTCTAACATGTATATTTTCAGATCGCTTTCACAATTTTTTTGGACCTAGAAGCTTTAATAAAAATATGGTGTCTGGGGTGGAAAGGTTATTTTAAGCATTCAGTTCATAAGTTTGAACTTCTTCTAGCTATCGGCACTACAATTCACATTATACCTCAACTTTACATGTCGGGATTCACATATTTTCAAGTAAATATTTATAACATATTTAAATGAAATATACTGTATATTCATAATAAATACATCGGAATGAAATACTATCCTTATATTTTCAGGTCCTTCGTATTGTGCGTCTTATTAAAGCTTCACCTCTATTGGAAGGATTTGTGTACAAGATTTTTGGACCGGGCAAAAAATTGGGCAGCCTCATCATATTTACCATGTGCTTGCTAATAATAAGTTCTTCTATATCAATGCAATTGTTTTGTTTTCTCTGTGAATTCACAAAATTTGAAACATTTCCAGAGGTAAATATTTCATTTAATATATCTGTAAACGGTTGCTTTTTGGCCTTAATAAATAAAAAAATCGAACCGAAGTTGAAAATGCACTCGGTTATAATTTATAAAGCTCTATATCTATGTATGCAAGCCGTAGATTTTGGTAGTCATGTCAATTCGAACCTTGTATCCCAGGTGGTCCTGATACTCCTTTTTGACCCTTCGAATTGATTTCACAACCAAGTGCATCTCCAGCGTCTCCTTTTCAACCATCTTCTCCAGGTTCACCGTGTTCTCCTCTAAAAATAAAAACGAACGGAATTATGTACATAATAACAAAAGTAACAACGCTCTAGCCTTGCTACTCGCCATCTCTACCCGATAACTTTGTCATGGTCTGTAAGAGCCACTCTTCGAATATACATATAAAAGCCTAAAAAACATGTTACATGTTATGACACTTATTTTTACTTAATATATAAAGTTAGAGAGTTTGTTTGTTTCAACCGGCTAATATTAGGAACTACTGTTCGAATTCGGTTCGAATTTAAAAATTATTTTTGTGTTGTGTAGTCCCTTTATCGTGGAAGGCTCTAGACTGATTTTTATTCATTATATTTTTATTAATTATACGCGGGAGAAACCGCGGTGCACAGCTACTTACATATAATGCAGAAATCACTACACATGAAACAAAGTACCTGTTTAAACACGACAAATTCAAAAATTACTAAATTGATTTTCATACATTATTCACCTATAGACAGAGTGATTCAGGAACGTTAAGGTAGACAATTAATTACGTTTTTGTGTGATTCTCTGATCTCTTGGACTTAGACTTTCTCCTGTCACTCTACTGTCTTATAGATATACATACACACATCTCCTCATTACTTGGTTATAATATGTTTTTACATTTTCAGGCTTTTATGTCTATGTTTCAAATATTAACTCAAGAAGCTTGGGTAGAGGTAATGGATGAGACCATGGTCCGGACAAGCCAAACGCTGACTCCTCTCGTTGCCATCTACTTTATACTATATCACCTGTTTGTGACGCTGGTGAGATATTATTTTTATTTACTCTGTGGTAATCGTGTTGGTTACAATATTTGATTCGGTTTTTATTTTCCAGATTGTACTATCTCTTTTCGTCGCTGTAATTTTGGATAATCTAGAACTGGATGAAGATATTAAAAAACTGAAGCAACTAAGATATCGACAACAAAGCGCCGAAATAAAAGAAAGTTTGCCATTTCGTCTTCGAATATTTGAAAAGTTTCCGGACAGTCCACAGATGACAAAATTGCACAAAGTTCCGGGCGATTTCGTTTTACCAAAGGTAAACTGACATCTTGACATTCTAAAACAACCAATATTATGAAATAAAATTTTAAATTTCTTTTTATTTAGTTGAAATGTGTTCGGAAATATAAATCGCATGTATATTGTATGTATTCCAGGTGCGCGAGTCGTTCATGCGGCAGTTCGTGTGCGAGGTGGACGGCGACGAGGAGGCGGGCGCGGCGGCGGGGGGCGCGGCGGGCGGCGCGGGGGGTGGCGTGGGGAGCGGCGCGGGGGGCGGCGACCTGTCGCGGCGCGCCTTCGAGTACATCGGCAAGGACAAGATCGCCTTCCCCTACCGCAAGCGCTGCCTCGTCAAGACGCTCACCGTGGCGCCGCCCTCGCAGCGCCCGAGCTCCGCGCTCCGGAAACACGTCGTTGCGTCCATTATCAAGCGAGTCCTTAAACTCTCCTACGTATTTTTTTTTTTTTTTTTTAAAAGGGCTATTATTTTAAAATCAAATCGCGCCAGAAATAACCTAAAATATAGGGTCTACTGATAATATTTTAGCATTTTTTTATTTTATGTTATTTTTTATTTTCAGGTAGCGTTCTTTATTTTATTTGAGGTATCTTTATTTTTTGTTCAGTAATTCATATTGATTTTTAGACATTCACTCTAATTTATCGTTGGTAATAAATACTAATACAAACTTGTATATATTTTAGCGACTCTAATAACCACCGTCGGCTGGTGCTCGGGGACTCGGCCATGCTGGCAACGGGAGGGAAATCCGGTCTCAAATCTCAAGGAACAGTATCCAGTGCTAAGCAACTTCGGGTCGATCAGAAAAAGTATATCGATTGGAAACTCTATTTTATTCTCCCACATCGACATCACAATACATTTTATTTTTTTCTCAATCAGTGTCAATGTTAAATATAATGCTTTAAAAATGGTGTCTAATAAAATAAATTTGAAATGCGATGTGAAATAGCAATCGATCGGTCCGCCATGGTTACATCGGAACATCTACCAATCCAAAGATTCGGCTCGCGATCTATCCGTCGGTCGGTCCGCAGCGGCTCGATCAAGCTGAAGCAGACGTACGAGCACCTGCTGGAGAACGGCGACATCGGCGCCGCCTCGCGCGTCGTGCCCTCCTCGCGAGCGCGCCCGCCCTACCTCGACATCCGCCTGCTGCAGGCCAAGCGCCAGCAGGCCGAGATGAGACGGTACCCACCACACGACACACGTGTCACACTCACTTTATTATTCACTATATTACTCACGAAATTATTCATTTAATAAAATATCTTTACATATTCGAGGGGCAATATATTTGTTTCCTAATAACAAATGACAAATTAATTTATCGTAAAAGAGGAAAAAATAAGATTCATATAGGGTTACATAAAGTTTGTAAAAGCTTGAAAGCTTTGTTAATTCTTATTACATATAATATAAATAATTCGCTGCAGCAACCAGCGCGAGGAAGACCTGCGCGAGAACCACCCGCTGTTCGACACGCCGCTGCTCATCGTGCCGCGGGAGTCGCGCTTCCGCAAGATCTGCCGCGCCATCGTGGACGCGCGGTACGACGCGCGCCTGCGGGACCCCGTCACCGGCAACGAGAGGAAAGTGCACTACAAGAGCTTCCAGTGAGTACACCCGGCGACACCGCCTGGAGCCTATTCCAATTAAATGACGACAATTCGTAAATAAACATTGACCATACCTGGAGATCCAATATGAGTCTAACTAGTTTGATTTTAGTAACAAATGATACTTTTATTTTCTTAAGATTTGATTTGTGCTGATCGCGTTAAATATATGTATATCAAAAGTTTGTTCGTCTTTACTTCTCCTGTCAAATGAAATGTCACTAAGTGAACATTAATTTCCATTTTTTTTTCTTTCAGCAATTTCCTCGGCCTCGTCACATATTTAGACTGGGTCATGATAATGGTAACGACGTTGTCGTGTTTGTCCATGATGTTCGAAACGCCTTCTTATAGAGTTATGGAAAATTTTGTGCTACAGGTGAGTTATTATTTAAAACTTATTCTAACTGGTTTTATCTAGATATTTCGTACAATAATTTCAATTTCTTTTTTCAACAGATAGCAGAGTACGGATTCGTGGTGTTTATGAGCTTGGAACTCGCGTTAAAGATTTTAGCGGACGGGTTGTTCTTCACACCTAAAGCTTACCTCAAAGACGCCGCTGCCGTGTTGGACGTATTCATCTACATCGTAAGTATAAGTTAGTTATATGGATGTGTTTCCGATGGTGTCCGCGTAGTGAGCGCGCGTGCGGCGCAGGTGTCGCTGACGTTCCTGTGCTGGATGCCGCTGCGCGTGCCGCCGGGCTCGGCCGCGCAGATGCTGATGATCCTGCGCTGCGTGCGCCCGCTGCGCATCTTCACGCTCGTGCCGCACATGCGCAAGGTGGTCTACGAGCTGTGTCGCGGGTTCAAGGAGATCCTGCTGGTATGATCCTAAACACTATCGAACACAATAATATTTAAATAAAATCTTTAGATTGATGTACTATTTTGATATAATTTCATTTAAAAGTACCAATATATATGTTTCAATAAATAAGAAACGGATCGTAATATTTTGGTATTTTTGTGGAATAATTTATTATTGAAGTTAACTTAAGGAATCATAAAGTATTCTAGAAAAAATGCCAGTTAATGGCACATCAGTAACTTTTAGATGAAGAAGCGTAGATTCAAATTCACTGTTGATTCGCATTTTTCGACCAGATAAATAAATAAATCAGTGTCATAAGTTTAAAGTAAAGAAAATGTAATTGACAGGTCTCGACGCTGCTTATACTTCTGATGTTCGTCTTCGCGAGCTACGGGGTACAACTATACGGCGGAAGGTGAGCATAGCTTTCTATAGTATTTAAAAAATACCTCGTTATCATAAATATTTCGTTGAAATATTTGAAAACTAATATCAAAATTCTTATGTTCTTAGATTGGCTCGTTGCAACGACCCGACGATAACACGTCGCGAGGATTGCGTGGGCGTGTTTATGAGGCGAGTGTTCGTTACGAAGATGAAACTGCGACCCGGACCCAAAGAGACCTTCCCATCTATGCTGGTCCCTAGAGTCTGGTCTGTATTATTTTATTAAATATGACACTTGAATTTATATTTTTAAGGTTATTTATACTTTCATAATAAAAATATAATAATGAAATTAAATCTTAGTTCATTGTCACATACAGAAACTGCACACATACAAAGGAATGCCTGATATTTCTTGCAGAGCCTATGTCTTTGCCCTAACTCTAAATAAATATATATTTGAAGGATTTATATATTTTTTCAGGGCTAATCCAAAACGATTTAACTTCGACAACATCGGCGATGCGTTATTAACTCTATTCGAAGTGCTCTCGTTTAAGGGATGGTTAGATGTTCGCGATGTTCTCATAAAAGCTTTGGGTCCGGTAAGCATTCATTGTCTATTTGTATATGTAGGCATAGGGGTAAACATTTTCTTTATATAAAAACAGCAAACTTTCGAAGCACACAATTGTCGTATTATTACAGTTTGATTACTATAATAATATATTATTTACTTTTCTTACCAAACAAAAGTGTTGTGTAAAGTGCAACTGCTGTCGAACGAAGACCCTCCGCTTTGTCGAGCGCTGCATTTTAGAGGGTTTTAGTGGTGGGGGATTGACAGATGCACGTGCTACTTTAAAAACAAGATCGCGGCGCCGTCACCGTCATTCATAACATTATAATATCTTTTTTTAATTGAGAAGTTATTTATTTAGTTTGTGTGGAACAAATATTATAAAATTATAATGTGCTGTCGATTTGGAGGGCGGTGGTAACTGCGACACAGTGAATTAATGTTGTTGCTATCGTATAAATTGTTTGAGAACATTATGTATTATTGTTCAAACAAATAAATAAATAAATAAAAATAGATATTTTTATTTATTAAGTTCATTACTAATTAGTATAACGATTAGGTACGATAATGCTTCAGTATCGCACCTACGACTTATTACATGGCTAGGCAGCTTATTGTTGAACTACTATCGGTTCATTAAATGTTCTAGGTGCACGCTATTTACATACACGTATACATATTCTTGGGCTGTATGATTGGATTGACATTATTCGTTGGCGTCGTCATAGCCAACTATTCGGAAAATAAAGGAACTGCGTTATTGACTGTTGATCAGAGACGGTGGTAAGTTTATGTGTAATAATAAGATATGATTCGCGGTCAATGACCTTTGATAACGTACACAGAGTATTTTGCATATACAGGGTTATTTGTAACGACCCAGCAACTTCGCAGGACTAGATAGCTAACATCATAAGCCACTACTTTTTTTCTACGACTTCGGGCATAACTCAACATGAAAACTATTTTTTACAAGTTTTTGTCTTACTGTCGTGACATTTGTAGGTCTATATTTCATTCATCAATGAAAGGACGATGCGTCGCGTCGATCTTTGCAATGCGCGTAGATTTATAAACATTCAAGCGGGAAATTTAATGAATACTTATTTAACATGAAAATGAAATCTTACAAATTATCAAAATTCGTACAACAAAAGTTGTTGCTTATGGTATTAGCTATCTAGTCCTGCAAGGTTGGTGGACTTGGTGGGTCGTTACAAAAAACCCTGTTTAACCTCGGTTTTAGATACTTTGTGAACTGTAAATAATGATTTCACTTATTGATTACTTGAAGTAAATGTTTATTTATGTACTTGTCCATTTGGTAATTTTTTTATAGATTTGTTTTATTTTAAAGAAAGTTAATTCTAAAACTCTTACAGTGTCAGCCGTTTTTCATTAAACTATGTATTCGTATAACTGTGTCGTGATTATTATTAATTGTTTGTCTAGGTGTGATCTTAAGAAGAGGCTGAAAATCGCTCAGCCATTACATTTACCGCCTCGTCCCGATGGCAGGAAGGTGCGCGCGCTCGCGTACGATGTCACCCAAAATTTGTCATTCAAAAGAATCATTGCCATCGTCGTACTCATCAACAGTGGACTGTTAGCAGTAACGGTTCGTGTTCTTTCATTATATGTTAAATACCGAATATTTATAATTTCGCAAATGTCCCACTGCTGGGCTAAACCTCCTGTCTTAAGAAGGAGAAGGCTTGGAGCTTAGTTCATTACGTTGCTCTAAAGTTCAATGCAGGTGACGTTTTCCGCTAGTACGAGATTAATTATTTATAAACACAAAATGCTGATTTATGGACTCACGCTTTGTTGACGCCTAACAGCGGTGCTAGCATAAGGCACTGAATGGCAAAAGTTTGCTACGCCATAGTCATCAGGCGTTGCAGAAATTCATGTGACGTGTAGCACTTCATTATTTTTTTGTACTTGACATCTGAACCTTGCAACGTGAACACCTAAATAATCAATATATTTGTTGGACTTATTCGAAGAGTTTTCTTTTGAAAATTCCATTTTGTACACGAAGATACATAAAATTGGCGACCGTGACAGGACTTATTGAAGTAAATGAAGGCTTAATCAGGAATTTGAAGTGAACAAAACCATTGCCGGGCAGTGAAGCAGCTAAAGCCTCACCTCGCAGCATTATTCAACTTCAACCAGATAAGTGCCCTGTTTATCCATTATTACTTCCTAGAACATTACCCAATCCTAAAATCTCTTCTAAATCCAATTATAATACCAAAATACTATAAATTCTAGTTGTGCGAATAAGTTGCAACTACCTACAATAAAAAATATAATTTCTTGAAATATTTAGTTTGAATTGATTTTCAACTAAATTATTTTATACATTTATTAAATAAAATAACAATAATTAACGTCTCATTATCCTCGCACCAATTTTTACGCGATATTCAGTTGTTTTGGCCGACGAATTTCAGATATCTACGTACGGCGGCCGGTTGATCTGCTTTCGTGATCCGTTACCGTTGCTGATCGCGGGTGAAGATTTTGCTGATATTGCACGCGGCTACCTATACAGGTGTCGCCTCGTGAGGGACGTGAGCCATTCTTTTCTTTTATTCGAGTAGAATTAATTTTAAATTGTCTTGTGATTAATCTATTATTATAGTTTAAAAATTACATTTTTTACATATTTTATTATTGTTAATATTTACAATACTACTTCTCATATACTCATACCTATTTATACATAATGTCAGATACCGAAGGTTCATCCGAAATGAAAATTAAGAGGACCGAATATGATACTAAATTAAGAGATTTATTAACAAAACGTAGTTCAATTAAAGGTCAAATAACAAAATTTAAAAATTATTTAGATAAAATCACAAGGCAAACTACACTGACATCGGTTGAGTTTGCTGAGTTATCCTTAAAACTGAGCAGGTTCGAGCGTTTGTCCGATAACTTTGATGAATTAAAAATTTTAAAAATAAAGTAATTGGCATCTTAACTATTGATGAACTGAATGATTCCTTTAACTATCTGTGTTTAATCGCTCAACAACAATCTTTTCCTAAAGAATATAAACTATTGATTAACAATCAAACATTAAGTCCAAGATGCAAAATATTATCATTGGCGCCTTTTATTGATAAAGACAGACTCATAAGAGTTGGTGGTAGAATAGATTCTGCTAAGGCCTATCCATACCAAAAAAGACACCCTATACTGTTGGATTCGTCTCATCACTTGACAAAATTAATCTTTGAATATGAACATTATCGCAACTTACATGCAGGGCCTCAGCTACTATTAGCCACAGTAAGAGAAACTGTATGGCCGCTTAATGGTAGACGTCTAGCTCGACGTGTTGTTAATGACTGTGTGATTTGCCGTCGCGCTCGAGGCAAGACGCTATGTCCTAAAATGGGTAATCTTCCAACTCAACGCATAACTCCCAATCATCCATTTACCTCCGTAGGAATCGATATGGCAGGACCTTTTCACATACTAAATAGAAAAGGCCGTGGAGCTAAATTAAGTAAATGCTATTTGTGTATATTTATTTGTCTACGGTATAAATGTGTGCACTTAGAGGCCGTGAGCGATCTGTCAAAAGACGCATTTATAATGACATTGCGTAGATTCGTTTCACGTCGTGGTAGGCCGGCGGAATTGTTTTCCGACAATGGGCGTAACTTTGTCGCTGCCTCTAAAGAACTTAACCTATTCCTAAAAAATAATCATAAGTACCTGGAAGAGTTTGCAATTCGTGAAGGTTTTAAATTTAATTTTACTCCGTCTTACGCACCTCACTTCGGTGGCATTTGGGAAGCCGGTGTAAAGTCAGCAAAATTTCACGTTAAGCGCGTAATGGGGAATTCTCATCTTACCTTTGAGGAGTTAACAACCTTGTTCGCACAAGTAGAATCTATACTTAACAGCCGCCCCTTGTGTCCCTTATCGCCCTCTCCTGATGACCTCCAATACCTATCCCCAGGGCACTTTCTAATCGGTAGACCACTAAATGCGCTACCAGCACCTTCTATTGAGATGAGGAACGAAACCAACCTGACTCGTTACGCCCGCCTAGAACAAATCCGGCAACACTTTTGGCAAAGGTGGCAAAGGGAGTACTTACATGAACTGCAGCTAAGAACGAAATGGAAACAAAACACGGCCAGTTTAAAAATCGGTGACCTAGTTCTGCTGTCCGAAGACTCTCTTCCTCCACTGTGTTGGCGCATTGGAAGAGTGACAAAATTATTTCCTGGACCCGACAACGTATCCCGTGTTGCTGATGTGACTACCACCAAAGGAACTTATCGGCGCCCCTTGGTTCGACTTTGCCCACTCCTTCCCGAAGAGGATTAAAGATGTTGAAAAATAAGATTTTCAACGGGCCGGAGTTATGTTGACGCCTAACAGCGGTGCTAGCATAAGGCACTGAATGGCAAAAGTTTGCTACGCCATAGTCATCAGGCGTTGCAGAAATTCATGTGACGTGTAGCACTTCATTATTTTTTTGTACTTGACATCTGAACCTTGCAACGTGAACACCTAAATAATCAATATATTTGTTGGACTTATTCGAAGAGTTTTCTTTTGAAAATTCCATTTTGTACACGAAGATACACGCTTATTTTTAATAAGTCATGATTTTGTAGGATTTTTATTGACTTTTTGTATGATCGTTCTTTTTAATCGTCTTTTAAATGATAATTCGAATAAAACAGAGCGATTTCATAATAGTTTGGTAATATTGCTATAATTTTGGATTTTGGCAGTTTAATACCATATCTGTGATAACTGCATATAACAAAAATAATATTTATTCGACCGGAAATCGTACCAGCTAACTTTACACTGCGACTCGCTGGTCGCTGAAACTGTTTGTACACATATCTGAGTCGTCATGACGTCAACCCGTGCTGCTGTCCGCAGTGGTCGCGGCACTCGTCCAACACGGAGCGGCTGGCGATGACGTCGGCGCTGCTGACGCTGGTGTTCGTGGTGGAGGTGCTGCTGAAGACCATCGCCTTCACGCCGCGCGGCTACTGGCAGAGCCGCCGCAACCGCTACGACCTGCTCGTCACCGTCGCCGGCTGTATCTGGATATTCATGCACTTCACGCTGCAGGTGACCTCTTCCTGCCGCAGAGCTATGTCGTTAACGTGTATCAATTAATCTTACAAATTGTTTTTATTGCATAGGTTGGCGGCCGTGCTTATGGGCCACCTGATGGTAAGTGGTCACCAACACCCATAGACGTTGGCATTGTAAGAGATTTAACCATCGCTTACATCGCCAATGCGCCACCAACCTTGGGAAGTAAGATGTTATGTCCCTTGTGTTTGTAATTACACTGGCTCACTCACCCTTCAAACCGGAACACAACAGTACCAAGTACTGCTGTTTTGCAGTAGAATGTCTGATGAGTGGGTGGTACCTACCGAAGACGAGCTTGCACAAAGCTCTACCACCAAGTAAAGCTAGTAGTAGTGGGTATTTCTATATTGTTGTCGGGGTCTAAGTATATTTGTATACATTTCAGAACGACCTCTCGTACTTCGTCGGTTTCATGGTGGTGATCCTGAGGTTTTTCACGATAACGGGCAAGCACACTACGCTGAAGATGTTGATGTTGACGGTCGGCGTGAGCGTCTGCAAGAGTTTCTTCATCATATTCGGCATGTTCCTGCTCGTGTTCTTCTACGCGCTCGCCGGCACCATCGTGTTCGGAAACGTGAAGTACGGGGAGGGAATCGGGAGGTAATACAAATTACCAACTTGATGATGCAGCATATAAGCGATCTAACATTTTGTGCATGTAGCTACACTCAAACCGGAACACACGACGAATAAGTGATGAATAGGTTGTAATACTCTGTAGCTTGCAGAAAGCTACAACCAATTAGTACATTATTTGCTCAGGCAAGGGAAGGTTTCGCGATACGCATAAAATTCACGTATCATGCATTTGGGCATTTCTCCTTATTCTATAAATGAAATGTTCTCTTTCGCTCGCAGACGGGCGAACTTCAACTCGCCGATCCACAGCGTGGCGATGCTGTTCCGCATCGTGACGGGCGAGGACTGGAACAAGATCATGCACGACTGCATGGTGGCGCCGCCCTACTGCACGCCCGCCGACAACTACTGGGAGACCGACTGCGGGAACTTCACCGCCTCGCTCGCCTACTTCTGCACCTTCTACGTCATCATCACCTACATCGTGCTCAACCTGCTCGTGGGTGCGCGCCCTACCTTTGTATCTGCTTAGCTAGCCACAGTTATTCTACAAAAAGTTACTTCGTATCTCACTTGCGAAATATTGAAAACCGACTCTTTTCAACGGACTGATGTTTTTGTTCATGTTCAGCTCTCTTTTACAACACAGTACTTCGTCTGCCGTTAGATATCATTGTGCGTACGCTGCAAAAATATGAGAAGCAAGACAATATTTATTAAGAAGTTGATGTTTTGCAGCTATAATTATGGAGAATTTCTCTCTATTTTACTCCAACGAAGAAGATGCCCTGCTCTCGTACGCTGACATAAGGAATTTTCAGAATACATGGAACATTGTAGATGTTCATCAAAAAGGAGTGATTCCTGTGAAAAAGGTACAACATTACAACATTTAAAAATATAGATCAACGTTACTTGAGAAAAAGTAAAGGATTAATTTAAGTAATTACGAATTTGTAGGTAAAGTTTATACTGCGCCTACTAAAGGGCCGCCTGGAGTGTGACACGCACAAGGAACGACTTCTATTCAAGTACATGTGCTATGAACTCGAAAGGCTCCACAATGGCGAAGACGTGACATTCCACGATGTTATCAAGTAAGTGAATTATTTATAATTACCTACATAACAAATGTTATCCTCAAAGGAGAGATTACCTTTGCCCAGCTATTGGACTTTTACAGGCTGTTACTCTAATAAAAGTGTACTTTAAAAATACAATTCAAAATTATATCTTGTTTTATTTTTGCATGTTATTTAATTTTTAAAGCTTTTTATTTTTGATTATAATTACGATATTTGTGAATACCTAACACCTATCAACGAGGTTATACGTGTACATAACTACACAGTCTCCGGTTATAAATAAAGGCAATGGAAGCAAGTCCAATGGGCCCATTGTCCAAGCTTAATACGGACTTTCATATGCTGTTTTTTAAACCTAAATTATGTTTCAGTATGCTTTCCTATCGGACAGTTGATATTCGAAAGTCTTTGCAAATGGAAGAGTTATTGGCACGAGAGGAATTCGAATTCCTTATTGAAGAAGAAGTGGCCAAGCAAACTATACGAACATGGCTCGAGGGTTGTTTGAAGAAAATCCGCGCTAATAGCAGTGTACGTAATTTTATTTACGAATATAAAAAAAAAAAACAAATTAATAATTGACCTTTATTCTTACAACGTGATTATATATGTTATAGAAACAGCAAACAAGCTTAATAGCTGGTTTAAGAAAAACAAATGAGCAACCGATAGATTTTAACAGCGAGAAGGAAAAAGAAAAACAAGAAAGTGAAACTCAGGTAATGTGAATGTTTTCTGAGTTGGATTCAGAGATCTTGAGGCCCCGGGGCAACAGGGAGTGGAGGTCCTTAATTATTTTCTAAATAATTTGAACATAAATTTAACATTCGGTTATTTCAATGATATATTGCGGAAATGTGTTGCCTGTCAATAGTTCACTATCGATAGACAATCGATTATTTATTGATAGTTAAGGTGTAAGCAATGGTGTCGATAGTATCGACAGATCACCGTCAACAACACTAGTCATAACAGCAATACTATCGATAGTAATTCATTCGATAGTAACGATAGTATCGATGGTATTGCAAAATCCATTCGTTTTAACCGAAATTTATCGATACTATCAATGGTTTCGGACTATCGATAGTTTATTATATTTCATCAAATAGATCAAATTTATTCACACAAGCAATAATTTCAGCAAACAAGTGCGAACGTCGGTCGTGCAGAAATCACCGAATCAACATCTCAACCAATTATGTCAAGTAAGTCGATGATTTTCTAAAACATACAATATGTTATTATTTTATGAATTGATGTATTGTTAGTTTGTTAATTCGTTAGTCAAGTCAATCAAGCGAGCCACATCTAGTGGCTAGCTTATCGGCATATCTGTGTCGTGTCGTGCCGAAGTCGTGCTTCAGATAAGCTGTTTCACGTTTTACTCGGCAGAATTCTGAAATTATGGAAGTTGCTAATGGCCGCTATTCTGTGCCCACGAATGTAGTTCGTCCTACGCCTAAACTTTCTTCAGTCGTATTAGATACTCCCATAGTATCTAGTGTCCTTTAAAAACTGTGACTGAAATCGGATAGGAGGACATTAACAATTCAGTTTATTTTACTTTTTAATTTCCAGACGTTGTTTCATCGTTAGATACTCAACCTAAGCGTTCTTCTGGTAAAAGTCAATTCAAAAGAGCCGGTCTACCATCAATGACTATACCGAGGTCAGTCGAATTGAATGAAATGATACGTGGAATATTATATTCCTATGTTTGTATGAGAGATAATGATTATTTAAACAATTTGTAGACCCGAAAGCCCCGTTAAGAAATATTTACAACCGACGCTGAGCGACCCGCATCCCGCTCTGAATAAGAAAACAACGACTCGTAAGTATGACGTCCTGCGTATTGTATGTATTTATCTGTATGGTGTCACGTGACGCACCCGTCGCTCGCGCAGCGCCGGGCGGGGCGGGCGCGGGGGGCGGCGCGGGGCGGGGCGGCGCCCGCAGCGCGCCGAGCTCGCTGGCGGCGCAGGCGGCGCTGCGCGACGTGCACTCGTGGTGGGGCGCGCAGCTCGCCGCGCTCTAGGCGCCTGCTTATATTTGTGTTTTGTCGTATGTAGTTCAATGTGTACTTAGGTGTAGTATCTCATTTTTTTTCAAGTTCAAAGTGTTAAATAAAAAAGGTTTAAATAAATCTCAGGTTGATTTTATTTTAAAATATCATACATAAATTTTATATACGATTGGATATTAAAAATGTAAATCAATACGATATTAAAATCAATTGAAAGGGTGTATAATAATAATATTTTATAAACAATGTCTTGTGTATCAGATTTTCATCATTAACTCAGCATGTCATTTGATTATGAATAAGTTATTCAATTGGATAGCAATGTAATGCGAATTATAAATTGTCTTTGCTGTATTTAGTCTCTTACTTTGAGTAAATACAGCAGCATTTGAGCAGATTCAGTAATAATATTTGGTACATAAATTTGAACGTTCTATGTTCGCTAATCGAATGTTCACCCTAAAATGTTATATCATAGTAGTGTTTGTTTAATAATCATCTAAATTGATTTTTTTGTTAAATTAGAGTATTTATATTTAATTTACAAAATTAACAATAAGTTAACTAAGCTGTAATCAGCTACAAATATTTGTAAGAAAAAACGATATTTACAAATAATCCTTATTAAGTAATATAGATAAAATATGTGCGACCGTTTACATAGATGAAAATACATAAATATTAGAAAAGATTTTGAATTTCATTTTAAAACACATCCCGGAGGCGATCACTGGAGATAATGGCACATGCCCAAGGAGAAGAGCGCGACGACGGCGAGCGCCAGCAGCACGCACACGTGGCGCCCGGCCACGGGGCAGCGGAACAGCTTGGCGCGCAGGCGCAGGCTGGCCGCGAACGCCAGCACGGCGCCGATGTCCTCCGCCGACGTGTCGCGGTGCAGGAAGGGCCGCGCGCACAGCTCGTGCCCCACCCCGCGCGTGCGCGCGCACTCCTGCGACAGCCGCGCCGCCTGCGACCACGGGCGACGACTTAGCTCCCATGCGAGCTCTAATATAGTTCGTCGCGTTTGGACTCCACTACCACTCACCATCAGGCGGAGAGGAGTCATTTGCCTACCCGGCATATATATAGGTAAACCTCATGAATTAAATGAATGATGTCTAATTCACTTCGCATGAAGTTGCTTGCTCATTCTGATTGTCAATCAAAAACATTAATTTACAGTTTTTACACATTGTCACCTTGCGTTGAAATTTTAATAATAATTTGGTAAAGAAAGCGTTGAGTATAAGGCATTTTACTCAGAAGTGATTATTACTCAGAAGTGAATATTATAATAAATAACAAATTTATATTAAGTAGCTCTAAGTATACAAATAGTTACATTACCTGTATAAAAGGTACCATGACAGCTGATATCCAAAGTAATTGATTAAGAACACTAACGCCTGCTATAGGCTCAGTTCCGGTGTCAACATTGTCTAGACTCAGCAACCACATTATACCGGAGGTGGCCCACGAAAGGTTGACAATTGTAAATAAGCATACTGCAGGTGCTAAGTCGTTATTCAAATATTTCAGTAATTTACGAAATTCGGCAATTTCCTGCAAAAATAATGAAATAATTTTATAATCTATTCGTACAAAATAATATCAGGATGGACTATTTGAGAATAGTACTCCGTACGACGTTAATTGACGCCTGATAATGCCGGTAGCTCCGATATCGAAGTTATTTATTTTGTGTTTTTCATTCTTAATCATCTTGGTACTTTTTGATTTTTCACTAACCGCTGTATGCGCGGTATAAACAGAAAAGTCTAGTTGGGTCGCTATACCCCGGGAACCCAACTAAGAAAGGAGGCTCGCATAGGCGGGCTAACAGATGAAGTGTGATGGTAGTATGCGCAAGCGATCCCTAGCCACCCCTCCGAAGAGACGGTGAGGTTACCGTTGGTTTTTCTTGGGAATTCCGGTGCTCTGGGGTACCAGGCACAAGCGACATACATACCCCATAAATGAAGTGTCATTTGAGGTAAACGCGTAAATGAGTTTTCCCAGCAAGATAAAAAAGGATCTTTTGCGGTTTTCTGTATCTACTCAACACTACATATAAGCGCGGCGGACATGGCTCAAGAAATTTCTCAATTGTCCCTCCCTGGACCAAAAGCTGGGTACGCACATGAATATATAAGTATATAAAACACCTACTCCATAATATGCGGTGCAAGATAGTTTTCGAATTTATTAGATGTCATATGGGCCAGAAGAAGCTTTTTATTGTGTTATATAATGGGAAAAGTTACAAATAATTTCTATTTATTAGAGCATGTCACTATATTTCAGAAATTGTTGCCAGGAGTATGTCTAATTAGTTAATATATTAAACAATAAATAATACGTATAAAGTATTAAGAGATATACAAGACTTTGAGTAAAGGAGTTATTGTGATAATAAAAAAATCGTTACAACTTACCCTCATCCAGTTTAAAGGAGTAATCGTCCTGTTCAAGAGACGTTCTTTCAAAAACATGAGATGAGCTTGCAATAGTTGAGCTTGAAGACAATAGCTTGTGATAACAGTTGCCTGCACCATGTCGTGGATCAAAGTGCAAATTATAAGTACTATCTTCAATCCAAGTAGCACCTCACTGGAACTATAAATATATAATATGATAAATGTTGTTTTATTTTGATCTTCTTATAAAAAAACTAGCTGTTTAGGTCAGCAGCAACACTATATGCATACATTCATATTATAAGCAAACGCATATACATATATATATATATATATGGTTTTAAAGACCTTAAGATATACACTAATATGTTAACATAGTAACAAATAGGTAATGATGAATTACTTGCCTTGTTTCCATCCACCTGAACATGATAGTACCTCTTGCCATCATTAAATTGACAGAGCATAACGATATACACATCCACAGAATACTGAGGATTATGAACAACCATAACATTCGTAGTAATCGTTTCGGTTTAGCAGTTGGCGTTCCTTGAGGCGCGTAAGATGATAACAAAAATACCTGTAACAAATTTTATATATTAAAGAAAAGCAAATGAGCCAACTAATTGTGATATCCGCCGAAAATATATCCACCTTTGTGAAGTATAAAATATTTTTTCTATTAAGTTGGTAATTACACGCTGGCTCAATGCTGAGTGAGAGCTACCAGATCGGCGTTCTAGTGGTTAGATAGAGAGGAATTTCTTAGTAGCAGCACAGTCTAGAAGTTCGCAATTTTTATATCGAAAAGCAAGTGAAGCCGTTTTCCGACGCCTAATCATTTTCTGGTTGGATTCATTTTTCTGCCCCATTAGATATTAAAAATGAAAGTCTATTTGTAGAGTGCAGGACCATAGTATATCATGTCCTGTACTCTAGAAATGGTTTTCTCCCTTGAGAATGATCACCGTGGCTAAAATCGGTCAAGATGATTATTACCTATCACAAAGCTCATCCGCTTATTATAAAATAGATTAGGTAATTTAATTTCTAAAATATCAAACTTACCCTTTCCATCAGATTTTGTAATTGTTCGTTATCTGATATTCTAAAGAGATATAATGCATAGAGAAATCCCATAAAATGTAACACGCTGGGCCCAATATATGTAAATGCTACATTTCCGTAACAAACTTGTTTATAGGCATCGTATTCTATGGAAGAAGTGAGCGCTAAAGGAATTAATTTGTAGCAAAAACCTCTGTCTCGCCTGAAAGTAAGACATTGAAAAAAGCCAATTCAAAAATGTAGGTACCTAATATGATATATTATTTATATATAGTATATATTCGTAACTAAATATATTTATATAGTTTACCTAAAACATGCCATATATTGAAGAATATATCCTAGACAAAGAAATACTGCAACCTGTGCAGAGTGAAAATGTGAAAAACAAATAGCATATTTTGATGAGTTTGAAACATCCACTACAGGCCTCAATCCCATAATTGTAAGAAGTTTTAAATAAGGAAGTAATATCTGTAAGAAATATAAAAATTAAGCATATCACGTATGATGAATAAATAGTAAAAAGCTCATTTCATTATTAATAAAGTTTTTTTATAGCATAGGTTGGCGGACGAGGATATGGGCCACCTGATGGTAAGTGGTCACCAACGCCCATAGTCATTGGCCTTGTAAGAGATGTTAACCATCGCTTACATCGCCAACGAGCCACAAATCTTGGAAACTAAGATGTTATGTCCCTTGTGCCTGTAATTACACAGGCTCACTCACCTTTCAAACCGGAACACAACAATACAAAGTACTGCTGTCTTGCGGTAGAATATCGGATAAGTGGGTGGTACCTACCCAGACGAGCTTGCACAAAGCTCTACCACCAAGTATATAAAAAAGTACCAAGTAGGTAAGTAATAAAATTTTACCTTAGATTTACAATAATGTAAAATAGCAGATGTACTCATATATTCAGTGTCTGGAGATTCTGTTATTTCACCAATCTGTAATTATAAAAAAGGAAATATTCGAATTTAGAACACAGAAATAACTAATATTAATAACTCCCTCCAATCTGATTTCAGCCTGTATAGGACACACCGACAAATTATACTTGCACAAGTGTGTGCGCGAACACAGGTGCATTCTCGATTCCTTAACTTTCATAATACGATGGCAATTCGACACGACCGGAAAGGGTTCAGGCGCAGGAGTACGGACTAACAGCTTTACGTGCTTTCCGAGGCACGGAAGTGTAAACACACCAACTTCCAGACTACGGGCTAATATGGAGAATTTTAGACAGAAAAACCCAATAAGTTTGTAAAAAATTACTAACTAAAAGTAATATGCAAGTTTATTAAATCAAAATAAGACGCACCAAGCCACAATTAGCTATATAATTAAAATAACCTTTTGTTATATTTTCTGTAAATATGTTTTGTTTTATGACTACTACGATATTTTATAACTTTAATTCGTTATAATTATCATTATATATATTGCATCCTCACTAAACAACGGATCGGTTAATACTTAATGCGATTTTAACTGTGAATTATTATGTAATGTTATATTTATTACCATTGAATATAATTAAAAATATTAAATAAATAAATTAATAGATATTTCAAAACTGAAACACAAATACCCTACGTAATCATAAATAAAAAATAGATAAGAAAAACATCAAAAGGATTATCACTTGATTCTCTTTTTACTATTTGTGTTATTCTTATTTTTAATAAGAACATACAATAAAGTTTGAAATGAAGTAACTTCAAAAATAAAATAAAGATAAATTACTTACTTCAACACTATTGGCGTCAAGGCTTGATCTAGTTGATCTTTCCATAGTGGGCAGGGCAAGCTTGTCATTGCCCAATGCATGGCTATCCAGGAGATCGCTAGCTGCACAGTGGCATAAAAATCCATTAACCATTTTATTACTCATATCTTTAAATTAATTATAGAAATATACATTATACTAAGAGATAACTCTTTAATAGGTTTACGTATATTTTATTCAATTACGGCGGTTGAGAATAACGATTAGGTACTGTTTAGTTTTAATACTTAAATATGTTCAAATTATTATGTACTTACAACTACTATATGATGCATTGTCGTTTTGCATTCTCTATTTAAAGTTTACTGTTAATTTACTCAATCACAGCCATGAACAATATCACATTTTGTTTATATACCCACTACTGATTCATAATTTAAAACATTGTCTTATCCACGAGTAAATAATAAAGTGCATTTTAGTGCAATGCAGTCTTAATGCAATTTATTACATACATTTTAGTTGTTCGGTGATAGCAAAAAGTGACATTAATTCAGTGGTAAAAAACAATTTCAAAGCTTTTAAAATATATATTTTTCCTTTACTGACTGACGGCTGAATATTATTTGTTATTTTTTATATTTGGTTAAATATCTAAAATAATTTGTTCAAAGTGTAAGCAATATAGTTGACGAAAATAGTTAACTACCATATTATGCAAAGGTTACGCAAACGACAAAACATATCGTCTTAAACATTATTATTTAAAATCAATTCTTATTTATTTGTACTATTTTTTCAAAAAGTAACTTTTGTAAGTTGTAATTACAAATGGTTCATAATATGCGTTGAACTCTGATACCCTCATTATAAAAGATAAGGGAATCGAGAAAAATGTTTTGTTTTTACTGTATGTACATTCAACTTTTAAACAGACGTATGTCATCAATTTGGTTATTATTGTATTGAATGTATTTCACGGCATATTTTAAATAAATTGCCAAAAACACTAAATTAATATTAACTTTTTGAAAATGCATTAAAATATCTACAAAAAATATTTAATCATGGAATTTATAACCGCAATTCCGGGTTTGATAAGATAAATGGTTTGGGGGAGACTTGAAGACGTGTTATATTCAAAATATACAGATTTTTAATGTATATCTATTTATGTACCTATGTAATATGTATATTTTGTCAAAATGATAGAAAAGTTTTACAGTACATTATTGTTTTATTATGTACGAGTATGTATGCTGAACAATTCTAAAAACATATTTTATAAATAGCATATTCAACTGTTAGGTAATGTACTATATAACATGTAAAATATTACTCATAATTTATCTAAAGGAAAAATAAAAAAAAAAATATTTTTTCAAGCAATATATTCTCATAACATTTTTGGGGGTCTTTTTTTGGTCAAATAGCCAGTTCTTCTCACTATTTGTTTCCTTTCTTCATAGTGCTTCTTCATTTTCTTATCATTTTCTGATGACTTCTTCTTATTTCTCATAGAGAACTTCATTTCTCTGTTGCCAGCCATGCCTGTCATCACAGTTGTACCTTCTCTCGCTAATCTCTCTCCTAAGCTCCTTTTGCTAACCTGCATAACACTTCTAATATTTGCAGTTTTAGGAGCTTTCGTGAATTCGTACACTTTTTCACCATTCTCGGATTCAACTTCTTCATCATCTTCATCTTGTTTTTTCCTCCTGATTATTTTGTGCTGCTTTTTCACTTCCTTGGTCCATGTTCGATCTTCATCAGAACTCTCACTGGATTCGTATAATTCTTGATCAGAATCTTTTTCCTCAGTTTCTGCAATCTAAAGGAAAATAATTATGGGAATTAGATTAATCATAATTTGCTTAACAACAAATAAACGACTTCGACTCATCAGCCTTTGTCCAAAATGACATCCCAATAAATAATTTGGACTCTGCACTTAAAAAGTTTCCAAACAAAGACACAAAACGTTAAAAGAAAAACCATCGCATTTAAGTCTCCATATAATTGACTAACATAAGACACGAGTAGAGGGAGACACTCCTGTATTTATTGTATATCATGTAAACTTATAAAAACTACTCGTGTAAAGTGAACAAAGGCAATGGTGTATCATATTCACAGTAAACAGACTTTTTTTACATTATATTCATTAAATTTTAATCCATTATTAAAGCGATGCTGTAATATAAAGAATGTTTTATAATCATCGTTATTTCATTGAAACAGTGCAACTGTCAGTCAAATCTGCTATATAGGTAAGGTGCAAGTTCATAAATTGTTGCAAACAAAATTAAACTGTACAGTAATGTACAAAGATCTTAATTATAATCATTTAGCTTCTTCATTTATATATATATATATTTATTGCATAGGAAGTCGGGCGTGCATATGGGCCACATGCTGGAAAGTGGTCACCAACGCTTAACCATAGCTTACATCGCCAATACGCCACCAACCTTGGGAACTAAGATATTATTTCCCTTGTGCCTGTAATTACACTGGCTCACTCACCCTTCAAACCGGAACACAACAATACAAAGTATTGCTGTTTTGCGGTAGAATATCTGATGAGTGGGTGGAACCTACCTAGATGAGCTTGGACAAAGCTCTACCACCAAGTATCACATAACATACATGTGTCCACTAAAAATCTAAAATGGCAGTTCTATTCATATACTAGATTTTTTTTATGGATGAATAATAATGCCATAAGACTTCAAATCAAATTCTACAATAAATATGTATTAAATACATACCTCCATATCCTCTGCTTCCAATTTGGGTTTAGATTTGTTCTTGTCAAGTCTTGCAAGTACTGGATTCAGTAATCGATATTCATCAGCACCTTTATCAACTTCAAAATCGGGATTTTCAAACAAGGCCTATAAAAGATAAATAGATTGTTAATATTATTATAAATCAAAATGGTCTTTATTATTCAAATAATTTCTCATAATCAAATCTCTTGAATTGTAATGTTACAGTTCAATACTGTTAAATGTTAAGCAACCGCTGGTTCGGAATGTAGATTTTACCGAGAAGAACTGTCAAGCAACTCAGCAGTTATTCACAATTGTTTCAATTGTTTTTGACAGTAAAACTGACCTTAAATCTGTCATCTTTAAGTAAATTAACAGATTGTTTTTTCTTTTTAGTGTCACTGTCCAACAGCCGAGAAGCCAGATCACGATTGACTTTAGGCAAGTTGTCCTCGACTTTGATTCTGGACGGTCTTTCCTGTTCAATCTTTTCTCTGATTTTACGTTTTTTATATTCTTCAAATGCGAATGGATCAGCAATTGATTTTGCTCTCTTATACAGCCGGACATCCACGAAGTACCTTTTAAGAACATATTGATTTTAATAATATTATTTTAAATGCACATAAATTATTAGAAATATGCAAATTATTAACAAATACGATAATATTCTTACCCATGCATATATGCTCGTAATAAATTAGTACCAAGTAAATGGTCCAGGCCTAGGGATTCCAGTTCTTGTTTTGTAATAAATTTGTAATCATCATATACAGTTTGTGAAGCTGAACTCTCCATTTCTTCAGTTAAATTATCTAAAAAGGCACACCATCTAGGAGCCGGACCTGTAAGTACATATACAAAAATAGAATTACACTATATGTCTATTTGAAGCAAGCATATCTACATGACATTCTTGCTTCGCTTTATTTAATGGTGGCTGTTTACTTGGTGTAGCATTGTGTATTTCACATTTGCATTTATTATCCACTGTCTTATGATATTTTATCATATTTCTACAAATAGCATGACTTTATTATACACGGCTAGCTTATAGCACTGCTAATGTAGAGTTCACCGTATTATTCACTAGCAAAATATGTGACATATTTGTTATAATTAGCAAGC
The DNA here is from genome assembly GCA_963151315.1 of Nymphalis c-album. NCBI lineage: Eukaryota > Metazoa > Arthropoda > Insecta > Lepidoptera > Nymphalidae > Nymphalis > Nymphalis c-album. The sequence goes on along the minus strand of OY720590.1, from coordinate 7,528,564 downwards.
TACGCTAACTGAAGTGACAGCAATATGAGTTCATTATAAAATTTTTGACAACAAAAAAAAAACAAAAATATCAATACTGACCTAATGAAGGTATGTAGTAAATTTGCATTTTTTGGTCTTCAACAGCCATCATGCTTAAACCGGTATTTGGAATTACACATAAATCATTAAAATCTACAGATGACTCAATATTTGTGTACTGTTTACCCTGCAACAAAACGACATTTTAATACTAACTAGGTATTACTTACTCCTAAACGTTCTAGCATGAACTAGGTATGTACAGCCTAAACTCTAAATTCAGGGCTCATATGACATAAATTATACGAAAATCTTTAAAAATATATATAAAAAAGTATAAGAACTACTTACAGTGTTAATATCCCAAATCTTAACAACATTAGCATCCATAGAATAAACATAATCCATCTGCTTATGAAACTCTATACATTTAATAGGTATTTCATTCATATGATCTTTAACTAATAGAGGTTTGCTGGATCTAATATCATATAGTAAGACATGGCCAGATGAAGTGCCAACTCCCATCTGTAATGCTCCATTGAACTTTAGAGCACTTATGGAAGGCACACTAGTATTTCTGTCGGAACACAATCAACTATTTAATATTTTAAACAACAAAACAATCGTTAGGAAAGTTATTATGTTATAAGCATTTCAGCTTCGTAATAGTAACACATTTTTTTTTAATTTAATATAAAATGTACTTAATTTAATATTGCTGCCATTTATTGTATAAAAGAACATATTTACCTATATTCTGCATCTGAACAATGTAAAGCACAATCCAAAATGCCTTGTCGTGATTTAGTGCGAGGATCCCATGCCTCCACATGGCCACTTTCTGTACCAAATATTAATAAACCATGTTCTTCATTCACGGCACAACAATTTATCTCAGTTGCTTTTGTCACATATGGTGCCAAAAATTGTCCTAATTCTAAATTTAATCTATACACTTCCTGAAATTAACCATGGATAAGTTTTGCATTAACTATTGAAAACTTTTACAATAATCCTACTCATAAGCAAATACCATATTTAGTATAGTTATGTTTGAATCATCATACTTTAAATTAATAGTCAACTTACATTTGAAGCTCCAACTACAATAAGATCACAAGATGGTCGATGATACTTCATATCTCTCCCAAAATGAGGAACTCTGAGTCGAAAATGCCGACCATGGCCTACATGAAACTCAACATACCGGTCGCATTGTAAAAATACAATCTGAAATTATACATTAAAAAAAGTTTGCTCTAAATTCATGGATATTAAATTATTTTTCTATTCTCAACATGTCATAGCAAGTGGTACTAACTTTAGTGTAGTCTTCACTTAAGATTTCAAATGTTACAACTTCAGAATCCAAACATCTTTCGAATTTCAATGACAAGTTATTTACATCATAACATTTTATTCTCGGTTTATATATACCAGTGGCCATAATATATTGTCCATCTTTTGATACACGTAAGCTTGTACTAACACCAGGCATATCAAACTCTTGGATGAGTTCTATTCTTCTCCTTAGGTCTACATTTTTCTTTAATAATGCTCTTTTCTTTCTTTCTGTTAACCACTAAAATAGAACAGGTTAGTGAAAATTCCAAACCGAGCACATGCAAACATTATTATAACATGACTTCATGTACAAATATTTCAAAGTCTAACATTCTTAGATTCCACTAATCAAATTATTTCGTATAAACATACACCTCTTTATTTTTATTATAACAAAAAGTAAGGCATTTCCATTTATAAATAATAGAAAACACATAACTTACATCTGGTAAGGACTTTCCAGCACTAAGATTGTAAATTTTAACATTATCTATTTCGGAAACTTGCATTTTTCGTTATTAAAGTGTGTAGAAGTGAAGTGTATACACATAAGGATTAAAATGGAATAATCAATCCGCGATTTAAAATATAATTTAAATTTAAATTACAATAGTAATTATTGTAGTAAATAGTGAGTCGAATATCATAAATTCATAATCATAATAAATCACATGCCATGCGGTACTCGGTAGTCGGTAGACATGACATTGACAATGAAATAAAATTTGTCAATCTTATCATGTCAATTTGTCACTTGGCAACACATTACTTTGAATAGTGATGTAAACGTTTTTCGTTTGTTATTGGCAGATTATTTTGCGCTCAACTATCGTTGATGTAAAAGAAAATAAAAATATAAACTGAGTCATCATTGAATAACCGAAGTACTTTAACTGACCACGACTTCAATAAGCACCTCGTCAACGGCTTACCAGCTATAAACGACGAGACAAATCTATAGATTATATAGTTTGGAGTCTAGACTGCATAACGTTCTAATCACGAGTATCGAGGGATGTCTTTTGAGCGCGCAATATGCGCGATCCATTCACATGGGATCAAACTAACCTTACGTTCACGTGTGCCTTATTTTTTCGATTTGCAATTTTTTAATCAGTTTAAAATAAATTTTTAATTTTAACTCCATCCTTATACATTTGTTTTAGTAAAACATAGTAACTATATACTCAGTTTAGTAGATATTTAAGGAAATCTGTGGCGCTAATTGGACTAAACAATGTAAGGCAAATCTCGATATACGTGGTTCTATTGAATTGCGCAACGACGAGGCATGAACGTATTCATTAGTCAATAAAAGCTTATAAAAGAGTTAACTTGTTTTGTTGAAACCTAATTACTTATGAACTCTTGATTCAGTTTTTGTTTTAGGTTTGAAAGCTATTAATTAAACTAATAATCTTATAATAATTGTATAACATGTTAAAAGGAAGAACCGAATTTGCTTACAATAATTATAAAGCTTTTTGTTTGTTTATATTTTTAGTAAGTATATAATTCGTTTTTGCACTAGTTTTTAAGATGATTTCAGATACTTGCTTAAACTTAAAAACACTATATTATGTTAAGCTCAATATGAGTAAAATCGGTAAAATGACTTTATATTCGTTTTGGTCTAAATATTTTCTTGTGAACATGCAATGAACACGGACGTGGCAATTAATACAGACGTTACATAGAAGCTCAGTTCTTAGAGATTTCGTTTGCCGATTCCAATTGGGGCTGCCACGAACTTAGTTCGTAGTTCGCGGCTCTGAGGACATTCTCCGTCTCTCTCGTAGTTAAGATACGCTAGGGAACGACTGCCACGCTGCAAAGCGGCACGAAGTCGCAGAAAGTTTGTCTTCAGAACGCCCATAAGAACTGCGCTTCTATGTAGCGTCTGTATTCATCGGTCGTGGTTTGACAGTAGATTGACGTAGGATTATTATTAAATATTAATATAAATTATAAAGACAACAAACATTCACAATATTTGTATGCTATTTAACGTTATTATGCCAGCTGTTGAAAATTCTCTTGAAGATGATGAAAATTATATTATTTCTAGAGCAAAGGAGGCTCAAAAAAGCAATATTTATTCTGCGAAAGCTTGGATGTTGACTGCTAAAACACTTTTTCCAGCAAATTTTAAAATTCAGTTTGAAGCCTATTTAATGGAAAAACAATCTGGAAATGTACAAGAAGCAGCTGAATGTTTTAGTTCATTAATGATGTCACCACAAAATCTACCAGACTTATTGACAGAAATTTCTGCTATTGCTCATGCTCTCAAATCAACTGAACCATCATTTTTAAGTCAAATGTTCGACTATATCAGTCCTGATATTCAACTGACCATACTTAAGACAAGTGTTGAAAATAGTGATGACACTATGGAACATTGTCGTTTGCTAGTGTTATTATTAAAAAAGTTTCCACAATTAGGTGTGGACAGTCTTGTGAAAACACTTATAAATGCTGAAGAATTTTTTTATGATAATCGATATGCTCGTCTGCTAGTTGTTGAAACTTTACCTTTACTCAATTCTTTGGAATCACCTAGACTGTTACAACGCTTAGTAATTAAAGCAATTGATTTCTATAATTCTTATATTTATGATGAAACAGAACATGATATTGCAGATCCCTGGCAAAGACTTTATGTTGTACTTGAATTGTTGGGCCGACAACTAGGGTGGGACTCTTATTTAGTTAACTACAGCAATAGCTTAAATAAGGAATCCTATTTCCAAAAATTATTGTCATTAAGAAATTTTGATGATTGTAGACAACTTTTATACTGTGGAGTAGTATTTTTTTTAAGGTCACTCTATGAATATAAATCTCTTAAGGGAAATCATATTTTGGTAGAAGCTTTATCAGATCCTGATGCACCACCCTCGAAAAGAAGAAAAGGTGATATTGAAGTGACAGGAGTATCTGCTCACCAGTTCCAAGCAGCTGCCAGTTGTTGGGAACTTTTACATCGCAATGAAGTTATTTCAAGAGAATTTATTAAATTAACTTCCCAGCTGCAAATTAAACCTTGGGTTGAAGGTTTTTCTGAAGAATTAGCTTTATTTAGAGGAAGACATGAAGAAGCATGTCATTCTTCAACGGGTAATAGTATAACTTTGCTAATAGCAAATGTATCTACTAATTTTTTTCAGTCAAACTACTGTGCATGCATTGAAAACATTTTGGCAACATTGCCTTTACTGCCTTCCATTGAGGGAACATTGGAGTCAGATCTTATTATTGGTGGAACACATCGCCATCTTCACTTTTTACCTTTAACTAAATATGCAATTATGCATTATTTCTGTACTCTTTTGATAAGGATACTCATGAAAACTGGAAACAATACTGACATGGCTTATGGTCATATTTTAGTATTAATGCAGCTTGGATGGCCACAGGAAGAAGCAATTTTTATTCATATAATGGACACAATTAGAAAAAAAGGTGTTTTTCACTATCATCTTTTTCCAACATATATAATTCATATAGACTTGTTAGAAGAATTAAGTTATATCTGGAATGAACAAGGAAAAAATGTTGCCTTGGATATTTTACCCAATTCACAACAACATCTCGGTCAACGCAGAATCGGCACTCGAGGAGCAGATAAAGGTGTTAAAGAAGATTTTAAACAAGCAATGAAAGCTCAAGTTGCAAGAAGTAATGAATCTTTGCTTAATTTAATAATTCAGTTTATAACAGCTGAGAGATCTTATTTTTTGCAAGCTTTATAGCTAAGCTAGCTTAGTGTTCTAAAAGTGAAACAAAAAATGTAATAGAAATGTTTATTCAATAAATTGGTTTAATAACTTAATTCTATGAACTTCCTTCGTATGATCCAACGGCTAACAGGAGGTTTCTTCTTGTAAAATGTAAATTTTTTATAGGTGAATTTTTTGTTGCAAAAGAACGTAGTAAAAGTTTTTCTTCCTTTTGCATTACATTAGTAATCCCGGTTTCTTCACTGGAACTTTCGTCAGATATCAAGCTAAAGTCCCAAAGCTTTATAGTAGAATCCAGGGCACCTACAAAGAGTATAATTTATTGGTGTTAATAAGAACTTCATTCTAAAGGTTAAAATAATATTTTGCTTAAATATTTACCAGAAGATAAAATAGTTCCGTCGCGACTAAAGGCTAATGCATGTACAGGTGCCGAATGCATAGGTGGTAATGTTGCTGTAGGCAGGCCTGACGACAAATCCCACACTACTATTTCTCCATTACCAGCTCCTGATGCTAACCATCTTCCACAAGCAGAAAAAGCTAACGCAAATGGTGTTGACTGCAAGTTATTTTATAATTAATTTCTTAAAATAATAAACTTTCATAATAGATGCATAATGTCAGTATAACTTACGTTAATTTGAATGGTGTGATAAAAGTAACTTTTTCATTTACAATACCTATAGGTAAAGACATCTTATATATAATATACTTACTTTATGGCCAGTCATTATCCGAACTTGGGTTCCAGTTAAACAGTCCCATAGTCTAACTGTGCGGTCGCTGGAGCCAGTAGCAATATAATTTGAATTTGGATGAAATTGTATGCACTGTAATTATAAAAATGATGAATATTGTGTATAAAAAAGAAAATAACTGCAGGCTGCAGATTTCAAGGCCCAAAGGGGACCCGGGTCGAACAGAAAAAAATTATTGTTCATATCTGTCGAGAATTCAAGATATTCTCAGTAACAGTCAAGTCCAGAGACTGAAGCCTATGGTTGTGTTGGATTGCAGTCGCATGAGATTTATAAATAAACAGGTATGTGTATGGACTCACTCAAGCACTACTATTTTTCTTGTGCTTGGTGCTTATTCCCAGTTGAGGCTAACATTAAATAAAAAGCAAGAAAATGAACATAAACTTAAAATTGAGGAACGATTTTGCCAGGCTCTAAAGTATTAAAGTGTGACTCTGCATTAAACATAGTCACATATTTATTAATACATATATTTATTAAGTTCCTAAGCTTAATTTTTAAATTTATTCTGGGATATGGCTGCCTCCAAATGTGTAATGCTAACAAAAACTCCAATAAAAACTCAATCTGGATATAAAAAGTAAAAATGGCAATCATACATCTACATCGGAATGGTGTCCTGCAAAGATCCTAAGAGGCTGGTGGTGATCGGTGGCCCAGAGGCGAGCTGTGTGGTCGTGGCCGCCCGACGCAAAGTAGTAACCGTACGGTGACCAACGAACGTCCCACACTGGCCAAACGTGACCGCGGTACACCACTAAACAGGTCCAGCACTGTAGCGACCATAGTCTTACTGCAAGAGAGACACTTTACTCAGCGTTTGCTAAAAACTTAAATTAAAAAAAACACCTCAATAAGGTCTGTACTATTTATTTTTTTATTTAGCAGGACAGGCAAATGGATCACCTGATGGTAAGTGGTCACCATTGGCCATAGACATTGGTGCTATAAAATATTAACCATTCCGTATATTGCCAATGTGTCACTAACTGTGGAAACTAAGATTGTTATGTCTCCTGAGCCTTTAGTCAGTGTAACACTAAATATACTTTACTCTTCGAACCGAAATACAACAATATGTTAAGTATTTCTGTAGATAATGTGGTAAGTGGGTATTATAGAGAAAACTAGATTAAGTTAATTTAAAATGGATACTATTCCTTACTTGTTGAATCTTCTGAACAAGACAACAGCATCGTTTTAAATGGCTCAAATGCAACTTTATACACAGGCCCTGAGTGTCCAAATAGGGTACGACATGTGTCTCTGTCTTTTTCTTCCATCATTCTTACCAAAACATCACCTGTCAAATAATTAAAAAATGGCTTATATTTAATAAAAATAAAATATTAACATATTTAATGTTATATTTATTACCTGCTTCTCTGTCAATATCTTGCAATTTTTCTGCTGATTTCATTCCTCGTAAGCGAATAGTTGTTAATGTCCATACCTGATGAAAAAATCTTTATGAAATAATCCTATATTTATTTCACCCATTTAATTTATTTTTTTAATATGCAAAAATAACCTTAATAGAAGAATTGTTGAAGCCTACAGCGAGTAATGTGGAATCATCACAAATGTCAGCACAAACAGCAGTTTGGCCGCTGTTCAGTAGTGTGTAGAAACAAATTGAAGGTAGACTGTCAGGACCAAGCTGAACACGTTTAGAAGCTTCTCTGAGAGCTTTACCTTTCTCGATTTTATCAGTTTCTTTTCTGAAAGCATATTAAATGATATACACAACATAAAATGTACTTCAATAGAAATGTAAACACTAAGAGATTATATAATATAAACACTAAGAATAATAATATTAACATAAAATGAGAAGTCTCATGTGACAACTGGTTGGTAGGTAGTTCCTTTCAGTATATTTTATGTATTAGGGCACATACACAATAAAAAAAGGTGTAGAATTAATTAAATAGGTACAAGATAGGATATGATGAACTGGTAAATTACTATAAATATTTTTTATAAAAATCATAAAACAGTTTATAAAATTTCACTGGAATATTACAAATAAAATAAGGTAAGATATGATCATTGATCCGACATTGTCAATTAGATATACATACAATTCAGGTAATGGAATTCTATCATTAGGAGGAGCATTTGGATCAGATTTTGGTTTTTTCATAAATATATTATCTTTTTTAGCTTTCTTCTTTTTAGGTTTATCTGGAGTTTCATCCGCTTCATCTTCATCTTCAATCGGAGTAGGAAGAACTTGAATATCAGGCTCCTTTAGAAGTCCATAGTAAACTTTGGTGCGGTTATCTGTATAAATAAAAGTTAACATTAAAGTCAGTTGGATAAAAAAAATATGATTCTAATACCTACTTATCAGTGGAATGAATTATATTCTTGTAAATTAAAATTTCAACAATTAAATGTTTCAACTATAAGTAAGAAGTTTATATATTTTCTCAGAATATCTTTAGTAAGGTTTAACAAGTACTTATAATTGAGCAGACTCTTGGGGTTAAAATATATTTACCATTCCTCGAAGCTTCACCTAGTAGTCCACCGACAGTTGCTTTTACTTGGGCTTGTGTCCTTCCTGGGCCATCGTGAATGTCGATCTGGATGTGATTATTAATAATATTTATGATAACCGGTGAACTTTTTTGCTCATGTAGATATCTTTTTAATTGTGTAGAAGCATCTCGTGACAGTTGAACTTGAAATTTGTTTGTACTGAAATGAGTAATTCATTTATACAATTTAGATTTTTCAAGTGACATTGATCATTTTTTCCTATATATATTTAGAAGTTGTCATAACCATGAACCGATGAGTTACAATGAAGTTGTAAAATAAAAATCTTTTTATAAAAATATTTCAAATGTGAGTCAACTTTCATTCAATGACTTAAACAGAAGTCTAATCTCAAATATATCAAAATCCATTTTTATAAATTAATAATTCAACTCACTTGTATATCTCTGCAAGTTCATTACCCTTTATTTGATCTTTATTTTCTACCGCTGCCAATCGCTTAAGGTCCTCCTGATAATAATCTTCTTGTTCTGGACCAAATTTTTCCATAAATTTTTTAGCATGTTCATTGTGATCATATAAAATAAGGATTAAATACATGTGAACAAATACTGGATACAGGAATGTTGACAGCTCATACTGAAGAAAGAAATAAAATTTGTACATAACATTATTTTAGTAATGATAACTGTAAATGTGTAAGTATTTGTTAAATTAATTATTAATAGCACAGGATAATAATAAAGGTTTATAATAACATCACACCAGACAATAATATAAAAATAATGAAGCAGCAAAAATATTTTTTTAATCTATACCTCCTATATTTTCGTATATTTACCTTATAAATATCTAAAGAATTTTCGACAAACTTTTTTAAGCTATCATAAGCAAACTCGTAGCTATATGGATCACTTTCAGTATGATGCGCTGTGAGAATACTGGCTAGTTCAACTTCAGGTAAATCTAAGTTTTCATATTCAGCGTCACCTAGATTTGCTTCTTTCCTTAAAATTTCTTCAGTACCCTGAAATAATATATTGAATAGTAGATTTGGCGACTTATGAGAACCGTTGAAACACAATTTTATTAAAATAATATGTAGTTGAATGTTATTAAACTTGCCTTTAAATCATACTTTCGTAAAAGTTGGAGGACCGCTAAAAGCGGAGTTGATTTATCACCCATTTTAAATCATATATAAATAACAACTTATTTTACGAGCTACGGCGAGGTCTAAATCTAAAAGTAAAATACGAAACTTCGCTTGTTAGTTGTTTGGTTGTTCGATTAATCGAAATCAAATAGGTATAATGTTTTAAGTATTACAAAATGTCAAATTCTACCTGTATTCTGTAAATGTCATTTCTACCATAGATTAAACACTATTATATTATACTAGTACTACTTTCACTCCAAGCCAAGGTTCAGTCAGCTGCCAGATTAAAAAAATTCAACAGATGTAGAGAACGTTGGATTGTGTGGAATTAAATCAATGGCCAAAGACTGACAGCAGGTTTCACCAGCTTGAGTGAAGTATCTTAAATAGGTCTTCAACTGAAAAAGCATCATTTTATAAAATAAGGGTTACATTTACATTTACATTTTCAGCATGGCAATTTAGAATCACTTTTAGACGTTTATTATAAAATAATTTGAAAATAACTCCGTCCAAAAATCCTTTTTACTAGCGATTATTATTGCTTTATAGGCATATGGCGACTTCTCTGATCTGATGAATAGTAATGTAGTTTGCTATTGCATAGAATAATAACGCTCAGGAGGTGAGTAGGGCCAAGCAGATTGAAGACATTTCAATTCCGCCTTAAGAAGCAAATTACATTTCCCGTCATTGCGATGAAAATGTTGTCTGGTATGGAAAAAAAATTACCACGAATGCTTAATATTTTTAATAAAAAAATCTAATTACTATTTAAAATATTTTAACTTTTTTAAATTAGATATAAAACCTTAGCTGTTCATATACTTAATAATATATTTTTTTAAATTTTCGTTATGATTATAATAATAGTCCTCCAGACCAATTTCGGCCACGGCTGGCAATCTCAAGAGAGATAGGCAACTGCGTAGGACATATTATAGTGCACATGCACAAGTGTGTGCGCAAATACAGGTGCACTATCTTTTCCCTTACTCTCATAACATGGTGGGACGGTAATCCGACAACAAGAGTTCGGCGCAGGAACAACGGCTTTACATACATAATATATATTACATAATATGCGGCTTTTTTTTCAATAAATATTCTACCTACATTGGATAGTATATTTTAGTTCTTGACTATCGAAAGCAAACGAATTTTCGTGGCCCCCGCTTATGACTTGTGGATCCCCATTTCATTGTCACGCCAACGTAGACGCCAATTTGTCAAATCAAGAGAAATATTTCCATATTATTGTATTCATTTAATTATTTGTGATATTTGTCCTTACGTAAAAAAATCAACAATTAACAATCACGACTACTAAACAAATATCAATGGCAAAGAAGTTAAATATATAATATACTGTACAATTAAGTTTCCAAAGTTGTCAGACGGTTGCCAATAATACGACGTATTATGCGTTAGAATCACAAAATCAGCGCCGTCTTCTCGTTTGGGCATTCTGGGCAAGTGCCCAGGGCTCCACGATCGAAGGCAAAGTAACTGATTTGCAGTACATACGATTTAGAATAAATTTTCAAGTTCCAAAGTAAAGTCCCAAACTAAGCTATAATATTATGTATCTCGTAGTTAAAAGAAAAAGTTATCGCCGTAATTAAGGTTAAGGATAAACTGTAACCATTAAATGTAATACAGGGTGTTTTTTGCCCTTGATAAGTCAAGGGCAAAAAACACCGCTGATATCAACACAAAAATGACGAGTCTTGTATACACAGGATTCTAATGTGCCCAGGGCCTCCTATAGGTTTAAGTTGGCTCAGCACAAAATAATGTTGAAGAGACTTGTATGTGTCAAAAAATATTCATACAAATCAAATATTCTCGAACTTCGTACTACCGAACATACTGAATTTATATCGAAAATCAAGTATTTATAGTATTGATTATGTTTCCGTAAAAAAATAACGCTATGAATGACGGCGAAGTATAAGTATATACAGAATTTTGGAAGTAACATTTAAGTGTATATAAGTAGTGGAATAGTGTTGCATTATATCAAGAACAGTTTTTAGTTTATTAAAAGCAGAGCTAGGTATCTATTAAGTTTTCGCATATAATATGTGAATTGAATGTTTGTTTATTCCTTCTACCATTAGAATAAGCTTTACGTTCATCTTCATCCCTGTTGCTGCCAAGTTACGCAAAGGTTATTCATAAGCCTGATTTCTTCTTTTTCACAGATCAGCGCTTCGTGTGAGTAGTTGTAAAAATATTCTTAGTAGGTACCTATTAAAATTAAGCAAAAATAGATCAAAATTTTGACAATTATGTGAATAATTAACGTATATCCTTAGCTTTGCCCGCGTGCTAAGAAGATAAATTGTGTATTTCAGTGTAGGAATATTTGACAAAAAGCAAAATTGTGTAGTGTAATGGATACCACTTTTGTTATTTAACTAGCAAATCAAAGGTGATACATTATTTGAAAGCAAGTCGTCTCTTATAGGTACATATTATATTTTTGTGTTGCACTGTGTTTACATGTTAAAAATAAGAATGTGATATGAACTTAATCGAATAAAATGAGATAATTATCTCATAGGTAGTTGTAGGCGTCTTTCGTATGTGCGTGTGGGTGTGTGTGTTTGTGCATGTGATGTGTGAGTGTGTGCGTGTGTGTGTGTGTTCATACATAAATAAAACCAAACTCTATTATGCTGCATTTTAGTAATTTATTGTAACAAAAAAAAAACATTTATTTAGAAATTTATATTCAACTAATGGTACACACATACTGGGTTCTATCTTTGTTTTGGACATCTATGAGACATTTACCTATGAAAAAACGTTAACGTAATAAAATTATTCTATTTTATTATTTAACATTAACACAGAAACTTCTTGAATGTAACTTCATCAATACTCGCGTAAGTAACATGTTATCGATCTACAAATTAATTTAAGAAAAATACCTCTATAAAATGACTACGGTACTTGCTATTACAAATGAGACTAGGTATTTTAAATTAATTTGCTGAAAGTTTATAAAATATAATACAGTATTTCAGTTTGGATTAAGGTTTTAAAAATTCAAAAATCATATTATAAAGTTTGTAATATTAAAAGATAAATCTTTTTCGAAGGAAAACCATCTATTTATATATCTATATATTAATACGTGAACATCAAAAAATGTAGTATAGGTACATTTTATGTATTTAACAGAGGGAAGTAACTCTAATCATTAGAAGGGTTCAGTGCCTTAGATGTGCACAAAAGAAAATTGGTCGAATTTTGACCACGCGTTATTTACTAGTAGCTATGAACTTTGATTCCAGTATAATATTTGCTTCGGATAATTTATTGACTAGTTAAAGATATGTTTGAAAAGTTTCTTATATTCTTATCTATTTTTATCTAATATTCTAAAAAAAAGCGATTTTTTATTACTTAAAAAACTTACAGTATTGCAGTTCATTAAAAGGGTTTTCTAATCATATAATTAATTTATAACAATTTATGAAGTACATAACTAATCTTAATTTTCATTATAATATAATAAAAATTATATTAAATAAGCCAGATTTTTAGGAAATAATAAACAAATCTTAAGATGAAATTTTTCAGTTATCAGTAGGTAATGTTAGATGAGGTTACATTTAAATGTCAGTCTTAAGATCGGTCTATTATTACTAATTGTATAACAAATACGTACATTAATATTGCACTTTAGTAGGAAGGTACAAAACGTGTTTCATCACATCGGACGAAATATATATTGTATAAGTAAATAAAATTTCAAAGTCTTATTCTATAGGTATCTAATCTATGGTTCACACTATTTTGGTCGTCTTTAAATAAAGCTATTTAAAATTTATCAATAACAATAATGTGTCGCATTATAAAATATTTGTAACGTACAAAATAACAGTTTAATAAATTATACATATACGTTGGCAACTCTTTTACTAAATATACATATTAAAATGTCTACATTTTAAAAATAGAAGCAATTAATTTCAAGAATTATCTTAAAGGCAATTAGTATTTCTTATAATCTCATGTTTTACGACAATTTGTGTAAATAATTTACTGCGTCGCCCAGAAACTATAAACAAACAAAGATATTTTATAAATGCGCGTACTAACTCAACTTTTCGATTCGATTTATATATAGTGGATTGATTGTACTAAATTGGTAGGTACCTATGACCGATAATTTCGGAATATTCATTTAAACGATAGCGATAAATATTACACTTAGCACTGTTTCGTACTGGGTGGTTATGTACCTACTCTGTTAACACTGTAATACCATGTACCTAACGCAGGTAAATAGATTTTTTTAATGTTCTTTTAGAGATAATTCATGAAAGTAGCTTATTAAGAATACATAATATAGTGAAAATTACTTATTACAGTAACTTACGACATCATCAACGAATGTATTTTTTTAACATTATTTGTTTCAAATATACCTACTAATTATTATGGCACTAAAAAGTTATATTGTATATTTTATTAAATTTACATATAAATTTAGAACAATTTTAAAAAATTTCGACTAACATTGGGAAGGAAACTACAATTACAGAAATAGATATACAATAATGTATTAAAGCTTGGGATATAATTGAAGTCCACAATATGTAATTTTTTTTTTTAAATATTAATATATTTTTTAAGAACTTGAAAATCTATTCTATACTATTATTTACGTTCCCTTATTTATAAATATAGATATTATATCAGTCCAGCTCCGAATGTTTTTCAAGCAACTTCCAAAAACATGCATACCTTTAAATTATGATTGGTTACTCATATATATTATAACCATTCCAACTTATCTTTTTTTGTAAATAATCTAATCATCATATTACACTTTTTTCTAAGTTATATTTTTTATTTAAAATGATGATAGTTTTTAATAATAAAATAAATAATATAGGTATGTAACAAAGTAATAACTTTTAATTTTTGGTAATTAAAAGTTTAAGAACTAGAAAAATAACACACTGTAAGACTTGTTAAATTGGTAGGTATTTAATAATTTGATATGGACGAAGAGCAAAACACGGTTGATATACATAAATGAACTCGACCATTTTTCTTCCATAACAGTGAAATGTGATTTGTTTTAAATATAAAATGATTTTTTTTATAGATTTTTTTGTACACTTTAGGTGACTGATGACTAAATCAGAAATGGAATATGGTTTAAGTACCTGGAAATGGTTTTAAAGTATTTTTTTTATTTGATTGTGGCTATGTTTTGTGGTTTATTTTGGAGTTTGTTATAAGGGTATGAGGAAGCCTGAAAGCGGCGTAGGGGGGTGGCTATCCTACTGGGACGTAAGGATGTTCGCAACGAAGTTAAAAGTACAAAAAATTCTTGACATTAATAAAAATATTAAAGAGTCTAAATAATACATTCTTTGACCTTTGAAGAAAAAAAATTAGGACATAACCTCTGAAATGTTGACTATCTTTTGAGATAAGTAATTAAATGGTTTGCTTTGAAGAGCACAAACATGTCACGATACTTTTAAATTGATGCGGTTTGTCAATGTTGGGTCGCTAAAACTATCAACGAAATCGTGTTATCTCGAAGTAAAGTAAATTTATAAAAGTAATTTGATGTGAGAAAAATGGATTTGTTCAGAACAATTTTATTAATAATGTGACAACTACTTTGGTACCTATTTAATAATAATAATCATTTCGCCCATAACATGTAATATTTGAAGATAAATATTTGAAGATAGCTATAAAGCTAGGTAAATGATAGCTTATAAATGATACATTTCAGATGCGTTTTTTAAAACATTAGTCGATTTTTGTATTTAAATGTCTTGGCTGGAGCAGTTGTGAGCATCAAAAGTGCGAGGCGCAACTTCTTCATATGGAGCTACGTGTGCGGAGGCCAGCTCCCCAGACACACGTTCCGCAGCATTTAAGACACGTAGAAGGTTAAGGCCTGCCAACTTTTTAAGGTCTTCTATACTCCAACCATCTTCCATTAACTCAGCAAATAAGAGAGGATACGAGGATACATCTTCTAAGCCTTGTGGTGTGCTATTAAAAGAAATAGTTACATATTCTTTTAAGATTTTTAGTCCATGAATACTTATTATTTTGAAATAAAATAACAAATATATAATAATACTTACTAATTTATGCCGTCGTATCCTGCACCTAAGCCCACGCTTTCTACACCAGCGATGTCGCGTATATGATTTATGTGTTCTAAAAATAAAAACATATAGTGATGTACCTAATTGGTATAACTACATGCAATATGAAACAGTGAATATTTACCAATTGCGTCTTGAACGGTCGCAGTGTCCTTGCACGTGAGAAAAGAGGTGTAGAAATTGACCATAATAAGGCCTTTATTTGCAGCTAAAAGTCGCAATACGCTGTCAGGCACATTGCGAGTGACGTTACAAATTGCGCGCGCTGAAGAATGTGAAAAAAGGACCGGTGCACGGGATACTGATAGAGCGTCGCGCATCGTGCGTTCGGAAACGTGTGATAAATCCACCAACATGCCAAGCCTGTTCATCTCCTTTATCACTACCTGAAAAGGACACTTTGTGTAGATAACACTAATTGACATACAAATAAAAAATGAAACATATACATAAATGAAAATCGTTGCATAACTTTTTATCGTATTATAGATTAATCTTTAGTAGTGACTAATAATTATTACGCATTATATTTTTAATGACCAAAACTCTTACAAGCTTTACAATAAAATATATATGTATGTATATATAATATGTGTACCTATCTTATAAGATCAGGAAAGATAAAATACAAAAACATTTGTTCCACCTAAAGGTAACCTAGAAGCAAAAGAACGTTTTTTTTAATATGAAAAAATAAAAATTAACCATAGTGGCTCCAAAAAATATGAATAGGTTTCTAATTAGACGCTTTATATTCATTCCAACTGGTTTGAATATGAAAATAAGTGTCTTTGACTTTAAAGTGGCTTTAAAAACCCCAACTCAACGCTTACTTGCACGTTAATTATTATATATACTAAACATTAAACTGTTTTGGATTTTTGTGTAACTTTTCATTGAGTTTCTTCCGCTACATTATTTTTCCTACAAAAATTGATGCTTAACTTGCAGTGAGTGGTTTCAACAAAAGAAAAATGTTACGAAAAGTATCGTTGTACGTAAAACAAAGAACGGCTTCGCAAGCAACCGAAGTTCAAAGCAAAATATTGCAGCGGCATAGGATGTTTATGATTATGGCACACTCACTCTACTCCACATCTCGATCTTTACGGTTTTGTTTTGATTACCCGCTGTAATATTATCCTGAATACCTTCGAGACTCCAAATGTTAAGTGCTTACTCATAATAATAACAGTAAAGAGTCGTTTATTGCAAAAGAGGTCAATGATTTATATTATACTGAAAATCCGTCCCGGCTTTGTATGCGTACAATAAAGCTTATTCAAGTAATTTCTTTTATTTTAAAATTAAGGGTGACATTAGTTGTTGTATACTTAGCGCAAATACAACTACAACAATTAATAATAAGCAAAGTTCTACGTTCTTCATTTCTCCCTTCGTACCCAAATTAATTTTTGGACGTTATTTAAGACGTTTCTTTAATAACTACGAACTACATTTTTTTAAATAACAATATCATTTGGACGACATAATCTGTGTTCATTTATATTAATATCTCTATAATTTATTTTGTATGTCTTAGCTTTCGGCAATATCTTCACTTATAACAAAAGTCGTTTGGTAGTTCTCGAGAATAATTTGCAGGAATCGAAAAAGCGACGTTCCGGGAATATTGTTCATCACGTTATGTAACTGAGGAATTAATATCCTGTTGACCGAATTTCGGCCATGTAAGACAATGTCGGGGACTAACCATCTGCGCAGATTATTATAGTGTAGGTATAATTGTATGCGCATGTAGATACAATTTCACAATCCCTCCCTCTGATATGTCGATTCGACGGTAATACGTGCAATCGGTGAGAGATAACTTCAAACTGTAAAATAGCCAGCAAATACCAAGAATTCGTGTTAGATAAAACCTAATAAATTTCATTTATCCGACTCGAGATTTGAACGCAGGAACGGCGATCCGAACAGCCGTTCACGCAAAAAACTAAACAATGGTGACAGGCTATGTTTTATTATTATAGCAATAATACAATTTCTGAAATTTGAAGTGATAAATAACTCATGCCGTCAGTCATCGCGTCAGTGAGTGCAGTTGAATACTAAATAGAACTCTGTGCTATCCCTTTACTGTGTTTAATGAAAAATACGTTTATAATTATATTTAATAGGAAAAAATGCTAAACAATGAAATATATAATCCACGTTACAGATTCGTATTAAACTAATAATATGTAAGTTTAAATAAATAAATGAACATTTAAATAACCGTCGATGTACATACTTTACCAAACGGCGTCAATCCTCCTCTTTGTAAGGAATCTTGTCTGTCGGCTGAAGCACACTCTGCCCATGGCGTATCACATGTAGATGTTAGTGTCAGATATCTAACACCGACTTGGTACAAGGTTCTCAAAACGCCCAACGATCCACCGATAGCATGGCCGCCCTCCACACCCACAAGCGAACACAAACGATGATTAGCGTGAGCCGCCAATATATCTAAAATAATTACTTAAAAATAAACTAAAAGTTTATTTACATTAAAACCTTAACTAAATACAAATAACATTTAAAAATAATAATTATACAAGTGGTGACCGCGTGGAATGGTGGCAAGAATGCTAGCAGCATTTCCCCTTTGAATCGCAATTCCGATTCTCTGGGCGAAAAATGAACCAGCCCTCCTGTCACCAGTGGAGGCAATAAGGCGGGAGGTAATATTTTGGAGGAATTTTTTGGCACTATTACTCCAAGGTCCATGCGTTTCAACTGCAAACGGAACAAAAATATAATTTTGAATAAGAGACGAATATTTGTTACGTTTGTTCTTCCGCGGCAGCTTTTTCCGCGGCAGCTCCGGCTTTTAACATTGTTTCCCTGATATGAGACGGGGCCAGTCCCACACAAGGGTCCGTCCCCGTTCCCAGGGAACCAATGTCAGTCCATTGTCCAAGGTCTCTTGCCATCATCACAACTAATTCCATGAGGCTCTATAAGAGCAGGAACGTCAATGGTGGCAAGAATATCATATTTATGTTATTTGCATTCGTTCTAATTTGAAACCATTAATGGATGAATGTTTTAACTAATTGTTGAGATAAATTAAGATTTTCTTTTTTATGTTATTAATTGGCACATATTAAGATTTTACATACAAATTTCATGCCTTTAAGAATTTTGCAGACATAATATATTAGTTAATCTTAGTAACTCCGTGTAACGTAAAGCTCAGGAGTAGCTTCTCTTTTGCTCAAGAGAAAAGCTTGGAGCTAATTCTTCTCTACTGAGCGATGGTGATTTTTTTATTTCATCCGTGATCCGTAATTCAGGTTCCCTCTAGATATTTTACTTCACCGACATGCACAAGTTTAATTATAACATTAATTAGTAATTGATACAAATAATATATCTAAAACAAATGTAATTCGTTATTAGCAAAGGACTAAAAAGAAGAAGAGCATAAAAATAATGTAACGGAGTCGTAAAAGGATATGTAACCCAAACAGGAAACTCGAAAACAAACGAACAGTAAAAGTCCGTAGAGAACAAAATTAATGGAAAGTGTCAAATAATGAAGGCTATTGTGTATCTTTAATATCTAATATATGTATATACATGTATGACATCTCATATTTTAAATAAATACCTGCAAACAAAATACTTATACACAATAAGAACAATTCTTTTTGTAACGGGAATAGTTTTTTTCGAACCCTCGTTTAACTGTTTAATGTGCAAAGGCATTCTGCGTTGGCAGCTTGATTTATTGTAACACTAATGACTATTCAGAAGAAAGTGAAAAAAAAAAACAATTTCGTTAAGGCAAAATTCAAGACGATAAAATTAATTCAGCTTAGATTTTTTTAAGAGTTAAAAAGCCTTTTTATATGCTAATCCAAAATTCGTAAAGTTTAAGTTCTAGCTGAGCTGAAGGAAAAATTGAGTAAACGACAAATTAATACCTACTTTATTACTTACGGTTAAATAAATATTGTTTTTTATATAAAAAAAAAATCTGTTTATCTTGTTTTGAACATCCAATGTTGGTTTTAGAATAGCGATAAAAAAAGATAGTAATATATTTTAATAATGATTGAAAATCTTCATCGAATATTACGCGGAAAAAAACTTAACTTAATACAAGTATTTCTGCTTATGAAAAATAGTGTACTTAACGTTTAGAAAAGCGAGAGACCCGAATGAATAATGAGCCAATATCTACTGTCATTAAGGAAAATAACCCAACAGTGGCAGCTAATTCCTTTAGTTATTTATGGACCTCAGTACAGAATACAAATTAATGCCTAGAAAGGAGCAAGTAAATATATACCTATGTAAACATTCAGAATATACGTATATACATGTGGTTATAAACACGTGTAGTTCTTGATTTATTTCGAAGTATACCTAATCTTGAGCGGTATTACAGTTACAGGTATTACGGTTTACAGTATATAACATATACCTACTTATGTTATGAGGATATCTGTATCTGTGCACATATATTGGTTATGGATGGCAAATAACAATTATAAAGATCTTTTCCGGGTTCGGGGAAGTTTGAAGATTTTGTGTCATTTTTACTTAGTAGACGTATTTAATTTATAATGCATACTACTCAAGAATCGTCTAAAAGAGATTGCGGTTTAAGAAATTATCACTTTTCTTCTATATTCTATATGTATGTACGGATCTAAATTATATCGATATTATGAGAATATTTCTACGGAATCATCAATCATCATCTTTATTTCCTAATTAATATTACTCGGTACTAGAGCTTTTTGTAAGCTCGTCTGGGTAGGTACCCATCAGATATTTTACCGCAAAACAGCAGTACTTTGCATTATTGTGTTCCGGTTTGAAGGGCGAGTGAGCTAGTCTAATTACAGGCACAAGGACATAATATTTTAGTGATGGTTAACATTTACCATAAGGTGGCTCATATGCTCGTCCGCCAATAAAAAGTAACATAAATACGTAAAGTATAGTTTCTTGTACTTACCCTCAGATGATGTACAGAACGTTAACTGTGGATGATATTTATCGGTCAGCCTCTGAATTAAGTCTATTTGTTCGAAGGTTAGCTGCACTGCGTCCCGATGTTGTGCGTCGCAAGGGACGTACGCGGCCCAAAACTAATTGTAAAACAAAATATATTTATTTATTTATTTAATGGAAACAAACAGTACATAATAAATTTTATAAATATCAAATATTGATAAATCATTACCTACCAAAATAGTTTGTAATGATTAATAACTAACACATAACAGGCATTGGATAACGGATAAAATTCATCAATTAGAGATTATGTATAAAAGAGAGAATGGGAGAAATTACAAATTCATCCAAAGACAATTAATTCAATCAGCGCTTCTACTACCATTAGTTAAAATATTTTTGATATAACGATTAAAGCTATCAAAAGAGACATGAAATATATCACAATCTAAAAACATCTAGTTATATTTAGTACAACTCCTTTTTGTAAAAGCGCATTCTTAGCGAATTTAGTTCTACCTAGTTACAATTCTAGGAACATAGAAGGTTTCCTTACGCCTAGCACCGATACGCGAACAATGGAATAGCACTTATATGTGTGTTATAAGATTACCCAGCTAAGCGACCAAAGCAAAGAGGTAGTTGATGGATTTAAATAAAAGTTTAAGTTAATAGTAATAGTAATAAACGCTTCATTAATAAAAACCTCTTCTGTATATATAATCTGCTCATGATTATTATAAGAAATCGTATTCGAAGCTGTACTAACATGTAAAATTTTAACTGCGTAAGATAAGAGGAAGTGGTTCGAAATTTGCAAGATTTGGCCTTGAATGTTTAGATAAGCGCTGTTTAAAATCATTTTCGTTGGTATTAAGCACTAATTACGCATATTAGTCTCTATTAAAGGCACAATAGCTAAGTAAGCCTTAAACTTTAACTTTCTCATATGATTCCCGGTGAACAAAAATCGATTGTGTGTCATATACATACACGTGGGGTAAACAAAGAACTTCTACTTAAATTGGGTCATAAAACCGTTGAACGATTATGGTATAATACTAAAATTAACTTATAATATATAACAATATGATGTGCGTTGATACAAAACGGATGGAAATATACATTTTAGCTGGCAGTTGATTTAATGTCATGCACGAGTAACATTCCACGATCGCTTGTGGAATATAAATGTGCATTCTTTGTACGCAGTGACATGTAATAGGAAACGTGAGATAGCTTGGCGCATGAAAGAAAGCATTCAAAACACAAGTCTTATTCGGTCCGTGAGGTTTTAAGTTTTAAGATGTCAGTCATAGCATAGCTGCTCGTAACATATCTTTCAATTTCTTGCTTCGCTTAGCTGTTTTAATAATTGATTTCATTTCTGTTATTTCATTTATATATTATGTCGTATTTAACATTTTATAACGACAATATATTGCATACAGTTTTGAAAATAAAATGGCAAATTTAATAACAAAAAGCAAGGGATTATGTTTTTAAATTATAGTAACAATTACAGTTGGGTTCGCATTCCGTGCAGTCTATTCTTATTTTGAGGTGAGAATTTTAATTTGTTACTCACCTGCGCAGAAACTCGACCTTGTTTTAAGCGAGGCAGGTCGGTATGACTCCAAGAGCTCGTAGCCCAAGGAGATATTGTACGGAGATCTTCATCGAATCTATTACAAAACATTTTAATATTAAATTATTTTCATTAATTCATTCAAAATAAGTTTTTTGAAATTGTTTCATTTTGAACACTGGATATTTGGAAACAATTTTTACCTTATACAATGATGATATACTTATTTAAAATAATAATCTTTGATATGGATTTACTTCCATCACAAGCAATTAAGTACCTAAAATCTTTGATTTTGTTGTGTAAGAATTTTCTTATATTCCACGGAAGATCATTATGTCCATCTATGAGAGGTGTATCATGTAAAAGGCGCTCTGCAAGGCGAAGTCGTTCATGAAGAGGTGCTCCTGGAGGAGCCCGAAGCGCCAAAGGACCAGCAACGCAAGCCGTTCCCGCCACTAGCACCAATATGGCCACACAACACCAGCGACGATGCCACGCAGATAAACCTATTAAAATAAGTCATATATTTCAGAAATACATTTAATTTGTTATATCAAAGCATAGTCAATTTGTTTGTTAAATTTAATATACGTGAAATGATATTAAAACTATTAAATTATTCGCTTTTGATCGATCGTATTAGACAGCACATATATCAAAACGATTTAGGTCATAGCAATAGTTGTCAGAAGCTTTCCGATAATCTACTTGTCAAACAACATTCCTGGATCGTTGCAGTGGGAAGTTACCGACGGGTTCATAGATGACATAATGATGTGGGATTTATTGCTACGGATATATACATATTCATAGATAAATTATATATATTTATTTAGTATTATAACAAACAAAAAATGATATCAAATACAAGTTAGATGTAATGTTGTATTGTGGTGCAATTATTTATTAACGCCCGTTTCGTGTGCCATTCATTGAAATAACACTGATATACTAAATAAAAAGTAAGAATTAATTGATTTTATTATATAAATGCATGTACGTATTTCAAATTCAAATCAAATCAAATTACTTTATACAATATTAAAGTATTACACTTACTTATTGATTGTCAAACTGAAAACTACTACCGATTTTTATAAGTATACATTAGCTATTAACTCGAACAAAGTCGTGCGTAATGCATGTTGAAAATATGTTATAGGTTAAACTTATCTTGTGGTGTATGATATATAAGCTTTAAAAATTGTCGATAACTCACGTGATGAGTTGGCAGTAGTAGTAGTCGAGCTGTGGCTAGTTGTTGAAGTCGTAGCTGTAGGAAGCCATTGGGCAGGTTTGCAGGCGCTGCAGGCCGGAGCGCGGCCGGCGGATCTATCTGTTACGTCTGGTGCCGGTGTTGTACGTTTTTTACCCTATTTATTTCAAATAGTTTTTATTTTATAAAAACTTAACGCATTTCATATATAATTGTTATACAAAAATCGAGCTTTATACAATATATATTCTATATTTTAATTGGATTCTTCAGAAGTGCAGAAAAGAACATGTGTGTATACTGTGAAATGAAACTACTATGAAACATATAAACATGATGTAGGTATTCATGTAAATTCATATAAATAAATTATCCAATGTCTATTTTATGATATCTACTTGAAAATGTTTTTTTATTGAGGGAAAACAGCATTGTGTGATATTGTTTTGTTGGTTGAAACGTAGACGTGCAAAAAGCGTGACAGTGATCCCCTTTTTTATGTTATATTAAGTATATAAACGTAACATACATAAGCAACGCATCTTTAAATCTGCATTCTATTAAACTTGCTGGTCCATTTTATTTATCTATTGGTCGAATCAAAATTATATGTTTAATGTATATAACAATACTATTCGATTCAACCTTTTGAGACTTAATATAATTATTATATTAATATAATCAACATAATATGTTTTTATTTTTTTAAACATAAATGTAATATAAAAAGAATATGTTTAACATAATCACCATTACGGATACACCCGCATTTATGTTTTAAGAGTCACCTCATTCAGTCTCTTCGACATGTGCCTTTGATCTGTGGTGTAAGATAAAATAAAGAATGACCACTGAAAGAAATGTCCGGTCTCGATAGACTCTGTAAAGGCTTTGAGTACTTTTCTTATCCGGTAATTTTGTAGACTGTGGGATTAATAGAATGAGAAATATTTTTGAATCTATACAATACTATATTTTCTACTTTAATAATGTATATAAGTTTACAGAAAAAATGTATTAAATTCAGTATCAGTTTTGAATATCTGTTTCCTAAACTTGATAACACGAACTTTAAGTTACATTACAAAGTTACTTAGGCACTTTAAGAAATATGCTTAACGTCTCTTACATCGCTAATGAACCCTTGGAAGTTGGAACTAAGATGTTATGTCCCTTGTGCATTTGCTTTCTCAAACCGGAACCCAACAATACTAAGTAGGTATTGCTCTTTTGCTGTATAATATGTGATGATCCAAAAGTAAAACCTACCTCTAGTAAAATTAAGATTGATATAATATTTCTGTATAACTTACACGAGTATCGTAGAAAATCGAGGGAACTCTGCTTTCATGGCCAGTATTGCAAGTACAGTGGGCATGGGCACTTCGTGCGTTACTTCTTACGATTTTATCGACTTCGATAAATGTTTGTGTATCATCAACAGCATCGTTTCGGGAATTTCTCGACATAAAAGCATTTTCGTCTTGCGGCCACGGGTCTGCTACGCGATCTCTATATCTGTCGCTTGGAAAATCGTTACACGACAACTGTCTCCTTATGCTTCGGCACCGGCTTCGATTATCGAGCGTTGAAAATTTGATCAGTTGCGAGTTTCGTGCAACAAGTTCATCATTATTTTCGTAGTTTCTTGTTTTATTAAATTTTTGTGATGTATTATCCATGTTCGTATTACGGAGTCGATCAAAACATTGATCAATATTTGAGGAAAAATTCTCATAAGTTTTTACATTGTTTTTTAAATCGTCTTTCGATTGTATACTTGAAGATGAAAAAATTCGACTTTGACTGTCCATTTTTTTATGAGATTTATCCACAAGAGATAGCATCGACAATCTTTTTAATGAGTTAGATGAACTTGAAGCCATCTCAGAGAGTTGAAGAGAGTTCTGAGGTTTTTTCGTTACAGAATCGCCTTTTATTTTTTTTAAATTTGACAATTTCCTTTTTATTTTCTGAACGAGTGTATTAGTTGGATCATATGAAATAAATTGTTTTGAAATATAACTCGATACTCCTATAGTTTTGCTTTTATAGTGTTTTCTATCGAGACTGCGATGCGATCCAATAGCAAGACTACTTCGCCCCGTATCTCGTTTTATCCGTTCTATGTCATAAATATTGAGAGTGTGTCCACGTTGCTTAATGGAATCGCGATAGCAGTTCAAGTAATTATTTTGTCGAACGTTACAATTGCATACCAAGTCGAAATCTTGTTCGGATATTGGTTCATTAATACAGTGTCTTTGTGAGGCGAGAGCTAAACAAGCTTCACAATCCACACCGAGTAACAACTCGAGACTAGCGTTTCTGATAAATCCGTCGCTGAACGTTCGCGAACGGAAATGAGCACCATGTTGGTTGACGTGAGTTTCGAAGTCAGAAGCGCATCCCGCATCTGCAGTGGTCCCAGGGCTGTCAACAGTTTCCTCGTCCATCATCGTAGCTGCGTCGCGATTAACTTGAATCACACGTGGCTGTCGAAAGACCCTGCTGTCACTCCGAACGGAACATCGTGATGGTGACGGTGACGAACGCTTGAAGCTGTCCACGTGAATCATGATTGTGCTTGTTGGTCTTTTAATTCAACGTCGACATTCTAAGAAATGTAACAAACGAATATTTTTTTAATTACATTGAATATTTTTACTATTCTATCGTTTTAATATATTTATTTTCTAAATCTATTAAGCAGTAAGTCATTATTAATGAGATAATACAACTGTCAGATACACATATCAAAATATTATACTCATATTATTTTAATGAACAAAGAAACATGAAAATTAAAAGAGTGTGTGTTAATAGAAACATATTCGTAGAGAGCGGATCTGATGTTCAAGCTCATATAATGTACACTGTAGTATTTTTACATTACCCTCTGAAAAATACCCTGTCTGCGCTGGGTTTCGGTTTGTTTATTCAAGAAATGTACACAAATTCATATGCTGAATACGCTGAAAGATAGAGCTGGCAAGATCCCCTATACAAGGCAACATAATAATAGTATTAGTACTTGTATACAAAATTATACAATATTTTAGATTACTCTGCATAAATTATCTTTATATATTAAGAGTATTCTTATAACTGGATTATAGGAGTCTACTTCATTTTCCTTCTCTTCTACTCCAATTTAGGCTGAATTAGCTTTTTACGGCAGATAGACTGGCAGCCTATACATGGCTGGCTATTATTTTTATATTTGATTTTTAATTAATAAAAATGGCTGAAAGACGAATGAACTTGGTGGTGAAAGTTGGTTTCCATGTATATGTACTAATAAAGTTGCCCTCGGCAGTATGTATATATTTGCTACTATTTTTTTTATTATTCGATGTTTCCCAAGTATAAAAATATTATATTTCGCGTTCATTAACAAATGACACACAGACACACAGTTGAATGAAGGACTTGTTACCTGGAAAGAACATTCTTTGCATTCATTCATTTCGTAAAAGAAAATTGTAAGTATATTTCTTATAATAGTCATAAAACATGTTAGTAAAAGTCATGTCTGTAAAAGTGTGTCAACAAAAAACAAAACGTAATAACCCTGTCTTAATGAATGAAGGCTACGTCTGTATGACTCATTTTCAGGAAATATGTACGCACATTCTATAACCTATACTTGATCTACTACAAATAGTGAATGATCTTCAAAATGTCATTAATACAATTAATCTGTATCGGAATGTGATGATTGTAAACGAATTTTAAGATCTGGTGGATGATGCTGGATCATGAATATACATATTTGTATCTTTTTGTTTTAGTTACCAAAAGGTTTTTGTCGTCTCGGTTACAACCCAAAACGGCTGTTCAATATAACTCTTGTGATTGATGAATATTAAATTAAATATTAGTAAGATTTAAATCACTGCGTGAGATATATGTAGTGTACATAATATACATTTTAAATAGGTCTATTATCATCACAGAACCTATCTTACTTATAAACGTTGTTTAGCGATTTAGACACATTGATTATCTCTTTCTGTCATCATTAATTTGACATCCAAAAGAAGAAACCCAGTAAGTTTAACTACTCACACCTAAAATAACATTTCAAGATAATTGCGAAGGTCTTTATATAATATTAACTATAATCCGGTAAGACTAACGTTTACTTATATTCTGAATACCTTTTAACTAACATGTATGTAACTTGTCTGTATCGGATTATCCGTATAGGAAATTTAATCTATGGGCTCGGCCCCGCCTATGGGCCCCGAGGCCGTCAAGAATAGTAATACAAAGTAGTTTTAATGTTCTACTCTCTTTTTTATTTTACAAAGGTTTTATGTTTTTTTTTATTAGCGTTTTAATAGTAATTATTCAGACACCTATCGATATAAAGAGCAAACGCCCGAGTCTTGATTAAATATGTCATACCAGGAAAAAACATATTATGTAAGTATATTGTAGTATGAATTTGTTTTAGCTTCATGTCGGATATGTAGGCCTCAAAATATTGCATATATTTTTAGTTATAGCTAAATATTCTGTCTTAGTCGAGGTCTATAACAGGTACAATAAAACTTGAAATGAAAAATGTTAAGGTCTCCAAAATTATATACCTATCTGTTTCAGAGAACGAAACCCATTTATATGTTAAAAATTAATGAAAAAAATATTGACAACTTTAGTTAAATTTTATTGTCGCAAATATTATTTCTTAAAAAAACATTTGGTTGTTCAAATGTTTTATCTGAATAAATATTTCCTTTTACACTTTGAAATTCGAACCAGTAGTTTTAGAAAATAATATAACGATACATTTAGATAATCGCGTGACGAATTAGCACCGGGCGAAGCCGTTTCATGTTTATATATATCTCATTAGTGAAATAAAAAAAGCGTTAAAATCTTTTTGGTGGCAAGGAACTATGTAGACCGTTTTTTGAATAATACATGTTTCTTAAGATTTATAACTAAAATGTAGCTAAGTGATAAATAGACTAAATATATATATGAAATTTTTATATATATACATACAATTATATTTACGCCGGAATTAATGTTTGTGTAAGTGTTTAAGATAGTTCGACAACATTTG